>OX375879.1:3691332-5097165 GCA_947359465.1 Metellina segmentata
TAAGCCATAATTCACAACTCGATTGTACTGCTCGATGGGACAGAGGTGTGTCTAGATTGGTGGGGTTTTATGGTGAAAGAGCCCTATGTGGCCTACACAAGAGACAACATCAGAAGAGATAAATACATCCAGAGAACCTGAGCTGGCATCCCATCTCTAAATTTCCATACCATGCGTCCGAGGTTAAAACAGATTTAACAAGCACGTCACCCTGTACATGATGGTCTATGGTTGATGTGACGGGCACGAATTGAAAAAGGGATTGTTTTCTGCCACAAGGTCCCTATTCGAACGTGCTACGGCAGACACTATCAAGCAACGGGACATACACACGGGAAGAATGTTTCACTGGCACGCAAGGGAGGTATGCACTTGCTAGGAAGCGATCATCTAAAGTTATTGAAAAGTGATGACTTTCGGTCATAGAATCAATCCCATCGATCTGAAAATGGAACAGACGGAGCATGCGTCCGCATCTTCGCGTTTCTTCTTCCAGTTGCTCGATTTGTGTCACGTGGCTGTGGGGAAAAGCATGAATCCTAAATCATTGATTGGTTAAAGGGGTCGGGCACTTAAATATTCGAAAAAAATCATTTTTGAGATTTTTACTGTTTATAAAACCTTGAGTTGTCCTCTTTATAACGATATCTCATTTGTAGAAATCCGTTAATTGGAAGTATTTGTAAGTATTTTTTTAAGTAGATGCACTATTACCGCGTACTTACGAAGTTTAAAGCCTTATTTCTCAGAACAAACTTTCTTCATGTTTGAGGGCACATAACGCAAAAAATACTTGAGATACATTCTTAAAACTTTTTATGGTTGGTTATGAAGCAATTTTAAACACTTTAACACGAGGAACAAGATATAAAATGCATACTTTTTTTTAATATTTTATCTAAATTATTTTGATTAAAATTATATAACTTGTGAATTTCCTTAAAAAATTAAAAAAAAGTGTTAAAGTCTTTAAAAGTATTCAAATATTACACTGTAAAAATTATTTCAGATTGATACAGTAATTTCTGAATAAATGGGATGCCCCATAGTTTGTGAATTTCACATGAGTGCCAATGACATGCCGGACCTCCTTAAAGTGACTATCCACCGTGATCAGAAACACTTGTCTGCGCTTCTACAGCCAATGGGCTAAGCCTGTTTCAGTCCTTCAGAGATCTTAAGACAGCCCACATGGTCCGTCTGTTTCATTTGAAGGTCCCATTTAAGGAAAGGGTGTTTGTCACCTGTGACCGAGACGGTCGCTCTGTTGGAGCCGAAGACGTAGAGCCTCTCGTTCCTGTAGGGCACGATAGGGGAGTCCGTGACGTTGGTGTCCAGGTACTTCATGAGGTAGGCTCCCTGAGACAGGTCGAGGAGCACGCTGGTGTGCTTGTGCTGCGGGACGCCACCTGCCTGAAAGAAATCAACTCTTCTTCGAATGCATTCGACCCAATGAAAAAAACGTTCATAGAGTTCAATCGAACTCGTTAGAATTGAATAGTCGAAACAAAACTTCGTTTCTATAGAAAAAAATTGTATCTAATGTATTATCTGTGTAGAAAACAAGCTCTTATTCTATATATATATATATATATATATATATATATATATATATATATATATATATATATATATATATATATATATATATATATATATATATATATATATATATATATATATATATATATATATGATAGATCGTTTGGGTATTTCGGATTCGTGATGCCCGTTCGCACTTAGAGATGTGCCCCTGAGGAGAAGAGTTGCTTGAAGGGTTGGTTTCATGGCTTGACAATTGCAGTCATACTATATAACAATGCAACATTTTCTACTAATTACAAATATTTTTTAATGCTTTAACTACGAGTTTGAATGTCCACGAAATAAATTAAAGCAATCTAAACGGCTCGCAAATCAGATGGGAAAAGCACAACCGTGAAATTCTCTTTGCTAAGTGGTATGTCGCGATTTAATCTCATAACGTTTGCTCTGCTATAATTCCAAAAACTTCAATGCTGATATCAGATAGATGAACGCTTAATCATAAATCAAAACGATCTGGAAACTTCACTGATTTGCATGTCACGTGTGTCTAGCACATTCAAACTTAAATGAAAAACGAACCTTCCTATTGACTGTCTCGACGAGGGAAACCAACGCCTATCTGAATGGTCTCGCGAGTAGAAAACCGGTCTTAATCTCGTCCGTTTTCTTTCAGCTCATCTTTTCGTATGTTTAAAAAATCAGCACTACCTTGATGCCATGTCGTCATTATCAAAATGGGTCAAATCTTGCTGGACGTGATATCCCGTCGATACCACTTGGAGGGTTAATTGAAATCATAAAAATCCTATTTCATTATCAATCCGATTTTTTATTCACGATTGCTTTTCGTAGCCTGATAAAGAGTCACCGTAGAAACTTAACACTAGCACACTAACGCAGCTATTTATAAAATTGAAGAAATCCAAACTTTTTTAATTGAGTCTCGTTAAGACGTATAGTTATGTTAGTCAACTCACTTCCACTGTCAGAGGTTTCGTGACCAGTTCCTTGGCCAGTTGTGACTTAGCCATGACCGTGACATTTATAGTGCCCAGGGTATTCGCCACAATGGGCATGTACACCACAGCGCACTTCCCAGACTTGACCTGAAAGTAAAACGAACAATATTAGCAATGTTTTACTCTTGGGGGCTCTCTAAACCACAATCGACATCAAATAAGAAAACTTGAGCAATTATTTGTACAGCATCAAGCATTTCGGGGGTCCTCTGAATAAACACCTACACCTGGTAATTAAATATACACATCAAATTTGCATAGCCATCTGGTGCTTTACGGAAATGCCTCAAGGGGTCGACTGTTTGGGGATTTAGGGTGTAAACCTATTTTTGGTCAAGATGTATCAAACACCAAACAACATCAAGTTTTTAATCTTGTGTTTTTGATTAAAAGTTTGGCTGAGGTTTTTATCACTTACTAGCAAAATACCCGACCTTACTCGGTTTGAATTGGTTTACTCTAGATTGAAGAGATAATCAAAATATATAATGACTTACGTTTTTTGTAGAATAAAAATTTATTTTAACATCTTTCGCCATCTTTATATTTTCTACAACTTACTTTGGACACATCCTACACATGCATATCCATTCATGTAATACATTTCACATACATCGCACAATTGCTGTATGACAAAGCTACAAAATGACGAAAGGTGATACTAAGGTTACTACTATAAAAGACGATTTATAGGAAGATTTGGAATTCCCTTTCTTAAGTTGTTTTCATGTGCAACTCAATTAATTAAAATTACGATTTACGGCGAGTGCTCTCGCACTCATAGTCAACAAAACAATATTTTTTTACCTGTGGCACTCTTGCCTCCGGTATGCGACATTGTGAAATTTTGCAATCTTCTCCTGTGATTACTACAACGAATTTTTTAATGTTGGAAAAAGTTCTAGTTTGGATTTTTAAACATTATTATTATTTCAATAACGACATTATTCTTTAAATAACGGCATTATTCTTTCAATAATGGCATAACTACACTTAAAATTTACTGAACATTTATACTGACTTGCCTAACATTTTCAAGTCTAATACTTTGTGGTGCTGTTGGGTGTGATGAGAAGGAAAACACATTTATTAAAATAATAAATATTTAAAACAGGAAACAGCATAGTAAAACAAAATAAAAGATGTCGTAAAAAATTGTTCTAAAGATATTAATTTGTGATTCAATTTTATCTCTTGATCTCGCACAGTTGCCACAACTTACAACTAAAAGTGTACAAAATTGAGAAATGTGAAATTAATTCAGAGCGAAAGAACCAGAAAAAATATCACTGCTCGCGCGATCGTGTTCATTCTCGTTTCATTGAAAAATATCGTCTGTCCCACAAATATTCGGAAATCGTTTTCATTGCGCAAAGAATAAAAATAAGACTCGAAATAAATGACGTATCAGAGAGGAAATTCCATAAAAAAAAAAAATGAAGAATAATTACTTTTTCAGCAGTACTGGTAAAGCAATCGAATTAATCGTAATATTCAATAGATATTCCAATTTTTTCCAAACTACCAAATTATGGTTGATTTAAGTATACTTACTCAGGTGTTTTAGCATGAAACTCGTCTAAATATAACAATAAAAAAATGTTTAATATTGCATTCACTACATTAATAGATAATGTATGAAATAAAATACAAAGCAATCAAATATCTGGAATAGAATTCATGTGATGTCTACACAAACACACAAACACAAAATCGAGCATAGAACAGAAAGACGGACAGACAGACTTTCGCAACCAATTCCACTCACTAAATCAAGATAAGTACTCACTGTATGCAAATTTCCATGATAATATCTTAAACCGCGTGGACGTGTATAGGGCACAACATACAGACAGACAGACAGACAGACACCAAACGAGAAAAAGGTGGATTCGGCATCAGAAGGGTCCAAAACGGATAGAAAACTTGAAATGCGTCGAAAATATTGAATGTACAAACAAACACTCCATTCTTATTTATATAGATTCCGTCCCAGAAAAGGTTTGCTGTTTTTAGGTTTTACTGGACAAGGGCCCAATTTTATTGGCCAAGCTGCACAAACATGTGACAACACCAAGTAAATTAAGTCGTGAAGGGGGAGGAAGAGGGAACAGAGTATTGGGATGAAAGAAGAAAAAGATGTCCTCCAGTCTATTGTGGCAAAGTGACAAAGGGAGGGTTTAATACACCGTCTGGGTCGGACTATGGCTAGCCCCTCTGTTGGACAATAGGAGTGAAAAGGCTGGGAAGCTCCCCTTTTGGAATTTCGACGGTGGAAAAGTACTCGGGGGTTCGTAAAGTACTGGAGCTTCAAAGCTTGAAGCGGACAGAGTGCTAGGTTGGCGGATGCACACATTTTAGCAGACTCGAGAAGAGTTTGATCGTTGGTAGGGCGTCAGCTAGAGACGGCCCAGACTTTTGAGGTCAAGTCTCCGGTGGAGACTCTTTGCTATTTTTTTAAATGTTTTGAAATTGACTGTAAATAATAGAGTATCACTGTAAAATAATCAGCCAAGATAGATCAAAATAATATTTGTTATTATACAATACTCAGATCTCTTAAAACTACCTCATGCCAAAGCTTGTACAACGCCCGTTATTACACTGTGATGCTCGTACACACCAAAAGGGCACGTGCCACTCTGAGGACCCCCAAAAATGTCAAAACAGTATTTTAAAAATATGAGAAACAAAGAAAACCGATTTTGTTAGATTGGAGAGGAAAAGGCACTCACAAAGATGAGGTGGTGCTGCTCTTCGGAGGAAGTACGTGGACCAAAAGACTCCACCACCCCCATGGCCTCCACGTGTACGAACCTGTAGTTGGGTGAGCTCGCCAACATCACCAACGTCTGGAAAAAAAAGACACTGCAATTAACATTAAATGGGATCAAGACCGCCTATGCAAAGTTCTGGAACACATAAAAAGACAATGTGTCACCTAAAAGTACTCCCTGGTGGTACCTATGCAGTCAATTAACGTCGCACTGGAGCAACGCGACGGTCCGGGATCGATCCAGATGAGAAAGATTCGAGGACTGGTACTCGTCATTTTGAACCACGGTCGGATAACAAGGTCGACACATGTGATCTCCACACCACACCAACGTGAGGACATTTGATGCCACGATATATTTAACATGCACCAGGCCTTTGCCAACACAATGGTCTTTGGTTGGACTTAGTTTCGAAGTCGTAACCCTCCAGTTAGAATCCGCTACTGGGTTACCAGTGTCCCACTTCCTGTGGATAGGTTTTACAACTTAAGTCGATATACACATTATTTTGACCACCAGCTAGTATACAGAATAACTGCCGTTTCATGCACAAACAACGGAGAGTTAGTGGGCCAATAAGATTCTGGTAAGGGAAGCATTGTCGAACGCTGTTGCAGCCAGGAGATGTTCTTTCAGCATTGGCTGCAGATTGTTTGTGTTCTTGAAGGTTTTTGCCTCGTTGGTTGCATTGTTATGGCGCAAGAACCCAATTACCAGTAACAGACATACACTACCCTACAACAATGGACCGGACAGCAAGATGTGATAGTATAAGGGAAAGAATACATGTTTTCATAGGGGAATGGTCCCCCACGAACTGCAATGACACTAGCAACTCTTCTGGGCATACTTTCAACAAGTTTTTCACAGAGCCAGGGGTATTTGTGTCTATTCCAGCTGCGAGAATGTCGCCAGCGAAGCTGTTGATTTCGGACAGGGTTCCCTGGCCCGTAAGCGCCGCTCTAACGCGTCGCTCAAATGTTCTATGGGGTTTAGATCGGGACTCTGAGCAGGCCAGGGAAGACGTTTTACATCCATATCTCTATACCACTGCTTAACAGAGGCTGCAAAATCACACGAAGCGTTGTCGTCTTGGAAGTAACATTCGTCGATTCCATAAAACTGTCAGAGCGTAGAAAGAACCTGATGGTCCTAAATGATCATGTATGCATCGGCGTTCAATTGATCAGGTACATCATGCTAAGGTCCCTGGCCATCATACCACGAAAAACACCCCAAACAAGAAGTCGTATTTTATACAAACCCGCTAGCGTACGGTCCAATATTGTAGGGTAGTGTACACAAGGTTTTACTGACACAGAAGAGATGAGGAATCGAACCAGCACTGCCTACAACTTGCTAGCAGGGTGGGCATACCCAATGAAGATTCAACGTTCCAGTTGCTCACCAGATACGCCTGTTCATTAGAAAGAGCGTGTCTCGGCAGAAAGCAACCCAATCCATTTTGATAGTGTAGTGCAAATTACGTTGCTGGCTGTGTTTTTAGCCCATGCTGCATAATTAACATCTGATGTCTGCGTGAGATGATGAGAACATGTTAGGGGGCATTTGAAGATGTAATGATTGGGCGTTCCTGTTTGCCCGCAGGTGCAGTAGCTAGAATTTGCCACATTGAATCGGGTGAAATAGCTGGGGAAGGGTCCATGGCCTGTGAAATATGACGTGAGGTAGGGACCATACGGCTCTTTTCTGGGGAAAATGGACTTTTTCGCCGTTGGAGTACACTGCTTGGTTTGGCGCGCTTGGACATCCATCCTTTGCTGAAACCCGGCAGTTGGAGTTGAGAGTCTTGCCAAGCTCGCATTGGTGTCACTCCTGGACGTCGAGAAGTGGACCGAAACTAAACTAATGCAGAGTGGCAACAAAATCCTTGACAAAAAGTTCCCTAATATTTCCCTGATAGTTTCATAAAAATGTCCCTGATTTTACAATTACTTAATAAATGTTGTGATCCGCGATTGATATTGATATACATTATCCACAAATTTTTAAATATTTAGGGTCAGATGGGGTGAAATAAAAGTTATCCACAAATATTTTGTATTTTTTCTCTCCAGATATTTTAATTGTCCCTATAAGGGTTGGAACCTTTAATGGAACTTTTACAATAGCAATTGAAAAACTGGAGAGAAAATATACAAAATATTTTATAATGAACTGATTACATCTGACCTTACATTATCATACTATACATTAAAATCAAATAGAAATATACATATAAAATGATATATAAAAATTTAATTGCGAGCACAAAATATTAATTTAATGCTCAAAGAAACATCAGTAGTTACTCAAATTTCAATTTACATACCATAAGTTGTATCTTTAGCCTCAAGGCGACGAGACGCTGCGACCGCGGAAAAAACGGGATGCAGCGGTTTTCGTGGTGTTCAAACATTACGACGCCAGGGCTCTGGATTCGAATGACAATTTCGGAGAATACGATTTCTTCGATTCTCGAAAGCACTCGTAATCGTGCATCTCTAAATAGTACAAACAATAATAGTTGCTGTTTAAGCTATCAAAATTTCCTTGATCTTTCCAGAATGAAAAAATTTCCCTGATCTTTCCAGAATTAAAAAGTTTCCTGAGAATACCCTGATTTCCAGGTTCTGTTACCATCCTGTCATGAGGCAAAAAAATGTTTTTGACGTGGATACGTCTTTAAATTGGAACAGTACTGGAGAGCAGAATCGAGCTATCAGACTTAGGGGTCTGATGGTTTCAGGAAACATCCTGTGATAAACAGTGGTGACGAAGGATGTCTGTACCTGACACGACCTTTAGACAAAGTGCGCGGGGTTCGCAATATGTCCAAATTTTAAAGCGCTGGGAGACATTTGAGTTGGTGTCACTTTGTATTGCCTCAGTGGTATCATTCTGTAGGGATTGGTTTCCGCCTAACAACTCTCGCCCAACAGGAGTTGTTGTTTCTTATGCCTACACTGGCAGACCAAAGAAGTGCCAGGCCCGTCGAAGGCGTCAAGAGGCGAAGGTGTTGCGGCTTCCATGCAAGTGAGCCCATTGGGAGAAAGTCCGACTTAGCTCGAATTTTTAGCCAACAGATGGCAGCACATCGACACGTCTCGTTTTTACGGAGAGGTCACATTTTCACGACATTCAATCATACTCAGGCACACGGTTGTAATTTTGATCCAAACCAGAGACCAACTAATCCCTGGTTCGGCACCCTCAGAGGTATTGATTTATTATGGGAACATGGAGGACTTTGTGACCACGACAGATTTTTCGTGCACCAGTCACCTTTAGAGTACACGGAAGTTTGAGGCTCTAACTCATAATCAGTCAGTCACGAGCTCGATGCCCTACCCACCAGGCCACCCGACCCTTCCAATAGGAGTTCCTTCTTAAAGTGCCCACTATATAGAAGTTACTTCCTCAGATAGCTACTAAGATGTTATGCTGTATATAAGATGTTAATTATTCAGATGTTATTTAATGTTTTCTTTAACTTTTAGTATTTGTCCCAATCGTGTAATTGTCCTTAAGGGGATTCAGTACCCTGTATACACGCAATGTTAAATTGCTCAATTTCGATGTACCTTTTTTGAAAAACTACTGTTCGTATCAACTTGAATTTTTTTTTGTGCATTACATAAGTCTTATATATTACTTTAAGGTTATGGTTTTTTAAAACAATTGTTAGATTTAAAAAAAAAATTATACGTAAACAACCAAAAAAATGTGTAAATTTTCAAAGTTTTTAAATTAAAAAAAAATAATTACCCAAATAATTTATGAAAATTTAACCTCAGATTAAACTATGTTATACAGTGCATAACTGGAAAAAATAATTACACATAAATATGCAGTAGTTTGGCAGAAAAGGTACATCGAAGTTTGAAATTTCATGTTTTGAGAAAAGCGCATTTAAAGATTAAAGTCTTACTTTATCAAAACCTGCCAGCTCCATACACATTGTTTTGTGGATTAGCTATTAGCTTATCCTCTTCCCTCTTCATTTTAAGCCTTTTTTCTTTCCTTTTGTTTTTTGTGTTCTGGGTGTGGGCATATCTTGCTCGCAAAAGACGTTCCTGGTCGAGACGTTTCATTGAGTTTATCATGAACTCTCCTGGCACAATCGACAATTTGGAGAGCACTTTGACTTTTGTCACATTTCCTACATTGAAGCAGGCAACAGCATTGTATACTCCAAAGGACAGAGTGTCTATGTGAACAAAAGTCGATTTAGGAACTCTCGACCAGATAACATTGTTCAGGCTTTCATTTGGATTCTGGGTGTTACCGTGCAAACACTTTTTAAGAAGTTCAGGGTGGGCCAAATCTCTGAAAATGGGACGCAACGTTTCCATTACAGCAACAGGCAGGCTATTCTTGTGGCAATATGTTTCATTCTTGGCAACGGCTTTGTTGTATTTGCACCAAGAATCCTCGCCTTTGGGGCAGAAACCATGCTGTGGATTGGCATCGGTCGACACTTTATGCAAGAATATTGCCCACACTGCCTGCTTCATGTCGTGTACACTCTGGAGGTTTCTACGGATTGCCAGTCCATAGTAGCTTTGAATAAGCTCTATTTGGGTGTCGGTCAATCTATTTTTTCCAGCGAGACGTTTCCCATCTGAAAGATTTTGCCCCTTCATGCTTGATTTTAGCTTGCGTAGCCTTGTGCCCATTCGTTTCTGTACATGGCCTATGCACTCCAATTTTTCAATTGGGTACTCGTTGCCATATACAGACTTTTGGCTGACAGTATTGTATGCTTTTGAGTCCCCGTCACCCAAGTATTTTGTGTATCGCACATCATATTTTTCAGAGGATCGTTCAAACATTGAAAGAGCGCCACGCACTTCCATCATTCCGCTGACGCCATTGAAGTTTTTCTTACAGTTTGCAGAATGCACTCGTTTGTCCTTACACATACAATGCTTGGACAGCACTTCAACATCTAACACTTTGCCAGTATCTACACTTGTGATACTGACAATACCATTCAGAGACGTGTAGCCTCGTTTGTGCCACGATCCATCAACTGCCACAGCTAGATTTGGGGAATTGTTTTCGGCAACAGCTTCTGCAGCCGCTTCCACCATGGTTTCTTCGCACACTTCTTTCATAACCGTTAGAAGTTGAGTCGTGTGTCGGGCAAACCTTGACGGAGGATTTGGCAAATTCATAATGCCGCAAAACATTCTTCCTGCCTCAGCACCTTTCCCGATGGATCGAAGCGCATACACAAATCGAGTGTTTACAACGTGCGTCTTTGAATTATCTGCCTGCCTCTCAGACGTGTCGAAATCCAGGGTAAAATTACACTCACTGCATTTCAAGTGCAACTCTACAGACAAGCCTGAATTTTTGCCAAGAGTCAGATCAAGTCCATTTTCGCACACTTTGCAACTCACGTGCTGCTTAAAAACTCCAGCTAGAATACCAGCATCTATGATGATATTTGCCTCATAGTATGAAGAGTTTGAATAACTCTCATTTAAATCAGGAATTTTTTTCTCGCTGGTAGATGTCTTGGTCTGTGATGAACAAGTTTCTGTTTCAGTAACTTGTTTCTTACCATAGAAATTACCCTTCCTCTTTCTGAACACTTTGGTGGTTGATCGAGGCATTTTAAACGCTATTATATCAAACTAAATATTTCTATTTCAACAATGAAATCAGTGAAATAGTAGCAAATAAAGTTCGAAACAAACTTGACAAGCGAAATATAAGAAAAGAATCAGTAAAAGCAAATTACGAATCTTGAAAAAGACAGCGCGTTTGAATTTAAACTGAATGTAAATAAACAGAAAGAATCATACAGTCAAAGTCCCAGTGAATGCATATCCCACCAACATAAACTCAAAATTAAATATTAGAGTAATTAAATTTAAAATAAAACAAAGTTAAGGATTAAAACATGTGGGTTTGTTTACGTTTTGCCTTTCAAAAGAGGGCGTTTCCCTCAGCGAAATTATTTGTTTACTTTTTGAAAACGAAATTTAACTTACTTCCAGACCGCGTAGAAACAAAAGCAATATACCAATAGAAAGGTAAGAATTCAGAGAATATAATATGCACTAAAAATCTTAAATACGATTTTTTTTTCGATTTTTGGGTACTGAAGCCCCTTAATGTACTAATAAATGCTTATAATTAATCACTGCGGTGTTCTGATTGAACATTTATCACTACGTTGTTCTGCTTGAACATTTCTACAATCAAAATCTACTGGACCACGCTACAATCACAGGTCTTGAATCAACAAAATTAGTCTTTTGACAATTATATCAAAATACTCTTTCGTTCAAACTGTCAATTGTTGTATATTCAATCGTTAAACTTTATGAATGGAACATCATAAATTCCACAGTCCAACATCAAGCCCGAGTATCTGCATCATAACTACGGTTTGTGTCCTCGACTAAGCCTACCAATTATTCGACCACTGACGTAGGAGACCCTACCTCTCAACCAACCCTTTCCAGTTCTAATAATAAAACTGTCAAAATATTGAAGATAGTATTAAAGCCATGCATCCGCTGCTCCATGACTCACCTCCATTTCAATGTGGAAGTAGTTGAAGATGGTGATGCGGAGACCGATCTGCTCTCCCATCTTGCACCTGGAGGGCATCTCGACGCTCATCGCAAAGGGACGCGTGAACGAGAACTGAAAGGACGTCACAGGAGTCAAAAAACTGGACAGCAATAGCACAAAAATTCTCTACCAAACATTTCTACACAATGAAGCTCATTTCTTTTCTCTATTTCTACATATTGCATAAATACACTACCCTACAATAATGGAAAGGACAGCAAGATGTGACTGCATATGGGAAAGAATACACGCTTTAATAGGTCCCCCACGTGCTGCAATGACCTGGTCTGAGCAGCTTCAGGAACATTCGCATAAAATTTCAGGAGTTTTGAGGTTGCTTCAGGAGCAACGCGAAAATAAGGACAAAAATGAAAGACCGGCATTTAATACCCCCTACATACAAAAAAAATTTGAGGATCAAAAGGTTAAAAGGTTGCATCCTTAAATTATACAAACAAAAATCGAATACACAATTTCCCCATAAGTGAAAATTGTTCCCTTTTCATAAGAAAAATTGCAATCCTGATTGAAGAATCTGGCGGAAATTTCCCTTTTCCCTGCATCCGGAGTGAACCATACATTACGCGGAGTTGCGGATTTTCGATGCTTCTGCGGAGAAACTCCGGAGCACTTGGCAACTCTGCAATGACACCAGCAACCCTTCTGAGCATACTTTCAACAAGGTTCTGATACACAGCTATGGGTATTTGCATCCATTCCAGCTGCAAGAATTTCGCCAGCTCAGCGGTAGATTTCGGACGGGGTTCCCTGGTCCGTCGCTCTGACTCGTCGAACAAATGTTCTACGGGGTTTGGTCGGGACTCTGAGCAGGCCAGGGAAGAAGTTTTACATCCTTATCTCGATACCACTGCTTGACAGAGGCTGCAACATGACATGGAGCGGTGTCATCCTGGAAGTAACATTCGTCCATTCCATAAAATTGCCAGAGCGTAGGAAGAACCTCATTGTCCAAAAGGTTCATGTAGGCGTTCAATTGACAGGGAACAACGTGCAAAGGTTCAAGACCAAGCCTATTATAGTAGGGTAGTGATATATATATATATATATATATATAGAAATAAATTTACATAAAATCAGAGCTCGTTTTCTGTATAGAATTTTTTCCAAAGAAAAGAAAATTCGTTTCTCTATAGAATATAAAATTATCCATATAGAGTTCTAAGGAACTTCATAAAACGTTTTCGTAAGTGTAAGCCAGAGATTTTTTTTCTTCAAACTGTGAGGTAGTTCATCAACGTCACACTGCAGCAACACAATGGGCTATTGGCGATGGTGTTGGATCCATCTCGAAGGGAAAGATCCGAGGTTAACTATTACTACAAAAATTTACAGATTTCCATTGAACTATATAGAAATTTTATACGAAATTTCATTTATTTTGAAAAATTTCCAGATAATTCTAGAGAACACGAGCTCTGATTCTATAAATATATGTATTTCTACATAATTCTATAGAAAAGCAAAGTCGTGAAATAAGCTACAGAATTCTAAATTCCAGGTATTGCAATTTTTAATCAATGACACACTAGAGCAACTCAGCGGGCTATTGGTGACGGTCCGGGATTAATCCCGAAGGGAAAGATACAAGGACAACCCCACGTCATTTTTAACCACGGTTACATGATGAGGTCACACCCGAGCTGGAACCCCACTCTCCAAACTTCCACACCACGCCAACGCGAGGTCATTTGACGCGTAGATTTAACGTGCACCAGCCCCCTCTGTACACGACGGTCGTATTCAAACTCGCCACCCTCCAGTTGCCAATTCGTTGCTCTTCCAACCGAGCCACTCCGGCCCTTCTAGATTCTGTAGGTTGCTTAAAATAGCCTGTGGGTTGAACGGGCCATCATTTTAAATTTTATAGAATTGTATCGAAATGTTTCGTAAAGCCCATCAAGTTGAATGGACCGATTCGAGTTGATCAACAAAATTTGAATGGAAACTCTAGTGAGAACCTTTGTTTCAATAGAGTTGATCAACGTTTCAGTGGATCAAGAAAGAGTTTGACCCATTCAAACTTTATTGTTCAAATGATGAGTCATCTGCTATCGAGTTATTTCCACGCAAACGATAAGTCGTGTTTTATTTTATCCCAGAAACAAAAGTGCTTTTCTATTCTCTACACCACAAGTTTGTATCTTCGCGATCGATAGAGTGAAAATGTCAACGGATTTGACAACTTCGGAAAATATTACACCCGTTCGGTACCTAAAATGGGGTTGGGTTGGCGTGGAAGTTTGGAGAGTGGGGTGCCAGCTCAGGTGTTGCTTCGTCATCTGACCGTGGTTCAAAATGACGAGGTGTTGTCCTCGGATCTTTCCCTCCAGGGACTGATCCCGGCCCGTCGTCAATAGCCCGTTGTGTTGCTCTAGTACGACGTTAACCAAAAATTACCATTACCATTACCGTAAATGTGATTTTCTGTCAATAAATAATTTTTTAATTATAACTTTTATAATTTCGCTTATTAAACTTGTTGGATATTCTCCTGTTCTTAACTGTTTAAATATATGCAAATCAGGCTAGATTTGCATATGAAACGCCCATTTAATTTAGTCAGAGCTATACATATAAACGAAGTCCGTTTATATTCTGCTCTCTCGGATCCAAATACTGGATGTTTGTATGTTCTCGTATGAGTTGCTATTTTATCTATAAAGTCTTACATTTTTAATAAACTTTTAAATCTCACCGTGGGTGTCTATTTTTAAATTGTGATATACTATGCATCATGCACTTCTCACCTCTGCTAGATTTTTAGTTCATTAATATAACAAAACTGTTGATCAGTTTCTATTGAAATCTGTGAACAAAAACTGATTCAAGTCATTCAACTTTCATCGCTCAACTATAATCGGTCAATTAAACTTGATTCGTGAGAACGCGCCTTAAAGGGTGCATTCAGTGACGATGCGATTTTATACTCTGAATGGACTTACGGCAAAATAGACTTAAGGTTAGCACTTTGAGAATTCCAATGCTACTCTTACCTGCACCGGCCTCGAAAGCAAACCAAAACCTTGGCCGCTGTTCATCCCAAAAGCGTTGATGATCCACGTCGTAGGAACGGGTGGCACGGGTATGTTAAAAATGTAGTGTCCGAGAGGCCTGTAGAGAAGTGTTTTTGAAACCTTATTGTTATCATTAATCGGAGCATAAAATGGCGGCTTTAGACTATAAATGTAACACCGGAAGTCGTTCATGGACTCCTTCATTTTTTCAACGTTTTCAGGATTTAAACTAGACTTTTAAATACACAAGATTCATGTGATTCTACATATAAAGGAATGCATTACGTTCAAAAGTAATGAAAGTGAATTCTGTTGACAGATGTGAGTTTCGTTCGTACTTCAGCGAACGTGTCTGATCGCAGTGGCGAGCACAGAATAACAATCGGGTGGAAGTTACATTTTAAGGCCTCCTACTGCGTTCGAAGAAGCAAAAATTATTATTATAATTATTTTTAATAGTATATTTGTACATAAATAAACATATAAACTTAAAAATTACACAAAAAATACAAAAATTAATATTTTGTTCCAACTTTTAGGTGAAAATTAAGCAATATTTGACATTTACCGAAAACAGGGTAACAAAAAAAATATTAAAGGAAAACATAAAATTTTTGTTTGTATATACACCTTAGAGACCTGAAAATGCAATGAAATGCAAGAGATATTCACATTCGAAATATCAATTTATGTATTTGGCGAATATTTTCCCTGTTGGTATTTATATAAATAGCTAGAGGTTTTCAGAAGATGATTTTACATTAAAAAAAAATTTAGTTTCATTACACTCAATACATTATATAAGTTATACGAGATAAGTTTCTAAGTGTTATAACAAAAAAATTTGAAGTTTTCCCGTTTTTTCCAAGTGATAACTAAGAAAAACCTAGTTTTCCAAAATTCGCACTTAAAGTTTTCATAACAGAAAATTTTTATGAAATTATTATTCAACTTGCTTAAAACTCTCTCGCTTTCTAAGTTGAACCTTTATTCATTTCAATGTTTGAGTTTTTTATCTTTATCTTTGTATTTTTCTGGACACTTTAGCACTTGATAGCTAATGTCTTTTTGAGTCGACAATTCTCTCATTATCTGAGCTGTTATATCCAGCAATCATATGGGCTCCAGGATTCAAATTTAACAGATTTAACACTTTTCGGAAGCTTGCACAACCCTTATTCATATTTTTTATTTAGTGGTGATTTTAAAATACTCTCTTCGAGACATAGACTAGTTTTGGAACGTGTTCCCTAGAGACTAGTTGTAGAGTGCATTATCTAGAGACTAAATTTAAAATTGAAGTAGAATAGAAGCTGTATTGAAGAGAAAGGTGGCAACGTTTTAGAAAACATTAAAGTTTGCCCATTATCTAACCCTAGTCAGTAAGAAATGGAACACTTTTGTGAATGGACTAAAAGCAATAAATAAATATGAGTTGACTGTTAGGAGAAAAATATCAAAGCCTGCCTTGATACACGATTTTTAAAGAAGCGATCAATGAATTAAGTAAGGATATTTTTTTGTCTTTATCGGGATGTGGGAGGGGCTAAAGCATCATAGCCCCTGCTTGTACACACAGAAAATCTCATTCACAGTCTTGATTATAGACTTTTTATGTCATTTAAAACTAATAGTATTACCTATAGATTTGACAGTTTTAGTTATGTATCGGAAATTACGATCTAAAAGTTCCGAAATTTGTATGACCAACTTATAATCGCATTGAATTAATTTATTAACCAATTTCAAAAATGATTGTACCGTAAGAAAGAATACATTCTAAGGTTTCGTGTGATGTTTCTAAATTTAAAAACTAATAGTAATAAACTAATAGTTATAGATAAATAAATAGTTATAGATAATAATATAGTTGTAGATAATAAAAAATAATAGTTATAGATATGACAGTTTTAACAAAAAGTAACAAAAATGTCCTGGTTTTTCCCAAATTTCAAAAAAAGAAAATATTATCATAAACCAAATTTAAGTTTCTAAAAAAACTCGACGAGCTGCAAAAATTCACGTTTAGAGGGTACTTTTAAAAATATCACGGATGAAGACGGGAATTTGTATGTGTTTTGCTCACTCGCGGTAGAAATTTCGCTTTTTCTATTTTGACACTTAATGCACCTTAAACTAATAGCGGCATCGGGAAAAAAATTTCAATTTGTTCCCTGTACAATTTTGAACAAACCATGTTAATTTCATAATCTTTCTCGGAAAACACTCTAAGAATCGAGCAAAAAAAAGCGTGTTTTCAATCCTGCGATTGCGGCCACGCATTATTATTAAAATAGAGACATTTGGGAGACATGTTTAGAGTCTAAGCCTATTTAAGTTTGCTGTGGGAATGTCTTTCGTCGTAGGGCACTGTCTACAACAATAAAGACCTCGCGTAACTACGCGCATAGTACAGTGACATAGTCAACTGCCTGTGACAAATTAGGTCTTAACAGAAATTGTCATATCTTTAAAAAATATCTGCCAAACAGTCTATTAGAATTGGCTACAATTTACTATGAAATTTTTTTTTTGTCAGAGTTATGAATATTTCAAGAAGAACTTGCAAATAATGAAAAAAGGATTAAAATCCACGGTTTTGTTTTCAGTCATACAAGCACGAGTTTGGGGGAAATGTAGCAAAACTTATTTTCTTCTAGTGCACTCTAGCTATACTAGTGCACTCTAGCTTTTATATTCTATCTTTATTTGCATGTTTAACAAATGAAACGTGTGTGGTACAGTGAACTCTGAAATTTTGAACGAATTTTTTACACTGAAAAAATATTTGTTAGGACACACGGTATATTGCTTCTTTCCAGTAAGTACGCATTGTAATACTTCATATTTGAAAGGAATGACTGATGCATTTCAAGTTAACACTCAATACCCAAATGCAGCCTACCCGATGTTGATGTCCTTCCACATCCACGAGCTGTCATACATCTTCTGGATGCGGTTGATCCTCGTGCGCTGGAATTCGGGGATGTCAATCTGGTGAGTTGGAGGACCTGTCAATCACATTCACGAATAAATAAACCTTTAAAACTTCCAAAAAAAATTTAAGTTATCTAATTTTGAAGGTTTGAAAAGTACCAAAACGTTCTGATTCTGGGAGGGAGGATGCATAGAAAATTTTTTATTCGTTCGGTTGCACTTCGTATCCATCATTTAATGAAAAAGACTCATATTTGTTTATCCATTATGTTATTGGTGAAAAGAGTCATATAGTGTACACATTGAAATGTACACATTCAGTACAACACATTGAAAATCATGCACATCGGATACAGACAATCAAATTAAAGTATTGACCAATTGCAAATTTGTTATTTTCCAACCTTACAAAAAAGGTTTAACGTTCCATACATTTCTGTAGAAATGTAACTTTCGTTTCTATAAAATTCTATATAGAGAAAACAAGCTTTAATTCTATAGACATGTATGTTGAATTCTATATAGAATGTCTGTAGAAAAGTAAAGTTGCGAATCAAAGGAAATGAGGTTTTACAGAATTCTAGAGGTTTGTATATAGAATTTTAAAGAGGTTACTTTATAGAACTTATAGAACATGAGAACATAATTCTAGATCACGTTCTTTCGTAAGGGAATTTTTAAGACTCTACCTACAGTTAAGCACGACAGAAGTTAGATTCAATGATGCTAGAGATAAATTTAATAGATTTATGCAAAATATGTAGTTATAGTTATGTAAAATATGTAGTTATAGTTATTATGTAAAATATGTATTACAGGAAACTACCTACAATAAAATATACAGGCTGGGGAAGCAATTCTAAAAATAACCGATCAACTATTTATGTAAAATTTTTCGTCACGATTAAAGCAGGAACATGAAATAGGTAACTCAATTTCTTGGCTGGTTGTTTTTGAAGTTTAGAGGCGCAGTGTCAGATTTAGCCATGCATAGGAGAGTTTTACTGACACAAAAGAGAAATACACCCTGGGAGAAATCAAATCTGCAGCGCCTACAACTCGCAGGTCGCAAGCAGTGGGTCCTCGGGGAGAGGGGGGCTTCTGGGCTTACATGGAACCAACTGGTACAGGTTAACCTTTACGCTGCAGGTGGAAAACTGTCACCACTAAAATTTCGTTTACACCAGCGGCATGGTATGGATTTGTGTACGGTGGATGTTATCCCAACTTTTAAGTGACCGCTGGCATCGATCACCTTTTACGAGCTGTCAGCGACTGACCCTCTAGAGCAGTGGTTCCCAAAGTGGGTTCCGCGGAACCCTGGGGTTCCACGAAAAAATTTAGGGGTTCCGCGTGACAAATTTTATTTCCTTAAAAAAATAAGAATGGCGTCTAATATATTCATGTTTTCCTCGGAAAGTTTACAATCGACCACCGCATTAAATTTAAAATTTTTGAATAAGGCGACTGAAAACACAAGCATCGGTAGCAAATCGAACTTCACCAAAATTTATGTAATTTTTTTTGTGCAATATACCGGTGTATTTGCGCCAATGCTATTGTGCCCTAGTATTATTAACGGTAACTGTCATGCAAACCAGAATGTCATTCAAGGAACATTTATAGCTGGGTTGGTATAGGTCGACCATTTAATTCAGATCGTAAACAAAAAGTTTCAATATCAAAAGAAATACCGTAATATCTATAACATACATACATATGTTACTACCGCTAACCTATACAATAATGTTTCGCTGTGTGAATTGGTTCCACTTAAGAGTGCCTGAATGGGGAGAGTGGCATCAATTGGGTGACAAAATCTGATTGGTGCAACCAAGATTTTACCGCCTCGGGCGTTTGGTAAAAAGTTCCCATAGGCGTAACACGTGAGTCGAGAGAAGTGCTATTAGTATTAGAAGCAGCTTAAAGGAAATAAATATCGCTCCATGTAATAACATCATTCCGTCAAACTTCTTAAAATTATTTTAATTTTTAAATACTTTTAAAACTTCTTATTTTTACATCTTACTCCTTAAAAACTTAATCTTTGTTTCAACTTTTCCCTTTCGAACATTCTGCCGCAAGATCGCACTAAAACTTGAAAAGCACCATTCAAACTCATTGAATACAGAAATTCTTGCAGACTGCACACCTTAAAAATATGTAATTTAGGTTTGAATAAACACAACTTTAAATTATTAATGTGTGAAGCAGTTACTGTTGAGTTCTTAAATTATCAAAAAGTGATATAAATTTTTTCATTTCGTACACTTGAAAATGGGAGTAAACCTCTTTGGACTCCTTAAAAATGTCAAACAACCCTCCTTAATTTCAAAATTCTGTATCAACCCTGCAATACCAATTACAAATGGTACCGATAAAATAAATATAAAGAATGCCTAAGGGTTGATAAAGATGTTACATGTTAAAGATGCACATGTTATTGGTGAATCACCTATTAAACCTTGTGTTCAAGATATCGTTTCGTGTGTATTGGGCGAAGGGTATAGTAAACAAGTTGAAAGTGTGTCTCTTTCTGACAATACTGTAAAAAGGCGATCAACGATACTGCCGATGACATTGAAATAGAACTTATTTCACGGTTACAGGAGTGTGACGCTTATGTATTACAACTAGATGAGTCCACAGACGTTGCTGGATTAGCAATTTTCCTTGCTTTCATTCGGTATGATTTTAATAAAAAAATTGAAGAAGATTTGCTTTTATGTGAAAGTGTGAACATTAACACCACGGGGAAGAATATATTTAACTGCATTGATAATTTTATGACAACGCATGGAATTAACTGGGGAAAATGTATTGATGTATGCAGCGATGGAGCAAAAGCAATGACAGGAAAAGTGAGTGGTGCTGTAGCACGGATTAAAAATGTTGCAAAAAACTGTAACAGTACTCATTGCATTCTTCACAGATATGCATTAGTAACAAAAAGGATTTCGGTGACATTTAAATCTATTCTAGACGAAGCACAGTGAAGATTATTAATTTTATCAAAATAAACCATTGCAATCACGTATTTTCAAACCCATGTGCGAAAATATGGGTAGTCTTCACACCACTTTACTTCTTCATACGGAAGTTAGATGGTTATCGTGTGGTAAAATAATTGTGAGAATACTTGAATTGCGAGAGGAACTGATGGCGTATTTTATTGGTCATAAATTTGAATTATCAGACAGATTAAATAATATGACATGGATATCTACACTTCATACCTTGCTGATATATTTGGAAAATTGAACGAATTATGTTTGGCTCTGCAAGGAAAACAAGTCAACATATTGCAAACAAAAGATAAATTGGTTGCCTTTTCAAGAAAAATACAATATTGGATTTCAGCTGTGGAGCAAAACAACTTCGAGTGTTTCCAGACGCTTGGTGATTTTCTCGAAGAATCTGAAGTGGATTTAGGTATGGAAATCCGCGATGGTATAAAAACACATCTGTCGAGTTTACAGCAATCACTCAGTGATTACTTTCCAAACCTAGAGAATCAAGATAATTACTGGGTACAAAATCCTTTCAAAATAAAAGAAAAACGAAAAGGATTTCATTCCTTGGATTATGAAAGATTGATTGAATTGAGTTCGGATACACAATTAGAAGCCAAATTTAGAACAGTTTCGTTAACAATATTCTGGTCAGATGTATTCGATGAATATCCAAATTTATCAAAACAGGCAATTCGAATTCTATTGCCGTTTGCAACCACTTATTGGTGTGAAACTGGGTTTTCAAAATATGTTGCGACAAAAACCATATATCGTAACAAACTTGATGCTGCACCAGATATGCGAGTTCAGTTATCAAACATAACGCCCAATTTTAAAAGAATCATGGAATCAAAAAAGCAGGTGCATTCTTCACATTAAAGTTTTTTTCATTTTTATTTTAGTTTATATTTTGTATTTTTATTAATTATTTCTATAATAATGTTTTTTTTTAAAGTTTTGTTTAATTCAATAAAATCCGAAATACCAAAATAATACTTGTTTCATTTAATATCAGATATTAAATTTTGAAAAGTCGTATAAAAAATATTCAGGGTTCCGCGATCATTGGCAACAAATTTGGGGGTTCCACGACCAAAATAGTTTGGAAACCACTGCTCTAGAGGATCCCTCCTTTTGTTCGGTATCCTACCCTATCGACCGTGAGGTGTGAACGCCTTGGGCAGATGGCCGCTCTAGTGATATACGCCACACAATACTATGAAAGAAAATGCCACTCAAGGCTCTATCGCTCAAGTTAGGTAATTAGGTGAGAGGGGGTCGGAGATGCAGGCAAAAGAACCGTTACTGGAGACGATTGAAAAAATATAAGCGCCGCAGTGTAAAGGTTAATATTTAGCCTCAGCTGGAAAATCAGTGCCAAAAACAAAAAAATTTCGGCATAACAAAAATTAGAAGGTAACTAAAAGGAAATTTTTACAAGAAATCTCCATCACGTATACTCATGAATGTGATAACTTGGTGAGTTAGCGAATTCATTATATTTAAATAAAATGCTTCCATACATAAAGCTTAACCTAAGCTGGAAAACGATATTATACATAGAACACTTCCCCCAAACAAAATGGCAAAGGAGTCCAATACTTACTCATGGAAGTTCTGCAAAAAACTAAACATGAAGGTCCCCAATGGGCAGCATGATAGAAATATCAAGTATTAGAAAACATCAAGCATCACAGACATTGCACAGGTGAGTACCCTAATACTTGCAAGACATACACACAAAACTATTTATTAGGTCAGAACCTGTGACATAGACAGGGTTTACCTTCTTAGGGGGCAGTGAAGTCATATAGGAAGGTAGTTCAATTAATGTCGCAATGGAGCGACACAATGAACTACTTGGCTAAGGTCCGGGATTCATCTGGAAAGGAAAGATCCGAGGACATCACCTAATCTTTTTTCAACCATGGTCAGATGACGAGGTTGAGCTGACACACCACTCTGCAAACTTCCGCACCATACAAATGTGAGGATGCTTAAGGCCACGACAGATTTTACATGCATCAGCCAAATATGAACACGGCTATCTTTGGTGGGATCGAGTTTCGACCTCGACAATAAACTCTGATTTTTTAACCAACAGTGATTTCTGAACTAAACAGTAATTTCTAAACTTAACAGAGATTTCTGAACTAAACAGTGATTTTTGAACTAAACAGTGATTTTTGAACTAAACAGTGATTTTTGAACTGAACAGTGATTTTTGAACCAAACAGTGATTTTTTCGAGTGCTATCTTTGAGTTTCAGAAGCGCAACAAGTGAGGCATTTTATTGAATCCAAGTACAGAAATAACAGGGATCATACAAATAAAAATAAAGCACCGTTTCTCATGGAGAAAGGTTGTAGTAAGACATTTTTCCCAGCAAAATGTAAATAAATTAGAGTTAATTTTTCCCAGTTAAGTGTTTAAATAAATAAAGTTTATTTCGAACATTACTGGATACATTTAAAGCAGAAATGTGCAACCTTTCTATGAAAGGAAACAAAAGAAATCTACACTAAGAGGGGGATTTTATTCCCTTTTGAAGTAGAAGCTTTGTAGTATTGAACTGCACTTTTTATCGCTTTTAAAGAGCGCTGCTTCGAACATTCATACTTCATAGCATAAAATGAACAATTAGTAACTGTTATTTTATTTAAACAACATTGCAAAAGTAGTCGATGTATTTGTATTTCATTTGAAATGAGATACCACATCAATAAACTAATATTTTCAGGGTGCTCCATCCCTTTGCCTACGCCACAGGGTATGTGCGGGCCGTATGGGATGCAAAATGCAAAAGAAAGGACGACCCAATTGGTCTATTTGAAAGTAGAAACCATTTCAAAACATACAGACAGAGGGAAATGACTTACATGCAGTCTCGTCGGAACCGTCCTTGCAGTCCAGGAACCCGTCGCAGCGCTTGTGGGAGCGGTAGCAGGATCCGTCCATGCACGCGGAGTACTCGGCAGACGCGCTGCAATCGTCTGTACACAAGACGAAGAACACAATCAACACACACTAGCAGCGACAGCCCATGTACAAGGGAAAGATACAAAGACAACGCCATTTTGACCTGCTCCCTACTCTCCACTAGGGATGCGACATCGACAGCAAAACATCGATGTTCAAAATTAAAACATCGATATTGATAATACATCGCCTCAAATCATCGATGTTTTTAAAATTCAGTGTATTTAAACTTTTTCCCCCATTACTTAAAACTGGCTTAGCACCTAGTGATGCGACATCGGCTCCAATACATTGATGTTTTTTTATAAAACATCAATGTTTTAAGAACATCGACATTGATGTCGCATCCCTACATTTCAGACCCTTCATCCTTGGCCACTTGGGTCTAAAAGTATGTTCAATTTGCTAATTATGAAAATTATGCTTTAAAAAATTATTTACATTTTAATACCGGTACTTTTTTTATTTAAAAATAAAACATCGACAAGTATGAACATCGATGTTACAAAAACATCGACTCCAATACATAGATGTTAAATACATCGATGTTGTTTTGAAAACATCAACATCGATGTCGCATCCCTACTCTCCACATCACACCCAACGTGAGCACGTTTAACCTTTACGCTATAAACATAGACTGTAGCTGTACCCATATGAGTCTACGAAAGATTTAACATGCATCCGTGTACGCGACGGTGTTTGGCTGGACCGAGTTTCAAACTCGCAACCCTCCGGTTGCTAACCCGTTACTCTTCCAACTCTTTTTGTTACGTTCCTCTATGCTGACCCCTTTTAGGCCCACTCCGGTGTAAACGCTTTGTCGACTATATCAGCAGCACCAAAGGGTGAGCACTCTTCTAACCCCCTTTGTAGAGAAGAGTGATCACCCTCATCACGCCATTAGAATCGAATAGGTCAATCACTGACAGTTTGGTGGGAGATGGGGTAGAGGCAAGCGATGAGGGCAAAATGTCACAGAGACCGAACCAAAGACTACGTGAACGACCACGGGGTGCCGAAGGGCAGGGGTGGTTGTCAAGCAATACCGAAAAGGAATGAAATAAGGGAGCATTTTCATCCCAAATTTCGACTCCGAGAACTGACCCCCATAAATATTCAAAACTGATATTTACCAACCTAGGTGGAAAACCAATTTAAAGTTTCAAACTCGCCAAATCGCCACCCCGACACGAGATCTTGACGATCAAATGAGTGCCGATCCTCGGAATGACTTCGATGTTTGGAGGGGGAGAAGTTTGCAACTCCGGTGTAAACGCGGCTTTAAAAATCAAAACATGAATGTCTTCTTTGAAGCAAACATGTTGATTGCGGTCTCAAAATGCTTCCAACCCTTTTGTGTCTCCAACTCAAGACAGATTTCGTGGCTCTACCGTTGATTGACCTGGCTGCATTTTTTGTAATACCATGACGGCTTAACACTTAAACGCGTTCACTGCACTTAATAATGTTGGTAACATAGACGTACAGGGATGCCAGAGGGCGAATGACGTAGTCAAAAGCTTGCCATTTGTTTCGTTATGTGGATAAAATAGGGAATTTGTTTTGGGTACCATCTTTTGCAAGACTAGGGAGCTGCACCCCCTGCTCGCTTATTCTCGCCCGATTTTTCAAGTTTGACACTTAATAAACCCGAAACTAATAACCGCATCGGAAAAAGATCTTTACAATATTCCAGGGAACACGATGAAGAACAAACTATATTAATTTCATATTTTTCTGATCCGAACTTTCTAGGTAAACCGTCTAAGAATCGAGCTAAACAACACAGTTTTCAATCCTGATGCGGCGGCGGTTACTTTTTTTTAATATAGAGAGAAAAGGACGGAGTGTCTTCTACTCGGCGATCACGCCACATCATCAGAAAAAGAGGTTTTCAGAATTGTACTATTTGTCCAAAAGCCTTGTTAAAAATGCACAACTTACATAAAACAACGAAAACATACAAGGTGAATAAACATTCGTTTGCATTTAGTGTATTTCAGATATGCAGTTGGAGGCAAAGTTCATTGATATAATTAGCACCACTGAATCAACAATCAAAATGGCGCACTAATAGTGAAAGAAAAAAAAGTATTCCAAATTTTCTTTTAAAAGATCACGAAGTTATTTAAACAAATACATACCTTGCCGTTTGGGAACATTCGCGTCCGTGAAGACTACCAAACCAGCAAACTGGAAAAGAAAAATCGAGAGTTGAGAGAATGTAGTGTGGTGTTCGTTGGTGTGCAATTAATACAACATGAATTAGAACACAATAATTTATTCCACAAGACGAAGAGAGACACAAGACGAACAACAACCGAAAGGGAAAAGTTAAGAAGTAAGAATATTGACAAGCGCTCCGTTCGCACTGCTTCGCGCATGCGCATTACAAACTTGCGCGAATCGTCTGCTCCTGGCAAGGAGAACGATTTTCAATTCGTACTCTCCACAGAGTGTCCCCCAGTGAATGAGGGATACCGAGGAACGATATACAATCATAATAGAGGATTATATATACATTGAAAATACAGGGTGGTCCCGAATTCATGGTACAAACTTTAATGGTAGGTACAGGACATTGTAACAATGATTTATTGTATAGGAATGTATAGTCGCAAGTGACGCGGTGAGGCGAAAACAGGGGAAATAACGGCCGAAAGGAAAAACAAAGATTTTATTGAAAGCGTTGTTGACAAGTGTCATGTTTACAGTAATTGTTCAAAATTGCGTCCACCAGTATCGATACATGCTTGACAGCGTCGGTGGAGCGATTGGCGTACACGTTCAAAGATGCCTGGTATTTCACGCACACCTGCAGCAGCTACAGATAAGCGAGCGACGAGATCCTCATCTGAGTCAACTGGAGTCTCATAAACGAGATGCTTTAGATGTCCCCATAAAAAGTAATCGAGGCTCGATAAATCGGGAGATCGGGGTGGCCAAGGGACTGGTCCACCACGCCCAATCCATCGAGTACCAAACGTGGCATTCAGGTAATTCCCTACTGCGATGCATCATGTTCAACAGCGGCTAGACATCTACTGCCCTCTACCGGCAATGATACCAACCGATCACTCCATTTCTCTTTCCTTTTATTTCCCCTGTTTACGCCTCACCGCGTCACTTGCGACTATACATTCCTATACAATAAATCATTGTTACAATGTCCTGTACCTACCATTAAAGTTTCTACCATGAATTCGGGACCACCCTGTATAACAACACAAATCTAAGAAAAATACACACATTTTGGTTTCAATAGAATGTACTAAAAAAATATGTGGAGTTATGCTCTTTCTTTTTGTAAGTAGAGAAAAAGTTTTAAAAAAATTTGAAAATGAATGAGTAAACACAAATACACAATGATAATCCTTAATATGAACAAATGTAACATTAAATATATTCTATATTCAATAAGCCTTTTGGGGAAATGTACAGTTCTTCCACTTCTTGTTGTGAGAGGTTGAACAGGTTCCCTGGACTCGCGCGCGCGGTAGATTTAGAAGGCAAAGATAAGTTAATGTTGCTATCGTCACGCAGAATATGAGCAGGTTTTACTCTGTCTAACGTGACAGAAATTGTTTTGCCATTCACAATAATCCGACAGTTCTTTTCCGAACGATCGAGAACCGGATGTGGTCCAGTATAAGGCTGAGACAATGGAGGTTTGTGACAGTCCACACGTAAAAACACATGAGAACATATTTCCAATGAGGGATGAACATAGATTGAATCATTGCAATGTTTTGATGTTGCAATTGGATTTAAAGTTTGCATCAAGGTGCGAAGTTGATCTACGTATGATGGAAAGGCTGTTGCAGAAACTTGTTCACTTAATAAAATGTCAGATGGTAAACGAAGTGTTGTTCCATACACAAGTTCAGCACACGTAGCGTTAATATCGTTTTTTATTGCAGATCGCAATCCTAGCAAAACAATTGGTAGTACCTCGGTCCATTTTGTATGCTCATGGCATTTAAGAGCACTTTTGAGGTGACGATGAAAACGTTCTATTAACCCATTAGATTGGGGTCTATACGCTGCGGAATGGATGTGGTTTGTTCCAAGCACTTTAGTTAGCTGTCTAAAGAGATTTGATTCGAAACTTCTGCCCTGATCTGTTGTTATTGTTGTAGGACAGCCGAATCTGGAAATCCAACCACTTAATAGTGCTCGACAAACTGTTTCGGCAGTCATGTCAGTAGTCGGGATTACTTCAGGCCAGCGAGTGAAACAATCAGTTATCGTGAGGCAAAAACGTTGGCCGTCAGATGATGGCAGTGGTCCAATAAAATCCAGATGTATATGGGAAAATCGAGCATCTGGTAGATTGAATGTACCAAGTGGAGTCTTGGTGTGGCGATGGACTTTAGAACGTTGTGACAAGGAATACAACAAAATATTTCTCAACCTAATGCCACTAGAATCCAGAAAATAAACTTTTTTATCGAAATAAATCGTCTTAAGGATCGGGTGGCCATGTTATGTTTTGCAAAACACATGATAAAAATAAAATGGTTGGGAATAAAATGGGACACGGTTCGAAACACCAAATCACCTTCCATGACAAAACTTAAGATCAAATCAGGGTGTCTACTAAATTTCTGATGGTCCATTTAGGGGACTTTCTAAAATAAATAAAGAGGACTCAGTATGAAATTAAACCTTTCTTATCAGCTGTTTTTTAAATGAAAGTTAAAAAATAAAGACAAACTATAAATCATGTTCAAAGTAGATGAACGTATTAAAATAATACTCTTCATTCTATTCATTATTTTTGTTTTTTTGAATGCTTGAAATTTTAATAGAAATTAAAGAAAAAAATCAACAATTACTTAAAAAATATTTCTTTGTGTAAGTTTTTTATTTTTATGTTTTATGCATCAAATGAAGTTAGTAAATATATATATATTGAACCGTTTCAGTACTTCTAAGAGGGGTAGGGTACATCCTGACAACTCTAAATCATATAGCAATGTGGGGTCGGAAATGCTTTCCTGAAGCGGTGTTGTACACAGAAGCACCGTAAAGAAAAGAGACCGTAAGTGAGAAATCGTTTTAATAATACATGAAAAGAAGCAAAAGGTACATGGATTAAAGTAAGTGTTCGAAGTTTCTTCCACGGGCTACAATGCACGCCTCATATCTCCGACGCATGGACATCCGAACATTCTGGAATACTCCAGGCATATCTCGAATTTCTCCGGCAGCTACTACAATTCTTGCAACCAGCTCCTCAACATTGTGTCAACAGGGGTGTCATAAACTAGCGATTTCAGATGACCCCAGAAATAAAAATCAAGACATGATAGGTCGGGTGACCGAGCAGGCCAACGCACGGGACCACCACGTCCGATCCACTGCTGACCAAATGTGACATCCAGGTAGTTACGAACATCTCCGCTATAATGGGCAGGGGCTCCATCGTGTTAGAACCACATTGTCTGTTGCGTCGATGCAGAAATCTGTTCATCTCTCAAAAGTTGTGGCAATACTTGCTGCAGAAAGAGCAAGTAGTTAGGTCCGGTTAGACGAGACGGTAACAGGTAAGGTCCGATGAGGTGATCTCCCATAATACCGGCCCATACATTGACCGAAAATCGAATCTGTGCTGCACGACGTCGTATTGCATGCGGGTTCTCGACCGCCCAGATATGGTCGTTATGCGTGTTGAAAATTCCTTCCCTTGTGAAGGATGCCTCATCGGAAAACAACACTTCAGCAGGAAAAAGGGGATTTGTAGCACATTTTCCAAGGTACCACTGTGCGATAGCAATACGAGGTGCATAATCCTCCGGTTGCTGTGTCTGGACACGCTGCACGTGAAACGGATGTATGTCTTATTCTCGGAGAATCCTACAGAAGCTGCAATGGGAAACCCCGACTGCGTTTGCTACACTTCGTGTACTCGTTCTTGGATTCCCCTGTACATGCTGCAGCACATTCTGTTCGACGTCTGCAGTCCGTGATGTTCTTACCCTGTCCCTGTCAGCTCTTTCTAATGAACCTGTCTCCGCTAACCTCTGGTGCAGTCTTGCAAAGAAATTATGACTGGAGATACGCCTCGTCGGATATCGTTCCGCTTACAAACGCTGTGCGGCTGGCCCACTACAATTTGCAGCCCCGTACGCCAAATGCATATCGGCTAACTCTGCGATCGTGTAATCATCCATCCTACTAACTTGGCGTTCTTGTGCGAACTGAAGATTCCCTACACGAAAGCTCGGGATTTTCGCTCAACGCCATCTACCGCATCAGGAAAGCATTTCTGACTGCCCATTGGTATATGATTTTGGTTCGTCAGGATGTACCCTTCCCCTCTTAGAAGTTCTGAAACGGTTCACTGAAACACCCTGTATATATATATATATATATATATATATATATATATATATATATATATATATATATATATATATATATATATATATATATATATATATATATATATATATATATATATACATATATAAATTTGTGTACTTCAAAAAAATTTCTCCGAATGGGATTGGATTGAGGGAGTTACACCATTTTCATTTTCTTTTCAGTTTACATCATTTCTTTGTCTTAATTGTTCAATTTCATTATTTGCAGTTTCCATTCTTTTTTTCGTTTTGTTTAAGTCCAGATGTAGCCACCTTTTGGGTTACCACCTTTGGGCCTTAAAAAAAATTAATAAATATTCGGGACAAAATTTATGATTTAGGGATTTTTTCGGGGCCAGTTTTCTGCTTTCGGCATAGTTTCGGGACCAGTAGACACTCTGCAAATGCGAGGCTCAGATGATAGTTTTTGGGGTTGTAGTGTAGACCTACCTCAACAGGCTGCTCCTGGTTGGTTAGTTCTTATGGCTCAAAATCCAGAGAAGGATCTACCCTACACAAGACAGCCCATTAAATAGTTGAAGTATTTAGACCAATAATACAAGTTAGATTTGAAATGACGTAGGAAAATTACATTAAAGACGAGATTGAAACATTAATTTAATCCTCCAAGCGGTTTCGAAGCTCGTCCACCGAGTCGTGGACAATTTTGCTAATGACGAGGTAACTCGTCCAAAGACAAACTTGCCCTAAGGGGGCGTGGCAATCGGAAAAATAAACTGTCTCGTGTCCAGAATAAGAGACGGGAATATTCACAAGACCTGTTCCAAACTGTCGCCAATTCTACAGATCCAATACAGAGAGAATAGCAGGAGGCTCAAAAGAATGCGTTTTAGGGAGATGAAATTGAAAAGGAATTAATACATTTGGATCGAGTTTAAAATTGAGTGGATCGATTTCTCCCTCAGTCTTACAAGATTCAAATGGATGTGCTGAATAATGGGGATTGAAAAGATTAAAAACACTGTAATAAAAGATGCCGCCTTCGTGTGTAAAGATCGAAAGGAAATTAAAGCAGAGAAGGTGATGAAAAACCTGGTGGAGCTTACTGTTTGTTTGTAACAAAATTAGAAATCGCATAAATAAAAATAATAAATTGGGTGGATGGCCCAGTTTTTTGTTTCATTTTACTTGTGTAATTAACACATTCACATTTTTGGATTGTATAGGATTAACCCAAATGTGATTTATGCTGATAAACTTGGATTCAGCATGTATTTTTCATCGCACTGTATGCTTATATGATTGAATCTAGGAAAGCCTATTATGTAATCCGGTCCCAATGGATCTCCTCAGACGAATCTTTGCGGCCAACTTCAGAATTTTAAAGGGACATGACTATCTCCACCGGATTGGTGTGAACGACATTCCTGACTGCCCTCTGTGTTCCACTGAAGAGGCTATGAATATTAGCCACTTGACAGTTTGTGCTACTATGTCCAACTCAAATTTGAATGTTCTATCTCTTGCCAACTCTATTTCAAAGGCTGGTTTATATTGGTCTGCACGAAGAGAAATGGTTAATACGACCCATTCCTCAACGTAATTTAAAAAAAAACTTATATGATTGATATATGTATTATGCATGTGTATTACATATACCCAGCCCTACAATAATGGACCGGACGCCAGCGGATTTACAAAAAATCCGACTACTTGTTTCGGGGTGTTTATCGTGGTATGGCTTGGGCCCTTTGCATGTTGTACCAGGTCAATTGAACGCCGACGCCTACATGAACATTTTGGACAATCAAGTTATTCCTACGCTCTGGTAATTTTATGGAATGGACGAATGTTACTTCCAGGACGATGACGCTCCGTGTCCTGTTGCAGCCTCTGTCGAGCAGTGGTATCGAGATATGGATGTAAAACGTCTTCCCTGGCCCGCTCAGAGTCCCGACCTAAACTCCATAGAACAACGCGTCAGAGCGACGGATCAGGGAACCACGTCCGAAATCGACAGCTGATCTGACGACATTCTTGCAGCAGGAAAGGACACAAATACCCATAGCTGTGTATCCAAACCTTGTTGAAAGTATGCCCAGAAGGGATGCTAGTGTCATTGCAGCACATGGGGGACTATCCCCCTATTAAAGCATGTATTATTTCCCTTATACCATCACATCATGCTGTCCGGCCCATTATTGCAGAGTAGTGTACATGATTTGTGCAAATTAAACTGATTTTAGCGTGTGCTTAAAACTGCTTTTTAATATGAAATATATTTTGTGGAGGACACATAGACAATTTTCTTAAACGCATTCACTTATCTAGGTGAATGGACATGAAGTAACGGATATCTTAGTAATGTTCAAAATACATTGAAATGTGGGGGATAGAATTAGGTTTCTCTTTCAAAACACTTAACAGTTTAAATTTCATAAAGTTTCTTTAACACAACTTTTTCTTCAAAGGGTTCAAGAAGTGTTTGAAACTAAGTGTCAGTTCCAATTCCATCCTGCCCCTGAAGACATTTACAAGAAACTCATCTGTTCCACGAGCACCTTTTCGAATCTGCGCGAGACAGGGCTTCGACATGCCATTTCAGGACTCACCCCAAATATCTGCTGCGCATCCAACCCGTAGGAGGCAGAGGGGTAGTGCACGAACTGATTCGATCCACCGTCTCGAGACTTCCACGAGAAGGACAGCGTCCCGTTCCTCCTCTCGTCGAAGGAGCTCATCTTTTCCAGCACCTGAAAGATTACGTCACAATGACACGTCTTCACAAAGGAAACAGGTGTCTGGAATACAGAAAGGAAATCAAGGAATGTGTATTAAGGCACATTGGATTGTTTTGGTATTGTTTATTTAATGTACACAATGGGTGAAGGAACAATCCCTGAAGGGAAATATCCGAGTACAACACCACGTCATTTTGCAACACGATCAGATGATGAGGTTACACCTGAGTTGACCCGCCACTCTCCAAACCTCCACGCAGACGTGAGGGCATTTGAGGCCACAACAGATTTAACATACACTAGCCCATATGGGCTAAACAAGGCCTGAACACTGGCTCACGAAACACGACGACACGGTCAAAACAACTATCAAACAAACGATTGTTTCAAATCTCAGGTTATCCGATCGGAGACCCTGTTTGCGGGTACTGGGAAGATGGACTGGTAGTTAATCACTCCGCACAGGAACAGAACGGGCGGTTGGGAGATGAATCGCCATGCAAAGATCCGAGGTCTGCGCCTCGTCATTTTACACCATGTCGACATGAGGACATTTGAGGGTAAAGCCACAGTCTACGTTTATAGTGGTGGCAATGGTCTTGGCGATCTTGTTTGGCACACTTCTTGTAGCTTGTTCCCCTAGGTTAAGACAACCCATCTGTATTTAGGGTTATTGTGGTTTTCATAGCAACCTCGGCAAACTGGAAACTTTAAATTTTCATTTTGATTATTCTAGAAAGTTCTTTCAAAATCCGGTAAAGTCGTTTAATTTCATTTCTTCGTTTAAAATTTTTTCTCTGATTTCATTTTTTTTTTAATTTTAAAATTTTCTTTGATTGCATTGGTCCTTTTAAGTTTTTTTCTTTTATTTCATTGGTTCATTTAATGGTTTTCCTCCAATTGTGGAATTTTATTCTATTTTAATTTTTTTCACGCTAGATTTCTGACTTCACCATTTGTGGAATTTTCGTTTTCAATAATTTTTTCTCGGATTTTTTTTGACGTTCTAGGTTGTATGATTTCTTGCTTTCTTTCTTTAAAAAATCTTTTTCTTTTTCAACAGGCCTACTGTATTTAGTGCAATTGTTAAGTTTCTGGGTATTCTTACCCAACAATTCGCAGCTAAGTTTTTCTGCTGGTTCACAAATGTGTTTAAGCTTACTACTTTTCGTGAAAGTTTTTTTTTAATATACTTTTTAAAACGTTCTTTGTGTTTTCAAGCTTTTATTTTCCGCTGTAAAAAGACATATCTTTAAAAGAAAAAGATTTTTGCAAGTAATTCTTACATAGTGACTTTCGAAGCGCGCCAAAAAAAAAAAATTGCCAAGGCCGTTGCCATTGCTATAAACGAAGACATTAGTTGTACCCATTTGAGTCCACAAAAGATTTCAGCAGCATCTGTGTAAACGACGGTGTTTGGCTGGACCTAGTTTCGAACACGCAATCCTCCGGTTGCTAACCCGTTACTCTTCCAACTGGGCTACCTGAGGGAAAATGTGATCGACTCATAAATGTCAGTCTTGAACGACGCCAAAAACAATCACTTCTGCTCAGTTCGAGGTGTTCAACAATTCTTCTATCTCGTAACGCCAGTTCAGTCCCTGGGAACCATCGAACACCCCCTACAGACTAGGGATGCGACATCGATAGCAAAACATCGATGTTCAAAATTAAAACATCGATATTGATAAAAACATCGACCCAAAAACATCGATGTTTTTAAAATTCAGTGTATTTAAACTTTTTCCCCCATTTCTTAAAACTGGTTTAGCAACTTGTGATGCTACATCGACAACAAAACATCGATGTTTTGAAACTTTGATGTTCAAAATTAAAACATCAATGATAATACATCGCCCCAAAACCATCGATGTTTTTAAAATTCAGTGTATTTATACTTTTTTCCCCATTTCTTAAAATTGGTTTAGCAACTATTGATGCGATATCGACAGCAAAACATCGATGTTCAAAATTAAAACATCGATGTTGATAATGCATCGCCCCCAAACCATCGATGTTTTTAAAATTCAGTGTATATAAACTTTTCCCCCATTTCTTAAAACTGGTTTAGCAACTAGCGATGCGACATCGGCTCCAATACATCGATGTTTTTTATAGAACATCAATGTTTTGAAAACATCGACATCGATGTCGCATCTCTACTCTTCCGACCCTTCATCCTTGGTCATTTTGCTAAAAGTGTGTTCAATTTGCTGATTATGAAAATTATGCTACTTGGTTATTTTTTAAATTTTTATAACGGTACTTTTTTCATTTAAAAATAAAACATCGACAGCGTAAAAACATCGACAAGTATAAACATCGATGTTACAAAAACATCGACCCCAATACATCGATGTTAAATATATAGATGTTTTTTTAAAAAGCATCGATGTTTTGAAAATCAATGTCGCATCCCTACTACAGACCACGTGGATGGCCCACCAATTTAGGTTTCAGGATTTATGGCGGTCGGTCAGTGTGTGTGAGTGTAGTGCTGACCCCTGATTCCTTGTAATGGTCGTTACAACACGTAGTCAGAAATCATCCCAAGTTCACAAATATTAATTTTAAGGTTTTTATTTAATTACTTTAATATTTGGTGTATATACTAATTTAGGTATACATTCATTATTTATGCACCTTAAGGCCCGGTGCACACATCCGATTTTTCATCGTGCGGCTCCGCTGCCGCAACGCAAGTGCGGTCTGAGATACATTAGATCCAATGTTGTAGTGCACACATGCCTCCGGCGTCGCTGTTGTGCCGCACGTCCAACTTGCGTGAAATTTGTACCGCAGTTCCCCACGGCGCCGCAGCTCGCCGCACACGCTTCTCCGGTCTCAAGTACAACCTTGTTTTCATAAATAAATGGAATATGAATCATAATAATTAAAGTCGTATCCAGTAACTTCTTTTTTGTTTCAAAATATACTTTTTGTACATCAAGTAAGCGAAATAAACACGTTTTCTCCGATAGAATATGTATCGCAAACGGCGCGAAATGAGTACTTGCGTCTATCACGGTTATGTGTGCGTAGATGAACTTCGGTGCCGCAGCGACACCGCACGTTGAAAAGTTAGATGCGTACACGGGCCTAAATCAATGAATGATGCCTGCTATGAATGAATAATGTTATGAATGATGCATTTTATTGTAAAGATAATTTATTCATGTTATTGTAACTAAATTTCTTTAAACCATAGCTACATTGATGTATGCCTTTGTTTTCAATGACTTTATTTTTTCAGATTGATTGAGAAAAGTTTTAGATTTTAGTATTTACTTGAATTTAGAAAAAAAATGTAAAAATGAACTTTTCCCTCCAGCAACTTTGCGAAACCTCGAGATTTTGAACCACGGTCAGAAGACGAGGTCAACACCTGAACTGACACTCTACCGCCCTCCCCCCTCTCTTCACATTTGAGACCACCACATATTTAACGTACCCCGGTCCCCATTTACTCGACGGTTTGACCGAGTTTAGAGCTCTTCGGTTTCTTGTTCGTTATTCTTCAAGGAACGAGAAAGAAGCGTGAAAAGGGGCGCTCACCTCAGCAGGACTCAGGTCACTCCCCGTTCTCATCTTGTGGAGGGTGTGGTCTACAGCAGCCACGCCCACATAGGTTCCGGGCTGTCCTTCGACGATCACTTCGATCGTTTCCCCCGTCTTGTCCTTCTTGTTGTTCAGGGTGACGGAGAACTGAAAAAAACAACAGGATTACAACTCTCATCCACAACATGGCATATGGCATTTTCAATTTACCTTTACGCTGCGTCAGGTAAACAATTGTCACCACCAAAATTTCGATTACAGCGGCATGGTATTGAACTGTTTACGGTGGACGTTCTCCCCCTTAGTGACCGCTAGCATCGATCCCTATTTACGAGCTGTCAGCGACTGCCCTTCTAGAGGGTCCCTCCTTTTCTTCGGTGCCCCCCTACCCTGCCGACCGTGAAGTGTGAACGCTTCGGGAAAAGCAGTAAGTCGCTCCGGTGATATCTCTTCTCACGTCAAACGATAAGCCACACAATACTATGAAAGGGAATGTCGTAATTGCCACTCATGACCCTATCGCTCAAGTTTGGTCATTAGGTAAGGGCCCTCGGAGAGTCAAGCCAATGAGCCGTTCTGTGAGACGATTGAAAACATCTAAGAGCCGCAGCGTAAAGGTTTAACGTCACACTGGAGCAAACACGAAACGGGCTATTAAACTACGGAAGGAGCGGACTCTCAGATTTTGTCGAGTCTCCTGGTTCTGCGGCAGGAAGCCTTCCTTTTGAACGTCATCCCAATATGAGGCGTTCAGAACGAGAGTGGATCAAGTCTATTTTATAATATTTTGAGGTACATCGAGTTAAAGTTTCCGTTTGTGTTATCCGAAGCAAAGGCGATTTTTCGCTAAATATGGTAACCATGACACTACATCTAGATTTATAGCAACCCGACGCCAAGGTAGGAAAGTTCGTTTAGCAAGGCGACGAAATTTGGATTTATCGCGTACCATGATTTTTTAGCGCTTAAGAAAGAATGTTTTTAATTGTTTACCGCTTAAATGGCATTTCTTAGATTACAACGGATGGCACCATTTCACAGTTTTTTTTTTTTTTTCCGTTATGCTCTATGCTTGTACTTGTGTGCGTGTTGTGGCGTTGGATTTCATCAATCTTTCCAAGTAAGTATTACATTTTAATTGATATGTATTTGGGGATTTTATCTGTTTTTTTTTTAATTTCAAATCAATTTAATGACTTATCGTTTGTGATTGTATTAGCCGCTCACTCACCCTTGATCAAGTATGGCATGAATGAAGGTTTGAATGTTTGCATGCATGTTTCGTGATTCTTAAGCGAATCCGGAGAGCTTGAAAGTGATTGAATATTCCTTGCTTTTATTCAGGAGATAACCAAAATGTACCGCCCTGAACAGTCGGAAGAGCTTAAGTTTAATTTTTATTTACTTTCTATTGTTTATTTGTGCTCTTCTAATTTTTAAAAAATTCCATACGTGCAAAGGTTCAAAGTGGATTTTGCTTATCAAGGACCAGAAAAATTTCACTTCCATATGTAGCTAATCGAATCGCCAAGATGGCCACCATCTTCAATAGGTCGCCATTTTTATTTGGCGAGAACGATTGCTTGGCGAGAAACATACATCGGATAATACATATTTACCATCAGAGTTTGACCAGATCCACTCAACGCCTCATATAATCGGTGCTACTTGAAATTCTACATTTCATGTGAATGCTGTGTCTTGAAACCGCGTATCCACCGGAGTAGCATATACATTCATATCTTTCTTGTGGCAAGGATTTTCCCCTTTTGGTCCCTTTTTTTCGACCGACACCGGCGCTTTCTGGACTTCATCTGCAACCCTCCGAGCGTACTCTTCTTACCCCTTGGTAGACAGAAGAGTGATCACTTTTCATTGAGACGTCGAGTTTCTCACCCATTTCACTTCAGGCATTGTTCTTTTTGTTTTTGCCAATTTACTAGGGTGTAATTGGGTTCCAGAGGAGGACAGGCCTCTCTCTAAATTGTTCTATTAATGTTATGACCAGCTCTTTCGTACACGCCATTTGAATCGAATGGGTCACTCTCTGGCAGATTGGCGGGAGATGGGGTCGAGGCAAGCGATGGGGGCAAAATGTCACAGAGAGCGAACAACAGGTGAGCGACCACGGGGAGCCGAAGGGCAGAGTGGAGCGTGTTACGATCTTCTGACAAGTGTTATGGACACAGATAAGAACGGTCGTTCTTGTGTTCTGGTTGCTATTGTTCTATTCCTCCCTCAGCCAACATTCCTTCCCTACGGAATGTTCGATCGTTGACCCTTACTCCGGGACGAAAAGAAGGGAGTGAAGACAGCAGAGGTAGTTGGCGGGGGGACAGTCGAACCAGCGGACTTGGAGTAAGACGAGTTTTTGCACCGGACGGTGCGGTGTGTATATCTGGAAACTTCACATAAGATTGTAAAAATAAATGTACGTGTTCAATTTAGGTATGTAGTGTCATTCTGTTCTCGGCCACTACTACTCACATTGTCTATCAAATTAGACATCGTTCGGTCACTCTGACAGAGCGGTTATTGTCAAGCAAACGTCTCGGAGAAATCTCCCTCAAAAGTTGATCTTTCCTGGTGAAAAACAAATTTGGCTCTGAAAACTCTCCCAATCGCCACCCCGACTCGAGATCTTGACGATACAATGAATGCCGCTTTTCTCGGAATAGCTTCGATGTTTGGAGTGAGAGAATTGGTGTAAACGCGGCTTTAGTGCGTCACTCACGTTGTTCCTGGAGATGCCGTCGACTGCGAAGGTGAGGCTGTCGGCGACCACCTCCCCCTCTCGCGCGATGTCGTGGACCACAATGACCGCTGTGGGCGCCATCTCCGGGGACAGCGGCACCGCGAAGGTCTTGATGCTGGCCGGCATCTCCTCCACCCCGCTCAGCAGCACGATGCCCTTGGACAGGATCTGCGGAAGAAGAAGCACGCGTGAGAATAACATGGAAGCACTTGGCGGTGTGGGTTAAATGGATCAAAGTCCAAAAGGGGACAATCACAGGACAGAAATTATCTTATAAAACGGTACCCTATAGGTATCAGGGATGCGACATCAACAGCAAAACATCGATGTTCCAAATTAAAACATCGAAGTTGATAATACATTGCCCCTAAACCATCGATACTTTTAAAATTCAGTGTATTTAAACTTTTTTGCCCATTTCTTAAAACTGGTTTAGCAACTGGTGATGTGATATCGACTCCAATACATCGATGTTTTTTATAAAACATCAATGTTTTGAAAACATTGACATCGACGTCACATCCCTACTTTTCAGACCCTTCACCCTTGGCCACTTGGGTCTAAAAGTATGTTCAATTTGCTGAATTTGATCATCGATTTAAAAAAAAAAAAAAAAAAACATCAATGTTTTGAAAACATGGACAACGACAGCAAAACATCGATGTTCAAAATTAAAGCATCGATGTTGATAATACATCGCCCAAAAACCATCGATGTTTCTAAACATAAGAGCATTTAAACTTTTCCCCCCATTTCTTAAAGCTGGTTTGGCAACCTCAAACATTAATGTTCACCGGGGGGGGAGATTTAATTTGTCATTTGCCGTGTTTATATCCATTTATAAGTAAGACTTTTTTTAACTGTCAGTACAAAGTCACAAAAAATTCATAAGAATTAACAAATCTTTCATTTTGAAATTGAATCATATAAAAGATAATAATATTTACAACAATTTGACATAGGTACTACCAACTATAACGTAACAATAATTATTGTTAATTATTATTAATTATTTTCAACTTATGAGGGGGAACATAAACTTATTTTTTATTTACTGTAGAAAAATATTGGGGCCTTTAATAACTATATGCCCCCATATTTGTTATTTACAGTTTGTATAAGAATAAGTTTGTTAACTTCCTCCACCTTAAGCCGACTTCTTTTTTCACAAGTTAAAGAAAAAAAACTCTTTCTGATGGGACGGATGTCGCCATCACTGACAAATACTTACTTGCACGGTTATTTTTCTTAATTTTTACTGTGGTGCTTTCTTTACTCAAAAATAAAACATCGACAACGTAAAAACATCCGATGTTTTTTATAAGACATCGATGTCGCAACCAATCGTCTGCCAGTAGCAGAACATTTGAGGGTAGGTATTTTAATAAACGTCGCACTGGAGCAACTTTTGGGCTAGTGTCGAAGCTGGAAAGGAAAGATCCGAGGACAGCACCACGTCATTCTTAACCACGGTCAGATGACGAGGCAACATCTGAACTGTCACTCCTCTCTCCAAACTGAATCAACACAAGGACACTGTACACCACGGCAGATTGAACATGCGCCAGCCTCCGCGCACACGAGTCTTCCAATGGACCTAGTTTTGAACTCGCAACCCTCCGTCTGCTAATCTGTTGCTCTTCCAAATGGAGAATTTTAAGTAAACTAAGGAACTTATCAGCATTGGATACCTTGTTCGATTCGTCAGTTGTATTGGCCACACTTTCGATGCATGTCCACCAGTAGAGTAACGAGAAGTGGAGCGAAAATTCACTCAAGCTTTTTTCCGAAACATTGGTTCAAAGGATTAAAACCGCGAGCTTATTTTTCATCAGTTTAATCATATTTCTGAAAAAATAAGCGCAACTTTTGTAACTTTTATCAACACATTCGGATATAGAAAGATCTCGAGTGCTTTCAGATGTCAGCCGATTAGCTTTGGATCCGGGCAGTCCTAAAATCATAGTTACAAAATTCATTCCTTACGCAGTTCCTCTTATAAAAAAATAAAACACAAGTATAAAATGCATATGAATGTAGTAAAGAAATGAAAATGGATCGATTTCAAAAACTAAATAAGAGATAAATGTGACATGCGTTTTTAATTTATATGAACCCAACATACTCGTAAATGTTTCAGCAAGAATGTTTTTGAACCTAACTGTTTGCATTTTTTCCAATTCTAAAAAATTTAAATCTCAGGCCACATTCGAATTCAGTCCTGCTTTCACCTGACGCACTCCAACAAGTGCCTCATTTTCCATGAAGAGGAAGATACTACAGAGTCTATCTTGTTTGACTTCATAAGATCATTTTTAGAACATTTCAAGAAGAACATTTTTAGAATTTTCTTTAAAAGAATTGTTCATGTATTATTTTTGCATGTTCAATTTACGTATATAGCTTCGCTGGTTTACAGAAGGCAAATCGGCATTCACACTGCAGACCGTCTTAATACCAGAGTCGTGTTTGAAGATGGAATCAAATAAAGAGGTGCCTTTTTCGCTCTTTTCTGCGTTTTGACAAGTTGTTTCGTCCACAAAAGCAATAATTCAGGGAAAAAACCTCTCCGAACGGAGGTGGACGTGCTTGTTCAATAAGTAGTCCAATTTGATAGGCGAGTGCAGTGGGAATGCATATTGCCCTTTCATCTTATCAAATGTAGAATTCTTACCATGTAGGAAAACTGCTCCACATAATAGTCTGCTCTGACGTGAAAAATGGCGTATTCACCCACCTGAAAAAGATCAAATGGTTCTCTTAAGTGTCTTTAAAAGTGCAACATTTGTATGAATTCAACACGTTGCTGCAGTTGTCAACAGTAAATAAATTTGACGCCATCTTCCTCTCAAGGTTATCTATTTCATACCACTTTAACGTGTTCGCAATGGATGTTTCAATTTATATTCATTTCAATGAGCATGCAACTTTTCCGCTGTGGTACATAGGAAAGTGTCCTTCGAATATCCAAAAAGGACTAGAGCAAAACAATGCATGTAGAAATACTGTATCTCTGGTTTTTTTGGTTTGACAGCTCGAACACAAATGGTTCCATGTGCTCGAGATCCATCTGGTGGGTTGGGTGTTGAAATGAAACTGCAAACTTATTGTTTAAAACAATTTGTTTAAATGTATCGTTCTTTATGTTACGTAATATTGAATGTTTCTTTCAATTCAGCTTATTTCGGCAAAACGTATTAATATTGCAGTGCGACAATTTTAAATTTTCTTCAACTGGGGTGCAAAAAGGTCGAAATACATTTTAAATAGTCACCTCTTCTTTATCTTAAATTTAGAAGTGCAAAGTTCTTCACTACCACTATTCGTCTAAATCCACATATCCAATTTTGATATTAATATGGACATATTACATTTTCACAACTAAGTTTTAATCGTCAACGATGTGTGGCAAAGCAATGCTTACAAACATACTACTTAAATAATAGTATCACTTTAAAATCCGAAGAAAAATATAAATATTTCTGTGTTCCGAGCGCCGACCCGTTTCTTAACGAAGTCCCCGGTGATTGATTGTACGGTGAGCGAGTGAACCAAAAAACGCTGTCCAAATGGAGCGAGCACAAACACCCACTTTCCTTCGATGTACAGAAAAGAAGTGGATCATTTTGCTCGTGCTCGAACTGTTCAGTTCATCTCTCTCTCGTCCACGCAAAACGAACAATCAATAAAACCTATCGCCGGGGTTAATTGATCAATACTTAGATGTAGGTAGTTGAATGAACGTCACACTAGAGCAACACAACGAGTTATTGGGGACGATCCTGGATTCATCCCAAAGGGAAATATTCCAAGAAAACTCCTCGTCATTTTCATGAGTTAAGGTGCCCCACTCTAACACGACGGTTGGATTCGAACTCGCAACCCTCCGGATGCTAATCCGTTCCAACCGGGCTCCCTGTGAGTTAAAGAAGAAGTCACTTACTTTCGCATCTCGTGTGCTGGTGGACACTTGGATGTGCCGATTGCTCGGAGTGTACGAAGTGTAAACCAAGAGGTTCGCTTTGGCCCGCTCTCCCGTCTCATCTGTGTACTTCGCCTGGAAAAGTGGAATCAAACAAGAGTGAACGCTACGAGGAACCACAGAAAAAGCATCTCGATTCTCACGACACAAGAGCCAAGAATCCAAGCAGCTGTTATTGCTTCCAAAATCATAAAAAACTCAAGCCAGCAGTTTTTAGTCCCAAGATAATTTATTACATGAAAAGGGACACGATACAAAACATTTAAAAAACATAACTAGAGAACATTAAGTAACGACGGTAGCGCAGATTAACTTAATCCGGAAGAAAAAACCAATCGGTCTCTTCCCGCTCGTCTTTATCAAGACTCTCCCACGATCTTGGCAACCTTCACTGGGTTGTCGCGCTTGTCACTCGCCAACCGCTCCAGTTTGCACCTGCCAATCACTCCACTTGGCGACAGCTTCCGGACAGCTGTCGAAGAAATTAGTTCACACTATTCAATCATTTTATGTACACTACCCTACAAATAATGGACCGGAGAGCAAGATGTGATGGTATAAGGGAAAGAATACAAGCTTTAATAAGGGGATGGTCCCCAAAGTGCTGCAATGACACTAGCAACCCTTCTAGGCATACTTTCAACAAGGTTTTGACACTCAGCTATGGGTATGTATGTCCATTACTGCTGCAAGAATGTCGCCAGCTCAGCTATCGATTTCGGATGGGGTTCCCTGGTCAGTAAACGTCGCTCTAACGCGTTCTACATATGTTCAATGGGGTTTAGGTCGGGACTATAAGCGGGCCATATGAAAGACGTTTTACATCCATATCTCGATACCACAGCTTGACAGAGACTGCAACGTGACACGGAGGGTTGTCGTCCTGGAATTAACATTCGTCCATTCCATAAAATTGCCAGAGCGTAGGAAGAACCTGATTGTCTAAAATGTTCAAGTAGATGTCGGCGTTCAATTGACCGGGAACAATGTGCTAAGGTCCCAAGCCATACCACGAAAAACACACCTAAACAAGTAGTCGGATTTTATGCAAATTCGCAGGTGTCCGGTCTATTATTGTAGGGTTGTGTATACACTTACTTCGAGAATAAGTTTACTGTAAAAATCCATTTTGTTTGCGATAGATCATTGGTTTATGCTAAAATCATACCAGTGTGGAAAAAAATCCGATCAGCCTAATTATTAATTTTCCAATTTTGATTATAACCAGCTAATTAGCACAAGTTTTGAACAGCGGTAGCTCAAATTCTAACTGTCGAGAAAGACAAATCCTGTTGGAAATGGTTCTTATACTAATTTAACTCTCAATGAAGTTGCTAAATAAAATAGATTTTAAGTTTTTTCATCAAAAAAAATTATTTTTATCAAATTTTTTCAGGAATTTAACATTTAAAAATAAATTAAAATGCATTTCTTAACTAATACTTGATTGAGAGTCAAAACAAACACTATATTATAATAGATTAATATTCATTATTCAACATCACCCTTTAAACAAAGCATCTTAATGCAAAAACAGTTTTTCGGAAATTGAGTTTTAAAGTTTTGAAAACATATTTGCACGTGGTAGTCAGTACCCATGGAAAAACCTTCATAGCTGGAAAAATATGCACAATATTGACAAGATCTTAGTATCGTCTCATAGCTAGAATTCAAAAAATATTTTGAAGTTATAAAGAAAGTTCATATTTTGGTCTACTATCCTAATTTCAAGCGTTCCTGTGTACTATACTAGCCACTGTTTGGCTAGTATAGTACAGTATAGTTTGGCTAGTATAGTGTATAGTATACCACACACTGTACACTAACCGTGTATTAGCAACTAGAACGTACTATGCCAGTGTAGTATAGTACGTTCCTGTACTATACCACACTGGCAACGAATTCCCAAATGGGAATTCGTAGCCTATTGGATAACAGCTATCATGGCGTTGTTTTCAAACTGTTGAAAATTCGTAGCCTATTGGAATAAATTCCCATTGGTTTGCAAAGCAAACAAAATTATGAATATTATGAACTATGGTTTGCACATCAAACCAATACCGCGGGCAACGCCGTGTTGGCCTCGTCATTGTCATGTGCGGCCAAATTCGAGTTGCGAAAAGATCCAATCGGCGTAAAGTCATAATCTCTTGCAAAAATATAAATATTTACTGAAAAATTATTTATTAAAAGAAAATAAACATTTTAGGTATCTATCTGGTGCACAATTTTCAGCAGATTTGAAAACCGTTGCAATTTTTATTCTATTTTCAACGATCGCTGAGATAGAAAAAGCACTGAAGAACACCAATCATAACTTCAATGATTTCTTTTGCTCCACTCGAATCCGTTCCTCAAGAAATCGAACTGAATGAATCTCGAATCAAACGAAGGTCATTCTTCCGTCGGCAAAATTAGTATTGGAAAAAATATAAAAGTTACAGTTCCAAAATTATTTATTTAAGGAAAATCCTATTTTTAGGTATCACTCTAATGAGAAATTTTTCGTAGATTTCAAATCCGTTGACATTTTTACTGTTATCTTTAACGGCTAGGAGATAGAAAAAAAAGAACTACATCACTCCACTTAAAACTTTATTTGTTTTTTATCGTCCACTGATAAATCATTCCTCCGCAAAGTGAAACGGAAGCACGGAAAAAATAAATTTAGAATCTTTGATCTTCTATGATGTTGCCATTCGGAGGAAAACAATTACAATTAAATATCATTAAATTCATTTTAAAATGTTCCAAATTAAAATTTTAAATTCCTGATAAAAACGTGCAAAAAATTCGAAATACCTGTGTGACAAATCTCATCACTGTTAGTGCCATAGATTCGTCACAGCAGTCCTCCCCCCCACTCACACACATACACATAAACCTAACAACTAGCAATATACAATAACATACAAACGGGCGATTCGAAATTCCTTGGTCAAAATTGAATCAATGGGAGTGCACAAAAGTAAAAGGTTTTTGTGAAAGAATGGTCTGCCGTAGTATCTAAACAGAGACAGCGAATCGTTACTGATAAGCATGGTGGCCAAATGAGGCATTTTTCAGGTGATCTTTTCTACTCTGTTGGAAAAATAATGTTTTACCTGCATGGGTCTATTCTAAAATTGGCGATGAAGTATTAGAAAAGTGTCGATAAAAATGTCCAAGACCTCTACACGAAGTTAAAATACGATGGACTCATAATACTGGAACGGTTTCTCCTATCAATAAAAATCCATACTTGACTTGTCTAGAAAAGGTTGTTTGCTTTGTTGGGATTTTGTGGTCCAGGGCCCATATTTGGCCATGCTGCGCTACACACAATATATGCACTATCAAGTAATGGACATACACACACAATGAAAGTTTTACTGCCACAGAAGAGAGAAATAGATCCAGGACAGGAATTGAACCTACGCCACCTACAACTCGAAGGTTTCAGCCCAGCGGGCATATCCACAGAGCCACGACGACCCTGTTATGCCAAGAAAGCCGTTGGTATCGGTGAAAATGGGTTCAGAAATTTACAATTTCCACCTATGAATATCAATTGTTTTCGAGTTTGATAGCGAATATCATTTTATATGAGAGTGAAGGAAGGTGTATTCACAACCAAATTTGGATTTTGCTGCATTAATAAAATAATAATAAATCTGAAAAAAAAAAATCCGGATTATCCAGGTTTAATTAGCACTTTTCATCACTAGTCTGAAAAAGGAGTTGCGTAAGATGGGAAAAGTACCTCGAGGGTCATGGAGACGACGTCCTTGAGCGCGGCCAGGGATCCGAAGCTGGAGAGCAGGTCGACCGTGATCTCCCAGATGCCGAACTGCAGCGGGGACATCTGTTCGAAGCGCGGCTCCAGCTGCTGCCCCCCGCCATCCCGGAAGTGCACGAGCGTCTGCAGCTCCAGCTTCTGGTCGCTCAGACGCCACGACGGAAGTTCGGAGCCGTCAGAGAACGAGACCGCCACCTGGGGAGAGAAACGAGAATCAGCAGGCGAGATTTCAAATGCACCCTGTCGCAACGGTATGCATGGGACGCAGATAGTTCTTTCAAAGTTGACGATTAAGGTATTTGAATTAACGTCGCACTGGAGCAACACAAAGGGGTAAACCCGAAAAGGAAGATCCACGTAATTTTGATCCACATTGTCAGTTGACGAGGTCAACAACTGGACTGTCACCCGTCGCCGTAGAAGAAATTTGAAAGTAGAGCCCCGTATCTGTAACCGTTTCATGTGCTAGAATCCATAGTGATGAGACCATAATCAGGGTGTCTATTAAATTTCAGTAGATCCATTTAGGGACTTTTACGGGACATTTTGGGGACCTTTTAGTGACTTTCTAAAATAAATGCATGATATGATTTTACCTGATTATTGGGTCCGCTAGATGAAATTATACTTTAAAATCACACTTTCTTTTTATTACTAGTCTAATCTCGAGAAAAAAAGACTATAGCATCAAATTTTAGCTTTACTAAGCTGTTTTCTAAATAAAATTTTAAAAATAAAGACAAACCATTAATTATAACAAAGTAGATGAACATATTAAACAAATACTCTATATCACAAAGAGCATACCATAAAAACTGAGAGTAAATTTTTTCCGTAGTGGCAAACCCCGTAAAACTAAAAAATAAAAGTGCAGGTTATTTTTTTCAAACTGTTAACTGTACAATTATAAATACTCTAAACGAAGCAGACGATTTTAGTATGCTAGTTTCGTGCTTGTTTAAAGAACTGTTTTTATTTACCCTACCGAAATCGAGGTGAGTGTTTCAAAGTTAAAAAACAAAATGCGTTATGCCATAAAATTTTGCTATCGTTTGGGAAAAACAGCTCCAGAAACAGTAAAGTTAATGAAAGAAGCTTACAAAGACAAATATTTTGGTGAGTACGATTTTTAGATGGCAATGGTGATTTAAAAAAAGCAGGTTTATCTGCACAACTGGCTCCTAAGCCTGGCCGACCAGAAAGTGTGAATGATCGAAATGTTAACACTGTGTGGGCAATCTTGCAAGAAAATCGGCGAATGACATGTGAGGAGATTACGGCATCAACTAACATTTCGAAAACGTCGATATTTCGCACTCTACGCAACATTTTACAGCTTCGCCATGTTTGTTCCAGATGGGTCCCTCGTCACCTTACTAAAGAACAAATGCAAACAAGAATTCACCGATGTTGTGAGTGGAAACAGATGCTTCAAAATGATCCTAATTTCCTAAAGCCTGTAATAACAGGTGATGAAACTTGGGTGAATCATTTTGATCTCCTTACCAAGTTCGCAACAAGTGTAAGGAGAAACACACTAATTCTCCGCCTCCGAAAAAAATCCTACAAACCAAATCTGCTAGAAAGGTCATGATGATTATTTTCTTTGATCATAAAGGTGTAATCTATCAGCATGCTGTGCCTCCAAAACATACTGTAAATGGTGAATATTATATTTCAGTTCTGAAAATTTTGCGACAGCACATATCGAGTAGGCGACATGAACTGGTAGGGAATTGAACATTACATCACGATAATGCTCGCCCGCATGTCGCTCTATACTTCTGTTCAAAAATATCCTTATAAATACAATATTAAAATCATGCCAAATCCACCTCACAGTCCCGATCTCGCACCATATGATTTCTGTTTCCGAAGTTGAAGCTTCGTGGTAGAAATTTAATACAGTTTCTGAAGTTATTTCAGCAGTGCAGGGTTCTTTGAAGCAGCTTCCAGAAAAACGCTTCTCTACTTGTTTTGAAAAGTGGGTTGAACGATGGGACCGTTCCATATCATCTGAGGGAAGGTATTTTGAAAAAGAATGATGTATTTTTTCTGTAAACATATTTCTTGATTTTTTATGATTTTACTCTCAGTTTTTATGGAACGCTAACAACTCCATGTTACAAGAGGTATGCGAAAAATATAGAACACTTGGATGCCTCAGATTGCCAAGCTAAAGATGTGCAGTAGACTCCATGTTACAAGAGGCAGTAGACTCAAGGCGAAAAATATAGATCACTAGGATGCCTCAGTGAAGTTAAAGACGTGTTCATCCTTAGAGGGGGATATAACGCGTGTTTCATCAGAGCCAACAAAGGGATGACTTACGTAACACTTGAAGGGCATGGCAGACTTGAAGACTTGAGGACTGGAGCCCAGGAAGGAGAGCCTGAGGTCCGACTTGAAGAGGACGGACTGCGCGTATCCGACCTGGATCTGGTCGAGGTAGCGCTCCCCCACTTCTACGATGACCGTCAGGCGAGAGTTGTCCAAGTGAGATGCCAGCTTACGAAGGTCCCGCATCGGCAGCTTGAAGTCGATGTGGCCCTCGAACTGAAAGGTGAGGTCAGGTGGTTAATGAACACTCACTGGAGCAATGGCCGCGACCCATACCGAAAGATGTAGGGGTAAAGCTTCGGTTTCCTAAGAAAGCGTAGCCGTGATCTAGCGGCCGTAATGTAGCTGTGGGTGACGTCAATAAAACGTTGTTTATACTAACACATGGTGTTCGTTAAATATAGAGCGTTGTTTGTGAGCGTAACGAAAATTATCGGAGCCGTTGTTTCCATGACTGTCGTCATAGCGGTCTCAAACAGTTGGGGAACGTTTTTTCTCTTGTAGCGGTAAGATTTCATTTCCTCTGCCAAACAATTCGAGCGAAGAGGAGCAAAACAAACAAACATTTTTGACTGCCATTTATTAGTTCGTTTTTGTAAAAACGGGATCGTTAAACACAGTAGATGAAAATAGAGGAAAATTTTAACGGTTTCAAAATCTGCGGAACATTTGACACCAGATCGATACCTTAAATGCGATTTTCTTCAAATAAATAAATAATTATTTGATAAATAATTAAGTAATCAAATGGTAAATAATTGAATAATAAAACTGTTTAGGGTATCGATCTAGCGTAGAATTTTACGCTGATTTGAAATCTGTTGAAATTTTCACTCTATCTTCAACGATCCCGAAGTTAGAAACTTCGAACTAGAGGATAAAAAATCACTTTGTTTTGTTTCTCGAATAAAATAAACTACGATTGCCGTCTGTGTTGCCCATTCTCCAAGTATTCTGTCAGTCTAAGTTTACATCTCTGGACTCTTGTTTAGACGGCCGTCTAGTTATGCCAGCGGCATCAAGACGTATCACGGGTGTTAGATAACGGCTCCACTTTCTTAGGAAACCGAAGCTTAAGGTAATTTTACAATTCTTTTATAAATATCACCGTCTCTTACGGTGCCATCCAATTTTCGTTGCATTACATACGATTCCAAAAGATTTATCAGCCCAACTGTCTCGGCATTTGTCCACCGATCGAAATGAATCTTAATTTTTTTTTCTGTTACGCTAACGCTCTTCTCCATGTTTTAGAGCGGATAAACAATGCTCGAGGGAATGTGGGATACGAAATGCATTATGGGAAAGGAGGGTAACCTCAAAAACACTGGATTTGACTAGGGTTGAAATCAACCCGCGTATTTCCTTTTTCCCAAGAAGGGGAAGCGGAGTAGAAAAAACAGGTATAACTATCCTATTTGGTTCATATAAACGGTACTATTGAGATAGTTTGGAAACATTAGCTGCTCTACATTCTCACCAGAAATTCGCTTCACTAAACAAATTCCAAGCAGATAGAACAAATTGGTAGTTTTTGAAGTTCCGCAATACCTTAAAAAGCCTTATTGAAATATAAAAAAAACTATTAGATCTTGCAGCTCTTCAGGCCTGTGAATGGAGAAACAATTTAAAAAAGGATAAAATGAAAACGGGGTACATACATAGTTGATAAAGAGCTTCGTCTCCTGCACTGGCCCATACTGCTTGTACTGCAAGTACAGAGGATCGATCCTGGCCTTCACTGTCAGGTTTCCATACACAGGTGCACCACTTGTATAACTGAAAAAGATTCACTTGGATGAACACATACAGTACTTCGGTGGTTTCCGAACTTCGCACGCATCATCTTAGCAGGACACCTGTTGATGCCGAGACTGAATCGAGAGCAATAAAACCAACTGTGCTTTGATTGAGACAACATTCTGTCGACATTGGCAGTGGTTTCTTTTCCGAAGTACGAATAATTGCTACAGCTTTAATACACAGGGTGATCGTAAACTGTTTAGAAAAAAGTGAAGGGGTGATAGTATCCGTTGTGACGTCTGGGAAAAAAGACGATTTCAACACCTGGATCATCGTGGGCATTATACGAGAGGGGCGCAAACGGCCACCCCAAAAAGAACACGTGTGGTTACAGTTCTGTAATAACTCAGGCCAGAAAGGCATTGGATCTGTCGAAGAGTCGGCATGTCATCCGACTTCTTGCCCCTGCATGTCACACACGTCATTTCCTAACGTTTCCGAGATCCAAAGAGGGGACTCACACTTTTGGAGTTGACACCCCTTTAGTGTTGTGGCAGGTGTCATTAAAAAACAACAGAATCAATATTCCAAGAGAGGGACGAACTCCCCCGGAGAAAACAAAAACGGAGAGACGAGAGAAAGGAGTCACTGTGAGAAGTGGCGGATGGAAGAGCCCTCATTTAGACAGCTATACGGTGAAGTTAAACACCGCGGAACAAAAAGCAAATGACCAGTAGTTCAAAACTTGCTGTTTCTTTATGAACATTATTTCATTTATTGTTCAACGTTTATAGTGAAGATAATCTTCCAATTGTTAAACGAGACTTTTTCACTGGTAATAAAAAACTTGTAAAGGCATCCAGCTGAGTCCGACTCCAGTGTAATTCTGTGGTGCCAAAAACGCCACACCGTCAAGACGACCCATATTTACAATGGAACCTATGGTCTCAATCCACTCAGAGTGTCATAAAAGCGAAACTTCGAAACACGTCCTCAATTCTGCTTTGCCAGAGAAGCATCACTTCTCCAGACTATCACAGTGAGGCATTCTCCGTATGCGTCTTGTGCTAAGACGCAGAGAAAGTGTTCCCTGATTGTTGCAACCTGTTCCGCTCACCACACAGAGGGACAGGTGTTTTCTGCAGGATGGAGTCGCAGCACACTTTAGCACCGCGGCCCGGAATGTTCTGAAAGCCAGATTTCGCGGACTGTGGATCGATCGTGGTGGACCTGTGGCGTGGTCTCCACGATCACCGGACCTAAATCCACCTAACTTCTTAGGGAAATCATTGGTGTTTATTAGTGATCATTGGTTCTTACATGAAATCATTGGTGTACGAGACACCTTTACACTCTGCTGAAAATCTCGTCGCAAGAATCCTTGTTGCAGCAGACAAGATCAATACTATACCAGAAATCTACGATCAATCTTTCAGTCGACAGTGTGAACTATGAGACGAAACACTTGGACGTCACTTTGAGCATCTCATTTGAGTCTTTCACTGATCAACACGAGATTGTGCAACTTAGGATTTCGTTCTCTCTTTTTTCTCTCCAAAGTAGATCATTTACTTTCGCTTTTCTGAAACTCCGAATGGATTGTGATCATAGGTTTCTTCGTAAGTATGGGTCGTCTTGATGGGAATTATCACCCTTTCAATTTTTTCTAAGCAGTTGACGAACACCCTGTATTATAGGGATGCGACATCGACGGCAAAACATCGATGTTCAAAATTGAAACATCGATGTTGATAATACATGGCCCATAAACCATCGATGTTTTTAAACATCAGTGTATTTAAACCATTTTCCCCGTATTTCTTAAAATAGGTTTAGCAACCTCGAACAGTAATAATCGCCGGGGGGGGGGGAGATTTAATATGTCATTTGTTTTGCTTATTAAAACAATCAAATTGTCAAAACAAAGACAAAAAATTAATAAGAACGATTAAAAAATATTTCGTTTTCAAATTGAATAATATAAAAGAAATTAATATTTACAACACAATTTGACATAGATACTATACTAACTATAAGAATAATTAGGTAGGTACGTAACAATAATTATTGTTAGAAAAAATTATTTATCAACTTATGGAGGGAAACACACCAAACTTATTTTTAATTCACTTTAAATAAAAAATATTGGGGCCTATAATTATTATGCGCCCCAATATTTGTTATTTACAGATTGTAAAAAAAAGAAGTTTTTTAACTTTCTCCACCTTAAGCCGACTTCTTTTTTCACCAACTCTTTCTGATGGGACAGATGTCGCCATCACTGACAAATATTTAGTTGCGCGGTTATTTTTCTCAATTTTTTCTATGGTGCTTTTTTATTAAAAAATAAAACATCGATGTTAAAAAAACATCGACTCCAACACTTCGATGTTTTGAAAACATCGGCATCAATGTCGTATCCCTACTGTATATAGACTTATTTGTGGCAAGGCATTGGGCACGTTTTTCAAGGTGCCGCCCAAGGAAAAATGCATTTTAAAAAATAACACAATTTTAGGATAAGTAATTAAAGAAACGAAGTTTTAATATACAGTCAATCTTCATTGAGATGAATACGATTGAGCCAATCCAAGTTAAAATGTAGGTTCAAATAATGTTAACTCATTCCTTCAAGAATTGGAATGACACTCCGGTACATCATCATATCTTGCAAAAATAAGGGATTCGAGTACAACAATTTTATGTCGTTGGGAATTCAAAATCGACATCCACAGTTCTTAATGTTAAGTTGATGGAAGGAGTACTGATGACAGGACATGCTACTCACTTGGCGGTGACACTTCCGACAACAAGTGGTTCGCTCTCGAGGATGAAGGCAGGTAGGGTCACGTTCACTTCGAAAGGAGTCTGGTCTGAAAGAATAAAACATTCACACTGCGAATATCTAGATAGTGAAAAGAAGTTAGGAAGGTGAATTCAACTCACTGCGTTAGTTACCCCCTTTACGTCACCGCTGGAGTTGGAACATTACATACCGTCGTGAATAATCTCGTTACGTCAACTGCCCACCCAACAACCCTCGTTCATTCGACACTGGAACAACACGATCCCATTTTCATGGCTGTAAACACTAGATTCCTCTGGACACCTCACAAACACTTCCTTTTAGAATAGTAGAGATAAATAGACGCAAAAAGGAAGGGGGGGGGGAAGTAAAACATTTGTAACTCAATTCCTAGAACAGAAAACATCTCTTGAATTTTAAATACAATACCCTACAATAATGAACCAGACAGTAAGATGTGATGGTATAAGGGAAAGAATACATGCTTAAATAGGGGGATGGTCCCCACGTGCTACTGCAATGACACTAGCAACCCTTCTGGGCATACTTTCAACAAGGTTTCGATACAGAGCTATGGATATGTGTGTCCATTCCCGCTGCAAGAAGGTCACCAGCTCAGCTGAAGATTTCGGACGGGGTTCTCTGGTCCGTAAGCGTCGCTCTGAAACGTCCCTCAAATGTTCTATGGGGTTTAGGTCGGGACTCTGAGCAAGTCATGGAAGACGATTTACAACTATATCTCGATACCACTGCTCGACAGAGGCTGCAACGTGACATGGAGCGTTGTCGTCCTGAAAGGACCATTCGTCCGTTCCATAAAATTGCCAGAGCGTTGGAAGAATCTGATGCTCCAAAATGTTCATGTAGGCGTCGCCGTTCAGTTGACCTGGAACAACATGTAAAGGTCCCGGGCTATACCACGAAAAACACCCCAAACAAGCAGTCGGATTTTATACAAATCCGCTGGTGTCCGTTCCATTACTGTAGGGTAGTGTATATACCTTGAAAACTAGAAAAACTAGTAACTCAAAATTTGGGGTGCTTCGCGTGTTAAAAGATCATTTGGTTTGGATCAAGCCGATTTGAATTGACATATGAGTGAGTAAAGACCTTATGTAATTAAAGTTGAAATAGAAATATAGCTTACAGTATTCTTCAATGTGTATTTTCTTTTCTTCAATCTGACCCTGTGGGAAAAGAGAATTAGAATCGCTCCCCAGACAGTCAACTTTTTTTAAACGATAAAAGTAAAGAAATTTGATGTTCACAGAAATGAATTACAAGATTCGTGCATTATAAAAAAGAAACGTACAGTCGCGGGGAAAAGAACCAAACCACCTCTCTTCATTCAAGGAATTTTAACAGTAGAGCAAATTCAAAGGTGGCGTTTGACAGGAACTAAAGTATCCTATTAATTCAAATTTTTTAAATTTGCATAAGGGTTTATATTAAATTGAGCACCGGTTTTATTATTTCCAATAGGAACCCACTATTTCAAATCTATATCAAAATTTAACTCCAGATACCCAAATTTCATATCATTAAGTCTTACCGTTTCGAAGTTACGAGTAGAGAAAGATTAGAGCTCCTAATATTAAATCAGCTTATTGAAATTTTATGAATATCTCCCTAAATAATATCTTTACAGCACTGATATTTTATACCATGTTACTGTTAAAAAAAACCAAACAAAATCCACTTAATTTATTATTTAAAAATAGTTTTTAGTGTGCAATAATAGTCATTCAATGAATGTTTGAAAAGATTATGAATTGAAACCTTATTATATTTTGATGGAAATCGATTCAGAAGAACTTTCCCTAATTATTGCGATTTTAGGGGGCAACGAAAGGTTTAATAAACGTCTGACAAATCACGGATAATAATTTCTCGGATCGTTTGAACTTGTATAGTCAATATAATAATGTAATTCTCAAATGGTTTGCACTCGCGTAGTAAATGTAATAATTCTTGGATCGCTGAAAAATATGTTTGAAGTAGTGTTCAGATTTGTGAAATTCGGGTAGCTATAACTACAATTAATCTCCTACTATAAGAAGCGAATTTATTATTTCGAGAAGATCCCTGAAATGTGCACAAAATTTAAGATTTAATATATCAGGATATAAAGGTAGTATTCATATTTAGACTAATTTAACGATACATAATCTGATTATATAATCATAACACGGTGTTTCCATTAGAAATGTCGTTGTTTGGGGAAATTTTGATACAAGACGCCTCCTAATGTAGTTTTTTTTTTTTAATTTGTAGAGGACGTTATTCCCTATTGGATGATATCTTCGAATTTGCTCTAGTATGAAGAGTGCTCGAAATGAAGGAGTTGATTCTGGTTTTTTTTCCTTGACTGTATATACATAACGAATGGAAAGTGGCAAAATAATTTCTGCCCCCTAAATATCTAGCTTAAAAGAAAAACAGATAAAATATAGTTTGATTTCTACCTGCGCCACAACTCGTATAGTCCAGTTCCCAAATCGAGGTTGTTCAGAAAGTTGGTACTGTAAACTGACAGCACCTGAAAAAGAAAACATGTAAGAGTTCCTCAAACGAGTAGAAAAAGCTGGTCTATATAATAGTACAACAATTCGTGACATTTTCAAAAATGAAGTTGTGGTACAGCTTTGATAGAAAGATTTCTTTGGCTTAATTTTCATATCGCAAAGGAAGAATTTCTTAGAACAAGCACTGTTTTAGGCTTAAAGGGAAATAGTTATTAAAAAACTAGCGAAAATAATTTAAAAAAAGAAAAAATCTCCACTTTTGTTTAATACTAAGCTAAGTATTTACTTTTATATTTTTTTTAATCTGTTCTCCAAGTTACTTAATTTATTAGACTTTTTAAGTCTAACTAGGGGGCCTGCCCCCCCCCCCTCCCTGTTCGCTAACGCTCGCTAAACAAACGCGTTGCCAAAACGCGATAAGAAATAACGTCATTTTTGTGTGCTACGTAAGATAATTATATATATATAATAGATAAAACCACACTTTTTAACATGAATGTTATAAAATATCAAGCTTATTCTAGAAAACGTAAATTACTTAAACGTAGCAAAATTTAAAAAAGATCATGATTTTCAAAAAATTAATAAGATTCTAATAATTTCAAGGAAATCTAATATAGCGAAGTAGCCTTTGCTTGCCACAACTCGTTGCAGAAAGCATGCCAAAGCGCTGCCATAAAAAGTCTTTGCATCAAAGTAGGTAGGTATTTTAATTAACGCCGTACTACAGCAACACGGCGGGCTTTTGACGACGGTCCGGGATTAATCCCCCCAAGGGAAAGAGCCAAGGACAATACCACGTCATTTTGAACAACGGTCAGATGACGAGGCAACACCTGAGCTGGCACCCCACTCTCCAAACTTCCACGCCAACGTGAAGCTATTTGAGGTCACGACAGACTTAAGGCACACCCTTTGGACACGACAGTCTGAGGTTGGATTCGAACTCACAACGCTCCGATTGCTAATCCGTTACTCTTCCAACCGAGTTATCGCGGTCCCCTGGACTACAAAGGTCAAAAATTAGGAACTAAGTATGAGCAAAAATCGGAAATCAATACCACCACTAGCACATGGAGGTAGCACATTTTAGGATTTTACTTTTTTCTACTTTTCCCCCATTTATGAGCTCTACTTCAATAGTGTTGCCATATTTTCATGTTATCCTGAATAAAATATAAAAATTTTAGAGAACTTAAAAATACCTAATTTGAGATTTCTGATCTTTAAAAATCTAAACTGGCGATTTAGCCTTTGTATAGACCATTTTGTGACAATGCTTTTTGTAGCAAGCAGTTGTAGGTAAAGTCAACTTTGCGAGTATTTAAAACTGTTTCGAACTTCTTGTAGAGAGTGTGTATTACCTTTTTTATTTTGACCCGCCGTCTACTAACATTAACGTAAAAGGCCAGTATCTTTTGTACGTAACGTGTTTGTACGTGCACGTGTACAACGTATTTGTTTGTAATGTAGTTATCTTTTGTTCTTTTCAAATAAACTAACCTGGTTACAGGCTTAGATGAGACGGGTGCAAAAGTTATTGAATTAGGACATTTCAACAACATTGCTGCAAGAGTAAAATTCTTTTCAATGACGTCACATTCCGGAGAGAAGAACGAAAGGTGAAAAAAGCTAATAAATTAATTTAGAAATCCCCCAGCTGGTCGAAAATCGCAAAATCCTCTCCTTTAATGACCTCACATTCCGGTAAAAAGGACGAAAGGTGAAAAAAACTAATAAATTAATTTTAAAATGTTCTAGATTAAATTTTAAAATTCGGGAACCACGCATAAATCACAAAAAATTCGAACTACCTGTGTGCCAAATTTCATTATTGTAAGTGCCATAGATTCGTCAGGACACGGTAGAGACATGTACATACACACAAACACTCCCTTTTATAATAGTAGAGATGTGCTATTGGTTCACGAATAGATCAGCGACGAGAATCACGAACTACGAAACCCAGCAACGTGGTGTCAGCACGAGCGTAGACACCTACTTTCCTGCCCATGAAGATTTGCGGGTGAGTTAGTGATGATAAAAATAAAGTCTAAATCATAGATTCAGATTATTTAACCCTCCAAATAGTTTCGACGAGATGCCATCTAGATAGTGCCGATTTCTTGAAGACAACAAGATCAATTTCTGGTTAGTTTTCTTCTAACGACGAGATATGACGACCACCCGATCCCGTCAGTTCTGGTAATGACCCTCGTCGAGTGTTCAAAATGCCTCCCTACTCACCCAGGTTGGTCTGTCTGGACAGCCATCTCCGCATCACGGTGCCGCGGGGATCGAGCACGAAGACGTCCACGGCTTCCGAGAAGGCCTTCAGGTCCGTTGTCACGGGAATGGCGCGAAACCGTACTGAAAAACACACAACATTCAAAAAGGTCAATTTTATGCAATGGTTCGGCATTTCTTAGAGTTTTTAGCACTACTTTTACTTACTACTACCAAATTGCAACTTGTCTACCTCGGTTTCGTACTTAGGGCAAAACACATTACAGATGTCTTATCTGTCTTCTTAATCATTTGGCTACGACTACAGATAGAACTGGAGCAATTCGAATAACTTAACTAAAATAAAATTTTCAAACTAATGAATGTAAGCAATCAATACTTCAACAACTTTCTTCTTCTAAAGATAATTGCAGTGCATACGTACGCAACATTTTCAATTTAACCTGTGTTGAAGGCTTTTTTTGTTTGATGTATAATAAACACTTTTATAGCTAACTACTGAACTTTCATTGATGTACACCCATTTGCATTAAACCTCTATAAGAATTATTTGTTATAAACAGGACTTTCATTAAAACGGACAACCGTCGTCCCCTATGAGTCAGTTATAATGAGGTTCTACTGTATATCAATAACAAAATACGCAATCCGTAATGCTCTTGAGTCAGCTTTGTGAAGTAAGGAATACCCAACCAGAGCCATTATTACATCATCTACTAAATCGAGACCTTAGCAACAACGAAATCCCTGTCAGCAGATCAGTCATTGAATGAAATCAACCAATGATGATCCAGCCAGTGCTTGTGGCGAATACAACTACGCAAAAGAAGGAGCAGAATCGAAGAAAGATGAAGATGTAGTTTTCAGGAACTGAAAATTACCCAATTTTAATTTCCTTTGTACGTAACTCCATCCGTGAATTGCTCAATCTCAATTAAAACTGTTTAAAATGATGATAACTCGCCTACACTACACCAAAACCAAAGGACGGAGCAACTCTTCCATAATAATACCGGGTGGTGGACGGGAAATGGACAAATTTTAAAACCTTGTCCAATTCTCAATTTTGATCGCACAGGGTTGAAAATAATCAGTGTGTGGAGCAATTCGGTAAATTTCATTATCAGAAGTGGAAAAAATTAAGTGTTTGAACTAACGTAAGACGAATGACGACTTTTGCTGGCAATGCATTCGTCAAGGCGGTCCTTGAAGTTCGTCATCACTCGCTGCACCCTATCGTCCGGTATTGCCGCAATTTCAATTCTGATGGCATTCTTCAAATCTGAGAGGGTTCGTGGTGTGTCGACGTAAACTTTTGACTCGTTTGACCGGCTTGGACTCTGAATAACAGATGCTCTTGCACGATCAACATTTTCTGGTGTGACTACCTTTCGACGAGGGACAGTTTTTTTGTTCACTTTCAGATTACCATGAGTGCGAAAATCATTCAGCCACCCTTCACCTCAAAATTGTGTTACGAGAAGAAAGCACATCCCGTACACTGAGGTTAAAGTGACGACGGAAGGCAAGCCGAGTGGCCACTATAAACTAGAAAAGCGACATCGACAGTAAGACATATATGTTTTGAAACATCGATGTTCAAAATTAAAACATCGATGTTGATAAAACATCGTCCCAAAAACATCGATGTTTTTAAAATTCAGTGTATTTAAACTTTTTCCACCATTGCTTTAAACTGGTTTAGTAACTATTGATGTGATATCAACAGCAAAACATCGATGTTGATAAAACATTGCCCCCAAACCATCGATGTTTTTAAAATTCAGTGCATTTAAACTTTCCCCCATTTCTTAAAACTGGTTTAGCAACTAGTGATGCGACATCGGCTCCAATACATCGATGTTTTTTTATAAAACATCAATGTTTTGAAAACATTGACATCGATGTCGCATCCCTACTTTTCAGACCCTTCACTCTTGGTCACTTTGGTTTAAAAGTATGTTCAATTTGCTGATCATGAAAATTATGCTACTTGGTTATTTTTTAAATTATAATAGCGGTACTTTTTTCATTTAAAAATAAAACATCGACAAGCATAAACATTGATGTTACAAAAACATCGACCCTAATACATCGATGTTAAATACATCGATGTGTTTTAATAAAACATCGACATCGCATCCCTACTATAGACTCGCCATTTGGAATCAATTTCTCCAACGGCAAACACACGATGCTCAACGCTCCAATTATAGATTACAACTAAACTTACACGTGTGGGCTGCGAGAGGAGGGGGTCGGCGACCTCGTGCAACCCCTCCCCTAAAAGTACTACCCATTAAAAAAAGGTTCATTTCCTGTCCACCATCCTGTACAACTGCTGTACCGTCCGTAGTCTAAATTCTTTCTTGGCTCAATTCTTATAACTTTCAAGGTTAAACCGCTGAGCAGGCCGTCTAAAGGTTAAGGCACAAAAAATTTGAAATTATCATCCTATAGGAACCCGAAAAGAGACTTGGTACAGAAGGAAAGGGAAGATCGTATAAGGGGGACCAGAAAGTAATGGCATTTTGGATATCATCCAAATTTTCAAATGTTTTGTCACATAGAAATTGTTGTAGCGATCGGAATAAATGGAAATCCGATGGTGCAATGTTGGGCGTGTATGGTGGGTGAGGCAGTACTTCCCAACCCAATTCATTAATTTTTTCTAGGGTTCGTCATGCGAAGTGCGGTTTTGCATTATCGTGTTGCAGAATAACGTATTTTCTATTGACAATAGCTGGACATTTTTCAATTAATGATTTGATCTATGATATTAGGTGTGGTAAGAAGTTTTAAAGCATGTGTCAAAGAAATGAATAGATAATTTAGAGCTGATAATAATACTTTTATTCATCGAAATAATCTCCATCATTATCTAATACCTTCTGCCATCGGTCATTCAGTTCACGGATGTCAATAGTGTAGAAAGATTCCTCTGTTGACACAATGAAGTCGTCAACCCATTTTCGTACGTTGTCCACAGTCCGGAAGTTTACAGAATACAAGGCATTCTGCATAAACCGAAACAAATGATAGTCCGAAGGGACAATGTCGGGGCTATACGCCGTGTGTTCCAAAACTTCCCAGCCGAGTGTTACTAAAGTGTCCTTGACCACTTTTGCAACATGCGGCCGTGCATTGTCTTGGAGCAATTTGACGATCCGCAAACATTTGCCAGTAAACGGACGTTTTCGATCGATTTCCTGTTGTAATCGCAGCAATTGTTGTTTATAGCGTTCAGCAGTTACACTTACACCCGACTTCAGCAATTTTTAACAGAGAACTCCCTTTATATCCCATCAGATGCATAGGAAAACTTTTTTGCAGTGAATGTCTCTTTTCGGCGTTAATGTTGTTGCTTCGCCGGGATTCATCCAATATTTTTTGCATTTCGGACTGTCATAACATATTTATTTTTCATCTCCTGTCACTATTTTCCACAAGAAAGATTTTCTGTGTTGCCTGTTTAGCAGATTCATGCACTTCAAGACACGGTCCTCCTCAATTCATGTGGCACACATTTTCTTGCCTTCTGAATCTTTCCCATTGCATGTAAACGATTAGAAATCGTTTTTTGTGATACTCCTAACTGTTCAGCAAGTTAATTCTGCGTTTGAGATGCATCTTAATCGAGAAGTGTTTGCAAATCGTCATGGATAGCCTTCAGTGGAGCGCCGCTACGTTGTCGATCGCTAACCTCAAAATCGCCATCTTTAAAACGTCGAAACCAATACTCACATGTGCTTTTCAATACGATAGTCATATACTAAATCAGAAGAAATTGATTGACATGCTTTTGCAGCACTTTTGTGCTGGTGAAATTCTTAACGAATGCAGTGACGAATAAATGTCTTATCGTATGACATCTTTCACCCTCAAAATTTCAACTTGACCTTCACTTTTTCCCTAGCTTCTGCATCGGTTTGATATCTCTAAGCCGGTTTTCATCACATTACACAATAGCGGTGTACTGATTGGTATGCTATTTTGCAGTAGACGTCATACAAAACTCGCTTTAAAACTTCTTACTACACCTAATATATCTTATGACTAGGGCAACATTTCTGTTGCAGTAAAAATGAGAAAAGTTGCATTTATCATTCCCTAAAATTAAATTTATTCTTCCCTAAAAGTTACATTTTTGGAAATAAATTTGAATTTTTTTTTGATGCACTAAAATCTGATACATATTATTCGTAAAAACTGAAAAAATTCAAAATTTATTAACAATTTTTGTCATGTGCAACAGTTTTGTAATACATCAATAAATACAGAAGAACGTTGATGTCGTTGAATGTGGCCGATCCTTGGCCAGTAATTTCTTTAACATTAAAAAACTGCGCTCAACAGAGACTGATGTTGCCTGACATTGTTACATTAGCAAATACTGACTTGGGGGAAATCCTCTCGGAAAAGTGTAGCAATAACCGTCAGGTCACTATTCTTTTCCAATCGTTTTTAAGATACGCTTTAAGGTTGCAAGGATCTTCTTTAAAATCCATCGATCTGAGCCGACCAACCGGTATAGTGGTTAAGGTGTTAGCCTCTAGATCGGAAGGTCCCCGGTTCGAATCCGGGTTCGGGCATGGATGTTTGTAAGCGTATACCAGCTAAGGTGTTGCTTCGTCATCTGAACATGGTTCAAAATTACGAAGTTTAAATTGTTAGGTGCAATGATGATCCTCCCACTGGGTGCTCCTTCACACAAGTGGCCAATGACTTAGGTCAAAATGTGCCCGCCATTAGAAAAAAAAATCCATCGATCTGATACCTTCATACGCTGACTCGATGTTGTACGCTTTCGATTCCAATTTTTCTTTGATACGAATTAAACATTCGTAGCTGCTTTTGATGTTCAGCAAACTGTTTGGGTAAAATCCGCGGACTTTTTGACACAGTGAACTAGTGTGTCATGCAACTAACTTGGAGCAATCGCGGATAAAGCACCTTGAGTATGTTTCCAGCAGCATTCATATAATATGCTGTATCGGATAGCAGAAGCGCAAATCCTTTCACTCAACTATTCAGATATTTTAAAACGTCAAGTCACCTCACAAACTCTGCAGTCGATTACGCAAGTTTCCTCTGGATTATCAAGAGTGCCAACCAATGTGTTAAATTACTTCTTGCCATTTATTCATTTATTTCCTTTTTTGCATGAACTTCTTGTTTGATCCGAAATACTTCGGCGTTCGCAAGTTCAGACACACGTGATCGAAGAGTTGATTCAGAGAGCAAAAAATGAATCAAAAAGTTCATATTAATTAATTTTAAGCTAAATTTTAAAAAGTTAGAGTACGTTGCATTTGTGCAACAAGTTGCAGTTATGCAGAAAGTTGCATTTATGTTTGGGTTATAACTCATTTACAATACACCCCATGTAGGAAGAATTTTGGTTTTAGTATTTTACATGTAGTGTAGAACGTGTGTGAAAAAAAGTTGCATTTGTTGCAAAAAATTGCCCTGTTAAGACACAGTGTGTATCGAAATGATAGGTCCACCGTATTTTTCAAAGTTTCGACTCTTAATTGAGAAAAATAATCACTTTTTTTGTAGAAATAATTATACAATAATCGTTATAACTATTTAGGAAGCAATTTGTTAAAATTAAATAATTCATTTTTATTTTATGTAAACTTTTATTTTGAGACCGTTTCAAAAAGATAGGTTTTATAAATCTTTGCACCAAAACGTTTATTTCCAGAAAATATGCATAAATATCATAGTTCTGTCTTACTGCGGGATCACGCTGGCTGTTGTGGAGGTATTTGAACATCACGTTGGAATCAAACGAAATGGGTCATCGTTGCAGTCTTTCGCTGGTTGAGGAGGGGAATTGGATGCATTTAAAAAGTATGGAAAATCGAATAGAGAAACAGCTAAACTTTTAAACAGATCGCATAATGTTGTAAACAAATTTTGTGACCTATATGTACTTATGGCAATAAAAAATCATCTAGGTGGCCATCAAAAGTGACACCCCGACAACGAAGGACTATCGTAAAGGAGTTAAAATCTGGAAATACGAGCTTTTCCACTTTGGCGAGACAACAAAACCCTCCGATATCAAAATCTACGGTCCATAGAGTGGTAAAGAAGTTCGGCAATTTAGTTTACTGGAAGAGGAAAGCGGTTCCGAAACTAAGAAAACTCCACACGAAGAAAAGCGATGGAAATTCGAAAGGAAGTGACGAAGAAAAGAAGACTGGCATCGAGAGTTATTCAGTAATGACAAAAAATCAACCTGTATGGTCCAGATGGTTGGCAGTATTACTGGCACGATCTGCGTAACGATAGAGAGATATTCTCGAAAAGGCAAGCTGGTGGTGGTTCCGTTATGGTATGGGCCGGATTCGGTCGTTCAGGAAAAACTGATATAGCATTTGTAGACAATCGTTTGAATGCTGCAGGCTATCAACAGCTGCTTGAACAATATTTTCTTCCACAATCAGAGCACATTAGAGGCACGTCCTTCATGTTACAATAGGACAATGCTCCTTTGCATACTGCGAAGTCCACTTTTGAATGGTTTCTGGATAATGGTGCACATATTATTGATTGGCCACCTTGCAGCCCCGACCTGAATTCGGTAGGAAACATGTGGGGCATACTCGCAAGAGCAGTGTATGCAGGCGGAAGGCAGTACAACTGTACTACAGACTTGAAAAAAGATATTTCCTCCGAATGAGCAAAAATCGAGACAAACTGTTTTTAAAAACTGGTAGAAACCATGCCCAATAGGATTTATGAGCTCATTCCGAAAAACGGTGGAATAATTTCTTATTAATTCAACACTAATTTGAGGTTTGGTTCAGTGGACCTATCTTTTTGAAACAGCTGTTTCACATATTTTTTGTTTTTCTTACAATTCCTATATTTTTTACATTATTTATGAATTATTTTTTCATTGTATGAACTAATGTAGTTTATAAAATAGTACTTTGTACACAATAAAAAATGTTTTCCCAACTTAACTTTCGTTTTTACTGGTGGACCAATCATTTCGGTACGCACTGTATGAACACTTTGAAAGCAACAAAATCGAGGCCATCCCTTACTAAATATTTCTATACAATTCTATAAAATTTTCTATACAATGCTGTCTGTATAATCCTATGAAGAATTATGGCCCGTTTTTCTATAAGCTCTATAAAATAATATCTGTAGAAAGTTTATAAAATGCCTGTCGGAGCAACTGTTGGGAATTCTGTAGAAAAGTTAATTTCTTTTGTTTCACTACTTTACTTTTTTTTCTATAGAATGCTGTAGAAATATATTTCTATTGAATCAGAGCTCATTTTTCCATAGAATCAGAGCTCGTTTTTATATAGAATCAGAGCTCGTTTTTCTATAGAAATCTCAACTGAATTTTTTCTATAAAAAAAAGAAATTTTGTTTCTCTATAAATTTTTTTTTCTATCAAAACGAAATTTCTTTTCTCTCATTCTATGGAACTCTAAGATTTTCATGTCAGGGAGTAGCAACGCGTTATTGAAGAAGAATGGACTCACCCACTTCCCCTTGCTTGTAGATAGGCTTGTCCGTCTGTATAAAGATGGTCATAGACCTCTGGGAGTAGAGCAGCTCCGTCTCGTTGTGGAAGGCCGTACCCCCAAGCACCCCGTGCACGTCACCCTCCACGCGCAGCTTGTACGACCCGTGCATGCTGGTGGGAGGAACCTGCACACACAAGACACATTCGTCACAACTCAACACAGAAATACAAACGTTTGTTTACCATTCGCTCTTATTGGGCTACGCCCATTAAACTCTCCTGGGGGATTCATTGAAATATCTCGTCCATCAAGATCTGGTCAGCTTTCCCAATGGTGCGATACCTTGCAGAACAGGACAACCACCAGGAGCATTAACCTCCAGGAGGGTTAACCACCAAGAGGGTTAACCACCAAGAGGGTTAACCACCAAGAGGATTAATCTCCAAGAGGATTAACCGCCATGAGTGTTAACTTCCAGGAGGCTTACCGCCAGGGGGATTAACCACCAAGAGGATTAACCACCAAGAGGATTAACCACCAAGATGATTAACCACCAAGATGATTAACCGCCAGGAGTATTAACCACCAAGAGGATTAACCACCAAGAAGATTAGCCATCAAGAGGATTTTTTTTTTAGCCATCAAGAGGATTAACCACCAGGAGGGTTAACCATCAAGAGAGTTAACCGTCAGGAGGATTAATCACCTGGAGGGTTTAATCAACAGGCAAACCACATTACACGTCGGCCAATATCAGACACTAATATGCTATTCAGAATTCCAATGCTTTTCAGAATTCCGTTTGTTAACAATTGCCATGGCCAGTGAGCCATGGCCATTGACTCCAAGTGTTTTCGACGAGATGTCCATCAAGATCTGAACAATTTTGCCAACGACAAGACATCTCGTCAGTCAAGATCTGGTGAGTTTTGCAAATGACGAGACGCCTCGCCAACCACCAGAAGGGTTCCAAGACAAAACACATCAGGCCATAAGCTGTTTAGAATCACAATCGATGGCGTTTGTTTACAGCAATGACCCTTAATCTTCCTGGAGGCTGTCTGGTACCTTTATTAGCGATATACATCAGCATTACCTGCATGACGAGATAGTTCGTCACTCAGATCATTGTCATCCTATGGTTCCCGGCTCGCGGTAAAGACCTCGTGCTCTTTTGCATAGACTTCTTCCCACCGCTACCGAAACGTCGTTGCGGTGTTTCGTTGGGAGGACCCTGAGGTTTACGACTTGGGAATGAGGTACAATCAAGCTTAAGCCGACCCTAACACTCCAAGTGGTTTCATCAAGAAGTGACTCACTGTGCTAATGACGAGATATTTTTCCCATCAGTTAACTATCCAATTGAATAGTGAGAAGAGATATTAGTGTTTTTGCTGAACTGGTTCCGAGTCGGAGCCAGTTGCGTGGACAATTCTATTTAGGACCGTAGTTAGGTCGGTAGATATTAAACTCGTTAAAAGTGAATCGATTCTTTTGTTTGATTCTTTCGTAACTTGTTTCTACAGTCAGAGTCCACGATGATCATTTAATTACTTTTTTGGTAGTCTTCTTTCGTGTCTTCAATGAATTTGAAGCAGTTTTATAAAATGTGTTCAATGTTCAATGGTGGTCTGGATTGAAGATAGAACGAGATTAGAAAAAACTTTTATTTCAGACACCTCAGGTACACGTGCACAGTAATCGTAGCCGTTTTCAATGACTGGCTGCGTAGTGCCTGAAATTCCACTCGAAATTGAATCAGGGCAAAATTGAACCAGTCTAATCAGGTAGCGTCATCTACCGACAGTCAGGCGACCCAGTAAAATAACATGGGATCACAACAAATGAATGAATTCGAAATGTTAATTCGATTTGCATCCCGAGGGGAACGACGGTAAACTAAGATGACTGGGTGTTTTTGTTTGGCATTTTGTTCGTAGCAATTATAAAAAAGGACCTTAAAATAAATGCTCACCCAAAGAACAAGAAAAATAAACACGAAAAATAATTACGAATTTTTGAAGCACTACTACTTACGAAGCCCATCCTACTCGCATTCATGTCGTCCAACAAATTACGAAAGGAATCGAATTTAAGAATCGATTCACTTTTCACGAGTTTAATATCTACTGACTTACCTACGGTCCTAAATAGAATCGACCACGCTTCTGGCTGGACTAGGAGCCAGTTCAGCAAAGACACGCTAGTAGGAGAGATACCTGGTTGAGACAACCACCAGGAGGGTTAAAAAAGTGGCAAGGACTCAATTTGCGTTGAAATGTTGTGAATTAAAAAAAATATCGCCAAGATTTGGGGACGATTTAGCTTAAAAAGATATCTTTGTCGATTGGACGAGGCCACCAAAGCACTTGTGAAACGCACAACAGGACAGAATTACAAAACAAACCACATCCTACCCAATATTATACACCCATAAGCTATTTAGAATCACAATCGATGGCGTTTGTTTCCAATTGCCTATTGAGCCATTCATCTTCCTGGAGGTTGGGCCTTCCAAGTCTGGTCTTGTGACGTCGCAAACACCGCCACTGACCTTTGATTCCTGAAACATATGCCCTGCTGATGAATATCGCAACAGCTGCCCCGTTTGTTTTGGGGTGCCAGTGATTTGTGGCTGGCGGAATGGGGAGTCTGCCGACACAGGAGATCGGGTGCAGTGCTCGAAGGAAGCGGGGGTTTTTGTTTTGCGGTGCTCGTTAATGAGGCCGCGGCTGTTGAGTTTTTGCCTGTTTCGTACCACCCATGTCATAGGGATGCAAATCTCTAGTGTACATATGGAATGCAAGTTATTTTTAAACTAGGCTGTTTCATTTTGTAGAAAGACACGCCACTCGGCCCACTACGTTACAGTCTCCTAATGGCGAGAGTTGGATGGATGGCGAGATACCTCGTCATCGAGCTATTGCCGACTTCTTGATGATGCCGCGATCCAGGTCTGGTCAGTTTTCTTCTGATGACGAGATATCTCGTCAACCCAGACAACCACTCGCAAAAGGGTCTGGTTCCCACCTTGAGGAGGAGTGTCTCTGGCACGTGCGCTCTGCACTCCTGCACTGCCGAGGTGAGCTCCACGCCGTCCCTCTGGATGGACGCCCGCACGCTGATGGGGGAGGTCGTCTTGAAGACAGTCACGCCCACGCTGTACACCTGACCCGGACGAACCGTCTTGGAGGCGATCACGAAGTACGTCCTGCAACGGGATAAATCATCAATTACTCTTCAAGGAATACGATTGGTGTGTCCACAACGTTACATCCCAGACTCTCATGTGCTACAATCCCACGATGCGCTAGAAAACCAGCCTCACTGTCGATAGCGTCCTTCGTAACGTCAGCAAAGTTGATAAAAAGCCCTGAACTTCCGAGCGTCGCTCTGTCTTACTACCTTACCTCTCGCTTGCATATTTGTTGTCGTCGCCCTCTTCATTATGAATATGAATTGTTAAGTATTTTTATATTCATTCTTACTGCAGAAACAGAGTGGCGTAACTATCCCTACTATTAGAAAAGGAAGTGTTTGTCTGTTTATTTTTTTCGTGGCCGCAAAATCCTGACGATTGTATGGAACTTACAGCATTGAGATTTGGCACACAGGTAGTCCGAATGTTTTGCAATTTTTGGGTCGGGGCGAATTTTAAAATTCAATCTAGAAGATTTTAAAATGAATTTACTGAAATTTAATCATTGTTAAATGCTACAGCATAGAAGAGATCACATATTCTTAATTTATTGCTTTCATTTCCGTTTTGATTGTGATCGGAGGAATAATTTTTCAGCCAGACGATAAAAACAAATAATCTCTTAACTGGAGTCAATTAGTTCTTTTTCTATCTCCAAGACCGTTAAAGATAGAGTAAAAATTTCAACGGATTTGAAATCTGCGGTAAATTTCACATTAGATCCATACCTAAAAATATAATTTTGTTTATATAAATAACTTTTAAATTGAATATATCTTTTATATTTTCGTACGAGATTGTGACGTCACGGTAACTTTATTGACTTATCTTTCGTGTCTTTTACCAACTGTCTAGATGCCAGTAGTTTAGAACTTTTATTGCATGCCTGCTTCTTCATGATTAAGATATTGACAGTCTAGTGTCATGTACAGGGTTCAGTGGTTTTTCTAATGGTCCAAATTTTAAAATTAAAATCTAACCACTATGCGAAAACTGCCGAAGTTGTAGTCCTTTGGTTTCGAACCTTCTTTTTTCATATAATTTAATTCAATAATTGTTTATTAGCAATAAATTTAAAGCTATAAATACTAAATGTATCACCCAAATTTACCCCAAAACCATTTCATTAATAAATTTAATGAAATTTATTACTAACAATTATTTTGATCTAATTAAAAAAAAACCAACCATCATTCTATAAAACAAATTATTTCGGGGTGAAAAAAATGCAAGCTAAGTGAGGCTCCAATAATGTTATGTCAACCTACCTACTTAGATTTTCTAACCAATTCAATTTCAATGCTCTTTACTATTGTAGCAAATATGTAAAATTTTGTTGTCCGAAATGACGACTTCATTATTAGGGGAAAAATCAAGCATGTGTGTTTGTGCAAATGCCAATAGGTTAATCGTATGCATAACAGATGGCGCCACCACAAATATGTTATTGTTTTCGATTTCAGTTATGGAAGATAGCCAATAGATGGCAGCACGACGTACGATAAATAACCCATCCCATTCAGCATTGTAGCCGGTTTAGCTTTTGATTAGTTATTTTCTATCGTGAATAATACCAAGGGTAATGTCATCATGATCAAGATATGAACTAGTCCCAGAGAAGGTGTGCGCACTCAAGTTTTTACGAATATTATGAAAGATATGCGCGGTAAAATTGTAGTCATAGCAACGGTCTTCATGTGTGAACCACATTTTGAATTATTAAAAACAAAATATGCTATTTTAAACAATTTGACGCTTTATAAATTAGGAGATAAAGGAACATAAATTCCAGAATCTTTTCGATTGTCCTGTTGTAAAAAAAAAATAATAATAATAATAATTGTTTTCGTGAAATTTAAAAATATATATATTAGTTTCGATATTAGCGAAAGAAATTGACAAAATTGAACCAAATTAGATTTTTATTAAGACTATATAAATCAGGGATGGATACTTGTTAAAAAACATTAAAGTTTTCTATCGTATTTATTTCATTTTTTATTTATATTTTATATTGTTAGGAAAGACAAAAGTATTAAAAATTAAATAAAGAATTCAATACATTGCACAAAATATTGTATGATTCAATAACTGTTTTAATGTTTGGTACGATTTTTGTAGTAAAGAGCGAAATGGATTCTAAATTTTCATGCGTTAAGCGGTTCCTATTATTCGATCTGTTGATATTCATGAAGGAAAAAGTTCGATCACACATACACTACCCTACAATAAGAAAATGTTGATGAAGGTGTGAGAATTAAAGTTCCCGAAGTAGACAGAGCAAAAACTGATGCCCGCTCGATTTTAGCTGTGGTTTTTAGTAAAACACAGAATGGCTTTAATAAACTTGGTACCAAAACGGATATTATAAAACAATTGTATGCAAAATCTGAATTCAGTGTTTGCAAAGAGAGATTTTTAACGAAAGAAGATGTCCCTGCTGTAGAAATATCTTTACGTCAAACAGCAATAAAACAATGTGCAGATTATCTAGGTAATTTGCAGATTTGTACCAGCAAATATTTTATTTTCACTTTAACCAGTGCCTAGAAGGTAATGTGCAGATTATCTAGGTCATTTACAGATTACTTAGGTAATTTGAGAAATTAAACAATTTTCGGCACTTTAACGGATCACCCTAGTGAATCTGCACATTACCAAGATAATCTGTAGAATAACTGATTACTGCACTTTATCAGTAACATATATACTACCCTACAATAATGGACCGGACGCCAGCGGATTTGCATACAATCCGACTACTTGTTTGGGGGTGTTTTTCGAGGTATAGCTTGGGATCTTTGCACGTTGTTCCTGGTCAATTGAATGCCGACGTTTGCATGGACATTTTGGACCTTCAGGTTCTTCCTACGCGATGGCAATTTTATGGAATGGACGAATGTTACTTCCAGGACGACAACGCTCTATGTCATTTCACAACCTCTGTCAAGTGTCATGTTGCAGCATCTGTCAAGTAGTGGTAACGAGAATATGGATATATACGTCTTCCGTGGCCTGCTCTGACTTCCAACCTAAACCCCATAGAACATTTGTTTAGATGTTAGAGCGACGCTTATGGACCAGGGAACCTCGTCCGAAATCGACAGCTGAGCTGGCGACATTCTCGCAGCAGGAATAGACACCAATACCCATAGCGGTGTATCGAAACCTTGTTGAAAGTATGCCCAGAAGGGTTGCTAGTGTCATTGCAGCACGTTATAACCCTATTAAAGTTTGTATTCTTTCCCATCTTGTTGTCCGGTCCATTATTGTAGGGTAGTGTATCTGTATGCACATAGCCAGATGTTTGATCATTTGAATGCACAACGACTTCCTAAAACTCACAAAATGCATGGTGATTAAATTAAACGCCGTGGTTTGTCGAATCGCAATCTAACATGAGTATTCATGTCCAGACTACGGTTCGTGTCTTCCATACAACCTCTTTTACTGGTAGTTAAAGGAACAGAACATCGATGTTCAATATTAAAACATCGATGTTAAAAATACATCTCCAAAACCATCGATGTTTTTAAGCATCGGTATATTTAACCTTTTTATCCATTTTTAAAACGGGTTCAAAAATAAACCATCGACAGCTTAAAAGCATCGATGTGAATTAAACATTGGCTCCAATAGATGGATGTTTTTTTAATACAAATTGACGTGTCGCCTTCCTATTGTCTCGTTGCTATGGTCACCGTTTCCCCCTTTTATCCTCGTCCTTTCAACCCTTGGTCACTTGGGTCTAAAAGTATGTTCGATTTACTGATTATGTGAAAATTATGCTACTTGGTTATTTTTTTAATATTTATAATGGTACTTCTTTCATTTCAAAATAAACATCGACAAGTAAAACATCGATGTTAAAAAAACATCGATGGTAAATACATCGATGTCGCATCCCTAGTACTTCAAACCGAAAAAGTGGTACTCACGGTTCGTGCTTGATCCTCTGCGTCGCCACTGCCGAAGTCATGAGCAATAGGGGTAGCCACCTGACGATCATCTCGCCACCTGAAACAAAATGTCTTCGTCAATGCATGTGATTGTATGTTTAATCGTAATAATTTTAAAAGTTATTCGGAAGCCTTCATCCCATCCTCTACGATTTTTGTAGTCTGTTTATTTCTCACACGTTTTAATTTTTCTTGGAATGTTCTGAAAGGAATATTCTAAGTGGAATGTTCTACATGGATCACACAGAAATATGTAGAACATTTCACCTATAAATATGTATTAGCGAGTAACAATAGCTGAATTTTGAAGTTTTTTACATTCAGAACAAAGGTCAGGTAATGCCTTAGTTTTTTGGGCTCCAACTTCGTTCTTTTTGGATTCGTATTCCGAGTATGTGGGGAGACAGCAGCGTTAATCCATCAGGGATTCTGCCTTGGTTTCGTTACCCTTTTCTCTACTATTATAAAAGGAAGTGTTTGTTTGTCTGTTTCGCGGCTGCAAAATCCTGACGATCTATGGCACTTACAGCAGTGAGCTTTGGCACACAGGTAGTCCAAATGTTTTGAAATTTTTGGGTCGCAACGAAATTTTAAAATTCAATCTAGAAGATTTGTAAATGAATTTAATAGTTTTATTCTCTACGTGGTTCTTCGTCCGGAGAGAAAGAATAGCCCCAATCTTGAGTTTTCCCCACGTCACTTTGGAACCATGCCAAGTTTTTCTCATCGCTTCGGGAAAAGCTCAAAAAATTATTTTTTTCATTTCCGCTTTTATTTTCCACGCGAAGAAAATAATTTTTTTCGTTTCCGCTTTGATTTTGCGCGGAGAAATGTTTATCCAGCCAGACAATAAATCTTTTAACTATAGTCAGACTTCTTTTTTCTATCTCCTGGACCGTTAAATATAGAGTAAAAATTTCAACGGATTTGAAATCTGCGGAAAATTTTAGTTTAGATTGATACCTAAAAATATAATTTTCTTTAAATAAATAATTTTTAAATTGAATATATTGTGGAGTATCCATATATTCTCTCTCTCCCACGTCTAAGTCCAACGGAAATGGCGGCGACAGCCAGTCGCCCTCCTGTCGCTCTACTTGACAGTTAGAGACAATGGGCAGACTTTTGGTTCCCAGGTTGATGGACGAGCTGGACGCAAGATCCTAGACAGCGAGAGGCCGAACCGAGACTTTCCGTCGGGGTTCAAAGGCCAATAAGGTCAGCGGGCACCTGTGACCCCCCTTGCACTAGACCAATTGCAGGACGTGAATTACGTCAAGAGCGACGACAGCGCCAGAAGCCACCCCCTCCAAAAAGAGGTATAAAAGGGCGCGCACGGTTTATTCGAAGAGCTCCGAGTGATTTTAATTGCCACAGGACGGTCGAGCTGAGCTTACCCGGGCATCCGGCCCCAGATCATCCTTGAGAGGAACGCAGTAGCCGCGGCAGGTAGCCGGCTAAACTGCTCCACGGTCGCACGAGCTTGCGACCTTCTGATCTCACCTGAGAACGCTCAGAGAGGCCACCCGGCCGGAGGACTATCGCTCGAGTCCCGTTACCAGAGGAGACCTGATTCTCCGCCTTGGCATCCCGCCAGACTTGATCTCATCCGAGATAACCGTGAAAGGCCGTAGCCTCGAATTCACCCTTTGCTTGGTTCGTTACCAGAGGAGACCTGATTCTCCGCCTTGGCATCCCGCCAGACTTGATCTCATCCGAGATAACCGTGAAAGGCCGTAGCCTTGAATTCACCCTTTGCTTGGTTCGTAGACCAGAGGAGACCTGATTCTCCGCCTTGGCATCCCGCCAGACTTGATCTCATCCGAGATAACCGTGAAAGGCCGTAGCCTCGAATTCACCCTTTGCTTGGTTCGTTACCAGAGGAGACCTGATTCTCCGCCTTGGCATCCCGCCAGACTTGATCTCATCCGAGATAACCGTGAAAGGCCGTAGCCTCGAATTCACCCTTTGCTTGGTTCGTTACCAGAGGAGACCTGATTCTCCGCCTTGGCATCCCGCCAGACTTGATCTCATCCGAGATAACCGTGAAAGGCCGTAGCCTTGAATTCACCCTTTGCTTGGTTCGTAGACCAGAGGAGACCCGATTCTCCGCCTTGGCATCCCGCCAGACATCATCTCATCCGAGATAACCGTGAAAGACCGTAGCTTGGAATTCATCCTTCGCTCGAGTCCCGTTACCAGAGGAGACCCGATTCTCCGCCTTGGCATCCCGCCAGACATCATCTCATCCGAGATAACCGTGAAAGACCGTAGCCTGGAACTCACCCCATTACTCGGGTCACTGCTACTGATTCTCCAAGGGAACCATTCCCAGACCGTCGATTCCAAGATAACTGTATATATTTATAACTCTTACTCTAACCTAGAAATAAAACTTCTTATTTCTCAACCTGTAGCATTAGTCAAAGTCGTTACAGACAAACTGCTGGCAGTCGGTGCGATTTCCTAGTATAGAAATCACTTAGGAGACCCACAGCTAAAACCTCCGTCAAAGACAGCAGAACCCACCACAGAAGAACGAATCATCCGTGCAGGATAGCGATCAGAGCAGTCTTCGACAGAGAACCCCCGTAGAAGCGCCAACGGCCAAAAACATCCCCAACGCCATTAGGCGAAAGTGAAAGTGTCCAGCCACCGGACCGCGGTTAGACCCCATGCAGCTGTGCGTCATCGCGTTGTGTGGTCCAGCGCCAGCGGTCGTGTGAATCGTCCGTTCTTCAATTCTGTGCGGGCTTCAATTACGTGAATCGCTTAGAGTAGTGCGAGTGTGCTTTCAAACTGGATACCTCATCGCAAGTGGTCAACAAACGGGGTAAGCTGATTTTTTTATTGGAGGCTTAGGTATTTAATGTGTAAGGTCGTACTATGTGAAATATTGAATTTGGTAGTTAACTTGTACTGATTGTTAAAACTGGAGTGTTAAATTAATAGTAGTTAACATTCAGGGTTTCTTTGTGCATTGTTTTTGTTGGTGTATTTATGTTTTGGAATTAGAGGATCGCTGAAATTTAAAAACTGTTGTGTATGTGCCGCGTTTTGATTTAGTGGGGAACCGCAGAGATAGAAAAAAATGGCTTTCCTAAAAAGACATAGGAAAATTGACTTGCAAAGGCTAGCAGAAGAAATGGGGCTAGATATAACGGGGAACGAAACTCTAACGATCCTTGTAAAAGAAATTCAACAAAGTCCCGAATTTGAGGAGGTAGGAACCAAGGAAATGCTCGAAAGCTTGGTCCGAGAGAGAGAAATTGAGAAATCTGAGGCTGAGTCAGAAAAGTTACGGGAATTTGAACTGGAGCGTCTCCGCCTAACACAAGCAGTCGAGATAACTAATTCCGCCCCCACGCGTAGGGTAGAAACCAGACCCCTCAGGCATTTAGGGGCAGTGATGCAAAAATTCGAACCTGAGAAGGCCGATGTGTCGTTGTTCCTAATTTTGTTTGAGAGGCAGATTCGGAAGTTGGCTATAGAGGAAACAGAATGGGTTGACTACTTGATCCCCTTGCTTCCGGTAGACATAGCTGAACTGATTGTAAGGGAACCTATCGAATTGAGCGGGGATTATGAGTATGTTAAGTCACTTCTCCTTAAGAGATTCCAAATAAGCGCCGAATCTTACAGGGTAAAATTCCAACAACATCAGAGGAAGCCAGGAACCTTGTGGAAAGACCTCGTCTTCGAGCTAAGGAGCTATTTTGAGGGTTGGTTAGGAGCCCTAAAAGTAGATAATTATAAAGCACTCAAAGATCTGATAATATCGGATCAAATTAAGAGGCGCGTTCCGGTCGAGATGAAAGATCATTTCCTCGACTTATGGGCCGAGATGATCGATCCGGCAGAATTGGTCGAGAAGCTCGACGATTATGAAACTAACCGGAAATTCTCGCGGAGGCCGGACAGGTTCCGCCCGCCAGAAAGGAGGTTTAATGATAGGGTTAAGACCGAAAAACCACCTGTTGACAAAAAGCCAGGGGGCCCCGAAAAACCTAGGGGAAGGCCAGGGCAAGAAATCCCAGGGGCGCAGAGAGATCTCCGCAGTCAGGAATTCGAGCGTAGAAGAGAAGTGCGTTGCTATGAATGCAATCAAACGGGCCATATCCGCCCCCATTGTCCCCTCAACAATCGCCCACAGGAACGGGTAAATAACCTAACCACAGAGGAGTTCGCTCCCTCATTTAGGCCGTTCCTAAGCCAGGGTCGCGTAAACGATGTAGAAATGACCATACTACGGGACAGCGGTAGCAGCATCGATTTAGCCCCTCTGAAATTAGCAAACCCGGAAGACTTTACGGGAGAAAAGATATGGGTCAGACAACCCCTTGAGAACGATTATCGGTGTTTACCTTTAGCGAAAATGATAATCGAAAGTGCGGCAATAGGGCGAGTGGTCACCAAGGCTGCTATTGTGGGGAGTTCCGTGAAAATGAATCACTATTTATTAGGGAACGCCACCCAAGAGCTTATTGAGCAGGCAAAGCGAAACCCGCAACTGTTGAATCAAGTGGTCACGCGTAGTCAGGCCCGAAGAGAGGCTAAAATCCCGCAAGTCGCACCCCAAAGCCCAATAGTTGATGAGGAGGAACCGATTGAACTGCCGGAGGCCACTGAAAGTGCCGAAACCTATCTGGCAGGGATTTCGGCGGAGGAATTTAAAACCGAGCAGAAGAGCTGCGAAGAATTGAAACTTAGCTGGGAAAGAGCAGAAACGGGAAAACCAACTGAGTTCCGTATCGAGAATGGATTGCTTTACCGGAAGTCAATCGATCATTTAGGAGACGCGAGGCTACAGCTGGTGATTCCCGCGAAACTGCGGAACCAGATCTTCAGCTTCATTCATGAAGGTAGCGTGGCCGAGACAATCTTGTTTGAGCACTGGACACAAAAACCGGACGAAGGCGAGTTAGTGACGGAATACGTTCTAGGATTACTAAATGGGCTAAAGAGATGCCAGGAGCTTGCGTCTCAGAGGGAAGCGGAACAACAGTCCAAACGGAAAACCTATTACGATAGGGGAGCCGTCACGCGGAAGTTTAATCCCGGCGATTTAGTTTTGATTCTGGCATCGTACAAAGCGAATAAAATGTCAGTTCAATGGGTTGGGCCAGGAGAGATAGTGAGACAGTTGTCGGAAACTAACTATGTCATCCAAATGCCCGGTAGATCCAAAACGCAATTTTATCACGTAAATCTACTCAAACCTTATCACCAGCGAGTAGAGACCGTAAATTTGCTGATTACTGAGGATACTATTCGGGACGGTCCAGGAATGGACTTAGAGATCGCATATCCGGCTGCTAATCCGAACATATTTGATTTCGACGATATCGTCCGTGATAGCGGGTTGCAGGGTAGGTGCACTCCAGAGCAAATCTCCGAGTTAGGAAAATTGCTGGAGACGCACCAGAAATTATTCTCTAATAATCCGGGAAGGACCCATTTAATCGAACACGACGTGGAGCTCATTAGTAATCAGCCTGTTAGATCCAAACCATACCGGACCCCTCCGCGACAGACTGAGATACTGAAAGCAGAGATTAAGCAGGATGTTGGCCTAACACTGAGGAATATTTCCAGTACGTTAGGTAAAAGAGCCAATGCTCCTCCAGTAATTATGGTGTATTCTCTTTCCTTTGCCTCTAATGAATTGGTCAGTGAACTTGTTTTGTCTAACCCTTGCCTTACAGATTTTTCACCAAGGAAAAATCTCTTGAAGGGGGGAGGGATTGTGGAGTATCCATATATTCTCTCTCTCCCACGTCTAAGTCCAACGGAAATGGCGGCGACAGCCAGTCGCCCTCCTGTCGCTCTACTTGACAGTTAGAGACAATGGGCAGACTTTTGGTTCCCAGGTTGATGGACGAGCTGGACGCAAGATCCTAGACAGCGAGAGGCCGAACCGAGACTTTCCGTCGGGGTTCAAAGGCCAATAAGGTCAGCGGGCACCTGTGACCCCCCCTTGCACTAGACCAATTGCAGGACGTGAATTACGTCAAGAGCGACGACAGCGCCAGAAGCCACCCCCTCCAAAAAGAGGTATAAAAGGGCGCGCACGGTTTATTCGAAGAGCTCCGAGTGATTTTAATTGCCACAGGACGGTCGAGCTGAGCTTACCCGGGCATCCGGCCCCAGATCATCCTTGAGAGGAACGCAGTAGCCGCGGCAGGTAGCCGGCTAAACTGCTCCACGGTCGCACGAGCTTGCGACCTTCTGATCTCACCTGAGAACGCTCAGAGAGGCCACCCGGCCGGAGGACTATCGCTCGAGTCCCGTTACCAGAGGAGACCTGATTCTCCGCCTTGGCATCCCGCCAGACTTGATCTCATCCGAGATAACCGTGAAAGGCCGTAGCCTCGAATTCACCCTTTGCTTGGTTCGTTACCAGAGGAGACCTGATTCTCCGCCTTGGCATCCCGCCAGACTTGATCTCATCCGAGATAACCGTGAAAGGCCGTAGCCTTGAATTCACCCTTTGCTTGGTTCGTAGACCAGAGGAGACCTGATTCTCCGCCTTGGCATCCCGCCAGACTTGATCTCATCCGAGATAACCGTGAAAGGCCGTAGCCTCGAATTCACCCTTTGCTTGGTTCGTTACCAGAGGAGACCTGATTCTCCGCCTTGGCATCCCGCCAGACTTGATCTCATCCGAGATAACCGTGAAAGGCCGTAGCCTCGAATTCACCCTTTGCTTGGTTCGTTACCAGAGGAGACCTGATTCTCCGCCTTGGCATCCCGCCAGACTTGATCTCATCCGAGATAACCGTGAAAGGCCGTAGCCTTGAATTCACCCTTTGCTTGGTTCGTAGACCAGAGGAGACCCGATTCTCCGCCTTGGCATCCCGCCAGACATCATCTCATCCGAGATAACCGTGAAAGACCGTAGCTTGGAATTCATCCTTCGCTCGAGTCCCGTTACCAGAGGAGACCCGATTCTCCGCCTTGGCATCCCGCCAGACATCATCTCATCCGAGATAACCGTGAAAGACCGTAGCCTGGAACTCACCCCATTACTCGGGTCACTGCTACTGATTCTCCAAGGGAACCATTCCCAGACCGTCGATTCCAAGATAACTGTATATATTTAACTCTTACTCTAACCTAGAAATAAAACTTCTTATTTCTCAACCTGTAGCATTAGTCAAAGTCGTTACAATATCTTCAACTGATTTGAAATCTGAGGAAAATTCTACACCACAGATTAATACCACGGGCAACGCCGGTCTAGTCACGCAGTGGCTAGTGTGTTATATTCTTCACAGGGAAGAATCGTCCATGTGTTGATTAAATTCGTGTTTCAACGCTAAAATTCATACAGTCCACTATCACGGGTACAATATCTTCTACAGTATAAGTATCGGCCAGTCTTTCTGTGGAATCCAGTTTGAAGAGTCACTGACTAGCAAACGAAGGGTTGCAAATTCGTAACTCGTTTCATTTAACGATCGTCCAGTTCGTGGGGTCTATCGGGACTCCTTGTGTATGTCTCCCTTTCAGTATAATCTGTGTCAGTAAAACTTTCAGTGTGTGTGCATATGTCTATTACGTGACACTGTGTGTCTTGTGTGTTGCAGCACGGCTAAATCTTTGCGCCAAAAAATTCCAACCAACCGAAGAACAGTCGTGTACCGGGAGCCGATGCACGCTAATCTGTCGTGTTGTCCTCACGTTGGTGTAGGAGTGTGGAGGATGGGGTGCACAGATAAGGTGTTGACCTCTTCATCTGGCCGCGGTTTAAAATTTCAAGATGTTCTTTTCTTCGTATTGTTCCCGGATAGTCCATGGTGTTGCCTCAGTCCGACGTAAATTAACTACTGCCTGACTACTCCACGATCTAAGGACGACATTTCATGATTTCGGATCACAGATGACGAGGTCAACACCTCAGCAGTCACCCCACTCTCCAAACTTCGAAACAATGCCAACATATTGGAGGAAACGACTAATATTTTACTTGCTCTAGCCCCCGTATGTACGAAGATATTTGGCTGGACAAAATTTCAAACTAGCAACCCTCTGGTTAATAATCCGTTACTCATCCAAGTGAGCAACGAAAAGTAATTAAAAAACACATGTCAAGATCTATTCCAATCGTTATATCGCCAACCCCGTATGTACGAAGATATTTGGCTGGACAAAATTTCAAACTAGCAACCCTCTGGTTAATAATCCGTTACTCATCCAAGTGAGCAACGAAAAGTAATTAAAAAACACATGTCAAGATCTATTCCAATCGTTATATCGCCAACCCCGTATGTACGAAGATATTTGGCTGGACAAAATTTCAAACTAGCAACCCTCTGGTTAATAATCCGTTACTCATCCAAGTGAGCAACGAAAAGTAATTAAAAAACACATGTCAAGATCTATTCCAATCGTTATATCGCCAACCCCGTATGTACGAAGATATTTGGCTGGACAAAATTTCAAACTAGCAACCCTCTGGTTAATAATCCGTTACTCATCCAACTGAGCAACGAAAAGTAATTAAAAAACACATGTCAAGATCTATTCCAATCGTTATATCGCCAACCCCGTATGTACGAAGATATTTGGCTGGACAAAATTTCAAACTAGCAACCCTCTGGTTAATAATCCGTTACTCATCCAAGTGAGCAACGAAAAGTAATTAAAAAACACATGTCAAGATCTATTCCAATCGTTATATCGCCAACCCCGTATGTACGAAGATATTTGGCTGGACAAAATTTCAAACTAGCAACCCTCTGGTTAATAATCCGTTACTCATCCAAGTGAGCAACGAAAAGTAATTAAAAAACACATGTCAAGATCTATTCCAATCGTTATATCGCCAACCCCGTATGTACGAAGATATTTGGCTGGACAAAATTTCAAACTAGCAACCCTCTGGTTAATAATCCGTTACTCATCCAAGTGAGCAACGAAAAGTAATTAAAAAACACATGTCTATTCCAATCGCCGCTTCAATTCACCGTACAGACCAAATAAAAATTGTTTTGTGAATAAAAAGTATAAATAATAATCTCTACTATTATAAAAAGGAAGTGTCTGCGTGTATGCGGTGTCCAGTAGTGATGCGACATCGACAGCAAAACATCGATGTCCAAAATTAAAACATCGATGTTGATAATACATCGCACCAAAACCAACGATGTTTTTAAAATTCAGTGTATTTAAACTTTTTCCTCAATTCTTAAAAGTGGTTTAGCAACTAGTGCGACATCGGCTCCAATACATCGATGTTTTTTTATAAAACATCAATGTTTTGAAAACATCGACATCGATCGATGTCGCATCCCTACTTTTCAGGCCCTTCATCCTTGGCCACTTTGGTTTAAAAATATGTTCAATTTGCTGATTATGAAAATGATGCTACTTGGTTATTTTTTAAATTTTTAGAACGGTACTTTTTTCATTTAAAAATGAAACATCGACAACGTAAAAACATCGGCAAGTATAAACATCGATGTTACAAAAACATCGACTCCTATACATCGATGTTTTTTAAAATACATCGATATTTTGAAAACATCGACATTAATGTCGTATCCCTAGTGTCCAGACCAATCTAAAAGGACTTACAGTAATGAAATTTGGCACACAGGTAGTCCAAATTTTATTCTAATTTTATACGAAGCCCGAATTTGAAAATGTAATCAACGAACTTTTTTTAATTTATTTATTATTTGTTTTTCTTGGAAAGGCAACAGTGTGAAGTGTGAAGAGATCAGATACTAAATTTATTTTTCCTTTCATTTCCTGAACGCAAACAATTCCAGCGAAGCGAAACAAAACAAATAAAATATTTGACAGGCATTTATTTCTTTTTATTCTTTTGTCCAAATTTCTATCTTTCTAGAGTAAAAATTTCAACGGATTGAAATCTGCGGAAATATTTACACCAGATCGATTCCTTAAATGTGATTGGGGAGTGGGTGCCAGCTCGCGTGTTGCCTCGCCATCTGACCGTGGTTCAAAATTACGTGTTGTCCTCGATCTTTCCCTTTGGGATTTATACCGGAACGTCGTCAATAGCCCGTTGTGTTCCTCCAGTACGACGTTAATAAAAATACCTACCTAAAATGTGTGATTTTTTTTTAAATATATAATTTTTCAACTGTAAATTTTATGTTTTCGCACTGCGAATTTGGCCGCATTTGTCGAATATATACATTACAAATACAAAATATGCTTTTTGTGGTTTTCTATCTTCGAAATTGTTAAAGATAGTGAAAATTTCAACGAATTTGAAATCTTTTTCACCAGATCGATACCTTAAATGTGATTTTCTTTAAGTAAATAATTTTTCAATTGTCACCCGTGTCGGGTGGAGGTGGCATTCATTCTTAAATATTATTGTTTTTTCGTTTTAATATTTTCAGCATCAGTAAGAACACGAAAAGAGAACTATCACAGGCAACGCCGTGCTGGCCTGCTACTATACAAAGATGAAATGTTCATCGAATAATAATTGAAACATGAAATTTTCATTGAAAATCGATTTACGACAATTTACCTCGTTTTTTTTTTACAAAACTGATTAGGTCCTGATGGACATCTCTTCACTGTCAACATCGGCCAGATTTTGAAGAAAGCCATATCTTGCCGAAACCATTGAATGGTTAAAGTGTTTCAATTTCTCGTTACGCTCCGATATCAATCGGTAGGTAGGTTGTTAAATAACGACGCGGTAGAGCAACACAGCGGGCTATTGGCGATGATCAGGGATCCATCCGGAAGAAAAAGATCTTAGGACAATATCTACTCAGTTTAAACCATGGCCAGAGGACGAAGTCAACACATGAGTTGGCTCCACACTTCCACACCCCAAGGAGAGGACATTGGCAACGATGCTTATACAATTCAGTCGGTAGGTATGTAGGTAGGTATTTTAAATAACGTCGCACTGAAGCAACACAACGGGCTTTTGACGACGGTCCGCGATAAATCTCCACGGGAGAGATCCGAGGACAACACCACGTTATTTTGAACCACGGTTAGATGACGAGGCAACACCTGATCTAGCACCATACTATCCAAACTTCAATACCACTACAACGTGAAGATACTTGAAGCCCCGACGGATTTAACTTGCACCAGCCCTCTTTGTACACGACGGTCTTTGGATGCATTCGAACTCGCAACCCTCCGGTTGCTTATTCATCCGGGTTACCGCTTCTCGACAATTCAATCGGAAGCGAGCGAATTAGAGTCTGAAAATAAACATGAAATACGATAGCATTCGCATTCAAATGCTAAGATAGTGAGGTACACCCGCAAAAGACGCCCGCATCTGAACAAAGGTCGCAATCGATACGCAGAGCATCGTTATGAAAGAGCCATTTGGATTTGATTCTCGCCCGCAATGAGACGGCAAATAGCTAGAGCGGCAAATGGCCCGATTACCGCTGGATCCATTTGCAGAATGAAAGGCACCAAAGCGTGCCACTGGGGTTGAGCTTTAGACTACGGCCGCTCCTACCTGGAAAGCTATAAGAATTTAAACTACGGCAGCTGCAGCATCTTCAAAGTTATATCAATCGTGCCAAGAGTTTAGAGCAGGGATTCCCAACCGTTGGTACGCGTACCTCTGAGGGTACCCGGCAACGTTTCAGGTGGTACGCGGACCACTAGGGGTACGCGGCAACGTTTCAGGTGGTACGCAAGGATGATACGAGCGACCCAAATATTCTACGAAGTGTGTTCGATTTTTTAGTATGTACAACCACGTTATGCTATTTCTTATGCCATTTGTTACTAGTTACTTGTGTGAGAGTGGTTTTTGTGAACTTTTGTAAATAAAAAATAAATGTAGGAACAGAGTAAGTGTTGAAGAGGACTTAAGAGTGACGTTGAGCTCCATTGCTCCTGATATTGATATTTTAATAAAGGACCAACGACAACAAGTTTCGCACTAAAAATTGATTTTGTTTACGTTAATCTTTGTTTGCTTAGTTTGTACTAATTATTTAAAATTATTTGTTTTTAGACCTGTGAGTAAAAAATAAAACTGTCATTTTCAATAATCGTTCTATTTTTTTCTTTTATTAAAACATCCTTAATACGAAATACAGGTGCATTCATCATAAAATATGAAGCTTTCTTAGTATTTTAATTAAAATAAAACAAGCCATGAGGCACTTTTCTGACATTAGATATATGTTTCTAAAAAAATATAAGACTGGTGGTACGCCAAAAGTTTCTAAAAATTACGTGGTACGCAGTTACTAAAAGGTTGGGAACATGTTATTTAGAGTACGACCGATATAGCAGCTGTACCTTGAAATTTATAACAATCGTGCAAAGAAAGAATTTAGACAAGCCCGGTACAGCAGTTGTACCTTGAAAGTTATCAGAATCTCGCGTCTGTTCCATCTATAGCCGTATTCAAAAGGTTAATATGATCTCCCAAACTCTGATCACCAGTGACTAGGGCCATCTAGGCGTGTTTGGATGTTATTATCCTTGCACTCAGCTAGTCTGAATTCATACCATTCACAAAAGTTCTCCATTTCTCATGGGGCCGCGGTAGCTCGGTTGGTAGTGCATCGGATTAGAAACCGGAGGGTTGCGAGTTCGAATCCAGCCAAAGACGTTCGTGAACAAGGGGGCAATTGGTAATTATTAGTTAACGTCGTACTAGAGCAACACAACGGCTATTGACGACGGTCCGGGATCAATCCCCTAAGGGAAAGATCCGAGGACAGCACCTCGTCATTCTGAACCACGGTCAGATGACGAGGCAACACCTGAGCTGGCACCCCACTCTCCAAACTTCCACACCCACCCAACGTGAGGACTTTCGGCCACGACAGATTTGAGGTGCACCAGCCGCCTCTACACCATACGCTTACAAACATCCATGGATTCGAACCAGGAACCTTCCGATCTAGATACTAACACCTTAATTTTAAATAGCCACCTCCTCTTTATCTTAAATTTAGAAGTGCAAAGTTCCCCAATACCGCTATTCGTCTAAATACACGTGGATGGACACATCAATTTTGACACTAATATGGGCATATTACATTTTCGCAACTAAGTTTTAAAAGTGAACGATGTGTGGCAAAACAATGCTTATAAACAGGCTACTTAAATATAGTATCACTTTAAAATCCGAAGAAAAATATAAATATTCTATGTTCCGAGCGCCGACTCGTTTCTTAACCATGGCCCCGGTGATTGATTGTACGGTGAGTGAGTGAACCAAAAACGAGTGACCACAAACACTCACTTTGATGTACCGACAAGAAGAGGATAATTTTGCTCGTGCTCGAACTGCTCAGTTCACCGCCCACACTGAACGAACAATCCATCAAACATGTCGCCGGGGTCAATCAATCCTCTTGGTTCAGTTCGATTTGTCCAGTGTGGACGGGGCTTAACAGTAGTTTCCAGCCACAATCGAAAACTGGTCTCTAGGTAACACACACTAGTCTACCTTTTAAAAGAAGGTTTTAAATTTCAAAATCACCCTCTGTATAAAAAGGTTGCAATAAAACAGTGTATCTCCCTTCGTAATGATATCCTTGATATGGATGCCGAAGATACAATCATTTGCCTCTCTTCTCATTTGGCGTGAAGGGACGCCCACAATTGAGAGGTAGAACGAAGCGAAAGAGACAAAGGATTTCATTTCTCAGAGCAAAACCAACTCCAGGGTTCGCGGGAGAAACCGTTGGCATGACGAAAAGGCAGCTGTTTCCACCTGCCAAGGTCAAGAAACTGGGCGCGTGAACTACCATTCCACTCTAGCATCAGAGGAACACAGCACGTGTGGTGGGGGGTTGGATGCGGTTTTATGGCATATTTGGCCACGCTGCGCTAGGCAATGTCGAGTTTTGGGAATTAACACTGGAGCAAGAAACCGGGCTACTGGCAACCGTCTGGGATCCATCGCGAAGGGAAAGATCCGAAGACACCACCACGTCATTTTGAACCACTGTCATACGACGAGGCAACACCTGAGACGGCACCCCACTCTCCAAACTTCCACACCAACCCAACGTGAGGATTTTCGGCCTCGGCAGATTTAAGATGCACCAGCCACCTCTACACCATACGATTACAAACATCTATGCATTGACCTGGAATCGAACCAGGAACCTTCCGATCTAGATGCGTTCCAACTGGGATATACCGCGGTCTATTTTACTTCTAAAAAATACACTTTGCACAAAAAAAAATCACAAGTTCCGACCTAATCAAATTCTGAAAAATACGGCTTTTAAAAAACTGTCTTCGGTCATTCAGCAAATAATAATAAGGAGGTCTCTAAGGTTGATTGTTTTTAGGTTTAATCGAGCAGGGTCCCTATTGGTACTACGGTGACCATACTGTCCCGAAATAATCGGGACAATCCCGATTTCTAAGGCTGCGTCCCGGTGACACCAATAATGAAATAAATGTCCCGAATTGTTCGATTGGTGAAGAAAAATCATAATCGAAAGAACCAGATTCTGTTAAAAGCACTGAATAATGAAATAAATGTCCCAGATTGTTCGACTGATGAAGAAAAATCATAATCGGAAGAACCAGGCCCTTTTAAAAGAACTGAATAATGAAATAAATGTCCCAGATTGTTCGACTGTGATGAAGAAAAATCATAATCGGAAGAACCAGGCCCTTTTAATGGTAATGGTAATTATAGTTAACCTCGTACTAGAGCAACATAACACCAGGCCCTTTTAAGAAGCACTGAATAATGATATAAATGTCCTTGATTGTTCGAATGATGTAGAAAAATCGTAATCGGAAGAACAAGATCCTGTTAAACGTACTGGCCAAGAAGTATGAGCTGAATAAAGTTTTGGATTCAATTTTATGTGTTTATTTTTCTTCATTGACAACTCTGTCCAGTTATTGTAACGCGTCTTAAAATTTCAAAACTAAACAAAAATCTTGAAATGTTAGTATTTTGATTTGAACAAAATTAGATTCTTAGCAAATTTAGATTTTAATAATAGGATGCTATGTGATCGAGGCCAAATTGGGGGACATAAACAGCGAGTTGCCATTGAAATGAACCAATCAGCGACCAAGCTTTGGGGGAAAGAGGGAGCAAAGATAAAATCCCTCTTTCATCATAATTTTACTTTTTAATCCTTAAAAACTGGCGAGGACAGTCCAGATTTGCACTGTCGGAAATAGGGTCACCATGCCAAGCTGCGCCAAACACAAGACAACGTAGAGTAGGGGGAAAAGTATTGTGGAACTGAGAAGAGGGAATGAAAACAGAAAAAGATCCCTTGAGTATTCCGGGAGTGCTTACTAAAGGAAGCCCTTGCACATCTACAGGAGATGTGCCCTGAGGGTGAGATTGAGTGAAGGACTACAAGGACCCGTCCTTGTTGGACCTCGTCAAGAGAACAAAGCACGATCATTAGAGGTTCGTTCGTCCAAAAATCATGTCATCTGATCGTACTTCAAAATGTCCTCGGATCTTTCCCTTTGACACCGTATGAAGCTCCCAAAACACCGTATCAACCTCCAAAAATCAAGTTCAAAACGGTTTAAAAAATTCTCTTGGGAAACCTTTTGAAGTTTCACTTGTTAACACAACTGATATAAGTTCTGGAAACCAAAGAAGAATAGTTCCTAGGGATATTCATTAAATTTCAAGCTTGATTTCCCAACCCAGGAGGCTGAGACACAGAGAAATAGTTGTTAGGGTATGCGATAGTTGGAACATTTACCCTATGCACATAATGCGAGATCTTTGCCACCCACCGGACACAGATCTTGTGCGTGCTGGATGTTAAAGTCGGATTCCACATTGACCTCCACCTACTGGGGCTGGACTACCACGGGAGAATACCACGCCCTGGGGTACTAGAATTTCGGACTCTTGTTAGCCTCCCGTGCCAGCAGACTCCTTAGTTTTCGCCAGGCGAAACTCACGAGCCCATGACAGATGAAACAAGTTACGACGAATTAACGATGGATTTTTCCCATGGGGAATTGATCCCAGTCGTCAATAGCCCGTTGTGTTGCACAAGTACGACGTTAATTAAAATACCTCATCCAAATATCGGCCAGGTCTTGAGGTACACTACCGTACAATAATGGAACGGACGCCAGGGGATTTGCATAAAATCCGACTACTTGTTTGGGGGTGTTTTTCGTGGTATGGCCCGGGACTTTTGCATGTTGTTCCGGGTCAATTAAACACCGACGCCTACGTGAACATTTTGGCCCATCAGGTTGTTCCTACGCTCTGGCAACTTCATGGAATGGACGAATGTTACTTCCAGGACGACAATGCTCCGTGTCACGTTGCAGCCTCTGTCAAGCAGTGGTATCGAGATATGGATTTGAAACTCCTTACCTGGCCTGCTCGCCTGCACACGACATGCGTGGGAGGCGTTTGAACGACGCTTACGGACCAGGGAACCACGTCCGAAATCGACAGCTGAGCTGGCGACATTCTTGCCGTAGGACACACATACCCATAGCTGTGTATCAGAACCTTGTTGAAAGTATGCCCAGAAGGGTTGCTGGTGTCATTGCAGCACGTGCGAGACTATCCCCCTATTAAAGAATGTATTCTTTAGCTTACACCATCACTGTGCGGTTCATTATTGTAGAGAGGTGTATGTCGTCGAAACCGCCAGTTAAAGACTCACCTAAACCACCTTCCCGGGAATCCGCTGTCTCCGTTGTGCCACCGAATGTTGGCGGAAGGGAGTTCGTGACGCAGGTGAAAGCCGAGGGCACGCGCGTGCGATGAGCAGGCGGCACCGCAGTCACGAAGGGCCCGCCCGAGACAGGTGCCGCATTCCGGAGAACGCGGTGGTGGAGGAGAGCAGAGCTTGGGACATTCGCTTTTGCTTCCAAGAAAAACCTTTCGCTACATTTGCAATAGATCGGAACAAGCGGTAGCCCAGATGCTTGCCACGGCAGGGCGGACTAGCAACCGGAGGACTGCGAGTTCGAATCCAACCAAACACCGTCGTGTGCAAAGGGGCCTGGTGCACGTTAAATCAATCGTCGCCTCCAATGTTCTCACGTTGGCGTGGGGTGAAAATTTGGAGAGTGGGGTGCCAGTTCAAGTGTTGACTCGTCTTCTAAACGTGGTTCAAAATGACGTGGTGTTGTCCTCTGAGCTTTCCCTTGGGGTATTGATCCCGGACAGTCGTCAATAGCCCGTTGTGTTGCTCCACTATTCCGTTAATTAAAATACATATCTACCAATCTTTAGTTCACGTCCTTGCTTACATAGTTTGAAGACTTTCTGCAAAATGTTAGGATTATGATGTTTTTCAGTTGTAACGTTTCCCGCTAACGCTCTTTACTTAAAATGTCCAATTACTGGAGGTTTAAAATTTAGGCTCTCGGTTTTTCGTAACCCTTGGACGAGTGTCGTTGGTCTTCAATTATAAATGCAGTTCAAATCAAATATGCAGTGGGTTTTTTTTAATCACTTTTTCAAAAACCTTGTGGATTTTTAATATTTTGGCCCAAGAGTTTTCGACGAGAGAACTCGCCCATCAACATTGGACCGATTCTTCTAATGATGATATACACTACCCTACAATAATGGACCGGCCAGCATGATGTGATGGTATAAGCGAAAGACTGCATGCTTTAATAGGGGGATGGTCCCCCACGTGCTGCAATGACACTAGCAACAATTCTGGGTATATTTCCAACAAGGTTTCGACACACAACTACGGGTATCTGTGTCCGTTTCTATTGAAAGAATGTCACCAGCTCAGCTGTAGATTTCGAAAGTGGTTCCCTGGTCGGTAAGCGTCGCTCTAACGCGTCCCACACATGTTCTACGGGGTTTGGGTCGGGACTCTGATCAGGCCAGGGTAAACGTTTTACATCCATATTTCGATACCACTGCTCGACAGAGGCTGCAACGTGACACGGAGCGTTGTCGTCCTGGAAGTAAAATTTGTCCGTTCCATAAAATTGACAGAGCGTAGGAAGAACCTGATGGTCCAAACTGTTCATGTAGACGTCGGCGTTCAATTGACCAGGAACACCATGCAAAGGTCCCACGCCATCAGACGAAAAATACCCCCAAACAAGTAGTCGGATTCTAAGCAAATCCGCTGGCGGCCGGTCCATTATTGTAGGGTAGTGTATATCTCTATCCAGGCAGTGCCAATTATGTGGATGAAACCAAGATGACCCCGTGGGTAGCAATCGAAACTGTCTTTCCCCGACTCGAACGAAGGATTTCATCTATTCCAAACCCCCCTCTGGCCACAAAGACTGAGCATATTTGTTCCTGGAACAGATAGTTCAGAACCGTTCCATTGTGGGGGCCTCTCGAATGAATCGGCACGTGGCGCGGGACAATTCTATTGGTCCGCCTTCTGAATGGATTTATGAGAACACAAATGTCATCTCTCAAGTGCGCGTAATTACTTGTTGAATGCCGCATTCATTGCTGCAATGACCCATGACTGCTTTTTTCTTCGCGGGACTCGAGTTGTTGAGGCATTATTAGGGCAGTCAAAGTGCTTCGCGAAAGCATTCGTGGCATGTATTTTTGAAAACAGAAGAAAAATTCTCCCTTTAACTTTAGACTACTACCGCGGTACAGCAGTCGTACCTTTATCACACCAAGAAGGAATTTAGACTACGGCCAGTACAGCAGTTCTACACTAGTGATGCGACATCGACAGCAAAACATCGATGTTCAAAATGAAAACATCGAGGTTGATAATACATCGCCCCAAAAACATCGATGTTTTTAAAATTCAGTGTATTTAAACTTTTCCCCCCATTTCTTAAAACTGGTTTAACAACTAGTGATGCTACATCGATGTTTTGAAAATTCGATGTTCAAAATGAAAACATCGAGGTTGATAATACATCGCCCCAAAAACATCGATGTTTTTAAAATTCAGTGTATTCAGAAAGAACATGAATAAGCTATATTTTCTTTTTAATTAAATATACACACGTTTTTCTCGAACACACAAAAAGTTCCCATGTTAAGTGTACGGGAGCTAGGAAACGACGCGTAGAAAAGGTCTCTAAGCCAATGAGAAAGTGTTTCCCGTATGTCGCCACTCTAAATATATAGGCACTCTAGTTGTAGGCGCCTTGGTATGGAGCCCATTAAGATGGTGACTAAGTCATAATCCATTCTTATTGAATCCCAGGATCTGTTGGCAGAAATTTCTGTTTTCACTTTGTGAACAATCCTTAATAACGATAATAATCATCGAATTTTGCAAATAGTCTGACTGCGCTACTAATTATGCTGGAATTTGGAATTCTGATGTTTCAGCAACAGTTTAATCACATTTTGTCAAAATTTCCGTGTTTCTATTCATAATTTTTATTAATATTAATTTCATAATTAATAAAAAAAATAGTAAATTTAGTTGGATAGTTAAAATGTTTATAGATTGTGTTTGGGTTTTCGGGTAGCAAAGGATGAAAAAAAGAATTCCAAAAAAAATTAATGTTTGTTGCAAATATTAAAAAAAAAACGTGAAAGAGCAATTTAACATTAGGATATATAATTTTCAAACACTTACAAATCGGTGAAAAATCTAATAAAATGGATGAACTTTTTTTTTCTTTCCGCCTGAAATCGTGTATGGAATCCAAATGTGTGATATAAGATGGTGGTTCATACTGAAATTATCGGAGCAAGCACTCAATTTAATATGAAAACTGCCCCTTATACAAATTTTAAGTATTGATATTCGTAGAGCACATTTATCCCTATCGATTGCTAATTTCCGTTTAGTTCTGCGATGCAAATTGTGCAATTGCAATCGGGTAAGTCGTAATTTTTTTTTTTGACGGGTGTACCTTGATTTTTGCACTAAGAACGAATATAGACTACGGCCATTGCAGGAGTTGTACCTTGATAACGCGCCAAGCAATAATTTAGACTACGGTAGCAAATGTACCTTGAAAGTTATAAGAATCGCGCTAGCTATATCTATACCGTTCAAAAGGATAATCCTAATTTGGTAGCGAATTCTAGTTCCCGAGATACAAAATTTTAAAGTGCACAATGGCTTAATCTCTATAGAAAGCACATTTGGCACTGAAACAACACTATTGGTGACTGTGCGGATCCATGCCAAGGAGAAAGATGAGGACAACACCTCGTTATTTTAAACCACGGTCAGATGACGAGGTAACACCGCACTCTTCAAATTTCCCGACCAGGCCAACGAGGACATGGCACATTGGACCTTCACCAACCCCGAATATACCTACATGACGGTCATTGGTTTGGTCGAATACCGAACTAGCCACCCTCCGATTGCTGATCCGTTACTCTTCCAACCGGGCTACACCCGATGCAATCGAATCCAACTTGTTGTGTGAGACATGCTTAGAAAATTCTATCAGAACCAATCGAATTCACGTCGAACAAAATAAACATGCAATAAATCCGAGACACTACGCCAACATAAGGAGGACATTGATGGACACGACAGTTTTCACATGGACGGTCTGCGGTTGGATCTAGTTTCGAATTCGCAACCGTTAATACGCTACTCTTCCAACCGGTCTACACCCACCCCAGATTTCGTGGTTTTCGAATCATGTTTCTGGGTACTCACGAGTATGTGCCCATGCTTTCGATGACGAGATGAGGTCAGTTTTCTCGTATGTACAATGAGTAGTTATCTCGTCGACACAACCACCGGAATAATTCAACTCCTCTACCAACTGCATTCGAAAGCCGCGTTTACACCGGAGTTGCATATACATTTCTCTCCTTCTTTGTGGCGAGGATGTTCTACTATGTTGACCTCTTTTCGACCGACTCCGGTGTAAACCTTTTGTGCACTTTATCGGCAAACATCCGAGCGCACTCTTCTCACCCTTTGTACAGAAGAGGGATCACTCTTCATCGAGATGTCGAGTTCCTCACCCATTTCACTCCAGGCAATGGTCTTTTTGTTTTTGTCTTTGTACTCGGGTGTAGGGAAGCGACAACGATGTTGATGTTTTGGAGTCGATGTTTTTGTAACATCGATGTATTTATACTGTCGATGTTTTATTTTTAAATGAAAAAAGTATCATTATAAAAATTAAAAATTAACCAAGTAGCATAACTTTTATAAACAGCAAATTGAACATACTTTTAGACCCAAGTGGCCAAGGGTGAAGGGTCTGAAAAGTAGAAATGCGACATCGATGTCGATGTTTTAAAAAAACATCGAGGTATTGGAGCCGATGTCGCATCACTACTTGTTAAACCAGTTTTACGAAATGGGGATAAAAGTTTAAATACACTGAATTTTAAAAACATCGATAGTTTGGGGGCGATGTGTTATCAACATCGATGTTTTAATTTTGAACATCGATGTTTTGCTGTCGATGTCGCATCATTACTCGGGTGTAGTTGGGTCCCAGAGGAGGACATGCCTCTCACTAGATAGTTCTATTAATGTTATGACCAGCTCTTTCGTCCACGCCATTTGAATCGAATAGGTCCCTCACTGGCAGTTTAGCGGGAATGGGGTCGAGGCAAGCGATAGGGGCAAAATATCACAGACCGAAGAAAAGACGGTGTGAGTGACCATGGAGGGCCCAAGGGCGGAGGGGAGCGGTTATTGTCTCGGTGAAATCTCCCCCAAAAGTTCAAACCCTTTGATCTTTATCGGTGGAAAAGAAATTTGGCTCTGCAAACTCTCCCAATCGCCACCCCGACACGAAATCTTGACGATGCAATGAATGGGCCGTTTCTCGGAAAAGCTTCGATGTTTGGAGGGAGAGTTGTGCAAATCCGGTGTAAACGCGGCTTTATGGAACCTCGTGAGGGTTTGACGTAAGGCGAGGAGATTGTCACATTCACTTTCTTTTTTAAACTCCAGGACAGAGTCGGGAGGAATCCGTTCCAAACGAACGGTGACGTTAACAAAGTTATCTTCGATTCCCTCCTTTAATGGAATTACCTATTTGATTCCTTAAAACTCGAATCGATATCGAGCCTTTCGCAGTCACGGTCAAGGATAGTTGGTTGGGTTTATGGCGCAAGAGGCATACACTACACTACAATGATATACCCGACAACTTGTTTAGGGGAGTTGATCGTGGTATGGCTTGGGACCTTTGCAGGCTGTTACTGTTCAATTGAACGCCGACGCCTACATGAACACGTACCGTTTTAAAGTTATGAGGCCAAAAAGTTTGCAGCTCGTAATGTTAAATCAGTTTCTTAGACTTTTATGAATATCTTCCTAAATAATATTTTTATAGCTCTGATATTTTGTACCATGTTACTGTCAAAAACAAAACAAACAAAATAAATTTAATTTATTCTTTTTTCACCCCAGTAAGGGAAAAAACACTTTCTGATAGCCCAGATGTCGCCATCACTGACAAATACTGAGTTGCACGGTAATTTTTCTTAATTTTTACTAGGGTGCTTTTTTTATTTAAAAACAAAACATCGACAATCTAAAAACATCGGCTCTAATACATCGATATGTTTTTTATAACATCGACATCGATGTCGCATACCTACTTTTGAGACCTATACATGACCTTTGGCCACTTCGGTCTAACAGTATGTTCAATTTTCTGATTATAAAAATTATGCAACTTGGTTATTTATTAAATTTTTATAACGGTACTTTTTTTATTCAAAAATAAAACATCGACAACTTAAAAACATTGACAAGTAATCGATGTTAAAAAATCATCGGCTCCAATACATCGATGTTAAGTACATCGATGTTTTTACAAAAATCATATTTTGAAAGCATCGACTTCGATGTCGCATCCCTAGTTTTCGAAACGAAGCAAGCTTTGTTTTTAATTTTGCTACCGCTGATAAGGAGTGACCTTTATTGAAACAGATGCTTAAGTTCGGTCTTTTCTGCTTACGTTGCATAATTATAGCATATGTTGATGGCATAATTTTTTGTTTCACTCCAGTGCTAACAATGTAGAACCAGATATTTATCATAAGGTCATATTATGCTCTTTTATTTTAGGAACGGAAATAATGCTAGTAAACTGCTTGTAAAATGTGTGCTTTGTATAGACATAGGGTTGCTTCTGAGGCCACAGTTCGAAGGTGGTTTGTTAAATTTAAGCGTGGAAATTTCAGCCTCTGTGATGATGCCCTGACCTTTCATTCGAAGAAAACCGCGTTTTTATATACATGCAATGCTTATCTCCATTCCGTTTCGCTGTAAAGTCCATCCAGAATTGCATTTGACTCGAATGCTCCAGAGCGGAACCCGTCTGGACACAAACAACGAGCATCCCCGGTGGATATCCTTTCTCTAGTGAGTAATGAAACCTCACTCGACCGACCTTCACAAAAGGCGAAATTGGACTTTTGGAGACGTGGTGAAAATAAGGCTTTATTAAAAGTTTGCCTATTTAATTATAAGTACACTACACTATAATAATGGACCGGACTGCAATATGTGATGGTATAAGGGAACGTGCTTTAATAGGGGGTGGTCCCCCACGTGCCGAAATGAAACTAGCAACCCTTCTTGGCATACTTTCAACAAGGTTTTTATACGCAGCTGTGGGTATTTGTGTCCGTTCCTGTTGCAAGAATGTCGCCAACTCAGCTGTAGATGTCGAACGTGTTTCCCTGGTCCCTAAGCGCCGCTCTGACATTTAAACAAATGTTCAATGGAGTTTAGGTCGAGACTCTGAACGGACCAGGGAAGACGTATTACATCCATATCTCGATACCAATGCTTGACAGAAGCTGCAATGTGACATGGAGCGTTGTCTATTCCATAAGTTTGCCAGAGCGTAGGAAGAACTTGATGGTCCAAAATGTTCATGTAGGCGTTCAATTGACCAATCTGCAAAGGCACGAAAACACACCCAAGCAAGTTATCGGATTTATGCAAATCCGCTGGCATCCGGTCCATTATTGTAGGGGAGTGTCTAATGCCATTGGCGTGGTAAGGAAATTTGGAGGGTGGGGTGCCAGCTCAGGTGTTGTTCCCGTCCTCTGACTGTGGTTGAAAATTAAGTGACATTGTCCTTGTATCGTTTGATTTGGGGGTTAGTACTGGAACATTGCCAATAGCCCGGTGGTTTGCTCCAGTGTAAAGTTAATTAAATACCTACCTACCTATTTAAAAAGAGGGTTACGGTAGCCCGGTTGGCAGAATAACGGATTTGAAACCTGAAGGTTGAAAGTTCGAGATTAGGTCTAACCAAACACGGTCGATTACGTGGGGGCAGATTAAATCTGTCGCGGCCTAAAATGTCCTTTCGTTCGCGTGGTGAGGAAGTTCGGAAGGTGGGGTGCCAACTCAGGTGTGGACAGACCACGTAATCTGACCGTGGGAGAAATGACGCGGCTTTGTCCTCGGATTTTTCCCTTCGGAAAGGATCCCGCACCGTCACCAATAGAGCGTTGTGTTGCTTTTGTTCGACGTTAATTAACAACCTACCTATTTAAAAGGACGATACAGTTTTTTTATTTAAATAATCTGGTTTAAATTTTTTAATTAGTATCATATAAATTTTTTAATCTGACGAGAAAATTGTGATTTTAATCGTAAAACTTTTTAATGAACTCTCGATGGATAAGGGACAGCAAAAAACGTCACGAAAATCTATTAAATCTGCTCTTCTGGTATCATTTACTCTACACAATTACAGCCTAACAAAACATTAAGCTCCTTACAACACAAGGAACAAATTTAAAAAATGCTTTTTAACTTGACAAAGGGCATTTTTGTCTAGATTTCAGAGCGCAGAAGAGAGAACGCCGTCTTGAACAGAGAGTGTTTTACAAAGATTTCCACACCTGAGTCGTCACCCCATTCTCCAAACTTCCACACCACACCAACGCGAGGACATTTGAGGGCACGCGCACCAATACCCTTTGTTTGGACTCCCGGGCCACCTCGGCCGCTTTCGAACAACCCCACAAGTGGTTTCGACGAGATATCTCGTTCTTCCAGATCGGGTGAGTTTAAATCTAGTGACGAGATGTCTCGTCAAAACTGCCACGAACGAAGGTTCAACTGGAACAACGCGTTCGTTTTGGCAAGGGAATAAATTATGGATTGCTGCACCAGAGTATCCTGGATCCGAAAGTGATGCAGCACAGTTTCGCGATGGGGGAAAAAAGTCCCCGGTTTATTTCGGAACAAAATAATCCAATTATTGCCGTCGTCTCGCCCTTAAAGGGATTACATCGCTTCTGGGACGGAGGCTTCCGTCGAAGGTCCCGTCGCAAAGTGAAATCTCCGATTCAATTAAGAAAAATTTTCGCCTCTGATTGGCCCTGGGATAGATTCGCATATCGATTGTAACGGATCGAGAAGAGTTGAGGCTGTCGGTGCTGCTTCCCCTCCTCGGGGCTTCGAAGATTTTATCTAAGTGCGGAGTTTTCTTTTCAGTTTTTTGACGTTTATTAAAAGTTGAACTTTTTTTCACTTTCTGGAAGTCGATTTGGCTTGGGTCGCTCACACGACGGTCTTCGAAGAGATCGACCTTCGATAAACTAATAGATATGTGAATTTTATAGCTGAGAAAAGCACACTACCCGACAATAATGGACCGGACGCGAGCGGATTTGCATAAAATCCGACTACTTGTTTGGGGGTGTTTTTAGTGGTATGGCCCGGGACCTATGCATGGTGTTCCTGGTCAATGGAACGCCGACGCCTCCATGAACATTTTGGACGATCAGGTTCTTCTTACGCTCTAGCAATTTTATGGAACGGACGAATCTTACTTCCAGGACGACCACGCTCCGTGTCACGTTGCAGCCTCTGTCGAGCAGTGGTATCGAAATATGGATGTAAAACGTTTACCCTGGCCTGCTCAGAGTCCCGACCTAAAAAACCCCGTAGAACATTTGTGGGACGTTAGAGCGACGCTTAAGGACTAGGGATGCGACATCGATGTATTGGAGTCGATGTTTTTGTAACATCGATGTTTATACGTGTCGCTGTTTTTAGGTTGTCAATGTTTTATTTTCAAATAAAAAAAAGTACTGTTATAAAAATTTAAAGAATAACCAAGTAGCATAATTTTCATAATCAGCAAATTAAACATACTTTTAGACCCAAGTGGCCAAGGGTGAAGGGTCTGAAAAGTAGGGATGCGACATCGATGTCGATGGTTTCAAAACATGGAGCCGATGTCGCATCACTAGTTAAACCAGTTTTAAGAAATGGGGGGGAAAAGTTTAAAAACACTGAATTTTAAAAACTTCGATGTTTTAGTGGCGATGTATTATCAACATCGATGTTTTAATTTTGAACATCGATGGTTCAAAGCATCGATGTTTTGCTGTAGATGTCGCATCACTATTACGGACCAGGGAATCCAGTCCGATATCGACGGCTGGGCTGGCGACATTCTCGCAGCAGGAATGGACACAGCTGTGTATCAAAACCTTGTTGAAAGTATGCTCAGAAAGATTGCAAGTATCATCGCAGCACGTGTGGGACCATACCCCTATTAAAGCGTGTATTTTTTTCCCTTATACTATCACATCTTGCTGTCCGGTCCATTATTGTATGTCGTCCCTCAATAATGGACTATTCGTTCTTATGAAGAGATTTCTCTTCCGAGTCAACCACCGGGTGAGTTCGCATTGGATATTCATGCGATTGAATTTTAATGTCTTTTGTGGTGGGGTTGGTTCTGAGTTTCACGGCGCAAAGACCCCACAGAGCCAAACTGCGCAAAACGCGAGGCAGGAATTTCAATTAACTTCGTCCTGAAGCAACACAATGGGAAATTGACGACGGTCCGGGATCAAACCCCAAAGGGAAAGATCTTAGGACATTACCACGTCATTTTTAAACACGGTCAGATGACGATGCAACACACGAGCTGGCACCCCACTCTCCGAACTTCCACAACACGCTAACGTGAGGAAATTGGAGGCCTCGACAGATTGAACGTTCACCAGCCCGCTTTGTACACTGGGGTTAGTTGTCGGATTCGAACTTCAGTCCTCCCGTTACAACTCCGTTGCTCTCAGTTGTCAGATAGAATAGACATTCCCTGGAATCGAAACATCAAGGCAGATTCGAGACAGTTGTCAATGGAGCCTTCATTCGAACAATGATCCGTTCTCGAAGTCAAACTCTCGCTTGTTGAAAAGTGTCGTTTGCTGCAGACGACACAACGCGCTCGCTGTCCTCCGCCGGGGTGGACAAGGCTCCTTTGAGGCCGGCGCGTGATCGCAGACAAAGAGAAAGATGCGGATGCAGCAGAAGTGGCTCTGACGTCACGGCGCGGGGGAGTCGAGTGGAGCACTCCTGGAACAAGACGCCCTTTCAAGACAACCCCTTCACGAGAGGAATAAAGAAGGACTTCCGCCCATTTCAGCGATCTTTTTATAACCCATTCAGACTCGGGCTCTCTCCACCCACGAGGAAAGGGTGCTCGGAACTCGCTTCTGGAACTCCAAGCACTCGGGGCCTCCTTCAGGTGTTTACGGGCTACACGGGCCTCTAGGCCCCCGAGTGATATTTATTTTCAAACGGGGTTTGCGGGCCGCTCAGTCGGACACTTTGCTCTTCGGATAGTCTACAACACTGAAAGAGGAGGAAATCGGGGAACATTTTCACCCCAAATTTCATCAAAATTGTTGCAGTCCTTTGATCTTTACCGACTCCTGGTAGAAAACAAAATGAGTGTCGCAAACACGCCAAAATCGCCACCAGATCCTGATGGTAAAAGAGCCGTTTCTCGGAATGTCTTCATGTTTGGAAGGGGGACGTGTTTGCAGCAACTCCGCTGTAAACTAGTGATGCGACATCGACAGCAAAACATCAATGTTCAAAATTAAAACATCGATGTTTTGATAATACATCGACCCAAAAACATCGTTGTTTTCAAATATCGATGTTTTTAAAATTCAGTGTATTTAAACTTTTTTCCCCAATTTCTTTAAAACTGGTTTAGCAACTAGTGATGCCACAGCGACAGCAAGACATCGATGCTTTGAAACATCGATGTTCAAAATTAAAACATCGATATTGATAATACATCGCCCCAAAACCATCGATGTTTTTGAAATTCAGTGTATTTAAACTTTTTTCCCCATTTTTTAAAACTGGTTTAGATACTTGTAATGCGACATCGGCTCCAATACATCGATGTTTTTTATAAAACATCAATGGTTTGAAAACATCGACATCGATGCAGCATCCCTACTTTTCAGACCCTTCACCCTTGGCCACTTTGGTTTAAAAGTATGTTCAATTAGCTGATTATAAAAATTATGCTACTTGGTTATTTTTTAAATTTGTATAACGGTACTTTTTTCATTCAAAAAATAAAACATCGACACCGATAAAACATCGACAGGTATAAACATCGATGTTACAAAAACATCGACTCCAATACATCGATGTTTTTTTGAAAACATCGACATCGATGTCGCATTCCTACTGTAAACGCGACTTTATAGTTCCACAGATGTGTCGTAAGAACTCCGGGGTTGTCGCCCATTTCATTTCTTTGCGCATAGATGGCATTGAGGGACAGTTAAAAGTGGTGGCATCCGATGTGTGTCTAAAGTGTTATTTTGTTTTCGCGTTAAATGCTTCTCGACTAAAGAGGATCGAACATTGGCTTTTGGACTGGCCTCGCGGGTTCAAAAAATAACAGCAGCAACGACTTCCAATTACAATTCCAAATGATGAGTAATTTTAGCCACCATCTTATCATAGACAGGGCATGCTTATTTCTACAGTTTGGTTGCATGGGAGTTTTTTTTTTTTTTTTTTGCCCCAGGGCCGTGTTTGGCCAAACTGCGCCCAACGCAAGACAGCGCCAAGTTCACGCCGGATTTGCATATACATTTCACTCCCTTTTTTTGGCGAGGATGTTTTACGTTCCACTATGTTGACCCCTTTTCGACCGACTCCGGTGTAAACCCTTTGTGGACTTTATCGGCAAACATCCGAGCGCACTCTTCTCACCCTTTGTACAAAAGAGGGATCACTCTTCATCGAGATGTCGAGTTCCTCACCCATTTCACTCCAGGCAATGGTCTTTTTGTTTTTGTCTTTGTACTCGGGTGTAGTTGGGTCCCAGAGGAGGACAGGCCTCTCTCTAAATAGTTCTATTTAATGTTATTACCTGCTCTTTCGTCCACGCCATTTCAATCGAATAGGCCTCTCACTCGGTGAAATCTCCCCCTAAAGTTTTAGGTCTTTACCCGACTCATGGTGGAACCCAAATTTGACGTTAATTAAAAATACCTTACCTTACCAGATCAATTGCACGAATAATTGTGCAAACCTCCTGAGCAATTAGACAAAATGGAATGGCATGTTTTAATTCACGTCGTACTGGAACAACACAGCGGGCTTTTAGCGACGGTCCGGGATCAAGCCCAACGGGAAAGCTGCGAGGGCACCGCCACGTAATTTTGAACAACGGTTTTATGACGATAGGCGAAATGGGAAATTAATTACAGGAATTACCAAAACTAATTGCAGCTACAGGAACATGTGTGAGAAGTAAAAAAAAGTCAATAGTTGGGCAATCAAGCCAACACTGGAAGAACAATTAAAGGAGCGCAAAGACATAATTCGAACCATCTCACTCGCTCCGGAGACCCCATATGGGAACCCCCGCGATAATCACATAATCTGGAATTACATTTCTTCCAACAACAGTACAATGCAGCACCCCGATGGAAGGTCCCGTGAATCAGAGCTCCCTTAATCGGATATCCCCTGCAAACGATCCATCAACTCAGAACATCCCCCCGATTCGTCGCCCATTAGAACGAAAGTGCGTTCGAATTAAGGGTCGATCGCTCACTTCACTTCGGGAAAGAGCGTCCTGCGGGGTCAAGCGAAGCCTGACCACTCTGCGCAATTGGGCTGTCGAGCCGGTCAAGTCTCTGGGTGACCCGGATGACGAACGATGTGCGAAGGGGGTTGACTTGAAACTCCGAAATTCGAGAATCGTTTGAAGCGGCGCTCTTTGGGGCGATTTGGCACCCAATGTGAGAATGCGAAGGATAGCGGATCGCCAACCTGACAATTGCGGAACAAGGTCCAGCCATCGTGTGAGTGGAGGTTGGTACACGTTCAGTCAGTTTTCAATGTCTTCACTTTGGTGTGGTATGGAAATTGGGAGAGGTAGCTCGGGTGTCGATCTAACCCTCGATTTCGTCGTTCTAACTGTGCTTCGAAATAATGAGGTGTTCGCGAACGATATAAATTTAGAGTTCCAAAGAACTCTAGAATCCAATAAAGAAGGGGGGATTGACTGAACAAAATTTCGTTTCGATAGAAAAAAAATTCTATAGCTATTTCTATGGAGGAAACGAGTTGATTCCACAGGAATGCATTTTTATATAGAATTCTATACAGAATTTCTATAGAAAAGCAAAATCGTGAAACAAAGGAGCTTCTTGATGTTTCTGCTGACATTTGTACAGTTTACTTTATAGAGCTAATACAGAAACGGATCGTAATTATCTACGAAAGAATCGATTCAAATGAACGAATCACTCATTTTCGTCAACTTTCGCTTTGGCACAACGGATGCTATCAAACCCAAAAAATTATTAAATTTTAATTATTAAAATATTTAAAATTTATTTTTATTCTTATCTTGTTTTTGTTGCAGAATACTTGTTTGCAGATATTTTCGACTGTTTTCAGGTAGGTAGTTGTGTTCGGATGAAACACAACGAGCCATTGGCAACGGTCCTGGATCCATCTGGTAATTTTAATTAACGTCGTACTAGAGCAACACAGCGGGTTATTGACCTAAGACAACACCTCAGCAGGCACCCCACTCTCCAAACTGCCACACCCACCCTGCGTGAGGACTTTCACCAACCGCCTCTACACCACACGCTTACAAACATCCATACACTGACCCGGATTCGAACCTGGAACCTTCCGATCTTAACCACCAGACCGGTGGGTCGGCCCATCTAGAAGGGAAAGATCTGAGGACATCGCGTCATTTTGAACCACGGCTATTCCGAGACCTGTCGAAGATATTTCTACTTGAGAACTCAACCCATCTTTCACTCCTTCTGTTGTGCATTTATTTTTGTTACGTAAAGAGCAATTAGGGGGGGGGTGCCTTTCCCTTCTCCGAGTGGCCCGAAAATATTCGTTTTCTCGACCCAACCCGAGCGAGAGTTCAATTCCGAGGTTTTTAAATTTCACTTTTGGGGTTTGGAAGGATCGAACGGAGGGCTCATTTTTCGCCGCCCCGGCGTCAGCGCGGCGCCCGCAATTAACGCGCCGCACAAAGGAATGCGGCGGACGCGTTTTTTGATGCGGAAGGGTCGGCCGCGTCCATCACTCCGGGGTGGGGGGAGTATTTTCACGCGTACCTGACCCCCGAGACGAATCGTTTGTGGAATCCGAGTCGGAAGCGAGGGAGTAATTGCCACCGGCGAACTGTCACGCGGCGTGTAAACAGCTCCATTCCGAGTTGGGATGACAGCGAGGGGGGCGCGTGGAAGTTAGGGGGGTTCGAGTCAGTTTCATGCCCAAGGGAGTGGATAATCTGAGAAAAGAGGTCAGCCTTGAAGACGAGGTGCCACCTCGAGTTTCATGAAGTTAGGAAAAAATAATTTTCGTCCTGGTGCTTTCATTTGGAACTATTTATAAGACGCGGTTGAAGACTGTGAAGGCAGAAGGTCGATTATAGGTTGGATATGAATCGCATTCGGCCAACCTGCGCCCATGTGCAGTCCATACAAATCATTGGTATAGAATTCTATAAAAATTATCATAGAGAGTATTCTATAAAAATTTCTAAACTTTCAACAGAATTCTATGAAAATGTTCTGAATACTATAGAATGTGTTCGATACCACAGACTTATGGTTCGTTTTTCCATAACATCTATAAAGTCATCTCTATAGAAAGTGAAGAAAGTTTGTTGAAAACTCGATGCATGCTGTTGGTGTAAGCGATATTTTAGTGGTAACAAAAGTTAATCTGCCGCACAATAAAGGTTAATAACTTTATTATTTTTTACAAAATTATTTTTCAGAAAATTAATTTATTACCAAAATTATTTCAAAAAATTATGTTTTTTTTTTCCCCCAAAAAAAAATTGTTTTTAAATTAATTTATTCTTGTTTTACATATAATTTTCAATTGATGCAAAATTTTCAAATAAGCTGCGTAATCTCTCCTGGCATGAAAACGAATGGGAGCAATGCGCCATCTCTCCTAAGTAGCAGATGCGCAAACTCTCCCATTTCGGTAGGAGAGATTGCGCGGCCTTTTATTTAAACAGGGCCGCTTCTAGAAAGAACCGTTGGTGTTCGCAATGTTAGTAGATTCATGAGAAACCGTTTAATTAAAAAACATTTTGTCCTATTGCCATTCTATAAAATTGAGAGAAAGAGATATGAAAATTCAAGCGCTTACCTTGGGAAAACAATGTAAAATAGCGATGTTTTATCCTAACCGCTCGGAGCAAATAATCTGCACTTTCAAGAGAGTTGAGTCGCTGCTCGCGCACTCAACTTCTTCCCCCCGACCCTCTTTATTTGTGTATCGTCGAATGGCAACAATCAACGTAAATAAATTAACCCAGATATTTTCAATTCTTGCTGTTTTCAAATAGTTGAGGTCAATTTCTATGCAAAATAAGGAATTAAATTGTAATATTTATGTTTGAACTGACTTTTTATTTCTTTCTTTGATGTAAAGGTAATTTAAACATAATTTTGCTACCCGGTATCTGGCCACGTCAGAATTAATGTTTACTTTTTTAATTTGATTTAGAATTCCGTGTTTGGGTATTTGAGTTGACTGCGAGATGTTGCGGACCTATTTGAGGATTCCCAAGTATCATAAATATGTGTTCTTTTTGTTAATAAATCATTATTGTCTTTGTCAATATCGTTGAAAGTCTTTTGTCGCATTATTCTATTTCACAATATATTCAGGAAATCGAAATTCAACACGTTTGAATAGATACGTACGTGTTTTTTGTTTCGGAATTTTGCCTTTTTTCAAGGATTAGAATTTTATTTTTGTTTGCATTATGTGTTCCGGTATATAACCTATTACAGAAATATTATTTAGGAGTTATATTTTAATGATATGTCTATTTCCTGCAAATATCACTAGACATGGGTAATTTTGCAGCGGTATATATATATTTTGACCCACTTTACTTAAATATCTGCTTGAATACGCAATGACTTGAAGAATTTTTTCATAAAAATAAATAAAATATATAAATCAAAACATGTTTCATTACGGTGTGTAAAAAAGTTTAAAAAGCACTATTACACACCAAATAGCGCTTGCCGGTGCAGTCCGGCTAGTAGTGAGGAATCGGACAACTCGCATGTTGGCAGGGCAGTGGGCGCACGCACTGAGCCGCGAAGGCCACTTCAACTCCAGCTGCTTCGAACGGACGAGCGTGGAAAATCTTGAGTTTCTGAAGTTCCAATTACTTACGGCCTCTCGTCCGCGTCTCCCCCCAAGTGTCCTTCCCCGCTCACTCGAACACTCGAGACGAATCGTTTGCGGAATCGCGGTCAATGGGGTCGGAACGAGGGTTGAAGTGGGATGACGTTTAATTCAGTTGTAGGGAGGTGGGGGCATTTAATTCTCACGGATGGAAACGCGACGGGCTATTAGCGACGGTCCGCAATTAATCACGAAGAATAAGCTAAGAGGGGTGGACCGACTTCTTTTCGTCAGCACTTCTTAGACTGTGCCACGACAAGCAGAAATTCAGTTGGTGTCCTGCTGATTCTAGAAGGTAGCCCAGTCTGTAGAGTAACGGAATTGTGAAACTCGATCTCTTTGGAAGAGGGTTTACTGTTTTAAGTAAACACAGGTCCCAGAAAATACCCAAGCTATCTATATTCCGCTTTCATCACACTGTTTAACAAGGTCTTTTTTCCCTTTGACGTGACGCTGACCAAAAGCCCGTTGAGTTGCTCCAGTGATGTTAATTTGAAAAAAAAAATACCTCTTATCATGAAAACAGTTGCTCTTCCAACCGACATCGATGTCGAAGTTTTAAAAAAAACTAGGGGGCTAACTGCTCGCTAACCCCCAAGAACCAAATGGAAATTTCTAAAAAAAACTCGACGAGCTGCAAAAGTTTACGTTGAGAGGAACTCTTGAAAAAAAAATGACTGAAGACTGAAAATTTGTATGTGTTTTGCTCACTTGCGGAATAAATTTCGCTTTTTCAATTTTGACAATAAAGCTTAAACTAATAGCCGCATCGCAAAAAAATCCTAACAATTATCCAGGGAATACGATGAAGAACAAACCATGTTAATTTCCTTTTTTTTTTATTATCAGTAGTTTCTCGGGAAAACCGTCTAAGAATCGAGCTAAACATCACAGTTTTCAATCATGCAACACCTGAGCTGGCATCCCACTCTCCAAACTTCCACACCACGCCAACGCGTAAGGCTACGTCAGACTTAACGGGCACCAGCCTCCTTCCATTACGATCTTTGGTTGGATTCGAACTCGTAAACCCTCCGCCCGGAGTGACCGCGGCCTCGTTAAAAATAGGCGAGGGAGAAAAAAGAGAGAGCGATTTAAAAATAAAAAACGCATCGATTTTTGTATCCCCGAAAGTGGCCGGGAGCTCACCCATTATCACTTTCCCCGAGAGATCATCATCATCATCCCTCCTAATCTTCCCCCCGCGCTCTCCGTGCTCCCAATGTTGAGTCTGATCCCCGGCATTACGATTCTGCGTGACTCTTTTGTCTGGGTGATGCATTCTAATTCGTCCGGCCACTCTTCGCATTCAGGGAGACTCTTTGGTGCTACTGGGAAAAACTCTTTATGGATGGGTTTCTGTTGCGAAAATGAAATCACCACGACACTTCTGCACGAAAACAATGCGAGTGGCCCTTCGTCAGGGCTCACAAGCACCCCCGGTCTGCTTTTAGGAACACATCCGGCCGCTGCCGCAAGTGCGGTCTGAGATACATTAGATCCAATGCAGTAGTGCACACATGCTTCCGACGCCGTTGCAGCGACGCACGTCCAATTTGCGTGCAACTCGTACCGCAGTTCCCCAAGGCGCCGCACACGCTTCTCCGCTCTCAAGTACCTTGTTTTCATATATAAATGGAATATAAATAATAATTAATAAATGCTTGCATCCAGTAACGTCTATTTTGTTATAAAATATACTTTTTTTACACCAAGTAAACGAAACTAATACGTTTTCTTCCATATTATAATATGTATCGGAAATGGCACGAAATAAGAATTTGCGTCATTTCACGGTGATGGTTGGGCTTCGGTGCCACAGCGGCGCCGCACGTTGTAAACCCGGATGTGTGCACCGGGCCTCAGTAAGCATGGGGGGGGGGGGTGACGACGAGATATCTCGTCCATCACAATCCAACCAACTTTGCTACTTGTTATGAGATATCTCGGAATCCGATCTACTCCCTAACTGGGGTGTAACAGAGACAAGTACGGCCCCCAAATAACTGAAATTGCAGGTCACATTAATCGAGTCTAGCTCCGGCCTCCTTCGTGAGAGTACAACATTAAAGGTGTCATTTTTGTTTCGTTTCTTTGCGCTTTATAAATAATAACAGAAATAAAAAAACCTAATTACTTGTCTTCGCAGTGTGGAAATTTCCAAGGTCTTCAAAATGTTCAAATATATGTATAATAAACACAAGAAATATTATAGAAACGTTAACAGGAAGAAAGATCGAGAGATGGTGTATCACAAGAAGTTCCGGTCATTCGATGCCGAGTGTCCGAGGGGGTTGTAGAAAGTATAGGCGTCGCACCTTCAAGGTGAACAAATGCACTAGAGTCAAATACCTCCACCGCTCAGTTCGACGCGAATAGCATATCGTAGGCGGACACTGTGCGGCTTTCTGCTGTATAGTCCGATTAGAGATTCGGGGTAAGGTAGAGCTGAGCAATCCAAAATCCATACATAAAACATTTAAGTACACAGAAGGGGAAAGGCAAGTGAAGGACAAAACATGTAAACACAAAAATACATAATGACAAAAGAAGAGGATGACAGAAAAAAAAATGAGAAGACAAAATCAGAACAAAAAATATAAAATCATTTTTTAAAAATAAATAATAATAATATTAAATCCAGAAGTCAGAACGTTTAAAACACAGCCAAAATGACATACATAAGTTTCGATAGAAAAGTTATTTTGAGAACTTTCGACTTAGACTTCTCAGCTCTCACAGATGTAATCAATGTTGGAGCTGAGTGAAATTAAAACTGTGTAGTAACTACTGATTTCTTTCACTCTCATTCACCCTATGGCCTGACGTATTATACGCCTTAAACCTAGCTGTCGTGTCCCCATACAGCCCTGTCCGGATTTTTTTAGGATCAAGATGTGGTCAGTTTTTTCTTATTACGAGAAATCTCGCCGAGACAACAACCAGGAGGCTGAACCCGCTTGGACGAGTTGCGGAAGAGAAACCGGAGGAAACCGAGACTCGATTCTGCAGGTTAAACTACAGTGGTCTCAAATGTCCTCACGTTGGTGTGGTGTTGGAGTTTGGTGAGTGGACCTCACGAAAATGTGCATAGAATGTGGTCTATTGAATCTTATAGAATTATAGAGCGTTTTTCTATAAGCTCAAAAAAGCAACCTCTATATAAGTCTATAAAACTCTATTGAGTGCCTGTGGAAGCCTTTTTAGAAGCTCATTTTTTTATTTCACGACTCTTCTATAGAATACTATATAACTTAGAAGACTTTAAAACTTACTTTACAATGAAATACTTTGGATAGTATTTCTATGGAATCTGAGCTCGCTTTCTAATTCACTAGAATGCATTAAAATTCACCCACCCTTATGCTATTAGCCTTTATTTAAAATTTAATTTTCGCTTTAGAATGTGGAAATGAGCTGCTTTTGAGGGAGGCTCCGAAAGTTGATTCCAGTACCGAGAGACAGAGATTGCCGAATGTTGTTTTAACGTTTATCCAATAAAGATTTTGTTGAGTTTCAAGTGCGAAAAAAGAACCACGCGAAGATCGTACACCCCTCTTTTTCCGCGCATCTTTCACATTCGAGTCAATTTATTCTCGGCAACCGCAATTCTAAACGCTATTTTATGTAATATTTCTTCAATCGATATTTCTCCAGGAAGCAAAGTAAGTGTTCCGATTATAGGAAACGAGCGATGAGTGCTTAAGCACCAGTACTTAACAAGAGTAAAAACGGGTCCCATCCACATCGAAACGAACGCACAACCAAAAATCAATAACATTGGCGCAAGCATATCATCTTTACTTACAAACCTCATCAGATTTTTTAAAAGGTTATCAAAAAAGGATGGATGACAAAGATCCCGGAAAATAGTCCGCAGAACCTCGTTAATGCTCCACCAGCACGCACTCAAAACAACGTGTTAAGGCGCGAACGACACGAAAGGAGCAAGATCCCCTCCCGCATATCCCCCCACTAGGACAAAACACCTCACCTCCTCTCGAAATGACAACCTGCAAGAAAGCGTGCCGCCTAAGTTTCCTTCACTGCTGTCACGTGATCGCGTCGTCAGAGGGAACCCGGATGTTGTTACGGCCGGATTGAACACCGGATACCGAAAAATGCTTCCGGGCGACTGGCCGGACAGAATATTCGGAGACGAGGGGTTCAATGGGCGAAAATGATGCCACCCATTACTCTACACCAGGGATGATCTTCTTCATCTTATGTGGAGGAAGACCCCTCCGCGTCACTCTCACTTGGGTATATCAGATAGCTGCTCAATTGAGCAGCTGGGGAAATCCTCTATTAGGAAAAGAAAGCAGAACAGACCCAGGACGCTCCACTCGAAAAACCCTCTGACCGCCTTGAAAGGCTAAGTCGGGACGTGAACCTGTGATCGGCTGTCCTGACAGGACAGTCAGAGTTTGCATCTGCCAAGTTAGAGTTAAACCCTGACTCGCATCTGCCCTCGCCAAATGAGTTGCAGCGCGCACATCTTGGGAAAGATGCTTTGCCTAAGCGGCGTAAACGGTACCTTAGTACCGGTGTCCAGGTTTGGACGGCCAAAGTTTATCAATTACGAACTAACCCTCTTATATGGGAATCTTTGAACTGCAACTGCTACAGAGGCTGTTCGCACATTTTTTAGTTGATTTTGGTTAGCGGTAATAAAGAATCGTTTGCTGCAAAAGAAATAATTGCAGTGGTACTCTGTTTCTAAAAGTCAAAATTATCATATGCGGCTTGAGAGGTTTGTTTTGATTCAAAATGGCGTTTTTAACGAAGCAGTGGTTCGAAGGTTATATTTATGCTCTTTCCGAAGAGAAATATTCATATTGCGTTATCCAAAAACGATGTGAGAGTCATGCTTTTGTGATATCTAAAGATGTCGATAGGTAATATCGTCAACAAGAAAGGAAAAAAACGTCAAATTGGAGCCTCAAGTGGGACAAAAATTCCAAACAAGTATCCAAGGAAGAAACGGACATCTTCGACTATTGCAAAGGTACGTTGTTTAATGTTAAAAGAAAATCCCCCTAGTCAAAGGAGAGTTGCCAAATCATTAAAATGCTCGGTGTCCACTGTAAACAAAATGATTGAAACAAAACGTTGATTTAAATCTTAAGAAAGCGAAAAAACGCAATGTGCATCGTCTTTCTCCAAAGCATATCGCTGAACGCAGGACACGCTGCCGAATTCTATATGAAAAACACTTATCCAAAAAAAATGGGAAAAAATTGTCACAATAGATGAATCATGGGTGTATTTAAATGATTGCAGCAAAAAAAGAGCCAATTATTATCACAAAAAGGGAAAAAAATTTAAATACATGGTTCACAGAATCGAAAGAAAGTTTTTCTAAGGGATTCATGATTGTTGCCGGTTTTTTTCATATAATGGCAAGTTAAAAATAAAAAGAGTGGAAAAAAATGCCAAAATCAATTCCAAATACTATCATGAACATATTTTATCGCCAATTGTTCTGAATGAAATACCATCGCTTTACCCACAGTGCTATCAATCTGTGGAACTCCATCAAGACAAAGCTAGCAGTCACACATCAAAATCCACTGTAAATTTCCTAAAAGAAATGGAACAAAAAACCGGTATCAAGGCCATACCCTTCACTGATATCCCTTCTAAATCTCCTGATGATACCTATGGATTTTTGTGCTTTCGGACTTTTAAAATCTGCATTATCCAAACGTCGTCCCACAACCATTACAGGACTCTGGAAAGCTGTTCAGGAGGAATGGGATAGAATACCTCTTCTGACTCTTCAAAAGGCATTATTATCCTGGAAATTACGGTGTCGAAAGATAGTTCAGAATAAGGGCTATCAAACAGAACATATAAAACACAAGAATTTTATGTAATTTAGTTTTGTGAATACAATATACATTGTCTAAAAAATGTGTGAACAGCCTCTGTATTACAGTTACCTCCATCCTAGGGTTGATGGTTTTTTGCCAATGTGGCAGACACAAAATGCAATTTGTTGCGTGTCTTCTATGGGCCTCCGGCGAGTGCCTTCTCAAACCACCAGGGATGATCAGACCAAGAATTTTTCTCAGGGATGCGCGGGCCTCAGGCGGCCCTAGGTTGATTTGATGGCGACTCGCCTCAGTGTGTGTGTTGTTTCAACTTTAACAAGTCAAGCAATAGGTAATTATATTAAAAAATGCCCAAATCTCTAGTCTCTATTGTAAAAGGGGGTGTTTGTTTCTTGCACGCAGTGCTAACGAATATATGGCACTTACTGTAATGGGATTTGGCACACAAGTGGTCCGAATTTTTTGCAATTTTAGGGTCGCAGCGAATTTTAAAATTCAATCTAGAACATTTTTAAATGAATTTATTGTTGTTTCACCGTTCTTTCTGCTTTCGAAAATGAAGAAGTATCAAAATTTAGACTTTACACCCTCACGTCACTATAGACGTCAGCCTTTGGAACCATGGAAATTTATCTCACCTTCCCTCTCGAATGGAGCGAACAGATTCGAATGATCTTCGTTTCATTCGAAATTGATACATTTTGACTTCCTGAGAAACGGATTCGAGTGTGAAACAAAAGAAATTATTAAAACTATCACTGGGGTTCTTCAGTGCTTTTTTTTTCCATCTCAGCGATCGTTAAAGATAAAAAGAAAATTTTAACGGATTTGAAATCTTCGGAAATTTTACACCACTTAGATACCTTAAACGTTTGATTTTCTTTTAATAAATAATTTATCAATTAAATATTTATATCTCTTGGTTTGTGAAGCAAACCAACACCACGGGCAATGTGACCCCCACGAAAAGAACTGTCACGGGCAACTCCGTTATAACTGTTATCTAATGGGCTACAAATTCGCAAACCAAATGGGAATTTGTGATGGCTCTTATCCAATACGCTACGAATTCCCATTTAGTTTTCGAAGCAAACCAATTAACATATAAAAAACTTTGAACAAACTTTTTTCAGTAGCAATTAATGTTAACAAAACGAAAAATAGGTAGGTAGTTAATGAACGACTCACTGAAGCAACGCGACAGACTATTGCTGAAGACGGTCTGGGATGCTTTCGCGGAATCCTTGTCAAATCATCCAGAAAAAAAAGGATTTGACACCCATGATCACAGATTTTGATGAAACTTGGCATGTTTGTTCCTTTTATGGATTTAAGAACACATATAAATTTTTGCTCTATCTCAAGCGGCTTATGTTTTATAGCCTGTTAAAGTTTTTGGAATTTTGCGGTTTTTATCGATCAGACGGAGGAAACAGAATTTCTTTATTTTAGAAAATAAATTATATCTCCCTTGTTTATCAACCAATGTTGATGAAATTTTTTAAGAGTATACATCAATATGTAAAGAGTCCAGAAAAAAGTAAATTATACCTGCAAGTATCTTATACATGGTTAGAAAAAATTCCAAAGTTCTATTTATAGATTTTAAAAATAAAATGGCGAGTTTTACGCTTAGTGGAATATCTTTAAAAGGGTTAAGGACAATCAAAAAAATTTTTTGTATTCTTGTTCTAAAAGATATGCTCTACCACTTGAAAAAATAAAATGAATGATTTTTTCACTCCTTTATTATTTTTTCTTACTTTAAAGATTGAAATCACTTGACTCACTCATTTTCTTGAAATCGTTAAATTAGAATAACAATTTTAGTGAAATTATAATAAAATTTGAATATTTATAATGCTTCTGGAATGGAAAATGTATTACAAAATTTACCATTGAAATATTTCAAATTCTAGGTAATAATTCTTTAATTTTCTACAGTGCTTTCATAAGGTTGATTGAACATGCATCATGCATACTTGAGAGACTTTGTAAGTTCTTCCAGTCATTGTTTTAAGGGTTCCACAATTGCAATGACGTGAGGGATCAGTACAACACATTCATCTTTCCTTTTGGGTCAGAAAAATGATGGTGGTAGTCCATGAGGATGTAAAAACTTTACAGTGGAATCTTCTTCTGCATTCACCTCACTCACCATATCAAAATACCATAAGCTATCATAAACACAAGCAATAAAACATCCAGGATATGTCTTAGAAATAAGTTGGAAGTTAATATTTGTAATGTTGGATTTGCAAAACTCGGAAGTTCATTTATTGTTTTAATTTGTCTTTCCAGGTGTCAAGACTTTCCTTCCTGGGGGGGGGCTAAGTGTTTTACGTTAAACCCATATTCCTTCACATTCTGTTTTACCGTGACTGGTTGCAAAAAATGGCCACTGGGCTTTTAGTTGAAAGTCCTTTTCATGCAGACACAGATTAATGAAGTCGTATTTATTTTTATATTGCCCAGAACATCAGTCACTGAAGTAGTGAATGTTAGCTATGTGGGCAGTTCTTTCAGAAAGGTAGTTACAGTTTTTTGGATCTCATACACCATACTCGTGTCATGTTTAAGATCATCAGATTTGATACAAAGAGGTAAATTCAGTTTTTTATTGCTTGCATCATTGCAGTGAATTAATAATGACAGGATGAATAGTGCATGAATCTGAGGTCCAGTGGTAACCTTGCACCTCTTTTTGTATTGTGAAAGCATAATTTTCACTAAAATCCAGAGATAACAGCTGTATTTAAGGAAACTGTTTCCTTTAAACTTTTAATAAATGAATCTTGTGATTTAGCAATGTATGAATGAGGTATTAACCTGTTCAGTTTTTCTGCTAAGTTATCACTAACCTCATCAACTAAGCTCGAGCACCCTATCATTTCAGTTCGATCAGTCAAAACCCACTGATTGTACTCGACAGTGTCTTCATCATCATAGTTCTCAAATTTTGACTGTAAAAACTGGACAAGGCTATATTTTGATGGACACTTGTCGCAATGCCTTAGCATACATTCTCTTACTGTTCCTTCACAAACAATATACGAAAAAGGTCTTTGTAATCCTCTTCAATACCTGCTCAGTGAATCAATAAAATCACATTTTTATGTATTGTGCAAACATACACTAAGTGTGTGTTAGTGGCACCAGCCAAAACACACCATATCAGGTACTAATCAAAATTGAAGACACATCTTTTTTGTCACAGCTTGAGTGTATTTATTGTTTACTAGCAAAATACCCGACCTTACTCGGTTGGAATAGGTTTACTCTAGATTGAAAGATAATCAAAATATATAATGACTTACGTTTTTTGTAGAATAAAAATTTATTTTAACACCTTTCGCCATCTTTATATTTTCTACAACTTACTTTGGACACAAATCCTACACATGCATATCCATTTATGTAATACATTTCACATACATCGCAAAAATTGCTGTATGACAAAGCTACAAAATGACGAAAGGTGATACTAAGGTTACTACTATAAAAGACGATTTATAGGAAGATTTGGAATTCCCTTTCTTAAGTTCTTTTCATGTTCAACTCAATTAATTAAAATTACGATTTATGGCGAGTGCTCTTGCACTCATAGTCAACAAAACAATATTTTTTTACTTGTGGCACTCTTGCTTCCGGTATGCGACATTGTGAAATTTTGCAATCTTCTGTCATTATTACAACGAATTTTTTAATGTTGAAAAAAGTTCCAGTTTGGATTAATAAACATTATTATTCTTTCAATAACGGCATTATTCTTTAAATAACGGCATTATTCTTTAAATAACGACATTATTCTTTAAATAACGGCATTATTCTTTAAATAACGGCATTATTCTTTAAATAACGGCATTATTCTTTCAATAATGGCATAACTACACTTAAAATTTACTGAAAATTTATACTGACTTACCTAACATTTTTAAGTCTAATACTTTGTGGTGCTGTTGCGTGTGATGAGAAGGAAAACACATTTATTAATATAATAAATATTTAAAACAGGAAACAGCGAAGTAAAACAAAATAAAAGATGTCGCAAAAATTTGTTCTAAAGATATTAATTTGTGATTCAATTTTATCTCTTGATCTCGCACAGTTGCCACAACTTACAACTAAAAGTGCACAAAATTTAGAAATGTGAAATTAATTCAGAGCGAAAGAACCAGAAAAAATATCACTGCTCGCGCGATCTTGTTCATTCTCGTTCCATTGAAAAATATCGTCTGTCCCAAATATTCGGAAATCGTTTTCATTGCGCAAAGAATAAAAATAAGACTCGAAATAAATGAAGTATCAGAGATGAAATTCCATAAAAAAAAATATAATTTTTTGAAGAATAATTACTTTTTCAGCAGTAATGGTAAAGCAATCGAAGTAATCGTAATATTCAATAGACATTCCAATTTTTCCAAAACTACCAAATTATGGTTGATTTAAGTATACTTACTCAGGTGTTTTAGCATGAAACTCAACTAAATATAACAATAAAGAAATGTTTAATATTGCGTTCACTAAACTAATAGATAATGTATAAAATAAAATACACTGCAATCAAATATCTGGAATACAATTCATGTGATGTCTACACAAACACACAAACACAAAATCGAGCATAGAACAGAAAGACGGACAGACAGACTTTCGCAACCAATGCCACTCACTAAATGAAGATAAGTACTCACTGTATGCAAATTTCCATGAAAATATCTCAAACCGCGTGGACGTGTATAGGGCACAACATACAGACAGACACCAAACGAGAAAAAGGCGGATTCGGCATCAGAAGGGTCCAAAACGGATAGAAAACTTGAAATGGGTCGAAAATATTGAATGTACAAACAAACACTCCATTCTTATTTATATAGATAATATTTCTCTTGAAATAAGTTACTGTGTTAGTGAGTTGACTAGTTTAGAACTAGTTCTTAAAACTAAATTTAAATTGTAATGTAATTTTATTTACTTTAATTAGACCTAATTATTGTAAATAAAGAGATTAATTATCTTATTTCTAAATAATCTCAAGATATAATTGTGGATAACCTATTTTAAAACATTTTTTTGTACACACACAGGCCTGATTAACAATATTAATTGTACTATATTACTTTAATAATTTTAAATTTGTGTTAGCTTAGCTTTGTCTAATTTTATTTGAAATTGGTTGATATATGTGACATTTGTAGTTAAAATTTTACTAAAATTGTAACTTTAATTTAACGTTTTTAAGAAAATTAGTGAGTCAAGTGATTTCTATCTTAAAGTGAGAAAAAATAATAAAAGAGTGACAAAAAAACATTCATTTTATTTTTCCATGTAGTAGAGCATATCTTTTAGAACAAGAATACAAAAAAAAATTTTGATTGTCCTTAACCCTTTTGAAGATATTCCACTTAGCGTAGAACTCGCCATTTTATTTTTAAAATTTTTGAATATAACTTTGGAATTTTTTTCTTACTATGTATAAGATACTTGCAGGTACAATTTATTTTTTTCTGGACTCCTTAGATATTGATGTAAACTATTAAAAAATTTCATCAACATTGGTTGATAAACAAGGGAGATATAATTTATTTTCTATAAAAAACAAATTTGGTTTCCTCCGTCTGATCGATAAAAACCGCAAAATTACAAAAACTCTAACAGGCTATAAAACATAAGTCATTTGAGATAGAGCAAAAAAAAAATTATCTGTGTTCTTAAATCCATAAAAGGAACAAACATGCCAAGTTTCATCAAAATCTGAGACCATGGGTGTCGGACCCTGGTTGAACTGACGTGGAATGACCCGTGTGTCACAAAAACGTGTATTATTTTATTTATTTAATATATAATTGTAGCTGAGGTAAAACATTTACAACAGAAAAAAACTTGTAATTAAAGGATTCTTTTCTGAGTCAACAGATGGCAGCAAGAAGGTATGTGAAAATGTCGTCTTGTCTCGCGTGGCCCGATATAGTTCATGCAGTTGGTGATACAGCCGGCTTTCGCCAACTCGCCAAGGGGTGCCGAAAGCGTGAGGGATTCCGCGAAAGCGCCCGGGATCCATCACGATGTGAAAAATCCGGGGACAACGTTTCATCATTTGAACCGAGGTCAGACCTGAGAGCAGGCACCCCACTCTCCAAACTAACCACTTGGAGGATTTAAGTGACAGGAGTGTTTGTGTGGTATATTGTAGAGGGAAGTTAAGGACAATTTTCGGTTGTATAACATTCCATCTGGAATATTCCCAGTGAGATGGAAATGTAATTGTTGAAAAGAGACCACTTCGATTACAACATTGCTCTCAGAGTCTAAACCAGGGATCACCAAGAGTCGCAAAGATCCTTGTGTCTTATCTTGAAATCCGATCCTTAGATCCTTGTGAGTTATGGGAGGGCCGCCCAAAAGCAAGAAAGATATCTATTATGCATTATTTACTCAGTATATATTTATTATTCATGTTTTACGTTGTTACAAAAGTAATAAAAGGTAAACGAAGAATTTACTTTGCGTGACATTACATCGGTTTTATATTGGGTTCGATTTCTGCAGCAGCAGAGATGCAAAAGTGATTCTAAATTTTCATTCGTCCAGCGGTTCCTTAATTTTCGCTTTGTTAATACTCGCAATTGAAAAAATGTGTTCACACATGTTGACCCAAAGAAAGCTTGCGCATTTGAATGCATTGTCCTCCATCGAAGTTTTGTGTGAATTGTTAATCTTTAGATTACGGCCGGTAGAACAGTTGTATCATGATCACGCCAAGGAAGAATGGATACAAGGGCCGGTACATCAGTTGTACCTTGAAAGTTATAAGAATCGCGCTTGTTATATCTATAGCCGTAGTCAAAAGTTAACCTTTTGACTACGGTTATATAATAATTGGCGTGATTCTAACTTTCTAGGTAAAATGCTGTATCGGCTGTAGTTTCAATTCTTTCTTGGCGCGATTCTTATAACTTTCAATGTACAACTGTTGAAACCGCCGTAGTCTAAAGGTTAAAGTAACATAGTGAGGGGCAGGCCGCCAGCTAATCATAGGAGCGCCGTTGCAAGCCCGTGGTCAGTGCATCCCTGGTCTAAAGATATGAGCCATTTTCCGCTGTCTGACATTGGACCGAAATAGGAATCCCCTCACTCTGCGCCCGTCCCCCTACTTTAAAGCGCCCCGTTCTCCAATACTAATCGCCTCCGATGACTCGGTCACGAATTGAAACCCAGGAGCATAACGAGCTGCTGAAACGGTCGGATTGTTGAATCATTTATCAAAAGAATTCAACGAAATTATGACGCCTTCTTTTTGGAAGCTCTCTGGCGGATAGAATGTGTTAATGCACCTGCCGATTCCAGGCCTCGAATCGAACGGGGAATGGAGCGGTCAGAACAGAGGGAATAAAATGTTTTGCTCGAGAACTTCATTCGATGGTGTGTTCTCTGAAGTTATCGGATGATTAAAACATCTTGAAATGACCCCAAATGCTTGACTGCTGTTTAGGAATCCATACCAAAGCAAAAGAATCATACGTTTTTCATTCTTTTGACCCTTCTGGTGGTTGCCTTGACGACACATCTCGCCACTGGGTCAAAAAGGATCACATCTTGTAGAAAGAGACATCTAGGAATTATTTCGAAGAAAACGGGTCCTCATCATCAAAAAATCGGCAATACCTTCACGACGAGATATCTTGTCATTAGCAAAATGGGTCTCAACTGGATCGATGAGATACCTCTTCGAAACCACTAGGAGGGTTAAGGCTACGTTTCAATTCAACCATAACAGATTGACCCCTGAATGCTCAGGTTTAAAAATTTACACGTGTTAAGATCTCATGGATCCATTAATAAATTCCATTTTAGTACAACCTATGTAAGATGAAATGTAAAGTGTTCTTGTAGAAAAAAAAGGCTTTTATTTTATTTTAGGGACTTTCGGAAAATATTTAATTTTTTTTAATGCCCTAAAAACTCAAATGAAACATCTTGCTTTTTAAGGCCCGTTTTCGTTCTACGGTAAAGGCTGTTTAGAGAGTTGTTTGCTAGCTCAGGTGTTAACCTCGTCATAAAACCGTGGTTCGAGGCGTCCTCGTATCATCCCCTTCGGGATGGATACGTCGCTAATAGTCTATTGTGTTGAGTGACGGAAATTCACCCATTACTACTAGGGATGCGACATCGACAGCAAATCATCGATGTTCAAAATTAAAACATTGATGTTGATAATACATCGCCCCAAAACATCGATGTTTTTAAAATTCAGTGTATTTAAACTTTTTTCCCCATTTCTTAAAACTGGTTTAGCACCTATTGATGCTACATCGACAGCAAAACATCGAAGTTCAAAATTAAAACATCGATGTTGATAATACATCGCCCAAAATCATCGATGTTTTTAAAATTAATAGTATTTAAACTTTTTCTTCAATTCTTAAAACTGGCTTAGTAACTAGTGATGCGACATCGGCTCCAATACATCGATGTTTTTTATAAAACATCAATGTTTTTAAAACATCGACATCGATGTCGCATCCCTACTTTTCAGACCCTCACCACTTTGGTCTAAAAGTATGCTCAATTTGTTGATTATGAAAATTATGCTACTTGGTTATTTTTTAAATTTTTATAACGGTACTTTTATCACTTAAAAATAAGACATCGACAGGTATAAACATCGATGTTACAAATCCATCGAATCTAATACATCGATGTGTTTTTAAAAAGACATCGATGTTTTGAAAACATCGACATCGATGTCGCATCCCTAATTACTACTACCTTAAATCGTGGATAAAATATTTTCTGAAGAGCCTTTTGACTGAAGAAATACATATCACTGTGAGTGTGAAATTATTAACTCTTAAATTATAAACTTGGTTTTATTGCTTTGCAGTGTCAATACATCAATACAACAGTGGGACAGCTTTGATATGAAGACTTTGGTGTGTCAACGCTTTTGGCATGCTTTTTGTAGCGAGATACGGCAAGCAAATGCGGCCTCGTTTCATTCGGATTATGACATACATGCATATCGGTATCTTTTATCAATTAGTGTAAATTATTATAATTTTGTATTTTACTAAGCCCAAACAGCTGTAGTTTTCTGGAACTAATATGATCTTTTATGACATTCATAGTCTATAGCCTGGTTTCCATTATAATCAAAACTAATAAATTAATTAACTTTGACACTTCTATAATAATATTTCAGAAATAGTAAAGATTTTTTTTTCATTTAAATAAATACTTACCTAGCAGTAGTAAGAATATTCAGTCGTGTGAATTTTTTTCTGAATTAAAAACGGCTTTCGTAAATTTTTTAATTATTTTCCGCTAATCCTAAAAGGGTGTTTTTCTAAGAAATTCTTCCTTGGCGACATAAAAAGCATGCCAAAAAATCTTTATATTGAAAGCTCTACTGATATAAAAAGCCGTTTCGATAAAAAAAATGTGTCCGCCTATTTATGAGGAACAAAAATGAAGATACAACACACGAGACAGCAGAAAACGAAGAATCGAGTGAACAGCATGATAGGAGGATCGGATAAGCAGTCCCAATTGAATGAGAATTATCACAACAGTAATCGAGTGGTCCTTGAATCGATTCTTACGAATGACGTAACTCTTCACTTGTGAAAAGACAGTCACTAAATCAATAGATTCCAGTCGGTTTTATAAAATTGTTTTTGAATTTAGTATCGAGAAACCGTTAGGTTTCCTTCAAGTATGTGGAAAGTTAGGTGTCCAGAACTCGGGAATCTGACTTTTAGAAATCCGGTATCCTCGCTTAATATACAGGAACTCGTTATCTTCAATGCCCAGAAATCTGTTATCCTGTTAGTATTCAATAAGGCTTGATCCCTTCAGTGTAAAGTTATGCATTGTATGTTTAAAACGGAGGATTTATTTAAGTATCCGAAATCGCTTTCTCCAACGTTCAATAGTTCGTTTTTTAAGTTATCCAGAAACACACTCCTCTCCAAAATCCAGAAATTCTTTACGTATCCAGTAATTCGCTCTCTCCAACGTCAAAAAATCTCTTAAGTATCCAGAAATTCGCTCTCTCCAATGTCCAGAAATTCCTTAAGTATCCAGTAATTCGGTCTTTCCAGCGTCCAGAAATTCGTTATCCTTTTTAACTATTCAACGTCTTTATCATTTTCGTATTCACTGTGATCCGTTTAGAATCCAAAAATACTCAGTTCTGTAAATTCAATCTCTCTGCACAGTGGTGAATCCGTGGCATTGACATGAATTCCGATTTACTGTATCTGACAGAAGCAGTGTTTTGAATTCATTTATTTTCAATTCACTGAAGAGTTGCTGCTGCAACGGTTGATGTGTCTTTTGCAGGCGTCCGCTTTTACCAGACTTGTCTCTTTTTGGAGGATCCGCAACATACCTCATTTGTGATGTAGGATATGGAACTTCAACATGTGTCACAAATACATAGAACCTAACAATTCTCTCATTCCGTTGGCAATTTTCCGTCGGTTTGATTTCAGCCTGCATGGTGATTGGATCGAAGAGATCATCAGTAAAACTGACAAGATGTTGATGCCACATCTTGCCGTTATAAAAACATCTGACCCGAATTGGATCTTGTCGTGAGATAGAAACAAATTTAATTGGCAAAATGGGTCAGTTCTTGATGGACGAGATATCTCGTCGAAACCCCTTGCAAGGTTAAAAACGAAAAAAAGTAACATCTTCGAGATGGTTTCTCGAGTTTCAGAAAAACCTTATCTAACATACTAGTCTCTACTATTTTAAAGGAAGTGTTTGTTTGTTTCTTGCCCGAAAAGTCCAGACGAATCTATGGCATTTACTGTAATGGATTTGACACACAGGTAGTCCAAATGCTTTGCAATTTGCGCGAATTTTAAAATTCAATCTAAAACATTTTTAAATGAATTTAATAATTATTTTCACCGTTCTTTCCTTTTTCGGGAACTGAAGAAGCATAAAAAAAATTCAGATTTTTCTCCCTCACAACACTATTGACGTCAGCCTTTGGAACCATGTTAAGTTTATTTTTCACTTTCCGTCTCGGATGGTAGCAAACAGAGTCGAATGACCTTCGTTTCATTCGACATTCATTAATTTTGGTTTCCTGAGAAACGGGTTCGAATGAAACAAAATAAATTATTAAAGTTATCATTGGCGTTCTTCAGTGCTTTTTTTCAATCTCAGCGATCATTAAAGATAGAATAAAAATTTTAACGGATTTGAAATCTGCGGAAATAAATAAATTAATAATTTAATTTATCAATTCGATATTTATATATTTTCGTTTGCGAAGCAAACCAACACCACGGGCAATGTGACCCACACGAAAAGAACTGTCGCGGGCAACTCCGCTATGGCTGTTATCCAATAGGCTACGAATTCCCATTTGGTTTGCGATGCAAACCAATAACCCCACAAAAGCAACTGGCACGGGCAACGACGGGCTAGCCACGTAGTTGTTAGTAAATAATACTACACTTGGGGATACAGTATACACCGCAATTTATTGACCAAAAAAAATGGAGCATATCGTCACTGTGCAAAAGCTCGTATGTCTAACCGTCTGCATTTTTCAGGAGAGCAAAAAATGAATTGTTTTTCTTATGATTGGATTCGATTATTGTTAGATACATTTGGTTGTAACTTTTATTGGATCATCTGATGACATAAGAGATTTTGCCACCAGGTTGCAAATCACAAAATGCCAGATATAGCAATCCTAAAAGAAAAATGGAATTTTTGACGGATGACCTTTTGATTTTGAGTGACATGTGCGATGCTTTGTTATTTCTTCCGCTTGCTGAGTTTGAAGATCTGTTGAGGGTTGGTGCAAGCAATTAATTAACGTCGCACTGGAGCAACACAGATTAGCGACGGTTCAAATCCAAGGGATACGAGGAACGTCCTTTTCAACTATTGTCAGATGAAAAGATACTCTCCCTAACTCACACCATGACGTCAACGTGAGGACATTTGAGGCCACGACTGATTAACGTGACCAGCCCCTGCGTACACTACTGTCTTTGGCTGGACCAAATTTCGAACTCGCAATTCTCCGCTAGTCAATTCGTTGTTCTTCCAACTGGGCTACAGCGGTCCAAGGGTTAAACTTTTTGAATACGGCTATAGATATAACTGCCGCGATTCTTATAAAAAAAACCTTTCAATGTACAACTGCTGTACAGACCGTACTCTAAATTCTTCCTTGGAGCGATCAAGGTACGACTGCTGTACTGGCCGTAGTCTAAAAGTAAGTTTTCGTCCACCTTTGGTGAATGTTCGTTGACCTTTGGTAAACTTTCAAAAAAGTGTAACCGACTCATCAAAACTAACTCCTAGTTGGCCTGGTCAGGAAGCTTGGAGAGTGCGGTGTTACCTCGTCGTCTGACCGTGGTTTAAAATAACGAGGTGTTGTCCTCATCTTTCCCTTTGGTATAAATCCGCACCGTCGCCAATAGTGTTGTTACAGTGCCAAATGTGCATTGTATAGAGATTATACCATAGTGTGCTTTAGAATTTTGTATCTCGGGAACTAGAATTTGCTACCAAAATAAGATTATCCTTTTGACCGGCTATAGATATAACTAGCGCGATTCTTAAAACTTTCAAGGTTGCTGACGTAGTCTAAATTCTTGCTTGGCGCGATCAAGGTGCACCCGTCAAAAAAAAAAAAAAAAAAAAAAAAGACTTACCCGATCGCAAGAGCACAATTTACATCTCAGAACAAAACGGAAGGTTGCAATCGCCAGGGATTAATGTTTTCTACAAATATCAATACTTAAAATTTGTCTAATGTGCCGTCTTCATATTAAATTGGGTGCTTGCTCCAATAATTTCAATACAAACCCCCATCTTTTATCACACATTTGGACTCTACACACAATTTCAGGCAGATTTAATGAAAAAAATATGTAAAATGGCGTAAAATTGACCGAGAAAATTCATAAAAACCATCGAGGGAGCGTGTAAATGTTCGGAGTTCAATCACATTATAAATATTAATAAAGACATGTAGTGGCCGTCGCAGTCAATGACCTGTTGCAGGCGCCTTGGTATGGAGTCCATTAAGATGGTGACTAAGTCAGAATCCATTCTGATTGAATCCCAAGATCTGTTGGCAGAAATTTCTGTTTTCACTTTCTGAACAATCCTTAATAACGATAATAATCATGGAATTTTGCAAATAGTCTCACTACGCTACTAATTACGCACGTAATGAGCTCTAATTTGGAATTCCGATGTTTCAGTAACAGTTGAATCACATGGTGTCAAAATTTGTCCATGTTTCTATTCATAATTTTTATAAATATTAATTTCATAATTAATAAAAATAGTAAATTTAGTTTAATAATTAAAATGTTTGGGTTTTTAGGAAGCAAAGGATGAAAAAATAAAACAATTTCCAAGAAAAATTAATGTTTGTAGCAAATATAACAAAAAAAAAGTGAAACAGCAATTTAACATTAGGATATCTTCCAAATGTGTGATACAAGATGGGGGGTTCATACTCAAATTATCGGAGCAAGCACCCAATTTAATATGAAGACGGCCCCTTAGGCAAATTTTAAGTATTGATATTTGTAGAAAAATAATCCCCATCGATTGCTACCTTCCGTTTTGTTCTGGGACGTTAATTGTGCAATTGCCAATTGGATGAGTCGTTTTTCTTTTTAAGGGTGTACAACTGCTGTACTGGTCGTAGCCTAAATTTTTTCTTGGCGCAATCAAGGTACTACTGTGGTATTGGCCGTAGACTACAGGTTAAAAACTAAAATGAAAAATCAGTATTAAGGCTTCTTGTAACGTCGTGGGTATAGGTTGCGTGGCGAGTGGCTTGAAGATAATTAAAATGACATTTAAAATTACAGCACATTTAATTAATTTTATGAAGAATACATATATGTTAAAGGTTTTTCGAGGCTAATAGATATAGAACACAAATAGGGTTTCAGTCCCGCGGCCTCAATCCGGAGCAGAGTCCTGCGTTCGCTAACGTTTTCTTCGATTCTCCCCTTCTCGAGAGAAGACCCCACACGTTCTTCCGAAGCCGCTCCAGTTCAAAGAGAAGGGGATAACCCCATCCGGTCATAAACTCATGGACCACCATGAAAGCTCTGGTCAGAGGGACCTCCCAGTAGTAACGTTACAGCTTCCCCCTTTTAGACAAACTTTTTTCTAGGAGCTTCAGCTTGATGCCAATGCAATCTACAACTAAAGTTCCTGAAACACATGTATCTTCACAGCACAAAGTATCTTTGTCATATAAGGTTGCGACATTTGACATAACTTTAACATTTTAAAACCTACAAAAAAAAAATTTTTAAAAAAATTACGGATAAACAATTTTAAGAAATACTACCCAGTGCAGTTACCTGTAAAGGATTAAATTTAAATCTATCAAACACACTTATATGTGTAAAATTTCATGAGTAAAAAAATTTAGACACGTAGTCTATCTCTTTAACAGAAAAAATGCAGTTATGGCAATGGATAATCATTTGTTATACAACACATAAATAAAACTAACAAGGCCTATAAAACCTTAATTCCTTGCATAAAACCTAATCGGACATAATTACTCAGTTATTAAAGAACTAAGCAAACAAGGAATAATATACACAACTACTTATTAATCAAGAAAATTATTTCTCAAATATTTCTTTAACATGTAACACAATTATCATTTATATTGCATAATCACAATTTCCGACCATTTTATATGAAAGCTATTCATATATCTTAACACAAAAGGACTTAATTATTTATATATATATATATATATATATATATATATATATTACAACAATTCACTGATAAATGCAATTCATTCCTATATACAAAAAATCTTTTTTAGTCAACATAATTGAAACAACGGAATACCTTTAGGTTCTGACACTTCAAATTTAAAATCAATTTCAATTCCACACATTACCTATACTGTTAACTCAAAAAATTAAAAGACTGTGGCGAAAATCCTAAACGACTAAAATTTTTTGATAGGATTCGTGTATAGGAAACTGAATCTATTTCAATCATCGCAACTTTATGATAACTTCCTACTATACACATGTTCGAAATGAAAAGCGAGATACGCTTTTTAACTTCATTCTTAGGAAGTAAAATAATCGTATCGGTGTGCAACTTTGACAAAACCTCCCGAATAACAGATACAATTCCAAGTGGTTCCTTTTCCCCTACATTGGGCTTCCCAGCCCTTCGACACTGATCAAATATCGGGACAAAATGTTTCATGCCTTTAAAACAGTCGGGCATTTTCGAGTACGATAGTTCATCTGTGGTGTTTACCAAAGGTGCTGACGTTCCTTCGTGACATATTCCTTTGATCTCATTTCCTCAGGGACGACTAATAATTTCTTTATATTGCCCAAACGATCTTCTTGTCGTTTTAGTAACAACCCGTTTTCCATGCAATACGTCCCGCTTTTCGAAGATCCTTCCACAAGTCCGAACATCTCCTTCAAACCCTCACTACTTCGTTGACCCCTTTTAAAATCCTCGTGACTTATCTTAAGTAAAGATAATTCGGGTGCATTGTTTTCCAGTTCTGGAATTTGGATTTGCTCCTCAGTAGTTGGCTCAACATGAATCGCCTCTTTTGCATTTTCATCAACAACTCGTTGTATTTCCCCTTTTTGACTCACCAAGTTTTTTGAATTTTCTATTTCTCTCGCCTGAGATCTTGTTTGAATCACATTTAAGGATTCCCTCCCGGAAAAAACATGTCCAGCTCTTTCTTTTAAAAGATCAGCGGTTCTATTCCCTAATAAATAACGACCCCTATCTAGATCATTTCCAACTACGGCGGCCTTAGTTCTTACCTTCAGGCCCTGATTTACCATTAGGCCCGTGAGGCACGGGCCTAGGGCCCCCATAATTTAGAGGGCCCCTAAATTTCAAAAGTATCTAAAAATTTTAAAAAGTTTTTAAGTAGTTACATAAATTATTGGGTATTTACGTAAATGTCCGTCGACCGTTTCCCCCACTATCACATTCTTGTAATTACATATCTAATTATTATGTTTTTGATTTTCATCTGCTTTATTTTGTTTTGCCAAGAGTTATAAGTAATGCATGATTTTCTCAAACTTTTTGGTGACATCTGTGAAACGGTCAACAGACAAGTACGTAAGTACCAATTATTGTTATAAAATTAGTTTTTGTGATGAACAAATAACATACGGGGGGGGGGCCTTCCTGCGTGTTGCGCCTACTATACCAAATTTTCTAAATCGGGCCCTGCTTACCTTACCAAAATTTCCCTCTACAACAACCAGGGCAAGAGGTAAACATATCTGGTTGGTATCCAATGGGGTTTGCAACCAAACATGCTCACCTGTAAAGGCATCTGGCTCCACATATTTGTGACAAACTAAATCAATTGTCGCGCCCGTGTCACGCAAAATGTCTATTTCCCGGCCATTCACTAAACCGCGACTCGTAAAGGACGCTAAGGGATCAGCCTCCCCTTCCGAGCTTTCCAAATTATTAACTTTCTCAATGGGGCGTCGACGCTCTTTATTGTTAGTTGGACAGACTGGCCACAGATGCTGGGTATTCTTCGTCTCTCAAAGTTATCCTCAGCATTTGGTTTTTCGAATCGGGTGTGACCTTTTTGAAAAGGGATTCCTACCTTAAATTCAGATCTTTTAGGCGAAATCTCTATTAAATTTCTTACGGTCGGAGATGGGATTTTTGATTTTCCTAACGTCCTATCGAGCATTTCTACCAATTTTGAGGAAGACGTGGTGGTTGACCAATCATCCAAGAAGTGGTCTTTCATTTCGGGGAGTACCCATTTTTTTACCTGATCCGCTATAATTAGGTCTTTTAAGCCATCAAAATCTTGAACATCCAATCCCGCAATCCATTCATTAAAATAGATTTTCAATTCAAATACATAATCTTTCCAGGTAGTTTCTTCGCGTTTCTGGTGTTGAACGAACTTTTTTCTAAAAATTTCAGGGCTCAATTTAAATTTTTTTAACAACAATTTTTTTATGTGGTCGTAATTTTCCGAGTCGGAATTGGATTCACGTGCGATAAGTTGCACCACATCTAGCGGTAGTAATGCAATTAGATGGGACACCCAGTCATTTTTTTCAACACGAAACCGCTTAATCTGACGTTCGAACATAACCAGATATAAGCTAATTTCCCCCTTTTCTAAATCAAATTTAGGAATTAAGTCTCTAAGGTTTTGGCGGTGCGTCTGCCCCTCATTATAATTAGTATGAATGGATGGATCTGGATTGGCGTATCTTACGTTTTCTAACCTTAATTTCTCCAGTTCATACTCCTTTTCTTGGTTCGCTCTGTATTCATTTCGGTCTGTAATTATAGTTTCTAACAAATCCTGAACAAAACTTTCCTCAAAATTCATGCTTTCTAAAATTAAACGTTTTAGATCTACAACTCGCAATTCGGGAGAAACGGATTCACTTAGCTCTTCTGCGAGAACTCGCAAATCCTCTTTTTTGACCTTATTTAAAAAAGCCATTTTTTTTTCTTTAAACCCCACACAAGATTTGCAAACACACTTAAAAAACTTTTCACATATACCGACACAATTGGAATAATAAAAGAAATTACTCAATGTTTCCACAATAACAGTTTCACAATAAATTTCAGTTTAATTGCAAAAAGTAGTAGAGTCAAAATATTCTTCCCCAACAAGTAAATGCACTGTTCTAACTTTAACAAATTACTCAAATTTGGAAAATTAATTGCAATGAAATTTAATCACAACCAATGTACGACAAAGGTACTTACGTGACTTGACGTGATGTCTTGTAGTTGGTTTGGAGTACTATATAATCCACAGATCGCGCGCGCACACACACACACACTTTTTAAAAAAATGTTGTTTCAGCACAGCATCAGAACGGGAACAGGGCGTTCATTTGTATGTCAGGATGACATTGGAGACACATTCCACTAGACGGGATAACCGTCAATAATCGAGAAAAAAAAATTTGCTTTTGGTCAGGATGACCATCAATATCGTCTATATTAAATTAGGTCAGGGTGACCATAAAAACAGAACGCAGTTCCTTTGGTCAGGTTGACCAGCAAAATCCGCTCGAAGCTCCTCTGGTCAGGGTGACCAGCTAAATCCGCGCGAAGCTCCTCTGGTCAGGGTGACCAGCAAAATCAGAATGAAGCTCCTCTGGTCAGGGTGACCAGCTAAATCCGCGCGAAGCTCCTCTGGTCAGGGTGACCAGCAAAATCAGAATGAAGCTCCTCTGGTCAGGGTGACCAGCAAAATCAGAATGAAGCTCCTCTGGTCAGGGTGACCAGCTAAATCCAAGCGAAGCTCCTCGGGTCAGGGTGACCAACAAAATCCGCATGAAGCTCCTATGGTCAGGGTGACCAGCTAAATCCAAGCGAAGCTCCTTTGGTCAGGGTGACCAGCAAAATCCGCATGAAGCTCCTATGGTCAGGGTGACCACCTAAATCCAAGCAAAGCTCCTCTGGTCAGGGAGACCAGCAAACTCCAAGCGAAGCTCCTCTGGTCAGGGTGACCAGCGAAATCCGTATCTTTTTAGGTCAGGGTGACCATTAGCTTTCCTTTGGTCAGGTTGACCCATCAAAAAAACGAAAACCGCTCGATAAGGACTGAAACCTAATGCTGGGAATTCTTATCCCTTCGCTGTGCACCAAATACACAGTGCCGTAACGTCGTGGGTATAGGTTGCGTGGCGAGTGGCTTGAAGATAATTAAAATGACATTTAAAATTACAGCACATTTAATTAATTTTAAGAAGAATACATATATGTTAAAGGTTTTTCGAGGCTAATAGATACTGTACAATTTTGGGTTTCAGTCCCGCGGCCTCAATCCGGAGCAGAGTCCCGCGTCCGCTAACGTTCTCGTTTTCTTCGATTCTCCCCTTCTCGAGAGAAGACCCCACACGTTCTTCCGAAGCCGCCCCAGTTCAAAGAGAAGAGGATAACCCCCATCCGGTCATAAACTCATGGACCACCATGAAAGCTCTGGTCAGAGGGACCTCCCAGCTGTAACGTTACACTTCTGAAGGCCTGTGTGAACCTTGTAACAAGAGATTGAATGATATCTTCGATGTGGATTTCACAGAATAAAGTATATTTAGTAGATGAACAACAAACTCGATAAATGCCAGGGGAAATATGTACTCACCTGTATGTGATAGGATCCTCACTGAAGTCCGCGGGGATGTGTCTCAATACCCAAGATCACCTAAAGAAATTAAAACCGATGTTGCAATTATTTCCAATTCTAACCACACGTAACAGAAAAATGAATCACAATACACACAAAAAGACAAAGCAAACACAAGCGGGAACTGTGAGAGGCTCTGTTTGTGAAGTTGAACATAGATGGCGGTAGTGTTCTTTGTTGGGGTTGAAGGAGGGATGGGCTTTATGGCTCATAAATAACCCTGCTGCTCCAAACACAGCAAATGTGAAAAAAGACGTACACACAAGGAAAGTTCTACTAACACAGAAAAAAAAAGAAATACAACTAGGGTAGTTACAGAAATCGAAACTGCGCCACCTACAACTCGCAGGTTGCTGGCGCAGTGTAGCTCGCTCAGCCATTGAGACTCATTTTCGTGGCGGAACTTACTTGTGCACACACACAAAATCCTGCCTCTTGATATTCTCCCGTCCCTGAAGATATACTCACTCATCACACTTGGAATCATAATCGTGTCAGTCATCATTTTAGTTCAGAATTTTTCAATTTTAAACAGCTGCACTCAATGTTATGGTGCTCAAAGAGGCTTCCCACATGAAAGCTGTTCACTTTTACCAAGTTCCAGATTAAACTTCTAGCTTAACAAGTAACAGCGGGTTGCACGAAAACTTCAGTTACAGGCAGCACATCTTGAGCTTACGGTTAAGGACTACTAAGACACAAAAGTTACTACTAAGACACAAAATATGAAAAAAAAAAGTCCAATTTTTTTTATTATCTTAAAAAATAATATAGATATTTCTGAATAAAATGACACACATTTTGTTTCGACCATCAGAAGAACACCCTTAACATTCAACTTTTTATAAACATGACAGCTGCAAATGAAACGAGCCTTCATAATTTCAAACGCTCTTTTTCTCCTTTCGTGTTAAATGGGATTTCAATAGTGAAAATCGATATAACTTAAAAACTACTGCAGGGTTCCCACGGTCCTTGAAAAGTGCTTGAATTTTTTTCTCTAACTAGGGGCCCTTGAAAGTCCTTGAAATTTACAGAACTAGGTGAAAAGTCCCTGAAAGTACTTGATTTTTTAAAAAACTTGTACATAGTTGTGTAATTTCGTCTTGCATTGGAACTTGTCCAGACTAGTTTTCCTCCAGCTACGTCTAGATCGTCCATTTTCCACAGTATTCTGTCCGTCTAAGTTGACACCTCTGGTCTCCATTAAGACGGACGCCTTGTTATGTCCGCCACATCATAACGTATCAAGGCCGCTAGATAACTGCACCGCTTTCTTAGGAAACCTTAGCTTTTGCAGTCAGGACGCCATTGGAAACCTGGCACGCATCCAAAGAAATAAAGCCGAATTCTCATTGCAAAAATATAAAAGTTGCAATTGAAAAATAAAATTTTTAAGAAAATCGCATTGAAGATATTCTTCTGTTGTAAAATTTTCTGCAGATTTTATATCCTTTGAAATTTTTACTCTTTCTTTAACGATCACAAAGATAGAAACTTAGACTAGAGAATAAAAAAGCCCTAACACCAGTCAAAACTTTTGATTTGTTTTGTTTCTCAAACAAAATAAACCATGACAGCCGTCTGTTGTGGGCAGTGAACGACAGCAAAATGGAGATTGTATCGTGTAGATTGAACTGTTTGCAAGCTCCCATACTCTTCCTGCCACCAAAATCGTACGATATTTTATCGCATGACCGAAATCAATATGTGTGTAAGTAGCCTGATAGTTAGCATTAAGACGAGAAACCCACTTCGCAAAAAAAAAATCATAGGTTCTGTGAGGGAAGAAAATTCAAATTATAACCAAAATTGATGATAACATTCCTTTTTTTGAATATCAGTAGTTTACAAAAAATTATGTCTTTTTTTTTATAATTTTCACATTTTTCTTTGCAACTGACAACTTTTGTGTAAGCCTTGTTTTAGGTCGTTATAAAAAAATTTAGGTCCATGAAAAATATTTTTTTGATTTTGAAAAGTCCTTAAAAGTTTTTGAATTTTTTTTTTGGATAAAGGTGTGTGTGTGTGGGAACCATGACTTGCCATAAATGAACAAAATTTTCTACATTTACTTTTAAAATATACTTCTTTAATTTGTCTTGAGCAATTGTATATATATATATATATATAAATAATAGCATAAAATATACAAAATAACAGTTACATAACACACACAAAATAACAAAAATTATAACAAAAAATAACCAAACAGCCGGAGTGCATTAACCAGAAACCGAAACTACCCATGCAAGCGCGCTGAAGCTGCAGACATAGCACGGTAAGCAATATAATTTCAAGAACACAGGAATTTCCAAAAAAATTCCAATAAAAGTCTTAAAAAATGATAAAAAAATGAAGAAATGATGGAAAGTGAAGAAATGTATATATATATATATATATATATATATATATATATATATATACACACATTTTTTTGGACTCGTTGCATCGGAAGTATGATTTTAGCATATAAGTTAGATTGTGTAATTGATGGCATTTGGTGGTAATTTTTAGTCTTGTTGTTGATATCCCGGCTGCGGCTTCGGGTTTCATTTCGTTTTGTTCCTGCTCTGTTTTGGTATTTACAGTATAAACAGTTTATAGTATAAACTTTTAGAAGTTAATTAATGCAAAAATGAAGTGATTTGTCATAAAATATTTTAAGATATATTAATTTTGCAAAACGTCGAAATTTTGATAGTTTAATAATAAAAAAATTTAATTCTAAAATTATAAAATAGTTATTATATTTGCAAAATACAATGTATACCAACAGAAAAAAAGCAAATGTTTTGCAACGGCAAACAACGGGCTATTCACAACCGGTCCGGGATCAATCCCAGGCTTTTCCCAGCAACGAAAGCGTCAAAAATTATAAAGCGAAGCGAAAGGAAAAAATGCTTTCCGTGTGGATGCGGCAAAGCGGGCCACATCCAAATTGCAATGTAAACGAAAGGGTGATTGGAACACATCTGTCTCTATTTTTCCTCGGAGCAAGTCGAGTTGGCAGGGGCGTTCGCCCATCCATCTCGTCCAGAAGCAGAAAAGGGCGTCCCTTTTTGATAAGTAGTTTTTGTCCACGCTCCGCTTCATTTGCTTCCCTCCCCCGCGTGTGATCAATGGTCTCGGGCTAACACTCCAGTTCATTCGATTTCACTCGAGGGAATTCACCTGTGGTCCATGGAGTGCGGGGTCGGATTCTGTGGAACAAGGGTCGAGTTCTACCGTTGAGATGTACCTTTTCCTATAGTAACGGATTGGCTACCAGAAGGTAAGGTAATGGTAGTTTTAATTAACGTCGTACTAGAGCAACACAACGGGTTATTGACGACGGTCCGGGACCACGTCATTTTGAACCACGGTCGGATAACGAGGTAACACCTGAGGTGGTACCCCACTCTCCAAACTTCCACACCCATCCAACGTGAGGACTTAAGCCACGACCGATTGAAGGTGCACCAGCCGCCTCTACATCATACGCTTACAAACATCCATGTCCGGATTCGAACCAGGAATCTTCCGATCTAGAGGCTAACACCTTAACCACCAGACCGGTTGTATGGCCGGCTACCAGAAGGTGGACAGTTACAAACTCAGTCCAACGAAACATCGCGGTGCACGTCAAATCGGCCTCAAATCTCTTCGCATTGGCGTGGTTGGTCGGTTTCGGGTTTTATGGCCAATATACCGCTCCAAACGCGGCTTCTCTGATCAAGCCGACACAAAGCAGACATATTCCAGAATTCCCAAATCTCCTTTCAAGTGATCAACTGCCCATAACTAACCCTAGAAGTACTATTACAGCACTGCATTAGACATTAGATCGGTCATAAAGTTCTGGGCACTTGACATAAGCCCTCTTCATCTGACGTTACACTGACATCACGATCTCATCAATATCAAGCCCCTTGAGAACACTCAAAATTCCATCGACATCTGGTTTTCAGTTGAAAGGCGACCTGCAAGACGCTAGAATTTTCCAGAGACCCTTTAGAACTGAGAGCGAGAAGGCGCTCGCTATTTTGCCGAATCCTTCTTTTCCCAAAATATCTGTAACCTTGCTGTAAATATCTCCTAAGCTGTAGGATGTTAGAATAAATGTTGTACCCAAAGATCTTGTTCTTTTACGCTACCATTTCATTTCGGTAGCCACACCATTTCATCCGGTACACCAAGCACAAGACAGACAACGCAATGAAGGAGAAAGGGAATGCAAAGAAGGGGAGACGAGGTGAAAAAATGAAAGGAAGGATCACTCGGATATATTAAGGATATGTGCCCCTGAGGACCACGTTGACGTGGAAGTTTGAAGAGTGGAGTACCAGCTCAGGTGTTGACCTCGTCATTTGACGGTGGATCAAACTAACAAAGCGTTGCAATCGGATTTTTTCCAGTACAACATTTAACAACTACCCAACTACCAAAAGCGCCAAAAACTGATATTTGATCTTGAGTCGAAAATATATATCCCCAATTAATATGTTCTTTACTTAGTTAAAACAAAACAATCTTCATTGCAATACAATTAATGCGTAAAATTTTTTGTGAATAAAAATTCAGTTTCTTAAATCCATGGCTATTTTCATGCTCATTTGAGACATCTTTAATCTATCCTAGCGGATAAAATGTACGAATATATTGTACAAAGTTTATTCTGTATTCGTTAACTGTGTTGACGAAAAGACTCACGTGATTGAATTGTAACTGTTACTTAAATTGTTAGAGTTACAACTATTGTTACTGTTACTTTCTCTTTTTGAATTTGCCTTCAAAATCGGAACAGTATTGGAGAGAACAAGCATGAAAAGTCGAGCGTTACAAAAATGCTTTACAACTGTTTTGTTTCATGATTTCACAACTAAAAGAAACACTCTGAAGATGAATAGAGCGTCTTGTAGACAAAGGATGTCCATACCTGACTTGACCTTCGGAGCGAGTGCGCATGTTCACTGAGCGGTAAGAACTGCAATAGGTCGAAATTCTACGGTGCAGTGCGTGTTACTTTGGACTGCGTGGAGTGAGGACTGTGTAAGTGGTGTCATTCGAAAGCTAGGGGAGGTCAGGGGAATTGCGCCATACGGGCATATGGAAACAGCAAACTGTAACAGATGGGGATGTCGCGATAAGTGCTGTATTCTAGCTTGTAACGGGAAAAAGGCAAAATGAACCCCGGGACAAACTTTGCACGTTTGCTGCCAAACATGATATGGTGCGTTGATAATAAATTATTGCCCCTCCGTAGAAATGAATTTTTCCAGAAGCCAATACCAACCACGCTAATACCAGAATAGATTGGCGAAAGCTCAGCTAACAAATTTGCGATTCCATCATCTGTTACAGGCTTATTAGATTGCATTTTTCTTTTGGGGCGTGAAGGCCCTGCAGAACTATCGTCTCTATAACTCCTATTACAAGATTTGTTTTAACTAATAAAGCTATAAATTCGAAACCACAAACCTTTACAACTAGCTTCTAAAATTTACTCCACGCCAATATTAGCAGACACACCTATCATATAATGCCGATTGAAGCGGAGAATAAATTTAGAGGCAAAACGATTCCCGCGCGAACGCGTGACTGTCTACTAAGACATCACTTTACACCTTGCGCTGGCGCGTGATCGGCTTTTTAGCGTTATATCGGTAGCGAAAGTGTGTAAGCAACGATAAAGCGTTGGATGAGAAATCAATCAAAAGTATGGCCTTACAGTTTAATATCCCAAGGACCACTCTGAGATAGATTGAAAAGTAGCAACTCTTCAAACCCTCGAATGGGATTACCACCAGTTTTTACAGACGAGCAGGGAACAGGTGTCGGTCGACAGAGTTATCACATTAGCCAACCTCTTCTGTGATATAACCATCACAGATTTGAGATATATAGCTTTTAAGCTGGCCGAGTAAATAAAAATCAAATACAATTTTAATGACGAAACTAAAATGTCAGAGGAGGATCGGGCGTCAGGATTTCGTGAAAGGAAACCCAAAATAACTGTTAAGAAAACCATCACCAACGAGCATCAGCAGGGTTTGGGGGGTTTTAACCAAGAAATAAATCTGTTTTTTAACAATCTAAATTCACTGATGGACAAATCTAGTTTCCAGCCCATCAGAATATTCAGCATCGATGAGAGCGTCATCTCTTCGCTCAAGAAGTCAGTTCACACGGGTGTGGCGGAATTACCCCGGTACCAGGAAACTCATGCCACTGTGAAGAAGTGTTTTGAAAATTCTCTTTTAAGTAACGTTAAAAACTCATTTAAGCTTTGTTAATGTACACTACCCTACACTATTGGACCGGACAGCAAGATGTGATGGTATAATGGAAAGAATATATGCTTTAATAGGGGGATGGTCCCCACGTGCTGCAATTCCACTAGCAACTCTTCTGAGCATACTTCCAACAAGGTTTTGATGCACAGCTATGGGTATTTCAGTCCATTCCTGCTTCAAGAAAATCGCCAACTCATCTGTCGATTACGGACGGGGTTCCCTGGTCCGTAAGCGTCGCTCTAACGCGTCCCACACATGTTCTATGGGGTTTAGGTCGGGACACTGAGCAAGACAGGAAAGACGTTTTACATCCATATATCGATGCCACTGCTCGATAGAGGCTACAGCATGACATGGACTGTTGCTGTCCTGGAAGTAATATTCGTCCATTCCATGCAATTGCCAGAGCGTAGGAAGAACCTGATTGTCCCAAATGATGATGTAGGCATCGGCATTCAATTGACCAGGAACACCATGCAAAGGTCCCAGGCCATAACACAAAAAACACCCTCAAACAAGTAGTTGGATTGTATGCAAATCCGCAGGTCCATTATTGTAGGTTAGCGTAAGAAAGTGGGAAACAAAATAGTCCCTTTATTTGAAATGACCTTTACAGTATAGAAAAAAACATGTTTTCTTAAGTTGGCGTGATTTTCCCGATCTCTCCTACTGAACTACGCTACACTCACACGCCTTTAATCAATCAAATTAACCTTCAATATCAAACTACACTTAATTGTTTCAACCGTCAATTAATTGTTTCAACCGTCAATTAATTGTTGAACATTCACACTAAACAATCATTCCAATTTCCCGTGTCCATTCCACAGTCCAAAATCAGACCCGAGTATCCATGCCAAAACTACGGTTTGTCCAATTATCTTTTGCGAATTTCAGACTCCCATAATCTGTCTTGAAGTTTACCAACACACTTGCTAAGGTGTGGAACGCACGTATTAATCTTTTGCATATCTGCAAGATTAGCAGGCACTTGGCATCAATGAACCGATTTCGGTCATTGGTATATATGGCAATGAACAGGCATTGGGCTCAGACTATAACAGTTGCCCTTACCAAAATCTGCGTAACATCAAGACAGAGATGCTTTTCGGCAAAGACTAACAGATTTTCTCAATCTACAAAGACGGGGGATGTCAACAGAAAAGAACTGGGATGTCAGCAATGAAGCTCGTATCCCAGGTTCCTCGCCCAGAGCTCCTTTCTTTTGTTACCGGACACCTAAAAAGACACTATCTCCTCTGCAAACTGGACGAAACGACTGGAGAAGATTGTCCTCCAATGCATCCCAATAGATCGTTGTCAAGTACCGTTGACGGTGCTTTCAGGACATAGTTTTCACTTCAGAACTCGCGTAAGAGAATACTATTTCTAGGGTGAGAACTCATTTCCACAAATATTTGGCACACCAGTGAATGAATGGAATGCTATGCAGCATTCACACCACGACCCCATTGCAAGCAAGAAAACAATCTGCGTATGCTTCGAACATAATGCTCATAGGCCATATTTTTTCACCTTTGAACTGTTGGACATCGATTGAAGACAGATAGGCCGTTGGATAATAAAAAGAAAGGTTCACTGAATAACTCGTGGTGGGCGTATTTGGCAATAACTAACATCTACGAATTAAGTCGTAGTTGGCACTCGGCTAATTAAAAGCGTTTTCGCTCGTGTTCAATACGAAAATAACATAACATCCATACACAAAAATTTGCGCACCAAAAAAAGTCGTCAAAATGAAACGAAATTTTACACATGAAAGTACTTCTTTGATATAAGTTAGTGATTAGAAAATCAAAGAAAAAGGATAATTTATTGCAGAAAAAAGTACAAATGAACGGAAGTTTTAGTACTCTGTTGGACCCCCTCTAGCGCGAATGCACGATGCGATACGAGCGTGCATTGAGGCATACAAGTTCTGTATGATGTCCTGAGACATCTCGTTCCACAGTTGCTGTAAACGCGCCTCTAGTTCGACCCAACTCGTAGGGTGTCCAACTTGCCGTCCCAAATGATCCCAGATAGGCTCGATTGGTGACAAATCTGGAATCGAGCAGGCCAGGGAAGGGTGGTAATGTGGCGGAGGCACTCTTGTGACATCCTTGCTGTGGTGGCCGAGCATTGTCTTGTTGAAAAATGGCTCCTGGGAGCCCTGCCATGAGTGGCATCACATGTGGCTGTAGGATGTCATGGAAGTACCGCTGGGTTGTCATTGTGCCATGGATCAATATTAGGGGTGACCGTGTATCGTAAGCAATGGCACCCCATACCATCACACCAGCTGTGGGAGCGGTGTGTCGCTGTATTGAGGCGTTCACCACGGGGCCTCCACACACGAACACGATTGTCATCACTGCTCACATTGAATCTAGATTCGTCGCTGAAAACGACCTGGTTCCATTCCGTTGCAGTAAAATCCCTTCGTGCGCGACACCACTCCAAACGGAGACGTCGGTGGGTGGGTGTCATTGGCAGTACACGTAATGGGCACCGCGATACCAGATGTCCTTCAGCCAGGCGCTTTGCGTTGGTTCGGGAAGACACAGGGGCCCGTAGTGAAAGTGCTGCCTGTGTCTGGATAGCGGCCAATAAGGCAGTTGGCTCTACGCGTAAGTTTCGTATGATGTGACAGTCGCCTCAACGACTGGTCTGTCGAGGACGTCCTGAGCCTGGTCACCGTGTAAATGACGTCTCTTCTGTCCACTGGTCCCAACACCTCCTCACAGTAAAATCAGAACGGCCTACTTCACGAGCTACTGGCCGAGCTGACCACCCAGCTTCCATCATCCCGATGATTGTTAACCTCCGAACTCTGTCAGCTGTTCAGATTGTCTTCGATAGCGGCGTAACGGCATGTCTATCTCAGCGTTTCCTTTGCAAAAGATTAAGTACACTCCAACAAGCTCTGCTTACCTGTTTTATACTCCAAGGAGAACGAATTTCAACGCCCTCTAGTGGCATTACGCAATCACGCTACATTTCTAATCATTTGCATATCTGACCGACATGTACCTTCATGCCAAGTTTCGTTACGATACCACAATTATTTCTTGGTGCGCAAATTTTGATCGCAATGTGTGTATTTCTATAGAATTGTATAGAGCATGGAAAAGCAGTCGTGAAACAAAGGAAATCAGTTTGTTCGAGATTTCTATAGACTGTGGTATCCTCTCTGGATTGGGCTCTCGAAGGACGGGACCTGAGTTGCGGTTTTTGTGTGTGTACTGAGGGTGGCGTGGAGAGCCAGTTGCAGAGGTTGGTCACCGCGCTGGACTCTGATGACACAGAATTTTATGTATGAATGTTGTGGCGTCCGCCACAAACCTTTAATCGAGAATTCCTGAAACATCTAGCCGAGCAGATGAATGTCGCAACAGCCGCCGCGTTTGTGTTGGGTGCAAGTGATCTGTGACTGGCTGAATGGAGGTCTGGCAACACAGGGAGATCGGTTGCAGAGCTCGAAGAGAGCATAGGGGTTTTATTTTGCGCTGCTCGTTGATGAGGACACGACTGTTGAGTTTTTGCCTGTTTTGCAGCACCCATGACATAGGGATGCAAATCTCTATTGTAATTAGTGTAGAGTTAATTCTTTGCAAAATAAATGCAGGTTATTTGTTTACTATGCTGTTTCGTTGTGTTGAAAGGCACACCACTCGGCCCACTACGTTACAATGTAATGTTGAGTACTGCATACTTTTCTTACGAGGAAGTAAAAATTATAAGAGGGATTTTGGAACAGAGAATTGAAGAAACCTGAATTAGTAAATTATACTCTGTAGACTCAGTTGTCCATATAATTGTTTGGCTTTTGAGATGGAGTTCGTGAAAGTTGCATAAAGATACATAAAATAACTATTTGGTATCAATTATTGGTCTATTGGTGGACTACTGGTAATTGGTGTCTGTATCGGTAGTGATCTATATATTTATAGTACTATTGACTGCATATAAATTGTAAATAGGGTTGTTTTCGGACTCGTTCTCACTTGTTCTGTAACAAGCATTGTTGCACTACTTATTGTTTTGGGTTAGAAATTACTTTGTAATGTAAATTGGATTAAAAAATAAAGCAACTTCCAAGGGGATGGCGGACAGCAGATTGGTAGGCAAAAAGATGCTCGCGCATCAATGGGTGGTGTTCCGGGGTGTTTTCGCTCAGGGGGATATCAGCCACTGTGCGGAGTCGGGAGATGACTAGGATAGGGGCACTGGGTGCCCAGTTCTCGTCCTGTGACATTGTGCACGTCCTGTGACTTCGCAACAATGTGACATTGCCGCAAACCTTCGGGTGGGTCGGTGGATACCACTTAATACTTTTCTTAATATTTTTGGCATAATAAGAACTTAGATATGTCAGCTGTCGGTTGACTTCTCCTTGTGTACGATTCGTACTGTTTTCACGCTACCGTTTTGGGGCGACGACATCACATTACACACAATGAAAGGTTTTACTGACACAGAAGAGAAATACTTCCAGGGATGCATCAAACCTGCGCAGTTTACATTTCGAAGCTCAGTGGGCATGCCAACTGAACCACCGACGGCCCCATAATTCTATGGACCACATTCTATTGAAATTTTTATGGAATTGTATAAAATGTTTTTATTCGGTCCTGGAAAAGAGTCTCGAAAGCCAAAAAATTGGGAAAAAGCTCTCGTCCCAATGCCTTTGGTACACACTACACGAGTGTTCTTGTGTTCTGTTTGCGCGGGTTAAGCACAAAAGGGGGCATCTCCACGAGAGGGGGGGGGATCAATAGAAGCAGCTGCTTGCTCGACTCTCGTCTCTTCCGACAGAGAACTCCACTTTAAAAATTTACTCTTGTGCTCGGAAACATCGAAGGCGCATTAATATCACAAAGATGTCGCTTTGCGAAGCCACTTAAGGCGAGGATCTTTCGTTCTAAGGGGACTCAGAGATAGGGGGCCCAGAATAAAAAGTTATGCCCTTAGAAAAAAAAAATTACGAAAAATTCATTTTTGAATCAAAAAGAAATCACTATTGCTTGAAGCTAATTCGACATATTTTTTTAAATGTAAATCTGACTGTGACATCACATTATCTATGATTCTCGTTGCAAGATACCAAAAACGGGAAAGTCGGCACCACACCGTTTCAGCTTCAAATGATTTCTTAAGCTACGGTTTCCTGAGAAAGCGGAGTCGTTATCTAGCAGCGGTGATACAATATGAAGCTGCGGGCATATCTAGGCGGCAGTCTTAAGAGACCAGAGGTGCCAACTTGAACGAACAGAATACGGTGGAGGATTTTGGGCAATACAGACGGCTATCATGGTATATTTTATTCCAGGAACAAAAAAAGGGGGCTATTTCATTCTCTAGTCCAAGTTTCTAACTTCGGGATCGTTGAACATAGAGTGAAAATTTCAACGGATTTCAAATCAGCGTAAAATTCTACGCCAAATTGATACCAAAAACAGATTTATTATTCAATTATTTAACATGTGATTATTTAATTGTTTATAAAATAATTAATTATTTATTTAAAGAAAATCACATTTAAGGTATCGATCTGGTGTAAAATGTTCCGCAGATTTCAAATCCGTTGAAATTTTTTCAATCTATCTTTAACGATCCCGATTTTACAAAAACGAACTAAAAAATGCCAGTAAAATTTTTTTTTGTTTTGCTTCCCTCCGCTCGAATCGTTTGGCGCAGGAAATGAAATGTTGCCATTACAAGAGAAAAAACGTTCCCCGACTGTTTGAGACCGTAATGACGATCGTCGTGCAATTGGCGGATCCACTCATTTATCGTTCCGCTCAAAAACAACGCTCTCTAGGAAACCAGCGCCATCTGTTTGTGTAAACAACGTTTCAGTGACGTCATCCGCAGCTACATTACGGCTGCTAGATAGCTCCGCTTTCTTAGAAAACCGTAGCTTTACTCTATCCAAATATAGATGGTGCACGTTCAATCTGTCGTGGCCTCAAACGTCATCAGTTTGGCGTGGTGTAGAAATTTCGAGAGGGTTGAAATCTCACTTCGTCATATGATCGCGGCTTAAAATGACGGTCATCGGATCGGTCCCTTCGGGATGGATCCCGAACCTTAGCCAACAGCCTGTTGCGTCACTCTAGTGCAACGTTAACTACCATTCCGTCTTCTCACAATAGCTTATCATTATCTGTCTCGTGTTTGGGGAAAATTGGACACATGCGCGATAAAAACAACCAACAAGCTTCGATTGAGGCACTTACTTATAAAAATTTAGCGGTTAGTGAGCCCACCTTGTCATCTGACCGAGTCGTTGTCCTCGGAGCTTTCCCTTCGGGATGGATCCCGGACCGTCACCACTAGCCCATTGTGTTGCTCCAGTGCGACGTAATTACCAATCTATCTGTCTATCAAACCAAGCGACAGGAATTTGTAATTTGGTCATTTTTTTTTAATTATCGTCGTACTAGAGCAACACGACGTTTTATCGAGGACGGTCCTGGATCAACCTCCTAAGGTAGAGATCCTAGGACACCACCACGTCTTTTTGAACCACGGTCAGATGACGAGACAACACCTGAGCTGGCACCCTACTCTCCAAACTTCCACACCCATCCAACGTGAGGAATTTCGGCCACGACCGATTTAAGGTGCCCCAGCCAGTTTACTCAAATTACCAATCAACCTGTCTTTCAAACCGAGTGACAGGAAGGAAACCGTAAAGCCGCCGTGCACGTGCTCCGTCTGTCTGTCTCGCTCGATGGTTTCGCCAGTCGTCAACCATTTGGAAAGTAGCTTTTTGCTCCGCCCCTGCCGAACGATCTCGTCTCGATGGAGAGTGTTGTTCATCTTCCGAAGGAAACAAACAGCCCTAAGCTGAAATAGATGAGCGCACTTCTCTTCCATCCGTCACAAAACACTTTCCGATGGCCTGAAAGAGAGAGAGAGCTTCAGTTCTGTTTCTTCTTCTCCGAGAAAAGAGCGGCTCTCATATGAATTGGGTGAAATAATTTTCAAAGTAATGGAGGGGTGCTTCTGAATACGTGCCCATTGGGGGCACCTAGGATTTGGCGCCACGGGTCGCACGTTCTTGGATGCTGTGGAAGCCCACAGTGACGCAGTGCACCGAACGATGTGCCAATAAACACGAGGGACGCAGCCAAAATGACAGTTAACCTGACGTTTGTTTCAAACACACAGGAATTTACATTATCTCTAATATTATAAAGGGAAGTGTTGAATTACCCGCAAAGTCCTTATGGCACTTACAGTAATGGGATTTGTGAACATCTTCTTGCATCGTAGCCAGGATTGGGTTCTTTCGTAGCGTATACTTCTTAATAACACATACTATTTTTGGATGAATTACACCTTTATTTCGACGACGACACACACACACAAAATCTATGTACAACAAGTGATAGGAACAATTATTTACACATCCTACGTTTCTACCGAATAGACGACACTCAGCGTTCTTTTGTATCGACCATCGTTCTTCATCTCTATTGTGCGTCTCAGGGAAGCGTTGAGCGCCAGTTCGGCTTAAAGTGCGCATGCGCGGATCATGACAGGATTTAGCACACAGGGAGTCCGAATTTTTTCCAATTTTGGGGATGCGGCGAATTTAAAAATTCAATCTAGAACATTTTTAAATGAATTGAATGAAATTTAATAATTATTGAATGCAACAGCATAGAAGATCAGATTCTAAATTTATTTCTTTCGTTTACGTTTTCTTTTTGAACGGAGGAAGGATTTTCCAGCAGACGACGATGAAAAACTAATAAACTTTCAACTGTAGTTTTTTAGTCCTTTTTTTCTATCTACTAGATGATTAGACTTATTCTTAAAGATGGAATAAAATTTCAACGGATTTGAAATCTGCGGCAAAATTGACACCAGATAGATATATTATACGTTTGATTTTCTTTTAATAAATAATTTTTCAATTAAATATTTATATTTTGGCATGCGATTGTGGCGTCACGCCGAATTCCCATTTGGTTTGCGAAGCAAACTAACACCACGGGCAACTTCGTTATGGCTGTTATCTAATTTGCGAAGTCAACCATAGTTCATAATATTCATAATTTGGATTGCGAAGCAAACCAAATTGGAATTCGTAGGGAATTCATTCCAATAGGCTGCGAATTCGAGTTTGTTTCGTAAACCAAATGGGAATTCGTTGCAACCACCGGGGGTTAGCGAGCAGTAATCACACGAAAGACCCCACGAAAAGAACTGTCACGAGCAATGCCATGCTGGGCACGCAGTGGCTAGTTTACAATGAAAGTAGGTAGTTAATGGTGTAATCACAAGTTCCAGTTAAACCTTGGATCAACGACAATCCCCCGATTATCGAAGAAGTCGTATGCACGATGCCTGATCCGAGGTTTGAACTGCCGTTTCGGAGTTACATTTTGATTCTCCGAAATCGGTGGATTGGAGTCAACGCATGCGCAGTAAGTCTTATTTTTTCACGAAGAAAGCGAGCTATATTGTAAACAAATCAAAATGGTCGACACTTCATTCTCTGCTAAATTACGGTATTCTGTGGCGTCGACGAGCAATTGACAAATCTTGTTTCAGAACAAGAACATGATGGCATTTGTTTCTACCAAATATGTATGCCCAAATGTGATTTTTTGGTTCGATCTATATTCTGGCTCACCAGAGTATCACTCAAAAAGAGAGCAAATGGTAGAATTTATAGAAATAGTATTTAAAAAATTTGAAATTAAATACCTTTACGTTTCTCTATTTCCAAACTCAAATTGAACTATGGTAAAACAACAACACCGTGTCCATTTTATTGAAATTACAATTTGAAATCAATCCTGCCGGAGAAGTACGTATTTGACTAGTATAAATGCAGATTCGGGCATCGTAAGAAATGTAAACAATATCAGTTGATCTAGAGAGGAGAAGGTAGCATCCAAACACAGCGAGCTTATCGTTTTAATTGGTGTACACTCAATCTGTGGTTTGTGAATACGATTGTGGAAAAATCCACGGTTTAACTGATCCTTGAATTGGTAATTATTAGTTAACGTCAACGTCACAGAGCATTTTCATCTTAAATTTCGGTGCGGATAAATGTCCCCCAAAAGTTGCAGTCCTTTGATCTTCACCGACTCTTGGTGGGAAAACAAAATTGAAGTTTCAAACTCACCAAACCGACACGAGATCTTGACGATAAAATAAGGGCCGTTTCTCGCAATAGCTTCGATGTTTGGAGGGGGAAACGCGTTTGAAACTTTGCAACTCCGGTCCAACATCTCATCCCGCCAGTTTACTGGGAGACAGTTGAATCCTAGGGTACGGAGACCACCACGGAATACCACCCCAACAGATGTGTTTCGTGACTTAGGACAGGCGGTCGATGGCGTCTGATCCCGAGCCGTTGTTATGGATGCTGCACCATCAGCCACCCCAGAGCAGTAGATTGGTTGTGTTTTGGTGGCGCGAGAGCCATAGTGGGCCAAACTCGGCCAAAAACGAGACATCAATTAAAACATGTCGTGATTAAGGAAAAGAGAAGTGTGACGACAGTAGAAAAGATTGGTTGCTATTGGATATTACGACGTAATATGGGGATTCGATAGTTTGCCAAGCTCCACCAAGCACAGGACAATGTCAAGTAATTGTGAAAAGAAAGGATGGAGGGAAGAAGAAAAGGAAGATAGCTTGATGTTTACCAGAGGCGGTGAAAACCCAATGGGGAAATCTATGGACAAAAGCATTTGGACACCGCAGAAATTCGGAGGAGGATCCATCATAGCGTGGGGTTGTTTTTCCTGGTTAGGACACGGCCCATTGCTTTATGTACCATGAACGCTGACGTGTACCTCGACGTTCGGCCATGCCTACACTATGGCAATACTACGGCGATGATGGTTGTTTCTTCCAACAGGATCGAGCTCCGTGTCATACTGCCAAACGTGTGATGGACTGGTTTCCTGAAAATGAGGTAAATTGGCTTGACTGGCTTGTTGCCATGATCTCAATCCGATCGAGCACTTACGGAAGCGACGAATACGACACCTTCACAATAATTTCTTCCCACTGCCTTGCAAGAGGCACGGCGAGCTATTCCTGCCCAAACTAACAGAGAACTCGTGGAAAGTGTGCCTCGACGTGTTGCAGCTTTAGTACAAGCAATAGGAGGGCCCCTACCCGTTACTAAATGGAATAAAGCACTTTTTTTTTACAAACAAGCAGTGTTCCCGAATACTTTAATCCATATAATGTAGATCACTAGTGTTCGTGAAGCCGGACACACCAAAAGGAGATGGTACTTTTGAGGGCCGGATGTCTCCCGAGATGTCGGAAGTATCAGACGTTCTAGTGGTTGTTCAAACATGGCGTTGGGGGCCGTCGTTGCTCAGTGGGTGTGCCAACTGCGTTAGTAACCTGCGAGCTGTAGGCGGCGCAGGTTCGATTCCTCCATAGCTGTTTTTGTCTCTGTTCTGTGTCAGTAACACTTTCCTGGCGTGCGTCTTATTTACCAGCGTGCGTCGATTAGCGTCATCCATTACCTGATGTTGTATGTATTGTGTTTGGCCCCTTTCACACCATGCCCTTTTCACCAAAAAGCCTTTCCATCCTCCTGTACGTTGTTTGAACGAAGTATCCCGTCATTAGGAAATGTAACCCGATCTTGATGAACGAGATATCTCGTCACTAGATTATCATAATTTATTCGATCTTGATGGACGAGATATCTCGTCGAAACCACTTGGAGGGTCATGCAAATGATATTAACCTTTTGAATACGGCTATAGAGATTACTGAAGCGATTCTTTATGGGCGCGATTCTTAAAACTTTCAAGGTACAACTGCTGTACTAGCCACACTATGGGCTTGAGAAGGTCTCTGCTGGAGGCTCGCAGAAGGACGCATTGCATAATGCGAGGTACTCCTACCATTGTCGAATCAGGCGAAACATCTTAGCCCAAAGAGGGATGCGCTGCAGCTCAGTTGGCTGAGGCAGACGCAGGTTAATGTTTTGAAAGGCCTCGTGAACCCGAATGAACATAAACCGTCCGAAGGGATGAGTTTTGAAATGAGGTACTTGTACCACCGCCGAATTAGAAAAAACATCTTAAGCCCAAAGATATGTGCGTAAGCTCTGTTGATGGAGGCAGACGCAGGTTAATACTCTGAAAGGCCTTGTGTGCTTCAACAAATATTAACCGTCCTAAGGGATGTGAGTTTTGAAGAAGAAACCTCCGGGTTCGGAGCACGTCTCGACGTACAATAAGTCCACCTGCTCCATTGGATCGACCACGTTCACGTCCTGGTTAAGTCTATCAAGGTGGCAATGGACTTTGCGAGCGGAGCGTCAAGGGTCTGTTCTCTGTTTTCCAACTCGGGGGCCCTCCCCTGCTCTTGCAGCAAAATCTGATAGACTCTAATGCGGGGCGACACGGATGGAACTGCGCTCCCAAATAACTGGAACTAGCCGTAGTCTAAATTCCATCTTGGCGCGATCCAGGTACAACTGCTGTACCGACCGTAGTCTAAAGGTTAATGAGTTTATTTGTGAGCATCCGAAAAATAAATGGGTAGTTCTCTTTTTAAACTTTTGTAGAATTCTCCAGGTTCCTTCGTCAAACTTGTAATCATCTACAGTGCCTCCGGAAGAACGTATGTCGGCGAAAGAGACGTCATCTTTCCAGTTCAATTCCAAATTCTCGCAAGAAATTATCGATTCGGAGGCTCCAATTTCCGAGGGCACTTCTTGCTAATCCGTAAAAACAAGGACTCGTAAATATTAATGCGGCGCTCGTCGCTGCGAGTTCATTTGCAATTCCTTTTCTGTTGCAGAAGCTTTTTGCATCGAGTGCTGGAGCAGACGGTTCGGAGAACACACCCACGCAAATATCCTAAATGTTGCAAAAATAAATGCTCCAGACGACAGTAGACTTAGGAAATCGATTTTTCTTCTTAAAGTCAGCTTTAAAAATGAATCGAATTATAATGATAGCAAAAAGAAATTTTCAATTCGATCATTTTTCATTTAGCGTTAGCGGAGATAGACGTACTGCAGTTATCTACTATTAAATTTTTGTTTTGTCCTTGTAACTCTCGCGGTAGCCCAAAGGATAGAGTGGCGGATGAGATCCACCAGAGGGAAAGCTAATCTCAATCGATCAAGACCACCGTGCACGTGGGGCTGGTGCACGTTCAATCTGACATAGCCTCAAATTTCCTCGCATTGGCGTGATGTGGACTTGAAGAGTGGAGGTGCAGCTCAGGTGTGGAACTCGTCAGCTGTCCTTGGTTCAAAGTTATGTCCTGAATCTTTCCCTTCGAAACGCATCCAAAAGCACAGGGTGTTGGTACTAGGGATGCGACATCGACAGCAAAACATCGATGTTCAAAATTAAAACATCGATGTTGATAATACATAGTCAGTGTATTTAACCCCCCCCCCATTTCTTAAAACTGGTTTAGCAACTAGTGATGCGACATCGGCTCCAATACATCGATGTTTTTTGTAAAACATCAATGTTTTGAAAACATCGACATCGATATCGCATCTCTACTTTTCAGACCCTTCACCCTTGGCCACTTGGGTGTAAAAGTATGTCAAATTTGCTGATTATGAAAATTATGCTAATTGGTTATTTTAAAATTTTTAAAACGGTACTTTTTTCATTTAAAAATAAAACATCGACAACGAAAAAACATCGACTTTAATACATCAATGTTAAATACATCGATATTTTTTTTAATTAGTAGCTTACAGTAGACTTACAAAACCATCGATTTTAGAAATTAAAAAATCGACCTTTTTAAGAATCGAATTTAAAGTTAGCTTTCAAAATTAATCAATGTGGGAAAAAAATCACAAAAAGAAATTTTCACATTTGGATAGTTTTTGATGGATTTCAAAGGGCGAAATCACGTCGCACAATGTCCAACAGCCACTGTTGCAGACATCCAACGGGCAGTTGGAACTAGGGATACGACATCGATGTCGAATTTAAAATACCGTTTTTAAAAAACATCGATGTTTTTAACATCGACGTATTGGAGTCGATGTTTTTGTAACATCGATGTTTTTACATTGTCGATGTTTTACTTTTAAATGAAAAAAGCACCGTTATAAAAATTTAAAAAATAACCAAGTAGCATAATTTTTATAATCAGCAAATTGAACATTATTTTTAGACCCAAGTGGCCAAGGGTGAAGGGTCTGAAAAGTAGAGATGCGATATCGATGTCGATGTTTTCAAAACATTGATGTTCTATAAAAAACATCGATAGTTTCAAAACATTGATGTTTTGCTGTCGATGTCGCATCACTAGTGGGAACCTCTCTCGATCATCCAATAAGTGATGGGACCCTGTGTCGACTGCTTCACGTCGTGAGACTAAACTCACGTAGACCGTAACGACGACACTGCCTATAACAGTGTTGCATCACCGTCAAATACTGGAATGGTGTCGTGCCAGACGGACATGGGGCGGCGAATGGCATCGAGTGTCCTTCACTGACCGAATCCCGCTTCTGTCTGGGTGGAGACGACAATCGAATCCTTGTGTGGAGTCAACGTGGTCTCAGCGCCACACACGTCCAGAAGACCTGGTGTCATGGTATGAAGTGCAATTGCGTATGATGCCAAATCACCTTTCGTATTCGTTACGGGCTCTTTGACAGGTCAGTGTTACGTACAAGAAATTTCACAGCCAGTTACGCTCCCATTCCTGAACTCCCAGGTTCACCCGCTTTTTCAAAAAGACAATGCTCAATCCTATATTGCTGCCGTCTCTGGAGCTTGTCTACGACACTACTATATTCTTCCATGGCCGGCAAGCTCACCGGACCTGTCCCCGATCGAGAATGTATGGGATGCCGTTGGACGAGGCGTCACCACTCCACTCGTACCGCGTAATCTGCTGAAACTACGTGACAGGGTTCAAGCAGCATGGGATGGACTGTCGCAGGACTTCATAAAGAGTCAGTATGACTCACTACCAAGGTATGCTGCATGAGGAATAATGGCGGTCATACGTCATACTGAATGATACCACTTTTTTCGCATATTTCAGTCTCAAATTTCAAACATTTACTCATTCGTAATTTAATTTATCCAACCGTCCCGCTCTAAGGCATACGGTGTAGTTTTGGGTTGTGAGCAACCCCGCACATCACATGCGTTGCCGCCTATGTTTCTCAATATTACAATGCACACTTATCATGGGATGGGCTATGATAGATCTTCTAGTCTTATTTCAAAAAGTCGATTGGCTATGATCTTAAGGCCTTGTCTTGACTTTTTACTTGTCCAAAGTAGTTTTCTTTCTACTTTTTTTTGTGGTCACGGGGAAATAGGTCTTTTCTTATCTTTTCCAACAGTTTGCAGTCGTAAATTACGTGGTCAACACTTTGAATTCATTCTCCCCATTCGCATTTGTCTTCCTTATTGAATAAACGTTTCTGGTGCTGTCCAAATACACCGTGACCATTGATAAATTGATTGATTGATCTCAGAAGATCCTAGAAGTCTCGTCTGTGATATGTCCTTGTATTCTGTGTGGACTACTCCTCCCTTCTTTGAGAAGTCCCATCGCCCTTGCCACATCCCTTCTGCTTCTTTGTTAATTCTCATTTAATAATACTCATTCATAAAAAAGTATTTTAACAACCTTGTAAGTTTCATTGCATTCTGACAACTAGGTGCAACTTATTTTTGTCTTAGAGTGTGTATCGTCAAATAATAGAAATGAGCTTCTACAGACGTTTCATAGATTTCTATAGAGGTAACTTTATATTTCCATAGAAATTTTACAGCATTCTACACACATTTTGGGTCACGGCGACCCCACCTGCACTTGGGTCCCGATTCACCTTGGAGTCACCTCCAGTCGCGAGGAAAACGGATTCGACTTGACCAAGAAGAGGGCAGCAGCGAAACTTTATCGTCTGAGGAAGCAGAAGAGAGAGAAAAAGCGGAATGTAACCCGATTAAGAAAAGTGCTATTCTCCCCAAAACAAAAAAGAAGAAGGGCTGGGAACAGAGACGAGTCGATGTTACTCCGCGAACATTAAGAGAGATGGATTCATGTTAAAAAGCAACCCTTGGCCCCGGGCCCAAAGTTTCAATCGAGCATCTGGCAACGGCCCAGGATCTTCTTCCGGTGGGTGAGTCTGAAAAGGGAGAGCATTTTCCCGCGCTTTTTTAAGCGCACGTTTTACGAGGAAGGCGAAAGTTGGTGAAAGGGATTTTCCTCTCCACTTCATGGTCTTTGCGTGGACGGCAGGAAGTGGCCGAGTACAAAGGGGAGCTTGTTTCCCCTTGTGGTCAAGCTGCGGACGCACAATGGGTCAACGTGTTCCCCAGGTCACGCATGCACGAAGCTCTTCACACACATGAAACGACACCAAAAAACACAATGAAAAATATTCACCACCCTTTAAAGCATAGCTCCCTATTCATTTCTCCCGTTAGCCGCTCTTCAACCTTTTGACCTTTTCCGCCTCGTCAATCGTTCAAGTGGTTTCAACGCGATATATCGTCATCACGACACTGACGACTTTTTGAAGTAGAACACGTCTTGCCTTTCGAAATCGGGATACCGCGCTTAACTATTAAGTGTCGCAAAAAAGCGTATGAAAATTTTAATAACTTGAAGTACGATAAACTCTACTATTATAAAATAAAGTGTTTGTTCGTTTCTTGCCCGTAAAGTCCTAACAAATTTATGGCACTCACAGCAATGGGATTTGCTACACAGATAGTCCGAATTTATTGCAATTTTTGGGTCGCGGGGAATTTTAAAATTCAATCTAGAAAATTTTAAAATGAATTTAATAGTTTGTTCACTGTTCTATCCTCTTTCGGAAATGAAGAAGCATCAAAAAATTTAGACTTTTCTCCCTCACGTCACTATGGACGTCAGCCTTTGGAACCATGCCATTTTTTCTCCTTCCGTCTTGAATGGGAGCGAACAGATTCGAATGACCTTCGTTTCATTTGAGATTCATTCATTTTGATTTCTTGAGAAACGCATTCAAGTGAAACAAAAGAAAAGATTAAAGTTATCACTGGCGTTCTTCAGTGCTCTTTTTTCTGTCTCAGCGATCGTTAAAGATAGAATGAAAATTTCAACGGATTTGATATCTGCGGAAAATGTTTCACCTGATACGTTTAATTTTCTTTCAATAAATAATTTATCAATTAAATATTTATATCTTTTGGTTTGCGAAGCAAACCAACACCACCTGCAACATGACCAACACGAAAAGAACTGACACGGCCAACGGCCCTTTGTTTTGCGAAGCAAACCAACACCACAGGCAACTCCGTAATGGCTGTTATCTAATAGGCTACAAATTCGCAGACCAAATGGGAATCCGTTATGGCTGCTCTCCAATAGGCCACGAATTCCCATTTGGTTCATGAAGCAAACCAATAACCCCACAAAAGCAACTGGCACGGGCAACGCCGGGCAATCCACGCAATGGCCAGTGATACATAAATGAAAGAAATCGCTTTCAAAAGAGTATTGAAGAAAGAATGTAATAATTGTTCATTGATCTTGAGTTGCCGTTATCGGCTGACGCAATCGCAGCGCAAAGTTGAGTCAACAAACTCCCACTCACATTTATCTAGTTTATCTCTGGCCTCCTTCCCGACCTTTGAGGTGTCATTTATTTCGTCTCTTTGCGCTTTATAAATAATAATAATAAACATATTTGATACTTTTTTAGATATCGGACTTCGAAGTGTGGAAATTTCGCAAATTTCAAAATGTCCAAACATATGCATAATAAAATCAAGAAAAATTCTATAAACGTCAACAGGAAGAAAGATCGAGAGATGGTGTATCCAAAAAGATCCGGTCATAAGAGGCCGAGTGTCAACGGTCTCGGAGGGGGTTGTAGAAAGTATAGGCGTCGCACCTTCAAGGTGAACAAATGCCTTATAAGAATACGCCAAATACCTCCACCGCTCAGTTCTACGCGAATAGCATATCGCAGGGCTCGAAATACCCGGGTGCACAGGTGCACTGTGCACATGAAAATAAAATTGTGCACATAATTATTTCCCGCTAGGTGCACGCAGTGTACCTGACGTTAAAAAAAAAAGGGGGGGGACATGTTTATCTTATCTTGATGTTTAAACAAAATGTTAGTTTCGACCTCTCTCGCTCTAAAGAAACGTAATTAAAATTCCTGAATACACACTATGCAAAAATAAAATCGCTGAACCGTAACGGGTTTATACATTAGGAAGGTTTACTTGTTTCACTGCTACCAGAACTTACCGATGATCGAAACATTTTCCTGATGCCTCTGTTGTAACGACTGTCGCGACAGCAGTGCGCCTGAGAGAAGGGAGAATTTAGGTGTTTAAATATTTTTATTTACTATCTACTACTAACCTATCTAAACATAACAAACTAATAAAGTAGTTAACATTACATTTATGCTCTTATATCAAGTTTTTTTTAATGTGCACTTAAAATATAACCTGTGCACCTAATTTAAAAACTTAAGTGCACAAGGTGCCCTTGTAGTAACAAATCTATTTCGAGGCCTGGCATATAGGATAGCATAAACGTATGATATTCGAATGATGTTCGAACCTTCCACATCAACAGCGAGTGCACCCGTTGTGATAGATGTTCTGAAGGATGATGTGAGAAATTAAGACAATCCAGCTCTAATTCCTTTCACTCGTATTCACCCTATTGCCCCACTGACGTATTCTACGCCTTAAACCTAGCGGCCGTGAAAGAAAAATACGTTTGAAATAATTCTTTCGTGGCGACATTAGAAGTGCGTCACAAAAAGCGCAAAGGCTGTTGCCACCGGACGAAACGTAGACTGTAGTGAGGAAGTCGACATCTCGATGAAAAGTGCTCACTCTTCTCTACAGAGGGGTGAGAAGGGTTGCCGATCAAGTCCACAAAGCGTTGACACAGGAGTCGGTCGAAGAGAGGGACGAAAAGGGGTCAGCATAGGGGAAAGTAAGACGTCCTCGCCACAAAAAGAAATGTATATGCAAATCCTGTATAAACCCGGCGAGCGCGGTACTAGTGGTATAAAGAGTGGGTTATCAACATAGCACTACGATGGTTTGGTAGGCACCCCTTCAATTCCCCGGGCAGAGCTTTCAGTCACAGCGATTCCCAGGACAAATGCGAAGTCTGAAATAAAATTCCGATCATTCGCTTACCCAAAGACAATGAGTAAGGAAATCGCGATTTCATTCAAATGCGGGGGTCGATCCAATCTCGAAGAAATATCGCTCAGTCGGCGGATTCCCGAAAACAATCCGATTCGGTTCGATTGCCCTGCAGGGTCGCCACAGTTGAAGCGTTTGGGGAACTTGTCCATCCATTTTTTAAAAATGCCTGCGGTCTCTCTTTTTAACCCTAGTCACTTCAATTGCTGAGATACCAAATGAACAGGATGAAGCACAAAACGTGCTAATCTGTACATGTCTCTGCGTATTGTAATAACGTGCGTTGGACAAGCTTTGCTAGGAGATCTTAATATTATTTTATTCTATCTTGGCTAATTATTTTACAGGGATGCTCTATTTTTTTGCAGTAAATTGCATGACATTTAAAAAAATAGCAAAGAGTCTCCACCGGAGACGAAACCTCAAAAGTCTGGGCCGTCTCTAGCCGACTCTTCTCTAGTCTCCGAGAGAATCTCCCGATCGCCGAACCAGCTTCCGCTCCAAGCCTCGAAGCACTTTCCTACCGTCCGAAATTTCTAAAAGCCAGTTTTTTCTTCACTCCTATTGTCCAACAGAGGAGCTAGCCATAGTCCGACCAAGAACGCAACTCAGGTCTACCAGAGGTTCAGAGGGAGGTCAAAAACCCCAGGTACTTTAGTACAATTTTCTTTTCCTGTCTGGTTGACTGTCTTTCGTAAGCACGTTTGCCGCACTCCCGGAATTCCCTAACGATCTTTCAGCCCATTCTATTCCCATCTTTTTCTATGTAACACTGTAATGGCGGCCTCTCTGATCAAGCCGACATAAAGCAGATACATACAAGAATTTCCCTAATTGGAGATCATAAAACTCTCTTTTCAAGGGATCAACTGTTCAGAACTAACTCTGGAAATACTATTACAGCACTCCATTTCACATTTACATCGGTCATAAAGTTCTGGGCACGTTTTTTAAGCTCTCTTCATCTGACGTTACACTACGATCTCCTTAATCTCAAGTCCCTTGAGATCTCTCAAAAATTCCATCGACAGGTGGTTTTCAGCTGAAAGATGGCCTGGAAGGCTGGAAAATGCCAGAGACCCTTGAGAACTCAGAGAGCGAGGACACGTTCGCTAACCTCTGCCGAACCCTTCTTGTCCCAAAATATCTGTAATGTTGCTGTACATATCTGTAAAGCTATAGAATGTTAGAATAAATGTTGTAGGGGCAAAACCCAAAGATCTTGTTCTTTACGCTACCAATTCTGTCATCACACCATTTCGTCCAGTACATTCGCCTTCACGACATTTGTTACTTGACGTGTGTTTGGCGCAGTTTGGTCAAATAGGGCCTTTGCGTCCTGAAACCCCAAAAGGAAGCATGGATGTAAGGGAGTCGGAATATAAAAAAAACTTGCCTTCCCAAACCACTGTTGTAATAAATTGCTCTGCTCTGAAGAGACTTGGGCATAAAAATAAAAGATTGATTCAGCGGAGAAACCCAAAGAAAACGAATCAATCCTCTCGATAAAGAGGGATAAAAAACGATGAACGTAATGAATCGGCGTGAACACAAAAAAGGAGCTTTTCCTCGATTTCTCGACAAGAGTCATTGACAGGTAAGAATCCTCTCCAACATTGGTAACCCAGTCATCAGTAGCACTTCTTACCGACATATTACATACGACATAGTATCAATAAATTATTCATTAATTATTAAAATTAATAAAAAGTTACTAATTAATAAATAAATAAATTTAAAAATTATTAAATGAATTGAAACAAATATTTTTATACACTATTCAAAATTATTGACTAAATATATAAGTGAATGAATCTTATTTTAAAAGTCCCACAAACAAGCAACAAAACAAAGTGGCTTTTTTATTCTCTAGTCCAAGTTTGCGACGAATGGATATGCCTACGATATGTGATTGTCTGATGCTGGTTTGGTTGTAATAAATAAATTTAAAAATTATTAAATTAATTGAAACAAATATTTTTATACACTATTCAAAATTATTGACTAAATATATAAGTGAATGAATCTTATTTTAAAAGTCCCACAAACAAGCAACAAAACAAAGTGGCTTTTTTATTCTCTAGTCCAAGTTTGCGACGAATGGATATGCCTACGATATGTGATTGTCTGATGCTGGTTTGGTTGTAATAAATAAATTTAAAAATTATTAAATTAATTGAAACAAATATTTTTATACACTATTCAAAATTATTGACTAAATATATAAGTGAATGAATCTTATTTTAAAAGTCCCACAAACAAGCAACAAAACAAAGTGGCTTTTTTATTCTCTAGTCCAAGTTTGCGACGAATGGATATGCCTACGATATGTGATTGTCTGATGCTGGTTTGGTTGCTTTGGAGTTTTAAGGCGCAAGGGGCCAAGCACAGGGCAAACAACATTATGTAACGGACATACGAACACATTTCGCTAATAGCTGGTTTTGGTAATATTTTTTTGGAGGGGGGGGGGCATATTCGGCCAAGTCGCGCAAAAATACAACTCAGACAACTTCCAGTGAAAAATATCGTGGAAGGGGATGATGTAGGAACAAAGTAGTGGGACGAATGGTGACGAGAGGGGTGCATCGAGCAAGCGTGTTTACTGAAGACAGTGAACCTCATGGGAGAAACAGGGAACCGGCAAAGGCAATGGAATTGAAGTTCAACTTTGTTTCTTCCTCTCTTAATCGTATCAAAGAGAAACTAATTCAGTCTTTCATCATAACAGGCACGTTTTCAGAAAGTAATTCTGGAAGGGCTCCAAACTTCTCTCCCTGCCATACGAATATCAGGTTCACTTGTTTTTGTGACATTCTGGCCGCGTTTCACCTGTGTGACAAATACATTCATGCTCATTCAATTGGCTCATCGGAGTCGTCGAGTAAAAGTTGTGGGATGGAAGTAAGGTCCGGTGTACATATACAATTTTTCAACGTGCGACGCCGCTGCCGCAACGCAAGTGCGGTCTGAGATACATTAGATCCAATGGAATAGTGTACACATGCTTCCGGCGCCGCTGTGGAGACGCACGTTCAACTAGCGTTAAATTTGTAACGCAGTTCCTCACGCAGCTCGCCGCACACGCTTCTCCGGTCTGAATTACCTTGTTTTCATAAATAAATGGAATATAAATAATAATTCATAAATGGCTGTATCCAGTAACGTCTATTTTGTTTCAAATTATACTTTTTTTACACCAAGTGAGCGAAATAAACACGTTTTTTTTCGATAGAATATATATCGCAAATGGCGCGAAATGAGAACTTGTGTCATTTCACGGTTACGTGTACACAGTTGGGCTTCGGTGCCGCAGCGGCGCCGTACGTTGAAACACCGGATGTGTGCAACTCAGCATTGCGAGATCGAAAAATCCACGTGTCCAATAGTAGTCACGTGACTCTTATATGCAAAATCGATTGGGTTGGCCGAAATGGCGCCTTATTGCCATGTTTGGTGTTATAACATCTAATGGCAAAGCAGATTAAGTGTGCAAATGCGCATTTCTAATTAGAGTGGCGAAATCAATCCACAATATTGTGCTCACTAATCAATTGATGTAAGAATGGGTGGGCGAATCCAACCAAAGACCGTCATGTACAAAGGGAAATGGTGCACGTTAAATCTGTCTCGGCCTCCAGTGTCCTCATGATGGCCTGATGTGGAAGTTTGGAGAGCGGGCTACTAGTTCAGGTATTGTCCTCGCCCTCTGACCGTCATTTAAAATGACGAGGTGTCGTGCTCGAATGCTTCCCTTCGGGTTTGATCCCAGACCGTCATCAATGGATCATTGTGTTGCTCCGGTGCGACGTTAATAAAAATAACTACCTACCTTCCTCCCTATAAGACATGGGTTGTTGGTAATTTTTAATTAACGTCGTACTAAAGTAACACAACGGGGTATTTACGACGGTCCGGGATCAGTCCCTCAATCCCCTAAGGGAAAGCGTGCAATTTAAACCACGGTCAGATGACGAGGCAACACATGAACTGGCACCCCAGTCTCCAAACTTCCGCACCAAACCAACGTATAAGACATGGAAAAATCAGAATATTGTCACACGAAAATGAAAAAATTGCGTAATACTTGATCCAAATTGTATACCACCCCCTCGAACTGCATCATGACTGAAGTGGTCACCGTCCAATGCACTGCCCGAGACGGAAGGTGCTGAATCCTCCAAGAGGTATCGACGAGATATCTCGTCCATCTAGATCTAATTAATTTTCTAGCGACGCTATTATTCATCAAGATCTGGTCAATTTTCTTTGAAAGACGATGATATCTCGTTCATCCAGATCGGGTCAGCTATGTTAACCTTGTGGGATCGTGGCGTCTGGTAAAACAATTTCCACGAGAAGGAAGCCGACAGCCACGTGTGGTCATAACTCAGGGTCGGCGTCCGATTCTTGTGCACCCCGATTTCCACCTGACATCTGGAATTTGTGACGGACTGCCTGCTAACGGTTTCACGACCCTTTCGCACGTGTGGGAATTTGATACAACTTGAGTTTGGGAGGTGTCATTTGAAAAAGAAGCGACGGGGATTCGAGGAGAGAGGTGGATGCCCCGAAAAGGAAGGAAAAGGACTTCAGCCAGAAAAGCCACAGAGGAAGGTGGTGGACGAGGTACCTCTCAAGAGTTATACGGGGAAAGCAAAAATACAAACTATGAGAAGAGAAACTAACTGTTTCTTCAGAAAGATTAGTTCATTAATTGCGTTGTGTAAATAGGCGTGTAGATATTTCCAGTTGTAAATTCAAACCTTATAAGGGTAAAAAAATTATGCTGGTATTTAACTTAGTCCAACTCCATTTGCATTAGTGTGGTGCCCCCAAATACCACAACCAACCGGGTGGTTCTTTTGACGAGGAATTTTGTTATGAAAACCGACGGATCACGATCAACGAGATATCGCCGTCTTTAAAAGAAAACTGACCAAGATCTTGATCCTAAAAAAATCCACTCGCTTGACGAATTATTTCGTCGTTCAAAAAATTAATCACATCTAGATGAACAAGATATCTTGTCGAAACCGCTTGGAGTATTAAGTACTTTTGATGGAGGAGAAAGTGGTGGATTTCAGAATTCAGGTCAATCAATCGGTATAGCATTCCGTATTAATTTGTGCCGTAAAGGAGGAGAGGTTTATGTTTCTAGTTAGTACATTCGTCATCTGACCGTGGTTCAAAAATCACGTGTTGTCCCCGAATCTTTCCCTTGGAGATGGATCCCGGACCGTCGCCAATAACCCGTTGTGTTGCTTCAATACGACGTTAATTAATTAAAATACCTACCTAGTGAGTACATTCTAATTTTTTCCTCCTTGAATAGTTACACAGGGTGAGCGAAAATTTTTACTAAATAGCTTTTGCTTTTTTTTGGTATAAAAACCTAGTTGAATAGTTTGAAGAATTGAACACACCGAATCACGCAAGTAATCAACACTATTCCAATATCCATGTGAGCAATTACGTGGTTTGCAATAATCGGTTAGATGTGGCTCGATCCACAAACATTGAAATAGGGTATGTAGTGACGAAAATGCTCTAATGCATTCTAATTGCTATGGTTATTAGTGATATATATATATATCACTAATAACCATAGCAATTAGAATGCATTAGAGCATTTTCGTCACTACATATACGCCGCGACTAAGTGTACTAAGTATATATGCAGCGTCTAAGTGTACTAAGAGTATATTGGATTGAATTGGACGCCGTAGGCGGACACTGTTTCACCTGTGCGGCTTTCAGATGTATAGTACGCCTTACGGAAGAGATTCTGGGGTAAGGGAGAGCTGTGCAATCCACAATACATACATAAAACATTTAAGTATACAGAAGGGGAAAGGCAAGTGAAGGGCAAAATGTGTAAGCACAAAATGACAAAAGAAGAGGATGACAAAGTTTGAAAAATTGACACAGAACAAAATGAGAAAACCAAAAAAAGACATAAATGTAAACAAAAAACATAACATTATTTTCCAAAAAAAAAAAAATAATAATAATAAATAAAAAATAAAAATAATAATTTTAAATCCAGAAGTCAGAACGTTTAAAAGACAGCCTAAATGACCTATAAAAGTTTCGAAGGAAAAGCAAAGTTCTTTTGAGAACTTTCGACTTAGACTTCTCAGCTCTCACAGATATAATCAATGTTCGAGCTGAGAAATTCCATCACTTTAAGTATTTTGTGGTGGCAGTGTCTGTTCTGGCAGTATTTTGGCACCAATGTGAGTAGTGTTGCAGAGAAGGTGTCACTAAATGCCACTGGCTTGTGATATCACAGTCAAAAAGGTAGTGGATGGGATCACCTTCTCGGCCACAGATACACAGCGCACTAGTTCAAAGGTGGAAACGCTCTAGATATGCCGGAAATGGTCCATGGCCTGCGAAAAATTGCACCAGCTTTGAATTCTGGTATTTTATGCCGCGTCTAAGCGTACTAAGAGTATACGCCGCATCTAAGTTTACGCCACGTCTAAATGTACCAAGAATATACGCCGCATCTAAGTGTATACGTCGCAACTAAGTGTACTAAGAGTATATGCCGCCTCTAAAAGTAAAAAGAGTATATTCTGCGTCTTAGGGTACAAGGAGTATATTTTGTGCCAAGGAGTACAAAGAGTGCATTTTGCATCTGTGTACAAAGAGTATATTCTGCGTCTAAGAGTATAGAGTCTATGAGCCATTTCTAAAAATCCATGTGCCGCATCTAATAATAGTAAGTATAATAGTCTATATGCCGTGCCTAAACCTAGTAGGCAATCTAAGAGTCTCTATGTCGCGCTTAAAAGTACCAAGAGCCTATTAGCCGATGGTATAAATGACATTAAAAAAAAGACCACGAGATCGTGAGAAATTAATGCGATCATCGAAAGTGATTAAAAAACCCAAATCCTTCACGCCTCGATCGATTCCCAAGCCCACGTGACCACCTCCCACACGCTCCGTCTACTTGAGCAGGAAGGCCAATCGTCGCAGACGGGGGCGGGGCCGAGAGGATTATTTTTGCACACAGAGCCTCCACTGATCTCTTTCCAATCAAGCCAAAAGTTTCCCGATTCATAATGGACTCGGACCATCGCTCACTCCGGTCGTCGCTCCGCTTGACCGATGGTCACTCGTTGGCATGCAGGAAGGAGCGACCGAACCCGGCAGAGCTTACAAAACGCTTTTTGTTTTAGTGATGAGGGCAGCCCGCTTGGAAGAGTAGCAGATTAGCAACCAAAGCCCGTCGTGTGCGTGGAAGCTAGGGCACGTTATATCTGTCGTGACCTCAAACGCCCCCCTGTTCTAAGCCCCATTGGAATTAGACCCTTTTACCAGGAAATCACAAAACCAAAGCCCTGCAATTATAGCATATTGCTTTTTTTTACAAGTTATCTGTATATGTTAAAAAAGCCAATTGTGAGGAAAATTTGCATTTTTTTTTTATTCTACTAACAAATTCACTGTATTTTTGTGTTTCTAAAACAATTAAACTTTCAATGTGTGACTAATAGAAAAAAAGTTATGTCAATTTAAAATTTGAACGAAATCGCTAATTATACCGGAAGTAGCATATCGAAACCGGAACTAATAATAACAGTTATTCTATTTTTACCATAATTTCTACTTTTTACCTGTTAAGTAAGTTAAAACTAATAATAATTATGTTTCGATAAATTGGCTACTACAATTTTAATTAAATTCACTTATTTGTTAGAAGAATTTCGCATTATCTTTTTTTAATCTCTTGGATTTTGTTTAGAAGCATTTTTCTCAAAATTACATTTTGGGCATAAACATTGAATTGAAAAAAGTTATTGATATATATTTTAATTTTTTATACACATTCGAAATAGTGTTTGCTAGTGCATGCACTAGAATCAAATTGATATCTTTATTTTTTTCTTATTTATGAACTTGCATTTGAATAACAATGTTTGAAAATGGTCAAAAATCCTTCAACAATTTTTCAATGAGTCATAAGACCTTTATTTTTTTTAATATCTTTCTACTTCTAGTAGAAGCACTAGATTACATCAAGAAGTTTACTCTGATCGTTATTTTGCTGCTAATTTAAATTATATGCCCTGTATCATTTTTCAAAATTTCGAAAAAAAAACTTTAAATTTACACACAAAATTTCACTTTTTATTAAATATATTTTTTTAATTTTAATTATTGATAGTGTAAAATTAATTTTGAACACAAGTAATTATAAAAATAGTTTTAAATTACTTCTGAATAGCATTTTTTTAAACAAGTGCTCCGAACGTATGCAGATACATGTTATATTGGCAATTCTCCTATCTGAATATTGGAGAGTGGGGTGCCATCTCAGGTGCTGCTTCGTCATATGACCGTGGTTCAAAATTACAAGGTGTTGTCCTTGGATCTTTCCCTTAAGGTACTGATCCCAGACCGTTGTCAATAGCCCGTTGTATTGCTCTAGTACGACGTTAACTAAAATTACAATTACCATTACCTTTCTGAATCAAAAGTCCAGTATTGCTCTCGTACCCCGTTAATTAAAAATACCATTTTAAACCAAAGATCGTCATGTACATGGGGTAGATAGTGCTTTAATTAACGTCGCACTAGAGCAACACAACGGACTATTGACGATCCAGGATCAATCTCCAAGGGAAAGAACCGGTGAGAACACCACGAGGACAAACGGTTAGATGACTGTAAAGGTGAAAATTAACTGTCGACACTTGCCGACTGAATGTTTGAAAGTGGAGATAGAAAAATTTTGCTAGTAGCCACACTTTCTTAAAAAAATTAGTTGTAGGGTAGAGCCTCCAATTTCACGTTTTTCTTTCTAAAAACCGCCGACCAACCGGTATAGTGGTTAAGGTGTTAGCCTCTAGATCGGAAGGTTCCTGGTTCGAATCCGGGTTCGGGCATGGATGTTTGTAAGCGTATGGTGTAGAGGCGGCTGGTGCACCTTAAATCTGTCGTGGCCGAAAGTCCTCACGTTGGGTTGGCGTGGAAGTTTGGAGAGTGGGGTGCCAGTTCAGGTGTTGCTTCGTCATCTGACCGTGGTTCAAAATTACGAGGTGTTGTCCTCGGATCTTTCCCTTAAGGGATTGATCCCGGACCGTCGTCAATAGCCCGTTGTGTTGCTCTAGTACGACGTTAACTAAAATTACCATTACCATTACCATTACCACTTTCTAAAAACCGTAAAAAAAAAATAATAATAATAATAATAAATAAATAAAAATAAAGAAAGAAAACAGGGGAATATAAACATGGAAAATAGTATTTTGAATTTAGGGGGAAAACGCAAAGCAATCTAAAGAAAAATGGCTGAAGATTAGTACTTACGTGTGCACGTGACCAAGGGTGTATGTATGTATGTATATATATATATATATATATATATATATATATATATATATATATATATATATATATATATATATATATATATATATATATATATATATATATATATATATATATTGGTTTTGTGCGAGTATTCTACAAAACATCTGAACGCTCGTAAGTGGCCCACTGCATGCAAGAAGTTCAGTAGCCATTAGTAATCTACAAAACTTCTTAATTTTCACCTTCAGATGACTGGGTGGTTCAAAATTACGAGGTGTTGTCATCGGTTCTTTCCCTTAAGGGACTGATCCCAGACCGTCGTCAATAGCCCATTGTGTTGCTCTAGTACGACGTTAACTAAAATTAACATTACCATTACCATTACCCAAAACCGTCTCCAAAAGTTCGTTGTATAGCTTCCGTGCGACGTTCATTAAACAACCGACTGTCCAATAATGCAGAAACCGAAGTTACCGAATTAGTCTCGTTCAAAATTACGTGGTGTTTGATGGGGGTTGATCTTGAACCGTCGTCAATAGCCCGTTGTGTTGCTACAGTTCAACGTTAATAAAATACCTACCCACCGAGTTAGACCAGTTTTCGTTTTCCAGGTAGTCCTCACGTTGGGTTGGTGTGGAAGTTTGGAGAGTGGGGTGCAAGCTCAGGTTTTGCTTCGTCATCTGACCGTGGTTCAAAATTACGAGGTGTTGTCCTCTGATTTTTCCCTTAAGGGACTGATCCCGGATTGTCGTCAATAGCCCGTTGTGTTGCTCTAGTACGACGTTAACTAAAATTACAATTACCACTACCCGGACCGTCGTCAATAGCTCGTTGTGTTGCTCTAGTACGACGTTAACAAAAAAATTACCAAATCGTTTTCCAGGTTACGTTAACAATATGAAAAATTCCAGGCCTGTTTTCATGTATGTAGGTAGGTATTTTAATCAACGTCGTTCTAGAGCAACACAACGGGCTATTGACGACAGTCCGGGATCAATCCCGAAGGAAAAGATCCTAGAAATTGTCCTCCGATGGCGAGGCACACTTGAGCTAGCACCCTACCTATCGAAACCTCCACACCACGCCAACGTGAGTAGAATTTGACATAATTTAACGTCGTGAGTAGAATTTACATGGTGAGTGGCTTGAATACAATTAATACAGCTTTTAATAATTAATTTAATTAATTACTGAAGATATACATAAGTTAAGGCTATTTCGAGGCTAAACAAATAGTAAATACAAATAAGGTTTCAGACCCGCGGCTTCATTGAAGCAGACTAGAGTGCCTATATAATAAGAGTGGCGACAAGGGACCAAATTTGGCCCAATGCACATGCGCGGCAGCCATTTTTCTACCAAAATCGGTTGCTGGGCGAATATGTTTCTTCCATCGGTTTCCCACATTTCCTCCTCTCTCTTTCTTTTGGCGATAGTGTTTATGTCCCGTAATTTTTATGCTCCCGACTTATTGAACTTGTTTTCGTAAATATTAACAAGAAAATGAATAAAGTTAAGCTTATAACTTCAGTGTTAATAAAATAAGATCTGATGTGTTGTCTCTCTCAGGCACAAGTTTTTCTTTAAATTCTTTCCATGCTGTGTGATAGAAGTTTACGCATTAGTTTTATAACATTAAATAAAAAATAGATTCGAAATGTCCTAATATTAATGGATAGTTCCTTAAATTAAAACTTTCTTTCAATCAACTGTTCAACACATGTAGTTTTTTTTAGTGTGATTAATCCTTTCCTTACATTAACCGAACCAGAAAATACACTGAACATTTTTATTTGACCTTTTTAATGCATGACACAAAATTTTAACCCACTTAAATTTAATTTTAAGTTTCATCCATTTATACAAGTCAAAAGACATGTAATTTCAAAAATAGTCAACACCATCAGTACACATTTGTTAAAAAATCTACCACATTTTCTTATGAAAAATAGAATTAACATTGAAACTAAATTATGAGCAAATATTGGCCTAAACATACAAGAATAATCTCAAGATAAAAAATAGTTAACAGCATTTATATCCAAATTCACAGATAAATGTTGATGTGGTGGTTTTGTTCCGAGATCTAGCAGCAAAATTAAGATGAAAGTTTGCATTAAAAATAACACTTTTATATAAACATTTCTATTATTTTTTTTATATAAAGTATTGCTACAATTTACTCTCTGCTTTTCTGATTATTCAATTCGGCATAGGTTATTGTAAACCTTTTTAAAGGAAACAGCTAAAAAACAACGCATTATCAAAAGTTTAAAACTTGCTAACTGCCTTTGGCGCGATGTTTACATCGCCAAAGTAGCGGGAAACAGCATGTTGTTCAAAAAAAGCTATTTACTTAAAAAGTCTTCAAATTTACACTGACAAAACACTAAAATAATAATAAATAAACATTCTAGAACACGAAATGGAACACGAATAAGCTATATTTTCTTTTTAATTTAATACACACACGTTTTTCTCGAACACACAAAAAGTTCCCATGTTAAGTCTATGGGAGCTGGGAAAATACCGCTTCGGGCGGTAGAAAAGGTCTCTAAGCCAATCAGAAAGTGTTTCCCGTATGTCGCCACTCTTATAATATAGGCACTCTAAAGCAGACTAGCTCTGCGTCCGTTCACGTTCATGCGTTCAACGATTCTCTCTTCTCCGACTCCAGACCGCACACGTTCTTGCCGACAGAGCTACAGTTCAAAGACAAGGGCTACCCCCATCTGGTCATAAATCCGCCAGCCGATTCCTTTCGACGGCGGGTCCACGTAACAGAGGAAATCGCGATAAGGACCTCCATGAAGCTGTAACAGAGACCCCCTACGACGCTACAGTGGGGACATATCAGGCCACGACAGATTTAACGTGCAACAGCCCTTTGTACACGTCGGCCTTTGGTTGTATTCGAACTCGCAAACCTCCGGTTGATAATCCGTTACTGTTCCAACCGGGCTACAGCGGCCCGGTCGCATATAACAACCTTTACCTGGAATAGAAGACATGTGGAAATTTTAAGCCCGCTGATTCGTTTGTTTCAAACTGTCGACTATGACGTCACAACTTGACATTATCATTAATGACGATGCTTCACATGGACTCTGTCATTACTCATTACTCGGTAATTTCTACTTGAACTGAAAGCCGGTGGCAAAACCTCTGCAACATAAATAACGAATCCATACAACAGATCCCCAGTAATAACGAAAAACTCCCCTGTTTCCGCCTTCTGTTCTGTTCAAGGTCCCAAGTGTCCTTTAAAGTTCGAAAATGGATTATTTTTAATCATGCGTGTAGAATTTATACTGGAATTAAAACTAAACACAAAACATTTACTATCAAATTACAAGTACATGGCACAAGCCGTTGAACTGTCGCTTGGTAATCATCTAAAAGCTATCGCTTTCTTTTTATTAGTATTCTATTTTCGGTCGAAGCAGTATCAACTTTTTTTTCGCAAACATTGCAAGTAAATAGTGATACTTTTCACACATGCGGAATGCGCACTATGGGTGAATGACGTCATAGATGTCGGAAAAAGATAGCAACGAATCAGCGGGCTTAAAATTTCCCCATGTCTTCCATTCCAGGTAAAGGTTGGTAATATGCGGCCCGGACTGTTTTCGGGGAAGTGTGAATCGATAACGTGAGATACATCGATTGGAAGTGATTCGATCGAGTGTTCCCTTAAGGGTTCGAAAGCGTCTCCGAAAGAACACAAAATGGCTCTGACCCAATCGGACAGCAACAGGACAATTGGCGCGTCGCCATCCGCTAACACTGAATGAAGCAAAAGAAGAGATCACACATTCCCACGGCCCACCAAAATTGTCTTCATTTTGTAAAGTACTTTAATTCAGGTTTGGTAAGTAGTCCAATGACGCAGCACTGTGCAACACAGCGGGCTAATCGCGACCGTACGGGATCCATATTCCGAACATAACGGTAATGGTAATTTTAGTTGTTCGACGACGGTCCGGGATCAATCCCCTGAAGCTTCGGTTTCCTGAGAAAGTGGAGCCGTTATCTAACAGCCGTGATACGTCATGATGCCGCGGGCATAACTAGGCGGGCGTCTAAACAGAATCCAGAGGTGTCAACTTAGACGGACAGAATAAGGTGGAGAATGGGTAACACTTACGGCAATCGTGGTTTATTTAATTCGAGAAACAAAACAAAGTGGCTTTTTTATTATCTCGTTCAAAGTTTCTAACTTCGGAATCGTTGAAGATAGAGTGAAAATTTCAACGGATTTCAAACCAGCGTAAAATTCTACGCTAGATCCATACCAAAAACAGTTTTATTATTCAATTATTCATCATTTGATTATTTATTGAAAGAAAATCACATTTAAGGTATCGATCGGGTGTCAAAATTTCCGCAGATTTCAAATCCGTTGACATTTTCATTCTGTGTTTAACGATCCCGATTTTACAAAAACGAACTAATCAATGGCAGTCAAAAATGTTTATTTATTTTGCTCATCATCGCTCGAATCGTTGGCGCAGCAAATGAAATCTGGCCGCTACAAGGGAAAAAACGTTCCCCAACTGTTTGAGACCGCTATGACGACAGTCATGGAAATGGCGGCTCCGATCATTTTCGTTACGCTCACAAACAACGCTCTCCAAGAAACCAACATCATGTGTTAGTATAATTGGTAATTGGTAATTTTTAGTTAACGTCATACTAGAGCAACACAACGGGCTATTGACGACGGTCCGGGATCAGTCCCTTAAGGGAAAGATCCGAGGACAACACCTCGTCATTTTGAACCACGGTCAGCTGACGAAGCAACACCTGAGCTGGCACCCCACTCTCCAAACTTCCACGCCAACCCAACGTGAGGACTTTCGGTCACGACAGATTTAAGGTGCACCAGCCGCCTCTACACCATATGTTTACAAACAATGCACTGAGCCGGATTCGATCCAGGAACCTTCCGATCGATAGGCTAACACCTTCGGCCATATTCCGAAGGGAAAGAACCGAGGACAACGCCTCAACATTTTGAACCACGGTCTGATGACAATGTCACTACCAGAGGTGCAACACCACTCATCAATCTTCTTCAACACACCAGCAAACTCCCACCCTCCATCTCGTCGTCATTTTCACATATTTCGCACAGACGCAGAGATTTGTATGGGTCGGGGAAATCGCCCCATCGAAGCTCTCTCCTTTAATCGCATTTCAACTTCTTGTTCAGGTCTTGGTGAGTTTAATCGACACTTTTTTTAAACTTCACTACCAATTTGAGCAGACCCAACTTCCGTTTGTTTCTCCTCCGACTTTTACCACACAAATAATTAATGAGATTTTAAATTAAACCATTAAGTTTTAACAATGAAGAACTCCATCTTAGATCTCTTTTTTTAAAATCCCGGAGCTAGCGTCATATTTTGTCAGGAAGCGTCTTGGATTGCATGATATATCGGAGCAGCGTTCGGTTTAATCACAAATCCGCACGTCATCTTTCCACTGCCGTGACTCCCGTTTACGCTCGGCACATGTCATGTCTACCTTTTTGGATTCCTCAGATCTTCCTCTTTCGTTCACTATTTGTTTTCTATACTCATCCTGCTTCTTATTGACGAGATACACTACCCTACATGAATGGACCGGACGCCAGCCGATATGCATAAAACACGACTACTTGTTTGGGGGTGGGGGGTTCGTGATATGGCCTGGGGCCTTTGCATTTTGTTCCCCGTCAATGGAACGCAGACGCCTACATCAATATTTTGGACAATCAGATTCATCCTACGCTCTGGCAACTTTATGGGATGAACGAATGTTACTTCCACGACGACAAGGCTCCATGTCATGTTGCGACCTCTGTCAAGCAGTGGTATCGAGATATGGATGTCAAACGTCTTCCCTGGCCTGCTCAGAGTCCCGACCTAAACCCCATAGAACATGTGTGGGAGGCGTTAGAGCGACGTTTACAGACCAGAGAACCACGTCCGAAATCGACATCTGAGCGGGCGACATTCCTGCAGTAGGCATGGACACAAATACCCATAGCTGTGTATCAAAACCTTGTTCAAAGTATGCCCAGAAGGGTTGCTAGAGGAATTGCATCGCGTGGGTAGAGCAACCGCTTAGTAAAGCATGTATTCTTTCACTTATAACGTCACATCTTGCTGTCCGGTCCATTAGTATAGGGTAGTGTATTTGGGCATTTCTGAAAAAGTAGTGACATTTTACTTCGCACTTTGATCCTATATGCTTATTCCAAATTGTCAGATCTACTTACTGTTACTATTTATTCTTATCTATATATATAATCCTCTTACGTGGCACGCAAAAATGACGTTATTTGTTATCGCGTTTGGGCAACACTGTATGATTATTTGTTTACCACGAAGCCTCGCGCCTCAATTGAATTTATAGCGGTATCGGATAAAATTTTATCGAAAAAAAAATTAATATTAGTCAGCTGCTGCAGCTTACAAACGACATGCTGGGTATTCGATTTCAAAAGCAGCGCTCACATTTCGAGTTAAAATTTGCTTAAAGTTTTCATTTTAATTCCAAATTATTCGAGTTCTGATTCCAGAAGTACTGAAATTTTTTTCTGTAGCACAACAAATTCATGTTTGAAAAATATATTTTTGGAATATCGTATTTTGTAAGCAATGTATTCATTAATGCGAGCTAAGCGAGTAAGGTTTGCGCAGCGAACCAATGAGAATTGCAAAGCAATCCTGCGGGGGTTGGTGAGCGTTAGCAAGCAGGAGGCGGGCCCCCTAGTTCTATAGTTAAACAGCTACAAAACAACGCCTCGCTTTCCCTCGTCGGGAAGCAGAGCTACACTCCTTTCATAGCACGCGCGACCACTTGCTGGCTACCTCAACTTCGGCGGCATCTTGCTTGTGGTTATGACGTCATCAGAAATTTACAGAATGTTATTTTAGGTCTTTGTTCTTTCTTCTATCCGGTGATACAGTTAGATTTTCTAGATCTGTTAAATTATAAAAGAGAGAGAGTCATAAACTAAAGTCCGGTAGTCACAAGATCGTGATAATCGTTCCTCGGTACTTACCCTCTTCCCAAGATGGTTTGTCGTTAAAATACGGTATTACATCACTATTGTAGCTAAAGTTTTACCTTCATATTTAATTTTTAGGTCTGTCACTTGGTGTTTAGTCATTGCATTCCTGTTTTAATGGTAGTCTGGTTTATTAGTTTGACGTCTTTTAAATTTTATAGGGAGCCCCGCCCCTTACTCGCCAACCCCCGGGGATTGCTACGCAAACCAACACTCCTTTCGCAGTCAATCTCTTGTGCGACGGCGAAACTGTCTTAATAATTCGTATAATCCTGATTTGACTTTCCGGTCTATGACGTCACAGTGAGGACTCCGCCCCTGCTCGATAACGCTCGCCAACCCTTGGTGATTGCTATTCAATCCAATTCGGTTTGCTTTGCAAACCAACACTCCTGTCGCAAGTGATTTCGCTTTTTTTTTTTTAAACTTTAACACTTAAAGTATCCAAACCTGATAGCCGCATCATTAAAAAAAAACATCTTCTTCCCTATACAATTTTGAATAAACCATGTTAATCTCGTAACATTCTTATCTGTATTTAATCGGCAAACCGTCCGAGAATCGAGCGTAAAAACGAGCATGACGTCACAGCGAGTTTCAAGGGCATTTGGCAAACCCGTTAGTCAGAAAATGTAACCTTAATTTCCGTGAATAAGAATGATCGCGTATCACTCTGCGATTAAAAAAGTACGAAATTTGTGTGATCAACTTTTGATCGCATCGAATTTATTTATAAACCAATTTCGAAAATAATTGTGCCGTAAGAAAGAGTACATTCTAAAGTATACTGCGATGTTTTCAAATAAAAAAAAACTAATAGCAATAAGATATAGATGATAGTTTTAACAAAAAAGTAACAAAAATGTCCCTATTTTTCCCGAATTTCAAAAAAATATTATCAGGAACTAAATTGAAATTTCTAAAAAAACCTCGACGAGCTGCAAAAATTCCCTTTAAGAGGTACTCTAAAAAAATTACGACTGAAAACTGAAATGTTGCACTTCTTTTGCTGACTCACGTTAGAAATTTCGCGTTTTCAATTTTGACACTTAATAAACCTTTAACTATTAACCGCATCAGAAAAACTTTGTCTATTAGCCGCAAAAAAAAAAAAAAATGTCTAGGGAACACGATGAAGAACAAACCATGTTAATTTCGTAATTTTCTGATCCGTACTTTCTCGGGGAAGAGTCTAAGAATCGAGCTAAACCCAGTTTTCAATCCTCCGACGGCAGCGGCAACTTTTTTTTTAATATATAGAGATTTCCTCGTTTCAGCTGTTGTGTTTGGCGGCGCTTGTCCTCTTCTGGATCTATAAATCCCGAACCAAGCAACAACACCTCGCATCCGCTTCCTAGAAAAGCGTAGCAGAGACCGCACTACATAAAACATCGTTGTTGAGAGATTCAACGAAATCCATTTGAGATCCTTCGCTCAAGTGAAACAGTTTCTTCAAACCTTGAGACACAATAAAAAGGATCGAGAGTGTTTTGCAAGAGGGAAATGCCACCCATCATCATAAAACAGTTGCAGTGTCTACTTTTATACCCTCGCAAAGTTTAGAGTGGCAAAATGACGAAATGGAAATCCCAAGTTCAGATAGTCCCGGAAGATTTTATTTGTCCGGAAGTATTCAGCTGATCTCGGAAGCGTTTTTCTTTAGGTTTGACCTCAAATGACGACTCCAATTTATCATGAAGGAATTTATTGAAAAAGAATTCGTAGGCTGTGTCGAGGACACAGTAGTTTTGACGTGAATACCCGGACCTGGTGTTGCCTCACGGCATGAATCAAGGACATAATAAGAAGTTTGAACGATTGTTTAGGGCGATTATTCGAAAGTTGATTTACAGTTGGAGCGATTAACGCTTTGGGATTAATCCCGGATCGTCGTTAATCACCCGTTCTGTTGCTCCAGTGCGATGTTAATTAAAATACCTACCTACCTTGAACGAGTCAAGTGGTAATTTTTAATTAACGTCGTACCAGAGCAACACATTTGTCTATTGACGACCGTCCGGGATCAATCCCCCAAGGGAAAGATTCAAGGACAACACCGCGTAATTTTGAACTATGGTCAGATGACGATGCAACGCCTAAGCTGGCACCCCCACTTGCTAAACTTCCACACCAACCCTACGTGAGGACTTTCGGCCAAGACACATTTAAGGTGCACCAGCCGCCTCGACACCATACGCTTACAAAAATCCATATACTGACCCGGATTCGAGCCAGGAATCTTCCGATCAAAAGGCTAACACCTCAACCATCACACCTGTAGGTCGGCAACGATTCAAGTGGAATTTAAGATTTTGTGTTGTAGAGCAGGCATATCACTAACTCGCGGCCCACAACGAATATCTTTGCGTCCCAGTCAATATTTATCAGTATTTAACAAATATTTTACTAAAATTTCGTAGCTTCATTTTTTTTAATTTCGAATTATCAATAACGAATGACAACATTCGCCAATGACCGATTACGAGTTGCGTTGCATCGACTCACCATTTCTCCATCAATAGCAGCGGATATTTTACCACACTATTAATCTACTATTGCCTTGCTTGATGTACCTAAATGCGCGTTTTCAAGAATCAAGTTTAATTGACCGATTATAGATGATCAACAAAAGTAGAATGAAAACTACTGTGAGAACCCTTGTTTCAATAGTTTATAAACTTTTGAGTGGATCCAGAAAAGTTTGACCCATTCAAACTTTATCGTTCAAGTGATGAGTCATCCGCCATCTGCTTTCGAGTTGAAACTTGTCTTGAATAGTGTGAACTTCAGTTTGACTGTCAAGTTTGCATTCAACTGGTCATGCCACACGTGTCTGTGTTTTACTTTTAGGTATAAAAAGTTTAAAAAAGGAGCCTCTAGTGGTCTGAAAGTGCAATGCTAATATTTTTACAACTGTATCATAACCATCGACTGGATAAACATAAAAATAAAGATACAAGAGCTGCAATTGATAAACTTGATAAAGTAGTGCAAAGTAATAAAAATTAGACATATTTGATAAATCTGTCGTTGACATGCTAAAACAGATGCCTCTTTGCGATGCAATCATCTGCCAGGAACACATTCAAACTGTAATAAGACAAAAGCGATTGAAACTCTTTAACATCACCTGCGTTTTCACGTTCTCATCGTACAACTCAAGGGTCGTCGTCAGTTTCAATTGAATCATGCGGAGATGATTCGCAGGAGCCATCTCTGCTATACTTGCTAAAGCTTAACTTGCTAAAAAGACGTTTGTTACAATTTTTTCTGATGTTAAATAAAATTGGGTATTTAGTTCTTTTAACAAAACTGTTACTATCTGTACAACTTCACGCACAGTTGCTTTCGGCGCCATTTTAAAACTGAAACTGTTGATCAACTTCTATTGAAATGTGAGAACAAAAACTGATTCAACTTTTATTGATCAACTATAATCGCTCAATTAAACTTGATTCGTAAGAACGTGACAGTAAGTATTTCGCTTTCGGAGAATAAAAAAGTTCAGTCATGTTGGAGTGCCTGAATTTTACAAATATTTTCCAGACAGATTTGAAAACACTCGAAAATTCGCATATAGGATTATTTCCATGCTTGGAAGTAGCTATCGGTGCGAGCAATTACTTTCACTTATGAAAGGAAATAAGACTCATGTCATATCTAGGATTCCTGACTTTGGATCAGCTTTGAAAGTGATCATTGCAAACAAAATATCCCCCGAAGTAGGACAGATGGTAGCAGAGAAGATATGCCGTCAGGAAGGAAACATTATTTTTTTTACAATGTCCTGGGTTTTTTTTGTGCTGTGTTTACGAAATTGAAGTTTTTGTTTTTGTGCGGCCCGCATAAACTAAGACCTTGTTTATTTGACCCGTGTTAGCAATTGAGTTTGACATGCTTGTTGTAGAAAGATTGTTGCTGTCGGATATTAAACCTTACACTGCAACGCTTAGATTTTTTCAATCGTCTCACAGAACAGTTCTTTCGCCTGACTGTCCGAGCCCCCTTACCTAATTAGCAAACTTGAGCGATAGGGCCGGGAGTGGCATTTATGACTGACGCTTTCCTTTCATAGTGTTGTGTGGCGTGAGAAGAGATATCACCGGAGCGACTTTCAGCTTTTTCCAAAGCGTTCACGCCTCACGGTCGACAGGGTAGGGGGCCAACGAACAAAAGGAGGGACCCTCTAGAACAGGAATGGGCAACCTTTGGAAAGTTGCGGGCTAAACTTTAGGATATTAAGGAAGTCGCTGGCCGTAGATAATAGGTAGTTGTAAAAAAGTAATAACGATAAGGTTTATTTTATTTCATATATTTATAAAGTAGAATGGTTCCATGAACAGAATAATATCGTATTGGTTAAGTATTTACTTACTTACTCACCAGAAATTAATGAGAAGTATGAGCTTGAACTTGCAAAACAAGATAATCAATGTTGGGATCAATCCCACTAATATACAGGTACAGAGTGTTTTCCAAATTTTCATCTGTAAGCCTGGTTTGATACTTCGATTTGTTAGTTTTCATCAAGGAAAAGAACTAACCGAGTATTCTTGATTTGTATCAGTGTTTTTATAACAATCACATCCGCAAGTAAGGAATAGAATCAAGAAGAACAAGGCCGTTTCTCGTATACAATTAATAACGAAATTTATAATTATTATTCCCGATTATCCGTGGAATTGAGTTGCGCGATGTGTCGACGATACCTTGTCTGGCGACTTTGAAACCTCGTTTTGATTTAATTTGTTCAAGAAAACAGGCTCAGTCATCTCATATGTCATCTCAAAACATTTAAGTACACAGAGGGGGAAAGGAAAGTGAAGGGCAAAACATGTAAGCATAAAAATACGTAATGGCAAAAGAAGAGGGTGACAAAGTTCGAAAAATTGACACAGAAAAAAATGAGAAGACAAAAACAAAAACAAAAAAAGGACATAAACATAAGCAAAAAACAAAATCAGAACAAAATGAGAAGACAAAAACAAAAACAAAAAAAGGACATAAACATAAGCAAAAAACAAAATCAGAACAAAAAAAAAACCATGAAATCATTTTTAAAAAAAATAAATAATAATAATAATGTTAAATCCAGAAGTCAGAACGTTTAAAACACAGCCAAAATGACATACATAAGTTTCGATAGAAAAGCAAAGTTATTTTGAGAACTTTCGACTTAGATGTAATCAATGTTGGAGCTGAGTGAAATTAAAACTGTGTAGTAACTACTGATTTCTTTCACTCTCATTCACCCTATGGCCTGACGTATTACACGCCTTAAACCTAGCGCCGTGTCCCCATACAGCCCTGTTCGGGCTTTTTTAGGATCAAGATCGGGACAGTTTTTTCTTATGAGAGAGACAACAACCAGGAGGCTGAACCCGCTTGGACGAGTTGCGGATGAGCAACCGGAGTTCGAGACTCGATTCTGCACGTTAAACTATCGTGGTCTCAAATGTCCTCACGTTGGTGTGGTGTTGGAGTTTGGTGAGTGGACCTTACGAAAATTTGTATAGAATGTGATCTATTGAATCTTATAGAATTATAGAGCGTTTTTCAATAAGCTCAGAAAAGTAACCGCTATATAATTCTATAAAACTCTATTGAGTGCCTGTAGAAACCTTTTTAGAAGCTCATTTGTTTATTTCACGACTTTTCTATAGACTACAAGACTTTAGAACTTACTTTACTATGAAATACACAGTCCAGTCACATTAATGTGACCACCTGTCAAAAGCCAGAATAACCACCTTTGGCAGAGCGGACCGCTGCGAGACGTGCAGGAAGAGAGTCAATTAGGTTTCTGAAGGTGTTCACTGGGATGTAGCCATGCCGACTCCAGTGCCGTGGCCAGCTGCGCTAGATTACGCGGTTGAGGATCCATGGCAATTGTTGCAGGGTGTTTGCTTTCAGACGTTTCACGCCGTATACACCAACGTCCATCTGTCCGATGGAGCATAAAACGTGATTCATCGGAAAAAGCCACCTGTCGCCACTCTGTGGACGTCCAGTTGCGGTACTGGCGTGCAAATTCCAGCCTTCGTCGCCGATAAACAGCAGTCAGCATAGGTGCATTGACCAGGCGTCTGCTGCGGAGGCCCATGCGCAGCAACGTTCGCCGAACCGTTGTTGAGTATACACTCTTGGTAGCCCCTTGGTTTATCTGGGCGGTCAGTTGCTCAACAGTTCCACGTCTATTCGCTCGAACGCATCTCCGTAGCCTTCGTTCGCCTCTGTCATCTATAGCCCGTGGTGCACCACATGTGCCACGTCGCTGATTTTGGATAGTGCCATTTTGCCATGCACGGTATTCTTTTAACACGGCGGCACGCGAACAGTTCACAAAATTAGCCGTTTCCGAAATGCCCTTGCCCGAAAGCCAATAATCATGCCCTTTTGGACATCGGATCAATCGCTACGTTTCTGCATTACGCCAACGATTGAAATGCTTTCCGATGCTTTAGGACATCCTTTATATACACTCCACTGCAATGTGCTTCCATTTGCCTTTTGTGATTGGTTATTTCACGTTGGCGCCGAAAGTAAGTGGTGGTCACATTAATGTGACTGTATGTGTATTTAGTGTGCCGTCAACTAAAAAACGTTGAGAAACACTGACCCACGTAGTTCAGGCTTTTATTCCCCCCACACACACACACTCTTTTGTTGGCGAGAACCGAGAATATTTACTTTTTTTTCGAGAGCGATTGTAAAAAGTGCCATGAGCCGGATCAAAAGTCGGGTCGGGGCACATCCGGCCCTCTGGCCGGGGGTTGCCCATATATGAGTTAGAAGGTCAGTCCCTGACAGCTCGTCAATGGTGATCGATGCCACTGGTCACTTAAAAGGTGGATAACATCCACCGTACGCAGATATATACCATGCCGTTGGTGTAAACAAAATTTTAGAGGTAACAATTGTCAACATGCCGCAGCGTAAAGGTTAACTGATGGTTTCTTGAGGGGGATTTGTGGCGCAAGGCCACACTTGGCCAAGCTTTGCCAAACACGGGTCAGACGATGTCAAGAAGGGACAGAGAGATCGCTTTGGCAACTTCCTGTCACGACCTCCCCTGTTTACTAAAGACAGTAAACATCATGGGAGAAAGAAAAGACAACTAGGGCTCCCGGGTTCGCAGGGTTCCCACTCTTTTTTTCTAACTAAAAATAAGGACTTTCTAAGCACTTTCTAGGTCAAAATAAGGACTTTATAAGGACTTTACAAGGACTCAAATAAAACAATGAACAAACCGTATTATACAATGTAATACCTGACTTTCGACCAAATGGGGATGCTCTTACAGATTAGTTAACCTTATAAGAATAGTAGTAAGTAAAAAATTTAATATTCAAGTCTATTTTCTAAAAAGTATTCACAAATAATGCCACACAAAAATGAGATTTTTCAAAATAATCCGACTCATTTTTACAAAAATTCAGCAGTTAATATATGGGCATTTACGTGTACACGTATTAGTAATTTGTGTAAGTACATAAGCAAATTATACAAATTATAGAATGTAGACCACAAGAAAAAAACTTTGTATGTTTTTCTTTTATCTCTTCGCAGTGCATTTGTTTTTATAACTAGGGGGCTCCTCCCCCTGCTCGCTTACGCTCGCCAACCCCTGGGGATTGCTACGCAATCACGTTTGGTTTGCTTCGCAAACCAACGCTCCTTTTACATATGCCATTTGGTTTGCTTCGCAAACCAACATTCCTTTCGCAGAGTTCGTGAATCCTGAATCTCGTGAATAATTCGTGTTATCCTGTTTCACTTTCCGTTCAATGATCACAGCGATGACTTCGACCACTGCTCGCTTACGCTCGCCGACCCCCGGGGATTGCTAAGCAATCCCGTTTGGTTTGATCCGCAAACCAATACTTCTTTCGCAAGTGATTTCACTTTTTTTTTACTTTAATACTTAATGCACCCTAAACTAATAGCCGCATGAATAAAAAAATCTTCTGCATCTTGTTCCCTGTACAATTTTAAGTAAACCGTGTTAATCTCCAAGCTTTACGATCTGTACTTTGTAGTTTCTCGGTAAACCGTCTGAGAAGAGAGGGTAAAAAGCGAGCCTTTTTCCTCTCCAAATAAAAAGAAATCGTTTTTATGGCAATTGTTGCTACGATAAATTTGACATCCGGCAAACCCGATAGTCAACAATACAACCCTCATATGCTCCGCGAAATAAAAAATACGAAATTTGTGTCAACAACTATTGCTTGCATCGAATTTATTTAAGAACCAATTTTAAAAATAAGCCAACCAACCGGTATAGTGGTTAAGGTGTTAGCCTTTAGATCGGAAGGTCTCCGGTTCGAATCCGGGTTCGGGCATGGATGTTTGTAAGCGTATACCAGCTCAGGTGTTGCTTCGTCATCTGAACATGGTTCAAAATTACGAAGTATAAATTGTTAGGGGCAATGATGGTCCTCCCACTGGGTGCTCCTTCACAAGTGGCCATCACTTCCGGCCTTGTAGTGGCCAATGACTTAGGTCAAAATGTGCCCGCAATTAGGAAAAAAAAAATTAATAATTGTACCGTAATAAAGAATACATTCTGAGGTATACTGCGATATTTTCAAAATTAAAAACTAATAGTAATACGATATAGATATGACAGTTTTAGTTTTGTATCGGAAATTACGATCTGAAAGTTCCGAAAATTGTATGACCCACTTTTAATTGCATCGATTTTATTTATTAACCAATTTGAAAAATAATTGTACCATAAGAAAGAGTGTAATGTAATGTATTCGGTGATTTACATTAAAAATGATGATACAGTGATTCAAATTTTAAAAATAATGGTTTTTGCTGTAGATATAACGGTTTTAACAAAAAGTAGCGAAAATATCCAAAGATTCCGAATTTTGTGTGACCAACTTTTGATCGCATCCAATTTAATTATTAACCGATTTCAAAAATAATAGTACCGTAAGAAAGAGTACATTCTGAGGTATACTGCGATATTTTAAAAATTAAAAACTAATAGTAATTAGATATAAATACGGCAGTTTTAAAAAAAAATAACAAAAATGTCCCGATTTTTCCCGAATTTCAAAAAAATATTATCAAGAACCAAATTGAAATTTCAAAAAAAAACTCGACGAGCTGCAAAAACTAACGTTGAGAGGAACTCTTAAAATAAAACTCACGGCTAAAAACTGAAAATTTGTATGCGTTTTTTTCTCACTCGCGGAAGAAATTTCGCTTCTTCAATTTTGACACTTAATAAACCCTAAACTAATAGCCGCATCGGAAAAAAAATGTTAATAATTGTCCAGGGAATACGATGAAAAACAAACCATGTTAATTTCATTCTTTTCCGATCAGTACTTTCTCGGGAAACCGTCTAAGAATCGAGCTAAACAACACAGTTTTCAATCCTGCGGCGGTGGCGGCGGTAACTTTTTTTTAATATAGAGAGAAAAGGGAAAGAAAAAGTTAAGTTTGATGATGACCGTACTTGGTGTTGTCGGTCTCCCAGCTGCTGTTGCGAGTTTGATTTTTTGTTCTTATTCTTTTCATATTGTTTTGGTTTTTACTTTTTAATGGTCTTTAGGGGAGTGTATGAGCAATTTTTTCGCATATTGCTGCTCATGGGTAGGAAACAGCATTTTGTGTTGTCTGGGTCAGGCTCCTCCCTGATCCACCAGTGTTTTCATTTTCAAAACATTCCCAATTTTTTTATTTAAAATTTCTTTTTGAAATTATAGTGCCTATTTTGTCTGCAGCTTCACCCTGCTTATGAAATGGAAATTACTCACCCCAATAATTATTTTATAATACACTTTCATAAATTCATAATGAAAATAAGAAGTAAACTAATTTATTGACACATAAGAGGTTTCAATGAAATAAAATTAGTGGAAACAAACTATTCATTTACTACATACGTCAGAGTCAAATTTAACTGGAACGGACGAGTTTCAAAGAAAATATTTTCCCGTGAACCAAAACGGATCATAAGAGGGTACATGTACAGTCTACGTTTATGAGCAATGGCGATTTGTTTTGCCGTACTTCTAAAAGTCGACAAGGAAAGAATTATTTAAAAAATCTTTTTCTTTTCATAACGGAAAATGAAAGCTTGAAAACGTTTAAAAAGTATATTTTTTATGAACTTTCACAAAAAGTAATGAGATTAAACACATTTCAAAGAATAATTGTGAACCAGCAGAAAAACTAAACAGCAAATGTTGGGTAAGAAAACACTGAAACATCAATTGCACTAAATACAATGAGCCTGTTGAAAAAGAGAAATATTTTTAAAAGAATAAAAGCAAGAGAAATACAAATAAATGAACCAATGGTATCAAAGAAAAAAATTTTAAAGGACCAATGCAATCGAAGGATATTTAAAATCAAAATAACCAATGGAAGCAAAGAAAAAAATTCAAACGAACGAATGTAATTAAACGAGTAACGGATTTCGGAAGAACCTTTCTAGAATATTAAAAATAAAAATTGAAAGTTACTGTTTGCAGAGGTTGCCATGAAATTCACAATAACCTAAAAGACAGTGGACTATAGATCTATTAGATCTAATGTATCTCAGACCGCACTTGCGTTGTGGCCGTAGGGCCGCACATGGAAAAACCGGATGTGTGCACCAGGCCTTAACTGACTGACAAAAAAATTAATTAACATTTTATGATTGTATTCTAGTTTACTCTATAAGGGCAACTATTTTGTGCATTGCGAGAGCCACTCACAAGTCGAAAACAGACCGATTTTCATGGGTTTTCAAGTTTTTAAAGTGTATTATATATATATATGAGCTCATCAAGATACGTGCTCATCAAGAATCAATCGACGATTTGTATATCGGGTATCAAGGGTTGCCATTCAAACAAGCCAGTTCCCGAATCATCACCAAAACTTGTAAGCAGTTTTATCGCTGATCAGCCGCTAAAAAGAGGTCGGAAATAGTGTGAAAAATATCGTCATTTGAAAATTGAATTTTGTTTTCAAAGGGAAAAAAAGCACTTTCTAAGGACTAATGATGCAAAATAAGCACTTCTAAGAGCCCTTAGAAATAGGAGGTCAAAATAAGCACTTTCTAAGCACCTGTGGGAACCCTGGTTCGTGAAGGCAGTACACACAAAATGATATGTGTCCCCGAGAGGTCAATAATTGCAGCGTAGTCCGGTAGCTTCCGAATGGCAGTCCTCACTCCACGCAATCCGAAGATACACTGGCCCAAAGCTGGCCCAGCACCGTAGAATTTTGATAAAATAAAGGACTCCGCGTTCAATGGTCCGAAGGTCGTGACACGCGCACGGACATATTTTTGTCTAGAAGACGCTCTATTTATCTTCAGGACATGTTTCTTCTGATTTGCTTTTGGAACACCAGACGAATTCACGTCAAAAATATTTCCGCTGTACACATACGAAAACAACTTCCGTCTCGAGCAGGGAGGTGTTAACCGGAAGGCTCACGCGCTCGCAGGAACATGAATGTTAAGTTAAAAAGATCGTTCTCAACCCTCTTGGTCTCGACGAGGTAACATTAACACATTTTTCAGGTCGCGATGGACATACTCTACAAGAATGGACCGGACGCCAACGGATATGCATAAAATCCGACTACTTGTTTGGGACCTTTGCAGATTGTTCCTGGCCAATGGAACGACCTACGTGAACATTTTGGACCATCGGGTTCTTCCTACGCTCTGGCCATTTTATGGAATGGACGAATGTTACTGCCAAGACGACAACGATCCGTGTCACGTTGCAGCCTCTGTCGAGCAGTGGTCTCGAGATATGGATGTCAAACGTCTTCCCTGGCCTGCTCAAAGTCCCGACCTAAACCCCATAGGACATGTGTGGAACGCGTTAGAGCGACGCTTACGGACCAGGGAACCCCGTTCGAAATCGACAGCTGAGCGGGCGACATTCTCGCCGCGGGAATGGACACACCCATAGCTGTGTATCTAAACCTCGTTGAAAGTATGCCCAGAAGGATTGCCAGTGTCATTGCAGCACGTGGGGGACCATTTCCCTAATAAAGCATGTATTCTTTCCCTTTTACCAGGAGTTCCCAACCTTGTAATAACTGCGTACCACTTGAAATTTTTAGAAATTTTTGGCGTCCCACCAGTTTTATATTTTTTTACAAACATATATCTAATGTCAGAAGAGTGCCCAATGGCTTGTTCTATTTTAATTAAAAGACTAAGAAAGTTTCCTATTTTATGATGAATGCACTTGTATTTCGTATTATTGATGTTTTAATAAATGAAAAAAATAAAACGATTATTGAAAATGACTGTTTTATTTTTTACTCACAGGTCTAAAAACAAATAATTTTAAATAATGAGTACAAACTAAGCAAACAAAGATTAACATAATCAAAAATCAATTGTAGTGCAAAACTTGTTGTTTGTCTTTTATTAAAATATCAATATCAGGAGCAATGGAGCTTTACTTCACTCTTAAGAACGCTTCAACACTTACTGTGTTTCTATATTTATTTTTTAGATACAAAAGTTCAGAAAAACCACTCTCACACAAGTAACTAGTAACAAATGGTATAAGACAGGGAGAGATATCAACTTCATTTCGCCGAGATTGCCATTGAATAGAAATAGATCATCAACAACAACGTTTCTCTTTAAATAATGTGCTACTGTTAGCGTTATTTATTCCAATGTAATAAAAACGTTAATCACAAAATTGATTTCATATAATCCCATTTTTCCTATAACGAGGTTTACATACTAAAAAATCGAACACACTTCGTAGAATATTTGGGTCGCTCGTATCATCCTTGCGTACCACCTGAAACGTTGCCGCGTTCCACCAGTGGTACGCGTATAACCGGTTGGAAATCCCTGCTTTATACCATCCCATCTTGCTGTCCGATCCATTATTGTAGGGTAGTGTACATCGTCGAAACCATTTGGAGGGTTGAAAGCGTGGATTGAATGTTCATAAAAATCGCACACTCTATGAGAGAAGAGTGCGGGCGCCCGCGTTTGCTGACTTCCGCGATTCTCTAAAATCGAGATTCACTTCCCGCACTCTTTGAGGGGTGCAGCTGGAGCTCTTGAATGGGCCATCTGCACCCCACCCTGGGAGTGAGCAGCTGTCGCCTGCGACGTGGGAACGGTCGCATCGCCAACAATTGCAGGGTGCTTGCTTGCATAGGGTCCGAAAATGATTTTGGGCTGGATCAGTTACAGAGCACCCACGGATTCAAGGTGTCTACTAATTTCTCAATTTAGGGACATTTTGGGGACTTTCTAAAATAAATGCATGATCTGATTTCACATGATTATGTGGGTCAGTTAGATGCAATTATACTTTAAAATCACACATTACTTTATTGCTTCAATCTAATCTCGAGAAAAGAAGACTAATATCAAATTACAGCTTTAAAAAGCTGCTTTCTAAATAAAATTTTAAAAATAAAGACCAACCATAAATCATGTCACAGTAGATGAACATTAAACAAATACTCTATACTATAATATATTCATCATTTTTGTTTTCTGAATGCTTGAAATTTTAATACAAATTGAAGAAATCAAGAATTACTTTAAAAACATTTAGTCAAGTAAATTTTTGGATTTTTATGTTTCATACATCAATGGTAATTTTAGTTAAAGTCGTACTAGAGCAACACAACGGGCTATTGACGACGGTCCAGGATCAGTCCCTTAAGGGAAACATCCGAGGACAACACCTCGTAATTTTGAACCACGGTCAGATGGTTTTATGCATCAAATGAAGTTGGTAAAAAATTATTTATCAGTTTATGCATTTAAAAAAATGCTGTTTCCGAATGGGGTTGGATTGGGGAAGTGACTCCATTTTCGTTTTCTTTTCAGCTTGCATAATTTTTTTGTCTAATTGTTAAATATCATCATTTGCAGTTTGCATTATTTGCAATTTTCTTTTGTTTAAGTTCAGCTGCCAACTACCTTTTGTTTTCGACCAAAAAAAATGGGATAAAATTTCGGTCCAAAATTTAGGATTTAGTGACATTTTCGGGACCAGTTTTCCGTTTTCGGCATATTTTCGAGGCCAGTAGACACCCTGTGATTGGCTGCCTCATCTCATCATAAAAAAGAGTTGAACGTAAAATAAAGATAAGAAAATTTAAAATTTGGAAGATATGAGGATGCTATAGATTGACTCTAAAGTTAACAACCAAGTACCTGAAAATGGGAGAGAAATTATTCACATCCGAAACAATAGAGTGCAAAAGTGATACCTATTTTGTGTGAAAATGAGATGACTTATTTTCCAAGCAGTTGTTCAGTAATTAATGACCTAAAAATGTGTATATTTTAGGGATGCGACATCGACAGCAAAACATCGATGTTGATAATACATCGCCCCAAAAACATCGATGTTTTTAAAATTCAGTGTATTTAAACTTTTCCCCCCATTTCTTGATACTGGTTTAGCACCTAGTGATGCAATACTGACAGCAAAACATAGATGTTCAAAATTAAAACATCGATGTTGATAATGCATCGCCCCCAAACTATCGATGTTTTTAAATTCAGTGTATTCAAACTTTTTCCCCATTTCTTAAAACTGGTTTAGCAACTAGTGATGCGACATCGACAGCAAAACATCGATGTTCAAAATTAAAACATCGATGTTGATAATGCATCGCCCCCAAACTATCGATGTTTTTAAAATTCAATGTATTTAAACTTTGTTTCCCCTTTTCTTAAAACTGGTTTAGCAACTAGTGATGCGACATCGGCTCCAATACATCGATGTTTTTTATAAAACATCAATGTTTTGAAAACATCGACATCGATATCGCATCTCTACTTTTTAGACCCTTCACCCTTGGCCACTTGGGTGTAAAAGTATGTTCAATTTGCTGATTACGAAAATTACGCTACTTGGTTAGTTTTTAAATTTTTATAACGGTATTTTTTTCATTTGAAAATAAAACATCGACAAGTATAAATATCGATGTTACAAAAACATCGACCCCAAAACATCTATGTTAAATACATCGATGTTTTTTAAAAAAACATCGATGTTTTGAAAACATCGACATCGATGTCGCATCCCTAGTATATATACATTCGATTTACAAAATAACTTCTTTTTCAAACTCTTCCAAGGTAAAATGTTTGTTTTTCACCTATTTAATTCAACAGGCTTAAATCCCTTTAGTGTGCATTCCTTATCCTTCGTTGTCCATCACTTGACAACGTCGTGTTTGACGCAAGCTTGACCAGATAAATCCCTTACGCCATATAAAAACCCCAACCCACGTGGATTTTACGTGGCTCAAGATCCTATTTGATGATCCAACTACACCCGGGGGGGAAATCTAGCTTTCACCGCTTACAACTCGCAGGTTCGTTGCACAGCACGGCCACATACACACAAAATAAGGTCTACTAACACATAAAACAGAAATTCTCCCAAGGTACCGGGAATAAACCTCAATCGTCTTCAGATCGCAAGGTGCTAGAGCAGTGGGCAAACCCATGATACGTTTTTGATATCATTAGGAGGTTCAGATGACGGTATTAAATGTTTAACTTCACAGCTCCGCACGCTTTGCCTACAAACCTACCAATAATTATTTGCCATAAATAAAAAAACATTTAAGTTATTAGGTATTTAATTAACCAGGCTCACAGGAACAACGTAACGTAAAAAGCATTCGGAGAAACCGATAACAGTTACCAGAGATACCGCCCTGGGCTTATTTGACTTTCAAAGTGGTTTCAACGCAATATCTCGTCCACCAAGATCCATTTTGCTAGCGACGAAAAATATCATACTCAAGACATTGCCGATGAAGATGTCAGAAAAGACGAGGGTTGCGTTTATTAGATTAGGTTTCACGGTAGCCAGGTCGAACAAAGGACACATTGCGACAGAAAAAATATGGCTCATCCGGAAAGTTCTGCGCGTTTTTTAAGATAAGTACAAAAAACCTAAGAAAATTTCAGTGAATCACATAAACCCCATTTCTGGCAGCTGGAAAAATCATTTTAAAAAATCATTAGGCTTATTTGTAAAGAAGTTATCGAGGTGCTGTTTGACAGTCTCCAAAGAATTGACCGTTCAAAGAATTTTGAAGTGACCTGAAGAGGTGAAAATGTGAGGGTCTCGTGAACATGGCCTTATTCAAAAATTCATTGTCTGACATTCGGCTAAATGTGGGGTCATTCTGGAAGACAACACATCGACGATGGGTCAGTTCTGGCGTCTTTGCTTCGATTTCTGCTTTCAATACTGCCATTTGAGAACAGTATTTTTCCGAATTTATTGTCTGATTTTGTGGCAACAATTCATAACAAACAATTCCTTTGTAGTCCCACCCTACAGAAAGCGTTACTTTTTTGGGATGCAGTCCCCCTCTCGATGTTAAGAGGACACCATCTTCGAGGCTTAAATTTAACAAACCACCTTCGAACTATGGCCTCCGAAACAGCGCTATGTCCATATCTATCACACATTTTACGAGCAATCTGTCTAACATTTTTTCCTTTCTTAAAATAAAAGAGCATAATAGGCCGAAAATGAACTTTCTGGTGCGCAGAGCTTACCGGATAACCCTAATATAAAACCACTGCAAACTCGAAAAGATTCTAAAATAAAGGGACTCCAGAGCAACATTTTTAGAGAATAAAACAGCGGGAGAAAAACCACGAGTTCGAAATGCAAGAAGTTGAAACACGTCGATCCAAACCATGCATGAAATAATTTGAGATGAAAACATAATGTTAATGAATTTATGATTTTAAAATGGTTAAAATGGTGCGTCGGCAACATGATGCAGGTAAATAAAAGGATGAGATTGACCGTGGAATGAGAGAGTATGGCACGAATGGGATACACAGAATGAGAAAAGCAACTGCGTTTGAGGGAAGTGACGCTGAGGCCAACCTGCGATGGAAGTTTTCAGTGCAAAGGAAAAACAAATCGGCTCTAATAACACGCATTTCATTAATTCAAATATTTAATTACAAATTTGAAACATATACAGGGTGATTCATAAAAGATGGACAAAACTTTAAAGAGGTGATAGTACACATCCAAACAAACAACTTTCATCAAAGAATGCATGGTCGGAAACAAAACGCAATGGTGCTGGCACATTTGAAAACTTGATCCTTGCAAATGTTAAAGCTCCATTCTTGTTGTTTGCTATTGGTAGAAGAACGACAGTAATAGCATGCAAATGTAATATGGGGAAAAAGAACTTGCATGCAAATTTTCGCCTCGAAAAAGCCGATGATCCGACTGCAACTGTCAATCGCGGTAGGAACATAATGGAAGACGTTGCTCTTCACTAATAAGGAAAAGGCTGATTTGCAATTTATCTACGGATTTGCAAATGGAAAGGGCTGAGGCTCAACGATTGTACGGTTGCCCGACCGTAAAACATTTGAGCACTTGCACCAACAGTTGTGCGAGGCGGGATCCTTTCTCGCTTCCCGGTCGGATGCAGGTCGTGCAAAGACGCACAGAACGTCAGTCGTGGAAGAAGCCATTGTGGATAGGGTGGCTGATCAGCCAAGTACCCGAGCAGTGTCTAGGCAGTTACTTGTATCACGATCCACGACATGGCGAGTACTGAACGTTTGCATCCTTACCATGAACTTCAGGAACTGACTTAAAGCGATTCTCCTCGGCGTGTGGAATTCGCTAGCTGGTTTCTGCAGAGTAAATCCAGGTTTTGTGGCAACTGTGCTTTTCACGGATAAATGTACATTTACATGTGAAAGTGACAATCAACATGTTTGGGTATATGTAAATCCATATTTCACTTTTTCACATGCTCATCAGCGGCGCATTTCTATCAATGTTAGGCAGGGATAATCGGACACCACCTAATCGAACCTTATATTCTGCCAGAACACCTTGACGGGAAAAAATACCTCACGTTTCTGCAACAGGTGCTGCCAGACATGTTGAAAGACGTTCCCACACACATCCAGAATGTAATGTGGTTCCAGTAAGATGGAGCACCAGCCCATTATGCACAAGAGGTGCAAAACGATCTGGATTTAACTTTTCCGAACCGATGGATTGGGCGAAGTGGTCCTGTAGCTTGGCCACCACGCTCGCCACATCTTTCATGTAATGATTTATTTCTGTGGTGACAGCTGAAGGCTCTTGTGTATGAGGCCCCCGTTGAATCTGCAGAAGATCTCGTCGCCAGATTTTCGGTCGCTGCAGGGGAAATACGCGATATGCCTGGCGTTTTTCAGAAAGTTCGCCAATCCTTTCTTCGCCGTTGTACCTCATGCATAGCCACTGCCGGTCACTGTTTTGAACACATATTGTAATCACATGTCATTAAACTTGCTTTTGTCACTTATTCTCTCTTTGTGTGTTTATGTCTCTTAAAACAAACACTCTAGCACCTTTGCGTTTTAATTCCGACCATGTATTCTATGATAAAAGTTATTTGTTTGGATGTGTACTTTTCATCTCTTAAAGTTTTGCCCATCTGTTAAGAATCACCCTGTATCCAATACATTATAGTATTTATAATTAGTAAGGTATATCATACATGAAAACACATTTAATAATTAAATTTAAGCACTCTCTCCCATTTACCAAAAAAATATAACAACTAGCCACTGCGTGACTAGCACGGCGTTGTCTATCACAGTTCTTTTCGTGAGGTCAGGTGTGACCACTGCTCGTTAACCTCAGATGACTGCTACCGAAACCAAATGGGATTTCGTGACCTATTGGATAACAGCCATTACGGCATTGCCCGTGTTGTTAGTTTGCTTCCAAACCAACACCACGGTAAACGGCGTAAAAGCTTCGTCATTGTCAAATGCGGCTAAATTCGAATTGCGAAGAGATACAATCGGCATGACGTCACACTCTTTTGCAAAAATATAAATATTTGTTTGAAAAATTATTTATTCAAAAAAATCAAACGTTTTTTGTATCTATCAGGCGTAAATTTTCCGCAGATTTCAAATCCGTTGAAATTTTTAATCTATCTTTAACGATACCATTTTTACAAAAAAGATCAAACAATGCCAGTCAAAACATTTTTTATTTGTTTTGCTTTCCTTCGCTGGAATCGTTTGAGCGCACGAAATGGAAAATATGAAAATAATATGTAAAGAAATATTTAATAATTAAATTTAAGCACTCTTTTTCTCACCCATATACCAAAGCCAACCAACCGGTATAGTGGTTAAGGTGTTAGCCTCTAGATCGAAAGGTTCCTGGTTCGAATCCGGGCATGGATGTTTGTGGGTGTAGAGGCGGCTGGTGCACCTTAAATCTGTCGTGGCCGAAAGTCCTCAAGTTGAGTTGGCGTGGAAGTTTGGAGAGTGAGGTGCCAGCTCAGGTGTTGCTTCGTCATCTGACAGTGGTTCAAAATTACGAGGAGTTGTCCTCGGTTCTTTCCCTTAAGGAATTGATCCCGGACCGTCGTCAATAGCCCGTTGTGTTGCTCTAGTATGACGTTAATTAAAAAAAATACCAATTACCCATTTACCAAAAAAAATATTATAATAATGAAAAAAATACAGAATTAAGTAAACTGATTGATGTGCTGTGAAAAATAATTGAAATTGAATTTTTCAGTTAGAAAAAATCATCTATTCCGCAATAAGTAGTACCCCATTCACTTCCGTAGAAACTACGGAGAATCCGTATCAGTTGGCATCTCTTCGTCTGTGGCAAGTGATATTTCTTGTTATAAATGAACAAGCATTTGATGTTTTGTCTGAAGAACAACACCTCCCCCCCCCTCCTTCGTTGATAAAGGTTTTTGACTGGATTCGAAATCGCAACCCTCCGGTTCGAGTGCGGAAGCCATGACGTAATACGTTGTCGGAATGTTGCTACATCAGATAGGTATTTTAATTAACGTCGTACTGGAGTAAAATAACGGGCTATTGACGACGGACCAGGATCAATCCTAACCCCCTCCCCCCCCCAGTAGCTAAATCAAGAAAAATAGATACGTCCCCAGCGTATATGAATTCCCCATATGGGTCATTCCACGTGAAATGAGCAAATACTGCAAATACAAAATATTCCTGCAAATGCTTGTAAAAAAATTTGGGGTCTTGCAATCCAAGTTCAAAAGCAATAATAATAAAATCACAACATTTGCTTCCCAGTCGAGAACTTCAATGAAAACAGATAATGAAACCCTAAATCAACAAAGAAACACCAAATCATTTTTAACTTAGAAAGTGAATTATAAAAGAAAAAATGAGTCAAAACAAGCTTAAAGATTTCAACTTAGTATCACAGATATTAACTACCTTTTCAAATTCACTATGTGGTAAAACTCCCTCTCATGTTACATTTTGCATCCTCTATAATTGAAACGTGCTTTTTCGTTCTGCCGAATTTTTTTTAAAATCTTTTTACTTCTTTTGCTGGCGATTGTGATAAATATAAAACACGAATTTGTCGCGTACAAATGGCAATAGGAATGTAGCAATGATCGTTACGTGCTCCCGTAATGGCTGTGGTCTGATGAACACTTCTGGATTGCCACTAGAACATTCACCGGTGTTCGAAAGCTTTCGGTTCAGCATAAAATTATCATTTTAGCAAACCAAGCACATTTATAACCATAATTCATTTACTAGTGTTTATTTATTAGGTTAGCTGGTCCTTGAAATTTAATAGAATCTCTTTCAAAGGCGGAAAGAGATGTCTTTCTGGCGTGTTCCCGCTTTTTTCGATTCGTCATGCGATAAAATAAAACGATAACTTCCATCTAGTTAAAAATGTTCCTGGGACGAAAATAAACAAATTACAATGATGAAAATTTCAAGACAGATAATATACATCTTGACACATAATTCTGAAAATTTGTGAAGTTTTCGGAGCTGTCTTTCACAGTAAAATTTGTATTTAAAAAAATAGAAAAATCGCTGTTTTCAATTATTTTTTACTTTTTCATTATTTTTTTAAACTAAGGAATAGAAACACAATCACTAAATTACACCAAACTTTAGATAGAATTGCTTTATTAAGAAAAATGTTTGACACTGTCTTTCCCTTTTTAGAGATACAAAATATCTATCTGATCCCTGAGAATGAGCAGTGACGGATATAAAACTATATTCTAAAATTTCCAAGACCTTTTACTGAAGAATGTAATATTATAAAAATTTTAATTTGTGTCTTAATTTATTGAAATATAGGGTCTCAAACAGGCAACTATTAGTGCTAAAAACATTTTCTACATTTGTGTGACTTTTACATACTCTCCAACATTGGTAACCCAGTCATCAGTAGCACACCTTACCGACATAGTATCAATAAATTATTGAATAATTATTAAAATTAATAAAAAGCTACTAAAAAATAACATAATTAGTTAATTAATAATTATAATTAACAAAAAAAATGAAAAAAAATTTGAACAATTAATTAAATTAAATATTTTTAAACAATATTCAAAATTATTTAAGAAAATTATTGACTAAATATATAAATGAATGAGCAAGCACTTTTTGCTTTTTTTAAGTATTCATTGCCTTAGTTTGACATCTTAACAAACTTAAATATTCATTTTTGTTATGAGGAGTGACTCCAGTGTTTTAGTGTTCATTTTGGAACGAGATTCGGTTAGGTTTTTGCGAACCATGCTGAATTTATTTTTAAAGTATTTTCGGCGTTATTTGTACGAGATTCGTAGTTTTTCACTCTACATCCGTAGCTCCGTAGTTTTCACCTAATTTCCGTTGCAACTATGGAGATTCCGTAAAAGTTGGAGAGTCTGCTGTAACGATTTCACAATCTAAAACTAATTTTGATTAAGAGTGTACGAGGGCGCCACTAGTCTCTATGCGCCTGATTGAACGAACCAATGAGAGAAGGCGTCATAGCGTGGGTGATCGAGACGAAGGGTGTGGCGGATGAGATTCGTCCAAAATTTTGTTTTAACCATGCGTTAGAAGTTGTCTTTGTGTTGAAGTGTTTTAAATGTTTTTGTGTCGTAATTTGTAGTGTGGTGTTTTGTCCCAGAAAAATAAAAACGTTTTCCTAATGGAATAATGTGTCTGTGGATTTAAAATCGCTACCTCACACTGCCTTTAACGCTAAAATTCAATGGACATCCAATATATGGTTACAGATTGTCTATAAGAATGCTAGAAGATGAAGAAAAAACTCACGCTTTTGTGCGAACAGTTTGAAATTGAAAGAATGTTGAAAACCTTCAATCGGAGATAAAGTCGATTTTCTATATAAGATCTATTCTACTTGAAAGGCTTTGTGTCGTTCTACACATGTATAACGTATCACAATCGGAAAAATTCTTAAACATTTGGTATCAATTTTTTTTAATACTAAAATTAAAAGATCGAATTTTTGATACGTTTTATTGATTTTGTGAGTCTACACTTATCCTACTCTACCCTTTAAGTAAGTACCCTTCGTCAATATTTTTTGGACAACGTAACAGTTTGTTCCTATATTTGGATGGATGAACAACGTTTCATTATGTAATTTTTTGACAACTTTTTTGGGGGATAGCACCATTACGAAGCTATTCTTATGCTTGGATCTATATGCACAACATTTAAACAAGCTACTTCAGAAAATACATTCTCAACAGCATAAGTCAGTTTTATCAAGCAGAACTTTGGGTGTTTAAGAAACGTCAGTCAAACAAATTGAAGCAATGCCCCAATAGATTAAAACCTTGTCCGAGAATAAGACGATGCTACGTGAATGGATATACACTACCCTGCAATAATGGACCGGACCAGTGCTGTAGTCGTAAATAAATCAGAGGGTATACCATGGGGGTCCCTGCTCTAGTATAGGCAGGGGCCCCCATGGTATACCCTCTGATGGTACACTCTTTGTATGGTACACTCCGATACCCGTAGAATTTTTTCCAAGGGGAGGCGAAACATGTACTTACTACTTACACCTTCCAGGGGAAGGGGGGGGGTACAAAAAACATGTACACATACATACATGTTTATAGATGTAGGAAATCCTTTCTAAGGACCGGATAGGTATTCATTAAACTATACCCGCTCTCGTAACCGGCCGTGAAACATGGTAATATATCAATTGTTCTTAAAAGAGGCTTTAATTTTTCTGGAACAACTTGGGCGTTTTCATGGGTCTCTCAAACTCTGAATAGTGCACATTTCATCTATACCAAAACGTCAACAGATCCTTTTTACCTCCTTTTCTACATGGCAAATATCCCCTGTATTTATATTTTCTGGATCAAGCTTGGATATATCCTTCAAAAGTTGACAATTTTCTTCATTAACATCAGAACAAAGTCTGAATTTCATTCTATCGACACTACTTTGAATGAATTGCTTTTGATTAATAGGTGCGATTTGGATTTATGTACCAAGGTGATATCTTGAAATAGAATTATTTTCTTCTTGAATTATTTTGCTTTTACAGCTATCTGCGTTTCACGTGATGTTTAATAGGAAATAACAAAGCGGTGTTCCTAGTTTTTAATAAAAAGCAGAGTGTATACGGAATTTTCTGGAAAAATCAGAGGGTATACGGAATTTACTGAAAAAATCAGAGGGTATACGGCGTATACCGCCGTATACCCTCCACTACAGCCCTGGACCGGACAGCAAGATGTGATGGTATAAGAGAAATAATAGATGCTTTAATAGGGGGATGGTCCCCCACATGCTGCAATGACACTAGCAACTCTTCTGGGCATACTTTCAACAAGGTTTCGATACACAGCTATGGATATTTGTGTCCTTTCCTGCTGCAAAAATGTCACCAACTCAGCTGTCGATTTCAGATGGGGTTCCATGGTCCCCAAGCGTCGCTCTAACGCCTCCAACACATGTTCTATGGGGTTTAGGACGGGACTCTGAGCGGGCCAGGGATGACGGTTTACATTCCTATCTCGATGCCACTGCTTGACAGAGGCTGCAACGTGACACGGAGCGTCGTCGTCCTGGAAGTAACATTCGTCTATTCCATAAAATTACCAGAGCGTAGGAAGAACCCGATGGTCCAAAATGTTCATGTAGGCGTCGGCGTTCCATTGACCAGGAACAATATGCATAGGTCCCAGGCCATACCACGAAAAAACACCCCAAACAAACAGTCGGATTTTATGCAAATCCGCTCTGGCGTCCGGTCCATTATTGTAGGGTAGTGTATCTAAAAAATAGAAGTAAATCCGCACAAGTCGGTGTTGCGTCGGGTGGGAACTGATGCAAGTTGCTGATCAGGCAGTCAAAGAACCATTAAAAAAGACCCATTGCAATAACGCTAAAGTTGAAGATTTTTACATGAACCAAACACTATCACATTGGCCGGAAGCATCTGGAAAGCTAGAGTTCATCACAAAACAGATCTTTGTGAACGCTTCGAAAGGAGTGACGACACTATTTTTACAAACTGTGGACACTTTAAGACTTAAAAATTCAATCGACATAATTTTAGGTAGGTATTTAATTAACGTCGTACTTTAGAAACGCAAGGGACTATTTGGCGACGGTACTGGATCCAAGGTAAATATCCGAGGACAATGACTCGGCATTTTGAATCACGGTCAGATGACACCTGATCTGCCCCATCCCCAATGCTGTCAATTTCAGAGTTCGCATGGGTAGTAACTAGGGATTGCAATCCGGTCGGATCCGGCCGGATCGGAATTTTATAAAAAGTAAATCAGTATGTATAACTAGCCAGCAAGTATTTTTCCAAAATCGGCTGAGTGAAAGTAGGTAAAAAGGATATTATTCCAAATTGACGAACAAAACGTTTATTTTAGCAATAGAAATTGAACTTTATTCATAATTATCCATAGGCAGGAAATCAATCACCATCAAATAATTATAGTAACTATTAATACTACTAGCAGTAAGTATTAAACGATTGATGATGATCAGTCTTACTACCAAAAACCATCACTTTGTTTTATACTTAGTACTTTTCTATTTATCTAAAATTAAGTAGTCTCTATCTCTAATGTCGTTGAGCAAATGACATATAAATTATACCTAACTTTGTCTCTCTAATCTTTGGCAGTTTTTGGTCAACATAACAGACAAGGGAACTTTTAATTCTTCTTAATTGCTTAAATCGAAGTTACATAGTAATGAAAATCACTTTTGAGTTTGAAAGAACCATCTAAGGAAACAAATCGTATTAATTGTGTCATCCCAACCTACTTCTCAATGAACTAATAACTAATAACGTAAATATAACGAGAAGAAGGTCCTCTCAGCTTCACCACAAGTTGGTTTAACCGTCATTAAGTGGTCGCACATAAGAGACAAATATTTTCCTTTTACTCCATTTCATATATATGAAGTCATTTCTTTCTTCATTATTTTCTCAGAATCTGTGTCTTTTCTAAAATTTGTCTTTTTGCAATAGTCTTCATGGTCTTGCAGAATTTGCTTTTCTAATTCCTCTTTGTTAAAAAAATATTATTGATAATTTAATTTATTATTTTTGCTAGAATTCTCCAAAATTGATGAATTGTAAGTGATGATTGAAAAATATAAAATCGATTCATTCACAATCGATTGCTTAATAAACGATTTCGCTACTTTAAAGTTGAGTTTGAATAATCGATTACTTAATTTTTTAAAAATTCAGGTTTATCGGATCCGATAGATGTTGCCGGATCCGGTAAATAGCTAAATGATGCCGGATCCACCGGCTCGTATTGCAACCCCTAGTAGTAACAACAGAGCTAACTACTAGTGTGTAGAAAAGGAAATTAAAAAAAAGTCCAATAGAATTGTTTGCGAATGTTTTCTATCAAAATCTAAACACTGTGAAGTCACTTTATTATTCCTAAATATCCATGTATCGAATGTTAAATGCGTACCATCATGAGCACAAGTCCTAGGGCACTGAACCCTTTTGTCTAGTCAATAATTGCATGAAGTCCCCTATGACTTGCATATTTAGGGATGATTGTGACTGCTACACTTCAGTGTTTAGGTAGGTAGGTATTTAATTAACATCGCACTGGAGCAACACAATGCTTTAGTGTTTAGATTTTGACGTAAAACGTGTGCACAATTCTATAGAACATTCCTTCCTTAAATTCTAGTCTACTCACCCACGTGGATGATGAACATTTAAACTTATAGTTAGACCCCCCCAAAATAAGCGCTGCGTTTTGTATCAACTCCATTGTCAGTAGGGAAAAGGGGGGCTAGTATGACAATTTTTATAAATTTGGCAAAAAATTATACTAAATATCATTTTTGACGCATCGACTATTTTTTTTTTACAATAATGCACTCTTTTACTTTTATTTTGGTTGATATATTAAAGTATTTGGCATTATAGTTTATAGTTTACTTGTCCACACTAGCCCCATGTCATGGGGGTGGACAAGTTAGAATACTGATTATACAATGTAATACAACCCATGAAAGTGAGTAAAACCATAATGAAATCAATTTTAACGTAAACGGTATAATTCCTTATAAATTTTAGTCCTAATGATGCATATTTAATTAATGTTAAGCACAGTATATTTGTAAATAGGAACTGCTCTATATTATCGATGTATTTTAAAGACACATCAAAACAATAAGAAAGCTATTTTTAAGTTTTATTGAGTGTAAATATGATTTTAATGTAGAAATGGAATTATGCTTCTATTTTGCAATGTAGTTAGATTAATTAACATTATAAATCTCAACTGTGAGATGCAATGCGAACTGTGCTACCGGCAACATCTGGTGATGGTAATTTAGCTACAATTTCATTTCTTGAGATTTGCGATATGTCCATCTGGGAAAAAGAAATATTCACTCTGCTTGTTAGAAAAGCTGCTTTGTGTGAAAAAACGATACAATTTCTTGTAAATTAATTTACCATTTCACAATAATCAATTTAATTAAAAACAAAAAAGCCTTAAAAGTAAAAAATAAAATTATTTGTGAATGAAATTAAAACAAAAACAATCTTATTTAATAAATAAATAGCCTTAAATGTAATATTTTTTTACTCATGTTGTTACCACTGAAAGCTAAATGGGGCTCGTGTGGACATGTCCACAGTAGTCCCATCACCATGTGTCCACACTAGCCCCATGGAGGCATTTGTTTATTTAGACCAACCACTGGTAAATTTAAACCATGTAGTGCAAAATTGAATATCAAAATAGCTATTGAATATATTCCTTTTTAACAAACTGTCGCCTTTTTTAAAAATATTGAATTAAAATAGTCTAATCTTGTATTTGAAAGACAAATCAAGAACTGACTTTTCCACCATGAAAACCTAGTTTTATAAATTGCTACTGAACTATCAAGTGTGTTGTTATGCAACTGCACATGGAAGTTTATATCAGTGTTGCTATCCTGCAAAAACTTTCAGAGATTTTGACTGACAAATAGCAGAATTATTCAAGTTGTCCATGCTAGCTCCATGTCCACACTAGCCCCCTTCTCCCCTACCGTGTATATATTTTTGTTCCAACCACGCAAAACCTTTTGACAAGTATCTCAATCCTATTAAAAATGTAATTAAGTTCCGATCGAATTAATTTTTAACTTTTGAAACGAATTGAAATTATCATACAGCAACTGAAAGACGATTCAATACATGAACTGATACACTTGGATCCCGAACATCGATACAGTTTTCGAACTAGTTACAAACAAAAATAACAGAACGCGTGGAACAGAATTCGTGTTTTGAAAGTAGCTGGGTTATTTTCCTTTTCTTATTTCTTGCATTGTACTGACAGTTGTATTATTTAAAATTCAGAAGAAAAAAACCCAACTTTTGACAAGATCTCAAATTTGCTGAAAATATAATAAATTCCATTTGACATTCGAATTATTTTTTGAACTTCGAACCAAAATGAAATCATTATTAACAACCAAAAGATGACTCGAACAAAAGGTTCGGAACAAAAACTGCCTCACCTGGAATGGGATCCATCGGAACACAAAGAAAGCGCATCCAACTGTCCCGGCAAAAGATTCGAAAAATCCAATTCTGCGTTCTCCTATTCGATCTTTGCACAGCCGAGAACGCGCGCTCGGAGTTCGTTGACGGGCTGATATCGTCTGCGCCGAAACGGCCGGCGAGCTCTGAAGTGAAGCGAGGAGGGGGAGGGGAAGAAAGCCGGTTTTCGCGTTCTTTTTTTCAGTGGAGGGGTACAGTGTTCTCTATTCGCTTCTTTCGCGGAGGGTTCACACGCAGCTTTCAAGCGGGATGTTTTGAATAAAAACTGCTGTCGCATCGGAAGGTAATTTTTTACAATAACAGAGGGGACGTTTGCTGCTGGTTTAATAAACGCCGTGCTGGAGCGACGGGCTGTTGGCGAGGAAAAGGACAGGTTCTGCCGATTTGAATCAAGTGATTTCGATTTAAAAAAATCGAATACAGCTTCGTAAAAAGGTGGTGCGTGAACGCTTTGGGCGCATTTTTTGTAGCGAGTTGTGTGGCTGACAAGGACAACCCCCACTTCGTTAGGATTAGTGCCAACCCTCTGAATGTTTCGAGTTGTGCAAATCATTTTTTTATGCTTTACCATGCATTAATAACTTTGGTAGAATTCATCTAATCTTTTTAGCAGTCGTATTATATAGCCTGGTTTCATTACCACTTAATACATTATGTAACTTGGAAAATATTTGTACTACACTATTTCAGGTAGGTCGCATCGAGACAACACAACGGCCTATTTTCGACGGTCCAGAACCCATTACCCGAAGGGAAAGATCTGAGGATAATACCTCGTAATTTTGAACCACTCGGTGAGATGTCAACACCTGAGCTGGCACCCCACTCTCCAAACTTCGACGCCAACGTAAGGACATTGGAGGCCACGCTGGCCTGACCTCAAATTGAACGTGCACTAGCACCCCGTTTACACGACGGTCTTGAGTGTAGGATCATTACTGTATATTTTTTATTAAAAAAAATTATCCTTTGCAGAGAGAACTTATTATACACATTAATTGTTAAGCAACCAATAACTAAGAATTCAAGTGTAAATTTTTTTTTTCATTGCAATTTATTTATTACAAAAATAAAAATATTTTTTAATACTTTTGCAGATAAATTGCTTTTTTTCTAAAACGCAATTTAAAAAATAAGTCGATATTAAAAGGTCCGAATGTTTTAAAATTTGTTTTTGCTCACGCGATAATGTGAAAACATATATTCATTATAAATCGAAAAACGTAGAGCTTAGAAAGTAGGTAGTAAATAAACGACGCACGGCAGAAACACAACGGGCTAATAGAAACGGTCCGGGCTAACACCGAAGCGACCGATCCAAGGACAATAATTCGTTAATTTGCTCCACGTTCAGAAGAGGGCAATACTTCCACACTCCGCCAACGTGCGGACCTATGTGTCCACTATAACTTTAACGTGCACCAGCCCCCAGGTGCACGACGATCTTTGGCTGGACCGAGTTCCAAACTCGCAACCCCCCGGTTGCTAATCCGTTTCTCCTCCAACTGGACTATCTAAGCCGGAAGTTTAGAAGGATATAATTATTTTGGAGATGAGTTATTCCGTTGAAAGATACATTAAATTCACGTTTCATTTCACTAACTATTCGAAATAGGACAATCTTAATACAAATTACATATCTTCATTCATTAGAAAATTTTATCTTCTTGAGAAACAAAATTAAAACCCAACATTTTCTTATTTAAACGCTTCATTAAAACAATTCTTCTACGAGCACTACAATTACTTCATCATCTTCCTTTGAAGTGTGAAACTCAACGGCGTTTCTTTTTACCTCGTAGTAATTGAAGGTTTGGCAAAATTAAAGAAATTAATAATTACTAAAAATATTAAATTAAAAAATCAAAACTTAGATGGATCCAATCGGTCCAAACGTGGAGTTCGTCCTCTTAAAATTGAACTTTTCTTGGTTTTATGCTTGCAAAATCATTTATAATATCATTATAATCGATTGGTTACTACAGGGTGGTTTTAAGTACGAGAGTACAAGTCCAAAAGTTCCGAGAACGACCATTGAAGTCAGCAATTGGAAAAAAGGATTCGACAAGCAGGGGCCAGCACGGCGTTGCACGTGACACTTCTTTTCAAGTCTTTACTGATACTGAGAGAGAGAGAGAGCATAAGAAAGAAGATACTGAAACCTAAAGAATAAACGCGGGTTTTAAGAATGAATCTCACCCTCTATCCGACATGACGTTACAGTTGAAAAATTATTTATTTAAAGAACTCCTGCTCACTTCCGCTCGGCAACAATTTAATGGAATGGATTCTGTGATGTTCTCAAATTAATAGAATTAAGCTGTAGATATGACATTTCCGGCGGGTGTTTGGATGAGGTTAGAGGCAGAACTGAAACTCAAATACTGACCAGAGGGCGCTGCGTGCACTCTGTCATTGAAGCACTAGTTATAACTGTTTTTGTGAACGATGTGATTACTATTCTGTGTTGTCTTTATTGTTGTGTTTGTTATACGTAAAAAGAATTGAAGATTTAGATGACCTTTTTCTTCGTCTGACAGGGAAGAGAACCTTTTGAAATTCATTTAAGAACTGTGCGAATCAAAGCGAATATGACCAAGATGATGATATTGTGTTTCTCAAGCCAAACGGAGTTTCCAGGTACAGCACCCCTAAACGAGTCTAGGGTGAATCCGGGACAATCACCAATAGCCAGTTGTGTTGTTCCAGTGGGACGTTCATTAAATACCATGCCAAAACGAATCTTGAGGTGACCAACTCTGAAACGAATCTCTGATGAACGCACTAAAACCACTTCCTGTTTCAAATAAATTTCTAAATTTCAAATCGCTCCCAAAATAAAAAACTTATTATTTGAAGTCTACATGCTGATATGCTGGCGATTCCTAAGGTATGCTATATTCTACGAAATGAAGAAGCCTCGCCTTCTTTCGCCTGTGACGTATAATCGAGTTGACCGCGAGCCCAGCCACCACAGCTATCTGGAATTTCATTCGAGTCTATCAGTATGAAGTCAGTTCAATTGAGTTGCACGGGAACAGAGAATCGGACTGAATCATCGGAAAAGTCGATTCAGGTGCTTAGTGTTGAATATGCAAAAATCGATCCAGACGGAGATAAAATAAAAGCAACGGATGAATAAAAGATGAAATCGGAATCAATCCCCTCCCCCCCGATGACGTACGGACAAGTGGGCGGGGCGGAGCAGGGGATGGGCGGGGCTTTTTCTTACGAGGAAGAGGTCTCCAATTTATTAATTCCAGGGGAAAACAACAGTTTCTCCGACCATTGCAAAGAATAGCTTTTTGCTTTCGAGTCCTAAGAATGTTGAGATCGTGGAATGGTAAAATGCTGCAGCTTGGATGGGCAGAACTTTTTATGACAACGCTTAGACCAAGGTAGGTAGGTATTTTATTTAACGACGCACTGGACCAACACAACGGGCTATTGACGGCGGTCCGGAATTAATCCCAAAGGGAAAAACCCCTACCCTACAATAACGGACCGGACAGCAAGATGTGATGGTATAAGGGAAAGAATACATGCTTTGATAGGGGGATGGTCCCCCACGTGCTGCAATGACACTAGCAACCCTTCTGGGCATACTTTCAACAAAGTTTCGATACACAGCTATAGGTATTTGTGTCCATTCCTGCTGCGAGAATGTCGCCAGCTCGGCTGTAGATTTCGGACGGGGTTCCCTGGTCCGTCAGCGTCGCTCTAAAGCGTCCCACAAATGTTCTACGGGGTTTAGATCGGGACTCTGAGCAGGCCAGTTAAGACGTTTAGCATCCATATCTCTATACCACTGTTTGACAGAAGCTCCAACATGACACGGAGCGTTGTTGTGATGGAGTAACATTCGTCCATTCTATAAAATTGACCAGGAGCAACCTGCAACGGTCCCAGTCCATTGTCCAGTCCATAATTGCAGGGTGTCACTAAGGTTTGTTGGCTGTGGTTTCACGGCGCAAGGTCTCTATTTGTCGATGCTGCGTCAGACACAAGAACACAACGAACGTTTTGCTGTCATAGAAGAAAAAAATACACCCACTGAGGAATGCACTTGACCGGAAGTGACCTACGAAGGTTTTATAGCTCAGTGAGCACATTGTTTGGCGCACTTTTTTTTTTGCGGGTTATGACAGGAAAAGGCAATCTTGATTAGTTGTTACCTCAATATTTTCCGTTGAGAAAATAACGTTGTTTTTTCTAAGGAATTGATTCTTTGGCGACCTGAAAAGTGCGCCAAAAAACTTGCCAAAACCTTTGCCATTAAAAGGTATCTTTATATCCAAGCTATACCAGAATATCGGAAGCAATTTGAAAAACGTAACCATTTTAAGAGATCGTTGCCTTCGCTTAAAACGTCTTCACAAACAATTGAATAGCCCCGATGCGGTAGCCAAGTGGAAGAGTAAAGGATTGCAACCGGAGGGTTGCGAGCGCGAAATTCGGTCCAAAGACCGTCGTGTTCACGTAGACTATTGCACACATCAGGTGTCAATCTGATCATAGTTAAAAATGACTTGGTGTTGTCTTTTCCTTTGGGATTGATCCCGGACCGTCTCCAATAGCCCATGGCATTGCCCAGTGCGATGATGATATTCGATTCAAATGGCGTGGACGAAAGAGCTGGTAATAACCTTAATAGAAGTATTTAGAGAGAGAGGCCTGTCCTCTGGGACCCAACTACACCCGAGTACAAAGACAAAAACAAAAAGAACCTGGAGTGAAATGTGTGATGTGACGAAGGCAGCTCGGCGGAAAAATTTAAAAGGAGGAAAAGCTTAGATGCCGGAGGTCAAGCCAGAGGTCACCCCGCGTATGAACCCAAAACGCCGGACTACGAGAGTTAACGAGCTGGCGGTGGGTCGAGGGATTTTATTTCAACGGCAGAGGAAGCGAATGTCTTTATCGCAATGTCCGGCCAGACGCAGGGGCAGAAGTTCATGTCCGCCGCTTCCACATGATCAGAGGATACCGCAGAAATTTTGTTCATGCCGCCGTCCGCTGATGAAACTACCGGCGAAAGGGGAAAATTAACCTCCAATGGACAGCCCGGTTTTGAATCAGCAAACAGCGAGAGGACAAGTGTGTCGAATGAAACGATAGGGGGGGGGGGGCAACAACCCCCTTGTACTTTCGGAGTCGAGAGAGACTGGATAAAACTTTCGAGGGAAAAGGTCAACAGAGCAGAGGGATTAAAGTGATCCGGCTAAGTGGACACCCGTTCACGGTTTCAGATACCCCGTTCTCTGTAGACGTGCCGAGTCGCGACAGAAATTGCCCAAACTGGGATTCCGTCTAGAAGACGTGAGGAAAGCTCAAACCTGAGCTGCTGCTCTTGCTGATTTAGAACGGACACCGAACCTGTTGCTAGGCTTACAGGAGCTGGGAATTACTCAACCGAGTGCCATTTAGAAAGTTCAACCGAACTGAAATCTCGTATACGGCGAGAACTTTTGGAGAAGCTCACCCGAGCTAGAAACATTTACTCGCCCGAGTAAAATCTGGAGAAGGGTTCACCCGAGCCGGATAGTCCATTTGGAGTCCCGAGGTCAAGGACAATTCACCTTTTTTCGGCAAAGATCTACCACCTGGACCTAATGCCGGCCTGTATAAGCTACCTACCAAAGTACGTTAAGGTTATTCTTTTACGTAAATAAAACACATGTTAGTCCAGACCACTGCGAACTATCTCTTCTAGTAGACGACGCTACCATCCCCCCCCCCCAGAAAAAAAAAACTACGTTACAGTGAAAAACTTGACATCTTGATTAAAAGTGATCGCTGTTCTCTACAAAGAAGTGGAAAGAGTGTGCGCTCGGAGGGTTGCCGATTAAGTCCACAAAGCGTTTACACCGGTCGAAAAAAGGGACGAAAAGGGGTCAGCATAGGGAAATGTTAAACGTCCTCGCCACAAAAAGGGAAAGAAATGTTTAACTCCGGTGCCGCGTTTACACCAGAGTTGCAAACCCATTTCTCCCCTTTTTGTGTCGAAGACGTTTTTCGACCCACTCCGATGTAAATGCTTTGTCGACTTTTGTCTACAACACAAAGGGATGAGCACTCTTTTCACCCCTTTGTAGAGAAGAATCATCACCTCTTTGAGTTGTAGACAAAATACCAGCGATGAGGGCAAAATGTCACAGAGACAACGTAAATAAAAGACAGCGTGAATGCCGAAGGGGGGATGGGAGAAGGTGGTTGTCTGCAACACAGAAAGAGGACGATATGGGGGAGCATTTTCACCCCAAATTTCGTCGCGGAGAAACGTCCCCCAAAAATATTGCAGTCCTTGGGTCTTTACCGAATCCTGGTCGAAAACAAAATGGGTTTTGCAAACACGCCAAATCGGCATTCCGACACGAGATCTTGACGACCAAATGAGTGTCGTTTGTTGGAAAGTCTTCGATGTTTGGAGGGGTTGTTTGTTTGGAGGGGTCGAAGTTTGGATGTCGAGTCAAAATTTGCTCAAAGTTTTCATTTGAATTCAAAATTGTTCGAGTTCTGATGTAATGTATAAATTTTCTGCAGTACAACAAATATATACTTTTTTTTGGGGGGGGGGGGAATGTCGTATATTATAAACATTTCCTTCTGCTAGGACACGTGTCTTTATTGATGCTACCGAAGCGAGCAAGGTTCGCATAGCGAACTAATGAGGATTGCTTTGTAATCCACCGGGGATTGGCGAGCGTCAGAGACCTGTCGTGAGCCCCCTAGTAACATAGAAATACTTGTTGAGAATAGGAATGTACCACGTGGGTGTTGTTGAGAGTGGAGCTTCTTGCTGACACTCTCGGCGAGACCACGTGATCGTTCGTAAAGTAATGTGATTCAAAACAATTTCAAAGACTTCCTGAATGGCACGGCTTCGGGTGTGAGCTTTCTTGATGAGCTCCCTCCTTTTTCTTGAAACTTGAATTTATGTATCTCAGCGTAATATTATCGTTTGTTGTGTTGTGTTGTACCGTTTGTACTGTTTGTTTGATGTCCGAAAATAAATCACAAAAAGACATTCTTGACATTCTTGGACTCGATGAATCTTTACAATGGTGCCGAAACCCGGGAATATATTATATTAGGACTCTTTGTGTGATACTAGTCGGATACATGAATCATTTGGAATAAACCATCAATTACTTGGATTACATTGACGGCCCTGAACCTGGATTATTTGACGGCTCTGAACCCGGATTCGTGGTATCATTCAAACAGTGAGTTTGAACTTGACAGGTACTGTAAACGTTCATTTAAACACAACAGAATTAAAGATGGAGAATGTTGATAAATTAAAATCAAAACGTAAGCTTACTCGAAGTTCCTGTACTAAATTAATTACTAAAGTGGATTCTTTCTTAAAAAGTCTTGATACCGAAAGTGAAAGTGACAAAGATAAACTTTCGGAATATTTGCTAAGTCTAGAAGAAAAGCAAAGTGAACTTAAAACTCTTAATTCTAAAATTGAGGAATTAATTAATGATAATGCTGCTTTCGAAACCGAAATTCAAAGTTCAATTGAATATGATTAACACATAAGTGATGCTAAATTTAAAATAAAAAGTAAACTACAGAAGTTTCAAATTGAACATTCTGTATCTTCTCAAGGTTCTAACGTTTCTAATTTGAATATTAAAAAGTCACAAATTGCTATTAATTTGCCTAAACTAAACATTCCCACATTTAATGGTGATTCAAACACATTTCTGGAATTTTTCAACAGCTTCACAAGTGCAATCGACTCAAATGAGTTATTAAGTAATGTTGATAAATTTATGTATTTAAAATCTTTTCTATCGGGTGAAGCTTACAAAACTGTTGCCGGATTTTCTCTCACGGAAGAAAATTACAAATCTTGTTTAAATTTGTTAAAAGATAGATATGGTAAACAAGAACATTTAATCAGTTGTTTCATGAATAAACTGTTAGAAATTGAGCCAGTTAAGGTTTCTTCAAATCTTAAAGGACTTAGAAGCTTGCATGACGAAAGCGAAGTCTGTATACGAAATTTGAACGCCATGGGAATTGCGTCCGGTACTTACGGTCATTTATTGATACCAATTTTATTAAAACAGTTACCTTATAATCTAGTGGTAGAATTTCATCGCAAGAGGGATCCTGAAAAGACCGGTGATGTTAACGAACTGATAAAATTTATTAAATTTGAAATTGAATCTCGAGAAGCGGCTAATGTGGTTTCTGGACTGCCACTGAAAATTCACGAAACTTCTCGCTCGAAAGGTTATTATCAACCACCTAGATTTAAAACTAATGTCCCAACCTCAGCCGCATTAAACACAGTTGTGAGAAATGTTTGTATTTTCTGTAACTCAAACTCGCATATCGGATCAAAATGTAGATCGTTCACGAATGAACAGAAACGCTACAAGCTAAAAAAGGATGGACGTTGTTATCGTTGTCTAGCTAGTAAACATTTAATTTCCCAGTGTAAAGTAAAAATCCAGCCCTGTGAAGCGTGTCAGAGTTTACAGCATAATTTATTATTTTGCCCCGAAACTAAAAATAAAAACGCATCTCAAGTGCAGACTCTAGAAAAAGCCAAAGTTACACAAGTTCCGGAAAATCAAACCGTATTGTCTTCCGTTTTTAAGGGTGAAAATTCAGTGAATAGTTATACCACTTTACTACAAACTTCTAGTGTACAAGTAGAAAGTGGATCTAAAAAGTTAATTGCAAGATTGTTATTTGATTCGGGCTCACAAAAATCCTTTATCAGAAGAGACTTGGCGAAAACATTGAATGTGAAACCATTAAAGACAGAAAAGCTTCTTATTTACACTTTCTCAAAACGAAATCCCTCCGAAGAGGAACTTGATCTAGTAAACATCACTCTTCGCAGCAGATTCCCACCATACCCATGCATAGATATTCAAGCATTAGTCACCGATGAGATAAGTGGAGCCCAGCTGTATTCGAATATCAATCACAAATTAATCCAAAACATTCTCTCCGACGAATGTAAAATTGCTGATTCATGGAACGAAACAAAGCCGATACAAGTGCTATTGGGAGCCGACTTCATGTACTCTGCTCTTCGGGGAAAAGTTAAACAAATAAGTAATAACTTGTATCTTCAACCAACAGTATTTGGAAATACGTTGGCAGGGCAGGTGCCAGCAGAGCTAATGCCAGACACAACTTCTTGCTTGAAGGTTGTTTGCTCTTCAGTTGAGAATGATTTAAAATACTTATGGGATATGGAACCTTTTTTGTGCGATTACGAACTGGATAGAAAAAAAACTTCGGATTGTATGAGTAATTTTGAAACTCAATTGCGGTTTGTAAACGGGCGTTACGAAGCACCGCTTTTATGGAAATCAGAAACTTCGCGAGAAAGTTTATCGAATAATCTTGAAGTGGCGAAAAGAAGATTCTTTTCATTAGAAAAAAGATTTAATTGTGATGAGTTATTGTTTGAAAGGTATAACGCAGTAATGAAAGAGCAATTAAGAGAAGGAATTATTGAAATGTGTAATGATGGGTGTTTTAATGGGTATACAATGCCACATAGAGACGTTTATAGAGAATTATCTTCTAGCACTAAAACAAGAGTTGTATATGATGCCAGTAGTAAACAAGGGACTAATAATAGCCTTAATGATTGCCTTCTTTCGGGAGAAAACTTGAACGCCAACCTTATAGATGTTATTATAAAATTCAGGGAACACAAAATTGTGTTCTGTGGAGATATAGCTCGAGCTTTCCTTCAAATTCAAGTCGCGGATTTTGACCGGAATTATTTATGTTTTCTGTATTATAAAAACTGTGACAAATCTCAACCCGTAACAGTGTATCACTTTAATAGACATTGTTTTGGTGTCACATGTTCTCCTTACGTTTTGGCTGCAACTATCAAAACTCATATTAAAGCATACAAGGATACGCACCCTCTCGCACATGAAATGTTAAGTAACTCACTTTATGTGGATGACCTTTTTTATGGAAGTTCCACCGTACAAGAAGCATTTAAGCTGTCTTCTGATGCTGCTTCGATCTTGAAAGACGCGAACATGAGTATGAGAAAATTTGACACTAATTCTAAAGATTTAAAAGACTTATGGAGGAAATCTAATTCTTTAATTGAAATAAATGAACAATCAGATTCACACTTGAAAGTGTTAGGACTCATTTGGAACAATAATGAAGACACTCTGGGACTTGACTTAAGATCATTGTTGTCAACTTTGGATGACAATGTATGCACTAAAAGAAACGTCCTTCACACCGCTGCAAAAATTTACGATCCTTGTGGATTTATAACGCCTTTTCTGATTCGAATAAAGTGCCTTTTGCAAGAGTTATGGCAGCTTGGTGTGGAATGGGATGAATTGATCTCGGGAGAAATTAAAGAAAGGTGGAAAACCTGGTGTAACGAAATACAAGAATTGCAAAAATTAATTATACCTCGACATTACTTTTCCACCATGAGTGTAATAAGTGGAGAATATTTACAGTTACACGTGTTCTGCGATTCCTCTTTAAAGGCTTTTGGAGCCGTGGCATATTTAAGATACAAAACATCGCAAGACACTTTTCAAACTAGTTTAGTAATCTCCAGATCAAGAGTTGCACCTATAAAAAGATTAACATTGCCCCGTTTGGAGTTGATGGGTGCTGTAATAGCCACTAGACTAGTTAAATATCTAAGAGACATCTTTAAAACTTTTGAAGGGGTTTTTCTGTGGAGTGACTCGACGATTGTGCTCCATTGGATAAAAGGCTCGGCGTCCAGATGGAAGCCATTTGTGTCAAACCGAGTCGCAGAAATTCAGGAAGTTACGGACCCAAGTGCTTGGAGCCATTGTATAAGTAAACACAATCCTGCAGACTTGTTGACTAGAGGATGTTTAAGTAAAGATTTGATTACCTCGAAAAGGTGGTGGCATGGCCCTGAATGGTTAAATGAACCAGAAAACACTTGGCCCAAGGTAAAGTTATTTGAATATGACTCCATAGGCAGTGAGATCGAATCCGAATATAACTCGAAAGTTTTAGTTAGCTCTGCAGTTGTTCATGAAAACATTATTGATCCGGGAAAATTTAGCAACCTTCGCAGACTATTGAGAGTAACTGCTTGGGTACGACGTTTCGTGGATGTACTCAAAGGAAAGAACAGTCAAAAGGGTCCTCTTACATCTGAAGAACTCAATAGTGCTGAGCAGTTTTGGGTAAGAACTGTTCAAAATGACTCTTACTTCAAAGAAATTACATTCCTGAAGAATGGTAAACCTCTTCCTAAAGACTCACAATTATTATGCTTAAACCCGTTTTTAGACCACGAAGATGTTCTGCGAGTAAAGGGACGGTTACAGAAAACCAACTTTACAATGGGCGGAAAGCATCCTATCATACTCCCCTCTAAATCACAATTAACGGAACTATTGATTTGGGAATCCCATGAAAGAGTATTTCATTCGGGTGTATCTCACACACTAGTGCAAGTGAGAGAAAATTATTGGATCTTAAAAGCAAGGCAAACTATCAAAGCTGTTCTCAAAAAATGTGTCATTTGCAAGAGATTTAATTCTTCTCCAGGAAATCAGAATGTTGCCCCACTACCAGCTGAACGAGTGGAACAATCAGCTCCATTTTCAACTATCGGTGTTGATTTTGCTGGTCCGCTATTTGTGAAAGATAGTGATGCAAAACAATATATTCTCTTGATAACTTGTGCAGTGACAAGAAGTGTCCATCTTGAACTCGTCGGTAGTCTGTCGACTGATACCTTTCTTCTTGCCTTCCGACGCTTCATTTCCCGACGAGGCTTGTGTTCAGTGGTGATATCGGACAATGCGCGTACTTTTAAACGTGCTGAATTGGATCTAAAACTAATGTGGTCAGTTATGAATCATCCGGAGGTGGAAAATTTTTATGCTTCAAATGGCATAAAATGGAAGTATATAGTGGAAAGAGCCGCCTGGTGGGGCGGATTTTATGAACGCATGGTGCGTACAGTGAAAGTAGCTCTGCGAAAGACACTTGGAAAGTCTTCTCTGACCATTGAACAGTTACAAACTCTCCTTACCGAAATAGAAGGAATGATTAACTCTCGGCCTATTACCTATGTTGGAAGTGACACGGATGAGCCAAATGCTTTAACCCCAGCACATTTTCTTTTAGGAAAAAGAATAACTTCGCTGCCCTCTGTGAGACTTCACCTTGATTCAGATTTCTCTTCTAGGAAAACATTGATAAAGGCATATAATTATCGAGAAAGATTAATGAGATCCTTTTGGTCCAGGTGGAGAAATGAATATTTGTTAAATTTAAGATCAGCCCATTCCAGTTTGGTTAAAAACAGCATTCCCCAATTTAAAGTTAACGATATAGTTTTAGTAAAAGATGATCATTTACCCCGAAATTTTTGGAAATTGGGGAGAATTCTTGAATTATTTCCTGGAAGAGATGGCAAGGTGAGGGCTTGCAAAATAAAAACTGAGTCATCAGTTATTAAACGTCCTGTGCAATTGTTGTACAATTTGGAACTCCAGCAAGAAGAAGTAAAACTTTAGTTACTAAGAAGTTTTTAATGTGTTTTGTGCTAAAATTTGATTATCTAATTTTATTGATTATTTTTTTTTCATCTTAGATATAATTTTATGTTGAAAGTATTTATGCCTTTGCATTATTTCTAGTATTATTTAACTTGTATTTTATTGGTAAGCTTGATTTAAATGTTTTTATCTTTAAAAAAAATTGCTATTTTACTGTTGATATTCTTAAATTGTGTACATTGAACATTTTCATCTGCTGTATAGATTTTTTAAATTTTATTTCCCTTCCGGAATTCAGTATTATCTGTTTAAATATTTGAATATTTGATCGATTTCAACATGAACAAAACTTAAAAGTAGTATGTCGTTAATTCTTGGTATCATTTCTTGAACTATTCTATTAAATATTTTGAATTCTATTTATTTTGTTTTGAGGATTTAATAATTTAAAATATTGTTCTAATTTTAGAATCTTGCTATGTTCCCAAGGATTTTGGAACTATTCTTTCATATATGTTAGTAAAAATATTAATATTAATCATGTACCATGAATAGAATTTTGAACTTGTTAATAAGTTTCCTTGAACAAATATTCTCGAACTTGAAAGTGTTATTGAATTATTATAATTGAATTGCTTAATGTTGCATTTAGTTTAAAGTGTGTTTAACTAATTATATTATTTTTGTATGAAGTGTTTAATATTTGAAAACTAGATTATATATCCTAAAGTTAATATTTTTATGTGTGAAATCTTAGTATTATGTATTTACCAGGAAATTTTGATGAACCCCTATGGTTCATGTGGGGGCCAGGATGTTGAGAATAGGAATGTACCACGTGGGTGTTGTTGAGAGTGGAGCTTCTTGCTGACACTCTCGGCGAGACCACGTGATCGTTCGTAAAGTAATGTGATTCAAAACAATTTCAAAGACTTCCTGAATGGCACGGCTTCGGGTGTGAGCTTTCTTGATGAGCTCCCTCCTTTTTCTTGAAACTTGAATTTATGTATCTCAGCGTAATATTATCGTTTGTTGTGTTGTGTTGTACCGTTTGTACTGTTTGTTTGATGTCCGAAAATAAATCACAAAAAGACATTCTTGGACTCGATGATTCTTGGACTCGATGAATCTTTACAATACTCTCTATGTGCACCTTTCTTCATTTAGCTTTGACAAAATTTCTGCATTAGGTATAAATAATCTATAATTTGAGCAGGATCGTTTTCAATGGATATAACTGGAAAGTCTGAAAGCCTTTCCTGACACGTAGTCGAACGCGTAATTGTTTTTAGCGAGAAATCACTAAATGTAGTGCTCGCGGATCACGATGCAATGTAACACTTGAATAGTGTTCCGAAATACACACAACAATAATAAATGTCACAGCTGTCAATACGGTGCTAAAGAGAGGGAATGAAAAGGTTTAATTTTATAACGTGGTGAAATATTAAAAATTGAAAGAATGATTTAGCTTTGACGTCTCTCTTAATGTATACGGTTGCTAGTTCGAAACTCGGTCCAACTAATGACTGTCGAGTACGTGGGGGGGGGGGGCAGTGCTGTAGTCGTAAAAAAAACAAAGGCTAAACCATAGAAGCCCGCAGAATTTTTTCCATGGGGAGGCGACACATGTACTTACTACTTACATTTTCCAAGGGGGGGGGGCAAGAAACATGTACACGCGCACCTACATGTATATGTATAGGAAATTCATAAGCCAGGGGGTTGTCCGCCCCTCTCCTCCGTCCCATGGAGTATACTTAAAGGACCAGTGAATAATTCGAAGTTCAAATTATCGAGAGAGAAAAAAGCCTATATTAATTTTATACTACAGGAAAGGAATTTTGGAACTTTGAAGAAACTTCGACTTAAGCAGAAATTCGTTTTAACGAATTTTAAGGCCTTCCTCTATCATTTTCATTCAAATATTTTCCGAACTCCTTGAATAGAGAAATCCGTCTATGTGTCTCATTTTGAAGAGCATACTCTAGATCTATTGTCTACTGAAGACCAATGGTTAGCCAACCAAGAATTTACAAATTTTTTCCGGTTGAAAGTGTTCTATAGGTGGTTTATTTGCCTTAATAAACATTATATTGGAGATGTTTGAAATCAATAAAGATGATCTAAAATCTATTACACTATATTGTTCATTAAACTAAGCCCGGGCTCGCATTCGACCGGGGAACATGGTAATATTTCAATTGTTCTTAAAAGAGACTTTAATTTTTCTGGAACAACTTGATCGTTTTCATGGGTCCCTCAAATCCTGAATAGCGTACATTACATCTATACCAAAACGTCGACATATCCTTTTTAATTCCTTTTCTACATGGCGAATATCCCCTGTATTTATACTTTCTGGATCAAACGTGGATATATCCTTCAAAAGTTGATCATTTTCTTCATTAACATCAGAACAAAGTCTGGATTTCATTCTATCACTAATACTTTGAATGAATTGTTTATGACTAATAGGTACGATTTTGGAATTATGTACCAAGGTGATATCTTGAAATGGGAACTTTTCTTTTCATTCTACAGCTATCTGCGTTTCAGGTGACGTTTCGCGCGAAGTTTTCTTGGAAAAGCAAAGCGTGTACGTAGTTTTAAAGAAAAAGCAGAGGTTGTACGGAATTTGGTGGAAAAACCAGATGGTATCCCCTCCACTATAGCCCTGGTGAGGGGCACGTTAAATGTGACATGGTCTCACATGTCCTCCAAAGTCCGTAGCAGGCCAAAAGCAAACCGTACGCAAGACCTAGCCTCCAAAGTCCGTAGCAGGCCAAAAGCAAACCGTACGCACTATGCGGTTTGATTTCTGAAGGTAAAAAATAGTTCCCACTTGGGTAGGTAGGGAGTTCATTTGGCGAAAATCGTTTGCGGACCTCAACGTAAGCCTTTCACAGAAGTGTTCGACAGGTGTGACGAGTGAGGTTAACTGCATGACACTAGGATAGGCTAGACTGTTCGTGAGAAGAAAAAAAATATTTACAGGCGGAGGATACCTTTGGTATTTTCAAATGATTCGAACTGCAGCGCCACACTCTTATTCTCACGTCGTTCATTGCAGATGATATTCTATCTCGCCATTCCCGGTTGAACATGTCACACTAAGCTACTGATATGAATGACCCTCCAAAAGGCTGTCGAGCCACATGATTTTGAATGAGTCTTTAAATTAGGTGATGACTTAAACGTAAACAAAGCGTTTCCACAACAGGTGTCTTGTGATCACGTTTTTGTTTTTATTTATTGTTTATACATTATATTTATTTTATTTGCATATTATCTATATTTTTGTATTACATTATATATTTATCAACTCTTATATTATTTCTTTAATAAGATTTTAAGAAGTGATTGAAGAAGTTTGACCACATCTCTTTTAAAATTCATTTCTGCAACAAGCATTTTTAACTACTACTCTCAAACCTGTTTTTGTGCGATCATTTTTTGTGCGGTATATGAAAAAATTTATTCAGTACAATCTACTTATAGTCCTTTCAAAATTTCAATCAAATCTATATATATAATTCTCTTACGTGGCACGCAAAAAAGAGGTTTTTTGTTATCGCGTTTTGGCAACACTACGATCGTTTGTTTATCAAGAAGCCTCGCGCCTCAGTTGACTTTATAGCGGATGAAATTTTATTGAAAAGATGAATATTAGTCGAGTTGTTGCAGCTTATTACAGAAATCAAAGAAAATGGACAAGACAACCCAATGAAAGGCTAATTGAAAGCGAGTAATGGCAGAAAAATTAAAAACAATAGTAGAAATCGTGCATGTTTGAGTTAAGACAGAATATATGAAGACAGTAGAAATACTGTAATTTTCGGAATATCATATTTTGTAAACAATTCATTCTGCTTGGACGCATGTCTTCATTGATGCGAGCAAGGTTCACGCAGGATTGCAAAGCAATTCTCCGGGGGTTGGCAAGCGTTAGCGAGAAGGGGGCGGGCCCCCTAGTTGGAACATAATTGACGAAGTTATCAATAAAAATTACTTAAATAAAATAAAAATTTTCATACGTACTTAGATTGCTTTACCAGTACTGCTGAAAAAGCAATTTTTTTCCCTAAAATTATTTGTTTTTTATGGAATTTCAACTCTGATACTTCATTTATTTCGAGTCTTATTTTTGTTCTTTGCGCAATGTAAACGGTTTCCAAATATTTGGGACAGACGCTATTTTTCAAAGAACGGGAATAAAATGAAAACTCGTGTTTCTTTCGCTCTGAATTAATTTCGCATTTCTAAAGTTTTTGCAAGAAGAACATGAACAAGAAGACATGACAGCAGATAAAACCTATGCAGGAATCTAACTTTGCAGAAAATTAGGAGGTCATTTTCTTGCAATCGATACCAATTCTGAAAGAACTTCTAAATAAAGTGACGAAAGTTATTTTGAGCTAGTTCACCACAAGAAGTCCGCGTATTGTCAGACTACGAAGGATAATGGTTATACACTTTAAAAAATTTTGTATGTGTAAAATAAGTACAATATTTAAAAATGTTCGCATGTGTATTTTCTAAACGAGATTTCTAAATGAGATTCCAAAAGGTTCGACGAGATTCCAAGTAGTTGCCTCTTGTCTTGATTTCGTTTAAAAAAGCAATTTCTACTTATTTCGTAAGCTTTTGAGTTATTTTCTACGTGATACGTTTTTTATGCGGTCCCTATCCACCGCATAAAAACAAGTTTGACTGTGTTTATATAATTTGTTTCCATGTCGACAGGTAGATGTCGCCACGAGAAATCATCAAATCGTATGTATAATCGTTTTAAACAAATAAAACCTAAAATGGCGACGAATAAATTTCGTGCTGTCATCTAGCTGTGTCCGAAGACAAAAAAGATCAAAGCTGAGCAGGCACGTGCCAACAGGGGGGGCCGGGGGTGTTTTGGCCCCTCCTGTCACTGAGGAGAAGGGGCGAAAGCCATATTTCGCCCCTCCACAATATCAAAGAACATTATTAACATTTCAACTTTAAAAATAACATTAAACAGTACCGTTGAAGCAAATTTGGACTAATATCATTTCCTGTCAATAGATGCAGACCCAGATCTGGAGGAGGGCAAACAGACAGGGGGGGGGCAGAGGGTATTTGGTCCCTCCCGTCACTGAGGAGAAGGGGCGAAAGCCATACTAAGCCCCTCCACACTATCAAGGAACATTATTAGCATTTTAACTTCAAAAGTAACACTAAAAAGTACCGTTAAAGCAAATTTGGACTCTGATTTCATTTCCTGTCAATAGATGCAGGCCCAGATCTAGAGGAGTGCAAACTTGGCATTTGCTCTGGACAGCCGATTTCGTGGGTGAGGCACAAAATTAGTGTAAAAAAATGTATAATGTATGAAAACAAATAAAAATTTATAGTACATGAAGATTTTCGTACATTGTCAACACTCTGCATGTACTCAAGATAGTTGGGCGACCCTTCGACGACATTGACAAATTACTGCAAACCATTTAATTAAAACAAAACAACTACCGCAGTCATTTCCGTAGTCCATCTCCACACACACATGCCTCAATATCCATATCCATAAACATAAAAAAGTTTTTACGAAGGTTTGTTCAGAAAGGTTTATGACTTTTCTCCAGCGCGTTGTTGAATAGATTCATTTAAAATTGTTTAAATGATAGTTTTGGACATTTTTTTGTACAAAAAATGCACAGGAAGGGGCACCTTTTGTATAAACTACGCAGTTAGCAGTCTCCCTTCCATTAATATATATACATATATATATATATATAGAGAGAGAGAGAGAAAGAAGCACAGAGGGGGCAGCGCGCATTATGAGAGCTTCGATATATTCCCCGAAATGGGTAATAAATGAAGGGTCAAGGGGCAACACAAAATTAGATTTTGAAAATAACGAATTTGAAAGTTTTCTAACACGTAAATATATGAAAAGTTTATCAAGAAACTTCGAACAAATTTTATTTGTGTAGTAAAAGTTTATATTTAACTAAAAGTGAAAAAAAAATTGTTTCAAAGATACAAAGTACCAAAAGATTAAATTCTTCCTCTGAATATGTGGAGATAGGTGGCCCAGCACATACCGATACTTTATCACATTGTTTTACGGCTTTAAAGTGGTTCTACACCCAAAATGAATGCACCTGGTGCTCGCACTTGAATGCTACGAGATGATTATCTCATTTTCGAATCCTTTAAATGCATTGTAGGGCTCGACCAAGTCTTTGACGGCATGTCTTGAGAAAAGCGATTTATTTTTATGACCGACTTACGGATTGTATGTTCGGGTTTTATTGCCCTAGGTCCCAAACTGGACAAGAAGCGCCTGACCAACTGACGGAAATATCGTTTGAAGATAAGGGCATTCCGAAAATCGCAACAAATCTGCCATTGCTTATTTTGATGATTTACAATATAGGGTCTTTTAAATTGTCGGCTTTCTTATTTGAAGTAAATACGAGAAAATTGCCTGCGAGTGAACTGTTCTGAAATTTTGCCCGATGGATTATTTAGTCTTACGTATTTCCTTGACGAGTGAGGTTCCGAGAATAATGTTTTGAAAGTGAACACTTGAATTTGTGAAGTAATTAAGTGACGGAAACGTGAGAACAGTGCATTGTTAAAACTTGTTGCTTTGCAAACCAACACTCCTGTCGTAAGCGATTTCGCTTTTTTTTACTTTAACACTTAATGCATACTAAACTGATAGCCGCATCAGTAAAAAAAACCATCTCCATTTCGTTCCCAGTACAATTTTGAATAAACCATGTTAATCTCGTAATATTCTTATCTGTACTCAATCGACAAACCATCTTGAGAACCGAGTGAAAAACCCTAGTTTTCAATCCTGCGACAGCGGCGGTGGTAACTCTTTTTAATATAGAGAGATTCTTAAATATTTCTAACTTAAAACAACAGTAATACCCAATTATTGAAAAACGGGTTTCCAATAAAAATACCTATTCCAAGTTGTAGTTAACAAAACATTCTTATTTTCATATAAGTAGTATGAACAAAATTTGCGGTCGCTAAGCAGTAAAAATTAATTTTTGATAAATGTTAGACAATAATAAATCTAATAAATTGGCTACCTGAACCATTATATTCCAAACTTTCGTCCGATATATGAGCCGCCGACCAACTGGTATAGTGGTTAAAGTGTTAGCATCTAGATAGGAAGGTTCCAGGTTCGAATCCGGGTCGGTGCATGGATTTTTGTAAGCGTATGGCGTAGAGGCGGCTGGTGCACCTTAAATCTGTCGACCTCACGTTGGGTTGGTGTGAAAGTTTGGAGAGTGGGGTGCTAGCTCAGGTGTTGTTTCGTCATCTGACCGTGGTTCAAAATTACGAGGTGTTGTCCTCGGATCTTTTCCTTAAAGGATTAATCCCGGACCGTCGTCAATAGCACGTTGTGTTGCTCAAATACGATATTAACTAATAATTACCAATTACCGACATATGAGCCTTAAAATTTAATTAATAGAAAATTTCCTCATTCTCGAAAAAACGAGGAATTTTCAATATAATTTTCCGCAGGGGTTTATTATTATCTATCATATTTATATTAATATTGCACTTAGAATTTTAAAACTTTGCCTATGAATGTTGCAAGTGGTGAAAAAAGTTTTTCCAAATTAAAAATCATCAAAAATTATTTCAGATCTACAATCACTCTACATAGACTAAGTAGATTGACTATAACTATTGAAAATGAGTTTTATGATAAATTCTGTTTTAAAGAACTCATACAAGATTATGCAGAGTAAAAGGTCAAAGGAAAATTTTTCGATTAAAAATGGAATTTTTATTATTGTCAATTGTGCTTTTTTTAAACCAAATTTTCAAATACATTTTATATTTTAACTGTTGTTATTAGTTTTTAAAATTAATGTTTATCTTATTTCATTGGTTTTTAAAAATATTGCCTACTGTGCTTCATTGAAACCGAATTTTTAAATATAGATTCTGTTTAAAAAAATTATGAGCACTCATAGGCGGCAGAGTCAGAATCGAGATAATTTTTACCCATGTGCTTCAAGCAAATCAAATATAAATCTAAAAAGTTCAGAAAAATCGAGATGTTTACGAAAAAATCGACGTTTTAATTTCTAATTTAAATGTATAGTAAGTTTTAAAATTCATATTAAAGTCATTTAATAAATATTCTATAAAGAAAAATATATGATTTTTAAAAATCAAGTGTTAATTGATGAATATCTTTTTATGTAAATTAATTAACTGTTTATAATTTATTATTAATAATTAATCAATATTAATATAATTAATTTATTCTTCCCATTTTTACAGGGTTACTTTTCGGGAGGACCCCCCCCCCCAATTCAACAACCCTACTTACGCCTATGCTCGTCCCCCCCCCCCTATATTCAAAACGTTGGCACGTCCCTGAAGTATGTTTAAATGCACAACTTTTTTCAACGTCAACTTGAGTGTCAAAATATTTTTTTGCTCAAAGAGAGAAGATGAATAATTCTATGTTTCTGGAATTTTTTTGGTATAGTTTTTGGGACAAAGACATTTTGAGGGAAGCATTTTTGGAGTGTTTTTTAGGTCGTCAAGGAAAAATTAAAAAAAAAGACACTATTTTAGGCTTATTGGAAAAACATTAATATAAATAATTTTAAAAATAGATGAAGATCCACGCAACTGAATATTCTTGCTACTACGAGGTTTGTATTTACTTTAAATAAAAAGTATTTACTTTTTCTGGAATATCGTTGTCGATGTTTCTCCAAGTTAATTATTAATTTTTGAAATTTTTAAAAATTAATTATAGAAGTCTAATTGAACTAGTCGAAATAATAAATGTAATACAATATCACATAAATTCTAGCATTTAATTTTTCTTTAGAACTTTTATAATTCTATAACAGTTCATTTCTTTTGTTATATAAATTTGATACAGAACTTTTTTCTATAGAATCTCATTTAAAAAGAAAAAAATTATAGAGAAATACATTTCTTTAGAGAATTCCACAGCAATGCATTTCTTTAGAGAATTCGATAGAAATACAGTTAGAGTTAGTTTTGTCAAAAGAATTTCATCGAATTTATTTTTATAGAATACTAAATTCCATTTCTTCATAGAATTCTATGAAATTGTAGAACTTTTTCTTAAGGTATACAATTCTCGATTCGTAAAACCAGAACTAAATTTTATTTTCGTCTCATCGCCACTAGATGGCGGCATAAATTTTATTCCTATCTACTATTTAATGTAATTCCTATGTCGTGATAAAGATATCGGTGATTTGGTGTATTTCTGAAAAATAATTTCTTTTCTTTTGGATTTCCATGAAGAACAAGACGTGAACTTCGTGACGAAATTCGATTTCGCTCGTGTGATGTTTCATACATACGGAAATATCTCCCGTGCGTCAGATAATGCAGTTTGCATTTGTCAAGTAGCAATGATTATGCTTTTATCTGTTCATGAGCACTGTAGTTAAGTGCGAGCAGAATTGTGAATGATTGGTTGCGTTTTTTTTTTCTTTTCTTTTTCTGACTATTTTTGTTTTAATAAATTTTTTTTTTCCTTGCTTGACGAATTCTGACACTGTTGTTTTCCCCACTTTCATTTTAAGAACAATTTTGACCTTGCGACAGAAATATTTTCAAGTGTGCATGAGTGTTTCATACACTCCATCGTATAGAGGGTGTGTGAACGGTCTTTTCTTTCTTGTTATTGCTTTCAGGAGTGAGAGGAGCGATAAAGCGTTGAAATTGTTTTCCTACAAAGTCTGAAGAACACAAAGCAAGCCTTTTGTTGTTTCTTCCTGATGATTCATCAAGAGACCTGGAGATTCATGACCAAGGTTCTTTTAGAACCTTTGTTCGTTTAGAGTTCCTACACGAAGCATTATTAACGCTTAAAAAAAAAATCGGCAGATTGCCGTTGAGGACACACAAATAGTAGCTTTGATGTGAATTCTTGGGCTTGATGTTGGAATGAATGAAGGAAGACATAGGGAGTTTGAACGAATGTTGTGTGAATATTCAACAATTAATTGACAGTTTAAACGATTGAAGTTTCTTTTTTTAACTTTACGCTGCGGCAGGTAGAGAATTGTTACCACTGCAATTTCGTGTACACCAGCGGCATGGTATATATCCGTGTACGGTAAATGTTATATCCCTTTTAAGAGACCGCTGGCATCGATCCTCATAATTAGGTTAGGGGGTTTGGCCAGGCAGGCAAAAGAGCCGTTCCTGGAAACGATTGAAAAAAAAACTAAGCGCCGCAGGGTAAAGGTAAATATATTAGGATTATTTGATTTATTAAATACCTGTGATTGGTAGGGTCGCTGGGTGCTTTCGAATGACACCACTTCCGTGGTCCTTACTCCACGCAATCCGAAGTGACACTAGCTCAAAGCTGGCCCAGCGCCCGTAGAATTTCGACCTAGTGCAGACCCTACCTGTGTGCCAAATCTCATTGCTGTAAGTGCCATACAATCGTCAGGATTTTGAGGCAAGAAACAAACAGACAAACATTTCCTTTTATAATAGTAGCGATTATAATAATTGCAAAATACAATAAATGTCAACAAAAAAAAATTACAGAACAGAAACTTTAAAATTGAGGATTTTGGAATTTTGAGTTCCGGACCCCCGGCTTTGAGATTTGAAAAGAAAACCGCAAGTTGACACCTTGTGGCGTCATCACCCCAAAACGGTAGCTCGAAAACAGTACGAATCGTACACAAGGAGAAGACAACCAGCAGCTAAGGTATTTACGTTCTTATTATTCCAAGAACATTCAGAAAATATACAGTATTAACATCGTTACACCAATACATAAGAGTCCGATCGAGAGCGGTGAACCAGCCTCACCGGCTGCTTCTGGCTCTCTTCTTAACCGTCGTCTCCAACATCTCTGCCGCTGTCTAAAAATAACCCAACGGTGAAAGTCAAAAACCAATCAGAGATCATCTGGATGAACACCACCAGCAAAGGACGTTCTATTTCACCTGCTCTTCTCAAGTCTTTGTAAAGCTGCAGGTTAGGGGTCTCACGGTTCAAGGGCCATATTTGGCCAAGCTGTGCCAAACACAAGACAACCTCGAGTAAAAAATATCGTCAAAAGAAAAATTGACATTCGGGAGCACAGTAGTGCTATCTCTCACGAAGAAATATTATAGAGTTCCATAGACATCTCGGTAAAACTATATAGAGATTTCAGTAGAAAAACGAAACTTCTTTTCTATAAATTTCTAGAGAAAACGAGCTCGGATTCCATAGAAATGTATTTTTATAGAATTCTTCAGAGAAGTTCTATAAAATAAATGAAGGTCCACAAAACAAAAGAAATTACTTTTAAATTTTACAGAAGTTCTATTTCTTTAGCGAAACGAAATTTGATTTCTATAAAAAAAAAACTTCTATAGAATTCTATGCAGATTTCTAGAGAAAATGAGCTCGGATTCCTTAGAAATGTATTTCTATAGAATTCTTCAGAGAAGGATTCCCCGTAGAAATGTATTTCTAAGAATTCAATGGAGAAGTTCTATAAAAAAATAAAAGTCGCGAAACAAGGGAAATGAGCTGCTTCAGAATTATTTAGAGGTTTCAACAGACTTTCTACAGATGTTACTTAAAAGAGCATGTAGAAAAACGAGCCATAATTCTATTGGATTCTATCGACCACATCCCACATAAATGTTTATGGAATTCTATCGAAATGCGTCAACAGGGAGAAAAGGATCGTTTGGATGTATCCCGGGAAGTCGACCCCCGTGTTTACTAAGGACAACAAACCCCACGGGAATGAAGAGATCGCTAGAGTATACATCCAAAGGATATATTTTCATTCACGGGCCAGAAACTGTAGGCGCACGACACATTCTGTAGACGTATGTCCTCAAATCGACGGCTCATTTTTATCTTTCTCGACTCTCATAAACAACAGAATGAACGGACACGTTTTCCTCATAACGAGAAAGCCATTCTGTGTGAAGGTCTCGCCGCGATAAAACTCGCCTCTCTTGGGAGAGAAGGAATAAGGAAAATTTTTTATTTTTCACCAAACCTTTGTTTTGCTCGCATCCGAGCGACTAAACGACCGCTTTGTTTCAGACCCCTCTTGCGACAGCGCTTTGTGTGCGGCGGCAGATGACCTTGGATGAGTACATTCGTGCGCAGGTTGTTAAGCCCGCAAAGGGTTGGTAGGTTATTTAGTTTTGGGTGTTCTGGCGCAAGTGTCAGATTTGGCCGTGCTGAACAAACACAATGCACACATCAAGAAATTCCCATTTACCTTTTGACTACGGCTATCGATAAAACTGGTGTGATTCTTTCTTGGCACTATTCTTATAACTTTCAAGGTATAACTGCTGTACCAGCTGTAGTAAATTCCTTCTTGGCATGATTGTTATAACTTTCAAGGTACAACTGCTGTAAAGGCCTTAGTCTAAATTCTTTCTTGGCGTGATTCTTATAACTTTCAAGGTACATCTGCTGTAAAGGCCGTAGTCTAAATTCTTTCTCCTGGCGCGATTCTTATAACTTTCAAGATCCAAATGCTGTAGTGGCCGTTGTCTAAATTTGTTATTGTAGTGATTTTTATAACTTTCAAGGTCCAACTGCTGTAGTGGGCGTTGTCTAAATTCGTTCTTTTAGTGATTCTTATAACTTTCTAGGTCCAATTGCTGTAGTGGCAGTTGTCTAAATTCGTTCTTGTAGTGATTCTTATAACTTTCAAGGTCCAACTGTTGTAGTGGCCGTAGTCAGGGCCGGATTTAGACTTGATAAGGCCCTAAGATATTTGAGATATGTGGCCATTTATAAATCCAGATATGTCAGTGCCAAATATGATTTTCGGATACCTAGAGGGTTAAACTGAAATACAATTAAGAAGTATATAGATTGTGAAATAATAAATCTTTAACTTAAAATCATTTTATTCATAACAAACAAAAATGCAAACTCTGGTAAAAGAAACAAAAGTTCTTTGAAAAGGCACAATTTACAAAGGCTCATTATCTAATCTCTTGAAACATGTTATAAGGATCAAGGAATTAGATTAAACTAAAATATTTTCTTTCTTGCCTTTGCCAGAGCAAAGTCACTGATGACATCATCAAATGATAAACTGCGTAGTTTGTCTCTTTCTATGCACATGAGACTGAGGGAACATAATTTATCTTGAGTCATTGTTGTTCTAAGTTAATTTTTTATCCTCTTCAGCTGAGAAAAAAGATCTTTCTCCAGAGCAATTTGCAACCATCATACTAAGAAACAATCTCAAAATTGCTTCTACGTTAAGGAATGCTGATTGGACACGATCGTTAAATATTACCATACACAAATCCTGATGTGTCAGACTATCATGTTCCGCTGAACCATAGGCTTGACTATGTCTAACATATTGATGGAAATGCTTGACTTCTACAAGATTCATATCCACATCTTCAGGATATGTCTGGCATAAAGCACTAACTTCTTCACGAATCTGTTCTTTTGTAGCATCTAATTTTGTTAAGAATGAAAACTTTTTTGAAACTCTCTGTGTGTACAGAGGCCCTCTGTGCCAGACTTGACTAATGCATCCATAACAGGTATCAATGTTTTGATTCTAAACTTGTCTCTTGGCTCAACGTTCTCTAAAGTATCATCTTCATCATCATTGATATGCCTTCTTCTATATCTGCTTTTCTTGTAATCAACATCAGGCAATTTTTCCTTTGCTTTTTATTCAAAATGATTGAACATATCCCTGGAACTTTAATAAAATCCGAAAGTGAAGCATACAATTTCCTACATACATCTAGACTAATTTGGAGGTCTTGCAGTGATCGACTAGTCTTATGAAATTCATCCAGCAAGTAACTCCACAAATATAACAGTACCATAATTTAAAACTCCTCCATTTTATTCAAAATGTTTATGGCTTGATTTTTTGTTTCGCCTTTCTCTGTAGTATCAATATGCAGCTGACGCAAAGCAGAAATTATTCCATCATAACTAACAAGTATTGCACTTGTGGCCATTGAATGTGCTTCCCATCTAGTCTTTGACAAAGACTTTGGAACTTTTGAATCATCCTTGAAGAATGACAGAAAAGATAGAAAAGATAGATAACAAAGATAGAAAAGATAGATAAGGGGCCTGATGAACCCAAATCCTCTATTGCAGTGAGTCAGTCACGGGATATTCATCCTATTCCTGATACAGAACCTGGTACATCTAGTTGTATAGAATTTACTTCAACGAATGAAGCAACAAATATTAACAACAGTACTGCCCATCTATGCGTAGATGATGAAAAGAAATTATATATTTCTTGAACAATTCGAAAAAAGTTTCAACGTTACTTTTTGAGCAATATCTGTCTTGGTTTGCAAAAAGCTTCTATGATTTTTCAAATGAGCCATTTGAATGCTGACATTCTGACGGACCTTTTTCTACCCAGTATAAAATCTCATTTTTACTTAAATCACCCAATAGCCCAACATCATTCTGTTTGTTTTTTGATGCTGAATCTTCTGTGCTTGTGGTTCATAAATCTTAATATTTGTTGCTTCATTCGTTGAAGTAGATTCTATACAACTAGATGTACCAGGTTCTGTATCAGGAATAGGATGAATATCCCGTGACTGACTCACTGCAATAGAGGATTTGGGTTCATCAGGCCCCTTATCTATCTTTTCTATCTTTGTTATCTATCTTATCTATCTTTGGTAAGAAACTTTCTAATTTTGTTAACTTGCTAAGCTCTTCTTCAGCTCTCTGCTTCTTTTTCCTCTTTTGAGCTCCACTTTTATAACTTCTGGATGACATCTTGCAAACTGTGGACAGAATATTTAATATAACTATAAACATACATTTAAAAGTAATACAATGCATGACATTTTTTTTAATTTAAAATTTCCTGTGATTTTACCACTACATACCAGCAAGCGATATTTTTATAATAAATAATACATGCAAAGAGAAGATTAACACTATCCTCTAAAGTTTTAATATTAGTTCAATTAATTAAATTAAAGAAGAAGAAAACAATAAACATATGCATTAATACGTAATTTAATACAATCAAAACAAAATAATATGTATTTTTTAATGTGCAGTTCTTACAAATATATATTTAATAATAACAAATTGTAAGTTTATTTATTAAAATTACAATTTGTTATTATATTGACAAAGAAAAAAGTTAAAATATATGCTATAATTACAGCTACAGGTGTCCGCATAGGATCGACCTATCTATACATTTTAAATATTGTATCTAATATTTTATCACTTAAACCTATTTAGGACAATATGTCATTAATTTCAATACGTTTTACCAATGTTTATTTACAAAAAATTGTTATCATGCAAAATCTACTGTTATTTTTACTTAAAAATATAGAAATGGGTTTTCTATTTTCTATATTTTTTCAATTAAAATACGATTACAGAAACATTATTGCATGCAACACCTGTACTAACCATGTTAATTATGCACAACTATCCAACAAGGTTTTTTTTATCAAAATATTGTAAAAAAAAAATTAAATGCGGTAGAAAATATTCTTGCGTTAGTTATGTGCGTACGTGTGTACAAATGCTCTTACCTGAAATATAACTCCCAGTAAGGATACAAAAAAAAACCACTTTCCAAAATAATGTTAACAATCAAATTATCAAAGAAACACTGTAAATACTAAATAAAAGGTCAGAAATATTGTATCGTTTGTCGGATCACTCGAACTACGAAAGGTCAGCGCATGCTCGAGTGTAGCGGAGCAACACAGGGGAATCCCCGTGTTTATAGTAAAAGAAATTATATACTTTACACGTTCCATTTCTATTATAAAATAATAATGAAATAATTTTAAAATTTACCGAAATTACCCGCATTTGCTGTCTAAATTTATCAGTAATTTCGGTAGTCATAATTACAGGTAATACCGGTTATTGGTAATGCAAACCCTAGGCACAATAGCGCTTTGTTCTTCGAAAAGACACGCTAAAAAAATTGGGTGAAGAGTATGGGACGTTCTGGACGTGTGGCATTGGGGACAAATAATGCTACAGTATATTTAAGTATTATACGACAATTGCTCACTCGGACAATTTTGGGGAGCCCAAGAAAGTGGGGGCCCTAAGCTATAGCTTATACTTAAATCCTGCACTGTCCGTAGTCTAAATTCCTTGTTGGCTCGAATGATATTTTTTAAATAGTTGTTTAAGTAACGGAGAACATATTGAGCTTTTGGTGAGATGAGATTTAGTAACGGTAATCGGTGGTTACGAAAGAAGATGATTGTCATACCTAGTCGTGGACAGCCCTGGTGGAAGAAGTGAAGACTAGCAACCGGAGAGAGTGGAGAAAGTTTGGAGAGTGGGGTGCCAGCTCAGGTGTCGTCCACTGACCGTGGTTCAGAAGGTCGAGAGGTGTCGTCCCATGAGGTACCCGACCTGTGCTCCGTGGCAAGAAAACAGAATGAATACAAATAAAACAAAGAAATAAAAAGTAGAAAAGTAAGAAAACTATGTTCCGAATGGAAATTAAACTAGTTGAATTTCGCGCTTCCTCTAGCAGACGAGGTTATTCTGTGAGGTTATTGGCCCTCTCATCCATAATATTATATATGTTGTAGCGCAAATGGTTTGATTGATTGAACTGTGGAAGGACTTTAATGGATGGTTTGAATGGACACTATCACATGTATGGCGATAGTAGAAAATAAATTAAGATGTGCTAAATTTCAAAGTTTTAAAACGTAGTTTCATTGCCCTGACATTGTTTAAATATCTCTCTACTATCCATCCTCCCCTGTAATGCTACACCTGAACACTATTCACTTGTAAAGCACTGGGTAGGTTTAAGGGGCTCCGCCATAGAAATTGATTCTAAAAAGGACACCGAAAAGGTTTCCCTGTGAAAAGGTGTCCTTCCTTAAGGATCGATCCCGTCGCCAATAGCCCGCCGCGTTCGTCCCGTGTGACCGTCCATTGAACTACCTCCTACCTAGTCGTTACCTCACTGCACATACGACTGTCTCTTTATCGCGGGGCATTGTCTTAAGCGCCTGATCTCCAAACGGAATGTTTGCTTTAAAAAAAGGAGAACATCTTCGAAGTAATCGAATGCAAACAGATAAACGGAATTTCAGTCGTTCCCAGATAAGAGCGCAACAAGTGCTATTTTTGAGTGCGGATTTTCTGCACACCATTATCGCTTCCTGATAACGGTTCCAGTATGGAAGCGTGTTTTTGCTTTGGTCCGGATGCCCTTCTTTTTTGTGTCCGGAAATTCGTCAGAGCTCAGATGAATTGCTTTTAGCCACAGGGCTTTGTTGGCGTCGATTCCGGTCAAAAACGAACCAAGTTTTAATCGTGGCCCAATTCAGGAGCGGGAAATGGCGGCGCGTTTTAAATAAAGATTCGAAAGGGAACATGGGGACAGTTGCAAACACGTGGACTGTTTTCTTGTTTGTAATGGAGTAGTAGTGTGAGTGGGGCAAGAGCATATCATTCCATTCCTTCGACTTCCCTGTTGTCCCTAATATTTGGGGGAACGAGTTCTCACCATGGAAATGTTTTCTATCTCCTCTTACGCGAGTTCTAAAGTGAAAATATGACCTACGGTACTTGCAATTCTATTGGGATATATTAAGGTGACCAATTGTTGTACAATGAAAAGGAGGACGAAAAAATTTAAGATAAAAGTACAACGTAAATAAAGGAAACATTTTATTAATTCAAACAAAAATACACTAATTATGCTTACATCCCTTTTAAGTATTTACTTAAACGAGTATTTTTACATTGAATGAATATTTTTTGCCAATATATCATTTTAAAACAGTAACAATGTATTGGAAATTTCGGAGCAAGAAATATCCTTCATATTGATTTTTACGGTAAGTGCGGCAGCTAGAGTAGCAACATTCAATCTTGATTTCTCACTTGTCCAAAAGTCATTACCAATTGAAAAAACTCTTTCAACTGCTGCATCAGTTCCAAGGCAGCACAACGTAAATTCAACAAGAATAACTAAATTTTCATATGGAATGTGTTCATTTTTGAAATGGTTAAATATTTCCACCCATCTTTTATCAATTTGAACATGTTGATTTTCTCGTTGTTCTAATTTATCAGAATTTAAATATACATTCAATCTTCTAATTTCTTCAAACAGACAATTGTCATTGATTTTAATATCAGGTATTTCTTTCTATAAAAACTCAGCACAATGTTCAATATCTGCCCAATTTAAATGCGACGAAGTCATAAAACACCGTTGAAAACTGTTATTTGTAGTGACATTTGTTTCAGAACATTCTTCGACATATTGGAAACATGTTTGGTAAAAATTCTGCACTTCTTTGGTAAACGTTTCCGTTATGCCTGGATTTGATTCCTCTAAGTTTAACAAGTTTCTTTTTATTATTAAAGGAATAAATTTTTCTTCAAATCGTGATTTATATTGAAGGACAAAATCGTTCAAAATAAGACTAACGTCTGTAGCTGAAATATGTTCACTTTCAATCTTTTGAATCGTTTTGTGGAAATTATCGAAAAGGAGGACAGGTAGGAGGACACTTTTCGAGGAAGGACAGAACCTACAAAAGAAGGACTGTCCTCCCTAAAGGAGGACGAATGGTCACGTTAGATGTATTCGAATACAGTCTTTGAGGTGGTCTCCAGTCTTTTCGTCCAGTTCTCGAGGTGGACAGATCGTGCCACTCTAATGCAGCGCAAAAGTGTCTTTGTAGGTGTTGTGCCGAATTGATTACTCCAAAATGTTTTGGATAGTTAAATTTCCATTTATTAAAAGACAGACATTCCAACATATAGGTTTAATAAATATGAAAGCAAGGAAAGAGCATTATAAAATGCTTGCTTCTCAAAATTATACAGTTGCTACAGAGACGTCTCAACAAGACGGAGTCCGAAAGCTAACTAACTTTCATTCCACGCGTGGGAGGCACATTAAGGGCACTTGAGAGGTGAAAGCCACTTAACCCAGACACCTAATACTTTACAATGTAACAAGTCGAAAGAAAGGAGCTATGGGCGACGAGTCTGAGAAATGATAGCTGAATTAAACATCCCAGTTATTTCCTCCTCAGGGTAGATTAAGAGTCCATTAGACGAGATACAGGGTGGCCCAGCGGGTAATGTTTAAAACGAATCGAAATTTCAAAACACATAAGAGTGATGAAAAGATTTTAATAATATATATCAAAATTAAATTTTTAGCAATTAATGATAAAGAGGTTCGAAGTGACCGCCTTCTTTTACAAGATCAGCAGTGAGGCGGTTCCATCCATCGCGCGTGAGCAGACTTCGATTTCAATCGTGTCGACTGCAGTTGTAACGGCAGTTTTAAGTTCAGGAAGTGTCTTTGGACTTGTGTCTGCCACACTTTGCTCTTCAAATAACCCAACGAGAAGAAATCGCAAGGGTTTAAATCCGGGGAATAGGGCGGCCATTTAATACCACCTTGGAAGTGCGATGGGTAGTCCAACCCGATGATTCGACCGTGAACATGCTCATTGAGCAATTCGAAAACTTCCGCCGTACGATGTGGTCTCATAACATCCAACATAAACCAATGACCATGGACTAAGTCCATGGAAACTGTCTGTATTTCGCAGTGTTTAATGTGCCTTCGATGTAAACTGGGCCATACACACAGCATGGGAGGGTATTACGCACCACACAAGAAATTGCCCACTCTAATGATCATGAGCACCACGTTTGGCCTCACATGCTCGCAGCTAGCGCCATCTACTAGACTTTTTTCGAACATTCCAGCGACGTTTTTCTTAATTTTGCAAGTGGTTTCGACGAGATATCTCGTCCATCAAGATCTGACCCATTTTAGGAATGACGAGATCTTCAAGATATTGATGATCACACGCTGGCACTGAAGAAATGGGATGGCTCACCAGTTTAAAGTGGCCTAGATTCAAATTATTAAATTCTATTGATACATTGGTCTTGAACCAATGAATAGGATGTGGTTACCAAATTCTTTCCAAAGACTTCAACCAACCTAGTCTACCAGAACTCAAAGCTGGTACACATTTTCGCAGGCCATAGTCCATTTCCAGAGTATCTTGAACGTTTCCATCTTAGAACAAGTGCTTTGTGCATCTGCGGTCGAGAAGGTGAGCCCACGAAGGACTGTGTGTGCTCTTCTTCAACCCTGGTGTGGGCTGCCCCCTGGGTTACGCTGGTGCTGAAGGTGCACCCTCCCCGTCCTGCCGGTAAACTCTCTAAAGCCGAGTTTACACCGGACGTAAACAACTTCTCTCCCTCCAAACATCTAAGCTATTCGGAGAAACGGCATTCATTGGATCGTCAAGATCTCGAGTCGGGGTGGCGATTGGGAGAGTTTGCAGAGCCAAATTTGTTTTCCACCAGGAGTCCGTAAAGATCAATAGGTCGCAACTTTTGGGGGATATTTCCACATTTGTTTGACAATAACCGCTGCCCTTCGGCCCCGTGGTCGCTCAGTCTTTTGTTCGCTCTCTGTGATATTTTGCCCTCATCACTTGCCTCAACCCCATCTCCCGCCAAACTACCAGTGAGTGACCTATTCGATTGAAATGGCGTGGACGAAAGAGCTGGTCTTAACATTAATAGAACTATTTAGAGAGAGGCCTGTCCTCCTCTGGGTACACCCGAGTACAAAGACAAAAACAATGTGGAAATGGAATTGGAGTGAAATGGGTGAGGAACTCGACATCTCTATGGAAAGTGCTCACTCTTCTCTACAAAGGGGTGAGTAGAGTGCGCTCGGAGGGTCGCCGATAAAGTCCACAAAGCGTTGACACCGGTCGAAAAGAGGACGGTCATTTTGAACCACGATCAGATGAGGAAGCAACACCTGAGCTCCCAAAGGAGAAGGTAACGTAATTTTGAACTACAGTCAGATAAATAGTTCGACACATGAGCTAACACCCCACTTCCACACCACGCCAACGTGAGGAAATTTGAGGCCGGGACCGATTTAACGTTCACCAGCCACCTTCCTACGTGACGGTCTTTGGTTGGATTCGGACAACTCTCAGGTTGGTAATCCATTGCTTTCCAACCGGACTGCCGCGGACAGGAAAAAGTGTAGGGCGCAGCAGGTAGATTATTCGCTCTATCGGATCCGCTGAAGCCTGGTTGGAAGAGGATTAGCAAACGGAGGGTTGAGGTTTAGAAACTAGTTCTAACCAAAGACAATCGTGTACGTAAGGGCACTTTAAATCTGTTGTGACCCCAAACGTCCTCCCGTTGGCATGGAAGTTTGGAGAGTGCCACACCTCAGGTGTCGACCACGTGATGTGACCGCGTCTTAAAATGACGTTTTGCCGTCCTCGTATCTTTCTTTATGGGCTAAATTTCGGACCATCGCCCATAGCCCGTCGTGTTGCTCCTAGGGGATGAAATTTCAACTACCTACTCATCTACTTCATCCCTTCTTTCGTCTGCATGTGTTTCGATTCACCTTCACCCGGCCTTGGGTTGTTTTCCTTGGCGGCAAAAATGTCACGGTGCCCAATTTTACCCCGATCGATACAAAGATTACCCGGAGGAGTCACTGCACCCTCCGGACAGTAAAGGGACTCAAGTGGCGCCGTTTCGTTCCCCACGTCTGTAGAGGATAGAAGTGAACTTCCAACTAAGTGCGCAGAGCTAACCTGCTCCTTAAGGTCCGGTGCACACATACGATTTTTCAACGTGCGGCACCAAACACCAACTATGCACACACAAAAGTGAAATGACGCATGTACTCATTTTGCGCCATTTGCGATACACATTCTCTCGAAGAAAGTGTGTTCATTTCGCTTACTTGGTGTACAAAAAAGTATATTTTGAAACAAAATAGACGTGTTACTGGATGCAACCATTTATTAATTATTATTTATATTCCGTTTATTTATGAAAATAAATGGAATATACCGTAGAAGCGTGTGCGGCGAGTTGCGGCGCCGTGGAGAACTGCGGTACAAATTGCAAGCACGTTGGACGTGCGGGGTCGGAGGCATGTGTGCACTACTCCATTGGATCGAATGTATCTCACACCGCACTTGCTTTGCGGCAGCGGCGCCGCACGTTGAAAACCGGATGTGTCCATTGGGCCTTAATGGTATTAAAACTCTATAGAGGCCTCTAGAAAAAAATTCCATACAAGTCTAAAGAGATTTTTAAGCAGATAACGAACTCTGATTCTACAGAAATGTGTTTCGATAGAGAACTTTGAAAGAAAAACTAGCAGGCCCGCACGGCGTTGCCCGTGAAATTTCTTTTTGTGTCCTTACTGATACTGAAGAAAAAACAATAATATTTAAGAATGAGTCTCACCTTAAACCGACATGACACGGGCATGTCGCAAATTCACATAAAATTCGGACTACCTGAGGTATTAACCCACTGGCTGATTATCCCGCGATTTCCAAGGGCAACTCAAATGTAGCAAAATTTTCTCATCCCGCGATTTTCGCGGGCAGGTGTTTTTCTATCTTTATTGAGGAGCGCATCTCGCTTTTTCACCGTTTAACCAATGAAATAAATTACACACAGTTTCAGACGTTGAATTTAGATTTTGGTCAACAGTTGTCGCTAGTCGTCCACTAAATTGCGGCATTTGAAGGTACTTTGTATTTACCGCTCTAACTTCGTGTCTTTGTTTGGCGCCTTTTTCTAATCAGAAATGGCTGCTAGAAAACGTTCAGCGATTGACATAGTATATATTCCTGATGATTTATCAGATTCTGAAAGTGATTTTAGTTTTGATAGTGATAGTGATATAGATTTTTCGGACTGCTCCTCAGATAGCGATGAATCTGATCATCTATATATATAATTCTCTTACGTGGCACTTAAAAAAGACGTTATTAGTTTTCGCGTTTTGGCAACATTGTACGATTTTTTGTTTATACCAAAGCCTCGCGCTTCAATTGAATTTATAGTGTTATCGGATGAAATTTTACTGAAAAAAAAATTAATTTTAGTCGAGCTGTTGCAGTAAATAATAGAAATCAAAGAAAACGGAGGATCTTTTCATGGTCATTTAAAAAAAAGGTCCGTTTCGGGGCAAACTATTATAGTTCAACAAGACGCTTGCATTACAACTTTCGACAACAAACTCAATGAAAAAGCGTGGATGGCTCGAGTGCTGGGTAAATGTACACACAACCAACATGCTGGGTTTTCAATTTCCAAATCAACGCTCACATTTCGAGTCAAAATTTGCTCAAAGCTTCCATTTGAATTCTGATTCCAGAGGTACTGTAAATATCTTTTCTGAAAAACAGCATAAAATTTAGATTTTAAAAATATTTTTGTTGGAATATCATATTTTGTAAACAATTCCTTCTGCTAGGACACATCATGTCTTCATTGATGCGAGCGAAGCGAGCATAGGTTCGCGCAGCGAACCAATGAGGATTGCGAAGCAATCCTCTGGGGGTTGGCGAGCGTTAGCGAGCAGGGGGCGGGCCCTCTAGTGATTCAATAAACTTTCAAAGCGTTAGGCAGTGGTGCAAAATTGATATGAAGAATATTCCTCCTCCTCCTCTTCCAGTTCCTTTTCGTAGAAATCCGGGAATTACTGTGCATATGGCTAACAATGCAAGTATATTGAGTTATTTTGAACTTTTTTTTTGATGATCAAATTTTAGGAATGATAGTCCAAGAAACAAATAGATACGCTGAACAATATATCCATAAAGCAGTTTGTAAAGAGAATTCCCGTTGGAAAAAATAGAGAGAAACGGATGTTGAAGAACTAAGACTATTTTTTGCAGTTTTGTTACTCCAAGGAGTCATAAAGAAGCCAGAACAAGAGCATTATTATTATTATTATTATTATTTTTTTTTTCCATTTTACTTTTTTTTATATTATGTAATAAATAGAAATTAACTGTAATTCAATTGAAATTTTTTTTTTTGCGATAACATCTGAAATTAGGTTTTCTGACAGTTTAGTTTCTCATGATAAAAATCTATATAAAAAGTCTTTTCTAGAAAGAAAAAAAATGCATATTTCAATTCTCCAATATATATAGATTTTTAATATGCAAAAAAAAAATACACGATTTTTGTAGCGATTTCGGTCCACAAATTGAGCAGTCAGAGGGTTAATCTGGTGTAAAATTTTCCGAAGGTTTCAAACCCGTTGAAATTGTCACTCTATTTTTAACGATCGCGAAGATAGAAATTTGGAATAAAAAATAAATACACGCCAGTCAAATATTTTTATTTGTTTTGTTTCGCTTTGCTGGTTTGTGCTCAGTAATGAAAGGTAGAAAATAAATTTAGAATCTATGAACTCTTTCACTATTGCCATTCAAAAAAATAATAATAATAAATAAATGCCCCAATAAATTTATTTTAAAATGTTCTAGATTAAATTTTAAAATTCGGGCATCGAACAAAATTCGCATAAAATTAGGACTACCTGTGTGCTAAATTTCAGGGCTGTAAATGGTATAGATCATCTGAGATCACACAGACACACAAACACTTCCTATTATAATAGTATATATTTAGGCCCGGTGCACACATCCGGTTTTTCAACGTGCGGCGCTGCTGCCGCAACGCAAGTGCGGTCTGAGATACATTAGCTCCAATAAACTTGGGCACACATGCCTCCGGCGCCGCTGCGGCGACTCACGTCCAACTTGTGTACAATTTGTATCGCATTTCCCCACGGCGCCGCAGCTCGCCGCACACGCGTCTTCGTTCTGAAGTACCTTGTTTTCATAAATAAACGGAATATAAATAATAATTAATAAATGGTTGTATCCAGTAACATCTATTTTGTTTAAAAATTTATTTTTTTGTACACCAAGTAAGCGAAATAAACACGTTTTCTTCGATAGAATATGAATCTCAAATGGCGCGAAATGAGTACTTGCGTCATTTCACGGTTATGTGTGTATAGTTGGGCTTCGGTGCCACAGAGGCGCCGCACATTGAAAAACCGGATGTGTACACCGAGCCTAAGTCATGAAACTAAAGAAATGAATTCAATGGATGTTTCAACTGCTATTTCCTATAGAGATTTCCATAAAGGTTACTTTACAGGGCATTGAAAAACGGGTCATCATTCTAAAGGATTCTATAGATTTCTATGCAGGAAAAGTGCTCTGATTTTGCAGAATGCATTTCTATCGAATTTTATAGAGAATAATAAAGTCGTGTATTAAAAGAAATGAGCAACTATAGGCATTCTATACAGATTTCTGCAGTTATTTTTTCCATAAAGGTTGCTTTATAGAGCGTTTAGTAAAAAGGGTCATAATTCGATAGGATTCGATAAGCACATCAATTACAGTAATTTATAAAATTGTACTTAAATGTTTCGTAAGGGTACGTTTTGCGATTTTTCGACGGTGTTCGACTCTATCAACGCACAAGTAAAATGTGCATTGATAGAGCCGAACACCGTAAGTAAGTAGTTGAATTAACATCATACTGGAAAACACGGGCTATTGGAGATGGTTCGGGATGAATCCCTATGGGAAAGAACAGAGGACAACACCTAATCATTCTGAAACACAATCAGATGACGACACCTGAGCTGTCTACCCACTCTCCAAACTTCCCTGTGAGGACGATTGAGGTCAGATTTAGCATGCATCAGTCTCCGCGAATACGAGGTTCTTTGGTTGAACCGACTCGCAACCTTGAGGTTGCCAATCCTCAAGTCTTCCAATTAGGCGTACAGCCATCCGAAGGATCTGAATGGGAAATGTGGCAAGCCTTCATAAATTGATAAGAGCTGTGTCAGGAAATCAGGGACTCGAACAAATGCTCCAGAAATAAGAAAGAAACGGTCACAGTTCCAGTTACCCTGACGCTCAACAGCCGATCCAGGAAGAAGTGGTCAAGGGAGACTACTATTACGTCACCGGGGTCATTCCAAATAATTCCTACCGAACTGTCCTACAATTAGTATTGGACGCCAACCGAAAACAAGGAACTGCATTTGCATTATTGAAGCTGTAAGCCTTTCTTTTCATAGCCCTATTGAAAGAGCAACGTATCTATTAGCAAGCTGGGAACTGCAGAAATTCGATCCAAGACATTCGTGTACAGGATGGCGCATCTTCATTCTCAAACGACGATCTCCTTTTTTGCGTGGTGTAGAAATTTCGGAGAGAATGTCTATCTCAGCTCGTCATCTCGGTTTAACATGGCGACCTGTTGTCGTAGGATCTTACCCCTCTTCAATAGCCCGTTGTGTTGCTCCGGTACGACGTTAACTACCTACCTACCATTCCTTCTTCTCACAGTTGCTTAACATTGTCTATCTCGTGTTCGGCGCAACTTGGACACATGTGGATGCCATAAAAAAAATCCAACCAACCAAGAAGCTGTAATTGAGGCCAACCCCTTTCTTAAGCCGCGTTTACACCGGAGTGGCCAAACACGTCCCCCCCTCCAAACATCGAAGGCATTCCGAGAAACGGAACTTTATTTTAGGGTCTAGATCTCGTGTCGGGGTGGCGATTGGACGTGTTTTCAACACCCATTTGGTTTTCCACCAGGAGTCTGTAAAGATCTAAGGACAACCACATTGTTTGGGGACATTTCTCAACTACAACATTTGAGTGTAAATACTCTCCTCTGTCCTCCTTCGTCAACCCGTGGTCGCTCACGGCCGTCCTTTGTTCTCTCTCTGTGATATTGTGCCCTCATCTGTACTATTATAAAAGGAAGTGTTTGTATTTTTCGTGGCCGCAAAATCCTGACGATTCTATGGCACTTACAGCATTGAGATTTGACACACAGTTAGTCCGAATGTTTTGAAATTTTTGGTTAGCGGCGAATTTTAAAATTTAATCTAGAAGATTTTTATATGAATTTAATAGTTTTATTCTCTTCCTGCTTCTTCTAACGCGTTTTTTTCGTAAAATCGGAATTGCTAAAGATAGATTGAAAATTTCAACAAATTTGAAATCTGCGGAAAATTTTCACAGCGTTGCCCGTGGTGTTGGTTTACAAAGGGACGAGCCACGTCCCTAATATTTTGTCTGCAACACAAAGTGGGAGAAGAGTGATCACCCCTTTGTGTTGTCGACCAAGTGTCTACACCAGAGTGGTTCGAAAAGGGTAGCCAAAAGGGGTCGAAAAACGCCTTCCCCACAAAAAGGGGAGACAAACATTTGCAACAACTTTGTGAACGTTTAGAGTCATTCCGCTAGATTTGTTATTAGACACGTCGTTTTCCCGCCTGTCTTCCGCGTGTGACGCACGTGCGACTTTCCTCCACTCCCGATAACGTAAAGGAGGAGGAAAGAAGAGAATTGTCTTCGGCTCGAAAATTGCCTTTGTTTATTTCCTGATGGGGTACATCGATTTCTTCTTCGGAGTCGGCCTCCAAACATCTTCTTTGTAATTGAAGTTTAGTACATCCGTGTGGAACTTAGGGCACCGATATATACACTACCCTACAATAATGGACCGGGCGCCAGCGAATTTGCATAAAAGCCGACTCCTTAATTGGAGGTGTTTTTCGTGATATGGCCTGGAACGTTTACATGTTGTTCCTGGTCAATTAAACTCCGACGCCTACATGAATATTTTAGACAATCAGATTCTTCCTAAGCTCTGGCAATTTCATGGAATAGACGAATGTTACTTCCAGGACCACCAACGCTCCGTGTCATGTTGCAGTCTCTTTCAAGCAGTGGTATCGAGATATGGAACGTCTTCCCTGGCCTGTTCAGAGTCCGGCCTAAACCCGAGTCAGAGCGATGCTTACGGACCAGGGAACGCTGTCCGAAATCTACAGCTGAACTGGCGACATTCTTGCAACAGGAATAGACACCAATAACCATAGCTGTGTATCAAAACCTTGTTGAAAGTATGCCCAGAAGGGTTGCTAGTGCCATTGCAGCACTTTGGGGACCATCCCTCTAATAAAGCATGTAATATTTCCTTTATACCATCACATCGTGCTATATATATATATATAATATATACGGCATGCATATATATATATATAATATATATACTCCTCTGTCAGTATGTTTGGATTGTTACGGTGATATATATTCTATATGTATTTAATTTTTATCATACTTACAAAAACTAAAGTAGGTAAAAAAAAAATGAAGACGGGTTGGTAGAAAGGACGTTATCAGGAAGGAGCCTGACCCAGTCAAACATAAAATGGGGTTTTTTACATATGAGCAGAAGAATGCTGAAAATTGCTCATATACTCCCCCAAACACCAGAAAGAACAAAATAGAAAGATAAATTAGATGGATGGTTATAGGATACAAGCCAGAGACAAATATACTGCATAAAATTAAGAGAAATAATAATAACTGTAACAATACAAAAACATACCGACAGAGGAGCACGCTAAAGATAGTTGCAGCTTTAGCTTACTAAGAGGAACTTATGTTCTCAATTTACATTAGAATATTGGAAAAGCACTCATCAATAGCAGAGATGAGTTCCAAAATCCACCAGGTAAAATGTACGTCTAATTTCGTCACGGTCGAAAAAAAACCCATTAAACGTAATGATGATTATACGATGCATTTTATGTAGCTGAATAATTGCAATGTGTTTGTTGCATGCTCTACACTTCAGATCCTCTCCCGTTGTCCCGAAATTGAAGTAATTTGTTTGACAGTCTGCGTAAATATACAAAAGCAATGCCGTAAAAACAGTATTTTGTATCACGTTACGTTATAAATATTAAACCGCCCGTTTTGTGCAAAGAAACGCCCATGGCATCCACTTTGGTGTCAGGTCTTCGTAATTCACGCAAATCTGTCACACATATCCACCTACCTGAAAAAAGATCTCTTCTCAATCCGAAGGGACTGTGAATGGGTGGCAACTGCACAAGATGTAGAGCTCTTGAACAGAAGAGAGTTAGAACAATCGGTTGATACTCATACCATCTGTAATCCTTTTTTACAGCTCCTATAGTCGCGGCAGGCACCCCTTATCCCTGAATTCCATAACTTACCCTAACCCCATTCCTGGGGGGGGGGGGTCTCGAAGAAGTACCTCGTCATTGACAAAACTGCACACTTTTGATGGATGACAAATCTCGTCATTAACGGTGGCAGAAAGTGGGAAAGTCCTCACGTTGGGTTGGCGTGGAAGTTTGGAGAGTGGGGTGCCAGCTCAGGTGTTGCTTCGTCATCTGACCGTGGTTCAAAATGACGAGGTGTTGTCCTCGGATCTTTCCCTTAAGGGACTGATCCCGGACCGTCGTCAATAGCCCGTTGTGTTGCTCTAGTACGACGTTAACTAAAAAATTACCAATTACCTAAGAAAGTGGAACCGTTATCTAAAAGCCGTGGTACGTCATGATGCCGCGGGCATAACTAGACGGCCGTCTGAACAAGAATCCAGAGGTGTCAACTTAGACGGACAGAATACATTGGAGAATGGGTAACACAGACGGCTGTCGTGGTTTATTTTATTCGAGAAACAAAACAAAATGGTTTTTTGTTCTCTAGTTCAAAGTTTCTGACTTCGAGATCGTTGAAGGTAGAGTGAAAATTTCAACAGATTTCAAATCAGCGTAAATTTCTACGCCAGATCGATATCAAAACCAGTTTTATTATTCAATTATTTACCATTTTATTATTTAATTATTTATTAAATAATTAATTATTTATTTAAAGAAAATCACATTCAAGGTATCGATTTGGTGTCAAATGTTCCGCAGATTTCAAATCCGTTGAAAATTTCATTCTGTGTTTAACGATTCGGATTAAAAAAAAACCGAACTAATCAATGGCAGTCAAAAATGTTTATTTGTTTTGATCCCCTTCGCTCGAATCGTTTGGCGCAGGAAATGAAATCTTGCCGCTACAAGAGAAAAAACGTTCCCCAACTGTTTGAGACCGCTGTGACGACAGTCATGGAAATGGCGGCTCCGATCATCTTCGTTAAGCTCACAAACAACGCTCTCTAGGAAACCAACACCATGCGTTAGTATAAAGAACGTTTTAGTGACGTCACCCACCGCTACATCACGGCCGCTAGATCACGCTTTCTTAGGAAACCGAAGCTTAAGCGGCCGTGTAGGGTCCCGGAATACCAAAGAGGCCCCGAGGTCTTAAAATGTATTTTCATTAGGGTTCGAGGAAACGTGTGACAGCGTCATTACGATGTGTGTCGTTAATTACAGCAAAACGAATTTGTAATATGAACGAGATGGTCAGCAAGAGCAGATGCTGTATTAGCTATAAAACTTGGTCTCACCCATATAAAAGAAGCTTTAACTGAAATTTGCAATTCAGAAGAAGAAAAAAATTTGGAGGCGACTTCACTTCTGAAGAAATGGACAAGTATGAAACCACCCTAATGACAGTTATTTGGAATACTATTTTACAAAGAATAAATGCTACTCGTAAATCAATGCAATCAGGGGAATGCGAACTATAATGAAAGGATCTATCCTACTAAAGACATTTGAAAATTTTATCAATAATTTGAGGGAAAAATTTGAAAAAAGAAGCAATTGACCTATTAGGGTTATTATTTGATATAAAAGATGAACAAACTCGCAGACAACAAAAGAGAAAAAAGGTTTTTTGGTGAAAACAAAGAAGTCGGACAAGAATTTAAAATAAAACCCACACCAGACATCTATCGAGCCGCCAAAAAAATGTCTTGCACATTTCCGAATGTTGAAATATTATTGGAGAATGTTGAAATATTATTAGAGAATGTGTTGAAACATTATCAAATTTGTTAACAATTCCCTTATCTAATACGTCCGGGAAAAGATGATTTTCTGTTTTACAGCGTGTAAAAAGTATTTAAAGAGTACTATGGAGAAGAAAGCTTAATTAATCTGGCCATTCTGTATATAGAGCAAGGAATTTTAAACCGAATTGACACTGCCAAAATAATTTCCAAGAAATAAAGGAAAACAGAAATTGATGTAAAAAATATGTATTGAAGTTACTTTTCCTTTTGTGGATAACTTAATGAGAGTCCTACGATGCCCAAGCGATCTTTCCTTCATCCCTTCTTTTCTAAGGGGCCGGTTTGAAGAGCATCGGATCAGAGTTCGAGACTAGGTCCAGCCGTCAAATCTCTCCAATGTCCGAACGATGGGGTGGTGTGGAAGTTTGGAGAGTGGGATGTCAGCTTAGGTACTGACCTCGTCGTGGTTCAAAATGACGAGGTGCGGTTCTTTTCCTTCTGGATGAATTCCCTGATAGACGCAGATGGGACGTTTGAAGCCAGGGCAGATTTAACTTGAACCCGTGTACACGATGTTCTTTGGTTGAACCAAGTTTCGAACTCAGTGGCTCTTCGAATCGGGTTCCCGTGGCCCGAAATTTAAGGGAGGAGGAAGGGATATGTTCTTTTTGAATTCCCTTGGAACTTGAGTTTTTCGGTCGATCACACACAGATAATAAGAAAACCGAGACAGTCGTAGAGGATGGAGAAAAACGAGTTCTCCGTGAGTTCAGTCTGAACTCAGCCTTCAACGGACGATTTCCCAATCACCACCACTGTCTCATTGTTTAAAATAGTCCACCCCGCATTTGCATGGAACCGGTCCTAACTCTCTCTGGGCACGTGATTTCGTCCGCGAAAGGAAAAGGGCTCTTTAACAATACTAAGTTTCGCGATCGTTTTCAACTCCCACGCAACTACTGCTCAAGAAGAAACTTAAGAAAAAAATTGAAAAGAGTTCCGTAGAATTCAGGCTGATTCCTTCAGAAAAAAAAATCATTATAATTTCTAATCCTATGCTTGATTAATGTTGCTTGGAAATTGGTAATGTTTGTAAGTCATAAATATAAGGTTGGTAGTTGAATTAGAATCGCACTGGAGTAACACACGGGCTAATGGGGATGGTCCAGGGTCAATCCGAAGTGAATGAAAGGTTCAGGGATGACGCCTCGTCATTTTGAACCATAGTCAGAGGACGAAAACAACACCGGAGCTGGCAACTCACTCTCCAAACTTCCACACCACTCCAACGTGGGGGCATTTGAAGCCACAACAGATTAACATGCACCAGCCCCCGTATACACGACGGTCTTTGGCTTGACCGAGTTTCGAATTCACAACCCTCTTCCAACTGTTTCACCGCGGATAATGCGTTAAAATAGAATTGAATAATTTCGATAGCAGCAGTTTCATAATTTTATTAACTATACATATAAAATTTAAATACTCACTCATCACTGTATCTCAAGAACTAAAAGTCCTAGGAAGCTGAAATTTTGCACGATGATTCTTCTTATACCGTAGGGGTGTACTAAGACAGGATTTTGAAAAATTCGACTAGGAAGATGCCTAAAATTGACCTAAAGCCTAAGCCAAAAGCAATTCGAAATCGCCATAGAAATAACGTTGAGTATAAAACGATTGCTGTACGCAGCTCAGATTGCTTTAGCAGAGTGTTGATCAAAAAACAATATTTTTAAAAACAAATTATATTTTATATTCAGGTTTGAACTGACTTTTTACTTCTTAATATGATGAAAATAATATTTATAAATATTTGATTGATGAAGACTTAGAACATTTAATTTTGTATTTACTTAAATTTTGTAATGGAACACGAAAGCCTAAAAGAAAAATCCATTGATCATAAAAGCGTAACTTAAGCTTTTTAGTAACTGGCAACGTCAGAATTAATGTTTAGTTTTTTATTTAATTTAGAATTCTTTTGTTTGTGTATTTCAGTTGACAGCCAGGGCAGCCCAATAAATTTCCCGGGCCCCCCGACAAAATTTTCGCGCGGGCCCCCAAGTTTTTTCCTAGTGTAGGAAGTTTTTATTTTCCCAAGTATCCATATACTTACAAATACCCAACTTCAGAAATGTACAAGCAAACCCACAGTAAATTAGTAATGAACTGGTAAGTAATTATGGAATTAAATATGTATATGTGTTATACGCCTAAAGCCCGAAGTGTGGCCACTTAGCGATCAAGCAGGACTTCGATAAGGATAATGAAGTATAATCAGAAAACTATAATAAATATCTCTATAAAGATTGTAAGAAAAACCCATGCAACAACATACCTTAGACGCTTAAGACTAGTCAAAACTCTTAAAACTTTTGCAGTACTGAGGAGGGAGCAGAAAATCTATTCGAATTAATGAATTTATCGATGCCGTTAAAAAAGGAAGCTCATTTTGTACGCCAGTTCATGCTCAATTGAAAATATTTTAGATTATTCAAATTTTTCTTGGCCCAAAGTAAATCGTAAAGGATTTTATATTATAGATAGTTTACTGAATCCTTGCACTAGAAGCCAGTGATGGGAAGAGAAAACACAATTCTTAAATCTATGCAAATTTCTGGGAAAATAGATTGCAATTTTAATCTATAGATATCATTTAAAGGGAGAGTGGAAGACCTTTATTTTCTAACTTAGCTTAATGTGAAAAAGTAGCTTCGCGAACGGTCTAGTACATCTGAATTTCATTGATGAGAGTGTGGCCTTAATCAACTGGATAGCTTTCAATTCATTTTCTAAGTCCGTTGTTGTTGTCATTAGAATTATAATTTATTTTTAATATGGCTTCAATTGTATTTCATATGTTTTTTCATTTACTCATACCTTGATTCTAACTGAGAAACTATTTTATTGATTTCTATATCAAAAACTCTGAACTTTTGAATTTTGTTTCTTCGATTTCTAATACTTCAGGCATTTCTCTTTCCACTTCAAAAGCTTCCTTTTCCGTCCTCTTTTTTTTTTTTTTTTGGAAAATTCTGCATCTATACCCATAATAGAAGCTGTTTATTTAGCTCTATTTATACAGGCCATTGTTTTCTTAAATCTTTATCTATTGTTTTAGTTAACGCTTTAATGTTATTCATTTCGATATCAAGGGAGATATATTATGATTGAAGGATTAAAAATTTCTTGTATTAATTTGCTCTAGTATGTCCTTCCAAATATTTAACTAAAATAAAGTTTCAAATTTTGAAAAATAATTGATGAATCCATTTACTCTTCCGCCGTTTCCAGGGCATTTAAAACGTCAGGTAGTTTTTCAGATATAGGTTTCACTGCCTCAATTCTTACACTCCATCTTGTCTCAAAAAGACCGTGTAGAGACCTCCCATCAGTGTGTTTTAGAAGCAGCTCACATCGCCGTGGGCTCGCACTAAAGAAATTGTAAAGCTGGTTTATAAAGTTGAAGAACGTGCTTACTATTTCATTACTCCTTGTGACATGTAAGCCAACTAGTCGTTGTCGTGTAGACTGGTGAAAATGTGACCACTTTGACTGGGCCGTTTTAAGGACTTGAAAATAATATTTTCTGTTCGATATTTTTTTTGTCAAATTCGGAAAATAACCCTAAAATGAGGCAGATAATTTCTTGAACAAATCTTGGGGCCGTGGGCCCCTTAAACGTCCGGGCCCCCCACCCCCGACATTTGTCGGGTTTGTCCCCCTTTATGGTCAGCCCTGTTGACAGCGAGATGTTGCGTTGAGGATTTTTTTTCTTATCATTAATACTCTCATTAATAAAGAAGACGTGACTCCATTGATGAGATGTCCAGTCTTTGTGTTCGTTACGCCAATGGAAATGGTGCCGCCGATGGGCTGTTGTCAATGGTAAGCAGTGTTCAGGGCGGCAGGCAAACAGGCCGCCTTTGTGAAGGCGTCTGGACACAGTAAACAGGGACAACTGTCGTCCGGTTGCTGTACTCAGCTGCTGAGCAATGTTACCCGCTGTCTGGTTTCGGTCTCTTTTCGACTGCACAACGATATATCGGTCATCACTTCCTATTTCTTTCCTTGGCCGACCACCACTAACCTTTCTTACAGCTGTACCTGTCCTTTGGAAGACTTTCCAAGCTCGTGAAACAACATTTTTGTCAATTCCAAACTCTTGGGCAACACTCGTCATACTACGCCCCTCCTCCAGCTTGCCGATCATTCTACCACGTGTAAAAGCGTCCTGATGGTTTCTTGCAGCCATATTGCACGTACGATCTCACTTTAACTTGCAGCGAATGTCTGGAAATGCGCCTTTCCTCCTTCTTATTAAGTTGCATTGCATTGTGGCGTAGAGATTGCAATTCGGTACGATATCAATCCGGCAGGTTTCGGCCGGATTCGCACTGATCCGACCGGATTGGTACTTTGTTAATAAGTCTATCCAACCAGTATGTATTTTTCCAAAATCGGCTGAGTGAAATTACGTAAAAAGGATATTATTCCAAATTGACGAACAACATTTATTTTAGCAGCATTAGAAAATCAACTTTATTAGTACTTATCCATAAGTAAGAAATCAATCACCAACAATTAATTATAGTAACTACTAGTAGTAAGTATTAAACGATTGATGATGATAAGACTTACTAGTTTTCACACCCATAACCATCAGTTTGTTTTAAAAGTAGTACTTTTTTATTTATCTAAAAATAAGTACTCTATCTCTAATGTCGTTGAGCAAATGATACATAAATTGTACCTAAACTTATCTCATACTAACATAAAAAACTGATCTTCGTCAGTTTTTGTCAACATAACAAACAAGGCAACTCTTAATTCTTTTTAATTGCTTAAATCGAAGTTATATAGTTATGAAAATCACTTTTGAGTTTGAAAGAACGATCAAAGGAAATAATACGTATTAATTGTGTCGTCAGCCAACCTACTTCTCAATGAACTGCAAATATAACCAGCGGCCGAGAAGGCCCTCTCAGTTTTGGCACTAGTTGGTTTAACCGTCATTAAATAGTGGAACATAAGAGACAAATATTTTCCTTTGACTCCATTTCATACATATGAAGTTATTTCTTTCTTCAGTATTTTCTCAAAATCTGTTTCTTTTCTATAGTTTGTCTCTTTGCAATAGTCTTCATTTTCTTGCAGAATTTGCTTTTCTAATTCCTCTTCATTAAAAAATAATATTATTGATAATTTAATTTATTATTTTTGCTAGGATTCTCCAAACTAATGACTTACAAATATAAAATCGATTCATTCACAATCGATTGCTTTATAAACGATTTTGCGATTTTAAAGTTGGGTCTGAATAATGGAATATTTAATTTTTTTAAAATTCGGCTTTATCGGATTGGATTTGATAGATGATGCTGGATCTGGTAGGTAGCCAAATGATGCCGGATCGGATTGCAATCCCTAACTGCGCTTGCTGACTCCACGCGTTTTGTGTGCCCTCAAGTTACCTCTGACGTCATGCTCCTGATATTTGCAAATGCATCACCTTTCTACTGAATTGGCTCTTCATCGTACTGGTCGCAAAAAACCCTTTTCTACAATTTCTTGGCTGTATGCTGAAAAGTGACTTTGTTACTTATGTTGTGCACACTAGTGTATGTATATTTGTGTCCGAAGTAAATTGTAGAAGCAATGGAGACGTTAAAATGGATATTAAATTTTTTTTTCGGTACACTTAAATGATGCTAACATTCTTTTATGAAAAATAATTAGTGATGACTTTTCAATCAACGTATTATTAATTCAATCCAATCAAAGCCGGGTATTTCTGCTGGTTTATAATAAATGACTAAATAAAATAATCTAAATAATTCGTAGCTCCAAAAGCAAGAAAATCCGTCCAAAAATTGAACTCGAAAATAGCAGAGGTAATAGCAATGTACTACTACATTTGAATCTTACGCCAAAGAAAAATTAGACCGAATAACGCAGCAATCCATTTTTCTCAGTGGTATAAAACAATCCACTTTTGTAAAAAGAATTTCGTTTGTCATTAACTGCACTATTTTAAATCAAAATTGTTTCTCGCAACGCCGCTTTATTGTATTATAACCGAACTACAGCAATGCAACCCCTGAGCTAATGCTTAATTTCCCCAACATAATTTTAGGTTTCAATTGCTATATGCAATTTAATGAAAGCTTAAATTCAATGTCGAGTAATGAGTAATTCCTTGCAAAACCATTTCCATAGAATTCTATAAACATTTTTATACAATTCTATAAACATTTCCATAGAATTCTATGAACATTTCCATAGAATTCTATGAACATTTCCATAGAATTCTATGAACATTTCTATAGAATTCTATATAAACAATTCCATTGAATTCTATAAATATTTCCATATAATTCTACAAACATTTCCCCAGAATTCTATATAAACATTTCCATACAATTCTATAAATATTTCCATAGAATTCTATCAACATTTTTATGAATTCTATAAACCTTTCCAAGAATTATATAAACATTTCTCTAGAATTCAATAAACATTTCCATAGAATTCTATAAACCTTTCTCTAGAATTCAATAAACATTTCCATACAATTCTATAAATATTTTCTTAGAATTCTATAAACATTTCTATAGAATCAGTGCTCTGTTTCTCTATAGAAATCTCAAAAGAATTCTACAGAATATTTTTCTATAGAAGCAAAACTTCGCTACTCTATAGGCCACATGCTCGTGAGCTGTTACAGATTGAACAAGCAGCAAAATACCATCTATTTGGCCGGCCTTCACTTTTTGGTAATAAACATTTTCTTTCTTTTGTTCGTCTTTTCAATTACAATGAAACTTCGATTAACCGTCACTGTTTTAACCATCAGTCCGTTATTACGGAACATCGCCGCTCAGAAAGCACGAGCCTCGAAGAAACATGAGAATGACAGACTATTCTAGAATTTGAATATGTATGTACATCTAGAGTGTAAGTTCATTCAACAGTATGTACTATACTGTTGGTACTTAATGTAGATTGTTTTCTGTTTGCTTCTATAAAATAAAATCAATGTATTTACATTGTATCTCCAGTTCGTAAACGTGCATTTTTTATCATTCGTTCATATGCAATGGGTGGTATGGGTTGTTGTTTAAAAGGTTTTTATGTTATCCGCGTCTATTTTATTGACCGTCATGGTCTCGGTCCCTACTCTGAGGGTTAATCGATGTTTCACTGTCTGAAAGAGTGCAAATTTTCAATCAAAATAGAATTGCTGTGACTTGATACTTGGGCAAGACACTTCCAGGAATACGAAATGATTTCACCATTCAAGTACAAAGTAGCAAATAAGACTGTTGTTAACAAGATGAACCCACGATAATCATTCCATAATGATTCCCCTATTCTGTTAGTAGAACTTTCAGTGTGCGTGTTTGTCTGTTACTTGATTTTGTATGGCCAAATAGGACCCCAAATGCCCACCACCCATAACGTATTCGAAAAATTGCATTAAGCATAGATAGTGATATACTCTGCATTGTTTTAATCTTCTAATTGTAAGAAAAGGAGTATATTTTTAAAGGATGTCATGACAATCACAATATCAAGGCTGTATTAAATAATCTTCATCATAAACGAAACTGACCAGATCTTCAAACAAATATTGCACTATCTTGACGACGAGATATGTCGTCATTTGCAAAATAGGAAGGCTCTTAATAGACGAGATATTTCGTCGACACAAGACATACACTTGGCCATGTCACAAGACATGCACTTGGAGGGTTGAAGTACAAGATAACAGTAAAGACAGTGGCCTACAAGATGGACTCACGATAATTATCTCATTACTTAGTCTCTCTAAAACTGCATCTATATTTTATTGCAGTGTGGGTGGCAGTGGTAACCCAGTTGGATGGGTAGGTATTTTGTTTAACGTCACACTGGATCAACATAAGCAACCGGAGTGTTACGAGTATAACTCGACCCAATCAAAGACTGTCGTGCACACGGTGGCTGGTGTCCTCTATCATGACCGCAAATGTCCTCACGGTGTCGAAGTTTGGAGAGCGGGTTGCCAGCTCAGGTATTGACTTCATCCTCGGCCGGTGCTTCAAATGACGAGGCGTTGTCCTCGGATCTTTTCTTTAGACATGGATCCCGGACCGCCACCCATAGCTCGTTGCGTTAATCCAGTGTGACGTTAATTAAAATACCTACCTTGACAGTAGTAAGAATTTCTTGTGAGGTGCCTCTTGACTCGGTGGGTTTGGCCACTGCGACCAGATACATGAAACTTCAATAGATTGAGCATTGATATTGAGAGGAGCCTCAAAAAATGTGACCAACATTTCGACTAATTGTCACGTGACTGCTCTGTGAACAGTGGCAGATTAAGCAAACTAACAAACTAAACTAAAGGAACACGATAAAAAGTTGAAGGATATTTACAAAAATGACATGAGTACATACTTTTGAAGACGAATTTGACCATTTTTTAGTATTTCTAAACGAAAACGAGGATACCATAAAAACCACACCAGACAACTATCAAGCCGCCAAAGAAATGTCTTGCACATTTCCGAATGTTGAAATATTATTGAAATTTTTTAAAACAATTTTCTCTTATCTGATGCGTTAGGAGAAAGGTCGTTTTCTGTTTTAAAGAGTGTAAAAATTATTTAAGGAGTCCTATGAGAGAAGAAATATGAATTAATGTGGCCATTCTGTATATAGAGCAAGAAATCTTAAACCGAAATGATATTTCCAAAATAATTGACGAATTTGCAAAAAATAAAGCAAGACGGAAATTCATATAAAAAATATGTTTTTTAATTAATTTATGTAATGTGTTATGGTACGAAATTTTTGATTACTTTTCTTTTTTGTTAATAACTTAATGAGTTTTCTTGGAATTTTGTTTTGTTGCTAACTTGAGTTTGAGGACCGCGAAAATTTTTCCGCTTGGGGCCTCCTTTTCATTTGATCCGCCACTGTCTGTGAAAAATGGACACGGTTCGCCGATTCGGCATTGTATATCGCTGATTTGGTTTTATAGTGTCTCTAAACGAGACATCGCTTCGTTTGAAGGTAAAACATCTCATGACTAAAGAGGTATGTAATATGCATTTCTATAGAGTGGCGGCAGAAGTGGTTAAAACACCAAAATCTACTCAGACCAATCAGATGACGCATCAATGGAGGGACGTCTTCTCCCGTTCATTGCACCAATCAGACAACGAATGTTCTGTTCCACCCGACAGAAGAAAGTAGTCTGTATCGTTTTTACAAGTTTGGGTCACATGATCCTGGTCATATAAAAAGGTTACCATTGCTCAATATATTTTAAAATTTCCTCCATGGTATGAACATTCCTTCTTTAACTGTTGTTATGATAGCAGTGAAACTTTACCATCTCCAGAAAATGGAGAACCATTCACACACAGTAAGAGGGAATTTTCATCGACCCTCTAACGAAGTACATGGATATGTACCAGCAGCCTCATGTTATTTCTTCCGTTTGCTGGGGTTCAAGGTACCCGGCGATGATCACATGATATTGAAGAAAGCACGAATCAATCTGCAGGACTAATTGACGAGCGTGGTGAAAAATATTAGTTTGCACTTCGATAGCCAATCAGTCCAAGTATATTCAGAAGTGATATCTTACGAAGTTACGAGACAATGACTTCACTCACATACCCGTATATCCCATTAGGTCAATGGGGTTTTTTAGTGACTTCATCCACTATAATTTTATGACAACAGGTTTCGACGACTATTGGTATTTTGTAATAGCAGTTGAATTAATTTTCTTTATTAAGGTAAGGTAATTAAAATTAACGTCGTACCAGAGCATCACAACGAGCTATTGACGACGGTCCAGGATCAATCCCCTAAAGGAAAGATCCGAGGACAGCACCACGTAATTTTGAACCACGATTAGATGACGATCTTGTATTAAGAGAAAACTAAAGACTTCCCAGTTTACGTTTTACAGTTTTCACTACTTTCGCAGTAACATTTATCGACAGGTGTTACTGTTTTCGATAACACTTGTTAACTGCTAATTTCAAATAACGCTGGTATTCAAACTGCTGCTTGAAGAACAGTCTATCTTGTTAATTCCATTGAGGCTTCACATTGGTATATTGTGGAAGTTTGAGAGTTGGGTGACAGCTCAGGTCTTGACCTCGTCATTTGACCAAGTTTAAAATGACGAAGTGTTGTCCTTGGATCTTTCCTTTGGAATGGATTTTAGACCATAGCCATTAGCCCTATGTCTTGCTCCAGTGTGACGTTTATTGATTACCTACCTCAATTGGAGTAGTTTTGGCAAAAGCTCCGTGTCCGGTAAAAGCAAAAATTTTCTACGAGCCCTAAACAATTCTATACAGTATAAACTACTATGCAAAGGTAAAAAAAACACTGAAAAATATTCTCGCAGTCACAATTTCTCTTATCATTTAGCTTTATGGTCGAGCGATAAAAAATCTTGAGGTTTCCTACTTAAGTTTACGACTGTGTCACTAGTATCTGGACAGTGAAATAGAAGTATTGGCACGTGTTGATTTCTATGAGAGCAGTTCTTGTTAGTGAACTCGCTTTAGAACTTTGCAGCTATAGAACTTGCTTTAAAACTCGAAACAATAGAAAGAACTCGAACTCGCACCTGCAGAACTCTTGTTACAGAAGTTTGCTGTGAGACTTCAAAAAAGTTATCTTATCATTGAAGCTGTACAGGCGACTGATAAAAAAAACTTAAGTTTCCTGGTAAGGTTTTACGACTGTGTCACTCGTTGTGCAGCAGAAGACCAGAAATGTCGCCCATTAATTTTTAAAAGCGCGTCTCTTGTTACATCATCCGCTTCTTTTGGTCATCGCCCGCAGTGACACCTGCTTTCCGTTTCTAGGGCAACTGGAAAAGCTTTTTCAAAAACCAAACAAAAAAATGGTCGACATCACAGCCAAGTTATTTTGGTACCGCATTAAGGAGTGGTATGGCATCATGGCGGACGAAGTGAACGACTTTGTGTACACGGACGAATCGAAAGAGAACTTGGACGTGATCAATTTGTTCCTACTCGGCTGGATATTGCTGGGACTCGTGATTTATATCCTAGGAAATGTCATAGCGACTTATTTACGGAAACAGAAAACTTCTTCGCCCCTTCCCAAATCCGAAACTGCAGACGATAACTCGACACTACCGACAGAGCATGTGTCATGTGCGGAAACAAACACCGATGAATTTTTCCAGGAGCGAGCCAGGATCCCGAAAATACACGGGATTCCAAACTGCGAAGGAGACGATCCAGAAATTGTGGAATGGATCAATAATGTGTTTTCCTGGATTTATAATCAACGCGTGGTTTCCCCGATCATTGATGCCTGGCTCTCTGCTCTCAATGCAAGAACTAGACTTTCTTCCACCGAAGTAAGTCAGATTTTTTTTGAAGCTATTATTTAAGTACCTTATTTTGTGCACGCAGTTTGTTCTGTCTAGTCTAAAAGGAATAAGTAAGGGCACTTAAAATTTCAAAGCACAAAATGTTTACAAACATTAATATCAATACTACAGTATATCTACTACCGTCCCCATCCTTTTTTTATTTCTTGTCAAAAATGCTCTTTTGTTAGAATATTTTTGAAGTATTACAATTTTTACAAAAGCAATAAAATATTACATTGTTTACAAAATGATTTGTAGGTAATATTTTTTGTAAGTCTGAAATACACATCAAGGGATTTGTTGGATGGTACAATCAGCTAGACATGGGGCAACCAAAGATATTTACTGGAAGGTTCCCCTCTGAGCTCTCCCTGAAATATGTGAAAGGTAAAATTAGTAAAGTAAATCATGATAAAAAGTAAATAAAACAAACTGCACAACAAATGCCATACATAAACAATGGTTTTCCATCTGGTTTTCAGGTGGTTTCGATTAGTTTCATTCTCACTCATAACCGATGACATGAAATTTTTTGGACCAATATAAACAAGGTTGCAGGATATTAGAAACATTATATTATAAATTTCTGCACAAAATAATTCAAAATTCAGACAAATTTTAGAATTTTGTTTGCATTGTGAATAAAATGAAGAGAATTTTCTTAGTTATCTTTCAAAAAGTTATTTTTTGGCTAGACATTTTTGAGAAAGAATCATGTCACCAATAGAAAATACAATTTAAACCAAAATTCATAAATAATTCCTACTTGTCAATATTTAGCTTCAAAGAGTGTCTGTAAAAATGTTATTCGTAAGAAAATAGTAAAAAATGAGACGAGGCATGAAATTATACATAAATTGAAATCAAATATGCCTACTTTTCAAATTTTCTCTGAGCTTTGATACATATTTCAAAGTAATAGTCAAAGCACACAAAAAGGTTTATATATAACATACGAGAAAATGAAACTTATCTCTGAACAGCATAAAGTAAGTGTAATGGCATTCTCTCAGCTAATTAAGTCGAAACTTGCAATGAAAAATTCATCATAATCATTAAAATAGCTTTTCGTTTCAATCCATAATCTATTTTGTCAACATGCTCTATTTTCAAATAAGGAAATAATGTTGATGTCCCAAATTTCAATTCCATTAATGCAGAATAATTAAGAGCTGACAGTAAAGAATTCCTAAAGATTTTAATGTATGAAATTTCACAGTAAAATTTAAATAAAGATTAACCCACGTATTACACAAAACAATGAAAATATTCTCAATTTAAAAAATTTATGTGCCAAATTGGAATGATTTTGTCATACTACAAGAAATTTTATCATTAAGTGTCTTTATTTTTTTTCATAAATAGACTGCATTACTAGATTAATAACTAGAACATCTTTAAAAAAGTATGCAATTTGCTACAATTCAATAATTTGACTGATTATATTTTGAGCATCTTGATCCGTCACATGAAGGACTGTTCAAAATGGACCAAGTGCAATTTATAGTTGCATGGATCGTTTAAAAGAACCCCCAGACTGCTGAACAGGCTTGTGAGTGACACTTGTTGATCAATGGTTCAGTTACTTGTCTGATAATTATGATTCTAATCAACAATTACCATTATCTAGTGTGTTTAAAGAAAGGATGATTTTCAGTATAATTTTGGGAGAGAATTGAGTGCAAGTTCTTAACTTATTTGAATAAAATAACATGTATCTTATTCATAGTTTTCCCATTTACAATATTAATAAACTTTACATCGATAGGAAAATAAAATTTAAAATTGTGATTTAAATCATTGATTTATAAAAGAAATAAAAAGCACTTTATTTAAATCATGATTTTTATCAATTGGATTGTGATTTAAATTGGCATACCTCATAGTGCTATGCTTCTGTAAGTTAAAAATTGACCCCATCAATTAAAATGATAATCTTGGAAATCGCGTACAAAAAACTAAATGGAAGGCTCAAAATCTTGCTTTAAATTCTTCTCACAATTTAAAATCAATTTGATTTCCTCCTGAAAGTTGCTGAATTTGTAGAAACTGATTATTAAAGCAACTTTTTGCAACGAATGCAACTTTTTTTCATGCGTTCTACGCTGCATGTGAAGTACTAAGATATAAATTCCTCCTTCGTGGGGTGTATTGTAAGCGAGTTATAACCGCAACATAAATGCAACTTTCTGCATAAATGCAACCCACCTGCAACTTTTTTAAATTTAGCTTTAAATAAATTTATGGGTCATTCTTGTGAAATAGGAAAAATTGGCTTCTTAAAATTTTTTCAATCGAAGGTTTTTAAAACTTTATTTTTTTACCTAATAATTTTCTACCATGTTCATTAAGTAAATTAAAAATATCAGCAATCTAAATTATTAACATTTTGTTAAGGAAAAAAATATTTCAAAATATTGGAAGGCAGGACAATGATGAACCTTCCAAGACAATGATGAATATAGAAAAAATATATATAAATTTCTTGTTGAACATTTCATATGACCATGTATTTTTAATTCAGCTGATTAAGTAAATAAATAAAATTACTAGGAACATGAAAATTCAGGAAATTATGGATTCCCGAATATTTAAATATTATTAGAAAGTAGGAACATTGTGCATAGTTATTACTGCAACTTTTATGCTTTTTTTTAAACAGATTACGTGTTTTGCTGTGTGGTGTTAAATTACTGAAATCAATTCTCAGCTATTTTTGATCTGTAGTATTTCTTTTTGTATTTTTCCATTTGCCTTGTATATTTTTAAATTTTTCTTCCATTTTCTTTATACAAATGTAGGTCTCTGCTCTATCTCTTCTAACTTTTTTCACTAACTTTTTTTCTTAACATTTATCATCTCTTGTTGTGTCTGGGTTTGAAGAACCTGAAAGTTGAATATGTATACCACTTTCACTTGGTTTGGGTAGCCAATTCTGTCGGGTGACAATTTCTTGTTCAAGCGATAGAGTTTTGAATTTTCTTTCCTATTTTTATAATTCCCCTTTTCTGCTTCAAACTCATTTTAGCTATAGGCATTTTTAGGTGCAATGACAAAAACATTATTTTTTAAATAAAAGAAACAAATAAGTTTCAAAATTTCAAGCCCATTATAAGGTATTTTACTATTAAAAAAATTACAATGGAGAATAAATAATCAAAAGTTAAAAGTAAAGAATATATTTGTCTTCAGTTAATAATTTAAATACTTATAAAATACTGAACATAAAATATCATTTTCCTGTCTTGACATCATTGACTTGGTATGTTAAAGGCAGGACAATGATGGCCAGGATAATGATGAAATAGGCTTGTTCGGGGCTTAATGGACGAACCCTTAAAAATTTCAGTTTGAATTTCACACACATTTAAGAAATATCTTTGAAACACTTGATAATAAAAAAAATTTAAAATTTACTACAAGCATTTAATTTTTATCAAAGCCAGGAAAATGATCTTCAATTTACATAAACCTTGAACTCTGAACTTGTATGTGCTGACCAAAAAAAAAGTTGATAACTTTTCAAAATGGCAGTTATTTATTTAAATAACCTCAACCCCAGATTACTTGAAAAGTATTCTTTTAACTCAGTGCTGTCATCTATTAATTGCCCACATAATGATATCTGAGATGCCAGGAAAATGATGATATTACTTGGGACAATAGTTATTGAAGTTACTTTTGGAAAATTTTTCAATATTATTTCCATTATTGTAACTAATAACCTTTCAAATGTATAAAGAAGCAGAATAAATTATTTACAAGAATATATAAATAAATATTAAAACCCTAATGAATGAAGAAATTGTAAAATTTCACTCAGGGACATGCCAGGACAATGATATTTGATACTTTAAAGTTTTAAAAATGTATAAAATAAAAAAATATGTCATTAATTTTCTAGTTCAGTAGATTATAAAAGTGATCCTAAACTATTCTTGAAAGTTGACAAAATCTTCAGAGTGATAGAATTCTATAAATTTTGAAGGGACATGAATTTTGCCTATTTTGCAAGAATGACCCTTATATGAAATTACTATTTAAATTTTTGCCCTTTTGGTTGGCACTTTTGATAATCCAGAGGAAACTTGCGTCATCGACTGCAGAGTTTGCGAGGTGAGTGATCAATATGTTGTTTGCCTGGTAGAGGACGTTTTAAAATCTCTGAATGTTGAGCGAAAGGATTTTGCGCTTCTGCTATCCAATACAGAGCATTCATTATATGACTGCGGCTGGCGCAGTTTTTCAATGTTATAGAAATTACTGGCCAAGGATCGGCCATTCAACGTTCTTCTGTATTTTAGTATGTATTATAACACTGTTGTACATGACTATAATTGTCAATATATTTTGAATTTTTTCTATCTTTATGAATAATTTATTTTAGAATTTAGTGTATCAAAAATAAATGCAACTTTGTTTCCATAAATGCAACTTTAGGGAATGATAAATGCAAAATTTCCCTTTTTTTCTGCAACAAAAAAGTTGCCCTTCTGATTATACATCAATTGAATACACACTTTAAAAGACTTGATTTTGAGAATCTGCTTATTTGATAGAGATGTACACTTAAAGAGTTTTACACAAGATAGTTCTCCCTGGTAAAGATGAAATTAAGAAATTTTTTAATTGGAAAGGGACTGCTGAACTTGTTGCATTTCATGGTCCCTTCCGAGCGTTCACATGTTTTGTAGAATACATAAAAACCTTAAAGAACAGTACAAAATCTACCTTAATCTAACCTTTCCCCGTGTGAATTTTGCGTTTGCAATAGGAAAATAGCAGATTTATAAATAGGAATAATTTTAAAAGAAGAAAAAAACCTTTTTAAAACAATGCAACAAATTTTACTTGCAAATATATCCGTTATTTTGAGTTGTTTCATCAATTAGGTTAGGGGTGCACAACCTTTTTGGGAGAAGGGCCACTCGCACCGTTGATTGACAATAAAGTTACAGCACAGACACAATATGTACAGCTGTTATTACGCTTAATATGTATAGTAAAAAAATAATCACTTATTTTTTGAAGATTAAACTTGCAAATGTTTTCTCAAAAAATCTAGGAGCTCGTTACATAGCTAAATGAACAATTTTATGAATAGTTTAGAAAAAGGGATGGTATGTAGTATCCGATACGTTACAACTTTCGAGCGATGTATTGCCAATTGTGGTAACCTTCCCGTTTTCGGGCTTTTCTTAGTTTTAAGGCAACCCTAGATATTTTCTCCTGACGATAATAAACGGGTCTCATGATTGGTTAAGGAAGAAAATACGCTTTTCCACTTTTATTTTTAATGTAGAACGGAATTAAAATTTAGACAGTCTTTGAAATTGTTGGGTGCATATGAATTTTGCTCTTGATTTATAAAATCGACTTGTTTTATTAATTTTCAAAATTTTTAGGATAAGTTTGAAAAGCAGATTGTAAGTTACAATTTTTTAAATTTGTCACTTTATTTAAATTTTAATTAAAATTTCGAAAAAAAATTTGGATTAAATTTGATTTTTGAAATTGCTGATTGGAATTTAGAATTTTTTTCCCCTTTTGGTTGCTTATTTCCCCTTAGTTGATTTGATATAGCAGTAGATAGTGTTATTAACGTTAGAAAGTGTTTTTTTTTTTTTTTTGCAAACATGTAGTAGCTTGATTGGGAAGAGGGTGAAATGTCTTTCATGTGAGAATGATATGATTTTAACATTGAGAAAGGATGCTGGTGATAGGTAGGAGTGGAAATGTAGAAAGATAGGACAAAAGTTTTGCAAAAGAAAGTATAACAGGAGTAAGAAATTGGAGGGTAAATGGGTGTTTGGAGGACTTGAACGAGGGACGGATAAATGTTTTATGGTTGAGGTGAAAAATAGGAACCAGAAAGTTTTGGCTGAGGTAATTCAGAGCTAAATTTTGCAAGGAACTACAAAAATTTCTGACTATTGGAAGTCATATGCTGGTATTAATACCCGAAGGACAAAGAGTTCAAGGGTTATCGATTCGAGCATATGACTGTTAACCATAGTCAGAATTTCAAGGACCCGGCTATGAGGGTAAGTTTGATTTTTGTTTAGCTTTTGGTTATATTACAAACACTGGACTATGCTTGGGTGGGCACTCAATACGGTGACTTATATGCATGGAAGCCAACGGTGAAAGGTCCTCGCCGGCCCCGGAGGGGCGGCGAGGTAGCCGGCAGGCAGGGATCGCGCGTTATACGCTGTGACTTATCTACAAACACATTTCTCCCGGTATACTGGTTTAAACGCATTGAAACCTTAAGCGCAATACGCTTTGACTTCTCTAAAAAACAATTTCCTCTTGTAAAGTTGTTACAATAAAAATATTTGTCTTGCTTTTCCATATATGGCTCTATAACCTGGAATATCCCCATTGAGTTGCTCACATAATGCTAATTGCTAGAAAAATTGTGAAAAAATATTTTTTCACACTTATGGATAGCAGAAGAATTTTTAGATTTTTTTTTTCTCATCAAAAACCTTTGTGTGGATTATGATCACAGAAAAGAACTACCTTATTAAAAAAAGATTTCTTGTTTTGAATTTTCTATGCATTTCAAAGTTTCTAATTCAAAATTGATAAAAATTCGGACGTTTTAAAAAAATCGCGTTTTTTTTTATTAATTTTTTTTTTTTTTTAACAATTATAATTTTTTTTTTTTTATTAATTTTTTTTTTTTAAGTGACAAAACTAGGATGAAATTGACGCAAAATTGCGTACATGTTCTGAGAAAACCAGACTGAAATATTAGAAAATTTTCAAGTGAAATTTATATTGCTTTTTTCTTAATTTTTAAACAAATTATTATTATTATTTATGTTCAACACAAACAAAGGTTCACGTTGTATATGGCGGCCATCTTGGAATTGCTTACATCGGCCGCCATCTTGATTTGGCGTAAACAATTGCTTTGGCGGCCTAACGTATCGGATGCTACCACTCCACCAGAAAAAGAAGTGAACAAACATTTGCAATGATCAATCATTTAGAATTACTTTTAAGAATGTGTCTCAAGACCATTATATGCACTTCAGTAAATTATTTTAGGTTATAAATTTTATTACAGTAATAGTACAATGAGCAATAAAGATGAGTATCAGAAAATTTAATGATATCAGTAAAATTAGAAATAAAAATTACAGCATCAAATATATTTAATATTAAAATTTCTAAACCATAAACAATAATTATGTTACATTTTGCTAATGGTATGGCTGATACTGAGTTTTACTAACTAATTTAGGTATGTTAAGTTTAATACTGGTAGAAACTCTTAAGACTGATCCTAAATGTTTGTCAGTCAATTTGCTTCTTAACTTAAATCCTCTTGGAAGTTTATGGTCAAAATTAGCTGCAAATTGATGATTCGCTGGCCACATGTGGCCCGCTGGCCGCAGGTTGTGCACCTCTAAATTAGGTGCAGGTTTAACTCCTTGTTCTTTAAAAATTGTCGGAAAGATGTAAAACAGGGAGAGAGAGAAAAAAAACATGCTAGTTAGCAAAACGTCCGGATTTGGGACTTTGTACTGCATATCAAAATAGATTTTCCCACCCTGCTAAATACCAGCACCACGGAAATATCCCAGGTCATGTACACACGCAAGTACTAATCTTCAAAATTCTTTCCCTAGATTTATTTGTGTTTTCCCACGCCAAGGGTCTGCGTTTTTCCCCCTAAATTCAAAATACTATTTTCCATGTTTATGTTCCTGTGTCTTTTTTTCTTTAAAAAATAATTTTTTTATTCCTTAGGGGAAATACATAAAATTTTACGTATTCTCGGGGGAAAATACGTAAAATTGGAGATTCCACCATATAAACTAATGTGCTTAAGAAAGTGTGGCGACTGTTGCAAAATTTTTTTGGTGACTGTTAATTGTCACCTTTACTCCCAGAATTAGTTACAGGAATAACTTGTTCCATCTACAGCTTGCAGACTGTTGGCATTTTAGGCAAACCCATTGGTCAACGGCAACCCCCAGATTATCTAATTTTAGTCATAGTTCAGGTTTTCGATCAGTTCTGTGAAATTTCTTGCTAATCCACAGTAAATTTTAGGGGACTCGACAGTTTTCAATTCTACTAACACCAATTTTATGTTGAGAATTTTTCTGCAGAGGTTTTCTTGATCCTAGCATCACAAGAATATGAGCTCCTTGGCCCATCTTTAGGTGTGCACAGGCTTCCAAAACCTGAGGTATCTAGTGGCCTGTTCTTTTCCCATAGGGTTAATTGACTCTTGTAATCATGGGAATCCAACTCCCGGATCTTTCTCTTTCTTTTCTCTGTTTTTTTCTTTTTACAATTACTTGACACTGTCTGTCTTGTATTTGGCACAGCTGATTCTGAGAAATCAACATTTGTGAGGAAATGAAGTGATTTCACTTGAAGGTAAATGACTTCCTCAGTTTCATGGATCCAAGTTATAAATCCACCACACAACTGGAATTTAGATTTTATATTCAACAAGTGTAAAAATCCTTAAAAGGTCTAATTTTTTATTAGTTGTTAAAGCCCCTTAAAAAGCATACATGTCCTAAAAGTTATTTAAAAGTTTTAAAAGCCTTAGAACGCTACATTTTGTTTTGTGTGTGTCTAAAAACCAAAGTCAATCATACTTGGACAATGGCATAATATTTAGAACATTGGCACCTTTTCCCTTCAATATTGCTTCTATTTGTTGTGGAGTGATCACTTAAAAACTAGTTTTTAGGTAGTATACTCTAAAACTAGTTTTTAGGTAGTGTACTCTAAAACTAATCTCTAGGTAACATACTCTAAAACTAATCTGTTAGATTATATGGGTATAATTTCTAGGTATACTCAAATTAGTCTTGGTTATTTACTTAAACTCATCTCTCACTTAAACAAATCTTGAGGTAGCACACTCAAACTAGTCTGTAGGTAACACTCTAAATCTAGTCAGTTGTAAATACACTCTGAATCTAGTCAGTTGTAAATACACTCCAATACTAGTCTTAAGGAACAAACTGAAACCAATCTCTAGGTATTATACTTATTACACTAGTCACTTGGTTACATGCTCAAACTAGTCACTTGGTTACATGCTCAAACTAGTCACTTGGTTACATGCTCAAATTAGTCTCTTGGTTACATACTCAAACTTGTTTCTTGGTTACGTACTCAAATTTGTGTCTCTTGGTTATATACTCAAACCTGTCTCTGATTACAAATGAAAGCAACTCTATATTTCAAATAAAGAGCTTGCGATAAAAATATAGCCCCTCCAGATTGATGTCCTTGGTATGTCAATAAAAATCGAGAGCATTAGCGTAAAATTGATGTTTTAATACTGGATCTGCGAAACTAATATCACATTAGTGAAAATTTCTCCATGTGTACTCTCATGTTAATCTGTGAGATTTAGCCTTAAAAAGGCCCAAATTTTACTTTTGCTGAAAAGTAGAAAGAATCTTTGAAGTGTAAAATGGTTTTTATGATTAAATATACTATTTTTAAAGAAGTATTATTGTTTCCATAGAGAAATGTGTAATATAATTTGTGCATAGGGAAGTAAATATACTTTTGTTTATATAGATGAATGCTGATGGATGTTGGTTTCTAAATAGTACAGATATTTATTGAAACACTAAAAGTGTTTTGTAAAGAAATACTAAGTATTGCATCTTTTTGTAAAGATATATAATGTTCCGAGAGAATTAAATTGGAACATTGCTTGAAGAGAGATGTGAAATTTAGTTTAAAAAACTACATACTTTAGTTTGTATAAAAATACAACACTCTGATTTTTATTCCTATAAAGGAAAATAAAGTAAAACTATATTTTAATTTATTAAACAAATCAGAAATATTCTTGGCACCATAAGTTCATAGACGAGTTCGTTTCATGTTAACAAATGAATTCGTTAACATGAAACAAAATAATTCGTTTTTGTTAACAAATGAAATTCCAGATGAAAGTTTTCTATTATATCTTATAAAGTAACCTCTAGAACTCTATAGGGAGTTCACATTTCTTTTGTTTCACAACTTTACTTTTTTATAGAACTTCTCTATAGTCTAGAATCATAACTTTTTCTACGTATAGAATATTTTCCCAAAAAAATGAAATTTCGTTTCTCTATTGAGTTTTATGGAACTTTATAGGAAAATGTTTCATAAGAGAGTTTGGAAAGATTAACATCTCATTTGTTGGAGCTTGGAGTTTTAGCTCAAGTTGATATATATATATATATTTCAATTAAATTTTTTTCACTTTTATTTTCATTATAATATGTATTGTGCATATATTCTGCTCAATTTTGATTTGATTTTACTGGAATTGGAATTCTGATTTCGAAGAACAAGAGGTTTAAGTTTTCCAAGTTGCAGAGCAATCGGTGTCATGTAAATAGGCAGTTATAATAAATGCCTTGTTTGGCTTTGTAGTTTTAAACTTCAACATAGCTTAATACACTATTTTGCAACAGTCTGTATTGGATATTCATAGGACACATGTGTGTCCTTGTGCATAATCTCAACTGTGAACAGCATTTTTTGTAAACATGACCCTGATTGATTTGATAAATGTGCATTTAGAATATGTTCTAATGTTGTTCTCTCCTACCAGCATGGCATCCTGGTGGACTTCAAGGACCTGTTGCACACATCTGGACCTCCCGGGATAACGGAAGTCAGGCAGTCTTGGAGCAGCAGATCAGATGCAGTAAGACTCTTTGAATGCTCAAATGAAGTCCAACGCGTTAGTCGAAATACGATTGGGAATGGTGTTCCCCTGAGGTAGCCTCTCGCAAAGCATTTAATTACAATGATATCTGAAAATCATGCAGGAGGATGTTTTTTCCTTGCTTCAATTGGTGACGTAGTAGCACGGTTGTAAGAGCAACGGACTAGCAACCTAAGGGTCACGAGTTCATATCCAGCCAAAGACTGGTGCAAGTTAAATCTGTCACAACCTCAAATATCCTCACATTGGTGTAGTGTGGAAGTTTTCAGTGGGGGTGCCAGCTCAGCTGTTGCCTCTTCATCTGACCGTGGTTCCAAATTACGCAGGGTTGGGTGGTTACGCATTACTTGTAATAATTACTTTTTACAGTAATCTTGTAGGTAATTCGTTACATTTGAAAACCAGTAATTTTACAGGTAATTTGTTACATAATTTTCGATAAATTAATTTTAGTTACAGTAATGCGTTACAAAACTTAAAGAACTCCTTAAAGTATTGTGAACCGCTTAATATTTCTTTAACACAAGTTGTAAAAAATAAATTTTAACGTTTTTTTACTGATAAAAATGTAGTGACTGCCAGTGTTCTTCACCCAAAGTTTAAACGCGGTACTTGGCTTGATCCTGTCATAACTGATTCTGATTGGGATACTGTCAACGCATTTCTTCAAAGAGAAAATATCAAACGAATCATAGAAGAGAAATATTGTGCTAAAAAAATGAAGCCTTTTCTACTGATTGTATTGATGATGACTAACATTCATCTAGCAGTGACAATGAATTTTTTGAGACAGTGAAACCTAGACATCCTTCTATCAATTTTGAGTTATCCACTTATTTTCAAACAAAGATTGTAGTTTGTCTGCATCCTGTTCTCTACCTACAGTAATAAGCAAGTTTGTAAAACACAATACTCCCTTGCCAGAGCTGTTGAAAGATAGCTTAGTTCTGGTGGTCTCTGACCCTATCGCAGCCACGTAAGTGACAAAAATTTTGAGATGCAGCTTTTGCTGTATCACAATAAATAGTTTTTCTTATAACAATGTTGATAAAAAATCTTTAGTTTATTGATTCCTACATTATTTTAAAAACATTTGTAAATATGGAATTTTGTTGTAAAAAGTAAGTAATTGTAATGTGTTATTATTAAAACATAGTAATTTTACAGGTAATTCTTTATTTTTTGCGAAAAGTAATTGTAATTATAACAAGTTACATTTAAACTAGTAACGGCCCAACCCTGAAATTACGTTATATTGTCCTGGTTCCCTTGGAGATTGATCCTGGATCATCGTCAATAACCTGCTGTGTTGTTCCAGTATGACGTTAATAAAAATAACTGTACATACCTAACCACCCTCATTGTTGTCTTGTGTTTCCACCATAAATGCCAAAACTAAATAACCATTATTTATTTTGTCAGAAATTTATTTCATAAGCATATCAGTCAACTTCATACGAATATTTGAATTCTAAAATGTACAATACATCTATGTGTTCCATTTTTTTTTATATCTATGCTTGATTACTAATAGCTCTATTATAATGAGTACCAAAATTTTTCTTAAAAAAAAAATAGAATTTCCATTTAGGACTCTTGATGTGGATTGTATAGGCCAGTTGTTCTGTGTATTAACATGCTTTCATTGCTTTCCAGAATGTGAACTGTCAGATGGATTTTGAGGACATAGCATTTGAAGTTGTCGTGACGCAGTTTAAAGAAAAGGACAAAGTCATCGTCCCTTTCATTTTGAGCGTAAAGAGGTTGTCGGGAATGGTAAGTTTCTGTCTTCGGATTACGAGTAGGATATAGTTGCGTTGAATGAAATATGTAACGGTGTAGCAAAAACAAATTAACATATTTTGGTGAACCTAGCTGTCACCATTATAATAATTAACTTACATTATAGTAGTATTTGAGTCTCTCGGAAGCCAATGCAATCAAGTCCGTAAAACAAAATTTGAGAAAATTATTAGTTTTTAAAATTTTGGTTTATGAATTTGATCAGAAAAGTATATAAAGTCTTTTTTTCAAAGGGTAGGCTGTGCAACAAAACAAGATATGTGCAGGATGTGCAAATAAAAACGTAAGAAATTTATGTAAAAGTAGATTGTTTGAGATTGTTCTTTGTTTCATGTAATCTATGGAAGCGTTCGTAAATGCAACTTTAGAACTGGTGAAACTGAAGTCACGTGACGGATTATTTTCTGGTTTACACTTTTTTCAAATATTTGTTTACGAACACTGCCTCAGTGTTACCAACACATCAAAATAAGAAGAATTTAATTTGTATTTCATTTCAAAGTTTTTATAAAAAAATATTGAAAAAAGTGGACTTATTCACAATGGCTTCTGAAATTATTATACAACATATTCATAAGCTATAAAAAGAAGGACTTTCTGACCCAGTAAAAACAAAACAAGGTGTGAATCCTTTAATAACTAAAAAAAAAATATTATTTATTCCATTAAAATTTACAAAAATCAGAAAATATAAATAAAAAGGACCTGACTGCATTGGCTTCTGAGCGACCCATATATGAAACAGTGAGAGAGGACAGCTTACTTGCAAAAATGTTGAAATTTGTGTTCTATTAATGTTGGAGTTACTTTTGAACACATTTATTATTATAGTCAAAATAAACATGATCTTGTGCTCACTAGCTACCTTATGAAGGTTTAAAAAAAAATTGCCTTACATTAGATTCCAAGTCACTGTAGGAGTCACCAAATCGGGTCAACCACCACGAGGGTTGAAGAAAAATGACAATGTGTGCTGTTATTTTACTTGGCAGCAACACACCAATAACTGATGAGCATAAAAGTAATTAAATTACATTGATTGTGTGCAATTCTTTCTTAACCAGGGTGTCTACTGGCGCAGAAACTATGCCGTAAACGGAAAACTGGTCCCAAAAGTCCCTTAATCATAAATTTTGTCCTGAAAATTTATCACATTTTTTAAAGGTGAAAACAAAAGGTAGCTGAATTTAAACAATTGAAAACAAAAAGAAATTATGCGAACTGAAAAGAAAATTGCTTTACTCCCCCAATCCAACTCCATTCGGAGACAGTTTCTTTAAAAACACAAATTGAAATGTAATTTTTTAACAACTTCATTTGATGCATAGAACATAAAATTTAAAAAATTACATGACGAAATGTTTATAAAGTAGTAGTTTTCTTCAATTTTTATTAAAATTTCAAGTATTCAGAAAACAAAAATAATGAATATGCAGCATCTATGTATCTTCTGAATGCTGAGTATAATCTCTCTTTTCTTAAAGCTCTACATCAAAACCTGGCAACACCCATTAAAAAGAGAATAAAATACTTGAGAACAAAAGATAATTGTTCTGCTTATTTGTCTGATTCCAAAACATAAAATTAGCGATGTTTCCCAATGTAAATGTGCTGGAAATATAAACTTTTCATGGAATTATCTTCAACTGAGCAATCAGTACCTATAAATATAATATAGAGTATTTGTTTAATGTTCATCTACTGTGACATGATTTATGGTTGGTCTTTATTTTAAAAATTTTATTTAGAAAGCAGCTTATTAAAGCTGTAATTTGACATTAGTCTTCTTTTCTCGAGATTAGATTGAAGCAATAAAAAAAAAATGTGATTTTAAAGTATAATTGCATCTAACTGACCCACATAATCATGTAAAATCAGATCATGCATTTATTTTAGAAAGTTCCTAAAAGGTCCCAAAATGGACCAACAGAAATTTAGTAGACACCCTGTAACTTAAATTTCTTTCACTATCCAATTTAGAATTAAATACACTGTGTTCTATTTCTAAACCTGAATTAAAATGACTGAAACTATCCCACATCCATTTTATTTAACCCCTTGGAGGCATAAGTTCCTGTGTGTACTGGCTTCATTCTTTTCCCTGGTGTTAACTGCCTCCGGTATACATGGGCAACTCCAGGATTCCTAAGAGATCCTTCTCTTCTTCCCACCCTTTATTTTCACAATTACTTGACACTGTGTTTGGTGCAGCTTGGTCAAGTACTGTTCTTCCACCATAAAACCCTAAATTTAATCAAACAGTTTATTAAAATTAAAATTTGGTGTAGATTCTTCAGGCCATTACGGAATATGTCACCCGTTTCAGTTTCAGGCATCGTAAGAAATGTAAACAATATCACCTGATTAACGTCTATATTCACAAGTCTCGAGTTAACTCGAGGATCAATTGATCCGCGGGTAAGAGTTAATTAGAGGATTATCAAGAACAGTATTCTCAAACGGCATGTTAAGTGATCCAGAGACTAAAATGAGACGCTCGCTGTGATCGACTTCTACCAACTCCTCACGATCACGTGATATTGTTTATATTGGTTATGACGCCCGAATCTGCATTCATACTGATCAAGCACGCACTTCACCGTAGAATTGATTCCAAATCAGAGTGTAAAAAAATCATGATTTTTTTCAAAAAAATCAATTAATCGGATTTATTTGATTTAAATCAAAAATCAGATTTTTTTATTTAAATTTCTGTAGGGCCTATAAATTTGTTAAATAAAAAATTGAGTTTCGGACATGACATGTAAGCTAATATTTAATTAAGTAAACAATCGGAATTTGTGATATGGTAAATTAATATTTATTTTACTAAATATCATTGTGTGTTACATGACAATACATTTAAAACACAAGTTGACATCCTTCATAGTTTTTCTTGAGTAAATTAACATAATCATGTTAACAAATGTATCAGTAAGTGTAAGTGAGACCTAAATTAGCCTGATTAAATAAATATTTGTTATGGGTCACTACTCTTAAAGTGAAAGGTGACTGTTTCAGTGTGCATTTTGCAAAATAAAAGATGTTCATTGTGTTTAAACTTTCATCCTTTCAAATAGAAAGCTCAGTTGAATTTTTTATTTAATAAATTATTAATCACATTAACTGTGTTATTTTGTATTTATGTCTCAAATAAAAAAAGTAGTTGAAAAATCACTATAGCTAAGCCATTGGTCAATCAATTAAAGGGGTAACAAGTAGTTTAGGCCTACTTTGTGGGGATTTTCTTTGGCTGTCTTGCCATTTACGTAGATGTAAGCCTACTGCTTTATTGTTTGTAACATAAAATTATGCATGAACATTGTAAAAACTTTCAAATAGATGTCAACTTATTTTTTACTTTACTGTTTGGCAGAATCCCTGACTCAACAGATTACTTAGTCCATAGACACCTCAGATTATTTGCAAGTGTCCAGTGCCAAACATTTTTTTTTTAAAGCTCATCAGTATGAGGTGTAGTCATTAGTGCTGAAATCACCATGTGTGCAGAAAGTTTAAAGCATTTGACAAATTCTGTGATTTTTCTAGAGTGTATTTACTTAGTTATAAAAATGTAAGATTGGTTGATTTAAATCAATGATTAAAAAAAAATCATTTGATTAAAATCATGATTTTAATCGTTGATTTAAATCAAGTGATTTAAATCTTGACACCCTGTTCCAAATTGTGTATAAATTGAACGCATGCAGCATTTTAATTTGGGTTTGGGAAAAGAAATGCAAAGATATTTTATTTTAAATTGGATTTTTATGGAAACCTAAATTTTGCAAGAAAGAATTGTACACAATGTCTTGACAAATGAATGTAATTATATTGTCTTTGTACTTGTAAGTATGGGTGTGTGTTGGTGGTATGAAAAGTAACTTGCATTGTCTATTTTCTTTCATTTATAATAAATCAACAGGATAATTTTTATTCTACAACGAATTTGCATCTGCTATGGTCATATTCTACCTTTCACTCTTACCGGACGGAGGTGCCGCCATCTATCTTTTCACCAAATGTTTTCCCAGCTACCTTTATTTTCATTTTTCTTTATAATTTCAATAAAATTGTTTTAAATTTTTCCATTTAAGCAATATTATGATGAGATGAGCTGCTGTGCAGCAGGTGCTCCATAATGACAGATCCAGTCCGGTCATCGCAAGAATACTGTAATTGAGCATAGAATGAAATGTGTCATCCATTTTGTTTCTTCGCAAAAAGATAGTACTGCGCATGCGTAACTCTTACTCACGATTTAACTTGCAGATTTCGGAGGATCAAAATGTAACACAGAAACGGCAGTTTAAACCACAGATCAGGCTTTGTGAATACGGTTTTTCGATAACTCGGGGTTTATCGTTGATCCTCGAGTGATTTAATCTCGACTCTCGGATTTGCAGATATACGGAATCAACTCGAGGCTTGGAAATACAGTCGTAAGAAAGGAAAGTTATTCTAGAACATGGGTAGCCACACATAGTGCTCCTCGTATGCAAATAAAATATATGTATGAAGTATGGTAAACTGAAACTGATCAATGACCATAGGTAATTATTTTCTTTTATTTCTTGTTACAAAGTTATTTAAAACATAAAAGTTACAAAGTTATTCAAAAAATAAAAATCCTTATTAAAAAAATAGTGTTTTTTTTTCTTCTATCAAGCAGTTTTGTTAAGAAAATCTGTAAGTATCAGATTTGCTTGTGGATGCTTTACAAATGTTGCCCATCTTAGCAGTTAGCTGCTGTAAGTTCAATCAATGACTAGTAAGGGCAGTTCGCACAAACTTAGTTAATGCTGATCAGTTAAAACAGCCCGATTCTTATTTTTAATACATTTAAGTGTTGAATACAAAGACTCGGAACAATGTGAAGTACCGAAAATTCATTGTGAATTGAAATTGTGAGCTTCGTTACATGCGACTTACAGTGTCAAATCAGCCCTCGGTTGGCAAAGCGATAGTGTGATATTTTTCACTCATTTCTTATGCTGAATCTTGTTTTGAGTCAAAGTTGTCTCGGCTAAGAAGGCAATGCAGTTTTGTGTTTCAGCTATGAATCAGGCTGACTTTGGGAAGGGGGATCAGATCTGTGGTTAAATATTAGAAATTTGAACTCATTTTTAGTTTTTCATTGTTTGTTTCATTATAAAAGATAAATAAAGGACTTAAATATTTCTTCCTGGTTTGTAGCTTCCAAAGGTAGGGTAGCAGACCACCCTTGTTCTAGAATATTTAGGGGCTTATCTGTGGTGAATGTCACTTCAAGGTGCAGTTTTTGTAATGTTTTATGTGTGTAAACAATTGATTGAGATTATAATAATTTGACTGTCATTCTTTTCATTAGGTTAATGTGGACTGTAGCCCTGAAGATTTAACATTTGTTGCAAAGTATTCTGAATCACCTCAGATCGAGTCGTCGTCTGAAGCTGCTAAAAATGCAGAGGTAAGAGTACCTTGCAAATGAGATTAAAATATTTATCGAAAGTTACATTATCGATACAATTATATAAAGTATCTGTTTTTATTATCTTTGATATTCATTCCAATTCCTGTTATTTGCATATGCAGTGTTTCCAAATTGGATATGTCCAATTGTTTTATACATGTTACTGCAATTAGAGTGCTTAGAGAGTGTTGCATGCACAACTATTGGATATTTTTTTTAAATGTAATTATCCAGTAGTCTCAATTTCTCACGAAAAGAAAAGTTAAATCAATGCCAAGAAAAATGACCTATAATTATCCTCTGATCTCACATGAATCCAATTGTTTTTTCATGCTGCTTGAGTATTTAGAGATTAATGTATGCACATCTTTAAATATTTATTCAAGTGTATTTTTTTAATAGTTAAAAAAAAATTAATTAAGCCAAACATCCATCATCAAATTTGATCTGGTGCCTAGATTTTCTGTTTCTGTAAAAAACGTTTTTTTCTTCTTTTTTTTTCCCCCTGGGAGAAAAAAAAAAGGATTTTTATAGCTAAATCTAATGGAAAATCTCAAGCTTAGCAGAAAATCATTCGGAATTGAAAATATCAATGTTAGCGCTATCATTGACAAACCAGCATTGAAAATAAACACCAATATATTGATGTTTTCAAATCATCGGATGTTTAAAATGTACAATAATGAAAAGAGATGCAGACATCATCACACATATAGCTGCCGTAACAAGAGAAGAATTCATTTGTGAATTAAAAAATGCGCCAATTATGTGAACTTAATGCTAGATGGATCGACTGATAAAGAAGGTACTGAAGAGCTAATTTTGATGATATGCAACTTAATTGAACCATTAGTGAAAGATTTTGATCCCACAAAGGCTGTGGAGTATCTCAGTTCTAAAGCAACAAGACATGTTCATGGCCATAAAATGTCAAAATTGGAGTAAATGTACCATGTAAATAGTAAAAATGTTATTGCCTCATTACGCTATAAATATTATTTATTACGCATATGTGTAATGAGTTCTGCCATATACTCAGCGTTAGAAAAAATTTTAGTATGACATGTGTTGCATGGGTCCTGGCTCCTAAATTTTTTTATTTTTGTCATCCCCTGTTTTAGAGCAACAATATCTGCACTCAATAACGATATTGTTCGGCGATAGATATATCCACTCTGCAGTAAGACTCGTGTTCGTGGGGGCTGGTGTCTGTTAAATTTGCTGTGGCCTTGAATGTCCCCACGTTAGCATGGGGTGGAAGTCTGCAGGGTTAGGTCCCAGCTCAGTTTATTGACCTCGTCCTCAGGTTCAAAAAGACAAGTTGTCGTCCTCTGATTTTTCAGATTGATCCTATAATGACGGTAATAGCCTGTTGTGTTGCTCCAGTGCATTGTCAATTACTACCTACCCACCTCCATTTGGGGCAGCAGTTGTAAGAGTTTCTAGGGGATTAGCAACTGGAGCATGTTCGTTATAGCTTTTTAGTTATGGTTACCCAAATTTTAACACTGTTTCAAACATTTTTTTCAGCAATCCAAGAATTATTACATTTATCACGCAAGTGCAAACGATTTGAGAATTACATTATTATACTGACTATGAAAATTCGAACGATCCGAGAAATTATTATCCGTGGTTTGTCAGACGTTTATTCAACTTTCTGTTGCCTTCTACAATCGCAATAATTAGGAAAATTTAATGTAGCACAAAACTTTTAATAATTATTATTACATATGAAAAATTATTTTTAAAGTAAAATATTAAGTGTATTATGTTTGGGCTGTTTAGCAGCAACATGGTACAAAATATCACTGCTGTAGATATATTATTTAGGAAGATATCCTTAAAAATTCTAAGAAACTGATCTCTGTAGTCATAACTTCGAAACGGTGAGACTTAATGACATGAAATTTGGTGTCTGAAGTTAAATTTTGATATAGATTCGAAATAGGGGGTTCCTATTGGAAATAATGTAGTGCTCAATTTAATATAATGATGGACCCTTATGCAAATTTTATGAATTTGAATTTCTGGAAGACATTAGTTTCTGTCAAGTGCCATCTTTGAATTTTCTCTTCTGTTAAAATTGCTTGAATGGTTTTTTTTTGTCCAATAGTCCATGGAGTAGGTGAATGTTGAATCTGTTGTGGCCACAAATGACCTCCTTTTGGCCTGGTAGTGAAGTTTGGAAAGTTGGGTGCCAGCTCAGGTGTTATTCTTGTCTTCTGACAGTGGTTCAAAATGACAAGTTATTATCCTCTTATCCGTTGCTTCTGCATGGATCTAGGATTGCCCTCTATAGCCGGTTTTTGCTCAAATGTAACGAAAATTCAACTGCCTACAACTTTGTAGTATAAATGCGGGGGACCTCAAGACTTTCCTTTTTAATTCCCAGGTATCTGCGGAAGAGTGTCAACCACTGTCTGACTTGGTGTGTGAGATCACTGGCGAGGCCCTCTCCACAGCCATCGTGCCCCTGCGCTTCTCGTGCTTCCCTGCGTGTCCACGCCTCGCAATAAGGACTGGCTCTGAAGACGACCTGGTGAGTAGGGTGACCATTTTCTGTGTTATTCTTTTCCCTGGGCAATGGTTTCCATGTAACTCGCATGTGTTCTGTTGCATTATGTTTCTGAAATCAGCTATTCAAATGCTTTTCAAGAGTCCTATGAGTGGAAAATTATATGAAATTGAAAAGGATCATATAATTTAAAAAATCCAAATTTGATGAATATTGAACTGGAAATCAATTGTATTGACAATGACTCGTGAAAGTTGTATATTGCACCTTATGAACATATATCTGAAGTAATAGCAAATGTTGTATATTGTATGATCTGGTGAGTAGTGTGACCATTTTCTGTTTTATTCTTTTCCCTGGGCAATGGTTTCCATGTAGCGTGCTTGTGTTCTGTTGCATTATGTTTCTGAAATCAGCCATTCAAATGCTTTTCAAGTCCTATGAGTGGAAAATTATATGAAATTAAAAAGGATCATATAATTTTAAAAATCCAAAATTTGACAAATATTGGACTGGAAATCAACTGTAATGACAATGTGTACAATGACTCATGAAAGTTGTATATTGCACCTTATGAACATATATCTGAAGTAATAGCTAAAGTTTTATAAAGCACCTGCGAAACTATCTCCCAACTACTATCCTTTTTATATTTATTATGGAAATATTTAATTCAGACTGTAGTTGTCCTTGTAACACAACTATAGTCCAAAGTTTGTGAAAAAAATGTAAACAAAATTGTTTAAAATCATTTGTAATTTATCTACTGATTCATTCTATAAAAAAGTTTAGTGAGCTTTATTTTATAGGATCTTTAACAAAAATCTGAAAAATAGGGCGAGTTTGTACTATAGTTATGTGAAACCATAGTTCAGTGCTCGATAAGCGACAGCAATTGTTTCAACACTTGGATGAAAATGCAACTGATATGGGTCATTCCACATGAAGACAGCCATTTTCAGAAAAAGTTGTTGCACCATAGTCACCGATATTTTTAACATTTTTATCATAGATACACATGGTAGTAGGAACTTCAAATCTCAATTTGTAAAGTATTTTGCCCAATATTAGCCAAGATACAGGCTTTTGAAAATGGGTCATTTTTACCAATTGGCGGCCATCTTGGATTTTGTAGCAATGTCTTAAAAGGTAATAACTTGAGACCTAATGGTTCAAATTCAGTAATTCTTGTACCAATTTGAAGCTAGTTATATCAGGAGTGTATATATAATGCCAAAACAACAATAAATTCACTTTGTAATACTTTTATTACATGTGAAGTGGAAAAATCGCCTTCAAAAAACAGTTAACTGTAATAGGCCACAAAAAAAATGGGACACAATATTTTTCTTTTAAACTTGGTAAAAACACTAAATAATATGGGTACTTTAAGTGAAAAAAAATCAGGAGGGTAATATTTGTATAACAGACATAAATGAATTTTAAACATATATATATACATATGGGTAATTCCACATGAAGACAACCATTTTAATGAAAAGTTGTTGCACTGTAGACACAGATTTTTAAAATTTTTTTTATCATAGATACACATGGTAGTAAGACTCAAATCTCAATTTGTAAAATATTTTGCACAGTATCAGCCAAGCCACAGGCTTTTGAAAATTGGTCATTTTTACTAAATAGCGGCCATCTTGGATTTTGCAGTAATGTCTCAAACGGTAATAACTTGAGACCTAATAGTTCAAATTCAGTAATTCTGGAACCAATTTAAAGCTTTTTATATCAGGAGTGTATATAATGCCAAAACAACAATAAATTTACTTTTTAATACATTTATTACATGTAAAGTGAAAAAATCATCTTCAGAAAACAGTTAACAGTAAAACAGACCACAAAAAAATGGGACACAATATTTTTTTAACTTGGTAAAAACACTAAATACTATGGGTACTTTAAGTAAAAAAAATTAGGATGGTACCTATATAATATTTGTACAACAGACATAAATGGATTTTAAACATTTATACATATATTTGGAGTTTGACAAGCAGTAGTTCAATCATTTTTACAAATACTGTTTTATAAAAAAAATCAAATAATGTACAAAAACAGGGAACTATTAAAATGTATTTAACATTCAAAGTTAAAACCCATGGATTTAATTTATCTAAAAACAGTTTTTGGATAATAGTTCAATGGATTAATTTTCATCAGGTGCAAGGCGATACGTTCTTCCCGTAGTAGTCATGGGAAAAGCAACAGCTTTTATTACATGTTCGTATGGAATCCAACATACATCTAAAAGTTTTGGCCATACATATGATGCACTTGGGCCGTGAGGATGCATAAACATTATTTTGTAGTCATTGAGTCATGAGTACATCTGAATATGTCTTAGATAAATTGAGAGAAATTTTTTTTAGTGATTTTGCTCTAACTTTTCCAGGATGTTTATTAAACGGATCACAACTTATTCTCTGCTCAACTGTACCACTTTAAATATTTATCTTTGTGAACAATACAAAGTTTATGCTGGTGGAAGTATTTGTAATCTGTAATTAGACTACATATTCTTCTTTTTAATAATTCATAATCATTTGAAAACAATTTAAACATAGGAATAAACTTAGTACTCAATGAAACATTCAGTTTCTTGCATACAAAACATTCCCTCTCTTGACTGAACATGCCACTGCTTTGAACACTTCTGAAGAAACAAGCTCTCAAAGGAATAACTACACCTCTCAGATAGTTTATGATCAATATTGAATCATACTTTAGTTTCAATAAATCAGAAAATAGATGAGGCAACACAAGCAACCATTTCAAGAATTGCATAATGTACAACCAGCCAGCTACATGACACATAATTGATATTTTTGTATAGCAGAAATAATTGGTACAGAATATATCTTTTTATACTTCGTTCAAGTGATTTATATTAAGTGTGTATATTATGAGTGCTGTTCATCATGAATGTTCATTACTCTTCACTGTGTTTAGATTTATGATGCCATCTGTTTACATTACTGTTGCTAGTATATATATATTAGTCTTTAAGCTGCTCAGATCATTCTTTGCCTGCCAATTGTGATGTCCTTTTATGAATATTAAATGTCCTGTTGGACTTGAAGTATACTCTTATTCCTTTATTACAAGATATAACAGTATTTATATAGACTACATAATCTTTTTTATAATTCCAAATCATTTGAAGACAATTTAAGCATAGGAAGAAACTCAGTACTCAATGAAACATTGATCATGTACTACCAGCCAGCTATATGACAGATAATAACTGATATTTTTTGTATAACTGAAATAATTGGTATAGAATATATCTTTTTTTAATTATTACTTCTAATTCATATAACAATAGTTAAAATGTGTGGTTTTTAGGAAGTCTTTTATTAGCATACTACAACACCATGGATTTTTATAAATCTTGACAGTCTATATGATTAAAAAATAATTACCAGTTGATGTGACATATTACCCTCCTGATTTTTTTTTCACTTAAAGTACCCATATTATTTAGTGTTTTTACCAAGTTTATTTTAAAAGAAAAATATTGTGTCCCCTTTTTTTTGTGGCCTATTACAGTTAACTGTTTTTTGAAGGCGATTTTTCCACTTCACATATAATAAAAGTATTACAAAGTGAATTTATTGTTGTTTTGGCATTATATATACACTTCTGATATAAATAGCTTCAAATTGGTACCAAAATTACTGAATTTGAACTATTAGTTCTCAAGTTATTACCTTTTGAGACATTGCTGCAAAATCCAAGATGGCCACCAATTGGTAAAAATGACCCATTTTCAAAAGCCTGTATCTTGGCTAATATTGGGCAAAATACTTTACAAATTGAGATTTGAGGTTCTTACTACCATGTGTATCTATGATAAAAATTACAAAAAAATCGGTGACTATGGTGCAACACTCACCGGCTGCCCTCACATGGAATGACCCATATATGGTCAGCTTAGAGCAGAAACTCATTAACTGAAAAAAAAAATTTATTGCACACTGAATGTGTGCATTCAAAAACCACATACATTTTCATGCAAATGAAGCGAATGTTAGTTTACATATTTATACTATTGTACATGAGAACGTGCAGGCAGAACAACCGATATGTTAAATAATAAAGCGAGAAATCCTCTGCTGAACCTTTTTAACAAATGAACATTTTTTTCAGTTTGAAGCCGCCGAAAGCGAAAATGAGAAGAAACTCTTGGTTAAGATCATCAAAGCCACAAATCTGGGTGGGAGTAAAGGTCAGTGTTCACATTATTTTTTAATAACCTTCTACTCTTGATCTACTTTAATTTAGAATCAAAACCAATTGAGATATCTGATTATTAAAAACTAAATTACAGTTAAAAGTTACAGAAATGATTACAGTTAAAAATTGCAGTTGAAATTTGCAAAATAAAAAAAGTTGTTTTAAAGATATTAATTTGTGATTCCTTTTTATCTCTTGATCTCGCAGTTGCTGCAACTTACAACTAAATAGTACAAAAAATTTAGAAATGCGAAATTTGTTCAGAACAAAATATTAATGCACACGATCAACCAACACAAGTTTCCGTTTCATTCCAGTTCATTGAAAAGTATCGTCTGTCCAAATATTCGGAAATTGTTTACATTGTGCAAAGAACAAAAATTAAACTCGAAATAAATGCAGTAACAAAACTGAAATTCCATAAAAAAAAATTTTTTTTTTGGAAGAGTTATTGGTTTTTTAGTAGTACTAATAAAGCAATCAAAGTAATCGTAATACTCAATATACATTCCAATTTTTCCAAAGCTACCAAATTAAGGTTGATTTAAGTATACTTACTCGGGTGTTTTAACATGAAAACTCATCTAAATACAACAATGAAGAAATGTTTAATATTGCATTGACAAAACTAATAGATAATGTATCAAATAAAACACATTGCAATCAAATATCTGGAATTAAATTCATGCCTGTACAAACACAAAATCGAACATACAAGAGAAAGACGGACATACAGACTTTTGCAACCAATGTCACTCACTAAATGAAAATAAGTACTCTATGCAAATTTCCAAGAAAATATCTTAAACTGTGTGGACGTGTAAGCATACAATACATACAGACACCAAATGCACAAGAGGCGGATTTGGCATCAAAAGGGTCCAAAACGGATAGAAAATTTAAAATAGGTTGAACTCATTCAATGTACAAACAAACACTCCTTTCTTATTTATATTTTTTGCCTTTTAAGTCATACAAATCTTGGGACTTTTTGGCTTAAAAGTTGGCAAATGCGGTTGGTTTATTTGATATCATTCATAACAAGCTCATTTGAAATTAAAGTTAACACAGTCACTTTGATGCTGAAACTTAAATATTTGGAGCTATATTTTACCTTTTATACATTTCTTAACCTTTGTTCTATGATATTTTAAAATCGAGTTTCTTGTGAATTGATCCTTGTACCTTCAAGTTTCCAACAGTAGAATGTTGAAAAAATTACAGAATCAATCTGAAATTTTTATTTTCAATCTAAAAAAACGGACGGGGCTGTGTCTGGACACGGTTACTTGATTTTGAGGCATAGAATACATGAAGAGGCAATACGGTGAGTGAGAGTGAAAGAAATCAGTACGAGACACTGTTTTAATTTCACACATCAAATGTTCATAGCACCACACATCTATCACAATGGGTGCACTCGCTGTTGATGTCGAAGGTTGTGGCTCATTATTGACCTGTATGGGTTGAATACCATTCATTTTATGTCATCATGTATGCTATTTGCATCGAACTGGGTGGAGTTATTCGGTGCACTTTCTTCACCTTCAAGGTGTGACGGCGATACTTTCGAGACCTCAAACGAGCCCATCAACATCGGATGTCCCGATCTTCTTGGATTCCCCATCTCGATCTTTCTTCCTGTTGACGAATTATATAACGTTTGATGTTTATTACGGATATATTTGGACATTTTAAATTGTGTGCAATTTTCCACACTTAAAAGTCCAATATATAAACAAAAGTATAAAGTATTTAGTTTTTTTTCTATTATTTATGAAGTGCAAACATGTGAGTGTCAGTATGCATTTTTGTGATTGAACTTTGTGTTGTGATTGCATCAGCTGACGACGCCAGTGCAAGATCAATGAGCATTTGTACCATTCTTTGTTTATTGCTCCTTTGAATGTGATTTCATTCATCTATGTATCATTTATATTTTTCAAGATATTAAATTTTTTGCACTTACATTTTTTTGCGACACTCAAAAATTAAGTTACCCCGGTTTCGAAAGGTTGGACGTATTGTTGTTGTACAAGTTGTTGCCATGCAAACAAACAAGTTGAGTTGTCATGCTTTTGTAATTGGCCACAGTATGACATCACACCTATAAAGGGGTGTGGTCATAATATTATGGCCAATCATGTACTTAATACAGTATTATGATTTTGTTTATGGCCATCTCTCTATTGAGATATTTATGCTAATTTCTACAGTTACAAGAAGTATAAAAATGAAAGTTCCTTTCTTTCAGAACACAATTTTTGTCATACATTGGACAGAGATGTATCTCTGGTTTTCCAGCCGACCAACCGGTATAGTGGTTAAGGTGTTAGACTCTAGATCGTAAGGTTCCTGGTTCTAATCCGGGTCCAGGCATGCATGTTTGTAAACGTATGGTGTAGAGGCGGCTGGTGCACTTTAAATCCTGTCATGGCCGAAAGTCCTCACGTTGGGTTGCCGTAGAAGTTTGGAGAGTGGGATGCCAGCTCTGGTGTTGCTTCGTCATCTGACCGTGGTTCAAAATGATGAGGTGTTGTCCTCAAATCTTTCCCTTAAGGGACTGATCCCGGACCGTCATCAATACCCCGTTGTGTTGCTCTAGTACGACGTTTACTAAAATTACCAATTACCTCTGGTTTTCTGATCTTTGTTTCTTTTCTGTAAATAGTTTTACAGCTTTTAATGAATAAATATTTTTTAAATCTTTGATTTATTTTTTACTCCACATATCACTGGCACTTTGCTTCTCCACATTATGTGGGTGATAATTTCAATACATTTTTTTTTAAAGAGCTCGTCTGAATGTGATTGTTAAATTGTCATGGAAACCTTACTAAGGAAATGTTTAGCTTTTAATTTAAATGTATTGGCAAGAATGTTTCATAATTGGCACAGTTGTGTTTCAGCCATTTTGTATCTGAGCATGTAAAATTGGATCAAAGAGACTTTTGCTACTATTTAAAAAAAAATTTATGCTACTATTTCTGTTTGGCTGTAGCAGCCTTTGTAGAATGAAATGTAAATTGAGCTGTCAAAAGAGATGAGTTGCTGATGTGTTGCTTCTCGTTGTAGGTTGCCTCAGGCCCTATTGTGTGGTGGAGATGGACGAGCCGCCTCAGAAGTTCGAGACCCAAGTGGTGGAAGGAACGCAGAATCCATTTTGGGACGAGTCTTTTACATTGTACGTGTACACTTGTATTTTCTTATTAAATCGTTTCTTCTAGATACCTCAGAACTTCACCTTTCACTGTGAGCAAATGGCCTGATTGTCGTAGAAAACTGGAATAGTTATATTGACAGTCATATCTTTTTTCCTACTGTACGAAATGATGACACTCCGCAGTCTGCCCCCATTGGTTACATATCTTTTCCTCTTTAACTTACTATTGGGTCATCCAGAAAGTTCTGTGCGTTTTTTAAGATGAATGCCAATGAGGCAGTACAAAAACATTTAAAAATAAAATTTATTGAATCACATAAGCCCCATTTTGTTCTATGACTTTTTGCCATCTTTCCGGCAGCTGGAAAATTCCTTTAAAAAAAATCATTAGGCCTATTTGTAATGAAGTTATCGAGGTGCTGTTTGACAGTCTGCAAAGAATTGAACTCCAGGCCGTTCAAAAAATTTTGAAGTGACCTGTAGAGGTGAAAATCTTAGGGGTAAGGTCTGGTGAATATGGGGGTGATGGTGACACAAAACATCCCGGCCATACTCAATAAGTCTTTGTCTGACATTCAGCGAAATGTGGGGCCGAGCATTTTCTTGCTGGAAGACAATACCTCAGCGATGGGTCAGTTATGGCCGCTTTGTTTCGATTTCAGCTTTAAATACTGAAATTTGAGAACAGTATATTTCCGAATTTATTGTCTGATTTTGTAGCAACAATTTATAACAAACAATTCCTTTGTAGTCCTACCCTACAGAAAGCATTACTTTTTTGGGATACAGTCCAGAGCGGGCATGCTCTTCAAGGCTGAAATCTCCACGCTTAAATTTAACAAACCACCTTCGAACTGTGGCCTCAGAAACAGCACTATGTCCATATACAGCACCCATTTAGGAACAATCTGACTAGCATTTTTTCCTTTCTTGAAATAAAGGAGCATAATGTGGCAAAATTGGAACTTTCTGGTTCTCCATTCTTAGCACTGCAGTGAAATAAAAATTATGCCACAACGCATGCTATAATTATGCAGCGTTAGCAGAAAAGACCGAATTTAAACATTTACTTCAATCAAGGTCACTCCTTATCAGTGGTAGAAAAATAATAACGCTTGTTCGATTTGAAAACGCACAGAACTTTCCATGTGACCCAATATTTAATTAAAAGAGCACAATGAGAATTTAATGTGTAAATGAATCTTTCGTGTGTGGCCTTTCTCATGCAAGTATCCTCTTTCTTAATGTATGGCGTCGCTAACTCCAATAATCGACTATATACATGGAGTCTTATCCACAAACAATTTCTCCGGTCGTCTGATTTGTCGCATAATTTGCACAGAAACCTGATATGGGTGTATTGCCTCTTTTAATAGCCATTCTTTTGACTCCTGCCCGATTTTCTTCATGAAACCGAAGGAAACAAAACTCAGAATAGATGCGTACGTTTTGTCGTCTACCTAAACTTGACCGATAAAACATTCAATAAGTCGTAGGGTGTAAACCAGATGGTTTCTTTTTAAGAAAAATTCTCTCAAAAGCTACCTATTTCACAATTTTGGTGACTTTTTTAAAATTTACCAAAGGTCAGTGAAAATGAAGTTTCCTTTTGTTTTGACTAGTCGCAGACGGAAAAAGATTTTTTTGGGTGTTTCTTTTGGGGAAAATTTTCCTGTGGACCCCTGTGTTTTTCGGGCAAACATGAAAGAAAAACATCAGAATCTGTGGTCACTAGATTGTCATAAAAACCTTATTCAGAAAATATTTTGTTTTAAAATTTTAATTTCTTGGTGTAATCCTTGATGTCTGTTTCACTCTTAATGAGTATGTTTTGCTTTTCTGCCAGGGTGTAAAAAAATCATGATTTAAAAAAAAAAATCAATCAATCGGATTTATTTGATTTAAATCGGATTATTTTGATTTAAATAAGATTTTTCTATTTAAATTTCTGCAGGCCACATAAACACTGTTTATATAATAAATATATATAAATTTGTTAAATAAAAAATTGAGTTTGTGACATGACATGTAAACCAATATTTATTTTAAGTAAACAATCAGAATTTGTGACATGGTAAATCAATATTTACTTAACATTTATTTACCTTTAAAACATATGTTGACATCCTACTTAGTTTTTCTTGAGAAAATTACATCATCATGTTAACAAATTTATCAGCAAGTGTAAGTGACAGACCTAAACTATAGTCTGAGAAGTAGAATAGAACTCAGAAATAATCAGACTATAGTAAATTCCGATAATAAAATTGCCAAGCAGCAATAATAATTGGATTTCCACTTAGTTTTAATTCATATTGGATCTTTCTTTTTTCCTGCTGACATTTTAATGGCTGTGTGTGAAAATGTATATTTCTACTCTTTTAATCTCTATTGCTAACTACAAGAATAAGCAAACACAGAGGTTCCCAAACTTATCCAAGTGGTGGCACCCTTAAGAGAATTATAATTTTCTCACTGCACCCCCTCGTCGTCATGTAATATTTATCTGTGGTATATTATTACATATATATACATATTTCATATTTGTAGCACTTTGAAAAAGAAGTAAGAGAATTAAGAACATAAACATAATTAATACAACTAGTATTTAAAATTCACACACAAACACTTTAATTTTACTTAATAAGAAAACATAGGTTGGTGAAAATATAAATAAAACAAATAAAATTACCTTCATCATGCTCTTGGTTGGGGAGTGAACCGATTTTTGATAAGTGACCTTAACCCTTTTTTTCTGTTGCTTAGAATGGAGATTACGGGCGCTTCGCAGCACCTTTCATCTCTACGCGGCACCCCAGGGTGCTGCGGCACACACTTTAGGAGCTAACTAACAAATGCCTCAAAAACTTCACTTCCCATTTGTGTTTTTTTTTAGCTAATAAAATCAGTCACCCCTTTAGTTTATAATTTTGAATCAAACTGTTGTATACTTTCTTTAAGTGTTTATATTATGAGTGCTATTAATCAGAAATGTTTATACATTACTCTTCCTGGCATTTAGATTTATGTCATGTGTGTTTACATTACTGTTTCCAGTATATAGTATATTCTAATAAGTTACAACTGGCTGTTGCAATCTTTTATTATATGCAGTTACAGACCCAGTTCCCTCTGAGCTGGATGTAACCATTAGTGCTGAAATCACCATGAGTGCAGAAAAATTAAAGCATTTCACCACTTCTGTCATTTTCCTGTGGTGTATTTACTTAGTTATAAAAATGTAATATTAATTGTGATTTAAATCAGTGATTTTTTAAAAAAAATCGTTTGATTAAAATCATGATTTTAATTGTTGATTTAAATCAAGTGATTTAAATCTTGACACCCTGGTTTCTGCGGATTCATTTCGTATCCAAACAACTAAAATAGGGTTTACAAAGAGACTTTTGGCTACTATTTCACAAGTGCTTTGACTGTGGGCACTCTGTACTTGCTTACTTCGATTCTAAGCGGTTTATGATCTTATGGTCTTACAGATGCGCCCAGGAATTAAATTATTATTATTAATTATTTTTTTTTTTTTTTGGGGGGGGGTCTGTGGAGGCCTTAAGACCCCAAGGTGCACCTATGAATAATACTCATCCAATGTCAAGTTTAATCTGGAATCTATGGCATAATATTTATAGACAGAACTTAGCTAGGCTCTTATGTATAATGTTAATATTAATATGTATATATATAGGTGAGTGGATAACATCTTGCTTTCCTGCATATCTTTTCAGTACTGTGAAGGATTCTGCAGACCTGCTGTTCGAAATTTACGACAAAGACAAACCGTCCAAAGGTGAGGATAAATGTTTCCTTAATTCATTTAACTCTGTAGTACACAAGCTTTTTGATTCACGGCAGTCTTATGGTGGCTTCACACCAACAGCGACAAAAACATGTCTTTTTGTTATTGCGCATACATATTACAAACAAATTTTGTTTCTCCTGGTTTGTCACTGTCGTTGCGCTTTCAAGTCTTGAAGGAAGTTCAACTTTTGTCTCTGTCGCCATGTCGACAGCCAATCAGAATAAAGATTGTGACTCTCGCTACGTGCGTTTTTGTTGACATGCAAATAATGTTCCAGCTAGGCCTCCTCAATACCTTTGGTTCCAGCGAATTATTTCGGAAATAAATGTTTTGCTTTCGAGAAAGAAGATTATGTGCAAATAAATTACTGTCACTGGCGGTGTAAAGGCTTTTTGTAACGGCAACAGAGACGTGCAACAAAATGTCACCTGTTTCTGTTGCTATTGGTGTGGCGCCACCATTAGTGTATCAGGATTTTTAATAATGGTAACTTGAAAAAATAAGACCGAAATATTTAAGAAATAAATGTTCATTTTGAGACGACTTTCATTATTTTATTTGCTTCGACACTCATTTTATGCGATTGGAAACCTCTCTCGGTCGTTCAAAGATTTTCAGTATTAGAATGCCATTGAAAACATGTGCATGTCTGAAAATGAAGGATGCAATCTGATATGAATCTGGTGCTAATTATGTGTACCAGAGTACATCGAATGACTGTTCCAAAATCTCTGGAATCAAGTACGACCACACGCATGCCTTGTGCTTCTAGCAGCTGACGACATGAAAAACAAGTATAGGTGAACACATAGGCTTTAGTCTCTGTGAGAAAAAAAATTTCTGTCGGAATATACCTAAAAGGGAATGTGCTGGCCTCAGACACAGCAGAGGGCTTTGCGAAGTGCAGGCAATGCTCCCAAAAAGTTCCCATGGCTAATAGTCCCATTCGTGTACTGGTGTACATCTTTGCTTTTGTGTGGTTCTTGGTGGTGCTCGATTGGACTAAGATCAAGTGTTCTTGCTAATTGCTTCCCAGTGTTATCTTTAATTTTTGGGAGGCCATCCCGGCTCAGCGGGTATGCCCACTACGCTAGCAACCTGCGTGTTGTGGGCGACTTGGGCTGATTCCTGTCCGATGCAATTCCTCTCTTCTGTGTCAGTCGGGTGAAGATCTTCTGCGTTTATGCGGATTTCTGCTTTTGTTTTCTTGATATATTACCAAAAAATTGATATATTACCTTTTCCACACCAAACAACTGCTTTATAACAAAAAATTCCTAACAAAACATTTTAACCATCAAAATGCACCACGTGGTTTACACAAGAAAAATGCTGCATAGTGGTGCCATCTATGGTCAATAAGTTTAATTATAATCTAGCCTACCCATTTTTACTGGAACGGATCTCAAACAGGCATTAAAAATAAAATAACGTGAGATACAAGATCGCCCGTGTGAGACATGGGCATGTGCAAATTCGACGGTAACGTTCACCCGTGTCAGACACGGGCAAATTACCTTAAGGGATTAATGACTTGTTTAGTTGTTTTTCATCCTGTCTGGAAATTGACTTTTTGAATTCTGTTTTCAGAAAGCTTCCTCGGCCTGGGCATCGTGGGCATGGACGAACTGATCAAGAATCCTAGTCAAAGACAGATAATTCCTCTGCAGTCCAGGCCTCTGGAGAACGACGATGTCACCGGATCTCTCACGGCAGAGGTAGCGCTTCTCTCTTTGATTCTGTTGCAATGCCCACAGTGTCGGCAACCTGCTAAGTGTAGGCAGTGCTGGGTGTAGTGCAGGCCTCGAAATAGATTTTTTAATACAGGTGCACTTTGTGCACCTAAGTTTTTAAATTAGGTGCACAGATTATCTTTTTGGTGCACATTTAAAAAAACGTATAAACTACTTTATTAGTTGGGTATGTTCAGATAGGTTAGTAGTAGATAGTAAATAAAAATATTTAAACAATTTTTTTTTATCTGCGAAAATATTACTTACAAATATTCAGTCATGATCAGACATTGGTGGGCAAAAAACACATAATAAAAAAAAATGTACACAATATTTTAAGCAGATAAAATTGGAGTCAAAAGATAAATAATGAAAATAATTGTTTACAATATGCAGTGGCTAGACAGTTCGCAAAAATTCCTACGGCTTTACACTTTATTGAAACACGAAGTGTTTACAGAAATTAACCTTGCTCAAATGGGATGGAAGGTTACATCAAAATAAACAACCACCAGGAGGGGTGAATGCGTACAGACTTCACGAACTCAAGGTACCCTAGGGATGTAGTCTTTTCTTGTGGACTTTGTCGCATCTGTTAAACATTGGGGTCGCTGTCGCAATCTTTCCGTAATTCTCCATCCTCTCTTTTCACAAACTTGATATTGTCTATTTTATGTTTGGTGCAGCATGGTGAAATATGGCCCTTGCACTATAAACCCCCAATAAAACCTCCCAACCAATCTAGAGGGCACAGCGATGAGTTTGCAAATCTCTGGTATCTTAACTTCATTGTTCTTGACACGGATTCACACAAAGATCTCCCATCTTTGTACGGGAATTTCAAGATGGCTGACTTGTGTCTAATGTACAGGGCTTCCAGTGGAAATGTCAGCTTCTGTAAAAAGTTTAGTGTTTATTCTTGGCTTTCGATAGTATACAAAGGATATTATTCTGTCCGTGTTTATGTTTTGCAAATGGAATAAATCCATACTATTTAAAATTGAAATCAAATCTATTACAAACATATTCCAAGACTGGATTTCAAGTGAATATGTTTTTACTATATTGGAAATTCTTGGGTGCTTTTTAGCTTTTGTACAAATTAAAATAAAATGGAATAATATTGCTTTGAAGTCAATTGTATGCAAACAATTTTTTTTTTAAACTGTGGAACGAGTTTTTTGTAGCAAGTTTTTAAACACTTAATTTTCAGTTATTTCCTAGTGAAGGAAAGGTAATATTTTTTAAAGAACTTTATAACCATAAAATGTTTTTACAGATATAAACCCATGCGAGTGAAAGAAATGTAGACACTAGAACATCAAATATTTGAAGAATGTTATTAATCCACCCACAAATGAAACAGTACCAATGTTAGCAAGAGTTGACAACATAGAGATCAGTTAGCAATTGATAGAGATTACTCACAACCATGTTAACGTATTAAATTTTATAAAGATTGCTCAGTAATATATCAATAAAGATTACGTGAATCCAGTAAAGATTAATTGCTAATCTTGGTCATTTTTGGGGTTGGCAAACAGTGGTTTCTTTCAAAACTATAGGTGATTGAACATTGATTTTGGTATGTAATTTAATTCTAACATATTGGACTAGTTGTGTAAATTAAAAATGTTACTGTAAATAAATGGCATTTTCAACTCCCATAGTATTTCAGACACGGGTCTCAGTGGGTATGCCCATTCTGGTTACAGGTGTCTTGCTCATGGGGTCATTCCACGTTAAATGAGCAAAAACCGGGGGAAACCTGTGGCTATATGGTAATGGATTTTCATGAAATTTGGTATAGGGGTTTAGTTTATGCATAAATAACAATATCCTAAAAATTTAGGTTCCAAATGAAATATTTTTGAAGTTTGAGCCATTTTAAGGACTTAAAATTTTCAAGAGCAGCTGTGAGATCGCTTTATTGTTGCAAGTTCTGTTTCTCAAAAACTACTTAACATAGATAAACATGTCTGACATCTTTATTATTTGTACAAATTTTTAATTTTTTTTTCCACTTTTGCAATAACAATTTTAAACGTCCTATTTAATATAAAATTTAGTTGCAAAAAATGGAAAAATGTCATTTTTAACAGAATTAAAAACATTTCTATGGGCTAAAAAAATTCTAAGACATTGTTGAAATTCATGCCAGTTACAGTGCTAGGTATGATAATATTACTGAGAGAGTTTGGAAGTCGCATTTTAATTCTTTCATCTTTAAAATAGCTAACGAAAATAACAAAATGACAATTTTCTATTCTCAATAGACATAAGAAATCCAATGGAGGGCAGCTCTGAGAAAACCGACATTTCACAGGAATACAGTTTAATGTGTATTCCTGCGAATACTTATAAAAAAATCGGAGGGTTGTAATCCAAGTCCGAAAGCAATAATAATAAAATCAAAATCACAACATTTGCTTCCCAGTCTATGCATATTACGAGAACTTCAATGATAACAGTGAAATTAAATGCAGATAATAAAACCCTGAATCAACAAAGTAGTACCGAATCATTTTTAACTTAAAAAGTGAATTATAAAAGCAGAAAAAATCAGTGTCAAAACAAGCTTAAAAATTTCAACTTAGTATCATATATATTATGACTTTTAACTAATTACCCTTTCAAAATCACATTGTAGTATACCTTTCAAACTTCCATGTTATAATATGTTGTATAACTTGTATGTGTTTTGCTCACTCACAGAAGAAATTTCGCTTTTTCAATTTTGACCCCTTATAAACCCTAAACTAATAGCCGCATCGGAAAACAATCTTAACAATTGTCCAGGGAATACGATGAAGAACAAGCCATATTAATTTCGTTTTTTTATGATCAGTACTTTCTCGGGAAACCGTCTAAGAATCAAGCTAAACAACACAGTTGTCAATCCTGCGACAGCCGCCACAACTTTTTTTTAATATAGAGAGATTCTTATTCAGGTATTGTTTCAGTTCAAAATAATGCTGCGTATATTTTCTTTTTTACATTTTGACTGTTTTTACCCCTGTGATTTCCAGTTCCTGTTTCTGAACCAGTCTTCTCCAGTCTCGGACACGACCCACCTGGCCCAGCTGAGCCCAAAAGACGAGAGCGCGAGCAAGACAGTGGAGACCAACAGCAGAGTGACTGCGGGTGGCACGCTTATAACCACGACCACCATCAAGAGGACGAAAGAAGGCATGTTCTAAAACTCTTTTCCTTCCCTCGTTCTGGGAGGTCCCTCGAGACTCTGTCAGATGTGTTTGTCACTTTTGTTCGAATGCCGTTCGACTCGTCTGTGATCCCTGTTCGAACGAGACTGCTACAGTGTGGGGGATTTTTTCGTTTTTGTTCTGTCGCCTTTCATTACGGTGACGAGTGGGACATTAGACGACGGAGCCGGTCTAGCGAGGAGAGGGGACGAACTCGTGTCACTGAATTAAATTGCGAGGGATTTTATGTGTTCGATTTTCCTTTCCCACCTGGGTTGTTTGGGGCACTTCTCCTTACGTTGTGAATGGGCTTCATGAACTTGAAACACTTCTTGTATTTCTTTTCTCGTGAGGTTAACTAATTGTCTTTAATACACAAAGGTCACTCTCTTTGGATTCATCCGAGTGATCTTATTCAGCTTTCATTCCCCAATTCCTCTTTTTGTCCCTTCTATGACATCACTTCCTCTTGTCTATCCTGTGTTTGGAGCAACTTAGCCATGTGTAACAGTAGGCAGGCCAGCACGGCATTGCCCGTGACAGTTCTCTTCGTGTCCTTAAGGATACTGAAAACATTAAAAAGAAAAAAGAATAATTTCAAGAAGGAGTCACACCTCCTCGCCACTCGATGTATCGATTTGGTGTAAAATTTCCCCCAGATTTCAAATCCGTTGAAATTTTTACTCTATCTTTAACAATTGCAACGATGGAAACATGGACTAAACAATAAAAAAGATATGAATGCTAATAACAAAATTTTTATTTGTTTCATTTTGCTTCGCTGGAATTGTTTGCTCGAGAAACGAAAGGAAAAGAAATAAATTTAGAATATGATCTCTTCACACTGTTGCCGTTCTAAAAAAAAACAAATAATAAATAAAAGCCAACAAATAAATTTAAAAATGTTCTAGATTAAATTTTATAATTAGGGCTTCATACATAAGATTAGGACTAGTGTGCCAAATATCATTACTGTAAGTCCTATAGATTTATCTGGACACTGCATGTATGCAGACACTTCCTTTTATAGTAGTTGAGATTAAAACTCTAAAGCAACCAACCATTCTCACCTGGAGATTGTATTCAAAATATTTTTTCCAGCGCTATATTTTGTAGCACTTTATAAATGGCAAAATAGTTCCCATTGACAAAAGGCCCTTTTAAAACGTTTCTCAAAATCAGCTGTGTTGCATTCTGTCTCTTTGCATTCATATATTCCTCTAATGTTGGTCCATACCACATAAGAAGTTGTGTCCTCTCCGATGCCGAGTTCGCCATTTCTGTTCTAAGGTTACCAAAACACACCACTGCTTTGATGGGTTACTGGTCACAAACCACAAAATTTGCATAAAATAAGTTTCTTCCATAAACATATCCAATATTGGACTGTTGTGCAGAAATTGGACTGCATGAGGAGATTTCATCCAAATCCCCGTTTAAATCGTCTTGCAGGTCTGCCACAGACATATACTTTTCAACCTTGGCAACTAGGGATAACTTAAAGTGAAATAATATCAAAAGCCCTGTTTCGGAAACTTTCCGGACATTTAGGTGACGTTTTTTTTTTTTTTAATTTATAATTTACTACAGGGCAACGAAAATTTAGTCCCCCTTTTGACAACTAACAGAGGGAAAAAATGTTTTTCAGATTTTCTTTAAGGAAAAGGTTTTAAAGGATGGTAATTTCCTTGTTTGGGTGCCAGTCCTTAGCAACCATCAAAGGAAGACATCAGAATCAGATTACCAGATTGTCATGAAAACCTTATTTAAAAAAATATATGTAAAAATTTAAATTAATTAAAAACTTTTATGCAAATTTTCGCGAGATCTTGAATGCTTGATTCATGCCTAATTTTGCTTCTTTTTTTTTTTAAATGTAAGCTAATCTTTCAAAAGTGTTTTGGCTGTGGCTGTCCTGGTCTCAAGAAAACTCTTCCCCTATGAATTATTTTACTGGCTGTTTAAGGATATGCGATGAAGCAAGTTGTATTTTACTTTGTGAACTTGTGCACCATTGTGTTTAAACATTTTAATGTCCTTGAATAGCGACAGCAGGATTGATGAATGCACTTTAAACCTTTTTGTGGTGAAAAAGTTATTGTTTTAATATACCCAAATAGGTACTCAAGGAGTGAAGAGGTGTTAGTTTCTGAAATCTGTTGTTGGTACAGGGCTCCCAAAGATTTTTTAATGCCTGTTTTTTTAAGCGCTCTTAAAAAAATTAATATGAACTGAAAGTTTTAAAAAATTTAAGGTATTTGACTACTTTTGGAGTCTTTTTTTTTAATATTCAGATTGTACTATTTTTTCTTTTTAAGGTAAAACAACTCATAAAAAATCACTTACAATTGTTATAATTTATTTTAAAAATTGAAAAATTAAGGAAAGGAAACACCAAGTACATTTGGGTAAAATTTTGCAGTCTAATTAATGTATAAGCTTGGACCCGAAATAAAAGATATGCACTATTACAGGGCATGACAAATCCCAGTCGCCATGGTGCCTAAAAAATTTAGCCTGTCTACTAATTTTTCTGTTTTTGTAAAAACTGTTTATTTTTTATGATAAAAAAATATTTCATTTTTAAGGCCATTAAAGGTTAAAAATGGAGTAAAATGTCTAATGTAGGTAATAAAAATGTTATCTTTTGTTGCCTCAGTTATACTATGAATAGCATATTATTTACTGTGTGTGTGTAATGAGTTCTGCGATATACTCAGCATTCAAAAAAATATTAGTATATGTATTGCAAGGGTCCTGGCTCCTAAATTTTTTAATTTTTGTCATCCCCTGCACTATTATTTCTATTCATGAGGTATTGGGAATTGTATTGAAGAAAACAGGAATTTTTGACATGTTCCTGTACGCTACAACAATGAAATCAGAATGAACAGTTTTTTTATCAGCTCTTACATCCTTGTCCAGTCACTGCTAAACAAATATAAAATTTGTTACACCCAATTTCATTCAAAAATATATTATTAACTTTTAGTTACCTCGTTTCTAGTGCCAGCATTTTGCTCAATATTGCGACTGAAACAAAATGAATTTAAAGATTTCAAAATGAATTTTAAAACAACTGCCAGCCTCGCTCCTGTTTGTTGTTCAAACAATAAAATTAGTTTTGTAATGAAAAGGTCTAAATATAAAAAAACTCATGAATGAAACGAAATGTGAAATTTGAGTGAATAAATGGACTTTTCAATGTAGTCAGATGCCTTAAAGCAGTGGTCCCCAACCCCCGGGCCGCGGACTGGTACCGGTCCATGGATCAAATGGTACCGGGCCGCCATAGGAACATTAAATTATTTCCATTTTATTTACTGTGGTGTATTTCTCTCGGGTTTGTGTGTTTCTTATCTATGAAATGTCCACTCAAATTAGGAGGCGTTAAATCAGAACTTGAAATTTGTTCTGTTATGTTCAATTATGATTTCTGAATTCTGTATGTCTCTATTTTCCAATTTTGACAAATGTGACGACTGTTTTCAAGTTGATAGACAAAGTAGCTGCATTTAAGGCCAAACTGAAGTTGTGGGGACGGCGCGTGAACAGAGGCATTTTGGACATGTTTCAGACATTAGCGGGAATTTTAGGCGAGACTGAGCCTAAATATTCATTTTCCTAGTTGGTGCACGATCACCTGTCTTTGCTTTTAAAAGAGTTCTAGCGCTTCATGGGTATTTTGTGGTTGAGAAATCACAAAATACCCACGAACTAGTAAGGAATGGATCCGCAACCCATTTGTCAACAAATGAGGTGAATCTAGCATGTCTGTCCAAGAAGATCAACTACTGGAGATTGCAAATGAAGGCAGCCTTAAAACTACGTCCGAGACAATAACTCTGCTGGTGTTCTGGATTAAAGTCATGGCGGAATACCCTGAGATTGCCACCACAGCACTTAAATCCCTATTGCCATTTCCGACAACCTATCTGTGTGAAGCGGGGTTTTCTGCAGTGACAGCAACCAAAACAAAACAACGGAATAAACTGGACATAAGCAACACACTTTGGGTGTCATTGTGTCCTATTACCCCCAGATGAAACCGTGTCTTTACAAAGAAACAAGCTTAGGGTTCTCATTGATTTAGCGCTCTAGTGAGTTAAAATGTTAAATCACATTATATTCATTTGTTAAATCACATTTATATTCATTTTTTGGTGAAACTGTATTTTATTTTGAAGGCATGTTTAAATACAATTAAATTAAAATTATTAAATCAAAACAATGTAAAATAGAAACAATCAACGTCAACCCCCCCCCCCCAGCGGGCCGCGTTAAAATTATCAAACGTTGATCCGGTCCGCGGCGATAAAAAGGTTGGGGAGCACTGCCTTAAAGGACCCCAACTTTTTGTTTCCTCAAAGTACAGGGTTCTCGCTGTACCGAAGTTGCGCTCTTTGCAATGACTGGCTTGTTTTCAACAGTAAATGTGATACTTGCATTTAACATCAAAATAAATTTTTCTTTTTCTTTATCAGTTTGTATTGTGGTCTTTTCGGCACACTGCATGTACAAAAAAGTTTCTTTTGTTCTACTCCCATTTCCTGCCCGTCGACCACCGATCAACGAGCAGCTTGACAGAGTTCTGAAGTGGAAAAATATGGTTTAGAAACTTGTCAACAGTATTTGCGATTTCATTGTCAGGAATTTTGAGGGCAGTCGTTGAGGTGGTCTACGGTCATTTTGTCCAGTTTGCGGTACAGTTTCAGTTGACGTTTGTCACGGTGGCAATGGCCTAGGCACTTTTTTGGCACACCTTTAGTAGCGAGTTATGGCAACCCATCTGTATCACAGTTGTATCGTTTTTTAAGGCAACATTAGCAAGTGGAAAGTTAAAATTTTCATTTTGAATATTCCAGAAAATCCATTTAATTGTTGTTTAACTTCATTGGTACGTTTTTAAGGCAACCTTGACAAGCGGAAAGTTTATTAAGAAAGTTTTCATTTTGAATATTCTAGAAAGTTCTTTTGAAATCCGTTTAATTGTCATTTGACTTCATTGGTACGTTTGAAATTTTTTCTTCAATTTTATTGGTTATTTTAATTTTAAACTATCCTTTGATTTCATTGGTCCTTTTTAATTTTTCCTTTTATTTCATTGGTTTTAATGGTTTTTCACCAGTTGTGGAGATTTCTTTCATTTTAATTCATGTCACGGTACAGTGCTGTCGTTCAAGGTTGTATTTTATATATTTTATTTACGTGTATTATATATAATATTATTTTTGTATGTGACATATTTTAAAAAACGTTTACAAATGTGTTTCTGAAGCTTGTTACTTTCCGTTGTAAGAAGAAAAAGATTTTTGAAATGATTCTTTTCTTGGCGACATTAGCAGTGCGCCAATAAAAAGCAACAAGGCTGTTGCCACCGTGATAAATGTAGTTTGAAGCTGTACCCAGTTTGCAAAGGGGACAGATCTCACTACTCCAATACGGTACAGGAGGTGTCTTAGGTGTAAGTGTTGGGTAAGAAGTGCAAAGCAAGCGATTCCTATGAACCTGAGATAGGTGCTTTATTCATCACTAAGATATTCCAGTTCTTTTCTTTGGACATCTCTTTGTAGATTGTTAGTCTTTACTAGCAGGCCAGTACGGCGTTGCCTGTGATGGTACTAAAGCCCTTACTGTTACTGAAAACATTAAAAAGAAAAAACAATAATTTTAAGAATTGAGTTCCACCCAACATGATACGGGCTTGTCACCTGAGGTATCAATCTGGTGTAAAATTTTCCGCAGATTTCAAATCCGTTCAAAGTTTTACTATATTTACCGATTGCGAAAATAGAAACTTGGACTTAATAAAAAAGTAGTAAAAACGTCAGTCAAAATTTTTTATTTGTTTTGCTTCGCTGGAATTGTTTGTGTTCAGGAAATGAAAGGAAGAAAATAAATTTAGAATCCGATCTCTTCAAGCTGTTGCCCAATTTTAAGAAAAACAAATAAACTAATTAAAAAATGTTCTGGATTAAATTTTAAAATTTGGGCTGCCAGGTCTAATCAGTCATCTTTAGGATTACATGTGTGCCAAATTTCATTGCTGTAAGTCGTATAGATGTGTCTGGACACCTCCATATAACGGACTTCATCTTATTCTTGTAGAACTGTAATCATTTGTTATAGTGTAATGTATCGTTTAAACAGATTACAATGAATTGCTCCAGGCCAGCACAGCATTGCTTCTTTTTTATGTCCTTACAGATACTGAAAACAATAATTTTAAGAATGAGTTCCACCTCTACTCAACATGGCACGGGTTACAATTGAAAAGTTATTTATTTAAGAAAATCGCATTTAAGGTATCAATCTGTTGAAATTAAGGTATCAGCCTGGAAAATCTGGTTACGTTTTCTGTAGATTTTAAATCTGTTGAAATTTTCTCTATCTTTAACGATTTTGAAGTTAGAAAGCCTCAAATAGTCCTTGCCCATGACAAAGTTAAAACCGTTAGCAAGAACTCATCAACAACATAAATCAAAACACTCTAGAATTGGAAATGCGTCGAGAAGGAAATAATAGAAGCTGTTTTTCTCTCAAAACGGGACGTCATAACTTGGCACAGTTCCAAAGTACGAAAAACACAATCCTTTGCTTTCTTCAATTGAGGAGCTGTGACGTCAGCTCTGCAAAGGAAATGAATAGAGTAAGGAAAAACGAATAAAATAATTTTTAAAATGTTCTAGATCAAATTTTAAATATAAAATTTGCAAAACATTTGGACTACCTGTGTGCATTATTTCATTATTGTAGGTGCCATAGATTCGTCAAGACAATGCACAGAGATACACCTTTTTTAACTAGTAGTAGATATAAACATCTTGATGCTACCCAGAGAATATAGTTTGGGGCAATTGGACCACTTTGTCATTGCCATCTATACCAGTCACTTGAAATCCACTGTAAGGCGACTTTTATTCGTAACCTTCCCATTATGTCTTACTTTTGTGTAAGAAAACAAAACGAAATATCCTGAATTAACTTTGGGACTTTTTTAAAAAGTGAGTGTTCACAACCTTGTTTAGGGGTTTGAGATGGCACCCATGAAAACACAATTTGCAGTCTGTTTTTCTAAGCTAAATGTTTTAGTAAAAAATATATCAAATCGAAAAAATTAGAATTTTTGAGAAAATTGTTTAAAAAAAATTCTGATTTTGTCAGTCATTTGAAAGATGTAAAATGTCAGGGTAACTGATTGTCCTTTTGGAGATAAAAAATTGACACAGAAAATTTTTAGATACAGTGTACTAAGCATATGATAGTTTTGGTATACCAAATAGTACCCTAATAGAGATATAGTAACTTGACTACATTTTTGATTTCTGCAGGAACTTCTTAACTGAGTGTGACCAACATATTTCTGGGTTTGACGCTTAAATCACTTGCTCTAGCAACCTGTGAGTTGTAGACAGCACAGGTTCAATTCCTCCATGGGTGTATCTTTCTCTTTTGTGCCAGTAAAACTTTTCTTGTGTGGTGAATGTCCATTACTCAATATTGTCTTGTGTTTGGCCAAAGTGGTCTTGTGTTTGGCCAAAATGGTCTTGTGAGATGAAACTCAATAAACCTCAACAAGCATTTTTTGAAAATCTGTTTTTTCTTTTTTTGGCACTACATGCTTGTTTCCTTGATGAGGATTATGCTGCAATTTGTTTTATAGGCAAATATAACACCTTTCAAATGCTTAGTTTTTTTTATCTAAAACGTAATCATCAGTCTTAAAACAGCTTATAAAAATCGTTTTGTGAATGGGTAAGTTTTTGCTGTAAGCCATCAATGTTGTAATTGTGAGTAAGCTTAACTCAAATATTATTATCCAACCTATTTCTACAGCAGAAAGTTTTAAGAAATTTAAAATCTAACTTGAATAAATTGTTTCTTTTGCTAATACTGAATCAGTGTATTTGACTCATACAGAACATTTCCTGTAGGTAATTATAAAACAAAGAGAATTTTTAACATAAATTTTCAAATTTTGTGTTTGCATAATTTGATTAGAAGACTACCCTGAAGCAATTGATATGCATATGAATTTATTGAATACATTTGCTATTCAATGCTACCTTTGAATTTGCTCTACTGTGAATAAAGGGGATGGTTCGATTTTTCTCCTCACAGCCTATTTGAAACTTCGTTGACAACTGTGGAAGCAAAATGAATTAACGATAGATTTTTTTCTTCTGAATATTTTTGTGATGAAGCTTTTTGAGTATGTGTTGGGTTCTCGCATTCACGTTGTGATACTTTTCGAAAAATCCTGATTATCATAACCGAATGGCAATCTTCTGCGCTTGAGGGAGATGCTTGCAACTTCTGTTGGTTTTTTACAAGTGAGATGGGTTACTTAGCTTTCAAACACCTGAGATTTTTATTTTGCATTAGAAGTTTCTTTGTTTGAAAGTAAAGTATCTGGAATTGCATGTTTTGCATAGTAGCTTATTTTCTTTGGTTATGTTCAAAATGCATGCTAAGGGCATTGCCATTGTTCGTACACCTTCTCGAAATGTTTAAAAACTCCTGGAAATTACTAAACTGGAATTTTTTTACTCAAATGATCTGGAAATTGCTAACCCACCCGAAATATTTTTGCCTAAATAAACCGGAATTTTTTAACTTCAATTCTGACTAACAATATATATGTTTTAAAATTGTTTTTATCCTTCGTTTCCCAAATGTGTTAAACTGGGTTCCTGATTTTTCATTTCAGTTTTTAAGGATCCTAAAAAATCCTTTCCAGAAAAACCCCTTTAATTTTTTTTATCCTTAGTTTGTACAAGAATGTTGTTTTATATCGCCTGCATTCAAAACTAGTTGAATTTTCCGTATACTTGTCCACTGATCTCTTGGCCTGTGGTTCTTCAAGGGACAAAATGACAGCTACTTGTGGAGGAATAATGTGTTAGTCATTGCCTACTCTTAATAGGACAATCACTAACATATGTGAATGCATTACAGTCTATGTGAAAGGTAGCTTTAAAAATAAAAATAACCTCGAAAAGGGCCCTAATATCTATTTTTCTTGAAGATTGTGGACCTCACTCACTAGTATCACATGAATCATATCCATGTACTAAGTCCACATACCTTGAGAAAGGACTTATATATTTGGGGTTTAAAAAGAATCTCAACTTTTTGAAAAAGTCCCAATTATAAACTCCCCTACAAGTTTTCCTCCAGTCTAGGAGGGATTTTACGTTACTCTTGAATACTCCAGAAACTAACTTTTCCAGAAAGTATACGAACTCTACACATTAACTTTTCTTTGGTTATGTTTGAACTGCATGCTGTTTGACCACTTTTAACTCTCACTGCAATGGACTACTATTTATTTTTATGTTTATGATTTTTGTTCTCTTAATCACACTTATCCTCTTTTTTGTTTCATTTTGCAGCTTTAACTTTTACTTGTTTTGCAACTTTTTCAGAACCTAACGGTAGAATGGAGCCACCTTTAATTCCTCTGATTGCTAACCCTAACTCTGCTGAACGTAACATAACTCCGCTGCTGCTGCATGCCGCCAAAAAAAAGCTTGTCGCACCAGTTATCATTGCTAATGGCAGCAGCAACCGCAAAGTCGCAGTTCCGAACGGTCACGTCAAATGCAAAACGCCGGAATCGTTGATTGAAAACCAAAAGCTGACATCACCGATCGAGAATGAAACGCAGGAATTGGTTGTCGAAATTGAAACGCAGGAATCCGCAATCGAAACACAGAGTTCTCTTGTCGATAACCGAACACAGGAATCTGCAATTGAAAATGTAGAACGGGGATCACCGATCGAGAACGAATTGCAGGAATTGTCAATTGAAAACAAAACACAGAAATCGCCTGTCGAGAATGAAACTTTACCGAACCATCTTGAATCAAAATCTGAACTAGAGTCAGAGAAGGAGCAGCAAGAAGTGGCGAGTTCGGAGGTGTTAAAGAGTAATGTTGCATGTGTGCATGTGCATGAGCAACCACCCATCCCTGCCATCATCGTTCAGGCACCCCTCGAAAATGGCTCCGTTATTAACAAAGCTAAAGAGACTAACGAAATTATTTCCGAGAACGACAACCCAGACGACGTTCTGCCCCAGGAGGCTCACCGAGCGACGCCAAACGGTGTGAGCAATCACATGGGTGAGCATCACTGTTTTTATTTTCTTTAGGCAGGTATTGTAGTGCGACTTCGGCAAGAAGGCCTGGAGGGGGGGGGGGAGAGACTGCCATACACAAATTCCTGTATTGTTAACGCCATTGGTGATTATTTGTTCTGCCAACTTGAAATCAATTCCGTCGCCTCTGGTGAGAAGGCAGATGACCTCGGGGAATTGAATTTGTTAAACTCACTGTGGGAAAGGGCTGCCATACCCAAAATATGGTATGGTAGTCGCCATCGCCACAGGTGATTATTTGTTGGATGGCTCCTGTGAAACGGCACAGGAATTTGTAGGAGTTATTCGTTAAGCTCACGGAGAGGAAATACTGCCATTCACAAAACCATGTGTGGTAATCATAGGTGATTATTTGTTCTGCCAACTCACAATGGTCGAGTTCGTAAACACAAATAAATCGCTCCGGTTGTACAAGTTATTTAATCAGACCATTCAGAAATGTTTTTTTTTTCTAATGTGAAAACTAGCTGTTTCATGAGCCACTGGAAACAAGACAAAAATCGATTGAAATTAACTGAGATTGCTCGGTTTCATCGGTTTACGTTGTAATCTATGCAAGCGTTCGTGAATGCAACTTCAGATCTGGTGAAACTTAGATCAGATGACGGATTATTTTCAGGTTTACACTTTTTTCAAGGAATTATTTACAAACGCTGCCGATCAATGCTGTCGACTCCTGAGAAGAGGCATTTGACCTCAAGAAAGTCCACTTGCCCAAAGACGGCAATGGTGGGAATGCTTTGTGTACATCCTACCTGCCCTCTAATTTAATGAATAGACATCTAAAAACCACGACTGAAATGCATACTCGCTGGAGCTTGACTACACATGCATAGATTTACCTTTGCCAATCTTTTTGCCTGTTGAAGTTTCATGCCCATAAGGACTGGATGATATAAAATCCTTTGCTGTTGAGATTATTTTATAAAATTACTTTGATTTTGAATTTTTTGTTTTTATCACCAAGAAATAAATATTTTCTTATTACCAATTTGGAGTGGTTATCTGAAAAAAAAAGATGCATATTTGGTCTCTTACATGATCACATGGTAACTCACAATTTTATTTTGCATAAATAGTCAAGCTAGGTCCTGGATTGCAACCTGGGAGGGGTAGCCACATTTGATTTTTTGTGCTCATTGTCCTATTTGGTATCAAAGAATTAGCTTCATTCCAGATTTTACTTTGAAGTATGTGTCTGTAACAATGTAATAAGTAAAAATATGGTTTTGATGTGATAAATTTTATACAAATTCAAAATATTGTTTGGATTGCCATTGATAGTTTAAATCATATTTGTGCTTGGGGAAAAGACTACTCGATCTCATTTGGTTTTATGTGTTTAGGTTGTGGGTATAAAAATTTCATTTTTATCGCTTGCTACAGATGCTAGAGACGTGAAATTTTTACCACAGTTCCACATAACATGGAGGGAGACCTGTTGATTCTTACTCAAACCTGTGTTCAGTCTGAGGCTACTAGGAAGTACAAAAAGAGTTTAATGTATCTTCACAAAAACAACTATCAACAATTTAACCTCACTGTGAAGTCTGAAGAGAAAATAAGAAAACATTTTTTTTTTCAAGGAAAACCACAGGATTGATAAACATTTGATAACTTAAACAAAACTAGATGAATATTTGACCTTGTTTTTGTGAAACTCATGCATCAATGTCTGGTTTTATGGAAGTGGTTGCAATTCTCAAGGTGCTCCACAGAAAATTTTGATATCCTTTTACTCATCATGTGCCCTTGATAATGGATGATACATCTTTAGTGTGTACAGGCTTCATAAACCTGAGGTACTCCAGTGATCTTTTCTGTTAAACATGTGGGTCGCACTACCAGAAGATTGTCCTCAAGATTGTTTTCTGCGTACTCCTCTCCATCCTATGTTACAGTCCAAAATCCGGAATCCTCCAGACCTCTGCCATTCCGAATTGTTTGCAGTTTTTTTGTCAAAAGAAATCCTAATCTAACCTCCGTGCGAGATTTTGTCCGTGGGTTATTTATGTCCAGAACACGTTTGCAATATTAAAATAGCAGATATATAAATAGGAATAATTTTTAAAAAAGGAAAAAACTTTTTAATGCGATGCTACAAATTTTACTTGCAAATCTTCTAATTTTTCTGTGTGGTATTTACTCTGAACATGTCCGTTATTTTGCGTTGTTTCATCAATTTGGTGTCAAATCAATCGAAACGTCGGGATTTCGGGCAATACTGGATTCGGGACTTTGTACTGTATATGTATTGTGTTTTGTCACAACTTGCCCAAACAATCTCCCTTGTGTCATAAAAACTAAAACCAACCAACATCTTCATCCTTTTTTTTCACAATTACTTGACACTGTCTTGTGTTTGCCTCAACTTGGCCAAATATGGCCCTTGTGCCATAAAACCTAAAACTAACCTCTCTTGACCTTGAGCTACCAAACCCAACCAACCTCTCCATCCTCTGTTTTCAAAATTACTTGACATCATCTTGTGTGTGGCACTGCTTGGCTAAATGTGGCCCTTGCACCATGAAACTAAAAGCAACCTCGATGAAAGCTGTTTGCATATGTACCTGCTTGGAAAAAGCAAGGACGGAAATGAGACATTGTGAAACGGGTTGGAAGTGGTTCGCCTTTAGGACAAGTCTTGAGTTGAGGCTGGAGGTTTTATTTTTATGAACAATTGCTTTGTTTACATGACAGTTAGAATGAAATACACTTAATTCTGTTTTTGCACAAACGTTTTTTAGACAAATTCAAAATAAATATTTTATTCTCTTGCACGTGTCATTTTGATTTTACACAAGTAAGCCAATCCAATTTTTAAGAATTTTTTTCCCTAAATTCTCAGAAAACCAGTTGTTGATTTTGCTCTAGAGATCACAGATTCCAGTCGGTTGCAAACGCGGAAACTCGATTGTCGGAAAGGAAAAATTAATAAAATCTTGTTGTGTAAAACATATTTTTTGGTCAAGAAGAATTCTTTTCGTGTCATATGCAAATTTACTTTAATGCATTTTCATTACATATTATTACATGTATATTTTGTTGATGTAAACTTATAAGCTGAAAACGAATGTTTACAAATGCTTTTTTTGAACTATTTTTACTAATTTTTTAGATCCTGAATCCCCGCTCCTCTTCCCTAGATACAATGTCTTTTTTTTTACATGTATTCTTCAAGAACGTATCTATTGTGTAAAAACAGAATTATTAGGTGTACTCATACATATAAACGTTTTTAGCAAAATTGTTTAACCCATGAGTGGATGCAGGACATTTTTACTGGGACATACAGGTAACCCTCAAATTGCACTGTTAATTGGTACCGTGCTGTAGAGATTCCGTGTTATACGAAACTTAAAAGTCCCATAAATTTGATAATGTGTACTGTACTATATGGAATACCAAGTTATACAAAACTCCTTTTATATAAAAATCGTGTTAACCAAAATTCAGAGGTCATTTATATTTCATAATGCGTACCATGTTATGTGAAAACCAAAGGACTGTTATCTGTGTTATAAAAAAACCAAACATAGGAAGAACCTAGGCTTGTTATATGAGGGATGCCGCAATTTTGGTACCGTGCCATACGAGGGTTACCTGTATTTTCAACGTACACAGGAAAGAGCTAGGGCTTGATTGAAGCGAAAAAAGCAAATACTTTCCTGAAGGTCATCGCACATTTTGAGTAGCCACCACAGTCATGAAATATGCCCTAAAATCCCCATGATATATTCAAAGTTCTTGTGGGGCTGCATTACTAGTTGTCCAGGTTACCTCTGGTTTGGACAGTGGTACCCTGGGCCTCTATCTATGGCACATAAACAATCATGCTTAATCTGTTGTTTCATTCATGTGTCGCAGATGCGGAAGCCGACTTGCCGGGAACTGCCTTGAAAGAGTTGGGAAAACACAGTTCGCCCAATGCCACCAGCAAGAGCACACTCATCATCCATAGTGTACAGAGGGTAAGTGCAAAAACACTCCAATTGGTTCTTGGTGAAATCCTAGTATACGGCAGGTGTTGCGCGAAATCGTCCTTTCGATACCCTCCCCTTCTTGAAGTGACATACGAGGGCTTGTCTTCAGATGCGTGCAGGGTTCGAGAAGACCTTTATTCTCAAACGGTTTGATGTGTTTAGTAAACACTGGGGTCACACTTCCTTGATACCCAAGCGATCTTCCTCTGCTTTCATCATACTACTCTATCCCCAATCCCTCTTATTTCCCTATCAACCACATACTGTGGGGAAGCAAAGTGCCCAGTGATATGTGGAGTAAAAAATAAATCCTCAAAGATTTAAAGAATTAAAAACATTTATTAATTAAAAGCTGTAACACTATTTACAGAAAATAAACAAAGATTGAAAAACCAGAGATTCATCTGGTATTCAATCTTTGTTCATTCATATCTATTTTCAAAGAATGACAAAAATTGTAATTGCAACTTTCACTTTTATACTTCTTGTGTATCTAAAAATTAGAATAAATATCTCAATAGAAAGATTGCCATAAACAAAATCATAGTACTGCATTAAGTAGATGATTGGCCACACCCATTTATAAGTGTGATGTCATACTGTGGCCAATCACAAAAGCATGACAACTCAACTTGTTTGTTTACATAATCATTACCATACAAGAAGGAGATGGGTCATTCCATATGGGGACACCTCAAGGTCATGGATTTTTTTCAAATGTTTACCATAGATAGATATGGCAGTGAAACCCTTAGATCTCAATTTTTTAAATATTTTGTCCAATATTAGCAAAGATACAATAATTTAAAAATTGGTCAATTTTACAAAATGGCGGCCATCTTGAATTTGCCACACTATCTATACAGGGCCCTAACTATAGAACTAATTGTTCAAATTTAGTAATTTTGGTACCAAATGGAAGCCATTTATTGCAGGAGTGTACATAAAATACAAAACCAGTGGTAATTTTATATTTTAGTGGAGTTTTTTACATGTAAAGTGGAAAATTCACTTTTAAAAACAGTCTACTTTAAAGGGCTATAAAAAAATTAACTCTCTTATTTTTCTCTGAAACTTCGTAGTACTATTAACTAACATGTGTACTTTAATCTGAGAAAAATTCAGAGCGTGCAACACATTTTTCATTTTTCAATCAAAGCTATTCTTATGACAGCATGGATTTCGAAACGGTGGTCATCTTACAATGCAAAAATGACCATAACTTAAAAATAATGGTCAAATTTGAATTTTTATGATGTATTACTTCAAAGCAAGCTCATATTATTTCATGTTTTCATATAAATACACATAGCAAACGAACATTCAAACACAAACTGTAAATTCTATTCTAAATCATTTGAAATAAAAAGATGAAAAAATTTTATTTGCTGTAAAATATTATTTTTAATTGAGAATGAAATTATTGTTTGATAAAATATATATAAAATAATTTTTACTCTTTTAAATAAATATTGTTTGCTCAACTATGTAGAAGGTATTTAGGTCACATCAAACAGTTGCAAAGTTCTTTTTAAGTATTTTTGAGTTCTATTCTGGAGGTGGAATGTTTTCTTTGCAAAAAACTCAAAAGTATCATTGTGTTCTGAGCTTATTTCTGTCTTTAAATTGTCTGCTCATGATTCAAAAATATTAGAAAGGAGAATATATCACCTAATTCCAGATGAAGAAATCCATGAAAGGGGAAGTATCTGCAGTTTTCACATGGATAAATTTTTAAAGTGGTACAAGTTGAAACAGAAAACATGTGACCTCCTTAAACCAACATCCAAACAAGATCAAAATGCCAGAAAAAAATTTTCCTGGGTTTATCTTTGGCAAATCCTGAAATGCTTATTTCTGGATAAAAGTAATACAAAAATTGTGTTTCTAAGGTGACTTCATCAGATACTGATGCAGTGATTACGATACCTGACATGTATACTGATAATAGGGATCCGACAGTAGTGATAGAAGAACTGAACAAATGGTGAAATTTTGGATCTATCACCTGTAAAAGTAAGTAGGTATAGTTCTGAAAGAAAAGTGACTTACATGTGCTCTAAAGTGGAAAAATTAACTAGCTGTGTTGCTGCTAAAGCATCTGTAATAGAGTAGGTGTTGATGTTACAAGTATTAAATACCCACAAAATTCAAAACATAACTGTTCAGACTGCAAATCCATTGTGAAAAAATTGAAAATAAATATTGTAAATGCTTCATTTTAGAAAAGGTTCAAAAAATTACATTAGTACAAAAATCCATGGACATTATAGCAAACAAAGATTTATTTTAACACCACAGAGTATTTAGTAAAAATAGCACGAAAATTAAAAACAGCTAAAGGTATATTATCAATTCCTAATTAAAGAAAAAGTGTAAAATTAAGTTGTGATATTATCGAAAAAGTGATAACATTTTATTATGATAATAATAATAGTCGCATGAGTCCAGGAAACAAAGATTGCATATCTCTTCCCTCTGAAAATAGAAGAGTATTTAAACAAAAGAGATTGATTATGCATAACTTAAAAGAATTACACATTGCATTTAAGGAAAATCATAATTAAAAAAAAGGACTTTCTAAATTTTGCTCACTGCTTCCGAGAGAATGTGACTGTTCGAAGTTAAGGTATTTATTCAATGTGTGTTTGTAATATTATCAAAATGTTAAACTTACGCTTCATGCTATTCATGTAAATGACATTGTGTCATTGTTAAAAAAACTAGTTTTACCATTGATTCAGAAACATGCATGGTGCACAGATGTAATGAGTGTCCATCTCCAGAAATGCTTAAAGAATATTTAATGCAAAATGACAAATTAGAAATATGCAGTTTAATTGCTTATGAACAATGGGCAAAGACTGATGGAGCAGAGTTAAAAACATTAATTACAAGGAAACTAGAATTGAAGAAAAACGTCAAATAGCACCAACATTCCAAAGTGAACAATACGTTGCATGTGTGTATGGAATGGTGTATTGTTGCATGTGTGTATAAGTGGTGGATTGAAAAGATTTTGAAATGCTGTGAGGAATATAATGATTACAAAATTATGTTTCTGCATAAAGTGCATCCTATACATGGCCAGAGCCTTTAGATACATGTTGGATTGTTTATGAACACATAATAAAAGGCACGTCTCATCCCGCAACTATAACAGGAAGAACATACCACATTGCTCCTGATGAAAATGAATTAATTAACTATTGTTCCAAAACTACAAGACAAATTGAATTATGAAGCAATAATGCTTTTTACTTTGTGTTAATGTGGTGACCATTTTTATTTATGCACAATATTTATCTTTAAAGACTTATGTTTTAAAAAACAAATTCAGTGCTCAGAAATTTTAGTTTTATTTTGTCAATTTACTACAATGATTCTTTATACTGTGGACCAGCTTAAAATATTTAAGTTATGTCAACTGTGACAAGTTTTGTTTTTTATCGAGCATATATCAGTCCATTATGAGTGTTTGTGTTGTACAATTAGAGTTATAAGTATTTTTGTATTTCTAAAAAGATGAGAAACTATTAAGTAAAAGAATTTCACGGGTAATTTTGAAACAATATACCCTAAGCATAAATGTAATTTTTTGCAAATATTGTAAAATGCATAACATTTTGAAAAGTTTTTTTTTTAATTTAAATAAATTAAAAACATTTTTCTACGGTGCTTTTTAAAAGTACTTTTTGAAAAAAAGCCATACTATAAAACAAATTTAAAATAATTTGATACTGTATTGATATATAAACATGAAATAATGTGTGCTTGCTTTGAATTAGTACATCATAAAAATTCAAATTTGACCATTGTTTTTAAGTTATGGTCATTTTTGCACTGTAAGATGACCATCGTTTTGATATATATATATTTTTTAAATTACGGCGGCCACTTGATTACTAATCATAGGCCACTGTAAGGCCGGGAAGCGATGGTCATTTGTGAAGGGGCACCCAATGGGCGACCATCACTACCCCTAACTAAGCACAGCACAATTACATCCATGCCCTGACCCCGGATTCGAACCAGGAACCTTCCGATCCAGAGGCCAACACCTTAACCACTAGACCGGTTGGTCAGCCCGTTTTGATATCTATGCTTTCATTAGAATAGCTTTTATTCAAAAATGAAAAAAAAATCGTTTTAATATCTATGCTGTCATTGAAATAGCTTTTATTCAAAAACGAAAAATGTGTTGCACTCTCTGAATTTTTCTCAGATTAAAGTACACATGTTAGTTAATAGTACTACGAAGTTTCAGAGAAAAATAAGAGGGTTCTTTTTTTTTATAGCCCTTTAAAGTCGACTGTTTTTAAAAGTGAATTTTCCACTTTACATGTAAAAAACTCCACTAAAATATAAAATTACCACTGATTTTGTATTTTATGTACACTTCTGCAATAAATGGCTTCCATTTGGTACCAAAATTAATAAATTTGAACAATTAGTTCTATAGTTAGGTCCCTGTATAGATAGTGTGGCAAATCCAAGATGGCCGCCATTTTGTAAAATTGACCAATTTTTAAATTATTGTATCTCGGCTAATATTGAACAAAATATTTAAAAAATTGAGACCTAAGGGTTTCACTGCCATGTCTATCTGTGGTAAAAAATTTGAAAAAAATCCATGACTATGGTGCAACAACTTATTTTTTAAATGGGTGTTTTCACATAGAATGATGACCCAGGTGCAAACATGTGAAGAGGGATTCTAATAAACAGGTTATCTTTAACATTCCCCTTTTGCGATATTGGTTTGTATTGTGTTTAACGCAGCTTGGACAAACATACCCCTTTTGCCATATAACCCAAATCCAACCAAGAACCTAATTCTCTACTAGAGAAACTCTTTGCCGCATCTCAGAGTGGGGTCTGGTCATGGAACTCCAAAGTTCCCACAGTCCTTGAAAATTCCGTGACTATTTTTCTGAACTACAGGCCCTTGAAAATTACGGAAATTGGTGAAAAGCCCTTGATTTTTTTAAACTAGTACATAATTGCGCAATTTCGTTTTGCTTTGGAACTTGTCCAAACTAGTTTTCTCCACAGCAGGTGCGTCATTCTGAATGAAACCAGTGTTTTGTGCTTTGACACCGTTTGTTATATACTAATAATGCTCCGTCTAAATCATCCATTCTCCACCGTATTCTGTCTCCATTAAACCGCATCATAACATCACAGCCGCTAGATAACAGCACCACTTTCTTGGAAACATTAGCTTTAGCAGTCAGGGCCTCATTGGAAACTTGGCACGCGTTTAAAGAAATGAAGCACAATTCTTATTGCAAAAATATAAAAGTTACAATTGGAAAAAAAACTTTTTTAAAGATTTCATTCAAGTGTAAAATGTTCTACAGATTTCAAATCTGTTGAAATTTTTATTCCATCTTCAATGATTGCTAAGATAGAAACTGTGACTAGAGAATAAAAAAGCCCTAACACCAGTCAAAACTTTTTATTTATTTTGTTTCTCAAACAAAATAAACCACAACAGCTGTCTGTTGTAGTGCCAGTGAACGACAGCAAAATGGAGATTGTGTCATGTAGATCGAACCATGTGTGCATGCTTCCATACTCTTCTTCGTGCCACCAAAAGAATTTATCATACAATATTTTATTGCACGACCGAAATCGATATGTGTGCAAGTAGCCTGATAGTTACCATTGAGACGAGAAGCCCACTTTGCAACAACAAAAAATCGCAGGTTCTGAAAAGAAAATCCAAATTATAACCAAATTTGATGATAACCTTTCTTTTTTTGACTAAATAGTTCAAAAATAAAGTATATATATATATATTAATATTTTTTGCATTTTTATTTTTAATTGGCAACTTTTGCATATGCCTTGTTTTAGGTCGTTATAAAAAAAATTAAGTTCCTTGAAAATATTTTTTTGGTTTTGAAAAGTCCTTGAATTTTTTTTGGATAAAGGTAAGGGAACTGTGGTCATCCGAATAGTTCGAAACCAGGTCCTCGCATCTATCCCTTTCTGTCAGATCCTGGACTGTTACCTATAGCCCATTGTGTTGCTCCAGTGAAACGTTCATTCATGATACATTCCAGGAACTCCACATATCTTAAAGATGTATTAGTGTCTGTGGGACAATGATTAAAAGTCTGTTACTATGTGCTTGTGTGGCATGGTCTTTTGAGCTTAGTCTGGGCTATATCTTGACCAAGAAATTGCTAACATCTTCTTGACGTGGTTAAGGTGGGATGTATAATAACCAGGTGTGTGAATTGCTAAGTTATTTGCAGCAATTATTTTGACATTTTAGAGCAATATTGAGTTTTGAAGCAAGCATTTTGTCTATTTGGAGTTGCTTTAATGCATTTCGGAGCATATTCGTGTTACATTTTAGCAAAGAAAGGAAAGTTTGGTAGAAAAAGTAACCAGTGTCTAGATCTCTTGTTTCTGCTACGCTTCAGTACGTTGTTGCCTGTACCGATTAAGCAATAAATGCAAAACTGCATTAACACTGCAGACATTTAAGGTTATTTTAATTGTGATTAAAATTTTTTTGTGGTTTTATCGATGCATTTTTAAGCAAATCATCGATAAAATATGGTAAATCAATTACAAACGTACTTTTTAAAACAAATTGCTTTTGAATTACAAACAAGTGCACCCCACTTCCTAGCTTATTTAATCAACTCCATGGTAGAAAATCAACTGAGCTTAAATAGAAAGGCCCTTTAAATATTCACCAAACTACACTAGCTAATTCATATAATATCATGCTTATAATTATGGAAATTGTAGTGAAAACAGATACATTTTTTTCCTCTATAAATAAAACCATTGCATCCAGAAATCTCCTTTGGAATGAGGAACTCATTTAGAATAGTATTTTGTGCAGAATACAACAAGAAACCTATCCATAAAGCCATCTCAGTGCCAATCTTTTTCTGTACTGGTAGAAAGTTTTTTTTTTCAACCTAGCAGTTAAATTTATTTACGCTTCTACCAAGTTGAGTAACGAAAAGGGCAGGAAAATTAAAATTTATTTGATCATGATTAAATTTTATGTTCCTTATTTATAATGTTTTTTAATTTAGAATTTTAGGTTTCATGGATTTATGTAATCAAATAGAATTAATGAAGGAATAAGAGCAACACAGAAATATATATTACTAGCAAAATTACCCGACCTTCTTGGGGTGAATTGGTTTACTATGAATTGCAGAAATGAGATCAGAATATATAATCACTTTTGTCTTTCGTAGAATAATATATTTTGACATCTTTTCGATGTCTATAATTTTTACACCTTCGTACACAAAATCCAACGTTTGCATGTATATTTTCTTGAAAATAACATTTTATGGAACATTTAATAATAAAATAACTTGTTTTAAAATTGAATTCCTTCAGTACAGACCGATAAAAGTAACCTATTACCATTTTTAAAAGAGGGTGAGTCAATTTGACATCCGTTTTTACAGAAAATCATTGTTTTCAATTAACTTTTAACATATGTAATAAGTTGTTTAAATATAGCTTCAACTAGTAAATTAATCTACATTGACCACCTGTGATTATGACAAAGAATTTTTAATATTTCAAAAGTTCTAGTTTGGCATATTTAACATTATTATTATTTTGCTTTCTTTCGCTGGAATCAGGAAATGGCATCTGTGATTTCTCGTCAGCATAGGTCAAATTTGAATGGGAAAAAATATAAAATTTTTCTCTATCTTTAACAATCTAGGGGATAGAAAAAAAAACTACATAACTCCTGTTAAAACTTAATTTTTTTTTTCTTCATAAATACTTTCTTGAAATTTTTTTGATTTACATGTATCACGTCTAACTAGTTATAAAGGCAATGAATTAATTAAAATCCTAAAAATCGAACTGAAGTTTTTAAAGCAATCTGAGATTTAAATCAAACTTTATTTATTTTTTCTTAATTAAAGTTTTGAAACTCGATCCATCCAAAGACCATCGTGTACATGGGGGCTGGTTCAAGTTAAACCTATTTATGGCCTCGTTTGTCCTCACATTGGCATAGTTTGAAAATTGGGCTGCCAGCTCAGGTGGTACATAATTATTTGGCCTTCAGCAATAGCTCATTGCCTTGATCTTAATGTTAATACCTTCCTATCTCAAGTAAGTTTAATGTTGGGACAGAATGCACGTTACTTGAAACAAATAGTTGGCGAATTTGCTCCTACCCAGTAACAGCCAGTTGGCATACTTTCACAACCCCTCTATTCTGTTTCCTATACTAGGATTTCACAGTTTAGCATTACAGTCCTTTCTTCATCTCTTGTTTAGATAATGATAACTCAGATGATGTTTTTGTTTCTGCTTCACAAAGGAAAACACGCAGCAAAATGTGAAGGTATGGCAAAGCATTGTATTCTGGATTCTTATTTTTAGCTTCATCTCTTATCCTTTTGATCAATTTTAGAATTTATTATTAAAAAAAAGAAATTCTAATGCATGAGGTTTTTCTTCACCTTTGTCCTCAATGGATTTTTAGTTTCTTTTTCTTCCTTTCTTTTTCACTTTTTGTTCTTAAGTATCTGCACTTGTTAGTCGTAGTTTAAATCATTTTGCACTTGTTACTATCAGTGATTCCCAAGTGTCAGGAGCATATCTTCTTTAGGTGTTTACAGGCATCACAACCCCAAGGTACCCGAGTGATCTTTTCTTTTCCACGGGTGTCTTCGGTAAACACAGGGCATAGAGCACATGGGATTCCTGAGCGATCTTTATCTGTTTTCGTCCCACTACTCTGTTTCCCAATCCCTCTTTGTTTTCCCCTTTCAGAAAATTTTTTTACTTCAAGGTGTCTTGTGTTTGGCCGAGTGTGGCCCTTGCACCGTAAAGCCCCAAAACAACCAATGCACTTGCATTGTGCAAGTGTTGCTTGAAGCATGGACAGGAATGAAGGAACTAATGTATTAACATTCCAAATTTGTTTTTAATTGTTTGGTTCCAATTAGTGTTTGATTTTTTTTTCGTATCCATTCTCAACCTTGTACCTTTAATTGATTTTTCACGTGTTCATACCATGGAACAACCAAACCCGAAAAGTGGTGGATGCAGGTTTTCTGTTTTAAATTACAAGAACTTTTAAGATGTTTTTGTCAATGAAAGACTGATTCTGTATGCCCCCCCCCCCAATGTATTTTCTAGTATGATATTGCTTTAAATAGTTTGCCACTTTTCCCTTTCTCAAAATTTTCATCTGCATTTCTTGAATAGCAATTGCATTTTTTCATCTATTTGAATTGGTTCTATATAAGTTGCAAAGACTAAATTTATTTAAATATAAGATCTTCCATGAAAAGATAGATAAATACAACTGTTTATATATCACGGCTTACTTTGGCATTATTATGTAATACGACTTTGGTATGAGGGTCAGCATCAATTAGCTTTGATTTCACAGTGTCTGCAGATTGTATACAATCTCAAGGCAATGGTTGTCAAATAAAAGCTATAAACAACAATAAAAATTGTCTGGGAGCTACAGTTTTGTCTAAACCTTTCTCCGGTATAGCTAAATAAGATGTACCTATGTCTTGTGTTTAGCACAGCTTGGCCAAATATAGCCCTTGCACCATAAACCCCAAACCAATCTCTTTGGTCAAACAAGTAAGGCATCTCCCTGAGTCCACTGGCATTAAGAAGGCTTGAGTTCTCATTTTAGAATTTACAAAACCACTGCAGATTTAAGAACCTGCATTCAAAAGCGAAGACTTGTAATACTCAACCGAAGTCAAGTGTCGTCAAACACTGGGTTTAGTATTTAGTTTAGCTAAAGATGTGGATGAGTATAAACCTGAGTTTGTGAAACCCAATCTGAACATTTGTGAAAGTATCTTCACCAGTAAGGTTGATCTATGTAAAGCGTAGCCTACCAAAGCCCCTCGGTTTTCTTTTAATTGGGGTTTTAACACCGCCTCTTTTGTAACCGTTTGTGATGAGCCTTTAGTTTTGATGCGAATGCGTTTAAAATCGGAACAGCACTGGGCATGCAAGAAAGTCCAGCATTGCAACTGTTTTGATTTCAGAACTAGAAGATAAATATAGCGTCTTGTAGACAAAGGATGCCTGTAACTGAAATGACCGAAGCCAAGTTCCCACAGGTCAGTAAAAACCTGAAATTGTCAGGAAATTTTATTTTGTCCAAAAAAGTCAGGTAAAAATTACGTGTTTTCTTCCAAAACCTGACGCTTTGGAGAAAAGTAGCTAGTAAGATTCGTTATACAGTTTCTCGTATCACTATTTTATGAATATAATTTTTCAAGAAATTTTAAAAGAAACAGCTAGTATTTACCAGGTAAAGAATTTTGTTTCTTCCACTGGCTTAAATTGAAGAATTTCGTGCTTGTGATACATTAAATCACAAATTGATTTGAGTCAAATATGTTTGATTATTTGAACAAGTTATTTTAATGCAAAATTACTTATGCTTTGTGTATTAATTTTTACAGTGTATGATTCTTACATTGATATTTATTATTAGCTATTGAATGCTAAATTATTTCTTGGTTTTCGCCTTTAAAATGTCGTGAATTGCTTAAGTACAACCCAGAATTTTGTAAAAATTTACACGGAAAAGTCGGAATTTTATTTCTGAAATAGAATGGGAACCCTGTAGTCTAGTGATCTTTACTTTTCCCATGGGGCCCATGTCTTTAGTAAACACAGGTACACAAATGAATTTTTCCGGCTTTCATACCACTATACTCTGCTCCACTAACCCCTCTACCCCTTTCACATTCTTCAAGCAGTGAGACAGGAAATGTGTTTGGCTTGTGTTTTGTGCAGATTAATTAAATAGAGTCCTTGCGCCATAAAACCCCCGAACAAACAACCTTTGGACCGAGTGCTCAGGGAGGTTGTCCTTGATGTATCAAAATTCATCAAGCTTTGGGCCAGAGTCACTTTGGATCACAGAAAGTGAGGACTGCATTAAGTGGTGTCCTTTGAAAGCAACTAACGACGCTATTAATATTGGATGACAACAATTGATATCAAACTGCACTTTAATGGTTCAAACTGTAATATTGTATTGTTGAATATTCACTCTAAACATTCGCTCAAAGTTCCCATGTTTGCTTCATTCATCCCACAATTCAACATCAGTATTTGCATGGAGACTGGTTGGTGTCCTCGACCAATGTCCTAACAATTTTGATGGCTCTGATCCCATTGGGGTCAGATCTTTCCCTTCTGGTTTGATCCCGGAACGTCAGTTGCCCATTGTGTTGCTGCACAGTGTGACGGTAATTGAATACATTGGGGAGCCTATTTGGAAGAGTATCGGATTAGCTCCATCCAATTAAATTGTTGTGAGATGCTGCATGTTAAATCTGTCATGGCTTCAACTGTCCTTACTTTAGGGTGGGGTGCCAGCTCAAGTGTTGACCTCATCATCTGACCGTGGTTCGAAATGGCAGTTTGTTTGTCCTCAATCTTTCCCTTTGGGATCGAGTGTGCACCATCTCGAATAACCCCTTATGTTGCTCCAGTGCAATAACTATATACCTGATCACATTGGGAATCACTGAATTTCTCTCTCTCTCTCGCGCCTGTTTCCGTGGGCTACCATTGATTGATCTTTGTTTTTGGATCTCTCTTCAACAGGTGGCAATGGATGGGTACGGGGAGTGGCAGGAAGTCCAAGAGGTATCCCTTCTCTCCTTTTGCATGAATCCTCCTCTTTTGTGCTTTGAATCCATTTTGTGCCCCAGTTCAATTTTACTGGGCAATAACTGATTTGTTGCAGGGCTTTAAAAAACTGTTTTGGGACAATGATGAGAATATTTTTCATGATCAGGCTTCAGGAATCAATTGACACAACTGCAGTCTCGCAGCGTTGCCACTGTCGACTTTTCAAACTTTGCGACCAAGAGTATCTTTTTAAGCAAAATCGTCTCAAACGCTCCTATTTTAAATAAAGTTCTCAGAAGGTCAATGAAAAATTTGGATTTTCTAATCTAATAGTGTAGAGAATATTTTTGTACTTTTCGAACTTTTCCAAAATTTTTCAACCTTAAAAACTTTTGAATATTCATAAAAGGTCAACGAAAATGTAGTCTTTTTTTTGTGTAATGGAGGACTGAAAATATTTTGTATTTTTCTTTAGGTAGAAAATTTTCTAAGGGAGGCCTATTTCAAAGTTTTGTCGCCAGGCCATGGCAACTACGAAATCAAAACATCAGAATCTGGTTTCTGGATTGACATGACAACTTTGAGAGAAAGGCTACGTTTCGAAAATTGTGGGGGACATTAAATTTTTTGAACGATTCGTCAAAGTTTAACAAAAATGGAGTCTACATTGTTTCGCAAAAAAATGTTACCACAATTTGATTGTTTATAAAGTGTTTATTAAATATTGTTCAATTTGCTTTCAACAAACTACATTAACGTAATTAATTAGATTTTCATCAAGACCAAAGCAGGCTTTTCTTCGACTCCCCAGCACTTATTCCAAAACCCAGGAAGCAGATAGCCTAAAAGAAATGCGAACATTTAAACATAACAAATCAAAATGGAACAACATCAAAAACAAAGGGTTCTAAAACATGTTTACCCCAAAAAAGTTATTTAATTTAAATTATTACACTTCGACCACCTACGTGCTATGTCACGAGTGATTCTGAATCATTCCTCCCCTCTCATTGGTTCCGGAGACTCAAAGGATTCTGGGCCAGATTGTGTGGTGTTGCCATTTCTACAAAACAATTATAAATGTTTCTATTTTTTTTTTCTATTCATATTTTTTTAAACATCAATTTTTTTCCAATTAAATTGCTTCAAAATACGATGAACATTATCTTTTGGGATTCTAACTTCATGAGCAGCAATGTTCTCGTTGTAGACATTTGCAACACCCCCTCTTTCGCGTCGGCCTTGCGGAACGTCGTCTCTGAACAGTTCCGTCTGCTTCTTACTAGCCACTGCATGGCCAGTACACGGTGTTGCCCGTGACTGTTCTTTTCGTGGGGTTAGGTGTGACAACTGCTCGCCAGCCCCTGGTGATTGCTGCATATTCCCATTTGGTCTGCTTTGCAAATGAACTCCACGGCTACGTGATGGCTGCAGGCTAAACAGGGCTGCAACCTTCCACAGCCTCTTATTGCCTTACCATAGGCATTAACCAGGCATTTTTCACCATTGTAAGATCAGTGGGGAGATACATATGCAAAACTCAAGAGACTGATGCTAAGGGTAAATATGGGAAAGCCTACCATGTAATCCGATCCCAATGGATCTCCCCAGACGAATCTTTGCAGCCAACTTTAGAATTTTAAACGGACATGACTATTTCCAAGGACATCTCCACCGGATTGGTGTGTAAGACATTCCTGACTGCCCTTTGTGTTCCACTGGAGAGACTATGAATTTTAGCCACTTGACAGTTTGTGCTACTATGACCAACTCAAATTTGAATGTTCTACCTCTTGACAACTCTATTTCAAAGGCTAGTTTATATTGGGCTGCATGAAGAGAAATGGTCAATATGACCCATTCCTCATCGTAATTTTAAAAAAAACGTAAATCAAAACACACTAGAATCAAAGAACTTTGCATGGTTCCATAGTTCAAAAACACCAAATTTGTTCCTTCTTCGTTAGAAGTTTGAGTGTTTCACATTCCAGAGAATGAATGAAAAGTGGAAATAACTATTAAATTCGGTTTAAAATGTTCTAGATAAAATTTTATAATTCAGGCACGATAAAAAAATTGGACCGCCTGTGTGCCAAATTTCATTATTGTAAGTGCCATAAGACACTGCGTACACACACAGACAGAGAAACACTTCCTTTTATAATAGTAGATATTCGTCTACTAGGTGGATCTGCAAAATATTCTCCAAAATCATCTAAACACCTGCACCGTGTTTCTGCACTTCCAGTAGCACTTTAACACATACTTTCTTTCTTCGAAATATTTACCTGGATTAGGCCATTATTTCTGAACTGTCAAATCAAAATAAAATTCAATGTTTTACCAGCTAATAAAGTGTGGTATTGTTATTTTTTGCGTCGCCCTTCGCCAGGCAGCTCGTGAAGTAAGAATTTTAAAGGATAGTGTCTATCGTATTTGGAGACAATTTAGTAGGAAAAGTTACATACCAACATTATTACACGCTCCCAAGAGTTGAGTTCTGGGAGTGGTATTTAGCGAAATGTGAAGAAGACCAAGAGTCATAGCTTCATGATGCCAGTGCCGTATAGATTGAAGTGGTCATTTCGATTTGAAAATACGACCCAGGTACAAAAAATACATCAATGTCGTTTGTTAAAAACATTGAAAGCCAAGTGTAAGATATTTAATAAACACTTGAAAAACAATCCAAGTGTAGTAACATTTTTTGTGACACCCTGTGTATCTAATAGAGGACCAAAAAATAATTGTGTTACTTTTCTTTAGTGAAAATTTTTTGTATTGTCGCCAAGCTGTGGTAGCCACAATAGAAAAACATCAGCAGTTGCTAGATTGTCACGGCAACCTTATAAGAAATTTGATTTAGTTTTTAAGTTTGAAATTCAAATTTCATAGCTTAATTGGTGTTTGAGCCGATTCATTTCGTATCTGAGCAACTAAAATCATGTTAAAAAGGTGACTTTTTTTGCTAATATTTTAAAAATTTATAACTTATGCTACTATTTAACAATTGCAGCACTGTATTGGCAAATGCCTTACATAATGGACAAAATTGTTGAAATTTGATTATATGTCCGTTGAATTATGTTATGAGAACTGTAAGTTCTTTAAAGAAGTTTGGTCAAGAAAGTGACAAACTAAAAATTAGAATTTTTTACTTAGTTACCTTGTATCCTTAGTCTTATCTTCATTGATAAAAAAAATGTTTCATCATGCAATATAAGTCACTTTACGGATTGCGAAAATATCAAATTCGAAATGAACACTTCTGCATTGTTTTTTGCTTGTTGTTTGTGGCCAGGAATAAGGTAGCTTTCATAATCATGATGGATTGAAAACTGTTGCTTGTTTTGATGTAAATGATAAGTCACATATTTACTGAATCTTGTAATATGAATCAGATTGATTGCAGATTTCTTGGAATATGAGTTTCATATTTTACTCGTCATCCACTTGTCTACCTGCTAAAGCTCAATTGAATATTAACTATAAGCATTATCGTTACTGAAATTCTGTTCTGCGTTGCTGAAAATCAAAATAAATCTTATTACTGAAACAATCAGCATCTCTATGTTTCATTATAATTGCATGTGTAGCAGTTTTCTCCTTTTTTTTATTACTTTTAAAAATGTGTTACATTTTAAAATTAGTTAATATTATTTGCTAACTCATATTTGAATGCAGTGTAGACAATTTCTCACAGTTTATATGTAGTTAAAAATGTTATATACAAATATATGTTCAATGAACTATAGTTTTCTTCAGAATCTTAAGTGAGTATGTGCCATGCCCTTTTTGTCGATCTTTATTCATTTAGTTTTATATTAATTTCGCCGTTTGTTTTCTCACTTGAACTATCCTCTCTTATGTTCAGAATGAAGTCGAAATTAAACCCATAGCTGAATTCTTGTAGCAAACTCTGAGAAATTACCTCAGGTTCCAAACGAAGCACTCGACTCATTACTACATCACGACCCACCATCGAAAGCTCGCATGAAAGACCTCGAGCTATTCCTCATCTACGACTTCACAGACTTTTCCAAAATGCTGTCGCTGAGTGCCCCAAAGTCTGCGACCTCAATTCCTCTAACTTATCCCCTGCAAGTTGATCATTTGCAGATGCAAATCGAGGATCCCATTCTGCCATCTGTAACTTCTGATAGGTCTTGACTTGAATGGACCCTCACTTATATATCACAGATAAACTTGTATTAAATGTAAACGTAATAATTCTATGCTTTCATTTGCTTTACCCATCCCTTAGATTTTAACTTCCTTGATCAAGCAATTTAGGTTTGTATGGGTACTGATTTTATCTTTACATTTACTTCTAATGCTTTCTTAATTCCAAACCCACGTCCGTCCCACCGTGGAACTTTCGAAAAGTAAAGAAAATTAACGTATCTATTTTTCTCATATTTTAAATAAAAAATAGAAAAGTACACTTTCAATTCAAGATCACATTGAATGATCTCGGAACTAAAGGTCACTTGCGAGGTTACGTGATGTATGATCATTACTAATCCACTTTGTTAACATTGATTCTGTGTTTCGTCAGTTCATGTCGTAATGTGTGGAAGCGCTCGCAGATGCGACTTCGGAACAGGTGAAATGGAGGTCACAGGACGAATTATTTTCTGGTTTACACTTTTCTCAATGAATTGTTTACGGACGCTGCCTCAGTGTCGCTGACACGTATCGAAAGAAGAATTTAGTTTTTATTTCAAAGTTCATGTAAAAAATATTGAAAAAAAGAGGACTTATTTACAATAGCTTCTGCAATTATTATAAAACATATTCATAAGCTATAAAAAGAAGTGCTCTCTGACCCAGAAAAAACAACGCGTAAATCCTTTAATAACTAAAAAAAAAATAATTCCCGTTAAAATTTACAAAAATCAGAAAATATTTTTTTTAATGTACCTTTGGAGCGACTCAGTCATCACTGTATCTCATCTGAGCACTATGAAATGATACCAGTACTGTTTTCACACACCCAATAACCCAGTATCTATTTTAAGTTGACATGGATCACACAATCATGTTGCTATTAATATGTACTGTACCATAATTCTAATTCACAAATATCAAATGAAAGCAACTAAGAAGAAACCATAATCAGTTGTCACTATGCATACTTAGTAGTTAAAATGCCTTGTCTACAAAACTCTCTGAGTGGTTTCAACGAGACGTTGTCTGCCGAGATCGAAATGTCTCGTCTGTAGAGATGGTGTCAATTTTGCTAATGAGGCAATGCCTCGTACCACCGGGAGGGTTAATAGATTATATAACATTATTTGATGGCATTTTGTAAAGTTCATGATGATTCTTGAGAAACTCTCATCTTGATTCCTGGAACACGGAATCAGAAGTTGGCATCTCTATACTGATTTGTTATTTTAGGTTCTGCATGCACCACTAATTCTATAGAATACAGCCTTTTTCAATAATTTCTCAGCATGATTCTATTTGATAAACACCCTTTCAGTCAAACTATTCTGACGTATCTTGTGTTCCGACAGCCCGACAGTGGTGCATCGGGTAGCCTGGATGCCTCGCCCGCCTCCCACATCTCGAAGGATTCTCATTCTGACAGTGTTCCATCCACCCCTTCTCAAGACAGAAGTAAGAGTAAGTCGCTGGTTCTTATCTGTCCCTATCTGTATGGCATTTCTCGATTGCTGATGAGCCCTAGACATTTAACACTAGAATTGATGACATTCACTGCAGTATTCACGAGTTTGAGTTAAACCGAGCTTCAACGACAAAATCCCCAGGTTATCGGTTCAAACGGTCCATTTCGTTGTTACATTTTGATCCTACGATATCGCTGGATTAACTCTCGGTTGTAAGTTATGCATGTGCAGTATTATCTTTTTGCGAAGGAAGTGATATAATGTAAATAAAACAAAATGGACGGCACTTCATTCTGTGCTAGATTAATTCTTGCGACGATGGGCATTCAACTAATCTTATATCAATCAAAACAAGAACGTGATTATATTTTCTGTAAAATAGATGTGTTCTGGTTCAAACTATATTCTGGCTCGCCTGAGTAAAAGAATGAAAAAGAATGCTTAGAGTATGACCATGGCAGATCCAAATTCGTTGTGGAATAAAAATTATTTTGTTAATTTATTATGAATGAAAGAAAATTGACAATGCAAGCTACTTCACTTCACACCGGCACCCATACTGACAAGTACAAAGCCAATCGGATTACATTGATTTGTCAAGGCATTGTGTACAATTCATTCTTGCTTAATTTAAGTTTCCATAAAAATCCAATTTAAAATTAAATACCTTTGCATTTCTCTATTTTCTAACCAAAATGAAAATGCTGTATGCATTTTATTAGAATCACAATTTGGAATAAATTCTGCCAGCGAAGTACATGTTTCACCAGTATGAATGCAGATTCAAATGTCGCTAGAAATGCATATTAAAAAAAAAAAATTAAGAAGTCTTAATTTGGCACATGTTTAATTCCTCCCTCTGTGTATTTCTCTCTTGTGTGTTACAAAACTTTCCTTTTGTTTACATAAAATATCTTATAAAATCTATCAAGCAAAAATTTCAAAAAAAAACTATAAAAATAAAGAAATACGAAATTTTGTATATTAATTGTTCATAATGAAAATAAACGTCAAAAAAGTATTGAGGCACTACTGATTAAACTTTGAGTTTTTTAAATCAATATATTTTTGGACAATATCTTATTTGTGTTTTGCGATTTCTCTAATTCTATTTGGCATTACTATGATTTTCCTCATTATACCCAGAGCCATCTGTTTCTTATTTGTATTTTTATCGGCAACATGATTCGTTGCCGTGATGATATTATGGTCAAATTTGTTACTGTTAATGTGGAACAGGGGTGCTTATGGAATGTGAAGTCTCCCTTGTCCAAAAATAAAGCATCCAAGGCAGTTCCAATAGATGAGTTAGAAAAAGCAATGGAAATTCCGGAGTTTAACAAGAAGGAAATTCAGACAAAATATTAAAAACACTAAGAAAGTATTTTTTATTTGTTTTTTAACTAGCAGAATTAATTATCCAGCATTGCTCAGGTTGAATTAATGAAGTGTTGATTGAAAAGGGAGTCACTTCTCTTTCGTAAAAGAATGGTTGAGGCTCGGATTCTTGTATATTTTGGTATGAATGAATTCTAATGTTGGTGCAAATCCAATCAATTTACTTTAGCACTCACCGCCATATTAAACTTTAAGTGGTATGACTATTCCAATTGAAATACATAACTCCAATCATCCGGATTGCTTCGAGGAAAAAAAAAAGGAATCGGCAAAATCCGCATTTTAAAAGCTTCTTATCGGTGAATGAAATAATGATAGTGAAAATTCCTGGATGTTCCAAGTGCACTGCATAGGACGTGGACGAGCGGCTGGTCGCAATTCTTCGTACCCTGGATTCCGAATGTTCGGTGACGATGAACTCTTTCAAATTGCGAGAGAAGAACTCGTCGATGACCCAGAAGCTGACGACGACATCTCTACTCGACCAGACGCTGAACTGTCGGCTAGTAAGGCATCCAAGTGCCTCGACAGCGCTAAAATGGACAGAGTGGCAGCCTCGGTGCAACCATATACAGTCACTCACTCCTTCACCGAGCACATCCGAGACTCGGCTACAACGAGTGAAGACGGCAAAACAACCGATTGACCGATATGTTCGAGCAAAGATGCATTTTAATACAGTATGCAAATACAAAATGTGAACAAAATTGTTTTCAGAATCATTAAATTACATCAGACTAAACCAATTTTCATTTTTTTACTAAGAAATAACCTCTTTTTCGGGAAATACTCGATCTGGTCCGAATCGATCCGGATAATTGGAGTTCTAATTTACGAAAGAATGAAAAAAAATTTTAAGGTGTAATGGCTTAAAAATTTCTTTCGTTGCATTTCAGAAGTCCGTCCTTGACAATAACATTAACATACCAGGGATTGAAATCTGGTCATTTACCCGAGGTACTCTAGAGTGATCTTTTTCTGAGCGGTTTTTGGTCTTCATTAAATTTACCCTCACAGGATATTTAAGTGATCTCTGTCTCTTCATCTTACTACTCCCAATTCCTCTTTCTTTCCATTTCTCGCCACCATCTCGCGTACGACGCAGCTCGGCCAAATGTGGCCGTTGCACCGCAAAACCCCCAAACAACCTGTTCTGAATGCTCCTCTGTTGCAGGCGAGAGATCTCGACCCACGGAGAAAAAGAAGTCGCTGATGGGCAGCCTGCGCAGGAGACTCAGCTTCCACAAGAACCGCTCCAAGTCGGCCGAGAACCGCTACGAGACCGGGTCCGAGTTCAGCAGCCGCAGCGCCTCGACAGACCGCATCCAGAAGCTCTCTCCCTTCAAGGGGAGGTTCTTAGGTAAGTCGTTCCTTTCTCTCGACGGTCGATTGATGCGTCTAGTCTCCCAGTCGTATGAATTAAGGTTCCTACAAAATAAAACTATGAAAGTTGAATGGATGCGACTTTGATATAAAGACTTTTTCGTTGCAATGTGATTGGTGCATGTTTTTTATGTCACAGAGGAAGGATTTCATATAAAAAACAACTATTTTACGCTTAGTACCTTCAAGATTGATGAACAAATATTTTTAATTGAAAAAATCCATTTTTGATTATTTTTACTACTTAGGGGTGAAAATCTTCCACATTAACGCTTATTTACGCTTTTTCTTATGAGAAGTTCTGCTTTTTCTACAATTTTTTCTTCAGAATTGAATTATATTATGAAATTACAGCCAAAGAATAAATGTGACAAAAAATAAAGAGGAAAGTGTGAATATCATAGCTATAAAGAGTATGTTTGAAAAGATACAAAAAAAAAGAAAAATTGAATATATATATAAAATGCTTTTGAATTGTAACAATACATGCTAGACATAAATACATATTCTGTACCAGTGTTGCAGTAACGATGAGGGGGTTATGGGTTAAAGAACCCCCACCTCTAAAGACAAATTTCATTGTTTATAGTGGACTTTATAGAGCTTATAAAGCTAAATAATAGGCACAAATAAATGCTTATCATGCATGGTCTGTACACAAATATACAGTTCTTATTTGGCTATTTATGTAGTTCAAAATAACGCTGCATATATTTTCCTCTTTTTTTACATTTCGACTGTTTTTACCCCGGACTACTAGATATTTACTGAAATGAAACATTTTTTACTCTTTCTGAAATATTGATATAGAAGTTTGTACATGTTAAATAATTTATTCTTTTTAAATCTAATGTAACCAGGCTATATTATATGAAAGATATTACAGAATCACATTAATTCTAGCAAACTCTCATGCATGGTAAAATATAAAAGGTTATGATTTACAAAGATTAATAAGAGATTCAAATAATCACAAGGTTGCCTTTTAATCCTAGTAGTGCAAGATTGCCTTCGTCTACTCCAATTCGCTGCAAAAAGCTTTGCCACGAAATAGATACCATAATTTCACGCAGCTATATGACAGTGTTAAATCTGGCCTGTAGTGCAAGTATGGGAGTTTCAATTTTGTCGCTGGTTGCATTAAGTAGCATTAACCAAACCCAATGTAACTATAAATTGCTTTCATGTCAGAACGACCGTTGCGTTGATTCGGCCTCCGAAAGCCTCGATTTCTCCAGAGTCCTTAAACAGTTTTGAAAATCTTAGTTTTTACAGCAAATTTCATATTTTATTACACTTGTATTTCAAAGTCACTACTTCTTGTCCGAGATCAATTGTCACGAATGGATGACATAATACTTAGTTTAAAATGGATGTTTTAAAAACTTGGTTCATGCGACCCGTGAAGGTTCCTTCACTCAGTATTTGCAAGTTTGTTTTGCAATCTGTATGAACTGTGCTCTTACAAAACATTTCTATTGAATTCCATAAGAATTTCTGTAAGATGTGGTCTATAGAATTGTGGTTTTCTTTTAGCTGTGTGAAGTAATCTGTAAGGAAAGTCTAGAAATCTGTAGAATGTCTCTAGAAAACCTTTATAGAAGCTCATTTGCTTTGTTTCACTTTGCTTTTCTATAGAAATTTCTGCACAATGTTGTCCAGAATGATGGCCAGTTTTTCTATGAGCTCCATAAAGTAGCGCCTATAGAATTCTACATATACTTATTTCTTCTCCGTTTCTATAGAATGTGTTCGTTTTCTCATAACTTTTTCTCTACACAAACAAAATGTAGTTTCTATATAGAGTTCTATGGGTATCTACATTTTTACGTAAGGGTAGCTTTAAAAAATGAAAAATAGCCTTAAAAGGGCTAATTTTCTTTTACTCAAAGAATATTCATAATGTGTCATCTTTTTGGAAATTAAAATGACAAAATTACGAAAAGAATAATTAATATTATAGTAAAACTAATAACAATGTAATGAATATTGTAATACTGTAATAAAATCCAACACTCCTTTTTGCTTTCTTAATAACTAATTGGCTTTCTTTTACTTGAAAATGCATGCTTATTTGTAACTAGAAAGCAATGTGTCAAAAACAATCAGTGAAATTACATTTTTTTTTCTGATAAAAGAGTGTGGTCACCAAATGACTGAAGTGAGTTTGCTTTCCACAGGTGGCAGCACTCGAAGCAGCCTCAGCGAAGCTTCTGGCATCAGCGGCGCTTCGGGCAGAACGTACATCAACGAGAACTCCACCCTCATCATCGAGACAAATGAAAACGGTATTATCAAGTGAGTAGGGTCACTCAATCTCCTGAGTGTTTCATGACATGTTGCGCAATCAAACGTGACACAGGCGACAACACTTTCACAGTCCAGGGCGACTTTGTGGATTTCATTAATTTCTATCTGTTTGAAATTTGTCATTTGTATTTACTTGAAGAATACAGGGTCATTCCATATGGGGACACCTCAAGGGTGTTGCACCATAGTCATGAATTTTTTTCAAATTTTTACCATAGACATGGCAGTGAAACACTTAGATCTCAATTTTTTTTAAATTGGTCAATTTTACAAAATGGCGGCCATTTTGGATTTGTCACACTATCTATACAGTGCCCTAACTATGGAACTAGTTGTTCAAATTTAGTAATTTTGGTACCAAATGGAAGCCATTTATTTCAGGAGTGTACATTAAATACAAAACCAGTGATAATTTTACATTTTAGTGGAGTTTTTTACACGTAAAGTGGAAAATTCACTTTTAAAAACAGTTGACTTTAAAGGGCTATTAAAAAAATGAACCCTCTTATTTTTCTCTGAAACTTTGTAGTACTATTAACTAACATGTGTACTTTAATCTGAGAAAAATTCAGAGCGTGCAAAACATTTTTCATTTTTGAATAAAAGCTATTCTAATGAAAGCATGGATATCAAAACGATGGTCATCTTACAGTGTAAAAATGACCATAACTTAAAAACAATGGTCAAATTTTAATTTTTATGATGTACGAATTCAAAGCAATCTCATATTATGTCATGTTTCCATATAAATACACAAAACAAACGAACATTCAAACACAAAATGTAAATTCTATTCTAAAACATTTGAAATAAAAAGATGAATAAATTTTATGTGCTGAAATATATTATGTTTAATTGAGAATTAAATTATCGTTTGATAAAATATATATAAAATAATTTTTGCACTTTTAAATAAATATTGTTTGCTCAACTATGTAGAAGGTATTTAGGTCATCAAACAGTTGCAAAGTTCTTTTTAAGTATTTTTGAGTTCTATTCTGGAGATGGAATGTTTTCTTTGCAAAAAAACTCAAAAGTATCATTTTGTTCTGAGCTTATTTCTGTCTTTAAATTGTCTGCTCATGATTCAAAAATATTAGAAAGGAGAATATATCACCTAATTCCAGATGAAGAAATCCATGAAAGGGGAAGTATCTGCAGTTTTCACATGGATAAATTTTTAAAGTGGTACAAGTTGAAACAGAAAACATGTGACCTCCTTAAACCAACATCCAAACAAGATCAAAATGCCAGAAAAAAAATTCCTGGGTTTATCTTTGGCAAATCCTGAAATGCTTATTTCTGGATAAAAGTAATACAAAAATTGTGTTTCTAAGGTGACTTCATCAGATACTGATGCAGTGATTACGATACCTGACATGTATACTGATTATAGGGATCCGACAGTAGTGATAGAAGAACTGAACAAATGGTGAAATTTTGGATCTATCACCTGTAAAAGTAAGTAGGTATAGCTCTGAAAGAAAAGTGACTTACATGTGCTCTAAAGTGGAAAAATTAACTAGCTGTGTTGCTGCTAAAATATCTGTAATAGAGTAGGTGTTGATGTTACAAGTATTAAATACCCACAAAATTCAAAACATAACTGTTCAGACTGCAAATCCATTGTGAAAAAATTGAAAATAAGTTTGTAAATGCTTCATTTTAGAAAAGGTTCAAAAAATTACATTAGTTAAAAAATCCATGGACATTATAGCAAACAAAGATTTATTTTAACACCACAGAGTATTTAGTAAAAATAGCACGAACATTAAAAACAGCTAAAGGTATATTATCAATTCCTAATTAAAGAAAAAGTGTAAAATTAAAGTTGTGATATTGTCGAAAAAGTGATAACATTTTATTATGATAATAATAATAGTCGCATGTGTCCAGGAAACAAAGATTGCATATCTCTTCCCTCTGAAAATAGAAGAGTATTTAAACAAAAGAGATTGATTATGCATAACTTAAAAGAATTACACATTGCATTTAAGGAAAATCATAATTAAAAAAAAGGACTTTCTAAATTTTGCTCACTGCTTCCGAGAGAATGTGACTGTTCGAAGTTAAGGTATTTATTCAATGTGTGTTTGTAATATTATCAAAATGTTAAACTTACGCTTCATGCTATTCATGTAAATGACATTGTGTCATTGTTAAAAAAACTAGTTTTACCATTGATTCAGAAACATGCATGGTGCACAGATGTAATGAGTGTCCATCTCCAGAAATGCTTAAAGAATATTTAATGCAAAATGACAAATTAGAAATATGCAGTTTAATTGCTTATGAACAATGGGCAAAGACTGATGGAGCAGAGTTAAAAACATTAATTACAAGGAAACTAGAATTGAAGAAAAACATCAAAAAGCACCAACATTCCAAAGTGAACAATACGTTGCATGTGTGTATGGAATGGTGTATTGTTGCATGTGTGTATAAGTGGTGGATTGAAAAGATTTTGAAATGCTGTGAGGAATATAATGATTACAAAATTATGTTTCTGCATCAAGTGCATCCTATACATGGCCAAAGCCTTTAGATACATGTTGGATTGCTTATGAACACATAATAAAAGTCACATCTCATCCCGCAACTATAACAGGAAGAACATACCACATTGCTTTTGATGAAAATGAATTAATTAACTATTGTTCCAAAACTACAAGGCAAATTGAATTATGAAGGAATAATGCTTTGCAACAAATTTTACTTGCAAATCTTCTAATTTTTCTATGTGGTATTTTCTCTGAACATGTCTGTTATTTTGTGTTGTTTCATCAACTAGGTCGAGGTTTAACTTGTTCTTTACAAATTGTCAGAAAAATGTAAAAAAGTGAGAAAAACAAAAAAAAACACAGGTTAGCAAAACGTCCAAATTTTGGACTCTGTACTGTATAACTTGCAATCTAAAAATATTTAATTGGTATTTTATTTTGAAAAATACTTTACATTGAAAGCAAATATGCTTGGATTTCTATTATTGTGAGTTTTAGCTGGGATTTGAGAGAAATGTGTACTTTAAACTGAGAAGTGTTGTACTGAGATTTCACGGTAAAAGAACTGTTTACAGTAACTTCCTAGATAAAACAGCTCCAGCGAGCAGGGGGGAAATGAACTTGTGTTGAGTTGAAATTTCAAAGCATAATTTTATTGTTTTGAGTTATTAGTAATGTAGTAATAAATGGAACTAAGTTCTTAAAAGTGTTGAAATTTTTTTATTTTTCACACTTGAAAATGTGTGTATAAACTTTCTACGACTCCTTAAAAATTTCGAAAGAACTCATTAAATACTCCTTAATTTTTATATTCAAAATTCTGTATGAACCCTGATAATGTAGGCAAGGTTGAATCATCCAGAACATCAAAGTACACGTCAGCAATCACGGTGCCAGGTACATAGAGCAATAGGCCAAGTCCCAACTAGGAAAACAGGCCCCCACACCAAGGATGGATCCTCCTCTGAATTTCTGCAGTGTCCATATAGTGTACGTCTTTGATGTGTGTCTCGCGCGACCCTTGAACCGTAAAACTCCCAGAAACTGAAATGCTGGTGGGTTTTTGTGTCGAGTCTTTGAATTCACTCTCTTTTTCTCTACAGGCGCTACCTGATCCCGAACTCCCTCGCCCACCGAAGCAAGTGGCACAAGAAGCGGGGCAACAAGCTCCACGTCTTCAACGATCACGTCTTCGTTGCCAAGCACCTCTCTGGGTAGGTCGCTCTTTCGGTCCATTGCAACGAAATCTCCAAAGAAGTGCCCCCGTCATTTTCTAGGACCACGGTGGCCAGGTCAGAAGAGTGACGGGTATCGAGTAGGAAACTAGGTCAGAGAAGACCGTCGTGTGAGAGGGGGCCTGTGCGCATTCAATCTGACTTGGCCTCTGACGTCATCACATCGATTGGGTGTGGGAACTCATAGAGTGGGGTGTCGACCTCATCCGAACGAAGTGTCATCTTTGGATGTTCACCTCTGGGAAGAATCCCAGACTATCATTAACAGCCTGTTGTGTTGTTCCAGTGCAATATTAATTCAGATGGGAAATTATAGCTGTAGAGTTAAATGCCACAGAAAAACGAAACTAAAATTTGTTTTTAATATATTTATTTGGAAAGAAAGTGAATTTAACATAATAACAATTGAGTGTCAAGGTCAAACCTACAATGAGCCAACTCGAAGAGTGACCCTCCCACCTCAGCAGTACAAACACCTTGTTATATACAGTCACTATGTGCTCAGATACATAAATACAGTTGGCAACTCTGCAAAAGTAGAGACTGCGGTACCCAGATTTTGCAAAATGCATGTTGGATGAAACAGTGAAGTTGCCATTGTAATGTATTATGACTTATTTTGGGGGTGACTCTGAAAAATGCCAGCACCGCGACTGATAAGACACATGTTGATTCACTACAGACCGATTGGCAAAATAAATTTGTGATTGGAATGTTTGACATTTCCCCCATAGTTTGGTACAATATTTAAATTGTCTCCTAAATAATCTCCTCTAGCACCCGACAGCCTCTACATAATGGGCCATCTATAACACCCATAAGGTGTCTATTCAGAGTAGAATGGCCACTTTATCACCCTATCTATATATCTCTGGTGAGTGTGAGTGGTTCGTTTTATCTACTGGAGAGGGCAACACTTCATAGATATATATCATCTATTTATTAGGACACTTCTTGGTTACATTACAAGATAGTTTAAGACAGCAGCAGAGAGCCCCTCAGCGTCCGTTCGCTCCGTGGGTCGAATTCTTTCTTCCTTATTCCTCTCCCCTTTTTCTCCTCCTGACCTTTCACAGACACCCCAGACAACATCCCTGCCAGACATTCCTCCCTGTGTTAGCCAGAGAACCTCACAGCTACCCTCATTTCTTGCCTGCTCAATTTCAGCAGTTCCCTTGATCTATCCCAGGGAGATTGTTGTTTGAGCTCTTGGGCTTGTCTTTGATCATTAGATTGAAGCCATGCGTGGTAGGACTCGGTGAGGAGCAAACCTTTGACAGTCCATCTAACCACATTGTGATGTCGACCCAAAACAGGTCCAATAAATGGCATTTCAGATCCACGTTTTGCTAATGGGTCTGTCCTTTTATTATCGTAATCTCAACTAGTGAATTTATAGTTTTCCCTGTGAGTAGAGCATGCAATTCGATCATCAGTCGGAAAAATATTTTGTATTTTCATTCTGTATCTGAGCAACTAGAGTTGCTACTTATTTGAGCTACTATTTCTCAAAGGCTTTGGCATTGACTGCAAATTGGTACTACTTTTGTCTCCTTGTTAAAGCAATCTCTTTCAACCATTCATTTTAAAAACTTGCAATCATATAAACTTCAAATTTGACCATCTTTATTAAGGATAATCATACACACATTTAGGTTACAATCTCTTTGATTTATTCAGTGCGGCAAGTTGTTGCGGATTACTCTGGATACCAGGAAAATAATTGCATTTTTAATGTTGGTTTTGAATACTGTATACACTTAGTTTGCTTAAAACCAAAAGTTTCCCTTCGAAGTTGTAAGCAAAAACCACATAGTGGCATGTCAATCCTCATGGTACTGGAGCTTTCCTTGGCTGATTTCGCGTACAGCTGCCGAAACCTTTATTTTACGTATTGTTCGTACTAGAGAAAATGTAATGTTGTCATCTTCGTCAGGGCGTTCGCCGAGGCTCTCGAACTACTCAGTAAAGAGTGGTGTAGAAGTCTCGTCGAAGCTCATTTGGTAGTAAATTAATTCATACACACGACCAGTGATAGTGGACTATGAATTTTAGTGTTGAATCATGAATTCAATCACCACATGGATGATTATTCCCTGTGAAGGATATAACACAAAAGGGTATTGAACCCCAAGGCAAAATCCCTCATGGACTGCAGAGCACACTGCTGTCTCCCCACACACTCGGAATACGAAAAACGAAGGAGTTGGCGCCTAAAAAACTAAGATATTGCCTGACATTTATTCTAAATGTAAAAAAGAACATAATTCAGCCTACTGTTACCCGTTTATACATATTTCTGTGTGATCCATCTAAAATATTCCACCTAGATTATTCCATGTAGAACATTCCACCTAGAATATTCCTTGCAGAACATTCCAAGCAAAATTGAATCATGTGAGAAATAAACAGGCTACAAAAGGCAAAGACGATGGAATGAAGGCTTGCGAATTATTTTTCAAATTATTACGTTTAAACAACTGGTTTGTGCATCCTGGATACAAAAGCAATCATTTTTCTGCTTTCACCTCATTATTCTATACCCCTGTCTCTCTTTTCCCCTCTTTCACGACATTTTTTTACTTGAAGCTGTGTCTTGTGCCATAAAATATGGCTCTTGTCTGCTTTGACGTGCCTGTATTGGATAATTCTTTATTTCATGATTTGTCTGTTTCTGCAGGGCCAACATGTGTCAAGTGTGTCAGAAGTACCTCACTCGGCGACCGGGCAAGCAAGGCTATGAATGCAGAGGTAACGTTTATTTTTCTTGTTGGATTGTTCTGAAATGGGAAAACCGCTTACGTGTCTGATGTGTGCAATCCCTTTTTTAGGATGCAACCTTCAGTGCCATAAGACCTGCCACGTGAGAGTAGAAGAGTATTGTTCCAATAGTACAATTAATTCCATGGAGGTGTAAGTATATGTGCCCTGAATGTTTCTGAGAATTCTGTTGTATTTGTTTATCATACTAACTTTCTGTGTGCATAGTTATTATTCAATATAGTTCTCTTTTTACTTTGCATTTGTCCCATGATTAAACTAGTTTTTTTCGGTCATCTCGAAAACTCTCTCGTTTACAGTTTGTTTATGTCATGAGTTACATACAGTATTCCAAATTTCCAATTCTCTGGGCTACCACAAGTGACTGAACATACTTTCAAAACGCTGCATGTTTCTAAACATCTGTGCAACTTGTTTTTAACTATTGGATTCTTAAAAATTGACTTTGCCTGCACGTGTTAAGGTATTCGCATACGTTCGGTGCACTTTTTTAAAAATGCTTTACAGAAGCAATTTAATATTATTTTTATAATTATTTGTGTTTAATATTAATTTTGCACTCTATCCATAATTAAAATTAAAAAAAGAAATTTAACAAAAGTAAAACTTTGTGCTTAAATTTTTTTTCCAAATTTTAAAAAATGATACAGGGCAGGATACAATTTAAATTAGCAGCCAAAAAACGTGATCAGAGTAAGCTTCATGATGTTATCTAGTGCTTCTGCTAGAAGAAATAAGATAACAAAAAATGTAAAGGTTTTATGACTCATAAGTTAAAGGATTTTGAAACATTAATATTCATATGCAAGATCATAAATAAGAAAAAATAAAGATATCAATATGATTCTAGTACATGCACTAGCAAACACTATTTTGAATATGCATAAAAGATTTTATAAATATATATCACAATAACTTTTTTAGTTAATTTATTTTGCATGTTAGATGTGACCTGGCATTGTTCTCCTTTCAGTGAATATGTCCATGATCCTAAGGGAGCGTCTCCCAAGTCCATATAACTCATCTGGAAGAACGATCGCCGAGGACCAGGCTGCTCTCCGTATAGTGCTAGAATGTTTCTTCTTCGGAACTTTTCAGGCTTTGAAACATTTCTACAAATCAAGCTAGATGCGAGATGCCAACCATTGCCTCCTGTTGTCAACTTACTAATACAATAGTGCATAGAGCAGTGAAACCCAAATCCACCATTCTAGTACTCTTGGGTGGACAAAGTTTCAGTCTTGCTTGCTGGATTCTTTATTTTGTTTCGAGGACCCTTCTGAAGCCGATTTCGACTTCTCATGGAAGTCTAAGAGTTTAAAAACCCTAGCTTTTACTGCATATATTATTTTACTTGTAACGACTGATAATTCTCCGAGGGCGGAATTCGAGGGTACTTTTTATGTTGGTCAAAAGTTTTAAATTTACGAAACCGGGTTCGAGACCCGAATCGATTTTTACGAGAACGGCGTCAAGATCTTTCTCCTCGGCTTCCTTTGTTTCCGCAATTACAATCTTGTTTTGGGCCCAGCTTTAGCCAAATAGAGCCCTCACGCCATAAAACCCCAATTCAACCAACCTGCTCTAAAAAATGGAGTTGAGTAAAAATGGTCAAGATTCAAGAGTATATTTTATGTCAGCTAAAGATTTAAGTGTATGAGACCGGATCAGAATCCCAAAATTAACCTTCTGACTACGGCTATTGATGTAAGTGGGACGATTCTTATAACTTAAACGGTACAACTTCCCTACCGGCCGCAGTCAGAAGGTTAGTGTATTGCGATGTATGTTAAATATATTCTTGAAAATGAAAAATAGCCTTGGAAAGGTCCCAGTGTTTCTTTCGAGTGAAGAGCGGGAACGCTGACATTGTCGCGAGCGTGGCGTCAAATACAAACATGTGCGTCATAAGCGTGGCGTCGACTGCATAATATAATCCGATGTTGGCATCTCCGAAGTACACTTTTGCCCCGTAACGAATGTTGCGCATTTCTGGTTTTAGGCTGACGTAGAAAACTTTTCCAGAACCAAAAAGTTAAAAATAAAAAATAAGTGCTTTCATATATATTATGCAATTGTGATAACAGAAGTAGTTCTAAAAAAATGTTGTCTGTGTTTCAATTTCTTGTGATCCAACGGGCCGATTTTTCTCGTCATGTGATTTGCCTGTTTTACTTAAAAAAATCAAATTGTATTTCATTGTAGCGGCAATTTTTTATGGAGAACCATGCCTAGGGTCGACTCAATGCTCGACGAGCATGAATGGGACGCTCTGGTTCACCGATGGCGACGTCGCTACGTATCTCGCGATCGAAAGATTTTATTCGTTCGAAATATCGTGGCGTGGGTAGTCTGTGAAACAAAACAAAAATTTTAATCTAAACAGTATATGATTTTTAAATAAATAGTCCAGATTTTTTTTAATGAGTATTCAAAATATAGAATAAGATTATATGCTTTACTGTTTTGACTGTCAATTTATTTTGTCTTACAGACAACTTTGAAAGAAGATTTTTTGGCGTGCTTTTTATTTCAAGTTTCGGTAGGCAAAGGCAACACTGCTTTATTAGGATTATGGCAAATTTGTAATTATTTGAATCTTTTATCAATTTTTTTATAGCGTTGCTTTCTTTAACTAGACACTGCCAAACAACTCTAGGTTGCTAGAATTAATGTGATGTTTTATATCTTTCTAAAGATATAGCCTAGTTCCATCAGACCTTAACATTAATAAATTATTTATCTTGGACAAATTTCTCTAACACTATTTCAGAAAAAGTTAATATGTTTTCATAAAAGTAAACTATTACCTTGTAGTAGGAATAATCAATTGTGTGGATTTTTTTATGTTTTAAAAATTTTCGGTTTTTTTTTTTATTATTTTCCGCTTAGCCTAGAATGGTGTTTTTTCAAAGAAATTCTTCATTGGCAAGATAAAAACCATGCCAAAAAAATATAATGACCCAAAATTGTGTTCAGAACTGGTTCATTTCATGGTAAATTCGAGGAAGCCCATTTTTCTGCCGGCTAAAGGTTCTAGTTGTGTCGACCCAAAGCATAGGTTATTTTGTTTTTAAATTATATACATGTTTTTAGTTATATATTGATTTAAATGTTGTTAAAATGTGTTCCTATATGATTTTAAAGATGATCGTTGACAATCGCTGTTGGTGTGTTGAATGTTTAAAAATATGTTCCTGTATTTTTATAGAGAAGTAAATTAATCCCAGTGATATTAACAAGTCTGATCTGTGCTCAGAATTCTTTTTGTTAGTAAATTTTTTTTTTATTATTATTTTTTTAATGTTTAGATTGAGCTATTAACCGTTTAGATTGTTGGAATGCTTAGCCGATTGGACTGAAAAGCGCCGAACTTCTGAGAACCTCTTGTGACGGACCACAAAAGGTCGAAATTGTTTTTTTACACCAATTCTTGACATAGTTTTGTGACTTCCTCAAAGTCATTTCTTTAATCTTCATTGTCTACCTGCAGTTGATTCAATCACACCAGTGCTGTTCAACCTGTAGTTTGCATATTCTCTTGTTGTTTCTTCGGGCATCATCTGGGGCCACCGTAGCCCTGTTGGATGAGTGACGAACCAAAGACCGTTGCGTGCAGAGGGGGCTGTTGCACCTTCATTTTTTAAAAATCGCCTCAAAGGCAACTATTTAAAAAAAGTTTGCAACTTTTTTTTTTTAATTTACCTACAGTTTTTTTTTTTTTTTTAAACTGATAGCAGACAGCGAAAAATATTTTTCTTCAGGGAGAAAATATTTCAATTTCGGAGTTTTTGCAACAGGCCTTGGCGACTATGAAAAAACTATCCGAATCTGATTGCTAGTGTCGTGACACCTTACTAAGAATATATTTAGTTTTTTAATTTTAAATTATTGGCGCGATCTTTCAATGTCTCATAGAAAACTTGCTAAAAGTCAACAGAAATTGAGTCCTTTTTTTTAAACGAATAACAAACTAAAAAAAAAGGTGTGGGATTTTTTTAGAGAAAATTTTCAATTAACGCACGTTAATTTCGAAGTTTTGGCGCCAAACCGTGACAGATAAACCTCGTGAACCTGGTTGCTATAGTTTGTCATAAAATCTTATGAAGAATTATTATTAATTAAGATTTCTTGGCGTACGTAAATAGCACATGTTGTTTTTAGTCGATTCATTTAGAATCTGAGCGACTACTATTGCTACTAAAATTGTAGTTAAGAGGAGCTATTTTTAAAAATGTGCTATTTCACAAATGGCTGTGGCTATAAAAATATGTACTAGAGAAGCAAAACTCAAAGATATGCCAATGGATAGAATATACAAACGAGGATTTATTGAATCGGAAATGTTTGGAAGACATTTTAAAATCGGGAAGGTTCTATTCGGCGGGGTGTGAAAGGAATGAGTGGTTTTGCCACATGTAGGAATGAGTTGATTTTTTGTTGCTTCAACTGAGTAAATTACAGATTTCCTGTACCGTCAATTTTTTTGAATGATTTCAATCACAGCATTGGAGGAAGCCATCAAGCTAGAATGGATGGTTCCCTTAGCAATTTTGGTTTGTGATAAACTTACTGCCGACGCATTTCTAGAATGTGTTGTTAATTCTTCGTGTTCTTGCAGTGTGGTTTCGGTACCGAAACTGTCGACGCAAAATCAAACGAAAGTTAATAGCTCTCAAAATTTGAGTCACTACTAATTTTATATGAAAGCTATTTTCTGAACTTTTCCTATAATACCTGTTTATCCAACAAAAATAATTATTCCCTCTTGTCTAATCTTGTTGTACCTTCATATATATATATTACAGTTTTATTAGAGATTTTTGTTTATTATTTGTATATATTGTTTCAGATTCTGTTAGTGCTAGAAAACTATGCAATGTTTGAACTGTGTCGTTTGATTTACTTGAAGAGATATGTCATCCATCCAAAATGAGTGTAGTTTAAATACTTGACTCACTGTTGGGTTTTGTATTACCAAGGGCCCTTAGAACTGACACTCATTATAGTTAGAAATGCTTCATTTTGATTCTCCATGTCCTTAAAATAGTATATTTGGCATTTCGTACAAACACATATAAAAAAGAAAGGTACTATAAAATTGAAAGAGAATTTTCAGTTTTGTACTAAAGTTAAAAATTATTATTATTTTTTTTTTCCCATTTTTTTTTTTAAATATTGAAATGGTTTATGGTTCATTTTTTTTAAATATTGAATGGTTAAAAACCATTTCAGAGAGATGAAGCAAATCATTCATTTTCTAATTTCGATGTAATTAACTAATTTGCATGGTTTTTGAATAGCGATATCTCAAATTCTAATGGGTTCAAAAAGACAGTTCGTATGGGAAGGTAATATATTTTTCAATTTTTTCATCAACTAAGCGTTAAAAAGAATTGAGATTTTTTGAGAAATTTTAATGTTTTAAAATCAACTAAAGATAAATTTCTTAACTCTAATTGAGGATCACAATTTACACTGTATGTGGATTAAAAAGTAATTAAAAGCAAAAGTAATTGAATATTTTGAAACAGTAAGAAATATCCGTATTCAGATTGATTTCTAGTGTACATGTACACCGTAATTCTGTTCACAAGATGTGAAATTCGTTTCGGCTGCATTCATTTTCTGCCATTGTGAGGAACTTTAGTTATGGTTTGCGCCTGACTTGTATTTAATTTAACTACAAACCATAGTATAAGGACGAATGTATTGATTTAATCATCCAAAATAAAATAATTTATGCTGCTGAAATGCTCGCAAATGATGGTTTTAATTTCTACTTGAATTGTGAATAAAAACATAGTGTGGCGTTTGAAAACGGAATCAAAAATTATTTCAGTTTGCTTTATTTAAATTTACGTATTCTTCAATAAGTAATGGAAGAATTTTTTTCCCCTAAATAAATGTTATGTAAATATACCAAACATGGCTGTCACCACGGAAGCTGAAAACGCAATATAGAATCTGTTGCAGAATTTAGCAATAATTATCTTTGACCTCTGTGAAAAAATTTGGAAAGGGCAGAGTTGAGTGGAGCTTTTTTTTTTTTCAAACTACCCCGATTGGATGGATGGGAAATTATTTCTCTCTGAATGTTTTTGTACTTAATCATTTCATTGAATTGACTGTAACATCATCATCAATAAATGTCAATGTTCACAGCAATCTTCTCCTTTATTTCGTGTGCTTGAAAAACCATCTCAAAACACGAGAGGAAGAAACCAAATCCAATACTTGTAAGTCTATTTCTGTCACTCTCCGTAATACAATAGTGATTTCTTCCACTCCTAAGCTTTTTAATCTGTCATTTGAGTGCCCTATTTTCCCAACCCAATTGTATAGCGATCGACGCCAACACTCACTCACTCAAGGGCCCATTACTACATAAACCTTCCCCACACACCTTTCGGAAGCCATTTTTCAAATGTTCCACTCTCAGAGTTCGGATTCAACAACCTCCTTTCCGATTCAATCTTGGAATACATGTCAACAGTAAATGGATGAAACGGGTCTTTGCTTCTCAGTAAAACGTTGAAATTCGAAGAGCGTATCATCATCCTGTGAGCGTACAACTAAATAGAAGAAATGTTCTTAGTTTGCATAAAAATGATCCAAGATTGGTGGAAGCGCAGTAAAGACTATTTGAAGATTGCTGACATTTTTAGGAAACCAAATAATACAAAAATATAATAATAAATTAATTTTAAAATGTTCTACATTCAATTTTAAATTGGATTAAACATCGCTATTTCCAAAAGACATCCAAACCAAAATGATAAAAATTAACTGTACGAAAACCAAAGTACACGGAAACAAACAAAAATTGCATAAAAGATCAAAATAATGTTTCGCTAAACATTAAGAAAATAATCCAAACTAAAAGTGAACATGCTTTAAAAATGATACTCCAAACTATCGTACTCTTAAAAAGAAACAAAGTAATGGACAACTGTGATCCAGTTCTAAGAATGGAGAGAGCAGAGTAAATTAAGAGATACTTATACGATAGATTATGATAATCCAAACTAAAAGTTAATATGCTTCAAAACAATAAATTTTTGTAAAGAATGTTAAGTGGCCGGAAGCACAGTAACTACCGATTCAGTACTTGCAAATCAGAGTCAAGACTGTTGCCATTCGGAGGAAAACGATAATAATTAAGTATCTCGTTAAATTCATTTTAAAATGTTCTAGGTTAAATTTTAAAATTCAGACTGAACTACAAAATTGCAAAAAATTCCGCCTACCTGTGTGCCAAATTTCATTATTGTAAGTGCCATAGATTCGTCAGGACACGGGGAACAAAGAAACACGAACTTCATTTAATAATAGAGATAAATATTAAAACCAATCTCATTTCTTGAGTTGGGCTCTGTTAAAACAAAGAAAAATCCATTCAAATACAGCTAATAGCACTTTTTGGACATTTCACATCGAATACTTAAAATTCAAAATGGAAATTAGCTCTGAATGTGAGGAGATTTTGGAGCATATCTTGTTTGACTGCACGGAGAGAACATTTTTATAGGAAACAATTCTCTTGAAAGAAATGCGCGATTCTTATTCTTACTCTTTTATCTAATGTTCATTTCTTTGTTGCTTTTAGGAGACATCGTAAGATGGACGTTAATACAAGGGCTCTATGTAATGGATGCTGTGGAAACTCTTTTTGTTTTATTTTTTTATCACAAACTTTTTACAATAGGGGCATTTAAAAAGTTTTGATGCCTCAAAATTTCGAATGTCCACACTTTTTTTCTTAACAATTAAAAATAATTATTATCTCAATAATCTAACGATACTACGATCTCAATGTTCTTCCGTGCAAGTATCAAAAATATTTTGAGGTTGATGGTCAAAATAGTTTTAATTTCTCAAGAATGGGTCTTTTAATTAAATTAATTTCGCAGACATAAATTACAGATTTAAATACCTATCTAAAAATGTAGTTTATCGCTGTTTTGTTGCAGAAAAAATAACAATCCTATAAATTCGAAATATATCTTGATCCTTTTACTGTCATAGTGCTGAAAAGGATTTGAAAGTATGTAGAGCGGGGTGCCAGCTCAGGTGTTAACCTCGTCATCGGATCGTGGTTCGAAAGGACGTGTTGTGCTCGGTAGGTATTTTAATTAACGTCGTATTTGGAGCAACACACGGGCTATGGATGACGGTCCGGGATCAAACCCCCAAGGGAAAGATTCGAGGACAACACCACGTCATTTTAAACCACGGTCAGATGACGAGCTGGCACCCCACTCTCCAAACTTCCACACCCGCCCAACGTGAGGACTTTCGGCCACGACCGATTTAAAGTGCACCAGCCGCCTCTACAACGCTTACAAACATCCATGCACTAACCTGGATTCGAACCAGGAACCTTCCGATCTGAGGCTAACACCTTAACCACTAGAAACAACGGCAAACAAACCCCCAAGGGAAAGATCCGAGGATGGTTGACCGATCGTGTTGTTCCCGCTTGACGTTATCTCAGGAGTTGCCTCGTCATCGGACCGTGGTTCAGTGGTTATAATTACGTGGTGTTGTACTCGGATCTTTCCCTTAGGGGGTTGATCCCGGACCGTTTTCAATAGCCTGTTGTGTTGCTCCAGTACGACGTTAATTTTTTTTAATACCCGTATGACGTTAATTCAACTATATACCAACTGCAAATTGATATTTGGCTGATTTGATATGATGACACGATATATTTTACGTGTACCAGTCCCCCCGTACACGACGGTCTTTGGCTGGATCGAGTTTAGAACTCGCTACCCTCCGTTGATAATCCGCTACTCCTCAATTACGAGACGTCCTCGGATCTCTCCATTAAGGGACTGGTCCCGGACCGTCGTCAATAGCCCGTTGTGTTGCTCTAGTATGACGTTAACAAAATTAACATTACCGCTACTCCTCCTACCGTATTACCACGGATACCATTTGACAACGTAAGTGGTAAGGTAATTTTAATTAACGTCGTACATTAGCAACACAGCGGGCTATTGACGACGGTCCGTGATCAATCCCCTATGGGAAAAATCCGAGACACCGCAAGTGGTTACCTCAACGCTTTAATTGTTTGGTAATGGTAATTTTAGTTAACGTCGTACTAGAGTAACACAACGGGCTATTGACGACGGTCCGGGATCAGTCCCTTAAGGGAAAGATCCGAGGACAACACCTCGTAATTTGGAACCGCGGTCAGATGACGAAGCAACACCTGAGCTGGCACCCCACTCTCCAAACTTCCACGCCAACCCAACGTGAGGACTTTCGGCCACGACAGATTTAAGGTGCACCAGCCGCCTCTACACCATACGTTTACAAACATCCATGCACGGATTCGAACCAGGAACCTTCCGATCTGAGGCTAACACCTTAACCACTATACCGGTTGGTCGGCTTTAATTGTTTGGAAATGAGGTTCAGTAGCGTGGCATTTTTTGCAATTTTTATTGGCTCTCAAACTTGACCGTTTGGCGTCAAAATATTGGCGCAAATCTTCCTTTGGCTGCTGTGCCTTTCACGTGGATGCTTAAGATTTAGGTTATTATAGTAGTAGTTAATTCTGGTTGTTGACGTTCTTTCTGGCGATTTCACACAAGTTAGTATATTTCATGCTCAAATAGATGCAAAATTAATTTTATATTCGAGTCACTTCAAAATCAGATAATCAGATTGAATCTTAAGTGCAATTTTTTTGCCAATGTCAAGAAATTGTTTACCGACTTGATTTCTAAGTAAGTTATGAATTGTCTACTGACTTGATGGATAGGCAGGGCTGTAGTGGAGGGTATACGCCGTATACCCTCTGGTTTTTCCATCAAATTCCGTATACCCTCTGCTTTTTCTTAAAAACTACGTACACGCTTTGCTTTTCCAAGAAAACTTCGAGCGAAACGTCACGTGAAACGCAAATAGCTGTAGAAGCAAAATGAAAGTTTCTACTTCAAGATATCACCTTGGTGCATAATTTCAAAATCGTACCTATTGATCATAAGCAATTCATTCAAAGTATTATCGATAGAATGAAATCCAGACTTTGTTCTGATGTTAATGAAGAAAATTACCAATTTTTGAAGGATATATCCATGTTTGATCCAGAAAAAATAAATCCAGGAGAAAAAAGGAGGTAAAAAGGATATGTCGACGTTTTGGTATGGATGTAATGTACACTATTCAGGGTTTGAGGGATCCATGAAAACGCCCAAGTTGTTCCAGAAAAATTAAAGTCTCTTTTAAGAACAATTGAAATATTACCATGTTCCCCAATCGAATGCGAGCCCGGGATTAGTTTAATGAATAATATAGTGTAATAGATTTTAGATCATCTTTATTGATTTCAAACGTCTCCAATATAATGTTTATTAAGGCAAATAAACCACCTATAGAACACTTTCAACCGGAAAATATTTGTAAATTCTTGGTTGGCTAACCATTGGTCTTCAGTAGACAATAGATCTAGAGTATACTCTTCAAAATGAGACACATAGACGGATTTCTCTATTCAAGGAGTTCGGAAAATATTTGAATGAAAATGATAGAGGAAGGCCTTAAAATTCGTTAAAACGAATTTCTGCTTAAGTCGAAGTTTCTTCAAAGTTCCAAAATTCCTTTCCTGTAATATAAAATTACTATAGGCTTTTTTCTCTCGATAATTTGAACTTCGAATTATTCCCTGGTCCTTTAAGTATACTCCATGGGACGGAGGAGAGGGGCGGACAACCCCCTGGCTTATGGATTTCCTATACATATACATGTAGGTGCGCGTGTACATGTTTCTTTCCGCGCCCCCCCCCTGGAAAATGTAAGTAGTAAGTACATGTGTCGCCACCCCATGGAAAAAATTCTGCGGGCTTCTATGGTTTAGCCTTTGTTTTTTTTACGACTACAGCATGGATAATCCCTTTTAGAGAGTTAGAAGAGTAACGGAATAGCAACTAGAGGGTTGAGAGTTCGAATTCAATCCATCACTGATGAAAAAAAAAGCAAGAAACAAATGTAGATTCCGTGACTCAAATCAAACAGAACGCTATGAAAGCGAAAAAATTACATTTGACCAGTGACGTCATTGAGGCCAAAGCTATAGAAAAAAGCAAGAAACAAATATAGATTCCATGACTTGGCGCGCGTCCAAAAAACCCAATGAAATTAGCAGAATCGGCAGAGTATATTACGATTTCAGCAAACCTCCAGTAGCAGTCAGTGACGTCATTGGAAACTTGGCGGTTGGCGCGCGTCAAAAGCTCCGCGAAAGAAGAAACATTAGGGGAGGGAAAAAACTAATAAATTAAGAAACGTTCTAGATTAAATTTTATAATTCTGGCTTCGAGGTCTATTCAGTCACCTTTAGGCCTACCTGTGTGCCAAATTTCATTAATGTGAGTGCTATAGATCAGTCTGAACACCTAAATAGGAGCAACAGAGGCACAGACTTCCTTTTATAATAGTAGAGAACCTCCTAATCCAAATTTGTTTTTATTTAAATCAAACTAGGGGGCGCGCCCCCTGCTCGCTAATGCTCGCCAACCCCCAGAGGATTGCTTTGCAATCCTCATTGGTTCGCTGCGCGAACATGCTCGCTACGTTCGCATCAATGTAGACATGTGTCCTAGCAGAAGGGATTGCTTACAAAATATTATATTGCAAAAAAATATTTTTCAAATATAACTTTTTTGTATTACCGAATAGGGTGGAGTGGTCGTTCACGGTAAGACGTTTGTCGCCAAATCAAGATGGCGGCCGAATTCCGTAACAGCAGATAGGGTTGCCATAACAAAACGGCAGATGTGAAGAAAATCCGCAAAAGGTGAAGGTTACCATATTTGGCGACAAATCGCCTTCTTACCGTGAACGACCACTCCACCCCGAATAGTTATAACAATACCTCTGGAATCAGAATTCAAATGAAAACTTTGAGCAAATTTTGACTCCTACACTTTTTCATCGAGTTTATTGTCGAAAGTTGTAGTGTAAGCGTCTTGTTGAACAATAATTGTTGGCCCTGAAAATATCATCTGCTTTCTTTAATTTCTATTATAAACTGCAACAACTCGACTAAAATTTTTTTTTCAATGAACTTTCGGATGGTATGTAGTATCCGATACGTTACAACTTTCGAGCGATGTATTGCCAATTGTGGTAACCTTCCCGTTTTCGGGTTTTTCTTAGTTTTAAGGCAACCCTAGATATTTTTTCCTCACGATAATAAACGGGTCTCATGATTGGTTAAGGAAGAAAATACGCTTTTCCACTTTTATTTTTAATGTAGAACGGAATTAAAATTTAGACAGTCTTTGAAATTGTTGGGTGCATATGAATTTTGCTCTTGATTTATAAAATCGACTTGTTTTATTAAGTTTCAAAATTTTTAGGATAAGTTTGGAAAGCAGATTGTAAGTTACAATTTTTTAAATTTGTCACTTTATTTAAATTTCAATTAAAATTTCGAAAAAAAATTTGGATTAAATTTGATTTTTGAAATTGCAGTTTGGAATTTAGAATTTTTTTTCCCCTTTTGGTTGTGTGCTCATTTCCCCTTAGTTGATTTGATATAGCAGTGAATAATGTTATTGAACGTTAAAAAATGTTTTTTTTTTTTTTTCAAACATGTAGTAGCTTGATTGGGAAGAGGGTGAAATGTCTTTCATGTGAGAATGATATGATTTTAACATTGAGAAAGGATGCTGGTGATAGGTAGGAGTAGAAATGTAGAAAGATAGGACAAAAGTTTGGCAAAAGAAAGTATAACAGGATTAAGAAATTGGAGGGTAAATGGGTGTTTGGAGGACTTGAACGAGGGACGGATAAATGTTTTATGGTTGAGGTGAAAAATAGGAACCAGAAAGTTTTGGCTGAGGAAATTCAGAGCTGAATTTTGCAAGGAACTATAAAAATTTCTGACTATTGGAAGTCATATGCTGGTATCAATACCCGAAGGACAAAGAGTTCAAGGGTTATCGATTCGAGCATATGACTGTTAACCATAGTCAGAATTTCAAGGACCCGGCTATGAGGGTAAGTTTGATTTTTGCTTAGCTTTTGGTTATATTACAAACACTGGACTATGCTTGGGTGGGCACCCAATACGATGACTTATACACATGGAAGCCAACGGTGAAAGGTCCTCGCCGGCCCCGGAGGGGCGGCGAGGTAGCCGGCAGGCGGGGATCGCGCGTTATACGCTGTGACTTATCTACAAACAAATTTCTCCCGGTACACTGGTTTAAACGCATTGAAACCTTAAGCGCAATACGCTTTGACTTCTCTAAATAACAATTTCCTCTTGTAAAGTCGTTACAATAAAAATATTTGTCTTGCTTTTCCATATATGGCTCTATAACCTGGAATATCCCCATTGAGTTGCTCACATAATGCTAATTGCTAGAAAAATTGTGAAAAAATATTTTTTCACACTTATAGATAGCAGAAGAATTTTTAGATTTTTTTTTTCTCATCAAAAACCTTTGTGTGGATTATGATCACAGAAAAGAACTACCTTATTAAAAAAAGATTTCTTTTTTTAAGTGACAAAACTAGGATGAAATTGACGCAAAATTGCGTACATGTTCGGAGAAAACCAGACTGAAATTTATATTGCTTTTTTCTTAATTTTTAAACAAATTATTATTATTATTTATGCACTGTATGCAAAGGTTCACGTTGTATATGGCGGCCATCTTTGAATTGCTTACATCGGCCGCCATCTTGATTTGGCGTAAACAATCGCTTTGGCGGCCTAACGCATCGGATGCTACCACTCCACCGAACTTTCAACCGATAACGCTAAAAATTCAATCGAGGCACGCGGCTTCGTGATAAACAAACAATCGTACAGTGTTGCCAAAACACAATAACAAATAACGTCTTTTTTGCGTGCCACGTAAGAGAATTATATATATAGATGTAGGATTTTGTTACCGGCGCTAGGTGTCGAGCAGTGAGCGTCCCGTTTTCAGAGCTCCCGTGAAGTTAAGTTATTTTTGCGTTATTCTTCATTCATTTAGTACTATCTTCAGTGTATTACTTGTATTCCTATCAGCTCAACCATTTCTAATTGTTTTTAAAGTGTTTTTATAGTCCTAGTGCTTAGTTTTTTGACTTATTAAGTAGGCCTAAATCAAGTGTGTCTCGTTAGGCCTAATTCACGTCTGTCTCGTTGGGCCTAAATCTTGCGTGTCTTGTTTGTTTACATTCGGTTAGTTGACTACTATAAGGTTATAGGATATTTAATTCCAGCTTTTTCTGTATATTTCTTTCAGTGCAGTGCTTTTTCTGTGTATTTGACTTAGTGCTTTTTCTGTACGTTTGATTTTGTTTAGTGCTTTTTCTGTACGTTTGATTGTTACTTTGGATTAGCATGGGTGATGAGGACAGAGGGAGCCAGTGTGGAGTTCTATGTGGAATGTGACTTGTGTGGGAATGTGGTTGAGGCCGGAAAGGGTGGTGTGAGTGGGGTTAAAATGTCAGAGAAGGTTGAATTTAAATGTAAGAGTTGCTTAGAGGTGGGTAATTTGAGGAATGAGCTGGAGGCTTTGAAGGTGAGGTTTGCAAAGGAAGTGGACAAGGGTGTTCAGTGTGTAGACTTGGGACTTGTAGATCAGGGGGATGAGGTTGATAAGGTAACTAAAGGGGTTGTGGTTGGAGATTCAATGGTTAGGGTTTTGGGAGACACGGTAGAGCGTAAAAAGCTCAATTTTGCAAGGTGATGCTTGCCAGGGTCAAACATGTAGTTGAGGCAGTTAAGGCAGGTGTAGTTAAAGGGCAGTAGTGTGGGTGGGAACTAATGATGTAGAGAGGACCACTAATGTTGAGTTTAAGAGGGAAGCGGAAGCACTTTTGAGAGGCATTAAGTCTCATGGGGTACAGTCTTAGGGTTACTACCTAGGTATGGGTTAGATAAAGGGTGGTTATATCAAAAGGTCAATTGTTAAGGGATTTGTGTGAGAGGGAGGAGTGTAGGAGGGATTGGATAAGCAGGGACAATTTGCATTTTAGCCTGATAGGTATTAGGGAGGTTGGCAAGCGGGTTTTGAATATTCTGGAGTCAAAAAACTATAATACAAGCAGCGATGGGTATGATATAGAGGGTTGACAGTTCACAATAATTTCTTAGGAAAACTAACAGGGTCTAAATTACAGGAGAAAAACAATACCAAGATAAATAATACAAAGGGAGAGTGCAATATAAGGGTGAAAACAATACAAAGACTAATACTACAAAGGGAAAATGCAATATAAGAGTGAACAATAAGCTAAAAGTATTTTATTCTTATGCTTGCAGTGTGAGAAATAAAATGGATGAGCTCAGGGAAACACACAAGCAGAGGATATAAATATCATTGGGATAACTGAAAGTTGAGCATGCAGTGAAGATGCACAAATTTTAGAATTGAGTGGATTCACAATGTTTAGGGACCAACATAACTCCAATTTTCAAAAAGGGAATACTAACGGCCATATTTACAAGTCTCGAGTTAACTCGAGGATCAGTTGATCCGCGAGTAAGAGTTAACTCGAGGATTAGCAAGAACGGTATTCTCAAACAGCGTGTTAAGTGATCCGGGGATTAAAATGAGGCGCTCGCTGTGATTGGCTACCTCACGATCACGTGGTATTGTTTACATTGTTTACGACGCATCGAATCTGCATTCATACAGATCAAGCACGTACTTCGCCGTAGAATTGATTCCAAATTGTGAATAAATAGGACTCGTACAGCATTTTAATATGGGTTTGGGAAAAGAAATGCTAAGGTATTTAATTTCAAATTGGATTTTTATGGAAACCTAAATTTTGCAAGAAAGAATTGTACACAATGTCTTGACAGATGTATGTCAGTATGGTCTTGTCACAATGTCTTGTCAGTATGGGTGTCTGAAAGTATGGGTCACCCATACACCCATCTCACCCATACACCATACACACCTCAACATCCATACTGTCAGTATGGGTGTTGGTGGTGTGAAAAGTGACTTACAATGTCAATTTTTTTCATTCGTAATAAATCAACAGAATAATTTTTATTCTACGACGAATTTGTATCTGCAATGGTCGTTTTCTACCGTTCGAATCTCTGGCTTATAGGACAGAGGTGGCGCCATCTACCTTTTCGCTAAGCTGCTTGGTTAAGATTATGCAGCTATTTTTATTTTCATTTTTCTTTAGAATTTCAATAAAAATATGTTTACATTTTTCCATTTAAGCAATATTATGATGAGGAGATTAGCTGCTATGCTGTAGGTGCTCCGCAATGACAGATCTAGTTCAGTCGTCGCAAGAATTCTGCAATTGAGAATAGAATGAAATGTGTCATCCATTTTGATTTTCATGGTACTGTGCATGCGTTAAATGTAATTCGCGAGTTAACTCGCCGATTTCGGAGGATCAAAATGTAACGCCGAAACGGCAGTTTAAACCACGGATCAGGACTTGTGAATACGGTTTTTTCGATAACTCGCGGATTATCGTTGATCCTCGAGTTAACTCGGACTTGTGAATACGGCCGTAAGTGATCCAGGCAACTATAGACCAGTAAGCCTAACATCAGTGATTTGCAAAATATTTGAATTTCTGTTAAAAAAGCATGTAATGTTATACTTGGAGGAGGGGGGGGGGGACTGTTATCAGATAATCAGTAACGGTTTAGGAAGGGCAGATCCTGCTCTACAAAACTTTTGAAGTTCTACGAAAAAATTACTGAGGAGTTGGATAATAAGAGCAGTGTACATATCATGTATATAGATTTTCAAAAGGCTTTTGATAAAGTACCTCATGAGGCATTACTGTTTAAATTGGAAAGGCTGGGGATTCAGGGAAAAACATTGATATGGATAAAGAATTGGTTGTTGTTGTCGTGTCTATACATACAGTACTAGTGCAAAAGTTTAGAGTCCTCCAAAAGCCTTGGTGACAAGATCTGCAAGTTCTGGAGCTCGATGGCTATGGAGGATTTTGATTGGGGCTCCAAGTTGAAAGAGGGAACCAATAATGGCCTGGCAGTCAAAGTCTGGAGTTAGTTGCGATTGGGGACAGTACCTGCAGATGGGATATTATTTTATATTAGTTCGTGAAATCTTCATGCCTTTGAAATGTCCAGTACGTAGCCTAGCTATTGTAGAGGAGAGGTTTCTTGGGCAATTTAGATCGGGGATTGTTGCCTTGCTAAAATGCTGGTTGTATATCCTTCGCCTGGCGACGGCATTCGCATCTGCACAGGTGACTACTCGAGGTTGATCTTCGTCGCGTGCTTCCTTTGCAAGGGCATCTGCACATTCGTTCCCCTCAATTCCAACATGAGCTGGGATCCACTGGAGAGTGCAAGGTATACTTAGTAAATAGAGAAGGGTATTAATTTCTTGCGTTATTGTTTTACCATTATGTATGGCTTCGAGTGCTGATTTTGATTATGAGAATATTACAATTTCTTTAATTGAGTCGTTTAGAGAATGAGAGCGACAATGGGTAAGATCTTCTTTAATAGCGATTAATTCGCTAGAAGTTTGAAGCAATTTGGCCAGTGGGTATTTTGAGTTTGACGTTATTTCCTGAGGGGTAAGTGATGGAGATGCCTGCGCCGCCTCTATTACAGTCAACATCAGAAGAACCATCTGTATAGACTATTGCGCTGTTTTCTCTGGAAAGTGAACGAACAGTGTCTTCACCTTTTTGTAATAATACTTGGGTCGGTTCTCTCTTTGAACATGGGTCCAGTAGGTAAGAATTGATTTTAGTATACATAGGGGGCTTGGAAGGAAAAAGTGGTTCTTGAGTAATGTCCAGAGAGGAGTGGTCAAGATGGATGGCCCCTCTGATGTCTCTGTCAAATTGCAGCGTTGATGATCTCTGAAGCCTTGACTTACCTGTCCAAGTATCGAAAGCTCTGTGAGCAATGTGGTCCTTATTGTGGCTTCTGATTTTTTTAGTGAATTTTAGAGTAGCAAGTTTCCGTCTGTTTTCAAGGGAAACAAGACCGCTTTCGAGTTCGGCCTTGGTGTTATTAGTAGAGGACACTGCACCAATGATGATTTTTGATGCTCTATGTTGGACTGAGTCCAATGTGTCTTTAACAGATTTAGACGCATGTGCCCAAATGGGGGAGCAATGCTCAAGTACTGGCCTGATGACAGTGCAGTAAGTATTTTTTAATGTTGATGATCTCGAGCCCCAGTTTGTGCCACAAAGTTTGCGTAGGATGTTCAATTTCTTTAGACCCTTATTTGCCGTGGTTTTCATATGTTCAGTAAATCTCAGTTCTGGATCAGGATCACTCCCAGGTATTTAGGATTTTCAACGCGTCCAATAATGTTTTTTTGAATATTTAGGACCGGTTGAAAGGTTCCACGATTTTTCTATCAGTTGAAAAAACACAATAGTTAGACTTATTAGGGTTTATAGTAAGTTTGAGATCTTCAGCCCAAGTTGCAATGCCTTTCAAGCTGAGGTTCAGGAAATTCTGAGAAGTTTTGAGATCATGATTTGTGCTCCAGATGGCAATATCATCTGCATAGCAGGCGATCGTGGTATTCTTATGGATGTAGGCATCGATTGTGTTCATGTAAAGAAGAAAGAGCAGAGGGTTCAAGACAAGAGCCTTGTGGTACACCAGCATATGTTTTACGGGTCTTAGAGGCGTCAAACATATTGAAAACAAACGTTAAACATACATCCATTGAATCTGACTGAGAAAAGTCTGTTTCTCAAGAAGTCGTTAATCCAAACAAGTGTATGTCCTTCGATGCCGACTCCAAGGGCAATGTGGACGAGTTTTTGTCGCCAAACACGGTCGAAAGTAGAGGACAGGTCGAGAAAAACATGGACTGATTTTTTCATTAAGTTTTTTCTGTAGTCCATCAATAATTGATTGGCAAAGGTAAAAGAGCTGATCCATTGTGCTGTGATGAGCTCGGTAGGCCGTCTGGTAGAAGTGTAATTTTCTCTCTTGAATTAGCCAGTTCATGATTCTGAAGTGAATCATTCGCTCCATAAGCTTGCACAGTTTACTGGTGAGTGATATTGGCCTGTAGCTTTTGCAGTCAGAGACATTTTTGCCTGCCTTCAGAATCGGAACAAGAATAGAGGTTTTCCAAATTTTTGGGAGCTTGCCAGAAGTCCAGGAGAAGTTAAAGATATCAAGTAACTTTCTTTTGGCTTTTTAGCCGAAGTGTTGAATCATGCTGCCAAAGATGAGGTCGGCGCCTGGAGCTTTCTTTGGATCAAGTTTTAAGAGAGCAGAGTCGAGTTCTTCAATTGTGAAAATGTTGGAGAAGTGTTGTTCTTAGGGGCTAAAAAGAGCATTTAATTAGTCTTCTTGTGGTCTTAAGGGTGGCTTTTTTTTGTCTGTTTTGCTGAAAGCGAGTTTGCTGTTGTTGGCATAGAATTTAGCTAGCATATTGGCACTTTCAGTATTCGTGCGAGCTAGTTTTCCACGGCAGTTTATGGAGTTCGTCTCCTGAGCAACTTGTGGTGGTTGTGAAACCCGATTATTCAGTCTTAATGATATTCCAGTGTTGTGATGTCTTTTATGAATTTTTGATGAGTAGTGCAATAAAGAATTGGTTATTGGGTAGAAAGCAGAGAGTGCAGGTAAAAGGAAATTATTCACAGTGGACAGAAGTTAAAAGTGGGGTGCCTCAGGGACCAGTTTTATTTATAATTTTCATAGATGATATAGGTCAGGGGATTAAGAATAGAATCGGTATATTTACAGATGTCTTAAAAATATGGGGGACAGCGGATACCAAGTTACAGATAGAGAATTTACAAGGGGATTTTGTTAAGATATACGAATGGGCTGTAAAATGGGGTAGGTCATTTAATATAGGGAAATGTCAAGTTCTGCATATGGGTTACAGGAACAGTGGAGCCGAGTACTGTCTGCAGGGAGTAAAGGTAAAGGAGGGATAAACAGTCAAGGTTCTTGGGGTGATAATTCACAGTGATTTTAAAATGGGTCATCAATGTTCAGCTGCGGGTAAAAAGGCTAATAGGTTATTGGGGTACATTAAAAAGACTGTAACTTCAAGGGATAAGAATATAATCTTGCCGTTATATAAGGGCTTAGTAAGACCACATCTAGAATATGTTGTACAATTCTGGACTCCATTTATGAGAAAGGATATAGAATTAATTGAAAGGGTTCAGCACAGAGCTACAAAATAATAAAGGGGATAGCAAATCTCAACTATAATGAACGTTTAAGTAAGCTAAACATGTATACACTGGAAAGGAGGGGGAGGGATTTGATTCAGCTTTTCAAGTTGGTAAAACAAGGGGACACAGAGGGCTTAAATTTCAATAGGGATAACAGAACAAGAGGCCATGGGTATAAATTGAATAAGACACATTTTAATCGGGATTTAAGGAAAAACTACTACTTTAATAGGGTAATAGACAATTGGAACGCGTTGTCAGAAAATATAGTTAATTCAAAGGGAGTGTATGAATTTAAGATACAATTGGATAGTCAGTGGGAATTGGGGAATTCATAAACAAAGGACTTGTTGGGCTTGAGTCTGTAGCTGATCGTCAATATTTGTATTTGTAATGTTAAAATATGATTTCAATTTGAAAAGCGTTTTTATATTGTATCTTCTTTGATTATTTTACGCATAAATCATAACATTTAATCACCGATAGTTTCGTGGAGCTTAACCAAACCTCGTTCTTGGGCCATAAAATTCAATCATTCTCTTCGGGATGCAACCTTAGAGAGGGGAGACTTGGAGTGGTGTTTCTGGCGAAGTTCTCAGAAATGGGAAGGTAAAAATCACTCTCGGGGCAGTGAATGTCTGGTGAGGGATAACTTAAAAATTGCGCTCGTTTAAGGTGTTCATCAGTTGCGTGTTTCGCATGTTCAATATGCCCTCAATTGCGACATAAAACGATACAACGACGCGCTGTAACGATGCTTGCGCTCACATAAACTTTGAGGCAGTAGGTATTCTAATATTTTTCCTGATATCCGTAGAATTCGGACTCTGCACTTAAAATAAGAGAAATTAGACCACATGGATTAAACAGAAATGGTCTTGAAATGTTCAAATGCAAATAAATGTGTAGGCTTTTATTCTCAGCCTTCATTTTGATGAAATTCACTTCAAATTGTTTTCCTATGACTGTATCGCATAAACGAAGTTTCATATCAATTCATCTTTGACCACGGACAAATAATCTAAAACCTTTGTGCATGCTTTATATTGTAACATTTCTTTTGGTGCAATTAGGGTAGTGGTTGAGTTCAATATTTTCAAATCCATTCAATTGCACTATCATAACTTTGTATGGGAATTTGCAAAATTACTATGTCTATTATTATGGACAATATTAGTAATCACTTAGGATAGCTAGTTTTCATTAAATTATTAGTAGAATGACCCTCTGCTGCTCGGGGAGGTTGAAAAGAAGTCATAGAATAAAATTCTTAATCCCTTCAGAGGAAATACAGATGTCACTTAAGTATTTTAATAATTCCGCTTACATTTTTAGAATTTCTACAATTTAATTTGTAGGCAAAAAATTATCAGCTATGTCTCAATTTTATCAATTATCCATGTAATTTTGAATTGCATCATTGTTTTCTTTGAGGCAATGACCATAATCAAGTAGTGATACACGAAATGAAAAAGCTTGGATTAAAATGGGGTCCAGCTACACTCTACGTTTATGAGCGGAGGCAACAGCATTGGCGATTTTTTTGACGCACTTCTAGTAGCGAGTTACGGTAGATTAAGGCAACCCATCTGTCTACGGTTATTGTGGTTTTCATGGCAACCTCGGCAAACGGTACCTTTCAATTTTAATTTCGGTACAGCAACACTCTACGTTTATGAGTGATGGCAACGGCTTGGCGATTTTTCTTGGAGCACTTCTAATAGCAAGTTACAATAAATTAAGGCAACCCATCTGTCTTTAGGGTTGTTGTGGTTTTCGTGGCAACCTCGACAAATGGAAACTTTCAATTTTCATTTTGAATATTCTAGAAAGTTCTTCCAAAATCCGTTAAAGTCGTTTGATTTCATTGGTTCGTTTGAAATTTTTTCTTTGCTTCCATTGGTTATTTTTATTTTAAAATAACCTTTGATTGCATTGATCCTTTTAGATTTTTTTCTATGATACCATTGGTTCATTTATTTGTATTTCTACAGTTTTGAAATTTTTATTTTTTAACATTTATCATGAAATGTTTAAGAGTTTAGTTTTTTTTTTACCATTTTCGCGTTTTGCCTATTTTATCCCGCAAGCGTTCTGAAGCTATCGGGTTGTATTACTTCTTGCTTTTTTTTTCTTTTAAAAATCTTTCTCTTTTCAAACAACCTACTGTGTTTAGTGTAATTGATAAAATTTTAGGGTATATTCTTACCCAACATTCGCAGCTTAGTTTTTCTGCTATTTCACATATGTGTTTTGAAATGTGTTTAAACTTACTACTTTTTGCGAAAGTTTTTTTAAAATATACTTTTTAAAACGGTTTTAAATGTGTTTTCAAGTTTTCATTTTCCGATGTGAAAAGAAAAAGAGTTATGAAATAATTATTTCCTTGGCGACTTTAGAAGTGTGCCAAAAAAAAAAAAAATCCCCGATGCCGTTGCCACCGTTCATAAACATAGAGTGTAGCTGTACCTCCATTTTTTTTTTTGTAAATACTAATAAAACATTAATTTGTGATTAAATTGTCAAAATTTTGAATTTCAACCGAAGCTTCTTAATCTGCAAAAACCATAAATTTAAATGAGATACATTAAGCGTATGGAAAGGTTATCACGTCTCGTGTTTTTAAATGCGTAGATTATTGAATGCAGTGATGAGTTTTTACTAACTAGCCATAATTACCAGGGTTGAATATATTAAATATTAATGGAAAAGTGATCAGACTTATATTTCATAAAAGAATGCTGATATCATTTAAGTGAGCTGAAAATAATGTCTGATATCACTAACATTTTCAGGGACAGGGACTTTGTCGTCTTAGAAGACACCATCACCATTGGGGAACAAATTTTGTACCATGGGATGGACTTGATCGACCAAAATGTTCACATAATCCTTGGCCTTAATGGGCCCTTGCAAAGTAATCATTTGGAGCACAGAAAACCACGTTATGACTGCCCAAACCATCACAGAACCCCCATGCCATGTTTCACTCTTGGCAACAAGCAGTCTATTATAGGCTTGGGATGGCGTTCGACAGACGTAAACTCGACCAGAAGTGGGGGTCATCCGATCAAATTACTGTCTTCCATTGCTCCATAGTCCAGGCTTTATGAGTTAAACGCCATTTTTTCCTGTTACAGGCAATAGCATCACTGATGAAAGGTTTTTTAATTGCAGCTCGGCCAGAAATACCCTGCTTATGGAGCATTCTTATTGTTTTGGTACTCGCAGGGTTTGACAGCAGCAACATTTGCAGCTGTGGTCTTCTTATTTTTATTCACAATCCTCCTTAATGATCGTCTGTCACGAACACTCAACACAAACTTTCGTCCGCGCTGTGATTTAGCGTATGATGTTTTTCCGCTTTTGAAATATACTTAATAAATCTTAGGTACAGCACCTCTTGAAACACTAAACACTTCGGCTACCTTGCTTAAGGCAGCATCAGACGAGCTCCAACAATTTGCCCACGTTCGAAGTCTGTTAGCTCTGACATGATGCAATTACAACTTCACAGAACAGTGCACCGACGACGACTGACCTGCGCAGCGTTTTTACGACGTTGTTTAGGTGGCGTCAGTAGGCGAAAACAACAGCGCCACCTACACATTTCACTAGAATAAACATTTCTTTTCAAGCATGCATTTCACGAGGTGTTTCCATATTTTTTTGTCCAACCCCTGTATATATATTTCCCGGATCTCTATCTATAATTGATATGGAGTACATTTTAACTAATTGCTAATATAAATGACCTTTAAAACAAAGTTTTAGTATAACAACAGTCTCTTTCTCCTTCTACCCCTTTTAAAGTGTTGAGAACCAGTTCTAATAATCATTGTAGAAGATCTGACTATTATGTTATCAACATTGCCAATAAAGTAGAAAAGAACTAGTTCTGTAATAAATAACCAGCAGGTAAAAAAAAAACCACTATATTTTTCGGTGCTTCGAAGGAATGTCCACGCGCATGTTGATGTGCAGTGACGTGGACCGAGAATAATCAAAACAACTCTTAAAAGAACGAAAGTACAATTGAGTCAATAATTTATTTGAATCAATCTTGGTTACACAAGTTCTACACTTGTAAAAGGAATAAAGTTTTAAATATTACATGTAGGGGATGCCGAATGTAAAAGTTCTAGACTTCAATCGCTTTTCGTTGAAACTGGCGAAGCATCCAACTTCTCAATCTTGTGTTTTGGGCAGTTCTTTGTCTGGTTACCATCCATATTAAGTCATCCATTTGCTTGCACCTTTCAGCGACATCTTGAAACTCTGGTTAGCCATTTTGGCTAAATGTGCATTAAGAGAGTAATAGCAGATGTTATAATTTGTTCATGTGGGTAAGATGCTCGTAGTACTCTAATAATCTGCTGAATGTATATTAATTTACTATTAACTGCATTTTTAACGAAACGACAAAAACTTTCCATTTTGAATGCAGGAAAAACTTGTTTGCTACTGCGTGACTCGTTCGTCTATCGTTGGCTTGGAGCAGGACTTATATTTTTTCGTGGAAATACACGCACGCATATTTTCATAACGATGAGCTGCTTAAAAGATACATTACTCTATAACAAATTATTACAAGATGAAGTCTGTGCGTGTGTCTGCTATACGGAGGTGTCCAGACGTATCTATAGGACTTACAGTAATGAAATTTGGCACATCCTAAAGGTGACTGAATAGACCTGGCAATTTTAAAATTTAATTTAGAACATTTTTTAATTAATGTGTTTTTCTTAAAATTTGGCAACAGTGTAAAGAGATCGGATTCTGAATTAATTTGTTTCCTTTCTTTTCCTGAACACAAACGATTCGAGCGAAGCAAAACAAATACACATTCTTTATTAGCGTTTTTACTTTTTTATTCTTTAGTCCAAGTTTCTAATTTCGCAATAGTTAAAATTGTGAAAATTTTACACCAGATGGATACCTCAGGTGACGTGCCCGTATCAGTCTTCTGGCCGACCCTCTTCACCCAATGGTGCAAACTGTGATTCCTGATAAACGACCAGTCTTGCATGATGATAATGCCCCCATTCACACCTGTGGAATTGCCCGAAACTGGTTTTATGAACACGATGATGAAATAGAGCACCTCATTTGACCTCCTCAGTCCCCTGATCTCAATGTAATTGAACCTTTGTGGGGTATTTGGGTAAACATGCTGCGCAGTCGATTCTCCACCTCGAAGCACACTTTCTGAATTAGGGACTTTTTGCAATTTGAGTGGGAACCTCTGAATGTTGTACGTTACTTGTATTTGTCAATTTTACGTCGGATACAAGCTGTAATTCATGCAAAGGAGGACCAACGGTCTATTAATAAAAAAAAGTTCTCTTTTCACAGGTGTTCACATTATTTTGTCCAACCCCTGTAGATACCTTATATGTTTGATTTTCTTTTAATAAATAATTTATCAAATAAATATTTATGTTTTTTGGTTTGCGAAGCAAACCAACACCACGGGCAACGCCATTATGGCTCTTATCCAATAGGCTACGAATTAGCAAGCCAATAACCCCACAAAAGCAACTGTCACGCAGTAGCTAGTTCTAAGATATCTTTTCATATATTAGGTACTAGTCACTGCGTGGCTAGCCCGGCGTTGCCCGTGCCCGTGGCAAAACAACACCAAGGTCAACGCCGTGATGTAAGTTATTAATCTGATGTAAAATGTTTTCATAGATTTCAAATCCGTTGAGATTTTCAATCTATCTTTAGCGATTCCGATTTTACGAAAAAGAATTAACAATCCCAGTCAAAATTATTTTTATTTTTTGCTCTCATTCCCTGAAATAAAATAGGACAAGGAATGTAATCTGTTTCATTTTTTTTACTAACGCGAAGGGCAGAAGATGCAATCTGTTTCTCGTGATGTCACAATCTCTTGCGAAAATATAAAAGATATTCAATTTAAAAATTATTTATTTAAAGAAAATCATATTTTTAGGTATCGATCTAAAGTGAAATTTTCCGCAGATTTCAAATCCGTTGAAATTTTTACTCTATCTTTAACGGTCTAAGACAGGTATGGGCTAACTTTTTTGGTCGCAGGCCAAAAATCGAAAAAAAAAAGTTTGGCGGGCCAAGATAAATTTTTCTAAAATTTTAGAAACAATATACAAGTATTACAATTTAAATATGTTAATGAGATGAATGAAATTGCGATTTCATTTTTAAAAGTTCCTTATATTGAGGTTCGAAGTGAGATGTACTGATTCTAAGGAACGAGGCTAAATGCTCATCTGTCAGTCTACTTCTGAAATAATTCTTTCCAAGGTTCCATAGTTGAAAACACTTGTTCACATTTATTAGATGAAGCAAACATAGCAGAGATTTTCTGGGCGTGAGATATTAAGTTAGGAAAACTTACTTTCGATAATGATTTGTAAAACTCTAACTTTAGCATATTTAGAAACAACTGCTTGAGATGATTGTTAGATTGCAACTCAATTAATTCAAGCTGCAAATCTGACCTCACTGCTTCACAATTTACGTTGAAAGGCATGGTAAAAATATCCAATTCTGTTTGAATGGCACTGAAATCTTGAAATCTGCTTTCGAACTCAAAATGCAGTTTTTTCAAACCATCTTCATGAGCTTCTCTTCATTTACTGAGGGTATTGAATTTAACCTCGAGAAATGAGACAAGTCGTTCTTAGTTAGCTGCCCAGCAACAGAAACCTAATTGTATCAATTATTAAATTCTATCGTCTATCTAAATTATTTGGCTTTTTCATAGTGCATTGTCACTACCTTTAACTTTCTTCGGATGGTATGTAGTATCCGATACGTTACAACTTTCGTGCGATGTATTGCCAATTGTGGTAACCTTCCCGTTTTCGCGCTTTTCTTAGTTTTAAGGCAACCCTAGATATTTTCTCCTGACGATAATAAACGGGTCTCATGATTGGTTAAGGAAGAAAATACGCTTTTCCACTTTTATTTTTAATGTAGAACGGAATTAAAATTTAGACAGTCTTTGAAATTGTTGGGTGCATATGAATTTTGCTCTTGATTTATAAAATCGACTTGTTTTATTAATTTTCAAAATTTTTAGGATAAGTTTGGAAAGCAGATTGTAAGTTACAATTTTTTAAATTTGTCACTTTATTTAAATTTCAATTAAAATTTCGAAAAAAAATTTGGATTAAATTTGATTTTTGAAATTGCAGATTGGAATTTAAAATTTTTTTCCCCTTTTGGTTGCTCATTTCCCCTTAGTTGATTTGATATAGCAGTGGATAGTGTTATTAAAACGTGGAGGTGACGAGATGTTTCAGATTCATCTAACACAATGTAAATAGTCTTCAGGTATTTAATCAAAAATGTACTATTCATGAGTATTCATTGTCAGTTGTTTTAAAATGGCCATAACCTCATCTTGAACTATTGCTTCACATTCTTCATAGGAAACAAATTTGTTTTTAGTGTCATGTCATCTTGACATGAAGCGGATCTGGTAAGAAGCTTCAAAACATTCAATGACATTTGCCACATAATAGCAAACACTCTTTCTACCAAATACTTTGACAATTACATATTCATTAAATGCATTTGAGTCGGGTCGCAAAGATTCAGACAATGAGTAGAATGACAGAACATTAAGTTTTTCACTATTTTCAATTTATCTATGTAATGTGATTTGGTCATGTGAATCTCTGAAATGCACATGTTGTATCTCCCAAAATCAACATGTATCAGTATCTCATCTGTTCCAAGGTTATCTTTAGGTTGAAAATTGACCTGTATTGATGGGACTATGTTGCAAACATGCTTCACGAAGTAACGAAGCATATCATTAAATTTATTAACTAGCGCTTTGACTTCTATTTCAACTTTTGATTTAACCACTTTCTTAGCTGACTTTTTTTTATTTATTTCACTGTAAACTTCTTTCCTCTTCCATTGCTCAACACATGTAATCATTTGTCTCAACGTGTTTGTTAATGTACTTCTTTCCAGACATTCTTCTTCACTTTTTACTACATCCTGACAGCAGAGATTTAACCATCTAATCTAAATCATTGTAATTAAGAACTTTGAGGCTTTTTAATTTTTCAAAAGTTAACAAAACATTTTCATGCTTTTCGCATGCACATGTTTCTTACATCAGGTTGCAATACCCAACAGCTTCATCTGGTTTAACTACTCCACTCTGTTTGGTGGAATATTAATTTTTTTTTTTCCTTCAAACAAAATTTTCTTGTCTTTTCAATCTATTTTTTTTGCTGAGCCCTCTTTTATGTCGTAAAGTTCTGGATCATTTTTAATTCTATTTCTTTTTTGCTAAGACTCCTTCCTGACTTTCCTAAATTTGATTATATCAGATTTCTTAGACATGGTACCAACTAGGCCAGATTGACATGATACCAACTGGTACTATGTCAGAAACAACAAAGAGAATTTCAGTCATGAGGATACTTAAATTATCTCCCAACTCAATGGCATATTTTTAAGGAAAAATTAAAAGATTTTATCAGCGTACATAATCAGACCCAAAGTTACAAGTGTTCAAACATTGTAAATCAAATAAAGCTGTTAGGCTTTATTCTACAGGTTCAAATCAGAACCAATTGGCAAGTTAAATCGGTACTGGTTAGAGAAAAAACAATTGGACTGCTTATTTGTTTACCCAAGATTGTTCTTACTTTAATAAATAACCATTTATAATCACTATTTTACCATATCATTGTACAAATTCCTGATAAGAAATATTTGCTCACCTCCATGGAGGTGAAATTTCAATGGTTGGACCACATTTATGCCTAACCTAAAACAATCCCAGCCATGTGCTTTGATTTCCAGATTGTTTTGTACATTTTCTAACTATATGTTGTTGAAAAAAGTTCAGCAATAAATGAAAATATATTAAGTTAAAAAATGCCATGGCAGTGACATTGTTAAAAGAACTCAAGAATTTTCTGAGTGCAAATATAAGAAACAGACAAAATCATACTTGCTATTGAGTCAAAGATATCTTACAGTAAAGATGGCTCATTAGAGCTTCTTTTAATTACACTTTCAGACATGTACTGCCTTCTAGTAGACTTTTTTAAAGGTTATTTACTTTTTATGCAGAGCTGACAAAAATAGTAGGGACAAAATAATTTACTGATTTTTCAACATTAAATTTAATGAAAAATATAATAATTTCTGGTGCAATGAAATGAAAACTGTTTACAATGAAACTATTAATATTAAATACAGCTATTAAATAAAGGAATTTTTATACTTTTTAAGTTTCAACTATATTTTGTAACCTAGAAACAGGGTTAAGAACAGCCACGGAGGTGATATTTTCCATGTTTAATTCACTTTTTTAAGTATAAATATGCAAATATTTATTCACTTGAAGATATCTGATGAAAATATTCCTCAATTAAGATCTATTACTATTGTATAAAAATCAATTGACACATGAAATTCATAAAAAAAATATATATATACATGTGACTCAAATTTCCACTTAATTTCAGAATGACCCAGATACAGTATATCAACTTAATCAACAATTTTTTGGAATATTAGAAGTGCATGAACAAGACTCTTGGTTCGAACAAGACGTTGTAACCTGCCATACAAGTTATGACACCACGGGCATGCTTCAAGATTTTTTTGGCGATCGACTCATCTCAAGAAACCATTGGCCACCTCGTTCCGTCATCTACACATTCCTGACTTTTTTTCTGTGGGGATATTTAAAGAACAAAGTTTATGAAGATAATCACCAAACAATAGGTGATATGAAAAGTGCCATTACTCAAAAGATACAAGTCCCAGCATTTTGAAAGGTGTTTCTAAAAATATGTGTAAACTACTTCAGCTTTGGCTCCCAAGAAAATTGTAGAAATTTTAAACATTTACTATAAATGTAAGTCCAAATTTTTTTCGTTTATAAGTGCTTTTCACCATTAACATAAAAATATTTGTTTTAAAGTTTGTTGATTTTGTATAGTAAATTCACGAATCGTCAGTACAGGAACTTTTAGGACACCCTGTACAATTCATGTTTTTCAAGATCATAAATTTGTCAAAGAAATGTGAAGAATTGAAGGCACAATTGTAAATTGCAGTTTAAGTACATGCGAGAACATTACTTTAACTGATTTGTCGCAGTTAATTTCTCACATGACATTTATTAAAAAAAAGGGTTGGGTGCTATAGTGTTGGATTGTATTTTTTAAATTAGCTTTAACCCTTAACTGCTGTGTTACAAACCGTCTTGTGACTAGTGTGGAGGGGTCTCTCAGACCTCGCTCACTAAAGTGTGTATAAAGTTAATTAATATATATTAATGAAAGATTCTTTAGATAATTATTATTTATACATTTTAAATTTAGATAATTCAATTCTTAACATGAATATATTTTATATTACTATACAAGTAAAGTAGATATGTCTTCATCTGCATAAATTTCCGAATCCGTTTCATGTTTGCTTTCAATAGTATCCGAAATTTCACTGTCCCAGTACTCTATTTCCGACCAATTATCAACAATATCCTGAACTTCTTTTTGTGCTAGATACAGAGGTAGTTTCTTAGTAAAGTTTGTTACCATTTTAGACTCAGCTGAAATTCCATACTCAAACAGACTATTTCATTCAGCAAGAACACTAACGCAAATGCTGTGAAGGGTCTAAGAGACCGTGGGGGAAATGCAAATAGTGTGAAATACGAAATAGTTGGGACATCCAAACCAGTGTTGGAATGTGGCTTCTCTTGGACGTAGTAGGAAGGTACTGAATAGGACATTGACCAATATTCACTTTGAGAGGTGGAAACGACCTGTCACTCGGGGTCTGTGAGACCCATGACAGAAGTTAAAGGTTAAATAAACTTGTTAAACTTTGAATAAAGCAAAATCACTAAAGAATTTTTCTCTGTCCTATTTGTATTTTACAGGTGTTTTCTAAGGATGAATCCTGATAAAGGATCCAAAGCCTCCAAAAAAAGATATCCATGAATCAAATAGTTTTGACCTTATAAAATAAACTTATGGACTTTGAATGGTGTTGAAAATATTTCATTGAATAGATATGAAAATATTAGGTATCTTGATTCTGTTAATTGCATCAAAGTTATTCTATTGTAATCGTGGTTTGATTTTTTTAAATTACAATCAATGAACCCTGATTATATTTGTATTTCTGTTTATTGTATATTTTTGCCTGCTCATTTTGTATTACTTAAATTATATGCAACAAACAAATGTACCGCACAAAACATTATGTAATTATCGTGTTCAGCACAGCACAGTGTATAATGTAACCATATTTAAAGGTGTTTTGCTATTTAATAAAAGTTATCAAGGTTTCTTAAATGAAAAGCTCCAGAGTTCTATATTTTGAAAATTTATCACTGTTGACATTATAAGAAGACAACACTATTTATTTTTTCATTTATACAGACTTTTTTCTACATGCTTATTATTGAGATTCGCAAGAACTACACGTTCTCCTTTCTCCTAATAGCAACAAGAAAGTTTTATATAATCCAAGAATTCTTTTAATAAAATCATTTCATTTCGTTGAAACTACAACAATGTTGCCATCTCGACAACTACAAATAATAAAATGCTAACTGACTAGATTAATTAGATGCGCGCGTGTATCTTTACATTCTCCCACCTTTTGATTTAAAGTTAACAAAACTAATCAAAACAAACACATTCAGACAGTCAGATAATGATCCAATTCAAAATCAGTTCAATTTGAATAGTTCAATCCAAAAATCTGGAAGGAACGTTGACAGTTCTTCCACTTCTGGTGATAACAATCCCTTTGTCCATTGCTGGAACCTTGCTTTCATCAACAGTGGATTCGCTTGAAGAAGATATCTCCAAAGGGAAAATTCTCTGAATAGGGCGAACCGTCTCACCCGAAGATGTCTTTACTCGAACCACTCTAATGTTTCCGTCTTTACCTGGATACACTTCCACTACTTTTCCCATAGGCCAGAAAATCCTGCGTTTTCCGTCATTTTCGACGAGCACAATGTCCCCAACTTTAATGTTGTGACGTCCATCAACTTCATTTGATACTTGAACAAGTTGACTGAGGTACTCACTTCTAAATCTTTTCCACAGTATATCTCTTAACTGGTGTCTGTACCTTTTCGTGAGATTTACTTTGTCAAGCTGATCTAAATCAGGCACTCCTACCTCCCACTCAGAAACAATGAGATCGTCTGAGTCCTCGGAAACCTAAGTGGAATTTATAATTGCCTCACACTCACAAGCTCTTCAGAATTAAGCGAAGACGTAACAGCTTCTTCAGCATCTGAATCATTCGTTCCCAAAATCCTCCCCACCAAGGGGATCCATTGAATTCTTCGTGTAGCTGCTTCAGCTGCAATGACCTCCCAGTTGAGAGTCCGGAAGAGATTGTCAGCCCCTACAAAATTACTTCCATTATCACTGTAGATAGTTTTCGGTCTTCCTCTTCTTGCAATGAATCTACGGAGTCGGAGCAGAAAACTTTGGGTCGTCAGCGACACTATGAGTTTTAAATGGACGGCCCTGTACACTGCACAGGTAAAAAGGATGATCCAGGACTTCTTCCGATCTCTCAACATTAGCGGTCCCGCCAAATCTACTCCGGTAACCTCAAATGGCGAAGCGTCTCTGACTCTATTCTTAGGTAATGCAATAGGAATGCTCTGCATTCTTTTAGCTTCGTGTCTTTTACATATGAGACAGCGTGACAGGACTCTACGGATGGTCTTTCTAGTTTTAATTATCCAAAACGTTTCTCTCAGTTTTGCCATCAAAACCTGCACGCCAGCATGAGACATTTTTTTATGTATATCAGTAATCAAGTACTCAACAAGCTTGTGATATCCTGGAAGCAATATTGGGTATATGAAATTTTCTAGGTCTTTTCTTTCCGTCAACTTTGTCTTGACTCGCAAAAGACCTTCTTCATCTTTAAATATGCAAATGGACTTCAATTTTTTTAGATCTTACGAAGTAAATGCCTCTTGCTGTACTAATCTAACAAGAACCATTTCAGCGGCAGTAAGTTCAAATACCTTCAATTCTCCACTCACCCTTTTATTTTTTCTCAATTTTGCATTCGAAATAAATCTCTGCATCCAAGCAACCATTCTTAAAATCTTGTGGTACCTTGAGAAATATCCGGTAATCCATGAATTCACTTCAGCTTTACAACTCAATGTTGTTACAATATTCTTTTTTCTTTCAGCAGCAATTTCCTCTCTATTTTCAATAGGATTAGAGTGAGGCCATTCATCTTCTGTTAGTGGCAACCAATTAGGCCCCTCCCACCATCTAGATGTGATTAATTTTGTTACAGAACATCCCCTCGAAGACAAATCAGCTGGGTTTTCAGTTCCAGGGATGTGATTCCAATCTTCAGTTCTGGTCAAATTTCTGATCTCCTTCACCCTGTTATAGACAAATGTCGCCCATGGTTCGTTTCCTTTAATCCAGCACAAAGCAGTTGAAGAATCAGTCCAGAAATATGTTCTTGTTACTAGTAGTTCAAGACGTTTAATGATAAAGGAAGCCATCCTAGCTCCAATGCAACAAGCTAACAACTCAAGACGAGGAATTGTTGATTTCTTCAGCGGAGCAACTCTCGATTTGGCTTGAAGAAGCTGTACTTTGACTTGCATTACGTTTTCGGATCTCAGGTAAACCACAGCTGCATAAGAAGACTTAGAAGCATCTGCAAATATATGGAGGCTGTGTGAAGCACCATCATTCAAGGTCATGTATCTGGGAATTTTCACTACTGACAGCAAAGGTAGTTCCTCTATCCACTTTGAAAACATCTTCTTTATCTCCTCAGGCAGCTCAGAATCCCAACTTAACTTTTCCCTCCAGCTCTCCTGCAACCACAACTTTGGACGGAGCGTGAAAGGACAGACAAATACGATAGGGTCAAATACTTTCTGTACGATGGATAGAATGGTCCGCCTCGTCAATGGAAGTCCCTCCAAACTAATGTTGTTTACATCACAAAATAGAGAATCTTCCTGCTTGTCCCATAATAGTCCCAATACCTTTGTAGGCTGTTTCAATTTTCATGTTATTTGTATCAGTTTGTTCCCAACCTCTTAGATCAAATTTGGCTTCGGCCATTATTGCAGTAGCATTTGAAATAAATATCTCCGCCTCTTCTTTTGAGTCAACCGAGGTCACACAGTTGTCAACGTAAAAGGAAGTATGCAATTTCTCAGCAACAGTTTTGTAAGAGGATTTTCTTTGCATAAGATGAAAATTTATCACAGCTCCAAGCAAAAAGGGACTACAGTTCAGGCCGAAAACTACTCGGCAGTGACGAAATTCTCTAATTTCTTGTTCGGAATTCTTCCACCAGAGGAATCTCAGGAAGTCGCGATCATTGTCATTGATTGATATTTGTAGGAATGCCTTTTTTATATCAGAGATAATTCCTATCTTCTTTTCTCTAAATTTAAACAAGATTGTGGGTACTAGTTCAAGCAAATTTGGACCTTTTGCCAAACAATCATTCAAGGAAAACGAGTCTTTCTGCTTACAAGAGGCATCGAAAACCGGTCTCACCGACGTTGTGGAGTTGTCTTTGAATACTGCTCGATGAGGCAAATAGTGTACACCCTTTTCTTGTATACTCTCTGGCACTTCCTCTATCATCCCTAACTGCAACCATTCCAAGAAAACTGCATTATAATCATCAAAGCGTTCTCCGGATCTGAGCCTCTTTGTGGTTGACACTAATCTCTTCTCAGCAACTTCTCTGTTGCTAGGTAAGTTTCCTGGATCATTCACCCAAGGCAAGCTAACTTCATATCTCCCTTCTTCGTTTTTTCTCAAAGTCTTGTGAAAGTGATTTAATACTGCCTTTTCTATTTCTTCTATAGGTTGAATTTCACATGAATCTGTTATGCCTATGGCTTCCAGCTTCCACAAGTTCTCTAGACGATCGGCGTGTATTAGCATGGAGGTCACGATCGAGGATGCATTTTCCTCGGAAGAACGTCCACACATTTTACCCATGACTACCCATCCAAACAATGTCTGTACAGCAACTAGACCATTGTCTAATTTACGGAGTTCTCCGGTTAGAACTTGTCCAGCTATGTCTGCTCCGAGAAGAATTTCTATTGGTAGATCGCCTTTTCCCACATCTGTGACTACAATATGCATTCGATTCAATTCTGAACAAAGTTCTGGGGGTAATCTTGCCACATGGCCACAAATTTTATGTTGCTCCAATAGTTGGATACCACGACAGTACTTGCCATCAAGACTACTGACAGTCAATTGGTAGCAGTTGTGAGTTTTCCTACCAGAAGTTACTCCTCCAAACAGAGCATGCACTAAGCTTTCGGAACCAACTGGTCTACATCTCATCCTTTGAGCCGTCTCTTTCAATATGTAGGATCTTTGAGAACCAGTGTCAATTAAAGCTCTGACTGTCTGTTTTCTACCATTGACTTCGATATTTACTAACAAAGTTTGCAGAAATACTTCTGTGGCACAATAATTCGCTAAAGATACGTTTGTTTTCCTTCTTCATCACATTCTTTCGCCTCGTCTCTTTTCTGATTTGCAAGCTCCGAACATACTATAGCCCAATGTCTCTTTGAACAAATTAAACATTGAACTTTTGTCCTACACTGTTTTGCTCGGTGTCCTAACTTAAAACAGATAAAACATGCTTTTTTTTCCTTTATGAGATCATATCTTTTACTTAACGTCATTTTTTGTGCAGTAAAACAATCTTTACTTTCATGTTGTTTTCCGCAGAAAATGCAAATGATCTTCTCATTTCGCTTTTCAAACCTTGCTTCACTCGAAAACAGATTATTGGCTGTGGGAACCGAAACTTCAACTTGGCCTTTTTTCTCTCTACGTATTCCACCTTCCAATTATTTAAATCCCGCTTTTGCAAGTGAAATCCTTTGATCCCCTTCTACTTCACTTCTCAAGAATAATAACAGCATTTTTAATTTGTCACAGTAAGAATTTTCTTGCGAGGTAACTGCTGATTGATTACGCAACCATACTCGAAATAGATCTTCTGAAATGCATGATTCCACAAGTGGAAACAACATGGCAGCATATTTATCAGTTGTCATTCCAATGGACTCTAATGCTCGTAAATACGACTCCAATTTATCGTACAACGACGCTACATTACATTTTCCCCTTGACTCCTGAACATTTCTGATTACAAGACCCAGCATTTCTCGAACATAAAACTCAATTAATAGTTCTTCCCTGCCGAATCTATTTTTTAAACACTCAATGACGTTTCCATAATTTTCGGCCGTAGCTGGGAAACTGTCAACAATGTCACGAGCTCTACTCCCAGGAACAGTTGTTTGATACAAATAATGGAACTTGTCTTCATTTTCCATTTCAACATCATCATGTATACGTTTAAATTGACTCCAAAAAGTCAACCAATCCTTTACTTCTCCTCCGAATTGTTTAAACTCTATTTTGGGCAATTTCAGTTTACGTCTACTTGAAGTTGGAGATGAAGCGATGGACTCAGCAGTATTTAATGGTAAAACTTCACTATTTAAATGCATCTCTACTTTTACACGCACTAAATCCATTTTTTCCTTATACACTTCGATATTCGCAAATTCAAGATCGAATTCTTCATCTGTTTCGAATTCCGCATTCAAAATTTGACGATCAAGAACATCCAATTCAGCAAATAAACGCTCTAAAGTAGCTGTTTTTGTTTTTATTATTTCTTTATCGCGTACTTCTTTCAGTAACTCCTCTAAAATACAGTTAACCGTTTTCGTAAACGACGATCGTACTGACTTCCGAGTTCGTTTTACCGCTTCCATTTTCAGATGAATATTAATACATCAACAGAGTTTATTTTCATTAAAAATATAAATTTATTTCCACTTACGGTTTATCACGTCCGGGTCACCAAATATTGAGATTCGCAAGAACTACACGTTCTCCTTTCTCCTAATAGCAACAAGAAAGTTTTATATAATCCAAGAATTCTTTTAATAAAATCATTTCGTTTCGTTGAAACTACAACAATGTTGCCATCTCGACAACTACAAATAATAAAATGCTAACTGACTAGATTAATTAGATGCGCGCGTGTATCTTTACACTTATATAGTTTGTTACTTAATAAATATCCTCAACATGCATATTGAAAAATGATTTACTTTAATTTTTATTATTCTGTATAATTGAATAATATTCTAGCATAATTTAGTTAGATTATTTAATTTAAATGTTTGAACATTATTGAAATAACAAAAGTAATAAATATTATACAGTGAAACCTGTCTATAACCATTCTGTAGGGACCTAAATAAAATATTGTTATAGACAGTATCGTTACACACAGATTTCACTGTATATTGACAGTATTATGAATAAAAGGTACTGTGTACGGCACAGTATTTTCTTTAATTTATTTGCTCTGCAATAGTTCTATACTATTTTAAAAGATGACTTTATCATTTTATCCACACTTCAAAACTAAATTTCGGAGAAAACCCATTATTTTGTGCGCAAAACTGTTTCAACTGTATAGCTGATATTTACATTTTTACACAATTTGTAAACCTTATAGTATTTAGTGTAATTGCATTATTTTGTGGTAAAACCATATTCACTGCATAATTGCAGCATATTTTTTATGGTAACTGGTTGTAACTTCAATTCCATATGGTTTTGTAAACAGTTATAAACTAAAAACTACAGTAAACTTGTTCTTGACTAGTTAAAAATAGTTCTGATTGCGAAATTATACTGTATTTTTTATGGTAACTGGTTGTAACTTTCACCGATTCAATACTTTTATGTAAACAAGTGAAAACTGAAACATACAGAGAAAACTAGATCTCATGGTAAAAAACAGTTGCGACTACAAATTTACTTCATAACTTTTACGGAAAAAATGTGATATATGGCAAAATACCGTTGTGAATACGGTTTTACTTAGTAACTTTTACGGGGGAAACTTGGTCTTATATGGGGAAAACCGTCGAGAATACGGTTTTACTTCGTAACTTTTACGGGGGAAACTTGATCTCATATGGGGAAAACCGTCGAGAATACGGTTTTACTTCGTAACTTTTACGGGAAAAACTGGATCTCTTATGGGAAAAAACCGTTGTGAATACGGTTTTAATTCGTAACTTTTACGGGAAAAACTTGTTCTCGTATGGTAAAAAACCGTTATTTCTACGGATTAACTTCGTAATTTTTACGGTTAAGCACAACCAACCCAGCTGCCAGTTTAAAACCGTAAATTTTACGGGATTTTTTTTACAGTGCTGAACTGTCTTCAAGCTTGTCAAACGCTTCCTTGGCCAGCCAGATCACCAGATCTCTCTCCCATCGAGCATGTCTGGGATATGATGGGAAGGCGACTGCATCCGTTAGGAAATGTTGATGACGTAGTCCGACAATTGGAGCAAATTTGGCAAGAAATACCGCAGGAGACCATCCAAGAGCTTTATCGGTCTATGCCACGCCATGTGGCAGTTTGCATTCAGGCTAGAGGCGGGTCACCACCTTATTGAGCTAGTTACTGTAACTCTGAAATAAATCATTCAATTGTTATGAAATTTTAATTCTTTTCTATTCTGTACACAATTTTCCTATCCACCAATTTTTGTCTCCATCGGACAACTCCTTCTTGGTGCGTCGTTTTTTTTTTTTTTTTTAGAGAGAGTGTATTTACTGCTTGAAATATTCCTCGGAAGTATGATTTTCTGCTTGATTGAAAAATAAAGTATGTTTATATCAAACTCAAAATATGATTTTAAGGGTTATGTCGGTTTATCACACTCTACGGTCATTTGTTGCTACACAAGGGCTAATTAGACAGGGACCTAATGATTTTAATGAAAATATATTTTAGATGCATGAATTGAAAAATAATGCATACATTAAGCTTAAAAATGTTTAAAATTTTTGAAAAGCTTTATAATATTTTCTCAGGCAAACACTCAAGTTTTTTAAGAATAAATTTACATTTAATTTAAGTTTTTATGAAATTCTACAAATAAATATGAGAAAAACAATAAGTGGACATATTAGATATTACCTTGCATTTTTATCCGCTCGTTTTAAGAATACATACTAAGTATATCTGATCTAAAAAAGAGGTTTTACGTGTAACCACCATGGAAGTGCCTTTACTTTATACTGTTGAAGCCAAAACCATAACCGCGCCGCCATCTTGGTGCTTTAAAAACATCGTGCTCGTGCATGTTAATCAACGTGGTTATACCGTTTTTGAACTTCCATGGTTTTTTATTGACGATTTTAACCAAATAATTAGCACCATTTTCTTAGCTTTGATTTGAATATGACGTCTTGTGTCGCCTACGGGAGTACAAACCGAAAGACAAAGAAGATCCGTGGAATATCGTTTCATTGGTAAGTTTAATTTGATATATCTTTTGGCTGATAGCTGTTTGACCAGTAACTTCTAAGTGTCCAAGCAGCATTATATTCAAAATTAGACGTATTTAAAGAATTATTTCGAAAAGTTGACTGATTTATCCAAAGAGATTATTAATTAATTTATTAATTAACATAATTAAACGATTTTGATTTTTTTTCAACCTAGTATGACGTCAGCATTATATGACAGATGGTGACGTCAGCGTTATATTCAAAATTAGACGTATTTAAAGAATTATTTCGAAAAATTGACTGATTTATCCAAAGAGATTATTAATTTATTTATGAATTAACAGAATTGTACCATTTTGATTTTTTTTTTTAACCTTCCAGTTGTAATAAGAGTTAGAAACTGCTTTTTAGAAAAGTTTAACTTTCATTTAATGAAAAAGTATTACAGTCAAATAAACAGTAGCGATATTTTTAGTACATGGGTCAAAATATTACCTCATATTACATAATTTAGAATGAAACAGCTTTAGCTAATAGTTATAAAATCGAATTATAAACATTACTTTTGGTTTTCTAAAACGCATTTTGGTACAGCTACACTCTACGTTTATGAGTGATGGCAACGGCTTGGCGATTTTTTTTGGCGCACTTCTAGTAGCGAGTTACGATAAATTAAGGCAACCCATCTTTCGTTGCTGTTGTTGTGGTTTTCACGGCAACCTCGGCAAACGGAAACTTCCAATTTTCATTTTGAATATTCTAGAAAGTTCTTCCAAAATCCGTTAAAATCGTTTGATTTCATTGATTCGCTTGAAATTTTTTCTTTCCTCCCATTGGTTATTTTGTTTTTAAAATATCCTTTTATTGCATTGGTCCTTTTAAATCGTTTTCTGTGGTACCATTGGTCCATTTATTTGTATTTTGACAGTTGTGGAATTTTTATTTTGTTATAATAGTTTTCACGACAGGATTAAGAGTTTTGTTTTTTTGACCATTTTCGTTTTCATTATTTTTTTTACGAGAGAATTCTGACGTTATCAGGTATTATTTCTTGCTTTTTTTCTTTTGTAAATCTTTTTCTTTTTCAACATGCTCACTGTATTTAGTGTAGTTGATAAGTTTCAGGGTATTCTTACCATTCGTAGCTTAGTTTCTCTGCTGGTTCACAAATGTGTTTTGATATGTGATTAAGCTTACTACTTTTTGTGAAAGTTTTTTTAAAATATACTTTTAAAACGTTCTGAAATGTGCTTAAAAAGTGTGTTGTAAAAAGAAAAAAAATTGTGACAGGAAAAGAGTTAAGAAATAATTATTTCCTTGGCGAATTTAGAATTGCGCCAAAAAAAAATCGCCAAGCCGTTGCCATCAGTCATAAACGTAGAGTGTAGCTGTACCCGCATTTTTTTGTTAGTTGAGTTCTTTTGTTTTGAGCAACTAACTGCTTGAATGCTATTGAAACCTTGGACTGTGGGCAAATTGTTAATGAGTTTTTTAGAAGACAAGCAAATACTTAAAACTTTGTAACTGTATGAAGATTTTCAAATCACGCATCTCTTGAGTCAATGTTTAAGATTATGAGTCACACTATTTATGCTTTCAGTCCTATGTTTTACTGTATTTGCATGTATTACAATTTTTGAAACAATTTATAATAAATAAGATCATTTCTATGGGTGGATTTGTGTGGACAGACATAATTTATTGAATAATCAGTCTTCAATTTATCAAGCATGTTTATTTTTATTATCGAAGTAAGTAATTGTAAAGAAGTTTGATTTTAGTGGTTTTTTAGATTGAAATACATAGGTTTCAATGCATCTATCAATTCATTGTATCTAACTAAAATAATTTTCATTTCAGGTTTTCCAAAGACCCAGAACGTAGAGATGCATGGATAAGAAGTGCATAATAAGAAGTAAAATACCACAAGAAAATAAATATTTAGAATGGAAGATTTGGCCAAAAGTGTGTGTATTTCAATGTATGCAGGAAATCAATAAAATGAATTTCGATGCCTAATTGTGGAAACCAATTTGGATATTATTTATAAAAACAAGTATGAGGGATACAAATTAGCACCAGACTATTATGCACTAGAGGGCAGAAGCTATGTGTGGGATCAGCTAATATAAATTAAAACATTACTGAAATATGGTATTTGTAGAATATCTATAATTTTACTAATCATTGAGTTTTTACCAATTTAAAAATTGTTTTAAAACATTTTGCATGCATTTTGCACGTAATGATAAAAAAAAATAGCATTGATGGTTTTCTGTTTCTTTATTGTAGTTATATTATAGCATATTCAATCACAAAATTTCAAAGCAAACGGGAAAAAGGTAGTAAATTCTTTTTATATATCATACTTAAATTATCATTTAAAAAACAAAATATTGCCAAAATTATAAATTTTTTTATATTTAACACCGTTCAATTGCAAAATGAATGAACACATCTTAATATGAAAAAAATGCGCCTTATAAAGTTTTTGACAGCGCATGCGCGGCCTCCATCTTGGTGCCTTAAAACCATGGAAATATCGGCTTCAGTTAAACCGGTAGCGAAACATTGTTATGGCACTTCCTTATCTTTCGTACTTCCATGGTAACCACACAAGGAGTCATTCTTCAATCATTTTAAGATACCAAATAACGATTTAAAACTATAATTACATAAAAACACTCATTGTTTCCTTTTTTTTTTTTTTTTAATTACCTTTCTGTAGTTTAATAAGTTATTCTAATTTTACACTGTATTGCTCAAAATATTTTTTTAGTTAAGTAGTAGAAGGATTTACTACAAATATAAGTTAAACAAATAATAAAAAGATGGAAAACACAAGAAAAATCAAATTTTTTTGAATCACATGCATTACCCTTCAATGTATTACAATTTGAGACAATCATATGGATAACATTATCCCAAATACGGACGTTTTGCTCACCGATGGTTTTTTTTTCAATTTTTACATCATTCCGAGAATTAAAAAAAAAAAAATTTTAAACCTGGACTTAATTGATAAAACAACGCAAAATAACGGACATGTTCGGAGTAAATACCACATAGAAAAAATAAAATATTTACAAGTGAAATTTGTTGCTTTGTATTAAATATGCTACTTTTTTTTTAATTATTCGTATTCATGAGAAACTACTAAAAAAAGTAGTTGATGTGTATATACACACGAGGATTTTTAAAAATTTTCCCCTTTAAAACACCAATTTTTTTCCCAGTGGCTATGCACTCGAGGGAGGACGCAGAAGCACAGTGAAAATATGAAGGAACATCTTCTGGACTAAACAAAACCAGTGCTCCAGTGTAAATAAAATTCTCTTGGTTAAAATAATAATTGCACAAATATAAACTAACTAACTAACTAACACCAACACACACTCCCGTGCCTAGTGTCGTGAGACACTGTACCAGTTTAAATAAGTGTGGTTGGATGAGTAGAGCATGCCACCAAGGTGACATGTCTACCCAGAATGTTAGAGCACATTACATTACATTTATACATCCTTACATCTATACAGTATATACATTAAATCATTATACTAGGTTACATTATAAATATATATATACATCATGCAAGGTGAGAAAAAAGTTCGTTTTTCTTAGTCTCTTAGGATAATCAAGTCCTGATGATTTTCAATGAATCTCACCATGTTAATAATTTTAACCCTCGAGCCCTTGTTGCATGCAATGTTCCTGAGCCATGCAATTTTTAGGTGGTCGGCAGGTGTTCTCATATGCCATGAGGCTGTAAGGGGGCAAACTGTGATGTAATGTAGAGGTGTGCCAATTTCACCACATGAGCAGTTTTCGGACTTGATTTTCTTAAACCTCGTTAGGTAGGATGGGAATGGGCCGTGCCAATACCTCCTAGAGATAAGAAAGCCGAACCACTACGTCACTAGAAAGTAGTGACGTCACAAAAATTAGGCGATGATAGGAACGCACTGGTTACGAAGAACTGAAATATCTACGTACACTGTGTGGTGAAAATTGACGAAGGATTGTTTTCAACTTTCATAAAGTTAGATTTTTGTTGAAGCATATTTTTTAGTACTCAAAGCAGTATTAATATATCTTTGAGTGTTCAGTTCCTCAACTACGAGGTAACTACGATGAAAAATCCCAAGTTTCAAGACTTCAGCTTCCCATCTGATCCAGAGCTCGGAAGAAAATGGATATCGGCAATTCCGAGGAAGGATTATGTCTTAACTAACAATTTTGAAGTAAGTGAAGATATTTTTTTAAGTTGGCATTATATTCTGTAGTTTTATAATGATCGAAGCATATAGAAAACCTCATGAATTGAAAAAATATAAAGATAGTTTTGTGTGGTGACTTTTGTTTTTGAGTAAAAATATAACGTAATTTGTTAAAAGCCAGCAAGAACCCGGATTGGATATATGCAGTAAAAAGACTTGGTTGAAACTTATACATGACTTATAAATGATAAAGATATGGTAAATGATAAATAATTGAGTATATATAAAGTTACGGTTTAAAATGTATAAATCAATAATAGTGATAACAATACAGCAAAACATCTTAATTGACTTTAATAATGATTAAAAAACAATTCGAACAAATAATGAATAAGCCCAGTATTATTTTGTTAAAATATCCTAAACCTCTCCCATGTCATAATATCAACTTGGAAAGTTTGCTGTTGAGTGACATGAATTTAATATTCATAGACAGTATTGAGATAAGAGTTGAAAAATAATAATTTTCATTGAGTAAAATGCATGTTTTGATCATTTGTAAGGCATTATAATTTTGTAAAATACTCCATGTTTATGACAGTAGCCAATCAACAAAAATAGTAATAATGCAATTTTACTTTAAAAAAAATAAAAGCATATACATTGAGAGAAAATTTTGTCGAGTAATAATTCATAATTATCCTTCTGCGTCCTTCTGAAACTGTCTGGGGGAGCTCTGCATTTCTGTATAGACATATCGCACCCTGGCAAGAAAAGTGACACAGCTCAAAATTGCAGAATTTGAGAAACATCACTTAAAGGATATTATAAAACATTGAAATAGAAAAGCTTTCTTTAAATTTTAGGTAAGTATTTATGGTGGTAACTTCTATTATATTCTACAGGGTGTCCTAAAAGATCCTGTACTCCAACTTTAAAAAAATTTATTGCCAGTGTTTTTTTTAATTATTGAATTTTATCGTCTGCATATTGTTTTATCGACTCTTTAATTTTTATCGTTTGATTTTCTTTGCACTCAAGTTGTGCGATAAAAGAGTTCCATGTCATTTTGTTCTTCATTGCAAGATAAATTTATCATGCATTCAGATTTGTCCTGTTTAAGGCTTATTTAGAATATAAATCGCATGAAAGATGTAAAGATTTTTGGCGACAGAAATATCCAAAGGATGCAATACTAAGTAAAGATACCCTGTATCAACTTATTCACCAATTTGTTGCATTATTAGAAGTGAATGAATGAGACTCTTGGTTCCAACAAGACGTTGCAACTTGCCATTCAAAATGTTTTGAAACAACCATGAGCATGCTTCAAGATTTTTTGGCGATCACCTCGTCTCAATAAACCTTTGGCCATCTCGTTCCCCAATCTGCACATTCCTGATTTTTTTCCTGTGGGGATATTTAAAGAACAAAGTTTATGAAGATAATCACCAAACAATAGGAAATCTGAAAATTGCCATTACTCAGCATCTTGAAACGTGTTTCTAAAAATATGAGCAAACTTCAGTCTTGCCTCCAAGAAAAAGATGGAAATTTTGAACATTTATTGTAAACGTAAGTTCAAATTGTTTTTTTCTACGTTAGGTTGAAAGTGCTTTTTACCATTAGCATAAAAATTATTGTTTTGAAGTCTGTTGTTTTTGTATAGTAAATTTACGAATCGTCAGTACAGGAACTTTTAGGACACCCTGTATTTAATAGTAATATAGGGCACCTCATACATATTTTTCAATAACATAACATCAAAATTTTAATTTTTTGACTTCACTTTTCTAGCCGGGGTGCGATTTATGTGTGTTTGTGCGTTAGAAATTTAAATAAGAACTCTATTTTAAAATTATTACATAATTTTAGGTTTCTGAACTTCACTTTGTCAAGTGACATCAGGTACGTCGCAGAAGAGTTGGACGAAAAAAATGGAAGGAAAATTTATGTTAGCCTTTGTAAGCCTCGGCTTCAAAAGGCAGCGATCCCCAGCATTTGGAAGGTGTTGAAATGATCAATGTGCCAACTTGCTATTCTGTATTAAAAAAAGAAAAGGGCATTTTATTTCTTATTATCTCAACGTCAGCACTAGTGATATCCTTGTCTGTAGTTGTTGATTCAGATTGTTTTATAAAAGCCTATAAAGAGAATGTTATGATCTCTGAAATTGGAAATTACAAACTTCCCCTTTCATATTAATAACATCAATACTTTAGATTCCATTCTTTTGGAAACATCAAACCTGAATGCTCCAAATGGAGACGGTAATGTTAAAAATATGTTTAGTTTAACGCAGAATGTACTGAAAGACTTATTGAAGTGTGTCGCAAGTGAAAGTCAAAGCTTATTAGTGGGTTTGTTGCTGAACAACTATCACTTGCTGAAAATCACAAGAATCGAAATCGGTACAGTTCTGATTTCTTAATTTTAAACAGTTTGATCTTTACCATATCCCCACACGCGTATCTATTTTTAAGAATTTGTGGATTTGTAATTATACCCTATCCTTCGACAGTAAAGAGACTGTTCAAAATTTAATGTTGATCCCTAAACTGAAGGACTTGATAATAATTTTTTATTATATGCTTAGGAAAATATTTTACACTTAAATGATGCTGACAAATATGTATCATTACTTATTGATGAAATTCATTTGAAAGCCTTTCTTGATTATAAGGGTGGTGATATTATTGGGGTATCCTATAACTGTGAGAAGGCAACTAATTCTACTTATGTATTTATGCTGCAAAGTATAAAATCTAGTTATAAAGATGTTATACACATTTTACCCGTTAAGACAATTATTTTGAACATTCTTTATGATTTCTTGTTTAAAATTGTTATAGGTCTTGAACATCTTGGTTTTAAAGTTGGGTACATCATCAGTGACAATAATGCTATTAATCGCAAAGCTGTTTCTTTTTTTGCTTCCCCACCCAAATTGAGTATTTGTTATAATCATCCTGCTGACCCTTCAAAACCATTGTTTTCCATTATTGAACCTGTCCACATACTGAAATGTATTAGAAATAATTGGCTAAACCAAAAAAATTGTGGACAATGTATGTTTTATCCAATGTTTTACCAATTGGACAATAATTTATCGAATGCGGAACAAATCACAGAAAGATTAAAATCTGCCTCTCTCTTAACACTAAAACAGCTTCATGAAATTGAATCAAATGCTATTGTAAAATATGCTGATACACAAACAGCATTGTATCACACAACGCGTGCAATATTAGAACTAACAACTTATTGTATAGAAGAGTTAAATTTTTAGTATATATTAACTGCAAACTGATTAATTAGAAGACTGTTTTGGCAGTTATCGCCAGCTAGCAGGTGCCCAGTATAATATAAATTTGACAGAATTCTTTAAAACTGAAAAAAAATTAGAATTATATCTCTTCTTCCATTATGGTTAAGCTAAAAAAAATGGTGAAATTGATATTAGTATTTCAGATGTGAAAGATGTAGTTGAAGTTGAAAATTTGGGGGAATAAATTCAATTTTTGGGTAAAATTAATGTTTGTAACTCTGATATTTCTGACTTGAATGACACTATTCTTGCTATTGTGTTTGTAGCTGGCTATTGTGTTCATTCTCTTTCAAAAACCATCAACTGTTTATCTTGTAAAGCTCAATTATCTGTTGATAGAGAACTTGAATTAAGTTCATGTTATGCTTTGATCAAAAATCTAGATCGAGGTGGATTGAAGTATCCAATTAATGATGTAATTACCAAAGTATATGCAATTACATAATTGTATCTAAGTTATTATCCACAGACTTTGAAAATTGTTGACTTTCAAAATAAGAGAAATGTTGTATGTAATATCACGTCAAATGTTTTGAACTCGTCAGAAATTTTCCTGCCAGTTGAAACTTGCGACAAAAGTCAATTCTGAAAAAATCAACAAACATATTTTTGAAGAACTGATGCAAAAGAATAAATGATTTGTGCTAGTTTTGTCTGCTAAAGATAAAAAAAGGCCTGAAAATCCCAAAATGACAAATTTCCTAAAGATAGAAAAATTCAAACTCTAACAAATTTAAAAATTTAATCATTTAAAGGTAACTGTGGATATTTTTTATTGCAATGTGGTGTTGGCAGATATGCTATGTAAATTCATTAAAATGAATAATTTATTGTATTGATTTTTATGCTATTTATTTATGCTATGATAATTTTATGTTTAACTAGCAAAATACCCGACCTTACTCGGTTTGAATTCGTTTACTCTAGATTGAAGAGATAATCAAAATATATAATGACTTACGTTTTTTGTAGAATAAAAATTTATTTTAACACCTTTCGCCATCTTTATATTTTCTACAACTTACTTTGGACACAAATCCTACACATGCATATCCATTCATGTAATACATTTCACATACATCGCACAATTGCTGTATGACAAAGCTACAAAATGACGAAAGGTGATACTAAGGTTACTACTATAAAAGACGATTTATAGGAAGATTTGGAATTCCCTTTCTTAAGTTATTTTCATGTTCAACTCAATTAATTAAAATTACGATTTACGGCGAGTGCTCTCGCACTCATAGTCAACAAAACAATATTTTTTTACTTGTGGCACTCTTGCCTCCGGTATGCGACATTGTGAAATTTTGCAATCTTCTGCTGTCATTATTACAACGAATTTTTTAATGTTGGAAAAAGTTCCAGTTTGGATTAATAAACATTATTATTCTTTCAATAAAGGCATTATTCTTTAAATAACGGCATTATTCTTTAAATAACGGCTATATTCTATAAATAACGGCATTATTCTTTAAATAATGGCATTATTCTTTAAATAACGGCATTATTCTTTAAATAATGGCATAACTACACTTAAAATTTACTGAAAATTTATACTGACTTACCTAACATTTTTAAGTCTAATACTTTGTGGTGCTGTTGCGTGTGATGAGAAGGAAAACACATTTATTAAAATAATAATTATTTAAAAAAGGAAACAGCAAAGTAAAACAAAATAAAAGATGTCGCAAAAAATTGTTCTAAAGATATTAATTTGTGATTCAATTTTATTTATTTCTTGATCTCGCACAGTTGCCACAACTTACAACTAAAAGTGTACAAAATTTAGAAATGTGAAATTAATTCAGAGCGAAAGAACCAGAAAAAATATCACTGCTCGCGCGATCTTGTTCATTCTTGTTTCATTGAAAAATATCGTCTGTTCCAAATATTCTTTAAATCGTTTTCATTGCGCAAAGAATAAAAATAAGACTCGAAATAAATGAAGTATCAGAGATGAAATTCCGTAAAAAAAAAATAATATTTGAAGAATAATTACTTTTTCAGCACAGTACTGGTAAAGCAATCGAATTAATCGTAATATTCAATAGACATTCCAATTTTTCCAAAACTACCAAATTATGGTTGATTTAAGTATACTTACTCAGGTGTTTTAGCATGAAACTCGTCTAAATATAACAATAAATAAATGTTTAATATTGCATTCACTAAATTAATAGATAATGTATAAAATAAAATATACTGCAATCAACTATCTGGAATATAATTCATGTGATGTGTACACAAACACACAAACACAAAATCGAGCATAGAACAGAAAGACGGACAGACAGACTTTCGCAACCAATTCCACTCACTAAATCAAGATAAGTACTCACTGTATGCAAATTTCCATGAAAATATCTTAAACTGCGTGGACGTGTATAGGGCACAACATACAGACAGACAGACAGACAGACACCAAACGAGAAAAAGGCGGATTCGGCATCAGAATGGTCCAAAACGGATAGAAAACTTGAAATGGGTCGAAAATATTGAATGTACAAACAAACACTCCATTCTTATTTATATAGATGTGTAAATATATTTGTAATAATGTGTAAATTTTTTTGCAATAAAGTGTAGATTTATTTGTAACTAGCAAAATACCCGACCTTACTCGGTTTGAATTCGTTTACTCTAGATTGAAGAGATAATCAAAATATATAATGACTTACGTTTTTTGTAGAGTAAAAATTTATTTTAACATCTTTCGCCATCTTTATATTTTCTACAACTTACTTTGGACACAAATCCTACACATGCATATCCATTCATGTAATACATTTCACATACATCGCACAATTGCTGTATGACAAAGCTCAAAAAGACGAAAGGTGATACTAAGGTTACTACTATAAAAGACGATTTATAGGAAGATTTGGAATTCCCTTTCTTAAGTTGTTTTCATGTGCAACTCAATTAATTAAAATTACGATTTACGGCGAGTGCTCTCGCACTCATAGTCAACAAAACAATAATTTTTTACCTGTGGCACTCTTGCCTCCGGTATGCGACATTGTGAAATTTTGCAATCTTCTCCTGTCATTACTACAACGAATTTTTTAATGTTGGAAAAAGTTCTAGTTTGGATTTTTAAACATTATTATTATTTCAATAACGACATTATTCTTTAAATAACGGCATTATTCTTTAAATAACGGCATTATTCTTTAAATAACGGCATTATTCTTTAAATAACGGCATTATTCTTTAAATAACGGCATTATTCTTTAAATAACGGCATTATTCTTTAAATAACGGCATTATTCTTTAAATAACGGCATAACTACATTTAAAATTTACTGAAAATTTATACTGACTTGCCTAACATTTTTAAGTCTAATACTTTGTGGTGCTGTTGGGTGTGATGAGAAGGAAAACACATTTATTAAAATAATAAATATTTAAAACAGGAAACAGCGAAGTAAAACAAAATAAAAGATGTCGTAAAAAATTGTTCCATAGATATTAATTTGTGATTCAATTTTATCTCTTGATCTCGCACAGTTGCCACAACTTACAACTAAAAGTGTACAAAATTTAGAAATGTGAAATTAATTCAGATCGAAAGAACCAGAAAAATATCACTACTCGCGCGATCGTGTTCATTCTCGTTTCATTGAAAAATATCGTCTGTCCCAAATTTTCGGAAATCGTTTTCATTGCGCAAAGAATAAAAATGAGACTCGAAATAAATGACGTATCAGAAATGAAATTCCATAAAAATAATAATTTTTTGAAGAATAATTACTTTTTCAGCAGTACTGGTAAAGCAATCGAATTAATCGTAATATTCAATAGACATTCCAATTTTTCCTAAACTACCAAATTATGGTTGATTTAAGTATACTTACTCATGTGTTTTAGCATGAAACTCGTCTAAATATAACAATAAAGAAATGTTTAATATTGCATTCACTAAATGATTAGATAATGTATAAAATAAAATACAATGCAATCAAATATCTGGAATACAATTCATGTGATGCCTACACAAACACACAAACACAAAATCGAGCATAGAACAGAAAGACGGACAGACAGACTTTCGCAACCAATTCCACTCACTAAATCAAGATAAGTACTCTCTGTATGCAAATTTCCATGAAAATATCTTAAACCGCGTGGACGTGTATAGGGCACAACATACAGACAGACAGACAGACAGACAGACAGACAGACACCAAACGAGAAAAAGGCGGATTCGGCATCAGAAGGGTCCAAAACGGATAGAAAACTTGAAATGCGTCGAAAATATTGAATGTACAAACAAACACTCCATTCTTATTTATATAGATAATGCATAAATTTTTTTTTAATAATGTGTAAATGTAAATGCTAATCCACCAAAAAAATGATGTGTTATAATGCGTTTCGCCAATCACATTTCGTAAAAATAACCATGTAAATTAAAATAGGATATTGCTATCGGTAAATATATCTTATATTATCGGTAAAATATCGTGGATGTACTTTTTAGTTTGAAAAGTTAATATACCTCGTCTCTTAGAATTATGAACACCTCATGCGAGTTCATAGTGACATTTTTAAGGTCTCTGCACTACATTGTTTTTCTGTGCTGTCAAGAAACCTTCTACCGTGAAATAACACATTTTCTTATTATATTTCACTCTTATATTGTTATACATTATATATTGTTATCTAAGCTTTTGTAGCTGCAGCTCTTTCAATGTTTCAATGCTCTTGAATGTCAGAAAAATTGTATTATATTACTTGTTTATATATTGTATCTGAATCAAATGCCATCTTCCATTTTATGTGTGTCTAGCTTTTAAAAAATATCCTATAAAACGTATTATTGCCTCGATATGCTTTTACTAGTCTACAAATAAAACTAACCTAGTTTGTGGATATGGTAGTTCCACCACTAGGGATCTAAGGCAAACGCAAGCAATAATTGTTTTTTTTTCGAATCATTCTCTATACATTAAAAGTAATGTAAGTAAGCTACTTTATCCCTGATGTAACATTTATTTACTTTTTAAATGTACCCTTTAACCAACCGTAATTTACCCAATTTTATAATTGTACTAGCAAAATACCCGACCTTACTCGGTTTGAATTCGTTTACTCTAGATTGAAGAGATAATCAAAATATATAATGACTTACGTTTTTTGTAGAGTAAAAATTTATTTTAACACCTTTCGCCATCTTTATATTTTCTACAACTTACTTTGGACACAAATCCTACACATTCATGTAATACATTTCACATACATCGCACAATTGCTGTATGACAAAGCTCAAAAAGACGAAAGGTGATACTAAGGTTACTACTATAAAAGACGATTTATAGGAAGATTTGGAATTCCCTTTCTTAAGTTGTTTTCATGTGCAACTCAATTAATTCAAATTACGATTTACGGCGAGTGCTCTCGCACTCATAGTCAACAAAACAATATTTTTTTACCTGTGGCACTCTTGCCTCCGGTATGCGACATTGTGAAATTTTGCAATCTTCTCCTGTCATTACTACAACGAATTTTTTAATGTTGGAAAAAGTTCTAGTTTGGATTTTTAAACATTATTATTATTTCAATAACGACATTATTCTTTAAATAACGGCATTATTCTTTAAATAACGACATTATTCTTTAAATAACGGCATTATTCTTTAAATAACGGCATTATTCTTTAAATAACGGCATAACTACACTTAAAATTTACTGAAAATTTATACTGACTTACCTAACATTTTCAAGTCTAATACTTTGTGGTGCTGTTGGGTGTGATGAGAAGGAAAACACATTTATTAAAATAATAAATATTTAAAACAGGAAACAGCGAAGTAAAACAAAATAAAAGATGTCGTAAAAAATTGTTCCAAAGATATTAATTTGTGATTCAATTTTATCTCTTGATCTCGCACAGTTGCCACAACTTACAACTAAAAGTGTACAAAATTTAGAAATGTAAAATTAATTCAGAGCGAAAGAACCAGAAAAATATCACTGCTCGCGCGATCGCGTTCATTCTCGTTTCATTGAAAAATATCGTCTGTCCCAAATTTTCGGAAATCGTTTTCATTGCGCAAAGAATAAAAATAAGACTCGAAATAAATGACGTATCAGAAATGAAATTCCATAAAAAAAAAAAATTTTTGAAGAATAATTACTTTTTCAGCAGTACTGGTAAAGCAACCGAATTAATCGTAATATTCAATAGACATTCCAATTTTTCCAAAACTACCAAATTATGGTTGATTTAAGTATACTTACTCAGGTGTTTTAGCATGAAACTCGTCTAAATATAACAATAAAGAAATGTTTAATAATGCAGTCACTAAATTATTAGATAATGTATAAAATAAAATACAATGCAATCAAATATCTGGAATACAATTCATGTGATGCGTACACAAACACACAAACACAAAATCGAGCATAGAACAGAAAGACGGAATGACAGACTTTCGCAACCAATTCCACTCACTAAATCAAGATAAGTACTCTCTGTATGCAAATTTCCATGAAAATATCTTAAACCGCGTGGACGTGTATAGGGCACAACATACAGACAGACAGACACCAAACGAGAAAAAGGAGGATTCGGCATCAGAAGGGTCCAAAACCGATAGAAAACTTGAAATGCGTCGAAAATATTGAATGTACAAACAAACACTCCATTCTTATTTATATAGATAAAGATAATCTATATATATAATTCTCTTACGTGGCACGCAAAAAAGACGTTATTTGTTACCGCGTTTTGGCAACATTGTGCGATTGTTTGTTTACTAGGAGCCTCGCGAGTCATTTGAATCTATAGCGTTATCGGATGAAATTTTATTGAAAAAAAAAATGAATTTTAGACGAGCTGTTGCGGTTTGTAATAGAAATCTAAGAAAGCGGAGGATCTTTTCAGGGCTATTTAAAAAACGGTCCTTTTCAAGGCTAACAATTATACTACAACAAGACGCGTGTACTACAACTTTCGACAACAAACTCAGTCAAAAAGTGTATGGGTGGCTCGAGTACTGGGGAAATGTACACATAAATTGTTGAATTTTCATGTCAAGTTATATGTATATAGGGCAATTCCACGGTAACTTACATTTAGACAAATATACTGATCTTGAAGTGTAAATATATTAGCAAAAAATAATAGAAAACAAGATATTTACTTGAATTGTTCAACAAACTAGTAAAAAGCTAAACTTTGATAAGAATGTTATTAATTTACTGATATTTTTAAGTCCACAGAATTAAATTTACTGTAATAACTTGCGTTACAGTTTAAGAGGAATAACAGAAAAGGTTCATGATCATTTGAATAAAATTCTGTTTTGTTCAACATGATATAGTTTGAAAAGTATATAAATTAATTCTAAAGCCTTTCATAATTGTAGTCATGCAAATTTTTTAAAACTGTCATTCATCAATTAAATTTAAGGGGGTCCGGGACACATTGAAAAAAAATTTTTTATTAATTATTTTAGAATTTTGAATTTTTTTGTACTGATTACCCATCTAACTAATAAGCAAAATCGCAACACAAAATTTTTCCAAAAGTTTTAAAAAAATTTTAAATTAAAATTTTTTGAAGAAAAGAGGGGTCATTTTAAATTGCTAAAACTCAAAATATTCTTGACCAATTCAAAATTCTTTCAGTAAATTATTCACAAATTTATAAACTTTAATTCTGATTCAGCACTTAAAAAAATATTAATTTAATAAAAAATATTTGAATGAAAATGTTTGAAAATTTTAAGGTACTTTTTTGTAAAAATGTCATATTTTTAAAAGTAAATATTTGTTTCAAATTTGCTTAATCAAAATTAAAGTATAATGTTTGAAAAAGATATATTCCAAATTTCAACCCTTAAACTTTATCGGTTTTTTGAAAAAATGTATCATGGAGAAAAACGCATTTAAAGTTTTAAAGACAGATGTTGTTGCCATGACAACAACTGTCAAGAGTGTTAGATTTTCAAAACAACGCACCACAAAAGTTATTATATCTCTAGTTCTAATTAAGATAGAAACATGATTTAAACGTCATTTTAAGCAGAAAAACACAGAGAATTTCTTAAAATAATAAAAAAAATTCGAAAATTTGACGATTTTTGTGTCCCGGACATTAAAAAAATTTTAAGTAACAAACGTAACATTTCATTTTTCCAAAATTTTATTCTAATAGCTAAATTTTCATTACAATAAATCAAATACAAAGAACTCCAGTCTTTTTTAAGCCCAAAATTATGTAAAATATATCTAATTTTATTTTTTCAAGTTTTTACTTTTCAGCATGGAATTACCCTAATATATCATGGGTGTTCACTAATTCTTGCATACAGGATTTACTTCTCCAGCCTCCTTTTTCAAAAGTTAAGGCAAAAAATTTTTTAAATAGTTGACACAATATAAAAGGGACTATATGGATATATTGGTCAAAAAATATTATGCAATTGACATTGGAGATACCTGATATATGCATCCATCCTCCAAGTTAAATATAAATAGTTTTCAAATGCTTCTAATTGAAAAAAAATTATCTGATCAACTTCTATAGTTATGTTCTTTAATTACCTAAAAAAAAGCATTAATACTAAACTCGTCATTTTTTAAATTCCATTAACAAGGAAATTATTTTTTTAGCAAACTCATTTGAATAATGGATTTACTAAATGTTACTATCATAATTTAGCTTTTCTTTGTGTAAAATGTATCATATTGTCGCTATACACGTAGATACAATAATTTATCAACAGGTCCTAGAACCCAACAAAAATAGCCCTGGAAAATTTTAACCTTTCTTATGAATAACTGAAAATTAATCTAAATTAAAAATATATTTATATGGCTGCATTTATCAAGGATGATGGGTATTCTTCGAAATTAATTTTTCCCACAGATGTCTCAGAATTTTTTAATCATTGCCTATTAAATATAATTTAAACTGTCAATTTGATTTTGTATCCATAATTAATTTAAACTCTTAATTTCACTGGGTCGCATTTATTTCCTCCCGTAACTTTCCAGATATTCAATGAAGCATCGCAAACATTACTATTTATATTTTAACCTTCTGAACGTTGCTTTGTCATATTTTATTGTTTCCCACAATTATAAATTGTATATCTATATATTTCTTCCCCTGCTCTCAATTTCATTTCATTATGCTACTTTTAGCTGACAAATTCCAATAACTAAATAATTCGTTGAATGAAGTCGGAACTCGCTGATAAACAAACGCTCAACAATGATGTTTTGCATCGCCTAATTTTTCTGACGTCACAAAACAGTGGTTTGGCTTTCTTATCTCTAGGAGGTATTGGCCGTGCCCTGTGAAGAAAAGTGTCTCTTCCCTGGTCCAACTTGATGATTTTAGTGACACTTTTGGTAGCACATCGTGCACCGTCCTGCCTGTTTCTCCTTCGTCCCATTCATTCTGCCATGCATCAAGTAGCCAGCTAGTGGTTTCCTTTCTGTAATGGCCATTTCACCCCTTCATCTACGCATTCCATTGGTGTTGCCTCTTTTGCTAATCTATCTGCTTCTTCGTTTCCATCGTGACCCGCATGGGCTTTAATCCATCCTAGGCAAATTGCCTTGTTGTTGTATAGTAAGTGTTGTATTTTTCGTGCCAGTTGACTAGGCGTCTTGGGGTTTTTAAGTGCCAGGAGACCAGCTCGACTGTCCGACCAGATCTTGACATTTTTGTCTGCTCTTGCTTCTGCTGCTTTTATGGCTCAAAGTATTCCATAAAGCTCCGCCTGGAAAACGGAATTATTATCCTGCATTCTCGTGGACCTTTGTTGTGTTATGCGCCCTTCTTGAATAGCGCAGAATGCACTTCCCACTCTCTTCTCCATTTTAGAGCTATCAGTATAGTAGCTTATGCCGGAATGAATAACTCCCACTGCAGGATTTATTCTGTCATTCAAAAGAGTTTTAGCTGGATGTATAGACCAGCCTATCGCTCTTTCCTCGTAGTCATCTTTGTTATAATTTGCATCTCCAAGCTTTGTACTTATTTTCATTCTCATTTTGACGCACACCGCTTCTTTTTGAAGTGAAAGATGCAGTGGTGCAATTCCCGCAATTGTTTGAAGGGCCATAGTGGGTGCTGTTCTGTAACTTCCTGTTATTGAGATCAGAAATTTTCTTTGTATCCCATTTAACTTTCTTACAGTACGTTGAGTTGGGTTGTGACACCAGACCACTGCACCGTGACTCAACATTCTTTCAGTCACTGTTTGTACAGCAGCTTTCGAAATTTATGCCCTATTCCCCATCTTGTTCCAGCTATTCTTTGTAGCATTTGAAATTAAAACATGGCTTTTTGTCCTATAGTTTGTACATGAGCCGCCCAATTTAGTTTCTCGTCTAGTATAAGTCCTAGGTACTTCAGTGTACTAGTTCGTTTAATTCTTCGTTTATTCCAGTAGATGGAAGGTCCTCTCGAGAGATTACTAAGGAGGAGGTGTTTAGTCTTTTCTTCGGACACGTTCAGACCTTGCTGGTCTGTCCAGGTTTTTAACAGATCTAGTGCATTTGTGGCTAGCTCACCTAATTTGCGCTCTGATTTTGCCGCGATTACAAAGGCAAAGTCGTCAGCAAATGCTTGCATGTGGACTCCTTCAAGCCATGGTAGATCCAATGCTTCATCAGCCACGATATTCCACAGCACTGGTCCGCTGCACGATCCCTGTGGACAGCCTTTTCCTTGTTTCTTGATTGCCGGACCTTCGCTTGTCATTAGCATGATTTTTCTATCCTCGAGGACTTTAGCAAGAGTATTTTTAATATTGGAAGGGCATTTAGATTTCGCTAGTCTGTTTTTGATGACATTGTGTTGTTGTTGTTGTTTCTAATGCCTACACTGGCAGAGACCAGAGGAGTGCCAGGCCCGTCAAAGACGGCAAGAGGCGAGGGGGTGCGCCTTCCATGTTATTGAGCCCCATTGGGAGGAAGTCCGACTTCGCTTGGCATACATGACACATCCGTTTTCCAGGAAGGTCCCTTTCATACATCCATTCACTCACACATATCGTAATTTAGATACCAATCAGAGGCCGATAACCCTCTGATCAGATACCCCCAGAGGTATTGATTTGGTATGGGAACATGGGGGACTTTGTGACCACGACCTATTTAACGTGCCCCAGTCACCATTAGTGTAGTTAAGATTGTCGAATGCCCCCTCAATATCAACCGACACAACAGCTACGTGCAGTTTTTTCTTTTTCTCTTCATTAATTCTGTTTAGTAAGGTTTCTAGAGCACTGTCAACAGATGAGCCCTCCTTGTAACCAAATTGGAGTGCATGCCTTTCTTTGTTTTCAACTTGATGATAAGTTAATCTTTGCACAAGCAATCTCTCCAAAGCTTTTCCAATAGTTGGCAGAAGGGAAATTGGTCGATATGATTTTATTTCATCGTGTTTTCTTCCCGCCTTGTGGAAAAGAATAATAATTCCGATTTTTAGGGACTTAGGAAAGGTTGCAAGATTTAGACATTTATTGAAGAAAGCATATAGGGAGTTCTGGAAATTTGTTATTGATTATTTGCAACACCAGATTATCTATACCATCATATCCAGGTGCTTTGCCTCTCGGAAGATAGTTTATAGTTCTATTGACCTCATCTTTGGAGAAGTCTGGGTCCCTTGGCGTATTGGTAAATTCTTCTATCATTAGACTGTTGCAGTTGTTACACGGATAAAGTGATTCCAGAATTTTACAAGCGAATTCTTTGACAGAACCAGCGTTTCCTTCACCTGTTATTTTGAAAATTTCGTCTGGTATTATTCCTTTCCGAAAAACTGCCTTGTACTGTTTACCGTAAGGAGTTCTAGCATCTGTACAGAATTTTCTCCAAGCTTCCTTTTTGGCTTTATTTACATCTTTTATGAGTTGAGTTCTTTTCTGTGCATAAATCTTTTTAGCTCGTGCTTTTTCTTCACCATGTGTCTTTTGATATCTTCTTCTAAGGGCATTTACTTCCCTCTTTCTAATTTGCAAATCCTGGTTCCACCAAACAGGTATCGGATTATTGTATGAATATTTCTTTTTCCTAAATGCCTTATTGCAGGCTGTGGTAATAGATTTTTGCAAGTCCTCTGTTATGTTGTTCAGTGTTTCAGGCTCTGAACACTCGGCAATGTCTCTGTATATTCGAGCTGCATCATTTTCGAAGCTGAGGGCGAATTTTTTATGTCCCCCAAAGGCTGTTTTGTACCTGGTGTACGTTGATGATTTTCTTATCGATGAGATAACTGTTCTGACATACACGTGGTCACTCAGTGCTTCTTCATCCAGTACTTCCCAGCCGCACTGATTCGCTAGCTCTGGGTGAGACACCAGAGTAATGTCCGGCCAGCCCACACTCATGTTGGTGTTAAAGGTGATTTGGGATCGTTGAGGACTTGTAATTTATGTTCATGTATGAACTCCAGTAGATCCGACCCTCTGGAGTTTTGATGGTCGTACCCCCAGTTGATGCTATGAGCATTTAAATCACCGCCAATTATGAAGTATTCATTTCCGACTTTTCGAACATTTTCGCTTGAAGGGTTACATTAAGGTCCTCTTGAGGTGATGAGTAGGCTGAGAAGAACATTAGAGGCCCGTTTATATTTTCAACTTTAGCCACCACTGTGTTATCGGTAATCGCAATAATGACTGGATGCAAATTTCTATTCGTTATTACAATTCCTACTTTTTTATTCTTCGATATCCAGTGAATCCATGAACCGGGTATTCCTATCATTTTATTTTCTTTCACATATGGCTTTTGTACCAGAATCACATCTGGTTTGTGTATAATTCTGCCATAATCGAGAGTTGGCTAGTTGGATCTCTTGACTTTCTTAGGTTTATTTGGACGAGTGTCAATGTGGGACGTATTTGCGTTGTTATGAATTGAATTGACGTGTGGTGTGACATTTTAATATGCTATTGTGTTTTTGAATATTTTCACTTCTTCTTGATAGCAACATCTGCTGCAGAGTGAGCCATCTTTATATTGGCTTCATATTTTTCGGACGCGCATCATTTCAGGACAACTTTACGCTGATGTCAACCTTTGGGTGCGCCATTTGGCGAGAAAGAGCTTGGCGCGTTAAATTTTTAGACAGGAGATAAGTGATTCAAATATGGGTACCAAACCATGTCAACTTTTCAGTGCGCCTTATAACGAATACGAAAATCGATTCTTTAAGAGTTCGAATCTTTTGAAAGATCATTCGTGATAGTAGCCGGTGTGTCCATCTACCAGACGGAAAGGAAAGGAAAAATATGTAGCTAATAATTATTTTCCTGTGAGCCAAGTTCAATTTTAATGTGTTTGGGTTGAGACGCTTGCTTTTATTTTAGAAATCAAACAAAGAATACAATTTTATTTGTATTGATATGTCAAAGCGGTTCTTTTTGTATTTTATAAAAAGAAAAAGTTTATCCATTTTATAAAGAAAAATAGTTTGTGCATTTTATAAAGAAAAAAGTTTTCTGATTTTGTTAACTTAATTTATTTATTAATATCCTATTGAGTTCCGCCAGTGCGACGTTAAATCAACTACCTATCTAGTTCAATTATAATTATTTTCGTGTTGCTTATAATTAATTACGTTTATAAAATCTGAAAATGTGTCCCTATATAGGGCCGACTTCACGTGCCGCTTCGAACGGAGCAATTGTTTTTTTTTTTTGTTTCCCAACCGTACAGTCATTTTACTAAAAATGTAAATTTGGTCCAGTTAAAAAAAAAAAAAAAAAAAAAACTTTTTATGACAAACTATAGTCAATAATCGTTTTTCAATATATTATTTCGATTACTGAGAATATCATAGATCACAACAATTCCTGTGTGTTGACCGGTGGATATGATATTTAATGTTTTAAGTATCACATTTTTTTAAGTTTTGGTAAAACTTTAGTTTTAATGACGATCTCCAAAAATAATTTTTCATCTGACTTTTAATGAATACAGAATAACCCCCAAACCATTTTTGCCATTCCGGTGTGATTTTTCTTTCAAGGAAATATGATCTATTGCCATTTAGTACTTACATTTTCAAAACTTCTTTAAGGTATCTGCATACGTTAAAAAAGCCAATTTTGACGAAAATTTGCATTTTTATTTTATTTTTCTTGTGCTTTTAAAACAGTTTAAACTTTCAATGTGCGACTAATAGAAAAAAAGTTAGGTCAATTTAAAATTTGAACGAAATGGTAAATTATAACGGAAGTAGCATAACGAAACCGGAACTCTAATAATAGGAATATTCTATTTTTACCATAATTTCTAACTTTTATCTGTTACTAGCCACTGCGTGGCTAGCCCGGCGTTGCCCGTGTCCGTGATGTAAGGTATTAAGCTGGTGTAAAATGTTCCGCAAATTTCAAATCTGTTGAAGATATATTCAATTAAAAAATTATTTATTTAAAGAAAATCATAGTTTTAAGTATCTATCAAAACAGAAATTTTCCGCAGATTTCAAATCCGTTGAAATTTTTACTCTATCTTGAACGGTCTTGGAGATAGAAAAAAAAACATTGACCTCCGTTAAAAGATTTATCGTCTGGCTTGGAAATCAATCGCGCAAAATCAAAGTGGAAACGAAAAAAATAGTTTTCTACTCGTTCTGTCGGTTGAAAAAAAAAATTTACATGGTTCCAAACCCTGACTGCAAGGTCAAGTGGGAAGACAAAGCCATCCGCATTTGAAGAACCAAGTAGAGAATAAAACTATTAAATTCATTTAAAAATCTTCTAGATTTAATTTTAAAATTTCGCCGCGACCCAAATATTACAAAAAATGTGGACTACCTGTGTGCCAAATCTCATTGCAGTAAGTGCCATAGAATCGTCAGGATTTTGCGGCCGCGAAAAAAACAAACAGACAAACACTTCCTTTTATAATATTAGAGATTCCAGTATTTATATAGTAATGTAGAGTGTTCTTGAAAAAATATTTATAAGACATTTAGACACAAGAAAAAGGTTTTCTGCAGTATCACAAAAGCATTTCAGTTTTGTACATAAATCTTAAAATGGGTAATTTTAATATTTTCATTTTGTTTCGTTTTTGGGTAGTTAATTTTCATTTAAATCTTATTTGGAAATTTTCAGCATTGATCCCTTGGAATTTATTACACAGCAAGCATAACTATTCTGGGTTTTTTTTAAATTGAAATTTGGGAAGAGAAAGTCAATTCATTCATCTGATAATAGTGTATGTTTAGAAAATAGATTATGGCAGATATTTAATTAATGCAATTAGAGCAACATAATGGGCTATTGGCGGCAGTAGCTATGACTTGGAAGAGAGGGAGTTTGATTACATTAAATCCAGTTATTTCAGCAGACTTCTCAGCATTTCTAAAAAGATCTACGAGTGTAGTTTCTATTGTTAGTGTTCCCTGTTTAATATTTGGTCACATATATCTAAACAGCAAAGTCAGCTTTAAAGCACCTTGCACATTACTAACTTCCCTAGTAGTTAAATCTACTAATTACTTGGCAAAAAGAAATTTGATGGAACGACAAGGTCTAGTTGAGGATGGAACAGGAGATTTTGACAGATAATTTTTTTACTCTCATTAGTACAAGCAAAGATACCAAAGAAATACTAAATACATTTTCCTTTTATTGGTACATTTTTTTTTTAAATTGCCGGAAAATTTTCTGTTCAGCGCCATCACAGCCCCTTATCATGATTGTATTTCTGATATGATCTTTCGACAAAATCAGTCTGAAGGATTTTCCATAAATTGTACGTAACCGTATAACAGAGCAGTTGATAAGTGACTAACTGTGAGTTGTGGTACAGCTGAAATTTCCGTGATAATGATCCCAGAAGCAGTGGCGAACCAAGTCCAGTGGCCCCAAGCGATAAAATTTTCGGGGTCTCAAAAACTCAAGGAAGAAAAAGTTTCAATAAAACTCTCATTAAGTTATTAGCAAAAAGAAAATAAAAAATTCCATACCATAACACATTTAATAATTATATTTAAAAAAAAAAACTTTTTTTTTAAACATAAATTTTTGTTTCTCTCTCTTTTTTTTTTATTTTTGTTGCGAATTTGTCAATTATTTTGGCATTATAAATTCGGTTTTAAATTTTTTGCTCTTTATACAAAATGGCCATGTAAATTAATCTTTCTTTTCCCATAGTACTCCTTTATTAATTTTTTACACGCTTTAAAACAAGAAACGATCTTTCTTTTGACGTCCATAACTAAGGGAATTGTTAAAACAATTTTAAATAATGTTTCAACATTCGCAAATGTGCAAAACATTTCTTTGAAGGCTCAATAGATGTCTGGTGTGGGTTTTATAGTGTCCTCGCTTTCTTTTAGAAACATTAAAAAATTGTCAAATTCATCTTCAAAAGTACAAACATCAACGCATTTTTGTAAAATATATGTTTATAGTTTTTTATCCAACTTCCGGTTAAAGCCTCTTTTCTATGGGTGAAACGAAGTTTTATAGCTAATACAGCATCTGCCCCTCTTGCTGATCATCTTGTATATTAGAAACTCTTTCCACTGCACTTAAAGAAGCACATTGTAAAGACGCTGTCACATCTTTCTTCGAACACTAATGAAAATACATTTTAAGACCTCGGGGCCACTTCGTAATCCGGGGCCCTACGCTGCCGCTTAGTCCACCTCTGCCCAGAAGAGTAACAACCATTTAGCTCCTTTTTGTTGTACGGAGTATACAAATTAGAGTTAATGTTCTTAACGTTGTTTATTGAAATTTTATATTGGAGCATAGAAAGATTAGTGTCAACTATTAGCCCAAGCACATGATTTTCAGATAATTTTACTGACGTTTTATTAAGACATGCATCGTTTTCATAGTTGTACCTCTTCCAGAAAAGCAGCAAAGAGCTAGCTCACTGACGATTTGAAGTAGAATATCGTACACCTGCCTTTTGTAATTTACTTACTTCAGTAATCATTGACAATTCTTTATGACGTTGTCTCTACAAGATTACGAGTTTCGTTTTTTATACTTGGAACTACAGGCTTAAAAATCTTTTTGAGACCTCCTAGAACTATTTTTCAAACTTCCTTATGAATTACTTGGTAGGTCTTGAATGGCAGTGTGAGGAAAGGTAAGATTTCCTTGAAGTCAAGAATAATTATTTCTGAGGAATAGTTCTCTGTGCCCGTTTAATTTTCTCCTCTTTTGTTCAATTATTTGGCTAGTAATTCGAGAATTTTCTCTTTAACACTATTTAAAACATTAAAATCAGTATCTGGTAACAAATATTCATCCATTTCTTGAGGAATATAAGTTAAAGTAGCACCGATTTTCGTTTGCTTTGAATTTATCACCCAAATGTTAAAAATGGACTGACGAAAAATTTCCAGTGACATTCTGAAATTTAAGGACTATATCAGTTGCGCAAGAAATGTTTTGTTCTGCGCACATCAAATGAATCAGGCTATAATGCATATGTAATAATTTAGTGGTATACGGTGGCATAATATGTTAAAAGTCTAGTTGAAATTTGAAATCATCAGTTGCGTAAGACGCTAATTAGCAATAAATTTAAAAGGATCTTGGAAATTAATGAAATAGTACCCCCCAAAAAACTAAAAGCACGTAAACAAACCTCGATGAACAGAAGTTAATGATAGTATACACGAAATAGCGCTAAAGAAAATATATAGGAGCTATACTTTTCAGTTTTCCTCAAAGTACTAATACGCATTCGCCAAATTGTTTTTGTAGCCAACGCAGAAAGTTCGACTTTGGATCCCTGTTAGGAAGAATTATTTAGAAAAATAAAACCTTGGTCTTGTTGAGGGTTACTTTGAAGATATGATGTATTTTTTGACAATCTGCGACACTAACAAAATTGGATTTTGTCCACCTAGAATCGAAAATGACACACTGTGCGGCGGTCCGGGATCAAACCTAAAGGGAAAGAACTGAGGACAACGCAACGTAATTTTGAACCACGGTCAGATGAAGATGTCACACCTTAGCTGGCACCCCACTCTTCAAACTTCCATACCACGCTAAGAAATTTTAGGCATTTTATTCATGTATAATAAATTTATAATGCAAAAAAATTCTGAAATTTGTATTATTGAACAATTTTATACAAAAATCAATATGGTTTGTAAATCCCCCTACCGTACTAATATGTCTAAAAATTTCACGTCACTGGTTATGGGTAGAACTCAATGTAATCTAAACCACTTGAGAACCAGATGGGAAAACATTGCTTATACTTAGCATTTTTTGGTGCTGTTCTATTTACTTTACCATTTGATTTGCTTTAATTCCTATGTCAAATTTATTCAGCTATATTTCCTAATACTTTACTGCTATACATCAGATATATTAATGTTAAAGACAAATAAAAATGATCTAAAAACTATATTGATTTGCATCTATGTCCGACATATGTTAAAAAAACTAATGTTTATGCGGGCAAGGAAATAATTAGAATCATAAAAATCCGATTAAAAGTTTTTTTTTTTAATCTGATTTAAATCAAGTAAATCTTATGTTTTTTTTTTTTTTAATCATGATTTTTTTTATGCCCTGCTTTTTCACAGAATATATTTGTAAAGTTTTATAACTCTGTAAACGTTTTGAAAAATGTGTATATACTATTTCAAATATTTTTACTAATTAAAGTTTGAAAAATCGCCCGTTTCCATTGGTAAATGCTTTGGCGCAGACGTTTTCTCACCGAGGTCATTAGTGAGTCATTTTTTCCCGTCTTTCGAAGAATGCTGTTGATTAGAAGAAACACGACCTGCTACATTCCGCTTCTGCAAACCTGAGAGATAACACAATAGAACAGGAATCTTTCCCATTACGACGGGGGTAGAGACCCATCTACAAACCTCGCGGTAGAGAATTTCTCAAAAAGTGACCCACGGGGGGCTACATTCCATCTAAGGTGATTAGTAGGGAACATAGACCCGTAGGAATATTTAATCCCATGTCTGCAAATAAGACATAATAAGTTAGGCATAAAAATAGGAGAGTTGATCAGTTTGGAATATGCTCTGGAGATTAAATTAAAGTCATATGAAACAAAAGGAAAAAAGGAGAAGAAAGGGAAGTGAGGAGAAGGGGTTTTTCATGGTTATTCCGAGAGGGTATCTACGAGGTGGTGTTGCTTGTACTATATTGAATTATATCGCACCCTGGCAAAAGTGACACAGGTCAAAAAATAAAAATTTTGATGTTATGTCATTGAAAATTATGTATGAAGTGCCCCCGCGAGTTATATTACTATTCTATAGAATATAATAGAAGTTACCAACATAAATACTTACCTAAAATTTAAAAGAGAGAGAGAGAAGGCTTATAGTATTTCAATATACGTTTTATAGTATACTTTAAGTTGATGTTTCGCAAATTCTGCAATTTTGAGTTGTGTCACTTTTCTTGCCGGGGTGCGATATGTTATACTATTACTATAATTATTACTTGAACTATTACAAATTTCCATTATAAAAGATTCAGTATATATATATATATATATATATATATATAAAGTATTCTCACTTTTAATATCAATAGAGTAAAATCAAAATCATTGCCGCTTCAAAGCAAACAATCCTTTATTTAGACAAAAGTAATTTATTATGAAAGGAAAACGCTTTCTTTCAGTCTAAAACAATTCATGTCCGTAACCTTTAAATTTTTAAAAATATGAATGATTCAAAAACACTAAATCCTATTCCTATTTTTGGGTACCTGGTATAATCCACGGGAACATCACACTTTCTATGTGAGAGGGAAATAATACTTTGTGGTTCCTAGCTTCTTTTTTTTTGTGATGACAAATTGTAACTAGACATCTTAACTCAGTATTAAAAATTATTTAGATTTAGAAATCCTAAAGAATTATTAAATGCAATTCTCATTGTACGTTAGCTCAATTCGATTGAAATGGGGGTAAATGGAGAGATAAGACCTGGTCATCCAGAAATAATTTTTTAGTTTTGTACCTGGGTTTGAGTTTACTTTTGATTTGTCACTCTAAGGTCATTATTTACTTCATGGCGTCAAATAAGACTGAAACCAACGACTTAAAGAGGATTTCAAACTTAAAAAATGGAAGGTACATTTTTTCACAAATCAGAAATTCGAACCCAGAACCTTTTGATCAAAGGCTCCTACCCTATCGAATAGTTTTAGGTTATCCAAAATCACAAGGTCAAATTTGTATAGCGAAAAAATATAAAAGTTACAATTTAAAAATTATTTATTTAAAGAAAATCATATTTTTAGGTATCGAACTAATGTAAAATTTTCGCCAGATTTCAAGTTAAAATTTTTACTCTATCTTTAACGATCTAGGAGATAGAAAAAAAGAACTACATAACTCGAGTAAAAACTTTATTTGTTTTTTTCGTCCGCGTAAAATCGTTCCTCGCAAAATGAAAACATGGAAAAAATTAATTTATTTTATGTCAACTCTTTATAGTTTGCCATTCAAAGGAAAACAATCATATTAAATTCCATTAAATTCATTTAAAAATGGCCGAGCAACCGGTCTGGAGGTTAAGGTTTTTACTCTAGATAGGACGAGATACATGGTTTGAATCCGGGTCGTGCATGAATGTTTGTAAGCGTCTGTAGAGGCGTGTGGAAAATTCTCACGTTGGGTTGGTGTGTAACGATCTACCGATAGGTGATTACGAACACGCTATTGACAACGGTCCCGGATCAGTCCCCTAAGGGAAAGATCCGAGGACAACATTACGTAATTTTTAAACCATTGTCAGATGACGAGGCAACACCTGAGCTGGCACCCCTCTCTCCAAACTCCCACACTAACCCAACGTGAGGACTTTCGACCACGACAGATTTAAGGTGCACCAGCCGCCTCTACACCATACGCTTACAAACATACATGCACTGACCCGGATTCGAACCAGCAACCTTCGGATCTACTCATTATTGTAAGTGCCTTTTATTTGGTAGGTCAGTCCACGCAGACAGAACACACTCAAACACTTCCTTTTATAATAGTAGAGATAACCCACATAGTCAGCTTACAGCAGAAACTCATTACCTGACATGTTTTCGGCAACACTAAACTCTTATCTATCAAAATGCCAATTTTTTTATACCAAAAGTATTAATTAGTCTTTAACATCTTAATAGTAACAAATTATTTTTGGAAATTGATAAGTTTTTGCTCTTAACCGATTATATTTATGTTTAAAAAATGTGGTACTTGGTGGGGAAGGTAATCTTATTTGATGGTATCGAACGGGAAAACCTTGTAGGAGTAAAAAGTACAGGATGCACGAATGATGGGAAAACAAATTGAACTTGAGTCAACTTGGGTTTTAAATCAGTCATTATGCTTGTCACACTTCATCGTTTTAAGTGAAGTCAGACATAGGAAACTTGTTATTGCTTTAGGACAATTGAATAACTTTTTCAATTACGATTACCCAAAAACATATTGAAAAGATAAAATCTCATTTATAAAAAAAAAAAAAAACATAATTTCTATTCACGTTTACTGAGACGAATAAGCATACAAAAATTAGTACATCGAAATCCCTGGTTCTAAAAGGTTTTCAATACACATATGCACCAATTATTGTTACGTTATGCGGGATATGTTAAATTAATCATAAGTCATCACTAATTAAACCGTAGCGTACCATATAACAGAACCAAATTTTTCTAAAAATATCGTTAAATTGAACGTTTGCTAAGAATTCTTCAGGCGTTAACCGTTTCAACATGTGCTGCTATATAACTTTTCAGTAATAATTTTTTTAATTTACTATTATTGAATTTTCTTACAACACTTCTAATTTGTGTCCCATTGATAAATACGATGTTCACCTTGTGCGTGTAATGGTTGTCAATGGATCAAAAAATAACCTCAATCGTGTTTAACGATATCTGAGTGAGCATATTTTTGCCAAAGGAATAGAAAACCCATCTGTTCCAAGGGAATTTATCCATGTCTATCCAGAACAATCTCTTCGTTTTTTACACCCAGAGGCTTGGATTTTTCCAGAGACAGTTTCTTTCGAGTAAGATACCGACTATCGCAGTTGCAACCTTCAGAAAAAGCAGATAGACTGTATAGCGAGAAGTGGAAAATAGTAAAACCTGGACTTTGGAGGTCCATTCATTGTCCCTTGGTATGAAACGAATTTAACTTTATGCCCTGTAAGTAGGCAATTTGCTTTAAATTTTTATTCCTACAATTGCGAAGCATCATTAACTTTGATTTTGTGAATAAAGTGAAATTAAATCTCTCTATATTAAAAAAATGTTACCGCCGCCGCCGACGCCGCAGAATTGAAAACTGTGTTGTTTAGCTCGATTCTTAGACGGTTTCCCGAGAAAGTACTGATCGGAAAAAAACAAAATTGACATGGTTTGTTCTTCATCGTATTCCCTGGACAATTATAAAGATTTTTTTCCGATGCGGCTATTAGTTTAGGGTTTATTAAATGTTAAAATTGAAGAAGCGAAATTTCTTCCGCGAGTGAGCAAAACTCATACAAAATTTGAGTTTTGAGTCGTGAGTTTTTTTTAAGAGTACCTCTCAACGTAAATTTTTGCAGCTCGTCGAGTTTTTTTTTAAATTTCAATTTGGTTCTTGATAATATTTTTTTGAAATTCGGGAAAAATCAGGACATTTTTGTTACTTTTTTTTAAAACTGCCGTATTTATATTTTATTACTATTATTTTTTTATTTTTAAAATATAGCAGTATACCTCAGAATGTACTCTTTCTTACGGTACTATTATTTTTGAAATCGGTTAATAATTAAATTGGATGCGATCAAAAGTGGGTCATACAAAATTCGGAATCTTTGGATATTTTCGCTACTTTTTGTTACTACCGTTAACTAAAACTGTCATATCTATATCGTATTACTATTAGTTTTTTATTTTGAAAATAGCGCAGTATACCTCAGACTGTACTCTTTCTTACGGTACCATTATTTTTAAAATTGGTTCATAAATAAATTCGATGCAATCAAAAGTAAGTGACATAAATTTCGTATTTTTTATTTCGCGGAGCATTGTATTCGCGGAGGGTTGTATGTTTGACTATCGGGTTTGCCAGATATCAAATTTATCGTAGCAACAATTGCCGTAAAAACGATTTCTTTTTATTTGGCGAGGAAAAAGGCTCGCTTTTTTCCCTCTGTTCTCAGACGTTTTACCGAGAAAGTACAAAGTACACATCGTAAAGTTTGGAGATTAACAGGGTTTACTTAAAATTGTACAGGGAACAAGATGCAGAAGATTTTTTACTGATGCGGCTATTAGTTTAGGGTGCATTAAGTGTTAAAGCAAAAAAGAGTGAAACCACTTGCGTAAGAGGTATTGGTTTGCGAAGCAAACCAAACGGGATTGCGTAGCAATCCCCGGGGGTCGGCGAGCGTAAGCGAGCAGGGGGAGAAGCCCTCACTCTGACGTGATGGACCGTAAAGGGAAATCAGGATAATACAAATTATTCAGATAGTTTCACTCTGCGAAAGGAATGTTGGTTTGCGAAGCAAATCAAATGCCATATGTAAAAGGAGTGTTGGTTTGCGAAGCAAACTAAATGGGATTGCGTAGCAATCCCCGGGGGTTGGCGAGCGTAAGCGAGCAGGGGGCGGAGCCCCCTAGTATGAAAAAGAAACCTTAATGTCTGTGTAAAACCTGTGTAGTTCATAGAAGAAAACCTTCGTTATGAAGATTAGTATCGTAAAATGGAGAAACAAAATTTCAGACACATTAAACTCCCGATTATCCGCGGGCGATTTATCGGGAGTTTTAACCACGGTCACTTTGTGACTTGGTGTGGCTACCTCCCCGATTTGTCCGCTTTGTTGCGATGGTCATATGAACAGAAACCACCTTGCGGAGTGCTCTAATTTACAGGACATTGACATCAGGGATACTTCCCCCCAAGGGCTTTCTTTACTGCATTAGATGGCAAGACAGCATACGGCCGAAAGGCCTTGAGCTGGGCGTAAAATTAAAAAAAAAACCTTTGTGACAAAATTTTGTTGAAAAAAGTTCAATCTCAAATAAAAGAGGTTTGACCCATAAAGCTATTAACTGATATTTTTTGTGAATAAGTAAATAAACTTTTAAGTACAGAAATCTACTGTTTATTAATTAATAATTGTATGTATACCCCAGTGCCATTGGAATAGTAGCGTAGTTAAATAGGACTATAGCTATAGGATTGTAACTAAATAAAAAAAAATATATAAATATTCTTGACAAAATAACACCTTAAAAATGTGTTTGAACTTTTCAGGTTTCTCTTGTCCATCTTGAAGGCTTTATTTGTTAATACAAATAAGAAGCTTAGATAGTTTTTAGTTTGCTACAGGAAATTGAGATTTTATTCATTGGTCTATAATTGCCAAACTGAACAAAAAATCTACAAGTTACTCTCAATGAGATCATCAAATCAGAATAATTTTCTATGTCAACCAACAAAGTTTTAAATATTAAAACCTTCTTCTCTTCGCTTAATCTACTGAAATGACAGATGCAAACTTTAAATGGACAACTTTATTCAGATTTCTAAAATTTCACAAAGGGTAGTTTTCTCCCTGTAGGGTATAAAATATAGGGTTCTATAAAAAAAAAAAAAAATCATTAAAAAAACTCTAAATCACTTTGCAAATCAATCATGAAAGCTGCATGATAATGCTCAAACAAAGCCCCTTATATCAATATATTTATTACAAAACACATTTTATTCACTCAAATAAGTTTGTCTTTCAATAAACAATGCAAAATCCTACACTTAGATGATTGTTTAAAAAAAAGTTTAGGTTTGTTCGGTAGTCAACACTATTTTTTGATACTTGAGGGTCGATTACTGTTTTTAATTATTAGTTATGTTTAAGAAAATTTTGAAATGTGCTCCCCTCAAAGTTGAAATCATACTTGTTTGCAACTCCATATTATATACAAATTGAGAAATATCACAATTTTCAATAGTTTATTATTGCATTATAGTAGAATTGATGGATCCAAAACTCTCAGATCCCAAATTCTATTCAGAACAATAATATTCAACTGAAAAATAGGAAGTAGAAATAGTAATCTGTAGTTTTTCTCTTATGATAAACTTTTAGACGCTTGGTGATTCTAAGGGACAAATGATTTTCATTCTCTTAAGAAAAAACAAATTTTTGACATATGAACGAAGTAATAAAATATTTCTGGAAAGTAATAGAAACCAGTTCCTGCATGTTCAATATGTATACAATTTTTGTTTGATGAATATGGTACCTTATAGAGTATACCTTAACCCCAGCATGTTGTTATCTATTGTGTGGCTAACACAACAAAACCCTTCATTTTGATGAAGAAAATTAGAATGCATTCATTATGAACCAGAGCAATATCCAAGAACAAAAAAATTTATACAAACAATTTGCAAAAAAATCTTTATTCTACACAAAAAATAAATTTCTTCAGTTAACAATTATCAAGTTGAATTTTACACAAATCTACTATACAGGGTGGTCCCGAATTCATGGTACAAACTTTAATGGTAGGTACAGGACATTGTAACAATGATTTATTGTATAGGAATGTATAGTCGCAAGTGACGCGGTGAGGCGTAAACAGGGGAAATAAAAGGAAAGAGAAATGGAGTGATCGGTTGGTATCATTGCCGGTAGAGGGCAGTAGATGTCTAGCCGCTGTTGAACATGATGCATCGCAGTAGGGAAAAGCGCCATTCACAATTGTGCTGCCGTAGACGATGGGTGACTTTACGTATGCAGAAAAAGCAGACATGCATTACATGTACGGCCGTGCAAATGGTAACGGCAGAGCTGCGTTACGAATGTATCGCGCGGAGTATCCTGATCGACGAATGCCGGATCATAGAATTTTTCAACGGTTACATCGTCAACTTTGTGAAACAGGTGCGTTCGACGTCAACAGACATGGCGCTGGTCGAGTAAGAGCTGTACGGACTCCAAGGCTGGAAGAAAGCATCTTGAACATTGTGGCTGATAGACCCGAGTCAAGCACAAGAACTGTTGCGCGTGACGTAGGTGTGAGTCATCAGACTGTATGCAGAGTGTTAAACGAAAATCGCTTACACCCCTTCCATTTTCAGAAAGTACAAGCATTGAATCCGGCAGATTATCCTCGCCGCGTGAACTTCTGCCTGTGGGTGATGCAGCAATGTGCGTTGCAGCCGGATTTCGTAGATTATGTGCTATTTACAGATGAAGCGACATTTTCACGCGAGGGTGTCTTTAATGCGCACAATTCCCATGTGTGGGCAACCGATAATTCACATGCAACGCGTCGACATGCGTTTCAACAACGTTTCAGTATTAATGTGTGGGCTGGTATAGTGAACGACTTTTTGATTGGCCCATACTTACTACCCACGCGGCTCACTGGCGGAAGCTATCTTATTTTTCTGAAAGAAGTGTTACCACAACTGCTGCATGATGTTCCGATTGCCATTCGTAACCGCATGTGGTTTCAGCACGATGGGGTGCCAGCACACTTCAGCATTGATGTACGGAATTACCTGAATGCCACGTTTGGTACTCGATGGATTGGGCGTGGTGGACCAGTCCCTTGGCCACCCCGATCTCCCGATTTATCGAGCCTCGATTACTTTTTATGGGGACATCTAAAGCATCTTGTTTATGAGACTCCAGTTGACTCAGATGAGGATCTCGTCGCTCGCTTATCTGTAGCTGCTGCAGGTGTGCGTGAAATACCAGGCATCTTTGAACGTGTACGCCAATCGCTCCACCGACGCTGTCAAGCATGTATCGATACTGGTGGACGCAATTTTGAACAATTACTGTAAACATGACACTTGTCAACAACGCTTTCAATAAAATCTTTGTTTTTCCTTTCGGCCGTTATTTCCCCTGTTTTCGCCTCACCGCGTCACTTGCGACTATACATTCCTATACAATAAATCATTGTTACAATGTCCTGTACCTACCATTAAAGTTTGTACCATGAATTCGGGACCACCCTGTATATATTTACTAAAGTAAATGTAAGAGAAGATAAGATGTGGATATTCTGTTTGGTAACACTAAAAAATCCAAGCTGACTGACTCTCAACATAATCTTTCCTTTGATAAAAATATAAAACATTAAATTATGAATCAAACTAGAAATATAAATACAAGTAAATGGATTCAAATATTGTTATCTACCAAAGATTATATCCCAAGCTATACAGTGATCACTTGCAATTACAGAGATTCAGTTGGTAAAAAACTTGCATAACAGACTAGGATATAACATGTATATATATATAACAGTTCATAAATGTAAATAAAAAGCATGTTATCCAAAATCTTTGATTATCAACCGAAAAGTAGATTCTATTGGGCAACATTAAAAAAATGTTCCCTCAACAAAATCCACCATTTGGTACAACAAAAGCAAAAAACATGTATAATTTAAATCTTGAAGATTGTGTGGATAAAACAAAGTGTTGTGATCAAATGTGGTACCTTTCTTGGTGAATTACAATATAACTGTTTTATATTTCTTGTATTGCCTTGGAGACAGTGAACAAAGGACAACACATAATTTTCACGGAAAAAGGTGAGCCACCTGGTGTCATCTGAACAGATTGCAATAGCTTTTAAGCGAGACACGAGAATAGAGTTCGTCGTTCTTCACCCGACTAGAACTGTGACCTCTTATCAAAGGTTCCACTTCTTAATAAAGGTTCTTCTTCGGACATGAGATTCATTATTTGATACTTTGAGCAATTTCTGCTAGATAGCATTCAAAACCAAGCTCATTTTGTTAGGCAGATCGTTACTGAAGTAGACTTGTATCCTTAAATATCTAGAATTATACCTTGTGTGTAATAGTTCATATTAAGCATGTACACTCATCTTTAATAGAAAAACAAAAATGTTTAAAGGTAAATGTTCTGAAACTGAACATGCAGATAGCATGTATTATGAACCATAAATGTAACAATAATGGCTAAATTGTTGTGGTTTCAATGAAACCCTTAGTATACCAACCAGAACATATTATCTAGGAAACATACAAAATCAAGTCACTCAACAGTATCCAGAATCTGCATAAAATATTAATATAGGAATAGAAATTGCACAATCAATGAAAAGAAGATACAACTATTGTTATATTTACGAGCTTTCATCAACATAGCAAAAGGAAATTTTGAAGTTGAACATACACCCATGCAAAAAATTTGCATTACGAACTATATGCTCTTGGATATCGCATTTAAATACAGAAAATCCAACCTTGTTGAGACAAATTTCATATTAAGGGTAGTTTGTGTAGTTACATTACTAATTATACAATTCCTGGATCATATAAATTGTATTCATCATCACAAAAATTATTTGTTTTTGATTAATTATTTTTCAGATAAGTATTGATTAAGTAAATTAAACAGTGAGTTTTCATCGCCAAACAAATAGCGGTGAACAATTTTTAAGCCAATAGTAACTTAGTTTCTAATAAGACATGCTTATTCTTGTTATTAGAATCTTCATTTATTTTTTCATCTGCACTCTTCATCAACTTTGGAGCCACTTAATACTTCTATAATTAAAATCTGTTTGCCCCTAATAGTGTAACCAGCATTTATATAACAATTCTAATTAACAATGTTTGAATTTTTGATGGGACTGGAATTTAGTCTGTATTACGAGTTAATTCATATTGAGTGGGTCTTTAATGAGGTTTGGCTGGCTAACTGCATACTAATATGTCAAGAGAAAAATCACCATAAGTGTTTTTCCTGAATAGGTATCAACAGAAGCAAATTATCTAAAATTAATTTGCCGGCAAATAAAAGTATATCTTACTTGTTAGCATTCCAAGCAAAGTTGACTTAATAGAACGTACCATTTGGAAAATTACGAGACAAGAGATTACAATTATTAATGAAAGCAGATATAAACATTGTTATTTACATATATTTAATCCTTACGTGTATTAGTTCTTCGTATTTGATGGAACATCCAGCTGTCCAACGTTACAAACATGGTCAAGCGTATTGTTCCGAAGCTGAATAATGTAGAAAACATGCATTTGAACGATAATAAACAATATACAAAAGCAAACAGATGCTACATCAATTAAACAGAATATTCTTTCTTTTGCGAAACATTCAAGAAGTTGAATTATTCAAGGAAATCATTTGGGAACGTTACTTCAAGCAAACGTAAAAGAATATACATTTTAGATCACAATATGAAGTACAAAAAAAAGTGTAATAAATGCTGTCACGTACCTTGATTTATTCATTCAAAGATACCTAGATTGAAAGATTATAGCTTCAAAGGAAAATAAAATTTTCACAGAATTTTTCTTACGCCACAAGAAATTTTCAAGGGCCAACTGAAAATGGCAGAATTAGAATTGCGAATGCGATTAATGGAGCAATTCCGATTAATCATTCGTTTGAAAACTTCGATCTAACAAATGTGGCCAAACACTTTATTAGCGCCAAAAAAAAGTCACAAATGTAGAGTAACCCGGCGCACCCGTGACGTGACACCAGCGTAAAGTTGTCCTGAAATGAGTAAGTTTCATATTTTTCCACTTGCTCCCAACAGTTGATGCATTTGAAAGATTGACTTTTGCAACTGTTTTATGTGGACCGGAACAATGAGCACAATACATTTTAAGGGTGTGGCAATTGTTTTGAGTGTGGCCATACGTTTGACATCTAAAGCACCTCTTTACATTAAAATGTTCTTTAACCTTGTATGTTGACCATCCAATGCTGATCTTTCTTCTTGATTTTAGGTGCTTAAATTGTTGGGCTGGTAACTCCACTATGCAGTGAATTTTGTCTTCATTCGTTTGAAATTTGAATTTAATTTGTACTTCTGGTAATGCTCTCGTTTCTGTACAAATAGAAGATATTATCTCTTCATCTTCTATTTCTTTAGGCAATCCAAATATTTTTAATCTTGGTAATCTAACGGTAGGTTTTTTGGATTGAATTCGATTCTTTAGAACACACACACACAACTACTGTTTATACATTCCAGCAGCTTTTCGACATCTTCTTCTCCGTTACAAACTACAACAATTCCATTATTTTGTAGCGGTCTTGTCCTTTTTACTTTAATTTGTTGTTTTGAAGGCTTAATATGCTGTTTCACAATGTTTTCTATTGTGCCTTGATAATCTTCTATTTTCGATTTTGGGTATAGGAGGGTCTCTGCTTTGTATTGAGGTTTGTTTTCTTAGTCTCATAAGATTCCAAATTCTGTGAGGATATTTCCTGCGGTGTGGGTTGTTCACAAGCAAGTCTCCTTCCAAGTTCTTGTAAAATTGAATTGCATATAGTTCCTAGATGGTGTCATTGGGTTATTGATGCGTCCCAGTTCAGCCAGAAGATCTTCCGAAGGAGTATCTCGATGAAAGGAAAATCCCGCACTTTGTGACTCTACCAAAGAAGTCATAGAATTGATAGAGTTGCTCCGTCTCAGGCTGTAGGAAAAATCTTGGTCTTTGGGCAAGAGTCGCACAAAACTAGGTTTTCGTGCAAGAGCCCGACAAAAATTGGCCTTCGGGCCACAAAAAAAAAATCGAATTCCTTCAGATATGTCGCTCTGGCAGATAAGCGGCTTATCTACCCAAAATTACGGTACTAATTGTTCAAATTTTTAATATATAAATATTGAAACTCAAATACACATTCATATTAATAAAACCAAAACAAATATTGCTTCCATATATACTACCCAACTCTAAACACAAAATAAATCTAAACTTTCTTGTATGATATAGCAATATTGGTAAACAAATAATACACACTGATAATACAAATAGAAATAAACGTACTGTATACAATTATAAAAATTCACATTTCATAAATTATAATTTAAAAAATCGTGTGTGTGATCACTTATTAGAAATTTAAATACACTTTAGAACAGAATTCAAACTAAGCATGTCACTGAAAATCGAAATGAAATTATTTTTCACTTCATCCAAATTTATAGTTAAAATGTTTACACTTTTCACAATAAGCGTAAGAGTGCATCAGTATGAAGCGTTTTTGCACCAGAGCAATATTTTATAGTATAGTAATATTATACTTTAGTAGTGCAAAAGCCCATCTTTGCAATCTCGAAGATTGAAGAGCACTTTTAAAGTAGGGTAAAGGGTGGCAAATGCCTCTCGTTCAATCGTAGACCAAGCCTACTGTGCAGTTTCTGACTGGCATAAGCAATTGGATAGATTATATCACAATATGTATGTCTGTGAGCAGCAGTCAGAGATACACGTTCAGCAACAATCTTCATTTTAACATTCATTTCTTAAAGATAATCGACGGTTGACCGAGATATGTTTGTTGGTCGGTGTATCTCACCAGCCCAGGAGGATTTGAGATCTGACTTCGAGCTTCTCTACCATACAGAAGTTGAAACTCCCGTAGTCGTGTTCGGCACTTCTCGATCAGCAAGGGTAGTTGACGATCCCAACTTCTCGGATCTTCTCTAATTGCGTGAAGCATTTCCTTGAATATTATGTCCCATCAAGCTGTTGCTAGATAGGTTGCAGGACAAGAAAACCTTGGACTCGGATCAAATTATTTTGTGTTCGGGACGATTTAAAGTTTGTTCCCTGGTCACTCGCGACAATTTTCTATATACCAGATCTCGGGAAAATTTGTAGCAAAGCGTCGCATGCCACCTTGGCTGAAAATGACCCAAGAAGTACTGTATCAGGCCAACGACTGTGCTGGTCCATAATACAGAGAATGTCTGTGTCCTCTACTGCAGTGGTCCCCAACCCCCGGATCAAATGGTACCGGGCCGCCGAAGGAACATGAAATTATTTTTATTTTATTTACTATGATGTATTTCTCTCTGGTTTGTGCGGTTCTTATCTATGAAATGACCACTCAAATCAGGAGACGGTTAATCAGAACTTGAAATTTGTTCTGTTAGTAGAGCTTCAATTATGATTTCTGAATGTCTCTATTTTCCAATTTTGGCAGCTGTTTTCAAGTTGGCAGACAAAGTAGCTGCATTTAAAGCCAAACTGAACAGAGGCATTTTGGACATGTTTCAGACATTAGCGGGGATTTTCGGCGAGACCGAGCCTAAACATTCATTCTCCCAGTTGGTGCAGCCGACCAACCGGTATAGTGGTTAAGGTGTTAGCCTCTAGATCGGAAGGTTCCTGGTTCGAATCCGGGTACGGGCATGGATGTTTGTAAGCGTATGGTGTAGAGGCGGCTGGTGCACCTTAAATCTGTCGTGGCCGAAAGTCCTCACGTTGGGTTGGCGTGGAAGTTTGGAGAGTGGGGTGCCAGCTCAGGTGTTGCTTCGTCATCTGACCGTGGTTCAAAATTACGAGGTGTTGTCCTCGGATCTTTCCCTTAAGAGACTGATCCCGGACCGTCGTCAATAGCCCGTTGTGTTGCTCTAGTACGACGTTAACTCAAATTACCATTACCATTACCCAGTTGGTGCACGATCACCTGTATTTACTTTTAAAAGAGTTTTATCGCTACATCCCAACTACAAAAGACCCACGAACTATACTCTGTTTCACCTTAACTTGTCAGTAGAGTAAAGGCTACGTTGACCGCATCACAGCCGTTGTCGTAGAAACTAGGGTTACAATGTCAGAAGAAGTCAGCTATAAGCGAGGAAATTCGCCCTTTTTGGCAAGGAGAGATAAAATGCACGTGGAAATTCTATACGTTTCACAGATCTTTAATTTCTAATGGCTCTTGCATTACATTTGTTAATTAAACAAAAAGCTACTCTATGTTAATATAAATGCGTTTTGATTTTTCTAAATGAGTATTATTTTTAGTTATTTAAAAATATATATATTTAAAATTTTTTTACAATAAATGTTGTTTAAAAAAACAGTCTATTTAAAGATGTGATGAACCATAAAATTCATTTTTTGAATTTACTTACCTGAAAGCTAAACACCTTGATTAATACTTCTTTTTTCAATTTTAATAATTTTATTAAAGGAAATTAATCCAATTTAATTACTCCTTTGGTCTTACATTTGGTTGGACAAGGTAGGGGAGAGTGCGTCGTCTGCTAAAATATGTGTTTTTCTTAACAGCAAAATATAGTCTCCAAATTAAATCAAATTTATTCTGATATTAAAGAAAGTAAATAACAAATAAAAATACATATAACATAGAGGATATAAAATACATTCACAATAAATAAATAGAATATAAAAAATACAAATATAGTGAATACACATACAATAATAAAAAAAATGAAACCATTTTAAAAATTAGAGTTAAAAAAAATAAACCTTATATGTGTGAAACATATTCTGAAACTCGCGGAACGGTGTCGGGTTGATTAGTAGTAAATTATTAATTTTATGAATAATTTAAAATAGTTTACAAGAAAGTGTACAGAAGAAACCAATCTCTTTCATGAATAGTAGTTACAATGAGAAAACTATATTTACGTTTTACTTATTCATCACATGCATTTATACATCATCAATATATGTAAAACATAGCAAACATCATAACAAATCTATTTACATTATAATATACTTATTCATCACATGAATTTACACATCATCATCACTTAACATTTCCGAATCGCTATCAGACTCACTATTAAAAGAAATTACCAAGTTCTTACTTTCCCAAATATCATCCACAAGTCCATCTACTTCCCACATGTATTTCTCTTTTTCAGTAACATGGTTTATGCAGTTTTTCCAATTTTGTACAGAGACCTTTTCAATCCCTTGGATGACTAAATCCTTCACATCGTTCAGTTTAAAAGTCTTGTTTTCCCTGGCAACGTGTCCTTTTACTTGACTCCATATCATTTCAATGGGATTAAGCTCACAGTGATACGGGGGAAGTCTCAAAACCTTATGTCCAAATTTTTCGGCAATTTCTTCAACTCTGTATTTATCAAACATATGTTTGATTTCGCTAACTTTTTTCAACAGTTCAATCTTGATCATGTCCTGGTTCCACGTAATGTTTTTCAACGATAGCCATTCTTGAATTGCACTTTTTTTCCAAGATGTCGTCGGAATTTTTTCTTTCTTCACCGAGTGATAGGGGGCATTGTCCATCACTACAAAGCTGTTTCGTTTCAATTTAGGCATGATATCTTCAAACCACTTCTCAAAATGGTTACCATCCATTTCTTCGTGGTAGTCACCGGATTTTTTTCCTACAAAAATGTCAGCCGCATCAGGTACAAATCCTTCATCACTTCCGATATGGGTAATGATGAGTCTTCTTCCTTTTCCTTTTGGTGCAGCCAAGCCTGTTGTCAAACTTGAAGAGGAAGCTTCATTGGTGCTTTTGATGTTTTTGTCTTGCCATACTCGACTTTGTGAGTGTCCTTCATTCACCCATGTTTCATCTAAATAATAGATTGAAGCATTTTCATTCTTCAGTTCTCTAATTTTTCGTAAATAATTTCTTCGCCATAAAATTATGTCGTGTCTTTCTAAAAGCATAGCCTGCCTTTTTCGCTTTTCAAAGGAAAATCCCAAATCTTTCAGTATCCTGTACAGTGTACTTCGGCTAATGTTTGTCGAAAAAATATCCTTATCATTGTTAATTTCATTTAGAACTTTGTCCAATGTAGGAATTTCATTTCGACGAAAACAATCATGAATTTTTCGTCGGATGCACGATAAAGTAAAGTTGTCATATTTCATCATTCTTGTTCTTTTTCCAACGGCATAAGGTCGTTTTTTTCCTGGAGTACTCAAAGGACTTGTCGTCTTCTTTTCTTTTTTCAAACGAAAAACAGTTCTTTTGGAAACACCAGTTAGTTGAGACACCTTTCCGACGATTTGGTTAATGGAATCACTATGGTTTTCTTCTCGAAGTCTAGAATAAACATTCAATATGTTCCTGCGAGCTCCACTACCAATTGATTTTCCTTGCTTTGATGGCGTATACAGCTTGGATGGTGACGTTCCTTTTTCAGCCATGTTCAGAGTATCAAACACACTCCAATAAAATAGCACAAGAGAGATATGAACGTAAATACACACGCTAGCAAAGACGCAGAGCGAAATGGCGCAGACTTGGCCGGAAAGCGTATTTAGCTCGCCAGAAATGTTACCATGGAAACCGGTTTAGAATTCCGTTTCGGATATATTCATTCGCTTCGGTCAAAAAAAAATGCTTTTTACAAATAAATAACCGATTATAAAGGTTCAAAAATCACTCCTTCATTGTAGGACAATTTTTACACGTTTATATGCATTTTCTTTATTTTAAATTCCAAATCAAGTTGGAATTATTTTTCATGCGGATGAACATCATTTCTGCCTTTCCCAATACTGACAAGTTAAGGTGAAACAGAGTATAGTAAGGAATGGATCTGCAACCCATTTGTCAACAAATCAGGTGAATCTGTCTGTGCAAGATGATCAACTGCTGGAGATTGCAAATGAAGGCGGCCTTAAAACTACGTTCGAGACAACAGCTCTGCCGGTGTTCTGGATTAAAGTCATGGCGGAATACCCCGAGATTGCCACCACAGCACTTAAATCCCTATTGTCATTTCCGACAACCTACCTGAAGCGGAGTTTTCTGCAGTGACAGCAACCAAAACAACGGAATAAACTGGACATAAGCAACACACTTCGGGTGTCATTGTCTCCTATTACCCCCAGATGAAACCGTCTCGTTGCAATGAAACAAGTTCAGGGTTCTCATTGATTTAACGTTCTAGTGAGTTAAAATGTTAAATCACTTTATATTCATTTTTTGGTGTTACTGTATTTTATTTTGAAGGCATGTTTAAATACAATTAAATTAAAATTTTTAAATCCAATCAATCTAAAATGTAAACAATCAACGGGCCGCGTTAAAATTATCAAACGATGATCCGGTCCGCGGCGATAAAAAGGTTGGGGAGCACTGCTCTACTGGATAGAGGCTCAATGGGTACAACATCAATGACAGCTGCAAACGAACCACTGGAGTGATTGAAGCTGACAACCCTTGCAAATCTAGACGCAATCGGTGATATTTTATCTGTGCCCGGCAAAGCGGTGACACTAGACCAGATATTGCTTACGCAGCGAGTGGGAAATCGAGCAGACATTGAGTTCATGGCATGCCGGCAGCTCTTGAAAAGCTTGGACTGTGAACATGCGATATAGCTCGTGTGATTTTTACCAGCATTGGTGAGTGCAGATGATACATTCCAGAAATTATCTTGCAAGACTTGCAGCGAATCGAACAGATGGGATCAAAATCAATCACAAATACTTTTGGTACGTACGCCGAAAATCAGTCAAGCTAGTTTTTTTGTATACATATTTGTTCTTGCATTGTAGAAGGGGGAAAAAAAAAAGATTTTTACAAAAAAATTGATTCTTTATACAACTTTTCCGGGAAGTATCTAGGCCGTTCCATATTTATCAAATTCGCAGGTAAATTTAAAATTGGGCCTTTTGAAGTTCATTTATAAGATTTTTTTTTATCGTGCATCTCGATAAGAATGTTTTCTGTGCATATTGTTACAGAATTCTTTGGCCCGAACAAATCGATGTTTGTAAATCGAAAATAAACGACACCACACACAAAAGAAATCACTATTTTTTTATTCAGATTGATGCTGCCAAACAAAGAACAATGAAAAAAGGAACATTTTTTAAATCAAAACCACTGTTAAGTGAAAAAGTCATTATCTAAATAAAACAATGAAATCTGGGGAGCACGCTTTATTTGCCATACCAAGTAAAATCCAACAGTTTCTCCAGTCAATACATGTCCCTATTAAATCGCAGTGATTTGGAAACGTGATACACATTAGAAAATTTTTTTTAATGCCATACAAGAAAAAAATTGAAATGATTTTTTAAATCAATTTCAAAACTTCTTCAGTTCTTGATTAAAAATACAGAATTTTTGAAATTTTAGTTCATTCAAAAGCCATTAAAAACTAACCAATTTTCCAAGAACTTTTTCACTTGTACCATATGAGGCTTTGCCTGTGAATCCATGTTTGGCATCAATTTAATATACTGCAGTTTGCAAGACACTAATTCAACAAACAAGCTTCGCGGCCTGGTTACAACTGTTCAAATTTTATTGCTAAGGCAAACCAAATCCTTACATTTAACATTCTATTTTTGGCATGGTTTCTAAATATCTAAAACAGACTAACAACGCATGTTTAATTAGATTTTTAAAAGAGTGAGAAAACTACTTTCAACAGATAAAGGCACACATTCAAATGAAGAACCAGTATGAAAATAGCGATTTGGCACCAGACCAACTTCGTAACAATTCTATCGGATTAAAGGTTGGTTCAGATTAATACAGTGCATATCATCCTTGTTCCACCAGAAGAATTTGTTTAAGCTAGCCACAAAGTTGGGATCTGAAGACCTCCATCAATAATTAAGACTTCACAGGATGAAATTTAAATAAAATTATCATGAACATAGGATACCCAACAAAATGAGCAGTGAATGTAATATATTTGACCATTAACAGGTTTATTGGGTCAAACATTTAAATCCCAAATGCATTGTTTTCCGTTGTGTGCAAGAAGATACCACAATTCAATGTTTAACAAACAAGACAACATTTCCGATGCACGTAATCAAAAGATGAGACGCTTATATTTGCAATTTGCTCTACAAAAGACACAATAATAAAACAACGAATTAGTCGCGCGTAACTTCCAATACCACCAGCAAATTCAGTGTTTCACTAAACTATTTAGACAATGACTTTTTCTTTCAATAAAAACACAATTTCCTAAGAAAAAATTACTCCACAACTTCTATTTACACTTTTTGTACAAAAATTGACAATGTTTCATACACTGCATTCAAAAAACTATAATACACACAAAGAGCTTTTAATCCCATTCCACGTTAGTTCAAGTTTGCACAACCACAGAGAGAGGTCAGGAAAGCATTCAAGAAGCTCCAGTCCAATGCACCTACTGATACAAGTGGGTCACATTTCAGAAGAGAGCCCATTATTTTTGACACAGCACGCCAACAAATTTAAAATATAACCCTTTCTTAAAGACGTTTTCAACCAGATTCGTTTTCTTTAATGGAATAGTAACAATTTTAGATACAAAATGTTCTCATTAGAAGACCTTGCCAAGAAATTTAAATTACCAAAGATTATTCTTAATGTTTTCCCCTGATGACGCTGTTTTTCTTTCATGGCTTAAAACCAAAACATCTAAATTGCAGAAAATTTCCACTCAAAATAAAATTATTTTCTGTCCTCTAGTAGGATTCCATTTCTGATGATCTTTGGGGAAAACCGGACCAACTGCAACTAATTTGGAACAGGTTTTCTCAGGAGATGTAACTCGATTGATGAACAAAACCAGTCCAGTATGAGTTTTCAATTTTTCTAAATATGAGCCATTATTTTGAAAGTGGTATAGTCGGCTTTGAAAAAAAGTTTACTTTAAATTTAATAATTATTATTGCTTAATGAAATTTAACAGGGGACTTGTTAAAAACACCATCTGAATTGAGTAACACTTGCCAATATTTTAAAATTAATTTAAACGCAAACCCTTAAATACCCCAATGTGGACAATAAATGGACTTATCGCACTTCCAAAAATAACGGCTCATACATTGATTTTCTACAAACTGTCTCTTGAAATTTCAAAATTAGCATTCAAAATTCAGTTAGGAACATATTTAGTTTCAAACATGTTTGTCAAATAACAAGAAAATTTTAATTTCCTTGTGAAATATGGAATTGGACATTTTCAATAAATGCATCACTATTCATTCAAGCTTGCCAAAACAGGGTCTATTTTTCTTGCTGCTTGTTATTGGGTGGATAGGATAGTGTTAAAAGCATGCTATCATAGACAAGAAATAATCTGACCAATATTCTCAAGGACCCTTATAGGACAAGCATTTATTTTCAAAAGGGCAAATAAAATTTGACACATGAAGACTAGGATAATTGCAGGTGATTTCTAGGACTCTCCAGACTAACCTAGAACTGAAACACTGGCACAGTGCAACCATTACAGTTCAATAATAAACAAGTGAATTAAATGATTTGTGTAATATGCTTCCATCAATCCCAGCCAAAATTGTACTTGAATCAAATTCAACAGTACGTAACGGTGCAGTTCCAAAAATAATAGGTCTCGTACAAGATTTCAACATGCCACATATCACAAAGGAAAACAAATGGAAAGAGAAACATACAACAGGTTCGCGTAGACAATTAAAGCCGAAGGTCACGGTGACTAAAAAAAATTATATAAAAGCTAAGTAAATACAGAGTAAGGACTAGACAGCTTAAGGGGTGTGCAGGTTTTTTTTAAATATATATTCTTAAAGCATTTCCCAGCTGTTGCCACAGAACAGTTTTTAGCAAACAATCCACACAGCAATTGTTTTTGTACCAATTTAGAAATTAAACCTTTGGGCACTTGTATTGCAACATATTAGAAGACAAATGAACATCGTTCGTTATCCAACCTTCTAGGTGTCAAAAACTGCTCTATATGCCAAAAGTCACATAATTCAACAAGTTACCAAACAAAACTGTTGACAGCCATGTAGAACAGCTTAGGAAAACGCTAGTCAGTGGATTATTTTAAAAACATTAAAAATGGAGGACATACATTTCTGGTACAGCTTTCATACACTGTTTTGTGGAAATGCTTTTTATGCTGCCAAGAAATCCTCAAAATGCAAAACAGTTTCACGCTAAACAAAAAAATAAATTTAAAAAGTAATGAAATTAATTTTTAAAATCCCCAACTCATTACTTTTACAACTGCAAGGTTCCTACTTTTTTTAATGAAACATCGTTATAGAAGTGTCCAAGTTAAATAATTTATTAGTTTTCAGTCTATTAGGGAACCAGGCTAGGTAACATGAAAGTCATAAAAGAATGCATAATTCTAGCAAAAAAGATAAGAGATTCCAATAATCGCTACAAAAACCATACCTTTATATCAAAGCTGTGAATTTCTTTTTGCTGAGGCACTACATGGGATTTAAAAAGTGCTTGAAAACGTAAATCTCGCATTTAAAAAAAAAATCACACGGTTAAAGATTGACAGTTTCCTGTTTATATATATATATTTTGATCCTATTTCCAGTAACCTTCTCTTTTTGACACAGCATCACAATACATACCCTAGGAGTGACCTTTGGGGAAGAACACATACAAACACAAAGAGTAGAAGAATAATGTTAACAGCACATGCTTTAAGTACACTTCACAAGTGACTAATAAGTGTTCAAACAACAAATTTAAATACAAAAGCTATTCGCATATATGTAACCAATGAACTTGAAACAAACACAGAAACTTATCACAGCAAAACCTGCAGAGAATAGCTCCTTTGCTTTTAGACATGACACGTTTTATTCAAATTTTTTTACAAAACAATGCCATTTGCATTTACTTGGGCTTTCTGTGCCTTTCTACTTTTCGATCAGCTCTGATTATATTTTGGTGACGAAAAATGAACACCATACATTGAACGTTTACGAGGCATAACAAAAACTATACTCCACTTCAGATACTTGCAAGAATATCATTCCCCTTTGGTAATACACTTCACGAAACGATTAACCTCTTTATTACATTTGCCTTTATTTACAATTTGTAATTTCTTCAAGGTCTTCGTGGCAAAATGAAAGTTCTCTGCCATTTTGGTGTTCATTTCTGAAAGAAAAACATCTGTTTGATGCAATGGGATGGTTTCCCACAAGAAACGAGTGTTTCGTGAAAATTTCTTGCGTTCACCTTCCTTTTTTTTCATTATTTACAAGACACAAATTCTTTGGAGGCAAAATGGAAGTTCTCTCCGAAACCGAGGCGTGTTCATTTTTTTAATCAATGAAAAGTGACCGGAAATAACAGAGAAGTAGAAAAAGTGGACAGTGCAATTAAATGGTGTCAACGAAATGCAACCAGATAAGCAAAAACATGCCACTAAATTTTACATTGAGTAATCTATAGCTAAATATTTTAAACTGACATATCGAATGTCAAAGCTCAAAACCTTACAACCTAAAACAGTCTGGTCTTGAAGGCTAAAATATTTCATCGAAGCCTTCCAGACAGAAAACACGGCAAAACTATCGAATCGATCCCGGGCGTCACGCAAGTGCATCGGGCAAACCCACAGGTTCTGCTCTACAACAGAAAAAGCTTAAATAAAACACTATACATTACACACAATTACAATTTTCGAATTGGCCTCAACAAGGATATAAATTCTTAAAAAAACGCAGCTCTGTCGTAAAGCACTTCATTGTAAGTACAACCCGAAGAGAGCGTCCACAGTCCGTCTCTCCGGCGATTCCAAGTGGATTGAAAGTCAGCAGTCCAGACCTTTCCACGAGCGCCAGCTTCGATGGAAAAGACACTCGGCACCTTTCCAATGTTCGATGAGCAAAGTACAAGCTATCACATAATTCTAATATTAATTCATGGAAAGAGACGGCGCAGTCTTCCTCCGGATGAAACCACACACACTACACCGAGTGATTTAAAATTTGATTACGCAGCGCTTCTCGGGAGAAGACGATCGTTCGGTCGACAGCAGAAACGAATCCGGTTCAGGGGAAATGAGGTAGAGGGCGCTCCACGCAGCTTGAAGGGGGTAGGGGGGAAACAGCATTTTAAGTAGCGAGTCGATGAACAAACTAATTGACCTTCCATGACACGGTAATGAGCTATTTTACATGAGATGAGATCACGGCGAGCACCATACAAATAAAAAAATCTCAAGCACACCAGTGGATACTTCCTATCACAAAACGGACCTCTTCCTCGGTGCATACTTCGGTGCGAAAAGACGAACAAGTCTCGTGGCACCCACAAAGCTCTAGAGAGAAACATGCTTCGCGTCACCAAGTCTCCTAAACGGTCGAGATGCACTCGGGGGAAAATCGCCTCTTGCCGTGACTCGAAGAGAGTTTTCGAAGGAAAGGGATACATATTGTTCTTTTTAAAAAAAGGTCATCTATGAAAACGTACATTCGCAATAACGGGTGCTTCGAAGCACCGGCAAAAAAGTTCGCAGAAATAAAACAGACGGTGGCCGGTGAATGCCTTTTAAACCTCCAGGCACCAGATGTCAGACATCAGTAAGGACAATACGTCGTGAAATTTGAAACCTCCGCCGAAAACAGCCGCCGCATCTCGTGCAGGTTAGCGCCTGGGTGCGTAGCTACCGCGCATGCCTCCGCGGTTGTCGCCTCTTCCAGTGCCCTGGGACATCATGCCGCCGCGAGGACCGCGGCCACCGACTCCAATGCGCGTGGTCGGCCCTCCGCGCGGCGGACCGACGCGGTTCTCTGAAGAAATGATGCGGGGGTCCTTGGGACGCTTTTTCTCTTCCACGTTCAGGCGATGGTCATTGAAATAGATGGGCTGAAAATAACAGAACAGTTAAAATCATGTGTTCGAGGAAAACGCAAGAAAATTATTGTCATGGATTCACATAATGAGCTACTGTATGTTATGGTTCATGTAATAGCTTTACTATTAAAAAAGGAAGTTCTTGTGTCTGTATTCCTTGGAAGTATGAAGAGTTCAGATTCTAAATTTCCCCCCTTTCATTTCCTAAGCACAATCGATTTTAAAGCAAAACAAACTTTTGACTGGTGTTTCTTTCTTTGTTTATTCTTTAGTTGAAGTTTCCGTCTTCTCAGTCGTCAAAGACTATTTGAAAATTTCAGCGGATTTGAAATCTACGTAACATTTTACACCAGAACAATACCACAGGTGTCATGTGAAAGTGGGACTCATTCATAAAATTATTTTTTAATGTTTTCAAGTATACACACATCAAAAGAATAATTAGTTTTTATTTGAATGATAAAGAAATATTGAAAAAGGCGGACTTCTGAAATCATAACATATTCAGAAGCTATTAAAGACTTTTGACCACGAAAAAAAGAAGTAAAGCTGTTCATAACTAAAAAGAATCTACATATATAAAACACTAGCGTACGTATGTGGACACGAAATCAACGTATATTTTCGTATCGTCGAATGGCACCAATCAGAGAGAACTAAAAGAACAAAGTTTTTTTGATTCATCGCTGTTTCCGAATAGCCGAGGTCAATTTCTATACAAAATGGAGTTTCAGTTTAAAATGCACGAAAAAGAACTCGCAACGTGAACGAAACAGAAGTTTGAATGGAGATCTGCAAGAAATGCTGAAGATAGAGATCATTGTGCGAATGCAACGGAGAGCTTGAGGACGGCTCAGTTACCAACAAGCAGTTCAAGAACACAACTACGGGAATTGGACAGAATTGTGCACTTTTGGTCATGCCCTTTATTGGAAATATGAACTTAATACAATAAATTTTTTTGTCTCAATGATAGGGTGTAAAAAAATCAATTTTTAAATTTAAATTTTTGTAGGGCCTATAAATTTGTCAAATAAAAAATTGAGTTTTCGACATGACATGTAAACCAATATCAGGGTTCCCACTCTTTTTTTCTAACCAAAAATAAGGACTTTGAACGAGCTTTGAAGAAAATATTTTTTCCCGTGGACCAAAACAGATCATAAGTTATGCAAAAACTTTGATAAATTTATACAAAGGTTAAAAAAATAAAATGCAATTTTATTGAATAGATATTCAACTAATTGCCACCATCCCAGCCTAAGCCATTCGGTGTATTGCCACATAATTTTGAACCACGGTCAGATGATGAGACATCTGAGCTGGCGCTCTACTCTACAACCAATGTGAGGACTTTCGGCCACGACAGATTTTAAGGTGCACCAGCCGCGTCTACACCACTCTTACAAACATCATTTTAAGGAAACAAAATTAATTTGAAAATAATCATCTAAGCTGACAATGGAAACAGATTGTGCATGGCATAACAAAAGCAATTTGAAATTTAAGCAGTCTGCAATTGAGTATTTGTGACCTGGATAGAAAGAAAAAAAATTATAAAGCATAGAAAAATTACTTTCATTTTCAGTCAGCGGCAAAATACGATGAGAGTGCGAAAATTCCAGTTTTCAAATGACTTGATTCATGAAATTTCCTGACCATTCTCGGTTCTCCAGCACTCTGGTTTATGTTTTTGCGATCTTTTCCTCCAATGTTTTTTTTAATCGAGTGGGTTGGTTTTTTGGAACTGATAACCGATTGCTTCAAATTTGCAAAACAGAATCACCCAGAAAATTTTAATTTTATTTTATTGTGGAGGGGGAGTAGTTTTTATAAAGAATTAAAAGATAGAAAAGCATTAGATTTAAAAAAAATTGCAACACATCGGGTTGACACCTCATATAGCAGTATTAATTAAATAAATTTTTTTAACATTGTTTTCGATTCACCTATAAACTTAAAAATACACTTCCTTATAATTATAATAAATTTTTAAAACATTGCACTCGCGGGTAACTGAATAAAACAAAATTAAATAACATTTGATGATTGTATTCTAGTTTCCTTTATCAGGGCAACTATTTTGTGCATTGCGAGAACCACTCACAATTCGAAAACAGACCGATTTTCACTGGTTTTCAAGTTCTTAAAGTGTATTATGAACACATCGAGATATGTGCTCATCAAGAGTTGATCGCCGATTTGTATATCGCGTATCAAGGGTTACCAGTTCCTGAATTATCATTAAAACCGTACTTGTTTGTAAGCAGTTTTATCGCCGATCAGCCGCTAAAAAGAGGTCAGAAATATTGTGAAAAAATACCATCATTTGAAAACTGAATTTTGTTTCAAAGGAAAATAAGCACTTTCTAAGGACCATTGATGTAAAATAAGCACTTCTAAGGGTTCTTAGAAACGGAAGGTCAAAATAGGCACAGGGCTCCTAACAGGTCTAAAAAGGTGACAAAAGTGACTAATTAAGCAGAAAAAGATGACAAAAAGTGACTAATTAAAGCAAAAAAAAAAGTGACTAATCGAGCAAAAAAAAAAGTACAAAGATAGAAAATAAAAAGATCCTCCCCTATCCTTTCTTTGGAAGGATATTTTTTATTTTCTTCATTTAAAAAGTACATCATTTTAAAATATCAACATAAAAATAAAAAAATCGTAATGATGATTTTTTAATTTGTTTATTTTTGACACAGCTTCAAGAATTTCTTCCTTTCTTTAAAATATTATGTCTAATTTTTTTTGTTGAAAAAGTCTGAAATTATTTGTCTTTTTTTTCTCAATAGAAAAATGTGCATTTTTTAAAGTCTGTCTTTGCTGACCAGCATCATCCGAGACTTTTGCCTCTCTTTCAATCATTGACTGAGCAAGTGCTGCTTCCTTAAAAACTTTATTTTTTATCACCTTTTTGAGTCTATCATTGGCTACCTTTAAAAATTTTGAGCCACTGTCCAATATCTCATTCTCTTCCTTACGCATAATTTTAAGTTTTCGTTTGTCTTCTATCACCTTTCTGTTCTTTGCCAGCTGCTTTAAATTTTTTTTCTCTGCTTCCAGTCTACCTTTTTCTTTACTGTCCTTCTCTAATTTTTCTTGTGCCTCATGTTTTCTATCTTACTAGGGGGCTCTGCCCACTGCTCGCCAACTCCCTGGGATTGCTACGCAATCCCATTTGGTTTGCTTTGCAAACCAACATTACTTTCGCAGAGTGCATCTCCTGGACAGCGAAACTATCTGAATAATTCGTATAATCCTGATTTGACTTTCCGGTCCATGACGTCACAGCAAGACCTCCAGTGATTGCCACGTAATCACTTCGCAAACCAATACTTTCGCAAGTGATTTCACTCTTTTTTATTCCAACATTTAATGCACCCTGAACTAATAGCCGCATCAGTAAAAAACCTTCTGCATCTTGTTCCCTGTACAATTTTAAGTAATCCGTCTTAATCTCCTAACTTTACGTTCAGTACTTCATACTTTCTCCGTAAAAACCGTCTGAGAACAAAGTGAAAAAAGCAAGCCCTTTTCCTCGCCAAATAAAAAGAAATAATTTGTATGGCAATTGTTGCTACGATAAATTTAATATCTGGCAAACCCGATAGTCAAAAATACAACCCACAACTGCGTGCGGAACCTGCTATGCGAACTAAAAAATACGAAATTCGTGTGACCAACTTTTGATTGCATTGAATTTATTTATGAACCAATTTTTAAAATAATTGTACTGTAAGTAGGCCTGGCTGATGATCAGATTTTCACATCATGATACATCGGCACATCACGATACATTGCGGTATTGTGATGTTAACCATGCATTTTATACATAGTAAAAGCAAAACCTTGCTACTATATATATATATTTTGAATTGAGTTATTAGTAATATAGTATAGTTGAGAATAATCGAGTTCTTAGTAATATAGTATTAAGTGGAACCAAGTTCTTTTACATTTTTTTTTATTTTCATGCTTGAAAATGTGTGTATAAACCCTCTATGACTCCTTAAAAATTTCAAAAGAACTTCTTAAATACTCCTAATTTTTATATTCAAAATTCTGTATGAATCCTGGTATGGTAGAATTAGCTCCCCCGCAGTTTGAAACTTTAATTTTCAATCTTTATATGTGTGTCACCTGCCAGAATATTCTTGACAAACAACAGTGCAGAAATCACAAAAGATTCTCATTAGCAGGCCTGGTAGAAAATCGCACATGCGCATAAAGGAACATCGGAATCGTTTTGTCAGTCTGAACTAAGAAAACATCGAAATTATAACCGCTGAACTACAACATCACGACACTGTGCTAAGGGATGGCTGCGTGATATCGGGGAATATCGCGATGCATCGGCAGCCTTGAAACCGGTATGGCGATGACGATCTGATACATCGCCAGCGTGATAATCGCGAAACCGGTGTGATCTCACACTCACACCGATTGGCCTAGTATGTTCCACACACCATATATGCTCAAATAGATTAAAAAATAGCTTATTTAGAAGGAAAAAAACTTAAGCATCAAAATAGAAATAAAGGGGCATTTGATTCCTCTAAGAAAACATCGAAATAGTTGGCGCTGAGCAACAAGAGACATCGCGATTCCATAATATTTGTGCTCTGGGATTGGCTGCGCAATATCATGCATGTGCTTTGAAAACATCGAAATCGTGATATTTGAGCTCTGAGATTGGCTGCTTGATATCGGGAAAAACCGCGACATCGCGCATTGAAAAATCGACATCGGGAAAACCGATATATCGCCATCGTCAAAATCGCAAAACCGGTGTGTCAATGTCGATCTCGCACCGGTTTACCATGATGTATTCGATACATCGCCCAGGCCTAACTGTAAGAAAGAGTACATTCTGAGTTAAACTGCGATATTTTCAAAATTAAAAACTAATAGTAATACAATATAGATTAGGGATGCAACATCAATGTTTCTTACATCGATGTATTGGAGTCGATGTTTTTGTAACATCAATGTTTATACTTGTCGATGTTTTTACGTTGTCTATGTTTTATTTTTATCCTTCTTTTGTTTGACCCTGTAGACCGGTGATATCTATCTTGCGCCAAATGATACACCACAATACTATGAAAGGAAAACGTTAGTCGTAAATGCCACTCAAGTTAGGTCATTAGGTAAGAGGAGTCGGACATGCAGATGGTCCTGCTTCCCTTAAACTTCGCCGCTTCGTTTTACTGATAGCCTTTTCTTGTGGGAAAATTTCCAGAACTTGCTGCTAATACACCGCGGGCAATGTGAAGTATACTTTTACAATTGAAACAGTTCGCTTTTGGATCCATTCTTGCAGTGGAATGTAGCGCGCATTTCGAAATTGAATTCGTACAAACCCTGTTTTTTTTAGAGAAAATTAATTTTTTTTACTGTGCACCAAACATTTTTTTCTTTTCTAAATAAAATTTAAGAACTTAGAACCCCTGAAAAGGTGACAAAAAATAAAAAAAGTGACATGTTAGGAGCCCTGTAAGCACTTTCTAAGCACCCGTGGGAACCCTGAATATTTATTTAAGTGAACAATCGTATTTACGATATGGTAAATTAATATTTATTTTACTAAAAATCATAGTGTGTTACATGGTAATACATTTAAAAAATGAATTTTCAAAACAAGTGCAAAAGATAAAACATTTGTATAACTTTCATCCTTTCAAATAGAAAGCTCAGTTTAATTTTTTATTTAATAAATTATGAATCCATAAATCGTGTTATTTTGTATTTATGTCTCAATTAAAAAAAAGTACTTGAAAAATCACTAGTTCTCAGCCATTGGTCAATCAAAGGGGTAACGAGTAGTTTAGGCCTACTGCTTTATTGTTTGAACACAAAATTATGCATGAACATTGTCAAAACTTTCAAATAGATGTTAACTTATTTTTTACAGAATCCCTTACTCAACACTAAACAGATAACTTAGTCCATAGACATCTCAGATTATTTGCAAGTGTCCAGTGCCAAACATTTTTTTTTAAAAGCTCATCAGTACGAGGTGTAGCCATTAGTGCTGAAATCACCATGAGTGCAGAAAGCATGAGTGCATTTGACAAATTCTGTGATTTTTCTAGGGTGTATTTACTTAGTTATAAAAATATAAGATTGGTTGTGATTTAAATCAATGATTTTAACCTTGACACACTGGTTTAGTATGAAACTAGAATTAACCATTTTCAAATGCATAAAAGAAAGCTATTTGCAAATGTGAAACTCTTGCATGTCTCGAGAGAGAAGGCAAGGCAAGGCTAGTAAAGGGGACAGGTTGGTCCGTCAGCCTTTGTCCCTGCTCCGCGACAAGAGGGGTGAGCTTATGACGTCACGTGGTGGAATGAGGTTTGCAGCGAGCAAGTGCCTCCTCGTCCTTGTCACAGTGGAAATCATTGCTATCAGAGTACTGGAAGTTCCCTTACAGTTTTTTCACTGTTTTAAGAACCTTTCCTGGTTATACATCTGTTTTAAAAGTAGATCACAGGTATTCAGAGTTATGTATGTTTCGAGGTAAATAGACATTTTTGACTTCCTTTCTGTGTATCTTTGTCATTGACAGTTCTACATCTATTTGAACGGAAAACAGGATAGTTCATCTATTTGAGCTCTATATAACAAGTCTCTAAAAGCGAGTATGTCGAGCTGTGAAGTTGCAACTTGCAAAAATTACAAGAAGAAAACACCAGATGTTCTGTTTAATAGATTTCCCGCCGATGAGTATTACAAAAATGTATGAATCACAAAGTGCAAAAGAAAAGATTCTTTCAAGCCTCAGTACTCGAGAATACGTTCTGTTCATTTTAAGGAAAACGACTATGAACGGGATCTGAGGAATTAACTTTTTGGATTTCATAGCAGGAAGGTATTGAGTAAAACTGCCATACCTTCTTAAAATATTCCTTTTGAAGCTGATTTCAAACGGAGCGTTTCATCATACAGATTAGAAAACAGAAATATTAGCAAACGAGCCCTAGAAAATATCCTTCAACTATCTCCGAAAAAACAGAAACAATTGAATAATCAGGAAGTTCCGGATGAGAAACTTCAAGAAAAATTTGATACTGAAGTTGTAAGTCAGAAAAGAATCAAAGAATTGCAAGTTGAGAATCAAAAGCTAAAGGACTGCCATCTAACAATTGGAAAAAAAAACCTGGAAAAATTAAGCACTCAAATCTGTAAAGAGAAAAGGTTCTGTCTATTAAAAATAAATAATCCTAAGAGAAATTTAGAACGAAATTTTAAATATAAATTAAAAGGAGAAATAAAAAGAATAGTAGGAAAGTTTTTCTCGGATTCACAACTTCAAGTTTTGATTGACGGCAAGCACATTTAGAAATAGAGCGAAGAAGATGTTACCAATGTCATTGGTTTGAGAGCAATGACATATATATGTTTTATGAGACATTGCTCTCAAAGCAATGACATTGGTAACATCTTCTTCGCTCTATTTCTAAATGCGCTTGCCGTCAATCAAAACTTGAAGTTGTGAATCCGAGAAAAACTTTCCTACTATTCTTTTTATTTCTCCTTTTAATTTATATTTAAAATTTCGTTCTAAATTTCTCTATTATTTATTAGTGCTTAATTTTTCCAGGTTTTTTTTTCCAATTGTAAGATGCAGTTCTTTAGCTTTTGATTCTCAACTTGCAATTCTTTGATTCTTTTCTGACTTACATCTTCGAAATCATTTGGAAATGCCGCTGCCATCCATTACAACTTTGAAAAGATGGTGTAAAAGATTTGACTTTTATGAAGGAGTTTTAGCCCCAATTCTAAGTTTCATGAAGACTAAAGGCGACAGCATGACTGAAACTGAAAAATTTACAATTATCTGTTTCGACGAAATGAATATTGACTCTCGTGTTTGCTACTATTCAGCAAAAGATAAAATATTAGGGCCCTACGGCAATGTTCAAGTTATCATGGCAAAAGGTCTCATATAGTATTGGAAGCAGTCAATATATTATAACTTTGACCATCAAAAGACAAAACTAATATTATTTAGATTAATAGAAAAACTAGAAGAAATTGGATTTAAGATGTTAGGTGTCGGGTCAGATTAAGGTGGGGAAAACATCAGTATTTGGAATGAACTATCGATAACACCAACAAACAGTTCATTTTCAAATCCAATGGATAAAACAAGAAACATCTAGGGTTTTGCTGATTTCCCTCATCTTCTAAAGTTATCACAAAACCATACATTAGATAGCGGTATTAAACTACCCTCTGAAAAAGTGATTCAAAAAGTTATTGGAATTCGATTCGGGCGAATAGAAAGTGTGCCCAAAATGATCTTAGGGGCATATTCAAGTTAGAAACACAGAAAGACAAAATGTGAGAATGGCCGCACAACTTACAGGTACAATGCAGTCATTAAACTCAATACTAGAAAATAATGTCCGAATTCAACCATCATAAATTCCTGGAACTTCAACAGTTGCATCATCTTTAAACATAAGAGAAGACTGCTCAAATGAAACATTAAGATTTAATGCCGGCTACATTAATTTTAAGGCACATGCGAAATCCTGGGAAATAATAATGTACACATTCAGTAAGAAAATAATCAAACATGGATCGGGGCTTTATCTCGAGGAGGTTTAGTTTTACCAACTGAGTGTTGGTTTGCAACGGTTAAAGAAGTGTTTCGTGCAATTTCATGGGCCTATGCACTTAAATAAATGTGAAGATGCGATAAATAAATTCACACAGATATTACAGGAAAAATTTCCCGCGCAAAATTCCTCAGCTCTCAAAACTATTTGCAAGAACAAGAACATTTTTCCTAATTAAATATATAAACTTTGCCTCTAAAAAACGAAAAAGTGAAAAAAAAAGTTAAAATTTTTTAAGAAATCGCAAAAACCAACATAATTGTTGCCATGTTAGACGATATTTCACCTCATCGGGTAAGTTGTTTTTAAAACTTATTTATTTTCTTCTTAATTTATGACAAAAGCATTTTCAAGAGGTTAAATGCTGAAAAAAAAACTTTATAGACAATACAAGATACCCAATGTTAATTAACATTGTTTAAGACTTTCAATGAAAGCAAATAGCGAAACAATCTGCTTGTCGTTCATAGGTTTTACGCGTAAGAACCGTATCTCTCTACCCGCCGAGTGACGTCACGTTTTCTCCCCTTGCAAAACCACTCTGGTGGACCCTACCTTTCCCTTTAGTAGCCTTGAAGGCAAGGTACCTAAATGTAGCACTTGATATGTCTCCAATGACCATGTCAACAATTGAACATCTGAGAGACTTGTCTGATTTTTGCAGTTGAGTTGTAGTGTATTGGTAAATATAAAAGGTTTCTAAGGTCTAAAGCCTTTCCTACCATGAAGGCCCCGGATGATGACCGGGAAGCGAATGGAACAGTCTGGGAAGGAAATTAATGTGATTTATTCACACTACAGGGTGGCAACCAAATACTTAAAAAAAAGTTCCCTGATAGTCTCTCAAAAAATTCCCTGATTTAACAATTTCCTTAAGAAATGTGATCCGTGATTGGTATCGATATACAGTATCCACACAACACTATTTTTTAAATATTTAGGGTCAGAGGGTGTAAAAGGACATTCTCAACAAATATTTTTCTCTACATATATTTTAATTGCTATTGTAAGGGTTGGAAACCATAATGGAACTCTTGTAATTGTTATTGAAAAAAGGCAAAATATTTTGATTATGAACTTTTTATCGCTAGCCTCACGGCGACAAGACGCTGCAGCCGCGAAAAAAACAACAGAGGTGGTTTTCGTTGCGTAAAAAAATTATGTCGCAATGGTTCTTTATTCTAATTACAATTTCGGCGAATACAATTTATTCGATTCTCAAAAGCTCTCGTAATCGCGAATCTCTAAATAAGACAAACAACAATGGTAGCCATTTAAATTGTCAAAATTTCCCTAATTTTAGTAAAATTTGGAAATATTCCCAGATTTTTCCAAAAATAAAAAGTTCCTTGAGATTTCCCAGGTTCTGTTACCACCCTGCACTAGTTGGTACTGAAAAACCTTGTTGCCAATTAAATCGGAGGAATAAGCCGACACATTCTTCACTCTGATCTTTTATTTATGTCGAGTAGCTGCATGTTCTGTTTTCGCGCCTCTTTTGCTATTCAGGGTTCCCACTCTTTTTTTCTAACTGAAAATAAGGACTTTCTAAGACAAAATAAGGACTTACATAAAACATTATAGAAGCCGTATTACACATTGTAGTACCTAACTTTCGACCAAATGGGGATGCTCTTACAGATTAGATAATCTTATAAGAACAGTAGTGTGTAAAAAATTTAATATTCAAGTCTATTTTCTAAAAATTATACACAAATACGGCCACACAAAAATGAGATTTTTCAAAAAAAGCAATCTGATTTTTACAAAATTCAGCAGTTAATATGTGGGCATTTACGTGTGCACGTATCTATACTATTATAAAAGAAAGTGTTTGTCTGTTTCCTGCACGTGAAGTCCTGACGAATCTATGGCACTTACAGTAATGAAATTTGGCACACAGATAGTCCGAATTTTTTCCAATTTTACGGTTGAGGCGAAATTTAAATTTAGAACATTTAAAAATGAATTAAATGGTTGTTTCCACCATTCTTCATTCTACTGCAGTAAATTAGAGGAATAAAGAAACATCAAAATTTAGACTTCTTGCCCTTTGAACCACGGTCAGATGACGAGACATCTGAGCTGGTGCCCTACTCTCCAAACTTTCACACCAACCCAACGTGAGGACTTTCGGCCACGACAGATTTTAAGGTGCACCAGCCACCTCTGCACCATACGCTTACAAACATCATTTTAATGAAACAAAATTAATTTGAAAATAATCATCTTAGCTGACAATGGAAACAGATTGCGCATGGCATAACAAAAGAAAGTGAAGTTCAAGCACAGTCGGCCATTGAATACTTGTCACCCGGACACAAATAGAAAAAAATTATAAAGCAGAGAAAAATTACTTTCGTTTTCGGACAGCAACCAAATATGACGAGAGTCCGAAATTTCCAGTTTTCAAACTACTTTTCGTGATTATTGAAATTCTCCGAGTATTCTCTGTTCTCCAGCACTAAGATTTACGTTTTTGCGATCTTTTCCTCCAATGTTTTTTTTAAACGAGTGGGTTGGTTTTCTTTTGGAACTGATAACTGATTCTTTCAAATTTTCAAAGCAGAATCACCCTCGAAAATCTTTAATGTTTTTTTAAATATTTTCTGGGATAGTTGTTACAGAATTAAAAGCATAAAAAAAAGCTAGATTAAAAAAAAATTACCACTCAGATAGCAGTATGTATTAATTAAAATAAATTCTTTTTATATTGTTTTCGATTCATCTACAAACTTAAAAAATACTATTCCCCATAGTTATAATAAATTTTTAAAACATTGCACCCTCGGGTAACTGAATAAAAAAAAATTAAGTAATATTGGATGATTGTATTCTAGTTTCCTCTATCAGGACAATTACACTCTATAACAAAAAAATCGATGCACCAAGAAGGAATCATCCGATTGCTTTGAAATTTCGTATGCAAAAATGTTTTGACCAAATATGCAAATTATTAAAATTTGGTGTCCAATGAATGAATAGTGCGATCTCCAGCGCATCAGAACTGAGCATCCAGCAGATGTATATAAGGAGTTGTTCTTGAACTGTTGTTAAAAATTTCTGCTGCATTGCGATTTAGGATACCTTTTAACGACTGAGAAAATGCCTCGCCGCAGGATTCGAGCAACTTTCAGAGTTTGAAAGAGGTCGTATCATTGGATTGAAAGAGGCAGGTTGGGCAAATCGGAGAATCGCTCGTCATGTGAGTCGAAGTGATGCAGCGATTAGAAGATGCTGGCAAGAGTGGGTGGACAATGGCAGATTTCAGCGTCATGATGGTAGCGGTCGACGTAGGGCCACTACAGATCGTGAGGACAGAGTGATTGTCAAATCAGCTGTCACAGCTAATGATTCATCGGTATCCACCATCAGTCGTACGACCCACACACGAGTGTCCACCATGACCATTCACAGACGGCTGAGAAAGCAAAATCTACGCTCGTACCGACACTCACACCTGGACACTGTCGAGCCAGATTACAGTGGTGCTTGGCTCGATCAGGCTGGAATGATGCTGACTGGGGACGTATTGTCTTTAGCGACAAATCCAGCTTCCAACTGTGTCCTGACGATAATCGAAAATGTGTCTGGAGACGGCCAGGGCATCGTGCCGATCCTGCTTTCACTATTGCACGCCACACGGGCCCTCAACAAGGAGTTATGGTCTGGGGTGCCATTTCCCTTGATAGCCGGACCCCTTTGGTCGTCATTAGAGGTACACTTACTGCACAGCGGCACGTTGACGACATTCCGAGACCTGTTTTGCTACCGTTCCTTTCGCAGTACCCTGGGCTTATTTTTCAGCAAGACAATGCCAGACCACATACGGCACGTGTTGCTATGAACTGTCTTCAAGTTTGTCAAACACTTCCTTGGCCAGCCAGATCACCAGATCTCTCTCCCATCGAGCATGTCTGGGATATGATGGGAAGGCGACTGCATCCGGTAGGTAATGTTGATGACGTAGTTGCCAATTGGAGCAAATTTGGCAAGAAATACCGCAGGAGACCACCCGTGAGATTTATCAGTCTGTGCCACGCCGTGTGGCAGTTTGCATCCAGGCTAGAGGCGGGTCAACACCTTGAGCTAGTTACTGTAACTCTGAAATAAATCATTCAATTGTTCTGAAATTTTAATCATTTTCGATTCTGTACATAATTTTTCTATCCACCAATTTTTGTCTCCATCAGACAACTCCTTCTTGGTGCGTAAATTTTTTGTTATAGAGTGCATTTTGTGCATTGCGAAAGCCACTCATAAGTCGAAAACAGACCGATTTTCAAGGGTTTTCAAGTTTATGAGCTCATCAAGAGTCGGTCGGCGATTTGTATATCGCTTATCGAGGGTTGCCATTCTAGCAAGCTAGTTCCTGAATTATCATTAAAACCGTACTTGTTTGTAAGCAGTTTTATCGCCGATCAGCTGCTAAAAAGAGGTCGGAAATATTGTAAAAAAATATAGTCATTTGAAAACTGAATTTTGTTTTTAAAGGAAAATAAGCACTTTCTAAGGACTATTGATGCAAAATAAGCACTTCTAAGGGCCCTTAGAAATGGAAGGTCAAAATAAGCACTTTGTAAGCACCCTGCTATTGAGCAAGTGACACTATTTCCTCGCTGTCCACGACAGCTTTTCAGCCCAATAAAGCATGTCCCAGCAACCAAAGACCATACGAGGGAGTCCGCTCTCGGAAAGGCGCACGCTTCGAATACCGAATGGATCTGACACGAAAAAACGTGTGCTTCCCTTTGGAGGCATATTTGCAAGCAAGACAACTGGTTTTAAATGAAACATACAGGTAGCTCTACCTAGGCTGCATGGAGCCTACGCCTGCAATACGTATACAATTTTCACTTACGCAAAACATTAAATATCAAAGTCATCCGAGAAGCGACAGACACCCTGCCGATTCGGACGCACAGACGGGACGAAACTTACCCGAGCACTCAAAACCTTTTGCACCGATTCAGCATCGTCGAACACGATGAATCCAAAATTCTAAAACAAAAGAAACAATTTATATATATATATATATAAAAACACAAAATAATTACACAATTTTTTAGTTAATTATCGTGGAAGATACATCAGGTGCCTCTACAATGGCCTGGTAATGAAATTAATTTGTCTACAAGAACTGCTCACATTAAAGCCGGTTGACGTGTATTTGGACACCTGGGGCATAGGGTTGCCATCATACAGGGGTGAAAACAGTCAAAATGTAAAAAAGAGGAAAATATATGCAGCATTATTTTGAAGTACAAAAATAGCTGAATAAGATTACTATATTTGTGTACTAATGTGTGTACAGAACAGCGGTGCAGCCAAAAAATTTTTCTGAGGGGGTAGGCAAATTTTTAGTTTGATAAAAACCCTATAAAGTCCACTATAAACAATGAAATTTGTCTTGGGAAAAGTAGGAGTGGGCACCTTACATGCAATCTCAAATTTTGTAAAAGAAAAAATATCTAGGCAACTATAAACAGTATAAATAAGTTGGATGAAGTTGAAAATGTTATTTTTATGAATATTTTTGAACACCTCACCAATGGTAAGATTTTCTTAAGAGTTGCAATTTGAAACCAATTTGTACCAAAAATGAAATTAACAGGAAATCAAAATGCTGTTACAAAAGAATAAATCAAATATATACTATTTTTATTAAATAGCATAAATTTTATATAAAAAAAAATAATTAGACACCAAAAATAAAAATGGTACAGCTTCAGTCTTGGTTTATAGAAATGGCAACGGACTTGGCACTTTTTGGCGCACTTCTAGTAGCGAGTAATTACAGGTTAAGGTAACCCATATGTACAACGGTTATTGCGGATTTTAATACAACCAGGTCAAGCGGAAAATTTTTAAAATTTCATTTTGAATATTCCAGAAAAATCTTTCAAGTTCAGCTAAACTGTCGTTTTATTTCATTGGTTCATTCAAAATAATTCTTTCCTTAGCGACTTAAGGCCCGGTACACATCCGGTTTTTCAACGTGCGGCGCCGAAGCCCAACTATGCACACATAACAGTGAAATGACACACGAACAACGCGTTTATTTTGCTTACTTGGCGTAAAAAAGTATATTTTTAAACAAAATAGACGTTACTGGATACAACCATTTATTAATTATAATCTATTTGTTTATGAAAACAAGGTACTTCCGAAAGGCGCCGCGGGGAACTGCGGTACAAATTGCACGCAAGTTGGACGTGCGTCGCCCCACGTTGAAAAACCGGATGTGTGCACCGGGCCTAAGTGCGCCAAGGGCAGGTCGTTGGCACAGCTATAAACTTAGACTGAAGCTGAAACCATGTGGTAGGAAAAATATTTCTTAGTTCAGTTTAAATTTACAACCTATTTTCGAATATAAAATAACTTTTTTCAAAATCTCTATATTTTTCCGTAAATATTCTTATTTTCTATTTGAATCAAATAAACTTAAAATTAATAACTCTTATTATCCAAGAAGCAAATTTAGCTTATTAAAACAATCATAAATATTGCCCTTAAAAGAAGCATCATTTTGAAAATAGTTGCAGTCTATGTTTAAAACGATGGCCACCGCCTTGGCGTACTTCTAAAGTCGCCAAAGAAAGAAGTTTTAACGGATTTTGAAAGTAATTTCTAGAATATTCAAAATGAAAATTTAAACTTTCCGCTTGCCGAGGTTGCCATGAAAGACGAAATAACAAAGCATCTTATTTTGTAGTTGAAAGAAAAATCACATTAAAAGCTGATCAACTTAAAATATTTCATTTATACCTTTTCCGCCACATCATGACGTTTCACGGCCTTTAGATAACAGCTCCGCTTTTTTAGGAAACCGCAGCTTTACCTACGAAATATGCAACAACGTACGCTAACTAGTTCAAAATACAAGTTCTCCAGGTTTACCATTAAACTAATAAGCTTCTCACAAAGGATTCATTTCAAAAAGGAATTAGCAAGACTTATTTGTCTTCTATAAACGTAAAAAAAGCTGATAAGGGCAAAAATAGGATTTTTTTTTGTAAAAAATGATAAAAATCGGTCATTTTTTCAAAATTTACGAAAAGTCGGAAGAATCTACTACCTGAAGTAAGGACACACTTTCCTTATTATTATTTTTATTTTTTACATTTATTCTTTGGCTGTAATTCCATGACATAATTTAATTCAAAGAAAAAAGCGGAAATTTCCGGAAGAAAAAAAAAATTCTCAAAAGGGGGGAAAAAAAGCGGAAATTCTCGAAAGATAAAAAGCGGAAATCCGCGTAACGTGGAAGATTTTCACCCCTGATCATAACAATACATGTAAAAGAGTTACTACAGTACTCTGAAAAGTTGAAAATAGTAGTCAAAATAGTCTCCTCCTGTCGATAATTTAGTAATCTTTTCCGTTATCTTTATATGCCATACAGAAAATGTTGAAACATAACTAGACAATGCCAAGTATGTTTATAATTTATAAGCAAACAGAACTTGGATTTCTTCAGTCCAAAACCTTTGTTACCTTCAATAAAATATTGAACTTATTTCTTTAGTTCATTAAACTTAATGTTGCGTTTTTTAAACTTGTGACCTTTGAAATTGCAGTTGCCATTTTTGTGACCAAGTTATTAAAAAAGGGATTTAATGCAGTTTTTTTCAAAAATATATTTGCTTTTTAGTTGCCAATGGCAACCCTGGGGGCAGACCAAAAGGATCCTCTGATTCAGAATAACTTTATTTAAACCCTCTCCCTCAAGATGGAGGAGCAAACAGACAAGAGGGTCACACTCACGGGCACCTTTCCTCCCCCAATCTTCTGGGTCTGCTTGGTGTTGATGCGCATGTCCAGCACCTTTCCGTACTTGGTGAAGTGTGCCTTCAGGTCCTCCTCCGTGATCGAGTGGGTGAGGTTGCCCACGAACAGCTGCTGGGAGTCCGGGTAGTGGATGAAGCTGGGCTTCCTCTTCTCGGGGTCCGTGTCGTCGGGGGAGCGGGCCACAGGGTCGTGGCCGCCCTCGAAGCGGGGCACGCCCCGGCCCGAGTTCAGGCGGGACCGAGAGGCGCGGCCGCCACTGCTCTGCTGCCCGAATGCAGGTCCAGACTAAAGAAAAACAAATTGCAGTGAGTAACAGAAAGCGCAAGACGCGATTGTGACGTTCGTAAACATTTTATATTAAGGCACTCGCATGAACCCAGATTATATGTATGTTCGTTCACCGTACATTATAGGATTTGGCTTTTTCTTAAAATCCTGTTTCTGTCTACTAGTCTAAAAGAATATGCAAATGAAGTGTCCAATCCACAAAATAAATACAAGTTTGGTGTACAGCTGAGCTGGCGACATTCTTGCAGCAGGAATGGACACAAATACATTGTGTATCAAAATCTAGTTGAAAGCATGCCCAGAAGGGTTGCTAGTGTCATTGCAGAAGGTGGGGGACTCCTATTAAAGCATGTATTCTCTCAATTATACCATCACAACTTGCAGTCCAGTCCATTATAGTAGAGTAGTGTATAATCATCTAATAAATCCAGCCTGCAGGTTAAATTGATAGAAAGACAAAACCCTGTACATTGGGAAATGAAACATAGGCGGAAGAAACTGCTAATAATGGATTGAGGCTCTTACCTGACCCCCAGGTGGGGTGACCTCATTCTTGTGATAGGCCGAGACGTGCTCGCTCTTCTGAGTCGAGGGGAGGTTGGAGACGGGAGACGTTGCCACTGGAGCACTTGGAACAACAGTAGAGCTGGTGTTCTTGCTCACCATGTTAGCATAGGTTTTAGGCTCTGAAAAGAAATTGACATTTTAAAACCAGATATTTTCCTAAATTTGAACTATTAGGCCTTGTGCCTAACAAGTTCAATCTTGTTAGACACGCAAACTAGTCTAGCCTTCCTGCAGGGTGGCTACAAAAATTGAAGTAAAAAGTTCCCTGAGTTTTCCCTGATTTCCAGAGTATTTTTCATGAAATTCCCCGAGTTCTCCATCCATTCGCAGAACGATTATTCGGTAATTATGATAAACTTGACACTTGATGAACTAAAAAACTATAGACTTCTAGATGAATCAAAATAAGATAAGTAAAGAATATTTTTACTGTATTCCATAATAGACCAAATAATATAAAGTTATAGATAGAATATTTAATTTTACATTTTTAACTATTTTGATGTGTTTGCAAAAGCAGCCCCTAAATCCGGTACATCTCTACTATTATAAAAGGAAGTGTTTGTCTGTCTGTAATGTACGCAGTGTCCTGACGAAACGATGCCACTTACAATAGTGAAATTTAACACACATGTGGTCCCAATTTTTTGCAATTTTTCTATTCCTCTTGAATTTTAAAATTAATTGCAATTTAATTATTATTTTCCTTAGAATGGCATACGGTATAAAGACATGACGTTCTAAATTTATTTTTTCCCGTTTGATTTCAGCGGACGAACAAAACAAATAAAGTTTTAACTGGAATTATGTAGTTCTTTTTTCTATCTCCTAGATCGTTAAAGATAGAAGAAAAATTTCAATGGATTTCAAATCTGCGGAAAATTTTACAACAGACCGATAGCTAAAAACATGATTTTCTTTAAATAAATCATTTTTAAATTGTAACTTTTATATTTTTTCCAATACGAATTTGGCCGCCGGCACCGTGAAGAATTCTACCTTCGTGGTTAAAAAGATCAGATTAATTCATTTTGATTTCCTCAGCAACGGATTCGAGTTCGTTCTGGTTCGAACTGGCGTTCTTCGTTGCTTTTTTCTATCTCAGCGATCGTTAAAGATAGAATAAGTTTCAACGGATTCGAAATCTGTGGAAAATTTCACATTAGATTGATATCTAAAAATATGATTTTCTTTTAATAAATAATTTTTAAACTGTAACTTTAATATTTTTTCCAATACGAATTTCGCCGCCAAGAAGAATGACTTTAATTTGATTCGAGATTCATTCATTTTGAAAAGTAATGGATTCTGGTGAAGCAAAAGAAATAATTAAAGTTATGACTGGCGTTCGTCAGTGCTTTTTTCTAAATCAGCGATTGTTTAAAATAAAATGAAAACGTCAACGGATTTCAAAGCTGCAGAAAATTTTACACCAGACAGATACCTTATACGTTTGATATTCTTTTAATAAATAATTTTTCAATTAAATATTTATATATTCATAGGAGATTGTGACGTCACGTAACGATCTCTCAACACTCTTCGCAAACGATTTTGGCTGCATTTGACAATGACGAATCCATCACGAAAAGAACTGTAACAGGCAACAAAAACTTTTCAACAAAAAAAAAATAATATTCGAATAAAAATATATGTATCAAAAAATATATGCATTGTCTAAATGAGTACTTTTCCATTAGCCGAGCGCAATTTTGGACCAAAATCAAAATCGCCAATCTAGGTATTTTAGAAAAAAATGATTTTTAAAAAAAATGTTGATTAAATTGGAACTGGATGTTTAACTTTTGCAGGTTTTTCCGGCCGTTAGTATTTTTCAAAGTCACAAGGCACTACGTTCCTATTATTGACATTAGGGAACGTGGCACAGCTGTAGACTTCGATTACAGGATTTCCGGCCGTTACAAGTTTAATAATACACTTTCAAAAAGCAAAAAAAAGGCGACATTTTGATTTAAGTTTAAAGTGGTGCCTGCATGGCTAACGGAAAAGTACCAACTGGATGCCATTTGCAAAACGAAATTCCAACTTTTTCCTGAGTTAAACGAAACTTCCCCGAGTTTTCCAGAAAATGATTCTTCCCCGGTTTTGTCGCCACCCTGTCCTGATTAAGTGATGCCACAGCCTAAGCAGATATGAAATAATGGTAAATAAATTTTCCTCCTCTACCTACTTCAGTTGCAAACAGTGCAGTATAAATAACCTTTATAACCCCCACAATAAGTCAGGGCTCGAAGTAGAATTTTTAATACAGGTGCACTTAATGGGATGTCTGGCCGCCAGCAACTCACAGCACACCCACTGAGTTAGCCCAGAAAGTAGGAAGAACACTAGGGTAAAAAATAAGCCCGACCAAAAGATGAAAATTAATGGTCGCCACACATTCTTAAAAACATTAGTTTTTATGGTGGAACCTCCAATATTACGTTTCTTCTTCCGTTTACCACATATATATATTTTAAAGCACAGGAACTTAAACATGGAAAATTGTGTTTGAATTTTTGGAGAAAAACGCAGACGCTTGGAGTTCTTTAGTAAGTGGTCACTGAATAAAACAATATCAGCGGCCAATTACAAAATTTCTTAATTTTCGTCTTTAGCCCGACCCAACATTTAAAACAACACGGCTTTGACAGTGCCGCAATAGGTTTCACATCCCAAGGCCCCAGTCCAACTCACCTTGCGACACGGTTGGAGGGCTGTCCATGGCTTCCTGAGTTGCGTTCTCGCTCCTGTCGATACCCACGTCCTCCTCCTCCAGATCCTCTTCCTCCTCCTCTTCTTCTTCGTCATCGTCCTCCCAGTCGGACTTGGTGGACTCCACTTCCAGCTCAGGCTGGGGACTCTCACGAGGGGGTTGGGGAGCCACGTACTTGGTCACCATGACGCCGTCGTTTCCGTACACGGAGCCGTTCCTACGGGAGTGAGAAGGAGGATTAAGAAAACATGAAAACAAAGCCCATATTTCTTGTGACGTCAATTTGTTGGTTGTCGCAGCGACATGAAATTGATTCAAGCTACGGCAAGTGGATTTAGGCAAACGGCTTTGAAAACATTGAATTAAATTGACAAATGTCTAACAATTTAAGGCAAATCAAAATAGTTTTTTATCCCTTGGTTCCGTTTGGAGTGAACCAGAGTACGTTCTCTTTCAAAACTTCAACAGATCTGTCGGGGAATCCGAACTGGTCACCATAACGTACGGATTTGGGACTTTGTACTGTAATGTTTTGTACACAAAACATGTCTCATTACAGAGTATTGAAAAGAGACGACTGTTTGTGGCGCTGTTGCTTTTAATGCAACTAATCACAATATCCTGCAATATCTTGTGCAATTTATCATTGTTTTTTGCAACAAGAGCTTGTCAATGTATCATGCAAGGTTAAATACTATATGGGGAGCATTTTTTTTATTAACCCCCTTAGTCTTTTATTACTACCTGCTAACACTGCAACACCATTAGTGCAAACCGTGACAGTGTATCCAGGTGAAAGGTCATTTGTTTCAAAATATCTATTAGTAATTTCAAATATTTTCTCTGTATGTTTCGCCCCAATTTTTTACAACATAAAAAAAATCTTCTGATGTCTTTTTCATAAACATATCCCACATAAACAAGTGATTGAGACAGTTTCATAATGTCAGTAGTTTCGTCAAGCTATAGAGCAAATACAGGATAGTTTTGTAATAGATTTAACAAAACCGATTCGATATTACGCAATATGGCAAGAAACGATATAGTTTTAAAATCAATACCATATTAACAAAAGTAGTATATAAACGAAATTACACATGGGACTTTGTGCTGTATCTCATTCCACTATTTTACCAGTACCCGATACTCGAAGAAAAGTCTTATGTTTTTATAGTCAATTAAATTTCTCTGAATTTGTCGACACAAAAATTATCACTCGACCACCGGTTTGCGCACCACTGGTCTAGAAGTTAACAAGGTATTCACAAAAATTTAGGAATTAGATTCCAACGTTTTTCGTTCATAGTTGTCATTAATCAACAACAAAATTCAGAAAGGGGAAAAAAAATAATTCAAAATGCTATTCCTGCTAGTTTTTACAATGAAAACTGCACCCACCTGACAATTTCATTTTCATGGTATCTGGCATTATCATCCTCCTGGTCCAAAGTTCCAGTTCGGTTCACAGTCTCCTCCACATCAATATCTGAAAACCAAGAACAAGATTGAAAATGTGGACAACCGCACAACACAAAACCAGACTGGACGGGATGACCCGACGGGTGCACCCATTCCCTGCAAACGTACCGGTCAAAGCATTATCGATCTCACCGTTATCATCTTCGGTAAATATCTCGTCTTGGTAGCGGAAAATGTCGTTTCGTACATAGTACTTTTTCGGAGATTGGGGCACCAGGACGAAGGTCTGCATGAAGCGCCGCATAGGCTGGCCGTTGTTCGATAGCTCACCAGACACCTACAAATGAAGAAATGTCAATAAAAAAAGTGCAACGAAAAACACAGATATACAAATTCGAGGTCAAAGTAGAACCAATGTCAATTCAAGAATTGTATTAACAAACTGCAATTTAAGCGAAAATAATTAAATTCCAATAAATTAATTTTAAGATGTTCTATATTAAATGTTAAAATTCAGGCTATGCACAAAAATTGCATGTGTGCCAAATTTCAGTGAAATGCGTAGATTATCTTCTGTAAGTGCCATAGATTAGTCAGGACAGTACACACATCTATACACTTCCTTTTATAATAGAGATGAAAAAAATTCAGAACTAGACTATCAATTAAATAGTGAGGCCAAAGACTGTTTCAATGTCTGCCAGATTAGAAATAAATAAAAGCATTTAACCCTCTGGTTACGGCCGAGATATTTTTGTCCTCTCATTTCTGAGCAGACCAGCCCAAATCCATTACGGTTTCTTTTTTCAAAGCAACCTCCTCGTAAATAACCGTGCACCAATGACAGAGGGATACTGGCGACCATTCTATTCCTCAAGCTATTACAATTCGTGAGAGGAACTTCCTGCGTGCATTTACAAAAGGTTAAAGAATCTACGAAAGAAATATACACCACTGTAAATTGTGTCATTAACCATCAAAATATATTCATGCAAACTTTTTTTAAATTCTGGTATTCTTAAAAGTTGTAGTGGTTTTTGCACAACTATGAAATAGTGTAGTACTGCATCGTAAGCGTTAAGTAAATTTTTGTTAAAAATTGAGGAAAAAATTATTTATGTATGAAATTAATACAACCTACAGAAATAATTAAAAATTGTCAATAACCAAATATAGATAACAATTCAAGTATCTCAAATAATGAACATAATTTACAATGAACCAGCAGAATTTTTTAAAGGTCATAAAAATAGAAAGGTAATTAAATTTATTATTATTAACTTCACCTGCTCTTAAGATTTGGAAATCTAAAAAAATTGTATGAGCTTAGATTATTTTCTTTTAAAAAGTGAAAATAAAAATGGAAGTTTTCCAAATTTGTTAAATTATGTTTGTACTCTTAAAATCCGCAAGTAGTTTACAGAACATGAGCATTTTCATTGTAGTATTTGTAAGCACTTATGCCAGGCCGAGAATGTATAACTTAAGATAGAAAGTTTAATAATAAGTTTTCAACTAGAAAAACTCCATAAAATCAGTTAAGTATTATCAATTGAATTTTATTTTTCTTATATTTTTCTCATTTGGCAAAAACAAATCGCTAAAAGATTTTTCAATTTTTTTAAAAATCATTTTCATAATTTTTTAGATTATTTTCAAAATAAAAAAGTAATCTTTACTGATAAAAATGGAGGAAGTTCCAATATATCATAATATTGTTTGTACTAGAGAATAAAGTAATTAGGAATTTTATTTCTGTTAACAGCTTGGAAAATAGAACAGTTGCACCATGCCAAAGCTCAGAGGGTTGACGTAGGAGGTAATGGCCAGAGGTAACATTATTTAAGCAACCTGACATAAAACATTAGTTTTTCATAGAATTAGATAAATTATAAACAGCCAGAATGTTTAATAAATATTCAGTCAATAATTTCAATGGATTATTATCTTAATAATGCGCATAAAATAATATTCAGTCAGCGCTATTTTATTTGTGGATAGTTAATTAATGATGAATGCAGTACGAAAAATGCATGTCTAGAAATACCTGCGCGTTCATTTTAAACTTATCAAATGATTAATTTAAAAATTAAAAAGATAAAATGGTACAAAGACTTGTTTAAAATTCAAATCAAATTACCAAAACATATACCCAAAATCAAGAACAGATTTGGAAGAGTAACACGGATTAGTTGCACCAAAGTGGTTGATTCTGAGGAATTAAAATCAAGCCATTCACTTAAAATGTGTCAGATAGGATTGTATCACAAGTCAGAGCTGGTTCTGAAAGTAGCAAATGCCAGTGAATTAAACACGTATAACCGTCTCACTTGAAGTCTATTCAAATCGTAGGTAGGTAGTTAATTAACGGCACACTGGAACAAAACAACTGTTGTGGATGGTTGATTCCCCATTACAACACCCCTAATTTTGAACCACAACATAACAGGTCAACTTCTTGAAAGATTAAAACAATAAAATTTACCACCTACACATTGAGTTTTGTAACTAGTACTCTTTCCTTTGAGTTGTAATTCATGATACAAATCCATAAGACCTTAAGTCTAAATTAAATAAGTCATTTTAATTAGGAGAGGAAATATACTTACAACTTTTATTACTATGGTTGGCACAACAGTTGTACCATCAAGGTTATAATCATAAAACATTTAAAGAGCATTTCATATTTTAGTGCTTGTAGTGTGTTAAGCGAAAACTTGCAACTCCAAATCTATTTTAAACAAGACCTAAACAAATACCCGAACAACCCGCATCCACTAAGGTCTTGTACTGGAACAACACAACAGCTATCAGTGACAATCCCTAAGGGAAAGATCGAAGACAATTAAATTAGAACCATGGTTGGATGACGAGGTCAATAACTAGATGAAATGCCGGTAGCTCGCATAAAGTCACGACAATGGAATGAGGACAAAAGCGTGCAGAACTGGTTTTGAATGTAGGTTTGTGGTAAGAAAGCAAGTTAAACTTGCAATTCCAAATGAGACCTGAACACATACCTGAACAACCACCCCGTCGCCAAGGGTCTCCAAGCTGTCCACCTGTCGGATCTTGGCATGGCAATCCCGGAAATTCAGCTGCATGATGCGCTCGTGGATATCCTGAGGAGATTCAACAAAGTCAACATCTAATTGAATTTCAAAGGAGCCAAAGTTAAAAAGCTCTCTGATAAAAATGGAGCAAAGATACTCACATGCTGCCCAACAACAGGACGCGTCTCAGTACCAGGACGATCCAGACCTCCGTGCAGAAAAGAGGAATCATGATTGTAGAACCTGCAACGGAAACAAAAAGCACTTAGACATTGCTACGAAACCACCCACTGAAATTCATCATCACACACAAACAGTTTTAGATTTAATCGAATGATAGCCAAGTTGGTTGGTTGTTTTTGGAGTAATGGCACATGGGCACGCTGCACCAAGCACAAGACAGCGAACACAATGCCAGAGCAAGAGAAAGCAAAAGGGGTAGGCAAGGGTACAAAGATAACTTGGGGCTGTGATGCCAAAACCCTTCAAGATGTACCCCAGCAAAAAGTTGGTCAAACAACCCGTCTGATTATTTGTCAGATTTCTCAACAAGCTCTGCCTTAAATTAGATTGTTTGGTTTTATAGCAAAAGGACCATATGTAGCCATGCTGCATGAACACAAAACATGCAATGTCAAGTAATGAATCCACCTACAACTGGCTAAGGGCAAATCTACTGAGAAATGACAGTCCAGCCATAAATTAGGTTGGTCAGTTTCAGGGTTTTAGAACGCAAAAAAAAGGCCATACCTGGTCATGCTGAACCATCCGACATCAGGTAATGGACTGCCTTACTGACATAGAAGGGATATGTTGGTAGTGCAGTGGCCATACCCACTGAGCCTGAACAGCCCCTATTAAATTAGATGACTGATAAACTAATCAATTCCTCAATGGGCAGTAAATAGGGTCAGAACATTGGCAATGCAAAAATCCTCTTGCAACAAAGGCCAGATAATCAAACATTACGAACACTTCGAAGGGTCGGGTAGTTTTCGGTTTTGCAGTGTCACGTTTGGCTGAGCGGCACTGAACAATGCTGAGTAATTCTGAAAATAAAAGTCAGAGGGGTAATGCCAGTTTGGCATCCTTGGGTCTTGACCCCCTAACAAGAATGCATGGTTCCCACACCTTTATTCAAAAAAAATTCAAGGACTTTCCAAAACTCGAAAAATATTTTTCAAGGACCTTAAACTTTTTATAACGACCTAAAACAAGGTATACGCAAAAGTTGATTAAAAAAGAAAAATGTGAATATATATATATATTAAAAAAAAAGACAGACAATTTATTTTACTCTATTTTTAAACTAATAATAGTAAAAAAAAAAAAAATTATCAATTTTGGTTGCAATTTGGATTTTCTTCTCGCAGAACCTGTGATTTTTTTGTTGCAAAAAGTGCTTCTCGTCTCAATGGTAACTATCAGGCTACCTGCACAAATATCGAGCATGGTCGTGCGATAAAATATTGTACCATAAATTCTTTTGGTGGCACAAAGAGTATGGGAGCTTGCATCCCGTGTCCTTGCACAATCTCCATTTTGCTATCGTTCACTGCCACTACAACAGACGGCTGTCGTGGTTTATTTCGTTTGAGGAAGAAAATAAAAAGTTTTGACTGGTGATAGGACTTTTTTTATTATCTAGTCTAAGTTTCTATCTTTGCGATCATTAAAGTAAGTGAACCAATTTCAACAAATTTGAAAACTGCACAAATTTTACACCTAAAGGCTATCTTAAATGTGATTTTCTTAATTTTTTTTTTGAATTGTAACTTTTATATTTTTTCAATAAGGATTTGGCTCCATTTCTTTGGAAGCGTACCAGGTTTCCAATGATGTCCCGATTCCTAAAGATACAGTTTCCTAAGAAAGCAGTGCCGTTATCTAGCAGCCATGATGTGGCGGGCATAACAAGGCAGCCGTCTTAACGAGACCAGAGGTCTCGACGTAGACGGACAGAATATGGAATGGACAAAGGAAGAAACTAGTCCAGACAAATTCAAATGCAAGACTAAATTACACAATTATGTAAGTAAAAAAAAACCCTCAAGTACTTTCTACCAAATTCCGTAATTTTCAAGGGCCCCTAGTTCAGAAAAAAATTAAAGGACTGTGGAAACACTGAATAGGGTACAGGGTATCCTTGAAGCCAGCACACATCTTAAGGAGTTTTGCCTGAGGGGACAATACAAAGGGGACTTGCGAATCAGAGTTACTTGGATGCATGATGGGTTCAAGTGATACCTCACATTCTAGACACAACCTGTTAATAGAGGCCACAAATTCATTTCAAATGAACAAATATCCAGAATCGAACCAGGAACAGATGTTCACTGATCAGCAAAAGGGCTAGATGAATATAACATGGTATTTATTATTTAACTGTGCTACTCCTTTGTGTTTTTCTACCACATTATTTGTTTTGTACATAGTTTTCTGATAGAATATTTCAAGAAGAACATCCCAAGTAAGATTAAAATGAAATTTTACACCACATTTTGGATAGCCCTGAAAAAAAACCAACTTTCGAAAGTTACAATATCTCTAAATGATAATGTACAAGATGGGGTGATCTAGTACATTAAATATACGAGTAACTGTGGTGTTGAAAAATGTCAGTTCACTCCAGCATACAGATTCATGTAAGACTAATTCTGTTCTTGTAAACTTTTTTTTTTGAAAATCCAAAATAAAGATTTTCTTCTTTCTACGCTATACACTGATTTAACACGAGCAGGCCAAGCCAGTTACTAAGAACTGTTTTGCTTAAATTGTAAGAAATTTTTATGGCCCAGTAGCATTGTTTCTATATTACATGCACAAATAGATTGCATATAACAGCTAGTGCGAGTTTTATTTACAAATGTGTATGTCTAGATATCTATGCAGTGCGGTAACTAGGCAGGTGCACCTCTGCACAGACCAACTTGGAAGGGGAAGAGAGAGAACCCAAAGAGAGAAAAATTAACACAATGGAAATCGATGAAACACCAGATGAAGGAAGTCACTCGACCACCCGAAGAATTATTTTAAATACAAATTTAGTGTTCTTGACACACTATTGTCTCAAATAGATTGGCATGACTTAAATTCTTCAATTTAAGTCAGATGAAACAAAATGCTTTACCTAATAAATATTAGCAGTTTCTTTTCAAATTGGTTGAAAAATTCAATTTATAAAATAAAGTGATACGAAACAGTACAAATATTATTGGTTACTTTTCTCCAAGTCAAGTGATCAGGTCATGGAGATTTGAGGTTTTAATTTGTAATTTACCCCGATTCAATGGACAAAATTAAATTCACTGACGTGATGTTTCCAGTCTGCAAAATTTGTAGCATATTGCAAGATATTTAAATAACATGTTTTGCAATCCTCTCACAGAAAAATGTAAACTAAGCCTAGTGAACAAATACACACCAGACTCTTTGAATTAAGTGCTTAATCAACCTTCCAAAGTTAATTTTATTAAGGCCAATTCAACAAAATCCAGACATTTCGAATCCTTGTGAGATGAACAGCAACCATATTACATACGGAAGTGAGTAATGGAATATCCATCTTTGCAGTGTATGACAAAGTCGAGACTATGATCAAGAAATGGTATTTGGGGGAATCATGTATCAAGAGTACAAAGAACTAAGTGACAAAGCAATAAAATATTTATCCCCTTTCACTAACAGAGCTTGTTGAAAGAGCATACTCAGTTGATGCATACATTAAGAATAAATACGGCAATAAGCTTGACACAGCTCCTGATTGGAGGCTATATCATCTTCAGTTGACTCATTTTAAAAAACTTGGACAAATGAAAGTACTGCAGTAAATTTTGATGAATAACTACTGTACTTTTATCATAAGTTAATATTAATTAAATATTATTTTAATTCTATTTGATCTCCAATACATTATAATTTCATCCCCTAATAAATAATAAAACAATTTTCAACCACTGCATAGCCAGCACTGTGTTGCCGCAAGTTCTTTTTGTGGGTCAGGTGTGAACACTGCTCACTAACCCTGGTTGATTACTAGGCATTCCCCATTTTCACCTAGATATGCTCCATCCTGAGAATACATCCATGTACTGTAATTAAAACTAATCATTTAACCTTTTTAATAAATGACTTTATTCCTATTACCAGTTAAATTTTGTTGCAAAGTAAGAAAATTTTAAATTTATAAAACACACCATAACAGCAGATAATCTTCACACCAAAATTAAAAACCTTAAAAAAGCATATAGTACATTACTTTACCACATTTTACACTCTGAAATATGCACAACATAAAATAGAGTAAAAATATTGATTTTTCTTCTAAATACTATCTATCCATTTAAAAAAATTCTTTTTCACATTGTTGCAAATGTAATATATTATATTAATATTACTCAAATCTTCTATGAATAAAGTCTAATAAATATTTTTTTATCTTCACTATTTTTAAAAACAGTTGTTGCAGTCTTAGCTTTAAAATCATTTCTGTTCATAGCATTCATATCTAGAAATTAAAAAAGGGTTTTTTGAGATTACAAGGAAAAACTATGTTTGGAGAAATATTTGCTTTGTCTTTAAAGTTTAACAGATGATCATTGCTGTTCTTTAGAATTGAAAAGGGGGTGGAGTGGTAGCAAACGGGACAGTCTTTTTCTCGCCAAAGTGGTAACCTTTCATTTGGTTGTTTTTATGGCAACCCTATTACGAAGATTAGGATTAAAGACGTTATCTGATTGGAATTAAACAGTGTTTTGAATTGAAATTAAACGTGCTGATTGGTTTAGATTTTTTTCTCGTTTAACGATAAGAGATAACGACGCTTAATCTGCCACTTTGTTTTTTATCGTTCCACCGTAGTCTGTGTTTTATCGTTCCTCATGCATTTTTTTTTTGCTTAACGCCTCCGTCTTTTTGCTTTTGAAGCCCGTTGTGTTACTTAAGTACGACGTTAACTAAAAATTACGTTAATTAGCGTGTTTTTTTGGTGTAAAGGTTGTTTACTTCTTTTCAAGTTGAGAATGAGCCGTTCGCGAACTCGGATTGCCACGAATATATTTGTTTCGGTAGGAAGATCTGTCCGAAGACTAAACACATCCATTGGCTATATCTATATTTATTTTAAACAACGGCGTAAAATATCAGAGATCAAGAAGCTTGACAATGATTCGCATTTTGAGGCTGCTCGTGGTTCAACAGTGGAATGTGCAGCATATTGCCGAAAGGATGGTATATTCAAGGAGTTTGGTACTCTTCCCGTAACTAATGTCAGCAGAAGCAAATTTGCAGATGTACTTGCTGCTGCTAAAACACAGTGACATTGAGAGGGATTATCAGGGCATCTTCCTCCGTTATAAGACGAATATTCTTTCGTGCTAGAAATTAACAGAATTTACAATGTGGTGACAAAAGGAGGGTAAGTTTCATTTTTCTATACCAGTTCGCAAAAAATTACTATCTAATCCATATATGCAAAGGTTCACAATGTGAATTTTGCTACATGGACACCGCGCCATCTTGTTATGACGATCTCCGCCATCTTGGTTTGGCGACCAAAACAAACGCTTTGGCGCTACTGTCCCGTTTGCTACCACTCCACCAAAAAGGGACATTTCAAATCCCGTACTTTTGCGCAGTTAATCTCCTGTGCGACAGGGAAACTATCTTAATTCGTATAATCCTGATTTGACTATCTGGTACATGTACGCCCGGATTGTACATCTTTCGCTCACTACGGAAACAAAATCATTCTGAAACTATGCTCAATAAGTAACAAGAAGCATGCGATCCTCAAAAGTTATTTTATTTAAGACATAACGAAAATAATTCAGAAATGATAGGAAAATAATATTAAGAAAGCTTCAATGAAGGACGCACAATGTAACGTTTACTCGTAAGGCACGGCCGCTCATTTAGATACCTTTCTTACCTCTGATCAGAACAAGAGAGGTTATCAGAATAATCCCGAGTGTACGGCGATGAGCAGAATGATTGAAATAAAATAAGGAGGGGAAAATAACTGCATCTCAGAAAATATATAGGAAACATCGGGCAATTACTGAAATATAGGACAATATGACGTTTTTAAAGGTTTCGAAAAATATACAGGAAATATAGGACGACTTCCATCTCTGGAAGAGAGAAAACCTCAAATAGCCTTTGAAATCGCTAGAAAGAAAGTTATACCAATCACCAATGTAAATCAAAACAAGCTAGAATCAGAATCCTATTAAGGAAAAAAAAAACAGTGGAGTGGTAGCAAACGGGACAGTCTTTTTTTCTCGCCAAAGTGGTAACCTTTCCTTTTGGTTGTTTTTATGGCAACCCTATTAAGATTAGGATGAAAGACGTTATCTGATTGGAATTAAAACGTGTTTTGAAGTGAAATTAAACGTGCTCATTGGTTTACATTTTTCCTCTAGTTTAACGATAAGAGATAATGACGCTTAATCCGCCACTTTGTTTTTTATCGTTCCTTGTGCATTTTTTTCTTGTTTAACGACTCCATCTTTTTTTTGAAGCCTGTTGTGTTACTCTAGTACGGGGTTGACTAAAAATTACCAGTTAATTACCGTGTTTTTTTGGTGTTTACTTCTTTTCAAGTTGAGAATGAGCCGTTCGCGAACTCTGATTGCCACGAATATATTTGCTTTGGTAGGGAGATCTGTCCTTAGACTAAACGCGTTCATTGGCAGGGCTATATTTATTTTAAACAAAGGCGTAGAATATCCAAGATCAAGAAGCTTGACAATGATTCGCATTTTGAGGCTGCTCGTGGTTCAACAGCGGAATGTGCAGCATATTGCCGAAATGATGGTATAGTCAAGGAGTTTGGTACTCTTCCCGGAACTAATGTCGGCAGTAGTAAATTTGCAGATGTACTTGCTGCCTCCATGGTTCCCACTCCTTTATCCAAAAAAAAATTCAAGAACTTTTCAAAACCGAAAAAATATTTTTCAAGAACCTAAAATTTTTTATAACGACCTTAAAGCAAGGCATACACAAAAATTGTCAATTAAAAAGAAAAATATATTTTTTTTATACTACTGATAGTCAAAATAAGAAAGGTTATCAATTTTGGGGATGGTATGTAGCATCCGATACGTTACAACTTTCGAGCGATGTATTGCCAATTGTGGTAACCTTCCCGTTTTCGGGTTTTTCTTAGTTTTAAGGCAACCCTAGATATTTTCTCCTGACGATAATAAACGGGTCTCATGATTGGTTAAGGAAGAAAATACGCTTTTCCACTTTTATTTTTAATGTAGAACGGAATTAAAATTTAGACAGTCTTTGAAATTGTTGGGTGCATATGAATTTTGCTCTTGATTTATAAAATCGACTTGTTTTATTAATTTTCAAAATTTTTAGGATAAGTTTGGAAAGCAGATTGTAAGTTACAATTTTTTAAATTTGTCACTTTATTTAAATTTCAATTAAAATTTCGAAAAAAAAATTTGGATTAAATTTGATTTTTGAAATTGCAGATTGGAATTTAGAATTTTTTTCCACTTTTGGTTGCTCATTTCCCCTTAGTTGATTTGATATAGCAGTGGATAGTGTTATTGAACATTAGAAAATGTTTTTTTTTTTTTTGCAAACATGTAGTAGCTTGATTGGGAAGAAGGTGAAATGTCTTTCATGTGAGAATGATATGATTTTAACATTGAGAAAGGATGCTGGTGATAGGTAGGAGTGGAAATGTAGAAAGATAGGACAAAAATTTGGCAAAAGAAAGTATAACAGGAGTAAGAAATTGGAGGGTAAATGGGTGTTTGGAGGACTTGAACGAGGGACGGATAAATGTTTTATGGTTGAGGTGAAAAATAGGAACCAGAAAGTTTTGGCTGAGGTAATTCAGAGCTGAATTTTGCAAGGAACTACAAAAATTTCTGACTATTGGAAGTCATATGCTGGTATCAATACCCGAAGGACAAAGAGTTCAAGGGTTATCGATTCGAGCATATGACTGTTAACCATTGTCAGAATTTCAAGGACCCGGCTATGAGGGTAAGTTTGATTTTTGTTTAGCTTTTGGTTATATTACAAACACTGGACTATGCTTGGGTGGGCACCCAATACGGTGACTTATACGCATGGAAGCCAACGGTGAAAGGTCCTCGCCGGCCCCGGAGGGGCGGCGAGGTAGCCGGCAGGCGGGGATCGCGCGTTATACGCTGTGACTTATCTACAAACAAATTTCTCCCGGTATACTGGTTTAAACGCATTGAAACCTTAAGCGCAATACGCTTTGACTTCTCTAAAAAACAATTTCCTCTTGTAAAGTCGTTACAATAAAAATATTTGTCTTGCTTTTCCATATATGGCTCTATAACCTGGAATATCCCCATTGAGTTGCTCACATAATGCTTATTGCTAGAAAAATTGTGAAAAAATATTTTTTCACACTTTAGGATAGCAGAAGAATTTTTAGATTTTTGGTTTCTCATCAAAAACCTTTGTGTGGATTATGATCACAGAAAAGAACTACCTTATTAAAAAAAGATTTCTTGTTTTGAATTTTCTATGCATTGCAAAGTTTCTAATTCAAAATTGATGAAAATCCAGACGTTTTAAAAAAAAATCACGTTTTTTTTTATTATTATTATTATTTTTTTTTTTTAATTATAATTTTTTTATTTTTTTTTATTTAATATTATTTTTTTAAGTGACAAAACTAGGATGAAATTGACGCAAAATTGCGTACATGTTCGGAGAAAACCAGACTGAAATATTAGAAAATTTTCAAGTGAAATTTATATTGCTTTTTTCTTAATTTTTAAACAAATTATTATTATTATTTATGCACTGTATGCAAAGGTTCACGTTGTATATGGCGGCCATCTTGGAATTGCTTACATCGGCCGCCATCTTGATTTGGCGTAAACAATCGCTTTGGCGGCCTAACGTTGCGGATGCTACCACTCCACCCAATTTTGGTTACAATTTGGATTTTTTTTGCAATGTGGGCTTCTTGTCACAATGCTAACTATCAGGCTACTTGCACACATCGATTTCGGTCGTGTTATAAAATATAACTAAATAACAAATATTGGGGCCTATAGTTATTATAGGCCCCAACATTTTTGTATTTACAATAAATAAAAAATAAGTTTGCTTTGTTCCCCCTCCCAATAAGTTGATAAATAATTAATGATAACTAACGATAATTACTATTATGTACCTACCTAATTATACTTAGTAGTACTTATGTCAAATTGTTGTAAATATTACTTTTATATTAATTAATTTGAAAATAAAAGATTTGTTAATTGTTCGTATTAATTTTTAAAAATTTGTTTTGACAGTTAAAAAAAGTCTTTCTTATAAATTAATAAACACGGCAAAAAACAAATTAACTCTCCCCTTCCCCCGTTGAACATTAATATTTTGTTGCTAAATCAGTTTTAAGAAATGGAGAAAAAAGTTTAAATACACTGCTGTTTAAAAACATTGATGTTTTTTGGGCCATGTATTATCAACATTGATGCTTTAATTTTAAACAACGATGTTTCAAACCATCGATGTTTGGCAGTCGACGTCGCATCCCTAGTCTGGACAAGTTCCAATGCAAGACAAAATTACACAATTATGTATATCTATATTAAAAAAAAGTTACTGCCGCCGCCGCAGGATTGAAAACTGTGTTGTTTAGCTCGATTCTAAAACGATTTCCCGAGAAAGTACTGATCGGAAAAAAACTAAATTAACACGATTTGTTCTTCAGCGTATTCCCTGGACAATTATTAAGATTTTTTCCGATGCGGCTATTAGTTTAGGGTTTATTAAGTGTCAAAATTGAAGAAGCGAAATTTCTTCTGCGAGTGAGCAAAGCACATACAAATTTTCAGTCTTCAGCCATGAGTTTTTTTTAAAAGAGTACCTCTCAACGTAAATTTTTGCAGCTCGTCGAGGTTTTTTTAAAATTTCAATTTGGTTTTTGATAATATTTTTTTGAAATTCGGAACATTTTTGTTACTTTTTTTCTAAACTGCCGTATCTATATTTTATTACTATTAGTTTTTAATTTTTAAAATATTGCAGTATTCCTCAGAATGTACTCTTTCTTACGGTACTATTATTTTTGAAATCGGTTAATAATTAAATTGGATGCGATCAAATGCTGGTCATACAAAATTCGGAATCTTTGGATATTTTCGCTACTTTTTGTTACAACCGTTTTTTCCCCCCTCCGTTCTCAGACAGTTTACCGAAGAAGTACAAAGTACACATCGTAAAGTTTGGAGATTAACAGGGTTTACTTAAAATTGTACAGGGAACAAGATGCAGAAGATTTTGTACTCATGGGGCTATTAGTTTAGGGTGCATTAAATGTTGGAGTAAAAAAGAGTGAAATCACTTGCGTAAGAGGTATTGGTTTGCAAAGCAAACCAAACGGGATTGCGTAGCAATCCCCAGGGATCGGCGAGCAGGGGGCAAAGCCCTCGCTGTGACGTCATGGACCGTAAAGTGAAATCAGGATAGTACAAATTATTCAGATAATGTCACTCTGCGAAAGGAATGTTGGTTTGCGAAGCAAACCAAATGCCATATGTAAAAGGAGTGTTGGTTTGCGTAGCAATCCCCGGGGGTTGGCGAGCGTAAGCGAGTTAGTTAAAAAAATCAAATACTTTCAAGGACTTTTCACCAAGTTCCGTAATTTTCAAGGGCCCCTAGTTCAGAAAAAATAATTCAAGGACTTTTAAGGACTGTGGGAACCCTGGCCTCTAAAACACGGTGACATTGAGATATAATGGAGGAAGATGCCCGGATAATCTAGGACAAATATTCTTTCGTGCAAGAAATTAACAGAATTTACAATGTGGCAACAAAATGAGGGTAAGTTTCATTTTTCTATACAATTTCGCAAAAAATTACTATAAAATCCATTTATGCAAAGGTTCACAGTGTGAATTTTGCTACATGGACACCACGCTATCTTGGTTAGGCGACCAAAACAAACGCCTTGGCGCTACTGTCCCATTTGCTACCACTCCACCAAAAAAACATGTTTTCTCCTTAAATTGGCATGGTTCCAAAGGTATTGGGACGAAAAACCCGGAATGTGTTCAATATGACAAATTTGGCATAGTTCCAAAGACGAAAAATTCTTCCACTTCTTCAATTGAGGAGCTATGACACCAGATTCGCAAAAATAACAGAGGTGGAAAAACTAATTAAAAATGCTCTAGAGTAAATTTGGGCTAGACAAAAAATTTCTAAAATAAATGCATGATCTGATTTTACATGTTTATGTGGGTCAGTTAGATGCAATTGTACTTTAAAATCTCACTTTCTTTTTATTGCTTCAATCTAATCTCCAGAAATGAGGACTAGTATCAAATTTCAAAAATTTAGACACATTTCATATTTTTTTATGCATCAAATGAAGTTGGAAAAAGAAAAATTATATATCAATTTGAGTATTTTAAAAAACTGCTTCAAAATGTGGTTGGAGTATTTTCCAGTTTGCTTTGTCTAATTGTTCAATTTCATCATTTGCAGTTTGCATTATTTGCAAGTTCAGCTGCAGCCACCTTTCGTTTTCACCTTAAAAAAAACTTAAAATTTATGACCTTGGGACCAGTTTTCCTGTCCATACAAAAATTCCAATCCAATTGTCTCTACAAACCAACACATTTGCCCAATAGTCTATATACTTGTATTTCTTCCAATGCTTTTGCATCTCATCAGTCAAATAATTTTAGATACTGCAACACTGAGGCAGCAATATGTATAGGACTAAAAAATAAATTGGGAAGGACTGCAAGTTTCTTCTAAAATTGGAAAGCAAGCTTCCTTCAGTCATATTTCTTTCAGTAGCCTATTTGTAACTACCATCCAAGGCATTCTGTACTTTTCTATCTGGCAGCAATTAAAGAGAAAGGTGACAAAAAAAGGGCTGCTCAATTGAATGGTTTTAAAAAACTGATCATATTAGAGTTTGCTTCAGAGTTTCATGGCACAAGGGCAATATTTAGCCAAGCTGCACCCTACACAAGACAATGCGAAAGTAAGAAAGAAATGAAATAGGGAGATTTGCTTGGATATTCTTGGAGCATGACCAAATTGGCTTAGGAAAAATTACATTTCTAACAGCCATGATTTATCCCCTTAAAAACATTGCTGAAGCCAACTTTAGATCCTTTGAGTGTTCAGGATCATACATATTGAAGTTACTGCCATTCTTTCAGTACACTCGCAAAGTATCTGTATCTTTCAGGCACTCACCGAATGCCTTAGGGCGGGACGGTGTACAACATAGAAGTACCATTCAGGCATAACCAGGCCCACAATAGAAACAGCAACATATGGTGACAAAGGGACGGATGGTGGGATAGATAGGCTATCAACCAAGTGCTATTTACTCACAGCTCATATGGTGCCTTCCATACAGCTTGAAAGTCTATATCAGATATTTCTGCAAAACCAACAAAAAAAAGGTTAGACATGAAGAACAAAATCCAAGCCAAACTTACCTGTGCAAATGGAGAGGTGCTTTGTTCAGCAAAGTGTAATACTGCCGAACAAATTCACGGCCCACACATTGGGGAGTCGGTATTTCCATTACCATGTCGTGTGCCCTGGAAAAAAGCAATTCATAAGATAATTAAGATACTGGTCGACACATCAAAGGCATATATAATAACCAGTAGTTCTTTTCATACTTAAATCATGAAACCTCCAACATGATTATACAGTTAACAATCGAGATTAGTGCGTGGAAGAAAGGAGTAAATTCAATTCCATTAACAGAAGACAAAAATAATCAAATTACAGTTATGATCAAAATTTAGGCATGCATAATTTTTGAAAGAAAATTGATCAATACATTATGAATCATTTTACATCAATAGGAAACTTAAGAATTTGGTAAAAAAAGAACTCATCGGTCGGTACTAGGGCGGGAACCAAACCTAATAAAATCATTTGGCTGATAAAAATGCTTATAAGTTCAGTGCATTTCAAATTCATTTAGAAATTAATACCGATCGAATCCTTTTTGTATTTTGGCACTCGTGACCACATGCTTGCCGACCACGCTAAAATAGCGAGGTAATTTGATATAAGTAGAGCAACATGAAGATTAAAGACTCAGATGATGAAAAGCACACAGCACGGGACATAAATGTGCACGTTAAAACAGAATTTTCAGATAACTTGTCAGATATTTTGCATTACAGAAAATGAGACGATTTGGATCTTACCTTTACGCGCACCGTTAGGCCTAGTCTCCTTACACAAAGCACTCTTGCGACAAAGCACTACTGGAATCGATACCGCTAACTCAGACAAACGACAGCACTTTTAAAACTTATTAAAATGCTTTGAAAGTAAAATAAATTTTTCCGCAAAATAAATCACCAAATAACAGGCACGGTGCTTCGGATGGTGAAAGGACGAGACCTAACAAATCGGACTTTCAACGCCCTCTACAATTTTAAGAAGCAAACTGCAGCAAGCTGTTTCAGATGAAGAAAATACGGTACTAAGTTCGAAACAAAATTCAGGATTAAACTTCGCACTAAACGTAATAAAAATTCATACAGAATTTGAGATCCCTCAAATATCACGCCGGAATATCCGTGAATCTCAATCTACGTAAGTCCTCCCCTTACTATCCCCCACAAAATTGATGTTGCCAAATTCCAATACGAATCTACAAAATAAATTCCACAAAGGTTTACAGGCACGGCCTTACGATGGTAGGTATTTTAATTAACGTCCCACTGTCGTAACAAAACGCAACGGGTTATTGGAAACAGTCCGGGATCAATCCCAAAGGGAAAGACAACTCACAACGCCACCAAACAGCCTTGTAATGCCAATTGATTATAAAAAAAAAAGCGAAGAAGCATTGGCACTATTACTCCTATTAGTTGAAGACACATTTTTGGACGATATAGGAGAGTGCCTCCGTGCTGCCGAAGCTTGGGACATTTTGAAGAAGCTGCACACCCAATTCGGACGTTTGTACATTTTGCAGTTGATGCGTGACTTTTTTAATGTTATCATGAAGCCTGGGGAACCAGTTAAAGATTACTTAGGAAAACTAATCGACATTCACAGAAAGCTTAAAAATGGAGGATATGCATTCACAGATAGAGAGGTTGCACTTGTGATGCTCACAGGCTTACAAAAAGTATATGAACCCTTAATTCTAAGCCTTGAAAAAGATGTAGAAAATATGACGACGACGACAGTAAAGACAAGAATTGCTCTAGAAGAAAGAAGAATATCTCGTAAAGCAGAAAAAAAATCAACTCAGATCCCCGATGAAAGAGCCTTAACTACAAAGAACTTTAAAACGACCATCTCACGGGTGTAAGAATCATAGCAATTGCGCATGCGTACGGAGTTGGAAATTTTTAACTGCATGTTTGGTTCGGGGGAAAGGTATGCCAAATTTGGCAATTTATCGCTTAAAATACGGATTTTTTGAGTTTGCTGCCAGATGTTAAAGTAATAAGTACGGCCAGTTTAGTATCCTATTTTTATAGTTTAGTATAAGTACGATTTTTTTACGACCAGTAAATAAGTATTAAGTGCTATCTATTCTATACTATCTTTCTACGAAAAGTTAATTTGTGTAAGTTCATAATTTAAAAGTTTATTTAAATGCCAAACACGTACATTATGAGTTTCTGAAAAATAAATTATTTTATAATTAAATTTAATACTGAAGCATGAAAAATAATAAGCTGTCATCTTTGACGCTAGAGTTTTGGGTGTTTGTCTGAGTACATAAGAGCAATTCTTATATTTCTTTTTCCAACTCCATCTTCCACTGTTTAAATTCTGTAAGAATATTTAAATTAGAGTACAAGATCTGAAAATCAAATGATATGACAGATAATTTATAGTAGAGAGGATTTCATCTAGTGATGGTAATTATTTACCTTCAAATGATGGAAATTCCATGTGCTCTACATCCAATACTACATTATGAGCACTCGTCACATGTTCCCTCAGCTCTGTTCGTGTTGAAAATGTTTCTTCACACGATACTGCAGGGCAGTTTATGTTAAATTTTCTTTTGTTGCTGACATTAGTCACAATGTGCACCTTTTTTATGTGACGCAATAAATTCTGTCGATACTGGAAAGTTTTGTCACAAGAATAGCATTTATTCTGTTCATTCATTCTAGAATGTCAACGACAGATTCTTGGCTTGGCGCGGGGTGAAAATATCCTCGTCTTCGCCAAACAAACCATTCGTAAAGAAAGGGTTGTAGCAGAAGTCCGGACCGGAATAAATTGACGCATGCGCAATCGCTATGATTCTTACACCCGTGAGATGGTCGTACTTTAAAGGGACGAGTATGTGATGTGTTAACTGTAACCATAACTGTAAAAGTGCTTGTTCTATAGATATTTGAAATATACAGTTTAATATAGATAACTAAGAGAACACGTTAGGCTTTGTTCATTAAAGTTATGTTTGTGAATTGTGGCTTTCATTTAAATACGATTAAGGAACTTGCTGAATAATTGACACAACCACAAGAGACTGAAACAGAGTAAATTCCCTCAAAGCCACATACCAAAGAAAAACACAAATAACTTCGAAGGGTGTGACACCAAAACTAAGAGGAACACTCGTTGTTTTTCCTGTGGAGAATGGGGCCACATCTCAAGATTTTGTGATGAATCTAGAAGAAACCACAAATTTCGGCAAAAACAGTCATAGATGATGAAACCCATAATGCATTAACAATAAACCATCCTGGAATTGACGACTCAAACTCATGGACAGTGGAGCCACTGAGCATATGTCATCACACCGGCACAATTGTTCAAACCTGAAACCTACATCATTGATGGTTGAAGTTTCCAATTCTGAAAAAGTTAAAGTGAATGGGATTGGAGACATTTCCCTGAATCTCAGTGAAGATTGTGGCTCAAGGAAGATCACGCTACAAAATGTCTTGTATATTCCTGACCTCGGAGCAAACCTATTATCAGTTTGCCGGATAGAACAGAAGGGCTGTGAAGTACGTTTCAAAGAAGGAAAGGCAGAGATATTGAAACATGAAACTGAAGAACATATCTTGACTGCATACCGACATGGAAGACTCTATCGAGTGGATGAAATGCCTGAAACCACCTACTTGACGAGATTGGTCAAAGAAAAATTGTGGCACAGTAGATTGGGCCACCTTCACATGGAAGGAGTAAGGAAACTCAATACGAACTTTAACACCTTGAAGAACTTGACTGTACAAAAAAGTAATGAAGAAACAAATGAACTGTGTACAGTATGTACTCTGTGAAAGATGAAGAAAGATAAACTCCCTACTAAAGAAGCAGAAAGAGCCTCAAAACCACTAGAAATCATCCACTCAGATGTCACTGGACCAATTTCACCTGTTTCGAAGGGAGGGTCAAATTATCTGGTGTCCTTTATTGATGATTTCTCAAGATATATGTTGGTGAGGCCGATGAAATCTAAGAGCCAAGTATTGGAGAAGTTGGATGAGTACAGGAAGCAAGTAGAAAATATTCATGGTGCCAAAATCAAGATTTTACGTAGTGACAGTGGTGGAGAATACATAAGCCATGCCTTTGATAATTACCCAAGAAAACATGGGATTTCTCGTCAACTGACTGTACCGAGAACACCACAACAGAATGGTGTTGACGAGAGAGCAAACCAAACTCTTTTCGACATGACACGTTGCTTGCTTATACAGTCAGGCATACAGAGTCATCTTTGGGCTGATGCTGTTAATACTGCTTGTTATATTCGAAACAGATGTACAACAACAGCATTGGATGGAAATATACCAAATGATATTTGGACTGGCAGAAAAACAAACATTGATAATCTTCGAGTATTTGGCTGTAAAGTTTTCACTAAACTTGACAATAGTAAAATTAGTAGAAAACTAGCTCCCCGAGCAGAAGAATGCATCATGATTGGATATGTGGAGGGAGTTAATGGATACAAGCTATGGAACGTTAAAAATAATAAATTCTTTGTAAGTTGAAACGTGACTTTTGAAGAAACCGTTTTCCCTTTCAAAGAAAAATTATCCATCTCAAACTCTGAGCCAAAAGAGTTTACACTCCATGTACCTGATAGAGACATCCCAGATGAGACACTTAATATAAATTTCCCCGATGAAGGAAATTCAGGTAGTTTTGGAATAATGCTGAAGAAGAAGCAAATGAAGATACCAATTCAGATGCATATTCTACAAATGCTGATGATCTAATTAGAAGAAGTAACAGGACTCGAGAACCACCAAGGCACTTAGAAGATTATGTTTTGTACAAAGTGAAAGAGGACATGACAGCTGAACCAAATTTGTCTACACTAGATGAAAAAGACCCTTGTAGCGCCCATGTTTATGCTAATGACAGTGTCTCCCTCTGACGGTTAGCAATATGAAATAGGCAGTCGAGAGCCAAGTTTCCCATGCGCGGACGCATGGTCTTCTGTATCCCTAACTCTTAACTAAATTTAATATGTGTGTTGTGTGTAACTTAGATCTCATTAAAGATGTTGCTCTAAATTTTGGCTCACTAGCATTCCATTTTCTTACCCCAACAGAACCCAGTGGCTTTCCCCGGCCACAAACTGACGCCCAACGTGTGTTAGAATGCGTTGTTGAGGTCAAAATTTTAACTTGGCTCCTGGCTCGGTGATTTTTTCAGATAATGCGCACTTTGGACAAAGGTATCGCTTGAAGAATCCTACATCCGTTTTGGATTTTGCTAAGCACATGGAAACAGGTTAGTTTCTGTGCTGTACGGACCATCAGTCTCCGCTTATGGATAACAGGTATTTTCTGTTTACCTTTTGTTTCGCCAGGCCAAACTGGGAAACCATTCTGTAGTAATAATGCATTCCTTTGTGTTCAAGTAACATCCTGTTACCAAAAGGCTATATCTTGTATAAATTACTTGTTTGAGTTTTGAAAATTTGTCTCAAAAATGATATTTCTCACAATCTTTTAAGATTTTAATTATCTTTTAAGCTATGATATTTAAAAAAAATAATAAAATATTCTACTCTCGAAAATAGAAATATAAACGTTCGTGCTTATCGGACAGAAAATTAGTCGGATCTTGAAAGTATCATTTTTTGGTTTAGTAGACAGGAAACAATTTTTTTCTTGTATATTGTTGATATAAGATATATTTTATGTGTGATCTTAACGATTTATTTTCGAGTTAAAAGCTTATGAATAGGTTTTTAGTGCATTTCATAAAAGGAAAGAAATATATCATAGTGTTTTTGTAGTATTTTTTAAATTCAAGAATGATTGGAGTAATAATTAGTATTATGAAGTACACATTTGTAATTTTATGTGGTATCTAGTTTTGAGTATCACGTGATCAAGGAGAGGCTCAGGGACAATGTACATGTAAAGTAAGAGGGACTACTCATTCATTCGAATTGCACTCCTGTGACCTTGTAATTGAAAGCGAAGGTGTTTATGGTTTTTCGGGTGCTCTGTTTATAATTGTGCATTTTGAAGGGGGATTTTTTCTTGACGAACGTTATTTGCTTCGCGTAAGAGAGATTTTGTTTTTGTTGTTCACACATTTGGGGAGATTGATTTTTCAGAGATCGGTTACATGAAAGTTTTTGGGGGTTGTGTATAAAATACCAATTGAATTCCTATTGTTTTAACAAATGTGCATTATATAAATTTAGGTTTTTAGTTTGATCATATATGTTAACTGGTATACATATACTGTCATTGTTACTCATTCTTGCATAAAATATTTGTCAATTTCAAAATATTGCAAACATATTACTAATAGTGTTATTGTTAACCTTATGATATTTCTTACCAAAGGTTATTTCAGTGAAATATTTCACTGAAATAACCTTTGGTAAGAAATATCATAAGGTTAACAATAACACTATTAGTAATATGTTTGCAATATTTTGAAATTGACAAATATTTTATGCAAGAATGAGTAACAATGACAGTATATGTATACCAGTTAACATATATGATCAAACTAAAAACCTAAATTTATATAATATATTGTCAATGTTCTGAGGATTTTGAACAAGTGTTTATTATACAAATTTAGAACTTTTACACACATTTTAAATGTTCAATTGAAATTATTTCGGTTTAATGATGCAGTATTCCGTTTAAATTAGTGCATTTTATTTATACTATTTTTAATGGTCAAAATTTAAAGTGACTCTGAACAACAGAACTATAAGGAAAATGTCATTCCTCGGTAAAGCAAGAAAATGCGATCTGGTCGGTCTGGCATTAGAGATGGGGGAACATTCTGATGATAGAGATACAGTAATCAAATTAAGAACGATTATTACTTCGAGTCCGGCTTACGAAGAAGAATTTGTAAACAACTTACTCCAGCGTATTATCACTGAGAGACAAGAACTGGAAGCAAAGATCAAGCAAGAGAAAGAAAGAAAGGAAGATTTAGAGTTCGAAGAGCGAAAGAGGAAGGATGGTTACGAATTCGAGCTACAGAAGTTGAGACTCCAGGAAGAAGCGGCTCGAACGTCAACTTCCATAGAACAACATGAAGTTCCACATTCTGCTAAACCAAAACTGGATTTGCAGACTCTGATTCAACGATTTGATCCTGCAATAAACGATGTGAGTTTGTACCTCGTCATCTTCGAAAGGCAAGCCCGGAGAGCTGAAATCCTTAAAGAATTTTGGGCAGCACATTTAATTGGATTGTTGCCATACGATATTGCTCAAATTATTGACAGGGAAGCGAAAGAAGTTTCCCAAGATTATGAACAAGTTAAGCAGCTTCTACTCAAGCGCTATAAGTTAACTCCAGAGAAATTTCGTCAATCATTCGTGAGACATGCAAAAAGTCCAGAAAGCACATGGACAGATTTCGCATATGAAACGAGGAACTATTTTCAGGGTTGGATTTCGGGTCTTGAAATCACCACTTTCGACGAACTCTTTGATCTGATGATTGCAGATCAAATAAAACGCCGTGTTCCTCAGGAGATTCGAGAACATTTCATCGATGAGTGGACTCTGATAAAAACAGTGAAAGATCTAGTGATGAAGCTAGATGACTATGAAACGGTTCGACCAAATAACAGTAAGGATTTTGCTCCCAAGACGCAAAATAAACTGTGGAATGGTCAGCAACAACAGCAGGACAAACGAACATATCCAAGGACACAGCAGGACAACGGAAAGCCCAATGCTAAAGTAACTTGTTTCTCATGTGGATTGGAAGGACACATGAAAGGAACCTGCCCAAATTGGGACAAGATTAAAGATGGTAGAGGTGCTAACAGAAATAAACATTTTCCTCTTAGTCAAGACAGAGCCCAAAGAACCTCTGAACTTCAAAACGAAGACATCAGACCTCCCATAGCATGTTATGGATGTGGTTGCCCAGGAGTTATTAAATCAAGATGCAGCACTTGCAATCCAACCGTACCGAATGACTATTCGAAATGGCCAAATGTTAACCATCTGGAACTTTACAGTTTTTCCACATTAAAACACCCATTGAGCATTATACAGATCACAATTTGCAACCAACAGGCTACCGTGTGTGCAGACACGGGTGCGACTTGTTCCGTGGCTGGAGAAAAGTTGTACAAACGTCTCCAGGAGTTTGGTCTGCATTTTGAGGACATGAAGGTTGAATTAAAGCTTGCTGATGGCTGCATGAAAGCAACAGATGTCCTCAGTACTGTGGTAAATATTGGCATTAATGGTAAGGTGATCTCAACAGAACTTCTTGTCCTAAAAGAAGCCAAAGGAAACAGAACTCTTTTGGGCCAGGATTTCCTCCAAGCAGCAGGAATAGTTCTGGATCTACAGCAAAATGAATGGTTTTTCTTTGAAACCCCACAAAAGAAAAACAGTTTTGTTTCCCTAACAAGAGTGGCAACGCATGCTATATCCTTATTCGATCCATCCCTTCGAGAGGATGAAGGTACGGGACTCTCGGTAATGCAAAAACATCAAATAAATTCTCTCCTGAAGCAATATGAAACATGTTTTCAACCAGGGGGAGAGCCTACACCTTTAATGGAACATCGAATCACAACGCGTGATCATCTTCCTGTGTCAGTGCACCCCTACAGGATGAATCCTGTCAAGACAGTGCAGTACATCCCTGGAAAGTCAAATGTCATTGCCGACATGCTCTCCCTCCAAGTTTGTAAAGAAGATCAAAGTTCTTCATGTGAACTTTCCAACATTGTTGTTGCGGACTTGCTCACTCAGAAGTTCCCCACTTCTTATGTCATAGCCAGTATTGATAAACCGTGTGAGCCATTCGCGACTTACCATGTCTCTGCTCTCACACCCTTCAGAGACATTGATACTACTCCAGTAACCCCTCTTCGTAAGAGAGGTCGACCACCCAATGTACCTGGGAACTCGAACTCAGATAAAGAACTTCCAAGTCCTTCAGGAACTGCTTACCGGACTGGTCGCTTTCCACGGAAAGCCAAAGGATTTGGAACTTGACCATAACCACTCCAGAACTTTCCGATCCTGGTCTCCTCACCGGGACGTCGTCGGGACCAGAGGGGGAGTCTGTAGCGCCCATGTTTATGCTAATGACAGTGTCTCCCTCTGACGGTTAGCAATATGAAATAGGCAGTCGAGAGCCAAGTTTCCCATGCGCGGACGCATGGTCTTCTGTATCCCTAACTCTTAACTAAATTTAATATGTGTGTTGTGTGTAACTTAGATCTCATTAAAGATGTTACTCTAAATTTTGGCTCACTAGCATTCCATTTTCTTACCCCAACAGAACCCAGTGGCTTTCCCCGGCCACACCCTGAAAATTTGAGAGAAGCAATGAAATCCCCTTATGTAGAGAGATGGAAAGAAGCTATCACCGAAGAACTTAATAAGTTGAGACGTAATCAAACTTGGGAACTTGTCACACAACTACCAAATACTCAAGTTATTGGTTCAAGATGGCTATTCCGGAGAAAATACGATGAAAAAGGAAGCGTCTCCAAATTCAAGGCACGATTGGTTGCAAACGTATATTCCCAAATCCCTGGTGTTGATTTCAATCAAACCTTTTCTCCAGTAATAAAAATCAAGTCCATTCGTATGCTACTAGCATTGTCCATTGAAATGGATTACAAATTACATCAAATGGACATAACAGCTGCGTACCTTAACGGCACTCTGAGAGAAGATGTTTACATGACTCAACCTGAAGGGACAGCTGAAAGAGGGAAATAACATATTGTTTGCCATTTAAGAAGAAGTTTGTATGGTTTGCGACAGTCGGGGCTTGAATAGAACAAGTGCTTAGATGAATTTCTAAGACAGTGTGGCCTAAATCGTTCAATCGCGGAGCCATATATATACTATGACGATGAAAGAGAAGTCATCGTAGGTGTATACGTAGACGACTTGCTCATCCTTGGAAAGAACAAAGCAAAAATTGAAGCTTTTAAAAGCGAGATAAAAAAGCGCTTTGAAGCTAAAGGTCTGGGTGAAGCAAGGCATATATTTTCCATGAGAATAGATAGGAAAGAGGATGGATCATTGACTTTGGATCAATCCTCTTATGTTGAAGAAATCCTCAACACCTTCTAGATGGAAAGTGATAAGGGTGCGTCAACTTCATTAGACCCTAGTTTGAGATATCGCTTTCCAGATCCTGACATCCAAAAGGCAACTGTACCCTACAGACAAGCGGTTGGAAGTCTACTATACCTAGCCTGTGGAACGCGGCCAGACCTGTCATATCCCTCGACTGCCAATTCAATGAGCATCATGCTGACGAGCATTGGAGAGGTATTAAACATATACTCAGGTACATGAAAGCAACCAAAGATCAGCAACTAACGTACAAGAAGACGGGGGAAATATTGAAGATATACTCTGATGCGGATTGGGGTGGTGATCGAACTGATCGGAAATGTTTTTGTGGATTCATCATAGTCCTTGCAGGAGCAGCTGTTTCATGGTGCAGTAGAAAGCAAACTTGTACTGCACTCTCGTCTACGGAAGCAGAGTACGGCGCTATGTGCCAAGCTGCAAAGGAAGTTCTATGAATCACAAACTTTCTGAATGAATTATAGATGAAGACATTCATTGGTGAACCCCAACCCATTTTGATAGACAATCAAGAAGCAATGTGTATTACCAAGAATCAAGAAACCTCGGAAAGAAGTAAACACATCGATTTGAAGTATTTCTTCTTGCGTGGTCAACAAGGGAGTAGTTGATTTTTTTATGCTTCCCATCTCAAGACAATGTTGCTAATATACTTACAAAGTCTGTGACAAGACAAACTTTGTGTAGATGTAAGAGTAAATCGGGTATTTAGATTATCCTTATCTTTTTTGCGAGTGGACACACATCACCAAGGGTGGGTGTTGGAAATGCTGCCTGCTCTAAGTCCGAGCCACATAGATTGACTGTATGTAAGTTTCTCTCACTCTATGAGGCAACAGTGCGTTGTAGTAAACTGCTGAAAAATGATTTGAAAAATGTATTGTGCCTGTTTGTGATCGTCATTTATTAATATGTTCTAAATTCATTTCATCCACGTATTACTTATTTGCATAATTAATAAATCTCAGTAATTTGAATTAACGTATTTGTGGGGTACTTTTATTTGAATATCTAACAGTTGGGTTGAGGTGGAAGTTTGGAGAGTGGGGTGCCAGCTCAGGTGTTGCTTCGTCAACTGACCGTGGTTCAAAATTACGAGGTATTGTCCTCGGATCTTTCCCTTAAGGGATTAATCCTGGACCGTCGTCAATAGCCCGTCGTGTTGCTCTAGTAGGACGTTAACTTATAATTACCAATTACCTAATACAGTTTTTAAAGACTAGGGGGCTCCGCCCCCTGCTCGCTTACGCTCGCCAACCCCCGGGGATTGCTACGCAATCCCATTTGGTTTGCTTCGCAAACCAACACTCCTTTTACATATGACATTTGGTTTGCTTCGCAAACCAACATTCCTTTCGCAGAGTGAAACTATCTGAATAATTTGTATTATCCTGATTTCCCTTTACGGTCCATCACGTCACAGCGAGGGCTTCTCCCCCTGCTCGCTTACGCTCGCCGACCCCCGTGGGTTGCTACGCAATCCCGTTTGGTTTGCTTCGCAAACCAATACCTCTTACGCAAGTGATTTCACTCTTTTTTGCTTTAACACTTAATGCACCCTAAACTAATAGCCGCATCAGTAAAAAATCTTCTGCATCTTGTTCCCTGTACAATTTTAAGCAAACCCTGTTAATCTCCAAACTTTACGATGTGTACTTTGTTCTTTCTCGGTAAAACGTCTGAGAACAGAGGGAAAAAAGCGAGCCTTTTTCCTCGCCAAATAAAAAGAAATCGTTTTTATGGCAATTGTTGCTACGATAAATTTGATATCTGGCAAACCCGATAGTCAAAAATACAACCCTCCGCGAATACAATGCTCCGCGAATTTGCTAAGCGAAATAAAAAATACGAAATTTGTGTCACCAACTTTTGATTGCATCGAATTTATTTATGAACCAATTTTAAAAATAATGGTACCCTAAGAAAGAGTACAGTCTGAGGTATACTGCGCTATTTTCAAAATAAAAAACTAATAGTAATACGGAATAGATATGACAGTTTTAGTTAACGGTAGTAACAAAAAGTAGCGAAAATATCCAAAGATTCCGAATTTTGTATGACCAACTTTTGATCGCATCCAATTTAATTATTAACCGATATCAAAAATAATAGTACCGTAAGAAAGAGTACATTCTGAGGTATACTGCTATATTTTAAAAATTAAAAAATAATAGTAATAAAATATAGATACGGCAGTTTAAAAAAAAAGTAACAAAAATGTCCTGATTTTTCCCGAATTTCAAAAAAATACTATCAAGAACCAAATTGAAATTAAAAAAAAAACTCGACGAGTTGCAAAAATTTACGTTGAGAGGTACTCTTTAAAAAAAACTCACGGCTGAAGACTGAAAATTTGTATGTGTTTTGCTCACTCGCGGAAGACTCTCACACTCACTTCTTCAATTTTAACACTTAATAAACCCTAAACTAATAGCCGCATCGGAAAAAAAATCTTAATAATTGTCCAGGGAATACGATGAAGAACAAACCATGTCAATTTTGTTTTTTTCCGATCAGTACTTTCTCGGGAAACCGTCTAAGAATCGAGCTAAATAGCAGTTTTCAATTTTGCGGCGTTGGCGGCGGTAACATTTTTTTAATATAGAGAGAAATATATTCAACTAGTTACCACCGATCCAGCCTAAGCCATTCAGTGTATCGCCACGTAATTTTGAACCACGGTCAGATGACGAGGCAACATCTGAGCTGGCACCCCACTCTCTAAACTTCCACACCAACCCAACGTAAGGACTTTCGGCCACATATTTAAGGTTCACCAGCCGCCTCTACACCATACGATTACAACCCGGAAACGAGCCAGGAACCTCTCAATCTAGAGGCTTGTACCAAATTTTAATCTGAACTTTGAACCTGAGAGCACAATTTATTGACTACAAATTATTTATCTTAGGAGCGTACTGTTTTGTTTGGATATGTGGTGGTTAACCTTAATCCTTATGAGAACTTCAGTTAAATATATAATAGAGCTCAAACTAAAAACATAAAAAAGTAATACGAATTCAAAAAATATTCAGTAGTGTAATAGTAAATATTCATTTCCGTTGCCCGACAATGTTAAAATGTAACTCAAATTCCAGAAGCATTCATTATTATGCATATTCAATATCATGCAAATTGATGTAGTCATTTGCAAACATAGACATTTATTTTTCAATTTATTCCAACTCATGCTAACCTAATTAAATTTCTATAAACACTTTGAATTATTTTCTGAAATAAAATAAGATAATTTCTCCACACCTGATACATTTGAAGAACTCTACATAAAATATGTTATTAATTTATTGCCTATAGTTTGTTTATCGTAAGCGTACTGGTTAACCTTAATCCCAATGAGAACTTGAGTTAATTCGATAATTGCTATAATAACTCAATTCAAAAAGTATTAAGTAGTGAAAAAGTAAATATTCATTTACATTGCCCGACAATGCTAAAATGTAACTCAAATTTCAGAAATACTCAGTGTTATGCGCATCAAATCGCTAACTTTTAATAAGAAAATGTCGCCAAGAGAGGCAATAAAAAGCCAAATCAAGCAACCAAGCTGAATTTTTGCGGAGCAGTCACGTTTTTGAAGCTTTTCTCAATAGCGATGCTCAGTCTACTTAGATTACAAGTCTATGGATCATACCATAGGAAGCAATGGTCTTATCAATAACATGGGGAATCGCAATAAAGTGAGTGGGTTGTATGTTCGAACGTTGTCGAGATTTGTTGTTTTAATTCTGGAATAGATTTGGTCAGGCCTGTTGTAGCACAAGCTTGAAATCTCTATCATAAAATGAAGTGTTTGTATGTGTGTGTGGACTGTCCTGACGAATCTACGGGATTCGGCACACAGGTAGACTGAATTTTTTGCAATTTTTCTATCGCACCCGAATTCTAAAATTTTACTTAGAACACTGTAAAGAAGAAGAAGGAGGGGGTATTTGATTCAGCTATTCAAATTTGTAAAACAAGGGGACACAGAGGGCTTAAATTTCAACAGGGATAACAGAACAAGGGGCCATGGGTATAAATTGCATAAGACACATTTTAATCGGGATTTAAGGAAAAACTACTACTTTAATAGGGTAATAGACAGTTGGAACGCGTTGCCAGAAAATATAGTTAATTCAAAGGGAGTGTACAAATTTAAGATACAATTGGATATTCAGTGGAAATTGGGGAATTCATAAACAAAGGACCAGCCTTGTTGGGCTTGAGCCTGTAGCTGGTCGTCAATAGTTGTATTTGTATTCTAAAATTTCTTTAATGGCAATTAATATTATTGTTTTCTTCAGACTGGCAACACTATAAAAATATGACAGAATCTAAATTTATCTTTTCCGCTTCCGTTTGCTTCTCCAAGGAACGATTTGTCAACAGACTGAAAAAAAACAAAGTTATAACTCAGTTCTTTTTTTCTATCTTATAGATCGTTTACGAAAGAGTAAAAATTTCAACGGATTTGAAACCTGCGGAAAATTTCACATTAGATCGATACCTAAAAATAAGATTTTCTTTGAATTAATAATTTTTAAATTGAAATTTTTATATTTTTTCCAATACGAACGCCGTTGCCCAGAATGACCTTCGTTTGATTCGAGAAATCAGATTTCATTTCCTGCGCTCAACAAAACAAATAAAAAATATTTTGCCTGGCATTGTTTAGTTCTTTTTTGTAAAATCGGGATCGTTAAAGATAGATAGAAAATTTCAACGAATTTGAAATCTGCAAAAAGTTTTACAGCAGATCGATACCTTGCATTTTCTTTTCTTTTAATAAATAATTTTCCAAATAAATATTTATATTTTCGCAAGAGATTGTGACGTCACACGGATTATATCTCTTCGCTATTGGATCTTGGCCGAATTTGACAATGACAAGGCCATCGCGGTGTTGCTAGTGCTGTTGGTTTGCAAAGCAAACCATAGTTCAAAATATTCATAATTTGGTTGGCGAATTGGAATTCGCATGGAATTCATTCCAATAGGCCACGAATTTCCATTTGGTTTGCGCAGCAAACCAACACCATGGGCAACGCCATAATGGCTGCTATCGAATTTGGCAGCATTTGACAATGTTGTCAATTTGAGTTGACGGCGTTGCCCGTGGTATTGGTTTGCTAAGCAAAGCTCATAATTTGATTTACGAATCAAACAAAATTGGAATTCGCAGGGAATTCATTCCAACAGGCAACGAATTTTTTCATTTCGCTTGTGGAGCAAACCAGCACCACGGGCAACGCAATGATGGATGTTATCTAATAGGCTGCATACTTTCATTTGGGAAGCAAACCAACACCACGGGCAATCATGATGGCTGTTATCCGTAGGATACGACCATTTGGTTTGCTTCACAAACCAAATGGGAATTCGTCGCAACCACCGGTAGTTAGCGAGCAGTGGTCACACCTGGCCCCACGTAAATAACTGTCACACGGGCAACGTCGTGCTGGCCACGCAGTGGCTAGTATACGATAAAGCATTAAGATTTGCAATTTTAATACGTCCACATCCTTTACCTGTTAATTTACTCAGACTGTTTTATCCTTTTTTTAACGTCATTTGCATTTCTTATTAAAAGCTAAGTTATTCTTAATATATTTTTAGCATAAATGCTTTAAAATAACAATCTTTGATGTCTTCTGAACTTAAAAAGAACTTTAAAGTGCCTGCCTACCGTTCGGAGATATATTTTTTAATATTTCAAAAATTGACTTGTTATGTGCATTGTCAAATCAAACATGTCACTATCAAATATATCCATCTAAAAACTATGAATAATACATAAAACTAGATATAATATTTTAAATTTTCATTTTTTGCTGAAAATGAACATAAAAATGGCTATAAGTTAGCAACTCCGCAAAACAATAAAACTCAAATTTAAATTGTATTCTGTTTTTGCAAATTTTATTGTGATATAAAACCCCTCTTCTAGAATGTCTACCATTTCATAACTGAAACTATTAAAAAATTTATTGCATTCAAATTTCGACAAAGAAAATACTGACGAAAAAAGATTACAACTTCATACTCATACAATAAAGAAAATAAATAATGCATAAACAATTAAAGCAAATATATGTTACCTGAATTGAACCCTTTAAAGTATTCTACCAAATTTTAAATTATTTGAAGTATAATTTTTTGAGTTTTGATGTTTTGTGAAAAAAAAATGTAAAAAATCTGATTTTGAGAAAAATCCTAAAATAAAAGCAATTTATAAACTTACACACACGATGGAAAACCTGACATCAAAAGCTTCTGATTTGTAAAGGTCACCTTCTTGGTCATTAAAAACTGATATTTTTTTCTTCCTTATGACTTTTAATAGTTTCTTGTTCTTCTTTGCAACATGAGTGAAATGATTCTTCGAATCCGCAAACTGTCTGTGTCTATAGTCTTCTACAGTAAAGCACCCAGGATTTGTCAAGTGAAGCCTATTTAAATATTCAGGCAACCTTTAAAACCATCATTAAATTGGATTATGGCATCATAGGCTCCTAATTTGACAATTATGAGGCTGAAAAACAATTATTTTGGAACTCGTTGCCAAATCACGCCATTGAAACATTCGTTAGCGTTTATGGTTTTTCCGCGGAGGCATTTCTCTAACAAGTCTTTTGAACAAAGTTCTAAATAAACTGGCTTGATCTTGTTTAGAACGTCATTTGGAAGACCAGGGGATACTTTTCCACTCACGCCTGAGAAAGTGATAAAAACACCAGCTACCTTCCCCAACGGAGTTCTGGCCATGTATGGGCTTGCGGTGCCTTGAACAGCGCCATTTCGAACGGGCTTGCTGGTGAGAATCGTGAGCTACAGTTACAGTTCTTACTCCCCTTAGTTTTACTTCTCACTTCTTAAACCGTTCCTATTAGTTACGTATAGTTTCAGTCCGCATTTGTATATAGTGCTTACTTCTATCTATGCTAGTAGTTTGCTTTATGTCCCTGTCGTTGTAACATGTATGTGCTGTGATGTTCGTAAAATAAAAACCTTATGATTACGACAGCTTCACGCTTTTTATCACTGGAGGCACAGTGAAATAAAGTAGCGACAACATTCTGCTGCATGATTTTGAAATTAACGACATTTGCCCTAATTACGATGCCATAGTAATTTTGTTGTCGGTCGATAAAAACGTCAGTTAGCTTTCCTTTTTCTGCCAGACTTTTTGTTTTTGATTTAAGCTTTCGAAGCCGTGACCCCACTCGTTTTTTAATGTTGTCAAAGTATTCTACACAAAATTTATAATAATTTATTGTGATAATATTTTTTTTTTCTTTAAACTTTAAAGATAAAAACCCATTTTCAAAAAACGAAAATATAACGTTAAAAAGTTTTTCTTGCCATTTTTTAAAAAGCTTAATAATTTTATGCACTTATTTTTTATGATAGAAAAAGTTAAACAGCAAAAATGTTAAGCATTAGAAAATTAATAAACATAATTCACTTTTCAAAGTGAGAAATATTTTAAATGTCTTAACAAAAGATGCAATAAGCTAACATTAAAAGAAAGACTCGAAAATAAATATTTAATTCGAGCGTTCTTTTATTGCATTACCGACAGAATACATTTAAACATCTTTCCTAAAGCATTTAGTAACTCCTTTTAAGGCAATTTAAAATTCTTCTTTTGTAAAATAGGTTTAACATGTGATAAACAAACGACAAATAGCTAAAGCAGTCAATATATTTAATAAGGCATATAAATCTATTTTTACACAATTTTCCCACAAGTCCTTGATAAAAAGTCTTAGAATTTTTTTAGAAGTCTCAAACTTCCTTACTAGTCTTTTTGCTACCGCACATGTGCTAATTTTATGACATCAAACTCAAAATATCACTCTTGTAGAATTATTCCACACCATGATCAATTCATCACTAAAATTGCGTCTACTACTTGTATTTATAAAGGGTAGATCACGTTTAGTAACAAATATACGTTTTAATTTTATGTAAAGTATTGGTTCTGCATATAGGACATTTCGAGAGACTTTTCATACATCTCATGCATGTCATCAGATGACCACAAGGCTCTAAAGTAGCATCCATTTCCGATTCTGTACAAATTTTACAAAGTCGTTCGTCCTTTACGTTGTTTGAGAGGTATGGTTTTACATCGGGTTTTATAAAAACGTTGGTATTATTCTTGATTTCATCCACCTGTACAATTTCATCTGTTGGTGTTTTTTTTTATCTAGGGTCAGCAATCATTTGTTGTTGTTGTTGGGCTACCAAACATTTTGGATCAAACTTTGTGTTCGTGTCTCTCTACATCATCTTCTTGCCAATTTTCAAGCCCTTCGCCACACCAATAGTACCTGACCCTGTCCGATACACCCGTATAAAACAATCCGTTTTCGGCCAGGTCCCAAATGTCAAAGTTTGTTCTTGGCCAATCGCTAAACGTAGATAGGCGTTTATTGAGCATAGACATGCTTGGAAATTTTGGCTTCAAATTTACATAATGGTTGTTTATTTTCCTAGAAACTTTAATGCTCTCTTAAGTGTAAAATCTTGAGTTAAATTCCCTCAAAAAGGTTATCTTCGTCAATTAAAAAAAAATCTGATACAAGTGAAAGATACTAATTTATGTTCAACAAAAGGTAAATATTTGTGCCCATAAGCACGTGTTTTCTGAGTACATTCTTCACTTATGAGTTCATTGTTACTCACAAAAGATACGACTAAAATACTTATTAACTTTACGGATTAGTAAGTGTATGGTTTAACATTGTTCAGTTTTTCAAGCCTCCAGTTTACAATTATTTTTCCAAGAACAGATAATGCTTTTCAATAACAAAGTTTAATAGTTGTGCATTTGTAGATTTTGATGGATTTCAGACTAAAGAAGGTTTCTTAGTACGTGAATACAAATACAAATACAAATATTGACGACCAGCTACAGGCTCAAGACCCACAAAGCCGGTCCTTTGTTTAAGAATTCTCCAATTCCCACTGACTATCCAATTGTGTCTTAAATTCGTACACTCCCTTTGAATTAACTATATTTTCTGGCAACGCGTTCCAACTGTATTACCCTATTAAAGTAGTAGTTTTTCCTTAAATCCCGATTACAATGTGTCTTATTCAATTTATACCCGTGGCCCCTTGTTCTGTTATCCCTATTGAAATCTAAGCCCTCTGTGTCCCCTTGTTTTACAAACTTGAAAAGCTGAATCAAATCCCTCCCCCTCCTTTCCAGTGTATACATGTTTAGCTTACTTAAACGTTCATTATAGTTGAGATTTGCTATCCCCTTTATTATTTTGTAGCTCTGTGCTGAACCCTTTCAATTAATTCTATATCCTTTCTCATAAATGGAGTCCAGAATTGTACAACATATTCTAGATGTGGTCCTACTAAGCCCTTATATAACGGCAAGATTATATTCTTTATCCCTTGAAGTTAGTCTTTTTAATATACCCCAATAACCTATTAACCTTTTTACCCGCAGCAGAACATTGGTGACAGATTTTAAAATCCGTGTGAATTATCACCCCAAGATCTTTGACTGTTTCTCCCTCCTTTACCTTTACTCCATACAGACAGTACTCGGCTCCACTGTTCCTGTAACCCATATGCAGAACTTGACATTTCCCTATATTAAATGACCTACCCCATTTTACAGCAAATTCGTATATCTTAACAAAATCCCCTTGTAAATTCTCTATCTGTAACTTGGTATCCGCTGTCCCCCATATTTTTAAGACATCTGTAAATATACCGATACTATTCTTAATCCCTTGACCTATATCATCTATGAAAATTATAAATAAAACTGGTCCCAAAACTGATCCCTGAGGCACCCCACTTATAACTTCTGTCCACTGTGAATAATTTCCTTTTACCTGCACTCTCTGCTTTCTACCCAATAACCAATTATTTATCCATATTAATGTTTTCCCCTGAATCCCCAGCCTTTCCAATTTAAACAGTAATGCCTCGTAAGGTACTTTATCAAAAGCCTTTTGAAAATCTATGTACATGATATCCACACTGCTCTTATTATCCAGCTCCTCAGTAATTTTTTCGTAGAACTTCAAAAGGTTTGTAGAGCAGGATCTGCCATTCCTAAACCCATACTGATTCTCTGATAACAGTCCCCCCCTCCTCCACGTATAATATTATATGCTTTTTTAACAGAGATTCAAATATTTTGCAAATTACTGATGTTAGACTTACTGGTCTATAGTTGCCCGGATCACTTTGTATTCCCTTTTTTAAAATTGGAGTTATGTTGGCCATATTCCAATCCATTGATACCCAACCTGTGCTATATGTTGAATTAAATATCGTGTGAATTACTTCCCCCAGTTCTTCCGCTCATTCCACTAGTACTCTCGGATAAATATCGTCTGGTCCTGGTGCTTTAGATGGCTTAATTCTTTTCAACTGATGTACTATTTCTTCCCTGTTGAATTTGCATTCTTTAATTATACCCCCTGCAAAGGCTCCATCCTTGGGATCCTTTTTAAAATTATAGTTACCATTGAAAACCCCCAGAAAAAAGTCATTTAACACGTTTGCCAATTCCCACCTCGTCTTGAATTAATTCACCTCCCTTCCCCTCCAACGGGTCCAGTGTAGTACTAAATTTATTTTTACCACTTGCATATGCAAAAAATTCTTTTGGGTTTATATTTATTTCCCTTGCTAATTTTTCCTCCAAGGACACCTTTTGCTTCCGACTAATAGTTTTAAACTCCTTTCTGGCTTTCTGATATGCCTCCTTGTCCCTGTCGTTACCAGTGCTTTTATATACCCTGTATGTTCTTTGTTTTAATTTTAAAACTTTGCGTGTTTCCCCTGAAAATCACATAGGTAGCAATTTTCTAGATTTTCCTTTTTTCCTGAACGTTACATGTTTTATTAACACCCTGTCTAACTTATTCTTGAATTCCTCCCATTGTTCAGAATGATGCGGTGCTAATAATCCCCTTCTGAATGTTTCCTTTAACTCTTCCCGTATCTTATGTAAATTTACCTTTCTGAAATTTGGAATTATCCTACTATTGATTGTGTATGCTGACTGAAAATTTATACTTTATCTGATACTTCTATGATCACTTTCTCCCAGTGGCTCACCTATAACCAAATCCTGCACCCTATCCTCATCATTGCTGAAAATCAAATCCAATATTGCATTGTCCCTAGTATCCTCATACACCATCTGGTACAAAAAACAATCCTGTATCACTTCCAAAAATTCTGCCCCTTTCCCATTTGTAGCTAGATTGTTTGTCCAGTCAATATTTGGATAGTTATAGTCCCCCATTAAAATTAATTCTCCTTTTTGACATGCTTCGTTTATCAGATTGCACATGCCCTTTTCCTGCTCTTCACTACAAACAGGAGGTCTATATATATTGCCCAGAATTAGTCCTTTGCCTTTGTCACCCAGACTGATTCTATCCCCTCAGTTTTACTATTTAACTTTATTTCCGTACAGTTTAAGAATTCTCTCACATAAATCAAAACCCCACCCCTTTTCCTATTCACTCTGTCCTCCCTAAACATTGTGAATCCACTTAATTCTAAAATTTGTGCATCTTCACTGCTTGCCCAACTTTCAGTAATCCCAATGATATCTATATCCTCTGCTTGTGCAATTCCCTTGAGCTCATCCATTTTATTTCTCATACTGCGAGCATTACAATAAAATACTTTTAGCTTATTTTTTACCCTTATATTGCACTTTCCCCTTGTATTATTTGTCTTAGTATTGTTTTTCTCCCTTACATTACACTTTCCCTTTGTATTGTTTGTCTCCTGCAATTTAGACCCTGTTAGTTTTCACCCTAAGCAATTACTGTGTACTGTCAACCCTCTATGTCCGTCCCATCCCTGCTTGTATACTAGTTTTTTGACTCCAGAATATTCAAAACCCGCTTGCCAACCTCCCTATTACCTATCAAGCTTAAATTCAAATTGTCCCTGCTTATCCAATCCCTCCTACACTCCTTCCAAACATCTAAAAATCTAACCTCCTCCCTCTCACACAAATCCCTTAACAACCCGTTCATCTTATTGGCCCTTTGATTTAACCACCCATTACCTAACCCATACCTAGGTAGTAATCCTAATACTGTTACTTCTGCCCCATGAGACTTAATGCCTCTTAAAAGTGTTTCTGCTTCCCTCTTAAACTCAACATTAGTAGTCCTCTCTACGTCATTTGTTCCCACACACACTACTGCCTTTTCGTCCCCTTTAACCACACCTGCCTTAACTGCCTCAACTACATGTTTTACCCTGGCACCTGGCAAGCAACACCTTGCAAAATTGCGCTTTTTACGCCCTACCATTTCTCCCAAAACCCTAACCATTGAATCACCAACCACTACCCCTCTAGTTACCTTATCCCCCTGATCAACATGCCCCAAGTCTACACATTGGACACCCTTTTCCACTCCCTCTGCAGCCCTCACCTTCAAAGCCTCCAGCTCCTTCCTCAAATCACCCACCTCTAAGCAACTCTTGCATGTAAATTCAACCTTCTCTGACATTTTAACCCCACTCACCCCCCCCCCCCCCTTTCCTGCCTCAACCATATTCCCACACAAGTCACATTCCACATAGAACTCCCCACTGGCTCCCTCTGTACTCATCTCCTTGAACATTCTAACTATACCCATGCTTATCCAAAGTAACAATCAATGCACAGAAAAAGCACTAAACAAAATCAAACATAGAAAACAGAATACGTATACATCTTTATAAAATAGCAAGTAGCTTCAAGTATTCGTTTTAACGTATCGCCTTATAAGTACAAACTTAGTGCCAAAGATCGTAAAACTGTGCGACATGTTGAAAATTACGTGTGTGAACTTCCTTTCTGTCCCATAGCATGGGAAAGCGTGTTCCCCTTAGAAAGCCTAGACTCTAAGCTTTTTGAATTGTAGAAGCAGAAAAAGAGTGCCTCTCAGTACCTAGTTGCTTACAAAGATGGTTGTGTTGAGAAACAACGCTTAGATACATTGAATGTTCCGAACATATACTAGGAATACTTTGGATGCCCCTATTTCTATGCACTATGTGCTCTAAGTAACAACAAAGAGATTCGAAAACTATCATGTGGTCATCACAAAAATAATTTTCATTGCCCAAAAGCTGAGGTGACGGCTTTTAATAATTGGCTCATAGGAAATATATGTCTCTTAAAAAATGCAGGCATGTAAGAAAGTTCTTTTGTTTTTATTATAATTTATTATTTTGTGTAAAATATATGAATCCTGGTTGTTTTTCTACTAAAAAGTGTTATAATTTACTTTATTTCTATGTGATTTCCTACAATATGTTTTAGAATTTCTTTTCAATGTTTTAGAACAATTTGTATTTGTATAGATTGTTTGAAGAATACATAGAATTCAGATTTAACCATTATTTCCATAATATTTGTTCATTTAAAAATTTATTAGTATTTAAAATTTTCAGTTGTTATTTAATTTTACTCATGTGTAAAACTATCAGTGGTGTGAGTAAATCTTTAGATTATGCATTAACACTATCAAGACAGGGTAAAAATTTATTTTGTTTAACAGCATAAAAATGTACACATTCTTTTCAAAATAAAAAAAGAAAACACTACTATCCACTTAACATAGCAATGTAGAATATTTAAAATTAAAAGACCAATACTGAGTATCTTGAAAAATACTTGTACAGTATTGGTATTTGACTCTGTAATTTAAACTACATAATATACTCGAGGTTTACAAATAAGTAAAAGGAAGTTCATATGTTTAGTAAAATGTATGGTTTGCAAGAGCATTAGAAAAATGAACATTTAATTTAGAACTTAAATGCCAAATGGTTTTTAAATACTACTTTTCACTACTTCAAATGTGCAAGGAAACATCTTCATAGTATGGGTCTTGCAAAGTTTCAAATAAATGCAAAAAAATATTTTACTTTTACAGGTTTCTTAATTGTTTTCATCATGCATAAAAAAACCACGCTTTAGGAATCAAAAACTCTTAAATGTCCTAATTGTAAATTGAAAAGAAAATTTTTTTAAAATCTGCATTTAAAAATTTGTAATAGTATCTAATGTATATGTTTCAATCGTATAATGTTTTAAAAACTTTCATTAAAATATGCGTAATATCTAATTTTTTGTGAAAAAACATCTAAATTTTTACAATATAAATCAAAGAAAATTTATTTAAAAAAGTTTGTAAATCTAAATAAAATTAAATCACTAAAATTTCGACAGATTTATTTCAATTTAAAAAAATAATATGGCTAGGAAAGAATACTTAAAAAATAACATATGGTTTAGATTTCAATACGTTTATAACTTCTTCAAATGTACAAGGAGTCATCTGTGTTTCTACTCAATTGTTAAGGTCATCAGATCTTTTAAGTTTAGTTAATTTTGTTCAACTTTAAATGGAGTGATTCATTTGATAACTGTTGTCATTCCTGTAAAATCCTCGTGCCAATTTCACTCCTTAAAAATTACAAGTCCAAAACGTTTATAAGCAGCCTAAAAAACAACTCAACTCATTTCAGCAGCATAATAAGACATTTCAACTCACCCAATATGAATCAGCAGAATTCAAACAACTCAACTTCGAGTTATGACGTCACCAGTCATTTAGCCCTCAATTTAAGAAAGTACCCGTAGTTTCCTTAATTTTGTACTCTAGTGTTTTCACTAAAGTACGTTTTATTGTTCATACCCCCCCCCTACTAGATGTCGTTACCAATTATTTTTTTTAATTATTAAACCCCTCCAATTAAAATTTAAATCGTTTTCTAAAAATAGTACATTCTTAGTGAAAAAAAGTAGTCCAAAACAGAGAAAAGTGCTCGCCAGATGGCTCCAAGGGTACAGAAAATATCCCTTCGTCATGACATCACACAAGCTAACGCAATTTGTTCAACAATCCAGACTGTGACGTCACTCACGGCACCGCACTTTGGTCATCACATGCATTTCGTCAGCCGTTGCCATTCCATAAAAATTAAATATTCTTATTGCCAGATCCGAAAAAACCCTGTAATAAAACAACTAAACTCAACTCAAGCATGATGACGTCAGTAGCAGCAATCGAAAACAACTAAACTCAACTTGATCAACGTAATAACAACACATACGTCATCAAAAGCAACAATCGAAAACAACTAAACTTCACTCGATCAGTATGACGTCACTTCCGCCAGCAGGAAGCATACAACTCCAATCTACTCAAGCATTATGACGTCCTTTCCGGCAGCAGGAGGTATGGAACTATACTCAACTTGACCTCTAATGTCATTTCTGGAACCACACTGACGTCACTTCCGGCACCACTTGGCCCAGAAACCGCTTTTCCCTTCTACTAGCATGGCCATGCACGTACACTATAGAAATAGACACTAGTGATGCGACATCAACAGCAAAACATCGATGTTGATAATACATCGCCCCCAAACCATCGATGGTTTTAAAATTCAGTGTGTTTAAACTTTTCCCCCCATTTCTTAAAACTGGTTTAGCAACTAATGATGCTACTTCGGCTCCAATACATCAATGTTTTTTATAAAACATCGACATCGATGTCGCATCCCTACTTTTCAGACCCTTCACCATTTTGGTCTAAAAGTATGTTCAATTAGCTGATTATAAAAATGATGCTATTTGGTTATTTTTTAAATTTTTATAACGGTACTTTTTTCATTTAAAAATAAAGCATCGACAGGTATAAACATCGATGTTACAAAAACATCGACTTCAATACATCGATGTTTTTTTTTTTTAAACAATAAATACTAAACACACTGCCAAGAGGGACAATCCATCAAGGAAAGAATGCACAAGGCAGAAATCGAACGCGTACCGCCTGCAACTCGAATGGAAGTCCGGTTCCAAGAGTTATTAGTAATAGGAGGGTTCTATCGAACCAAAGGCTGGTGTGTACGTGGGGGCTGGTTACATTCAACTGGTTTTTTTTCAAATATCTTTACGTTGGTATGGAATTTTGGAGTGCCAGCATAGGTGACCTCGTCCACTGAACGTGGTTCCAAATGACCGGACATTTTCCTTTCGGGATGGATCCCGGATCGTCGCGAATAGCCCGTCGTATTGCTACAGTACGATGTTTATTCACCTTCCAACCATCTGCCCAAAGAAAATTCCGAAAAATACTTTTTGTCGGTTAGTTAAAAAAAAGGGACTCTCGATATACGTTGGGCGTCCCCCCCCCCCTCAGGCTCCGTCCCCTGCTCGCTAACCCCGGTGATTGCTATGTAATCCCATTTGGTTTGTTTCGTAAGCCAAAACTCCTTTCGCAGAGTCAATCTTCTACGACAGCGAAACTATCTTAATAATTCGTATAATCCTGATTTGACTTTCCGGTCCATGATGTCACAGCGAGGGCTCCGCCCCTGCTCGCCAACACCCGGTGATTGCTACGTAATCTCATTTGGTTTGCTTCGGTCGCAAGTGATCTCGCTTTTTTTTGTTGCTTGAACACTTAATGCACCCTAAACTAATAGCCGCATCAGTAAAAAAGCATCTCCATCTTGTTCCATGTACAATTTTGAATAAACCATGTTACTATCGTAACATTATGATATGTACTACTTCAAACCGTCCGATAATTGAACGAGCATGACGTCACAGTGTGTTTCAAAGCATCTGGCAAACCCGTTAGTCAGAAAATGTAACCTTAATTTCGGTGAATAAGAATGAACGCATTTCGCTCCGCGATCTAAAAAGTGCGAAATTTGTGGGAACCACTATTGATCGCATCGAATTTATTTAACCAATTTCAAAAATAATTTTACCGTAAGAAAGAGTACATTGTAAGGTATACTGCGATATTTTCAAATTTAAAAACTAATAGTAACAAGACATAAATATGACAGTTTTAACAAAAAAGTAACAAAAATGTCCCGATTTTTCCCGAATTAAAAAATAAAATATCAGGAACAAAATTGAATTTTCTAAAAAAAACTCGACGAGATACAAAAATTCACGTTTAGAGGAACTCTAAAAAAATCATGCGGAAGACTGAAAATGTGTACATCTTTTGCTCACTTTCGTTAAAAATTTCGCTTTTTCAATTTTGACAAACCCTCAACTAATAACCGCATCGGAAAAAAAATCTTCAAAATTATCCTGGGAACACGATGTAGAACAAACCATGTTAATTTCGTACTTTTTCGGGAAACCGTCTTACAATTGAGAGAAACACCCCAGTTTTCAATCCTGCGGCAATTTTTTTTTTCAATTTAGAAAGACAATAGCAAAAAATGTATGGGTGAAAAGCCGTGTTCTAGGCTAGCTTGATGGTTGCTTGTCCCTTTCCGCTGTGAGTCACGTTATTCAATTCATCTACTTGACACAAATAAAACAGTTTTCATTTAGATTTTACAATAAACAAGTTGATTTTTTAAAGGTTACAGAATACATTTTTTTGTGTTGATAGATATGATAAATTGGCTTAATAGAACTCAAGAAAACATCGATGCAAGTTCGGAAGTATCTACTCTAACAGTTGATTTTTAGGTTAAGTGAACTCTCTTCTACGGAAAATTCAGTAAAAACCTCTATTCGTGTTTCTTTGGCCTCCCTTGTTGGTTACTTCCTAGAGGCATCTAATCATTAGAATAATTTATCTTGATTTAGCTTCTTTAAATTACTTGCTCATAAAGTTTTTACGAAATCAAGAACGATAGAAAAATTGTGATATTTTAAATAGCATGATTGTGTACATTGGATGTTCTTGGCACAGTATAGTAGTTTTATATCGTTGTACTGTGTTGGGTGTACAAAAGAGAAACCAGACTGATGTTTAATAAATAAATTTTTAATCTATACATACCAAGAAGGAGCAGTGATAGAACTTATAAAATGAAAACAGATTAATTGGAAACAAATTAAAAATACATTAAGAATGAGTCAACTACACTTTCTAAAGGGGACACATGACGAAACACAAATTAACCTCAGTGAACAGAAGTTGGTCAAGAAATGACCTCAACAGAAAAGGTGTGGAAATTATTAGATGAAAGCAATCTCGCAGGAGATTGAGGGACCCAGGTTCTCCAAAACCGATGTGTATTTGGAACCGTTATTCCCTTTTTTGTCATGTACAAGAGGAGAGTCTACAGTTTGAATAGTCTTGATGAGATGACTAGCAAAACTGACCAGATCTTGATGGACATCTCCTCCATCAGGATGTGACGATACCTCGTCCATTTAATAATCGAGATCGGGTCAGTTTTCTCCCATTGAAGAGGAATACCACGGCCATCAAGAACCAGACAGTTTTGCTATTTGCCTCATCGAAATAACCACCAGGAGGGTTAACCTCGAGGGTTGCATGGATCAGTTGGAGAGTTAGTGCTTTTAACCCAGTCGTAAAACTCGCTTTGGCGGCATTTGGGCGAAACAATTCTTCTGGCCACCTGTAGCACTCTGGCATATATTATTTTAAACTTTAGACTTTTGCCATTACAACCTGTATATTTTGGAAGTTACAAGAATCGCACAAAGAAAGAATTAACGCTACGGTGGGTACAACAGTTGGATCTTGGAAGTTATAAGAATCGCGCCTGTTATGTGTCTACGTTGAAGTTGTTTTACTGTAAAAATAAAAATATATATATTTGAACATTTAAAAAAGACTGCGACCGTAGTCTGATACCTTAAGGTTAATTTTAGGATGCGAAAAATGTCAGCACAATTTTGGTCCGAATACTATTGTTTCGAGAAAGGATACTAAAAAGAGCAAATACCAACAAAGGGAAGCATTTCTTTTGAGCTGAGTTCGATACTCAACCTTTTCAATACTGCGATTGTGAAATAGTGGCGTGAATTTTTAGAAATTTTTCATTAATAAATAACCTTGGATGAATTTTCAAAAAGTCGTCACCACTTTCGAAAAGTTGCCAATACTTCTTTGAAAATAGTAGTAATTAAATTTTTAAAAGGAAATAGCGATCTTAACAAGGTTTTCGTGGCAATTTAGCATTTGCAGTTTCGATGTTTTTCTTTTATGGCTTGGCACCAAAACTTCCAAAGAGGCACTCGTGTAAAATTACCCCCTCAAATAAAAATTTGAAAAGTATTTAAACTGCTATTAGTTTAAAAAAAAACCCGAGTTTTTTACTGCATTTGGGTGAATTTTCAGAGAAGTTGCCGAAATTTTGAAAATAGAAGCTTGAGACCGATTTTGCTTACCCTTCTGCACTAAAGTAAAAAATTGCAACGGTAGCAAGTTGTTCGCCTTTTAAGGTGGCTCCACACCAACTGCGACATTTTCTTGCCTTTCTCTGTTGCTGTTATAATTCACACAGATAGCGACAGCAATTTATTTGCGCATAATCTTCTTTTTCGAAAGCAAAACATTTATTTCCGCTTCTGATTCTGCAAAATGGTTGACAGATCGCGTTTAATAAAACTCCTTTTACAGCGAAGACGATTCCTTTTAAAGCTTCTGGCTGATGATGAAAGAAATCAGTGGGTGAAAAACATCAACCGAAATCGGATTAGGTTTTATTCTGATTGGTTGTCGGCACGGCGACAGAGACAAAAGCTAAACTTCCTTGACTTGATAGCGCAGCGACAGTGACAAACCGTGAGAAACAAATGTGTTTGTAATACGCATGCGCAATAGCGAAGATACATGTTTTTTGTCTTTGTCGCCGTTGGTGTGAAGCCACCATTAGTCGCTCATGAAGAACTAATTGGGTTCAAAATATTTCTGTTTCAGAACAGGATTAATACACCGCCAAACACGGCGATGAGATGCTACCAAATCGGCCAACCATGTAAATGTTTTCACTGAGCAGTGACTACTAGTTAACACCGTTTGAAGCTCCTCTGAACAGCAATGGTCAGTATATCTTCTCTAGCAATGTGCGAGTTGTGGGTGGGGAGACTCCTACCCGGCAGGCTACTTAGATGAAGTTGTGTCGATCAAGACTATGTTTCGGTCTAATAATTTCCACATTCCTCCATTCAAACAGTTAAGCACGAACAAACATTAAACATGAAGCCGAATAATTCTCAAGTTACAGAGCAGCCATTTTATTATCCTCGCAAGACAGTTCACACATTAAGCCTTCAGTTCACTACACATTGAAACCTACCGAAAACGAAATTGCGAAACGTAGGCGAGACATACCGACCTACGAATGAGTCTTTAGAAGCACATCGCAATTTCGTTCCATATGGAACGAGAGGGGGGAAAGAACCCAAAGCAGCATTTCTTTGAATCCACGGACCATGCTGAGTGTTCGAAACATCGAATATTAAAAAGAAACATCTCTGTAGACTTATAGTATAAAAATAATCGATATTTCTGGATTTTTTCTACTGTATCCAAGAGGACTATTCTATGCCTACATTAACTACTACATCAAGCATTTAGATAGTGTTCTTATTTGTCATTGTATATTGAAAGCACTCGGTTTCTTAAAAATCTGACCACAGAATTCTCAGACAAGGTGTATGTATACACTAGAAAACACAAAAATCCACCAGAATAGATTCTTTTCATCGCTTCAAAATATTCTCCTTTGATTTCAAACGATACCAAGATCTTGTAAATATTCGGAATATTCCGTTAGGTTTGGCCACCTAACATGTTTCCAAATCTTTAAAACTCAATTTCTGAAGAACTGTTTTGCTATGGGATGCTTGGTTCAAATGATGCTAGCTCAGAACTTAATCGATAGATTACAATTATTTTTCAATTGTTATATCATACAGTGGATGTTTTGCCAATCATTACCCTCAACTTATTAATTAAAAAGTCAATTTTTAGTTCATTTTGAAATGTTAAAATCGACGAAACAATCTATCTTAGGTGTTGACCTTGTCATCTGCCTGTAAACTCAAAATTACGTTGTCCAAGGACCCTTTAGGGATTGATCCCGTAGTGGCGCCCGTTGTGTTGATTCAGTGCGACGTTATTTAACAGTACCAGAAAAATACTTTTTTTTTATGCTTCCTTGGTTGAGAAAATCGTAAAAAACCTGTTCCCTCAACCAACTTGACTGAGGGTCAAAACATGAGGGAAAATGTTAGTGACAATTTATGAGAGAAATTGTCTTTCTGAATACATTAGAATATGAGATACCAGTTCAAAAAACACCCTAATTCACCAATTATATCTAAATTAGAAAATTAATGATTAGCTTATTCCGATTTTTTTATTACTGAAATCATTTTAAGCATAAATCAATGATCTATTGTAAAACAAAATAAGATTTTGAGTCAAAATTAAAGAAGAATCTTCTAGTAGGTACATACACCTTAAATACTGTTACATTATTTTCAAAATAGAGTTTCAAACAGAACGAGGTTTTAAACATTAGCGAATGAACCTATATGTGATCATAAGTACTGTTGCGTCTTTGTGAAGAACGACAGAGACCCCGCGAATGTGCCCATCATCTGAGAAGATCAGAGACATCTCTGGTCCCCGAGGGTATTCAGAAGACCTGAGATCGACCACTAGGTGGCGCCCGAGCTATGTCTTGAGAAACACCAGAAAAAATACTAGGTGGAAAATAACAGAGAATGACGAAGAAAAAGAAATACTAATAGTAGTTTCCACAGTGACTAATTCAACTAGAAACGAACAGAGAAAAAAGTAAAAAGTTTGCTGCCTGAGTTAAAGTTTCTGGAGTCGATTCCTATAATCTCTTGTAAGTGCGCTGATCGAATCGATTTGCGAACATTCAAATGAGTCTCAGTCTTGAATCGATTTTCCTCTGGAGAAGGAAGACACTTGAGTAGAAGGTCGATTGATGCGTATCAGGTGAAACTACGAAGTCCGTGATCTTGAAGATTCAATTCGACTAGGGATGGGCGATTCCTTATTTTTGGAGTGCCGATCTCTGTTGAGTCATTGACACGAATCAGTTTACATTCGGGTTGATTTGGGTGTGAAGATCGATCTGGAGATGGGGGAATCGAGGTGGTGGTGAAGTTCGTTCAGGAGATTGAATCGGGGTATGCTAAGTCTACAAAAGAACGAATCGGGGCAATGGTGGTAATCAAATCGAGTGCGATTGTGAAGATGGATTAGCTTCCTCGGTTTGAACAGTTCGATGGTGGAGGTATGCAAAAAGATGTTCAAGGAGTGGAGATCTTTGTAGATTCATGATCTGCAGAAGATCGAATAGGGCTGGTGGTCTAGGTCGATCTACAGGAGATAGAATCGGGCTGGTGGTGAAGATCGATCCACAGGAGATCGATTACGGATTGCAAGATCAATCTTCCGAAACCCGATAAAATCGTTCCTCTACTAGCGATTCACAGATTCCACCCGAGTGGAAGATCGCCCATCTCTAGCGGTAAACCAGATTCTGACTAGTTTGTGCACCACAGACGTGGTCTAGAAAGTCAACGCTTCCCGAGTAGACCGTCGGGGGCCGACAGTGTCGAGGCCACGCTATGGGCCCTGGAGGAGTCACTGGCCTCGGTCGGGGGCCTCTGCAGCTCCGACTCTTGGTGGGGTCGCCCTGGATAGTTCCGGTTGGCCCCGATGCCCCGGTAGCCCCTGCCCTCCTCGTACGGACTACGGAAAGCCGACAGTGGGACCCCCTTGTCGGCGGCCCCCCGGGCAGCCAGGGGGCCCCTTGGTCCCGAATCGGGCGTCACGCGGGACATTCCGAATTTCGGCAGTCCGATCTCGCCGGGGGTCCGGGAGAAGGCGGACCTGGGGGCGCCGGCCTCGAGGGGGCCTTTCAACCAGCTGGACTTGGGGTCGGGCTCCTTGGGCTCGGCGCTCTTCTCGTCTCGCTTGTAGCCCTTGGCGGAGCCTGGGCGGCCCTCCCAGGGGGCGCTCCTGCTTTCCGAAGGGGCGGGGTCCGTGGGACTGGCCACCACCTTGCCCCCCACGATCCGGTAGGTGGGTGGGGGCGGCGAAATGTCACGACGCTCCTTCATGTGCAGCGGCACGGGGGGCGGTGCCGGCGGCACGATGACGTCACTCTGCAGGCTCTCGAAACTCTCGCTGATGTAGGGATACTGCTGTTGCTGCTGGAGGGGAGCGTTGCGGAGCTTCTTCGGGATGGTGTCGCCACCTGCTGGAGAAAAAATGAACAATGAATGCACCCTAAGCAAGTGATAGAGAGCAAAGATGGCTTTTTTTGTGTGTTCATGTACATTTTAACGTGGTTCCTAAACGATATCTCGTCCATAGAGATCTGACTCACTTTGCCAAGGACGAGGGAATCTCGAGTTCGTGGCTCACAGTGGGTACGATGATTATTTTGTCGTAATAATTTGAAAAGTAATTCGTAAGTCTTCTTCCCATCCTCTTAGCCAGTTGTATTCTGTTTATTTTTCACATGATTCAATTTTGCATGGAATGTTCTGCATGGAATGTTCTACATGGAATGTTCTAGGTGGAATGTTCTACATGGAATATTCCAGGTGGGATGTTCTGCATGGAATATTCCAGGTGGAATGTTCTACATGGAATATTCTAGGTGGAATGTTCTAGACGGATCACACAGAAATATGTATAAACGATTAACAGTAGCTGTGAACTATATTCTTTTTTACATTCAGAACAAAATCGGGTAATATCTTAGTTTTTTAGGCGCCAACTTCGTTTCTTTGGTATTATGGTATTCGTATTCCGAGTGTGTGGGGAGGACAGCAGCGTTAATCCACGAGACATTTTGCCTCGGGGTTCAATACCCTTTTGTGTTACATCCTTCACAGGGAAGAAGTGTCCATGTGGTGATTGAATTCATGATTCAACACTAAAATTCATACAGTCCTCTATCACGGATCGTGTGTGTCTGTTCCAAATGAGCTTCGACAATACTTGTGCAATGACTCCAGAGGTTATGAGGTGCTTAAGCTAATTGGAGGTAAAAATAAAAACCGTCGAAACTCCTATTGACGATTTAAAAAACTTAGGATAGATCACCGATGACCATTTGGGTTGATGGATTGGGGTGTTTAGACGCAAGGGCCGTATTGGGCTGCTACTATCAAGTAATATACACACGCACACAATGAAAGTTTAACGGACACCGAAGGGAGGACTGCACCTTACAGGAATGCCTACAACTCTCGGGTATCTAGCGTAGAGGGCATACCCACTGATGCACGACGCACCACCGTCAGAACAGATGGTAGTCTGGTCATTGGGGTTTCATGGCGCAGGGCCCAAAGGCAGACAAGCGACACCCGATGCAAGATAAAAAGAAATCAAATCAATGTAAATACAAACACAAATGCAACAAAAGGTAGATGGAAGAAATTGACGGAACACATAATTTTTTTTAAATAATTTTTTGCAGTCACGGCGTGGATAATATAAAAGCAAAAGAATTCCCGGAAAGAAATAAAGTAGAAATTACTAACTAAAACAGTGCGATGAAATTCTATGAATAAAAACATGCTGATCAACAACTTAATATAGAATTTTGAAAATGATGCATGATATAAATGTATCATATGGATAAAAGCACTCTACGAAAGTGAAAGGTATATTGCTGTTTGTAAAAAATAATAACACCATGAAGGAGTCATCAGAATTAAATGAAATTTAATACACAAACGCATGGTTCCCACACCTTTATCCAAAAAAAATTTCAAGGACTTTTAGGGACTTTCAAAACCAAAAAAAATATTTTTCAAGGACCTAAAATTTTGAAAACGACCTAAAACAAGGTATACACAAAAGTTGTCAATTAAAAAGAAAACTGTGAAGAATATTTAAAAAAAATACATAATTTTTTTAAACTACAAATAGTCAAAAAAGAAAGGTTATCATCAATTTTGATTAGAATTTTAATTTTCTTTTCTCAAAGAACCTGTGATTTTTTCTTGCAAAGTGGGCTTCTTGTCTCAATTCTAACTATCAACTTGTCTCAATTCCCCCTCAAGTCCTGCAGTCGGCCTCATAGTGGCGAGGGGGTGCCCCTGGGCGGAACGGGCGAAGTACGTCGGGAGAATTTTCTCCTGGTAGGGTCACCCAAGGCGTGAAGGCCGTTCCATTATGCTCAGCTAACGGCTGCAGGCGAACTCAGAGGTCAAGTCAGTCTTCTGCCCTAGTGGTTCCTCTAAACAAAAAGAAGCTGCAAATCACCCTTAGCCAGATGGACCAGTCGTATTATGATTCTCATACTGCATCGTCCGTCTCGCAGGATAATCCGGGACGCGTTCGGGATTTAGGCAGAGGGTCTCGTCCGAAAAGTAGGTTACAGTCTCCCCACAATTATAATAACTCTACAAAGAATCTTCGTATCATCCAGTGTAATATCAATGGTCTTAGTACTCCTGCAACTAGGCTTAAACTTGATCAGATTTTAGATTTGGCAGACAAATACCGAGTAGATGTAATAGCACTCCAAGAAACTAAGCTCGGAGAGACGCGGCAGTTCAGTGTTAAGGGATATAGTGTACTACGAAAAAATAGAACTGCGGGAGGTGGTGGCCTTATGTTCCTTGCGAGAAATGAGCATTTTAAAACCATTCCCGACGCCATCGAGCCATCAGGTGCCTTGGAATATCAGGGATTGAGGATTCTCTCCAAGGATCGTAATATAGACATTATAAATACCTACCACCCTCCCAATAACTTAGGACTTCCGACTGATATGATTGAAGGTTTTCTTGGAGACAACACACTTGTTCTCGGAGACCTAAATGCAAAACATGCTGAGTGGGGATCCCCTACCACTAACAATAGAGGGACTGAGCTTGTAAATTTGGCAAATGACAAAGCTTTTCTTTTTCTAAATGATGGATGCCATACCTATCACTCGCATAGTTATAATTCGACTGACGCTCTAGATATCTCTATGATCAGTCCCGGCTTGTTTCCTTATTCATCATGGAGAGTTCTAGCCGAGGTGGGAAGTGTGTGACCACCTTCCAATACTTATAGAAATCGACTTTAAAGTGAACTACCATGGAGATAGTAGGCTCCGCTGGAACTTTCGTAGAGCCGATTGGTCTTTATTTGAAAAATTGTCAGAGGAGATGTTCGCTCAGAGCTCTCCATCAGAGGACCTGGAGAGAGAATGGTCTGGCCTTAAGTTCATAATGAAAAAAGTCGCAAAGGCCTCCATTCCTCGTGGAAAGTGTAAAGGGAAGAAGCGTTTATTTATTCACGCGAGCGACCCCGTCCAATCGCTCATCCAAAGGAGATCGGAACTTCATGGGGAGGTAGCTCTGAGTTCTCGTATGGACAAAAAGATTGAACTAAACAAATTAAATGCTGAAATCAAAAGACGCTATGTTGAGATAAAGCGTACTAACTGGCAGGACACATGTAGAAACTTAGACCACAGAACCCCAGATTCAAGGCTGTGGAAATTGACAAAATGTCTTGATAAAATGCCGGTCAATAATGAAGATACCAACACTATCGTTGGGGATGACGGTTCAACTGCTGTAAACGACCAAGAGGCAGCCGAGACTTTGGCCAAGCATTATGCTAAGGCGAGCAGAGTGACATTCAGTAGATCGGACAAAAGGCTGTCCAGAATTACAAGAAACCTAGTGAAATCCTGCCGAGATTTGAGGACAGAGAACCCTTTATTTGATGATGATTTCACAGCAGATGAACTATCTTACGCTCTTCAACACCAAAATCTGACCAAGTCACCAGGTCCGGATGGAATTCATGGTCAATTCCTAAGCCATCTGGGTTTTCTAGGCAAAAGTAGGCTGCTTCATCTCTTCAATTTGTCTTGGTCAACTGGGAAACTTCCAAGGCAATGGAAATCGGCCATAGTCATCCCCATTCGTAAACCCAACAAGAAAGCCAGTTCTGTTGACAGTTACCGTCCAATCTCTCTCACCTGTATTATATGTAAACTTATAGAAAGGATAATTTTGAGAAGATTGACACACCACCTTTTGTCAAATAACTTGATTCCACCAGAGCAATATGCGTTTAGAAGAGGCCATGGCACAATGGACCAGATTCTGTTCTTCAGTCAAAGTGTTAGAGATGCCCAAAATTGCAAACCCACAAAACATACTTTGGCGGTTTTTCTAGATCTATCTAAGGCATTTGACAGGGTTTGGAAGTATAAATTACTTAACAAGTGTTACAATGACTTTAACATCAAAGGTAAAGCTCTCCCATGGATCTCAAACTTTCTAAATCACAGAAATTTTTGCGTAAACTTTCAAAATAAGCAATCAGGATTTTACAGGTTGTATCAGGGAATCCCTCAGGGTTCCGTACTCAGTCCTACCCTGTTTTCCATGTTTATTGCAGGAATTGAAAAAATTGTATCACCATGCCAGATTGGCATCTTTGCAGATGACATTGTGTTGTGGTCTAGTGGTTCAGACATAGGAAAACTGGAATCTAATCTAAACGGATCCTTAGAAGCTGTCCGTGATTTCTCAAACTCTCACAGGTTAAACTTCAATCCCTCAAAATCAGTTAGTAGCTTCTTCACCACTAATAGACACCTCTACAATTATTCTCCTGCAGTGTACTTTTCTAATCAGTTACTGGACTGTGACAAATATCCAATTTACTTGGGTTTTACATTGGATCCTGAGATAAACTGTAGGAAACATATAGAGAAAATAGCAGATAAAGCTAGAAAGCGTCTACAGATTTTGAAGTATATTTCAGGTAGAGACTGGGGAGCTGATGCTTCCACTCTCAGACTTACTTTTTGTTCCCTCGTGCGTCCCATTCTTGAGTATGGTTACCAGGTATTTCAAACGGCTTCTGCTTCTAACTTAAAGATCTTGGACAGAGTACAATTGAGTGCAGCAAGAATAATCACTGGGTTAAGGAATAGCTGCCCTAGTGAAGTGGTCCTATACGAAGCTGACATTTTACCTCTGACTACGAGATATAGGATTGGTTCTTTTAAATATTTTAATAAATTGTCAAGTCTTGGTGATTTTAACAGGACTGCTGAATTCACTTTGAAGTGGAGGAGTAATCAGAGTTTAAAGAGAGACACCCCAATGGAATTTGTGAGGAAGGAGGGTTTTATTGATTTTGAGGTTATTCCTTCGACCACTTTTAACTGCTTGCCTCCGACGGTGTCCCTTGAGAATGTCAGTTTTAATGATGAACTGAAGACTCATGCCAATAAACAGACGGATCACCCAGACCTTTTGAAACAGTTGGCCCTGGAGGTTGTCAATAGCATCCCTTCTGATGCATTGGTCATCTATACGGACGGTAGCAAACTTGAAGACGGTAGAACCGGGAGTGGTGTTTTCATCAACAGCGCTGAGGACAAGGTCAAATGCAGCATCCGAAACCCTGACCATTGTTCAGTCTTTAGATCGGAGATCATAGCAATTGGTGCAGCCCTTAATTATGCACAGTCCACTGATAAAAATTGTATTTGGATTTTGACTGATAGTAGGAGTGCTATACAGTATTTCAAAAATTGGCCACAAATATTTGACATCCCAGACCAGGATATTCTGAAGCTTCTCTGCGAGATTGGCCTGAAAACACCAATAAGCCTCCAATGGATTCCATCGCATATCGGGGTGTATGGCAACGAGACAGCCGATGTACTCGCCAAGAATGGCTGTGATCTCCCTATGGACTGTTTGAATCGCCTCACTCCCACTGAGGTCCACTCCCTGGGAAAACAACGTTTGCTTTCCCGTACGCCATCCCACCATTGGTATGCTGGCAATCACCCTGGACTCTCAATCACATGCTGTGGCCCTCGGCCTTTTCAATCGGCCATGGCCAGATTTCGAAGTGGCCATCTTAAAAGTATCAAATTTCAGAACGGGGAGAGAATTTTCCCTCCTTGTTACTGTTCCCTACCTGCCAGTCCTGATCACCTTCTTCTCTGTCTTGGCGCTTCGTATAAGCAGCTGTTGGTTGATCAGGACTTTTTGCAGGTATATGGGGATCTGGCACGACGGGACCCTCTGGACCTGGTGTAGGCTTTCCTACACCAGGGGGATGTGCAACAACAACATTCTAACTATCAGGCTACTTGTACACATGGATTTCGGTTGCGATAAAATATTGTACGATAAATTTTTTTGGTAGCATGAAGAAGAGTATGACAGCTTGCATACGGTTCAATCTACTCGACACAATCTCCATTTTGCTGTCGTCCACTGTCTACAACAGATTGCTGTCATGGTTTATTTTGTTTGAGAAACAAATCAAAGCAAAAGTTTTGACTGGTGTTGGGGCTTTTTTATTCTCAATTCTAAGTTTCTATCTTTGCGATCGTTAAATTTCAACGAATTTCAATTCTGCAGAAAATTTTCCAACAAAAAAATTCCTTAAATGTGATTTTCAAATTTTTTTTTTTTTTTAATGTAACTTTTATATTTTTGCAATAAAAATTTGGCATCATTTCTTTGGATGCGTGCCAGGTTTTCAGTAACGTCCTTATGTTAATGCTAGTTTCCTAAGAAAGTGGTGCTGTTATCTAGCGGCCTTGATACGTTATGATGTGGTGGACATAACAAGGCGGCCGTCTTAATGGAGACCAGAGGTGTCAACTTAGACGGACAGAATACTGTGGAAAATACTGTGGACGATCTTGACGTAGCATTATTAGTATAACTCGTAGTGTCAAAGCGCATAACACCGGTTTCATTCAGAATGACGCACCTGCTGTGGAGGAAACTAGTCTGGACAAGTACCAATGCAAGACGGAATTAAACAATTATGTACCTACTAGTTTAAAAAAATGAAGTACTTTTAAGGACTTTTCACCAAGTTTCGTAATTTTCAAGGACTAAGGAATTTTCAAGGACCGTGGGAACCCTGAAACAGCTTGTATTAGTACAAATAACTGAATAAATTTTCAAAGCAAAAAAACAATATTAAGTGTCCGAAATCAGTATTTGGTGTAGCCACCATGCGCTGCAATAAGTGCTGCTATACGACCTGGCATGGAGTGAAACAGATGTTGAATGTCTGCTTGTGGAAGAGAATTCCATATTGTTTGCATGCGCACCCAAAGTTCGTATTTTGAAGCAGCAGGACGCGGATCACGAGGGAGACGCCGACCAACCAAATCCCACACTTGCTCTCAATAGGCGACATATCCGGCGAATAAGCAGGCCAAGGAAGAAGTTGCATGTGTTGGGCTGAAAAGAAGTCCGGAACATTCCTTGCAACATGTGGGCGTGCATTATCCAGTTGAAAGATAGCTCCAGGGATACCTTGAAGGAAGGGAACGACTTCGATCTCTAGCACTTCACGGACGTACCTGTTGCTATTCAGATTACCCTCAATTCGTAGCAACGGAGATTGTCCATGATACGAAATCGCACCCCAGACCACAACTCCAGGTGTTCGGCAACTATGACGTTCGATAACGCACTCTGGAAAGCAGCTTTCTCTGGCATTGCGTCTAACACCAATGCGGCCATCATGGTTCCAAAAATTAAAGCGGGATTCGTCAGAAAAGACAACTTGTTACCAATCAGGCCGCCAGGCTGTGCTCATGAGCCCATTGCAGACGCAGCCGTCGATGGTTTGGCGTGAGGGATATCCTGTATAAAGGAATCCTTGCACGCAGTCCACGGTGCAGCAGACATCGGCGAATGGACGAAGCCGACATTAGTACACCTGTAGCAGTAGACCAAAGTGATGCCAACTGCCTGGAGGAAATTGTACGGTCATTCACCGTCATGTGGACCAGGTGTCTATCATCGCGCGCTGACGTCATTTTCCGTAGTCCACTCAAAGTTTTTCGAGTTGTCCGGTGATCGTTGGTCCACTGCTTCCAATCTAGCATCACTGTGGAACTGTTCCGTTGCACACGAGTTGCTATTGCGCGATAGGAAAATCCTCCTTCACGGCCAATGATTCTCCCCCGTTCAAACTCCGTAAGTTGTTGAAATTTCATCCTATTTCGTCGTGGAGGCATACTTACGTCTCACTAAACGTTCGCCACTAAAAAATAACCATGCACTATTTTCAACGTCCCGCTACAGCCCTCTATTTATACGCTTTTAGCATCAATTCAAAGGGCGCTGCTCACACCACGCATGCGTGGTGGCTCTGAAACTTTACTACTTTGCATAACATCCTATAATTGACATTTGCTGGAAGTTTCATTTCATTCGGATGATTCCTTTTCATAGTGTTAAATTTTTTACAAACATCAGCGCACTTAAAGAAGAGATTGGGATGAGGGCGGATTAAACATTTCAAACGGATCTTTCAAAAGATTTCAAACGGTGATATCTAAAAGGAGGAGGGCATTCACAACAGGGAGGCGACATCGACAGCAAAACATCAGTGTTGAAAATTAAAACATCAATGTTTATAATACATCGCAACAAGACCATAGATATTTTTAAAAATCAGTGTATTTAAACTTTTCCCCCCATTTCTTAAAACTGGTTTAGCAACTTCAAACATTAATGTTCGTCGGGGGGGATTTAATTTGTCATTTGCCGTGTTTATTAATTTATAGGTAAGATTTTTTTTAAATGTCAAAACAAAGTAAAAAAAAATTAATAAGAACAATTAACACATCTTTTAATTTCAAATTGAATATTACAAAAGAAAATAACATTTACAACCATTTGACATAACCAATACTAACTACAAGTATAATTAGGTAGGTACATAACAATAATTATTGCTGGTATTTTGGTATTGGTATTTTTAGTTAACGTCGTACTAGAGCTACACAACGGGCTATTGACGACGGTCCGGGATCAGTCACTTGAGTGAAAGATCCGAGGACAACACCTCGTAATTTTGAACCACGGTCAGATGACGAAGCAACACCTGAGCTGGCACCCCACTCTCCAAACTTCCACACCAACCCAACGTGAGGACTTTCGGCCACGACAGATTTAAGGTGCACCAGCCGCCTCTACACCAAACGCTTACAAACATCCATGCCCGGACCCGGATTCGAACCAGGAACCTTCCGATCTAGAGGCTAACACCTTAACCACTATACCGGTTGGTCGGCAATAATTATTGCTAGTTACTATGAATTATTTATAAATGTTTTTTTTTTTTGGGGGGGGGGGAGAGCACAACAAACTTATTTTTATTTACTGTAAATAAAAATATATTGAGACCTATAATTATTATATGCCCCAATATTTGTTAGTAACAGTTTGTAAAAAAATGAGATTGTTCACTTTCTCCACCTTTAGTCGACTTCTTTTTCCACTCACTATCCCACTCCGTTAGGGAAAAAAACTCTTTCTGATGGGACAGATGGCGCCATCACTGAAATATTCTTAGTTGCTCGGTTACTTTTATTAATTTTTACTGTGGTGCTTTTTTCAATCAAAATTAAAACATCGACAACGTAAAAACATCGACGCTGTTAAAACATTGATGTTAAACAAACATCGGCTCCAATAAATCGATGGTAAGTACATCGATGTTTTGGAAACATCGACATCGATGTCGCATCCCTAATTCACAATTGAAACAATCCAATGGGATTCCTGCTACAGGCGCGTTCTCACGAATCAAGTTGAATTGACCGACTCGAGTTGATGAACAAAAGTTGAATGACAACTCGAGTGAGAAACTTTGTTGCTTTTGAGTGGATCAAGGAAAGTTTGAGCCATTCAAACTGTATCGTTCAAGTGATGGATCATACATCTGCTTTCGAGTTATTACAACGCAAATGATCTGTCGTGGTTTATTTTATTCGAGAAATGAAACAAAAGTGCACATCCGGTTTTTCAACGTGCGACGGCGCTGCCGCAACGCAAGTGCGGTCTGAGATACATTAGGACCAATGGAGTAGTGCACACATGCCTCCGGCACCGCTGCGGCGACTCACGTCCAACGTGCGTGCAATTTGTACCGCATTTCCCCACGGTGCCGCAGTTCGCGGCACACGCGTCTCCGTTCTGAAGTACCTTGTTTCCATAAATAAATGGAAAAACATAATAATTAATAAATGCTCGTATTCAGTAACCTCTATTTTGTTTGAAAATATACTTTTATACTACACCGAGTTAGCGAAATAAACACGTTTTCTTCGATAGAATATGTATCGCAAATGGCGCGAAATGAGTATTTGCGTCATTTCACGGTTATGTGTACATAGTTGGGCTTCGGTGCCGCACGTTGAAAAACCGGATATGTGCACCGGTGACGGAATGAAAGAATGTGAACTGACCGTTGGAGCGCTGCTTTCCGAAGACGCTGAGGTCCACTTCCGGGACGTAGCACCCTCCGTCCGATGACTCGTCGTCGCCCCGCATCGCCCCCCCCTGGGGCGACGAGGCCCTCAGGCTGCGGTCGAGGGTGGCCTCGACGGATGCCTCCTTGGAGCGGCGCTCCTTGTACTCCCGTTCCCTCAGCTGGCGCTCCTTGATCTTGTTGTAGCAGGAGATGGAGATGGAGGCACACATGGCGATCACCAGGCTGAAGAACACCACCAGAATGATGATCATGTGCTCCGACGTCAGCACCATGCTCGCTCCCAGCGCTACAAGACACCAGAGAGAGACTTTACAACGAACTGATCAACCCCGGTTTGGTTCGCTCTGGTTTTTCTCGTTTCACAGTTAGGGCCCAAACGGTTCCATCTGGTGGAACTGCAAACTTATTGCTTAAAACAAATTGTTTAAATGTTCTTTATATTAGATAACATTGAATGTTTCTTTCCTTTCGGCAAAACCTATTAATATTGCATTGCGACAGTTTAAAATTTTCTTCTAGTGGGGGTCGAAAGACATTTTAGCCACCATTTTTTTATCTTAAATTTAGAAGTTCCCCGCTATTCGTCTATGCGTTCGATGGACACATCAATTTTGACATTAATATGAGGATATTACATTTTCACAAGTAATTTTTTAATCAATGCTTACAAATAGACTACTTAAATAATAGTATTCCTTCCAAATCCGAAGAACAATAAACAGTTCTACGTTCCGAGCACCGGCCCGTTTCTTAACGATGACCCCGGTGATTGATTGTTCGGTGAGCGAGTGCACCAAAAACGAGCGAGCACAAACACTCACTTTCCTTTGATGTACCGACAAGAAGAGGATCCCTTTGATCGTGCTCGAACTGCTCAATTCAACATCCGCACCGAAAGAACAATCCATCAAACCTGTCACCCTGGGTGAATCAATCACCTTGGTTCAGTTCGTCCAGTGCGTATGCACACAAAAGTAAAATTAGGAAGTGTACTTGAAAATATTTCAAACGAATGACCCCATCAACAGTAAAACAGAAATCTAAGAGCCACACGCAAGACATAAAAGATCAAGTTAAAGACAATGAAAGTTTGACTCACACAGAAGAGAGAAACACACCCAGGGAAAAATGGACCCGACAGGGATCGAACTTGCGCCGAATTACAACTCGAAGGTTGCTAGCGCAGTGGACATACCCATTGTGCACGATGTCACGTTCTAAGAGAGAAAAACAACTTTTTTCTTCTCAACGGATTTCCGATTCTAGCGTGTATTGTTTACGTCGTTGATTAGTACAATTTTTTCTTGCTAGCGATTTTAACTTTGTAACGGGCGAGGACTATTTGAGGTTTTCTATCTTCACGATCGTTAAAGAAAGAGACAACGAATAAAAATTTAAACGGATTTGAAATCGGCGGAAAATGTTACACCAGATCGATACTTTGTAAATGTGATTTTATTTGAATAAATAATTTTTTTATTGTCACCCGTGTCATGTCTAGTGGAACTGCGACTCATTCTTAAAATTATTGTTTTTTTCTTTTTAATGTTTTCGGTGTCAGTAAGGACACGGAAAGAACTATCACGGGCAACGCCGTGCTGGTCTGCTAGTAAAGAAAATTTAAACAAAATTCATGAAAAAATCCCTAGTTCTCAGTAATATTTAGTACCTGGCGAAAAGTACGTAGCGGAAAAATGTTTTTTGTAAGTAAAAAGTGAGTTAAAATACATACTTAAATTGAAGTCAAATATGCCTATTTTTCAAATTTTACGAGCATTGATAAGTGTTTCAAAGTAATCGTCACACTAGAGCAACACAACGGGCTATTGGCTCCGGGATCTACTCCCAAAGGGAAAGATCCCAGGACAACACGACGTCATTTTGAACCACTGTCAGGTGACGAGGTCAACACCTGAGCTGGCACCCCACTCTCCAAACTTCCACACCACGCTAATGTGAGGACATCTGAGGCCACGACAGATTTAACGTGCACCAGCTCCCTTTGTGCAAGACGCTCTTTGGTTCGATTCGAATTCTCAATCCTTCGGTTGCTAGCTCGGTACAGCTACACTCTACGTTTTTAGCGGTGGCAATGGCCTTGGCGATTTTTTTTGACGCACTTCTAGTAGCGAGTTAAGGGAGATTAAGGCAACCCATCTGTCTTTACGGTTAGTGTTGTTTTCATGGCAACCTCGGCAAACGATCACTTTCAATTCTCATTTTGAATATTCTAGAAAGTTCTTCCAAAATCCGTTAAAATCGTTTGATTTCATTGGTTCGTTTGAAATCTTTTCTTTGCTTCCATTGGTTATTTTAATTTTAAAATATACTTTGATTGCATGGGTCCTTTAATTTTTTTTCTGTGATACCATTAGCTCATTTATTTGTATGTCTACAGTTGTGGAATTTTTATTCCATAATATTTTTCACGAAACGTTTAAGAGTTTTTTTTTTTGCCATTTGTGGAATTTTTGTTTTTAATTATTTTTTCCCGGAACAGTTCTAAGATACCAGGTTGTATTATTTCTCGCTCTTTTACTTTAAAATATCTTTCACTTTTCAAACAGCTGTATTTAGTGTAATTGATAAGTTTCAGGGTATATTCTTACCCAACATTCACAGCTTAGTTTTTCTGCTGGTTCACAAATGTGTTTTAAAATGTGTTTAAACTTACTACTTTTTGCGAAATTTTTTTAAAAATATACTTTTTAAAACGTTTTTAAATGTGTTTTCAAGCTTTCATTTTCCGTTGTAAAAAGAAAAAGATTTTTTAAATAATTCTTGCTTTAAAAGTGCACCAAAACAAAAAAAAAGCCAAGGCCGGTGCCACCGCCATGAACGTAGACTGTAGCTGTACCGCTAGCTCTTTCATCCGTGGCAGTGCAGGAAATAGCGACCATTTCATTTTGTAGGAATAGGGAATCAGCCTACCTCTTGTGCAGATGCTCGGCTCCTCGTCGTACCGGTACTTGCAGTCGTAGGAGCCATCGCACTTGAGCGAGATGTCGACGCACGTCTGGTCACCGCAGTTGAATTCCGTCTTCGAATCACATTGCTCTGAAACAGACACACAACGCCATTACATCGACACACGGAGCGACTCGTGAAGCGCGACCCAGAACGCGCGTTTTTCAGGGTCACATGGGTCGCTTAATCGGGTTTCTTCCTTATTGTGGTAAAGTGGTCTAAAGGACATCTTGATTCACCAGTCGCCTGGAATCGTTCTTTGTTTTGCAATGGATAGCCCCTCGGTTGGAATAGGAGTGAAGTCTGGGAAGCTCCTCTCTTGGAATTTTTCGGACGATGGAAAATTGCACGAGGGTGTTACCCAGTGCATCCGAGACTTGGAGCAGAGAGGGCAGCGATCGAGACAGTCTCTGACAGACTCGAGAAGAGTTGGGTCGTTGGTAGGGCTTCAGCTAGAGATGGCCCTGACTTTTAAGGTTAAGTCTCCGGTGGAGACTAGTGATGCGACATCGACAGCAAAACATCGATGTTCAAAATTAAAACATCGATGATCAAAATTAAAACATCGATGTTGATAATACATCGCCCCCAAAACATCGATGTTTTTATAATTCAGTGTATTTAAACTTTTTTTCCCCATTTATTAAAACTGGTTTAGCACCTAGTGATGCGACATCGGCTCCAATACATCGATGTTTTTTTTATAAAACATCGATGTTTTGAAAACATTGACCCTAGATTTCAGCATCCCTAGATTTCAGACCCTTCACCCTTGGCCACTTTGATCTAAAAGTATGTTCAATTTGCTGATTATAAAAATTATGCTACTTGGTTATTTTTTAAATTTTTATAATGGTACTTTTTCCATTTAAAAATAAAACATCGACACGTATAAACGTCGATGTTACAAAAATATCGACTCCAATACATCTATATTAAAAACATCGATGTCGCATCCCTAGTGGAGACTCTTTGCTATGTTTTTTTTTAAATGTTATGAAATTGACCGTCTAACAGAGCATCGCTGTAAAAATAATTGACGAAATAAAAGGATATTTGTTATTGTACTTATGCTACTTGGTTATTTTTAAAGTTTTTATAATGGTACTTTTTTCATTTAAGATATTTCATTCAGATCTCTTCGAATTTCCTTCCCGCCAAAGCTTATACAAGTCCGCTGTTACACTATCGCGAAGAAAAACCGAACTCAAACGCGCTGCTCCAAATGTGTGTCATCCACGATGGGCGCGACTTATTAGTGGCATACTAGTGGATGATAGACCGTCGCGCACGATCGGATGAGTAGGCCCTAACTCTTTTAGGCTCTTGAAATTAAATGAGTACGTTTCAGGACTTAAACGGAACACTCCAACTATGAAAACTGGCCGATATGTGAAAGTTTCAAACGAATGATCAGTGGTTGAGGTAGGTGGATGAATTAACGTCGCACTAAGGCAGCACGACGGGCTCTTGGCTACGGTCCGGGATCCACACCGAAGTGAAAGATCCATCTAGTCAATTTAAACCACGAAGTCAACGCTTTAGCTTGCACCCCATTCTCCAAACTTCCACACCACGCCAACGTGAGGACATTAGATGCGATGCCATGAAAGATTTTACGTGCACCAGCCACCTGCATATACGACGGACTTTGGTTGGATCAGGTTACGAACTCGTAACCTTACTGTTGCTAGTCCGCGACTCTGCCAAACACTCTGGACAACATGCGACACCTGGACCCCTGCGACACCCTAGCTCGCCCCACACCCTGGAGCAACCTGCGACGCAGAAACGGTTCCCAGGGTTATTTCAGATAATCGAGAGTCGTAGAACTGTTATTGGAAGAGTGTGGCCTAGTTCAGAAGTTGTGCACTTGCAAAGTGTGTTTCAGTTCATTTCTCAGGGCTTCATCATTCATTCTAAAAGACAGCAGCAAAGAGTGAAATGAAAACCCAAACATTTTCTCGGTTTTAGAGATAATCGAGCAGCTACAGTTTCTGCTGCTTTTCTTCCAGAGTTGCAGGAAATTTTCTTCAGTGAAAAATATTTTCCCCCTCCGCTATTACTAAGAGCTTAAATTTTTGTTGACCTATGGCACATTTTCAAACAAATGTTGCAAAAACTTTTCAAAATTTCGAAATTCGTAGCTTTTAAGGCGGTTTTTCTTAAAAAATTACGGCAAACGATAATTTAATTAACGTTGTACTAGAGCAACACAACGGGCTATTGACGACGGTCCGGGATCAGTCCCCTAAGGGAAAGATCCAAGGGCAACACCTCGTAATTTTGAACCACGCTCAGATGACGAAGCAGTACGGCAAACGGATCAGAAATGTTTGTTGTTTCATTCATCGTCAATAGATGGCAGCAGTGTATATGTCTTACTTGCATTTGCTAAGTTTAACCTGATTCCGGACATTTAAGAGCAGCATCAATCGCGAACATTGTTCAGTGAGTTGTGTTGAAGAACACTGGAGAGAAAAAGCATATAAATGAAATCATTTTCATTCTTATGCGTTTGTGATTTTAAATTCGTCGTGAGCTTTTGCTTTCACTAAAATCCAATAGATGGCAGCACTTAGCACTTCTTTCTCTTTTCGTAACTACTTTGGAACGAAAACAAAATTTTTCAATTAAAAGTAACACTAAAATAGAACAGATAAATTATTTGTATTCGTATTCTGTTTATTTTCATGAACTTATAGTTATTCATTACCGATTACTTTAGTTAATTGTAATACAATTTCTATTACCTGATGCATTACCCGTTTGCTGAAATAAATTTACTTTCGCATAACTTTAAAACAATTGATCACTGAGCAATTTCAAATAGTGTGTCGAAGTTATTACCTTTATATTAAACATCATAGTGAGTATTTTATATGCAATCGGCAGATCTAATTTATTCTGCTGAAAGCTCCATTCGATTTCACATGTGAATTTGTATTTTTTAAATCTTTGTTATAATTAATAGCGAGATCTGCAGCTAGTTTTTTTTCTCAATTGGCAACACCCATGTATTCTAAAGACAAACCATAGAGAAGGCAAAAATCGTCACAGATAGTTTTCATTTTTGATCATGCCAATCTATTTGAGACAATAGTATGTCAAGAACACTGTAAATTTGTATTTTAAATAACTCTTCGGGTGCTTCCTTCATCTGGTTTTTCATTTTTTTTTCATTGTCTTAACTCTTCTCTTTGAGTTCTCTCTCTTTGGCGGGTGCGGGCGCACCTGCCTAGTTACGGCACTGAGTGTTGTTGATCACTGAATGAACGTGGCTCCGATGGTCAGAGGGGTTAGAGGTGGGATATGCAACACCGAAAAAGCACTGCAACTTTTGTTGACGACAAAAGTCGCTATCCGTTGATCTCCACCGACTCCTGGTAGAAAACAAAATCTGTATTGCAGACACGCCAAATCGATCAATGACACGATACGATATGTTGACGACACAATGAATGCCGTTTGTCAAAAGGTCGTCAACACGTGTCTGCAACTCCGGTGTAAGCCTGGCTAAGGCCCGGTTCACAATCCGGTTTTTCAACGTGCGACGCCGCTGAACGTTCCTGTATGAACTAGTGTCAGAGTTCATCATTGAATGTGAATCATGTAGCACATCATCAACTTTTAAAAGCTCGCCTGCAATTGAATCCACGAAAAATTATTATGAGGTAAACACTCGAATAGTGTATGCTATGCGTACAGTAGGCCTAGGTCTATATGGGATAAAAAATTTCTGCATAGCAATGGATTTACCTCCACCTGTATCCCAAAACTCATGCGATAGGATTTTGCAAAAAATCAAACTGGCCAGTTTTTGAAGTAGCTACTGATTCAATGAAGAAGGCAGTTCACGAAGAAATTTCAGCTGCAAACAGTAACGAAATATGCATCAGTGGTAACGGAACATGGAAAACACGCGGTCATACCTCTCGAATTGGTGTTTGCAGTGTAATGGGGATGTCACGGGAAAGGTGCGGGATGGTGAAGTTCTTTCATCGTATTGTAAGAAGTGTGATCAGTGGAAAGGCTCAAAATGTGGAAAAGCGTACGAAGATTGGAAATTGAACCATCAAGCACACTGTGTTAAAACCATTCAGGCTCATCTTGTAAAATGGAAGTGGATGGAATGAAAAAGATATTTCAAAGATCCTTCTCCGAAAGAGACGTGAAGTATGTCAAATATATGGGGGATGGGGATACAAAAACATTTCCAGTGGTCTCACGTACTGCACCGTATGCTGTCGAAAAAGTAGAAAGTGTTGGACATATTCAGAAGCGTATGGGTGCTAGACTGCGGAAACTAAAATTATTAAATCGTGGCAAAAAACTGTCTGATGGTAAAGGCATCAACGGAAAAAACCGATTAACGGATAAACTAATCGACAAATTTACCATTTATTACGGAAATGCTATTCGTGATAACAATAGTTCCGTTGAAGACATGCGAGAGAGCCTGGGACCATCCCTACCCTATCAGGGGAATGGACCACTAGAATGGTATCATGATCTGGACAGGCATCATGTTGGACGGTGGTACACCCTTCCACGTATTTGACAGAGGATCCCTGACTGCTATGAGGTATAGAGATCTTAGAGCCCTATGTCCGACTTTTCAGGGGCGCAGTTAACCCTCGGTTCCTGTTCAACGTTAGTCCACATAGGGCTCATCGGGTCGACGCTTAGCTCGAAAGAGAGATTATTAGGCGAAGGGTTTGAGATCTCCTGACCTAAACCCTATAGAACATGTCAGGGAAACTCTTGGGAGGGCCATTGCATCTCACCATCCCGGAGCTGAAAACTGAGTTGCTGCAGGAGTGGGAGCAGCCACAGGGACTCTTCAACTGCCTCGTGTCCAGTGTTCCGTCGCGCTGAGCGACCTGTCTGACTATATTCCATAGGACTCATTTTAGGATCGGAAATTAAGAAAAGGTTTAGAAATTAACTGAAAAGGTTTAGAAATTCGGCTATATGAGCAAATTCTCTTAATTTTGCATACATTTAGGAACATATGCATTGAATTGATATGACTTTGAATTTTCTCTATTTAAAATTGCTCGAGTGAAGACGGGAATTGTTCCCTAATGTTCGAAAAAGAGAATCCCTCCTATAGGTTCATCTACCCCGGTGTCTGGTGCAACAACCTGTGAGATCCTTTGGTTCTTCCTTATCTAGTTTGTCCTTATCAAAAAAATGATCTAGCTTGTCTTTTGCTGAACTAGCTCCGATCGTCCACGAAACTGGCTCCGAGTCGGAGCCAGTTGCGTGGGCGATTCTATTTAGAACCGTAGGTAGGTCGGTAGATATTAAACTATTGAAAAGTGAATCGATTCATCAGTTCGATTCTTTCGTAACTTGTTTCTAGTCACAGCTAACTATGATCATTAATTAACTTGTCTGGTAGTCTCCTTTCGTGTCTTCAATGATTTTGAAGCAGATTTATTGATAGAATGAATTCGAAATGGTAATTGGATTTCCAGCACGAGGGGAACGGTCAGTTGAGATGACTGGGTGCTGTTTTTCTATGACATTTTGTTCTTAGCATTTTGAATTTGTGGTTAGAATATGAACTATAATGTGCATCTTTGTGAAATTTTGTCACATTTTATGAAGGAATTCGAAATGTAATTCGATTTCCATCACGAGGGGAACGACGGTCAACTGAGATGACTGAGAATGTTTTTGTTTAGCATCTTGTTCGTAGCAATTATAAAAACGACCTTAAAACAGACACTCACTCACTCAAAAAAAAAAAAACACGAAAAAGGTATGCGAATGTTTGCAGCATCGCCACTCACGAAGCCCATCGTACTCACATTCATGTCGCCCAACAAGTTACAAAAGGAATCGAACTGAAGAATCGATTTATTTTTTTCACGAGTTTAATATCTACCGACCTACCTACGATCCTAAATAGAATCGTCCACGCTACTGGCTCGAATTCGTAGCCAGTCCAGCAAAAGGCACGCAAGTTATCAACATGGTTCGGTTGAAGAAGGTCGAGATTGCTCGTCAGTAGAGGGGTGAAAGGGATGTGTTCTCACCTTCCTTCTTGATCTCCCGGAAGGAGGTGTAGTGCAGGGTGAAGTCCGTCCCGTTGAAGGCGTCCCGGTGCGTGAAGAGACGGATGTGGGTGACGTTGCTGGGGCTCTTCTGCGGCTCGGCAGTCGTGCCGCAGAACTTGGCCAGCTGTTTGTCCGGCGTCCGTTGGTCCGCGAAGATCTGGATGAAGTTCTGGTCGCAGTCGTTCGGACGATCCAGCTTGTACTTGATGAAGTTCATGTACAGCTGAAACACACCTTAGACAATTCATGTCACGCATAGCACACAGGTTCACAAACGACGAATAAAATTATCAAGTCCTCTTTCTCGTGTTGTCTTAATTCTGTGCGTTGTGTTAATTGTGTGTGGCGTTAACTGTGTGTGGCGTTAACTGTGTGGTGCGTTAATTGTGTGTTGAGTTAATTGTGTGTTGCTTTAATTGAGCGTTGTGTTATTTTGCGTTGTTTTTGTACGTTGCAATAATTGAGCGTTGCGTTAATTGTGTGTTGCGTTAATTGTGTGTTGCGTTAATTGTGTGTTGCGTTAATTGTGTGTTGCGTTAATTATGCGTTGGGATAATTGGGCGTTGCGTTATTTGTGTGTATTGTTTAGGAGTTACTTTGTTGTATTCTGTTCATGCTTTCGCTAGGATGTTCTAACGTAGGGACGAGGGTACAGTCAGTAAGTAAGCTGAAACACACTTGACAATTGTAGCTGATAACTGTTGGTAGGTTATTTTTAGGTTTTATGGGCAACACTTGACCAAGCTGCGAAGATAGATACTTGGCCCAGAGAAAAAAAAAGCACTTTTGTTTTGCGTTTCTCGAATAATATAAACCACGACACATCGTTTACGTGGAAATAACTCGAAAGCAGACGGCGGATGAATCGTCACTGGAACAATTAAGTTCGAATGGGTCCAACTTTTCTGGATCCACTAAAAGTGAATCAACTCTTATTGAAACAAAGGTTCTCAGTTTAGTTTTCATTCAACTTTTGTTGATCAACTACAATCGGTCCATTCAATTTGATTCGTGAGAACGTGCCTTTAGCAGTAAACCTCAGATCGCTTGGGTAGCTTGGATTGTGAGGATGCGAGTGCTGATTTGAACAAAATAGGCATCGTTCAGCTTGTTAGAAGAGATGAAACCTTTGAGACCAGGTCAGTTCTGAAAGCGTTTCTATAAGTCTTTTGACCTTAATCGAATTTAAAGTAGCATAGTGTAACACAGGAAGGTAGTTGAATCAACGTCACACTGGAGCACCACGACGAGCCATGCGGGATCCATCCCGAGGATAAGACCTTGTCATTTTGAACTAGGGGGGAAACCTTAGCCGACTCTACGCTCCAAACTTCCACGCCAAGTGGGGACATTTGAGGACTCGATAGAAGATTGAACGTACATGATGTGGGTAAGAGACAAGGACTCGATCTGGGATAGTCAATCATCGAGTCGAATGTGTTTTCAGGGCTGTAAATTATAGAAAGAAAAGGAATGTTTTTTGTTTGGGTTTTGTGGGAGCAAGCGCTTTTATTGGGCCTCGCAGTAGCTGAGTAATTTTGGTAATTTTAGTTAACGTCGTACTAGAGCAACACAACGGGCTATTGACGACGGTCCGGGATCAGTCCTTTAAGGGAAACATCCGAAGCAGTACCCGAGTAAAGTAAAACAGAAGGTAGGTTAACGTTTCCTTGGAGGAACACAACGGGTTATTGACGACGGTCTGGAATCAAACGGAAAGATCCAAGGACAACGCCTCGAAAATTGTAACCGCTGTCAGATGGCAACCACACTCTTCACACCATGTCAACGTGAGGCTATTTGAGGTCACGACCGATTTAACGTGTACCAGCCCTCATGTGCGACGGTCTTTATTGGACCGAGTCAAACTCGCAAGCTTCCGGTTGCTCTGGCAACTGGGCTACCTCGGAAATCAGAACAAGAAACCGATAAAAAAAATACAAGACTAAAGCTAATGAACTGAGACCCGAAAACAAAATTTTTTAAAGTAAACAAGCTCAAAGATTTTTCTAACCAAATAATAGCCCGTCTGATTAAAATCGACCCGTTTTCAGTTTTCGCTGTCTGGTATATTCACTATTTATCATAACCTTTTCATTTCCCCCTTATTCCGAGAAATTATCCGCGAGGGTACATTTTTGTTTTCGATCACTGTGGGAATTTGCTTTACTACCCACACCAAATATTTTTTACTTGACTTTCCTCTGCCATCAAAAGTACGCATACTTAAACCCATGTCCAAGCAGCAGCACTGTTTGGAGGACCATTGTTTAAAAAAATACGATTGGATCGAATTGAGATTGCAAGTTATAGCGAACTGAAAGGTAGGTAGATAGTTAAATCAATGTCGCACTAGAGCTACACAACAGGCAAGTTGCTACCGTCCAGGGTCAACACCGCCTGAAGGACTGATCCGTGGACAACTCGTAGTTTTAAGGTACGGTCAGATGACGAGGTCGATATCAGAACAGAACAGGGCCTGAGCAGACACTCCACTCTCCAAGCCACGTCTACATGAGGACATTAAAACCCCTTGACAGTTTTGCCCGTAAGGCGTACGGGTAATCTTAATTCTCTGTAGCTCTTACTTTTTAATACCAAATTAGTCGTATAGATGGCGATAGTTTCCCACTAAAAGTTAGTTTGCAGTCTATTTTGCTCTATTCTGACTGTAAAAATAAAAACATGTGACAAAAGCGGCATGACAGCAAATTTTTGATTCAGTGCTTAGCATTTTTTCTTTCTTTTACAGTTCATTTTTGCCAATCAACCGGTATAGTGATTAAGGTGTTAGCCTCTAGATCGGAAGGTTCCTGGTTTGAATCCTGGTACGGGCATGGATGTTTGTATGCGTTTAGTGTAGAGGCGACTGGTGCACCTTAAATATGTCGAGGCTGAAGGTCCTCACGTTGGGTTGGTGTGGAAGTTTTGAGAGTGGGGTGCCAGCTCAGGTGTTGCTTCGTCATCTGACCGTGGTTTTACGAGGTGCTGTCCTCGGATCTTTCCCTTATGGGACTGATCCCGGATCGTCGTCAATAGCCCGCTGTATTGCTCTAGTACGACGTTAACTAAAATTACCATTACGAATGGTTATGGTGGACACTTGTGTGTGGGTCGCACGACTGATGGTTGATAGCGATGAATCAGGCGCTGTGACAGCTGATCTAACAATCACTCTGTACTCGCGATCTGTTGTGGCCCTACCTCGAACATCATGACGCTCAAATCTTCCATTGTTCACCCACACTTGCCAGCATCTTCTAATCGCCGCATCGCTTCGACTCACATGGCGAGTGATTCTCCGATTTGCCCAACCTGCCTCTTTCAATTCAATGATACGACCTCTTTCAAACTCTGAAAGTTGCTCGTAATGAGCTCGAAACCTGCGGCGAGTCATTTTTTCAGTCGTTAAAAGGTATCCTAAATCGCAATGCAGCAGAAAGTTTTAACAACAGTTCAAGAACAACTCCTTATAAACATCTGCTGGATGCGCAGTTCCGATGCGCTGGAGATCGCACTATTCATTCATTGGACACCAAATTTTAATAATTTGTATATTTGGTCAAAACAGTTTTGCATACGAAATTTCAAAGCAATCGGATGATTCCTTCTTGGTGCGTCGATTTTTTTTGTTATAGAGTGTATTTGTCAATGATGGCGACATCCGTCCCATCAGAAAGAGCTTTTTCCCTAACTGCTGGGACAGTTAGTTAACAAACTTCTTTTTATGCAAACTGTAAATAACAAATATTGGAGACTATAACAATTATAGGACACTATTTTTTTATTTTCAGGACGTAAAAACTAAGTTTATGTTTCCCCCTATAAAATGATAAATTAATAATAACCAACAATAAATAGTGTTAAGTACCTACCTGCTTATACTTATAGTAGGTGGTACCTATTTCAAATTGTTGTAAATATTATTTTCATTTGTATTATTCAATTTGAAAACAAAATATTTGTTAATTGTTATTAATTTTTTTGACTTTGTTTTGACACTTAAAAAAAATAATCTTAGTTATAAATTAATAAACACGGCAAATGACAAATTAAATCTCCTCCCCACCGGGCTAACATTAATACAAATACAAATAAATACAAATACAAATATTGACGACCAGCTACAGGCTCGAGGCCAACAAGGCTGGTCCTTTGTTTATGAATTCCTCAATTCCCACTATCCAATTGTATCTTAAATTCGTACACTCCCTTTGAAATAACTATATTTTCTGGCAACGCGTTCCAACTGTCTATTACCCTATTAAAGTAGTAGTTTTTCCTTAAATCCCGATTACAATGTGTCTTATTGAATTTATACCCATCGCCCCTTGTTCTGTTATCCCTATTGAAATTTAAGCCCTCTGTGTCCCCTTGTTTTACAAACTTGAATAGCTGAATCAAATACCCCCTTCTTCTTCTTCTTCTTTACAGTGTTCTAAGTAAAATTTTAGAATTCGGGTGAGATAGAAAAATTGCAAAAAATTCAGTCTACCTGTGTGCCGAATCCCGTAGATTCGTCAGGACAGTCCACACACACATACAAACACTTCATTTTATGATAGAGATTTCAAGCTTGTGCTACAACAGGCCTGACCAAATCTATTCCAGAATTAAAACAACAAATCTCGACAACGTTCGAACATACAACCCACTCACTTTATTGCGATTCCCCATGTTATTGATAAGACCATTGCTTCCTATGGTATGATCCATAGACTTGTAATCTAAGTAGACTGAGCATCGCTATTGAGAAAAGCTTCAAAAACGTGACTGCTCCGCAAAAATTCAGCTTGGTTGCTTGATTTGGCTTTTTATTGCCTCTCTTGGCGACATTTTCTTATTAAAAGTTAGCGATTTGATGCGCATAACACTGAGTGTTTCTGAAATTTGAGTTACATTTTAACATTGTCGGGCAATGTAAATGAATATTTACTTTTTCACTACTTAATACTTTTTGAATTGAGTTATTATAGCAATTATCGAATTAACTCAAGTTCTCATTGGGATTAAGGTTAACCAGTACGCTTACGATAAACAAACTATAGGCAATAAATTAATAACATATTTTATGTAGAGTTCTTCAAATGTATCAGGTGTGGAGAAATTATCTTATTTTATTTCAGAAAATAATTCAAAGTGTTTATAGAAATTTAATTAGGTTAGCATGTTGGAATAAATTGAAAAATAAATGTCTGTGTTTGCAAATGACTACATCAATTTGGATGATATTGAATATGCATAATAATGAATGCTTCTGGAATTTGAGTTACATTTTAACATTGTCGGGCAACGGAAATGAATATTTACTATTACACTACTGAATATTTTTTGAATTCGTATTACTTTTTTATGTTTTTAGTTTGAGCTCTATTATATATTTAACTGAAGTTCTCATAAGGATTAAGGTTAACCACCACATATCCAAACAAAACAGTACGCTCCTAAGATAAATAATTTGTAGTCAATAAATTGTGCTCTCAGGTTCAAAGTTCAGATTAAAATTTGGTACAAGCCTCTAGATTGAGAGGTTCCTGGCTCGTTTCCGGGTTGTAATCGTATGGTGTAGAGGCGGCTGGTGAACCTTAAATCTGTGGCCGAAAGTCCTTACGTTGGGTTGGTGTGGAAGTTTAGAGAGTGGGGTGCCAGCTCAGATGTTGCCTCGTCATCTGACCGTGGTTCAAAATTACGTGGCGATACACTGAATGGCTTAGGCTGGAACGGTGGTAACTAGTTGATTATATTTCTTTAAAAACTGTATTAGGTTCTGTTATCCCTATTGAAATCTAAGCCCTCTGTGTCCCCTTGTTTTACAAACTTGAAAAGCTGAATCAGATCCTCCTCCTTCTTCCTCTTTGCAGTGTATACATGTTTAGCTTACTTAAACGTTCATTATAGTCGAAATTTGCTAGCCCCTTTATTATTTTTGTAGCTCTGTGCTGAACCCTTTCAATTAATTCTATGTCCTTTCTCATATATGGAGCCCAGAATTGTACAGCATATTCTAGATGTGTTCTTACTAAACCCTTATATAACGGCAAGATTATATTCTTATCCCTTGAAGTTACAGTCTTTTTAATATACCCCAATAACCTATTAGCCTTTTTACCAGCAGCTGAACATTGATGACCCATTTTAAAATCACTGTGAATTATCACCCCAAGATCCTTGACTGTTTCTCCCTCCTTTACCTTTACTCCCTGCAGACAGTACTCGGCTCCACTGTTCCTGTAACCCATATGCTGAACTTGACATTTCCCTACATTAAATGACATACCCCATTTTACAGCCCATTCGGATATCTTATCAAAATCCCCTTGTAAATTTTCTATCTGTAACTTGGTATCCACTGTCCCCCATATTTTTAAGTCATCTGCAAATATACTGATTCTATTCTTGATCCCCTGACCTATATCATCTATGAAAATTATAAATAAAATTGGTCCCAAAACTGATCCCTGAGGCACCCCACTTATAACTTCTGTTCACTGTGAATAATTTCATTTTACCTGCACTCTCTGCTTTCTACCCAATAACCAATTCTTTATCCATATTAATGTTTTTCCCTGAATCCCCAGCCTTTCCAATTTAAACAGTAATGCCTCATGAGGTACTTTATCAAAAGCCTTTTGAAAATCTATGTACATGATATCCACACTGCTCTTATTATCCAGCTCCTCAGTAATATTTTCGTAGAACTTCAAAAGGTTTGTAGAGCAGGACCTGCCCTTCCTAAACCCCTACTGATTCTCTGATAACAGTCCCCCTTCCTCCAAGTATAACATTATATGCTTTTTTAACAGAGATTCAAATATTTTGCAAATTACTGATGTTAGACTTACTGGTCTATAGTTGCCCGGATCACTTTGTATTCCCTTTTTGAAAATTGGAGTTATGTTGACCAACTTCCAATCCATTGGTACCCAACCCGTGCTATTTTGCAAATTACTGATGTTAGACTTACTGGTCTATAGTTGCCCGGATCACTTTGTATTCCCTTTTTGAAAATTGGAGTTATGTTGACCAACTTCCAATCCATTGGTACCCAACCCGTGCTATATGTTGAATTAAATATCGTATGAATTACTTCCCCCAATTCTTCCGCGCATTCCACTAGTACTCTCGGATAAATATCGTCTGGCCCTGGTGCTTTAGATGGCTTAATTCTTTTCTACTGATGTACTATTTCTTCCCTGTTGAATTTGCATTCTTTAATTATACCCCCTGCAAAGGCTCCATCCTTGGGATCCTTTTTTAAATTATAGTTACCATTGAAAACCCCCAGAAAAAAGTCATTTAACACGTTTGCTATTCCCACCTCGTCTTGAATTAATTCACCTCCCTTCCCCTCCAACGGGCCCAGTGTAGTACTAAATTTATTTTTACCACTTGCGTATGCAAAAAATTATTTTGGGTTTATATTTATTTCCCTTGCTAATTTTTCCTCCAAGGACAATCACCTTTTGCTTCCGACTAATAGTTTTAAACTCCTTTCTGATATGCCTCCTTGTCCCTGTCGTTACCAGTGCTTTTATATACCCTGTATGTTCTTTGTTTTAATTTTAAAGCTTTGTGTGTTTCCCCTGAAAACCACATAGGGAGCAATTTTCTAATGTTAGAGGTTACTAAACCGGTTTTAAAAAATAGGGAAAAAATGTTTTAAAACATCGATGGTTTTTTTTGGGCGATGTTGTAGTTTTGATGTTTTGTTGTCGTATCCGTAATGAGTAATAGCCACTAACTCATGTGCACAACTGCAGTAGAAAAAAATAACCACGTGTCTTGATGGATGACGGCAGCGGTGACCCGGTTGGAAGAACAGCCGGAATTTGCTATTTTCTTAATCAACGGCACTCAGGAGCAAAGTTCAACTACCTTACCCTCTTTACTTATGGCAACTTTTTGCAACAAATGTAATTTCTTTTCATACGTTCTACGCTGCATGTAAAGTGGTGAAACCAAAATTCCTTCTACATGTGGTGTATCGTAAGTGAGTTATAACCGCAACATAAATGCAACTTTTTCCATAAATGCAACTTTTTGCAAAGATGCAACCACCTGCAATTTTTTAAAATTTTGTTTAAAATTAAATATCCAACTATTTAATTTTGCAAATTTAGCTCAAAATTAAATAGGCAATTATTTAATAACTATTTTGTAAAGTAATATTTCCGAATGTATATATATACAGACAATGCAGATGATTGGAATGCAAAAACTTCGTTCACCCAGAGGTGCCAAAACGTTTGCTGAAAATCAAAATCAGCTACGAATATTTGATTCGTCTGATAGAAAAATCGGATAAAAGAGTACAACATCGAGACGGCGAATGAAGATATCAGATCCATGGACTTTACAGAAAATCTTTGCAACCTTAAAGCGTATCTTAAAAAACGATTTGAAAAAATAATGACCTGACGGTTATTGCTACACTTTCCCGAGATGATTACCCACCAAATCGGCATTTGCTGCTGCAACAACGTTAGGCAACATCTGTCTCTGTTGAGCTCAGTTTTTCAATGTTAAAGAGATTACTGGCCAAGGATCTGCCATTCAACAACGTCAAAGTTCTTCTGAATTTAATTATGAATACTAATACTTTCGTATGCCACTAAAATTGTTAATAAATTCTGATTTATTCATTTTTTACGAATAATTTATTTTAGATTTTAGTGTATCAAATAGAAATGCAACAAAAAAGTTGCCCTAATGCTCACTCATAGTAGTGCGGGGAGTAGCCATCGCTAGGGAATAACATCTTCATGCGTAAGGGGCCGTTTTCATACATCGATTAGGGAGGGGCTCGTGACTTTTCGTACGGCAGCCCCTGGCTCGTTTACTACCTTTCTTGAAATGGACTCTCACGAGGCCATCTGACCATAGTTGCACATTGAGATAGAATATGCAAAGGATCACCTTCTGTGAAACAAAACTTCGATGAATTGGTTTGGACATGGACGCGTCTTTAATGCTGACAAGATCCTGTCTGCATTTTTATGCTCTTTTTCCTGTTGGTTTGTTTTTACATGAAATCCCGCTGCGTCCGGGGATTTCCGAACATTCAGAAGACTGATGCAGCAGTGTCGTGTGCACAAAGAACCCAGAGCGCAGGTGCACTGAGAGTGGGGTCAGCAAGAGGACGAAATGGCGCAGTTCCATTTCTGCTTCGCATTCTGAATCGAAAATGGATTTTCAAGCGGAAGGAATTCCTCATCAGCGAACGATTAACGACGCAACCCCAATCCAATATTTCCGCGAAAAAGTTTCACAATTTATCAAACCTGTCTGGGGCTGTGCCGGAACACGTGAACTTCGTTTCCTGTGCGTTACCGTAAAGCGTCGGGCCACCCCGGCTGGGCGCAAAGGCCACAGTGGACCGCTCCGAGCCAGACGAGATCACGTAGCGAACACACGAGGACATTTTGCGAACAGACACCCGGCAGTTGACAGGTAATTTTTAATTAACGTCGAGCTACACAACGACGTTACGGACATTGTCTGCCTCGTGCTTGGGGTAACTTGGACACATGCGCTATAAAACCCCAAACCAACCAACAAACTTCGATTGAGGCCAACCCCTTACTTATAAAAATTTAGCGGTTTGGAGAGCGGGGTTCATCTTGTCATCTGATCGTTGTCCTCGGATCTTTCCCTTCGAGATGGAACCCTGAATGTCGCCACTAGCCCATTGTGTTGCTCCAGTGCGATGTAAATTACCAATCTACCTGTCTATCAAACCGAGCGACAGGAATTTGTAATTTTTTCATTAACGTCGCACTAGAGACAACACAACGGGCGTTGACGACGGTCCGGTATCAATCCCCTGAGGACAACACCACGTCATGAACCACGGACAGATGACAACACCTGAGCTGGCACCCCACTCTCCAAGTCCTCCACAGGTCACAAGTGAGTCACGACGGATCGAGCAGCCGCAGGGTTGCGAAATTCCATCCAAATACTGTCGTGTACGCGGGGGATAGTGCACGTTAGATCCGTCGTTGCCTCCAATGTCCTCACGTTGGCGTGGTGTGGAAAGTGGGAGTGTGGTCACAGCTCGGGTGTTGACCTCGTTCAAAATGACGAGCTGTTATCCCACGGTATGGATACTGTTGGGTTGTTTTCGGGGTTTATGACGCTTGCCCAATTTGCGCCAAACGCAGGACATCGACGTGGGAAGGAAACGACACAATGCAGAAGGTGGGTAAAACAGAAGGGTTCACTCGGGTTGTGACATACACCTAAAGACGAGAGCGGATGGTTTCTGCACTTTCGCCAATGGTCCTTTGGGTTGCTGCTACATCGATATCGATGTTTTGTAAAAAACATTGATTTATTTACTATCGATATATTGGAGACGATGTTTGTTTGGAACATCGATGTTTTAACACTGTCTATGTTTTATTTTTGAATGAAAAAAGAAAATGAAGAAAAATAACCGTGCAACTCAGTATTTGTCAGTGATGACGACATCCGTCCCATCAGAAAGAGCTTTTCCCCTAACTGGTGAAAAAAAAGTCGGCTTAAGGTGGAGAAAGTGAACAAACTTTTTTTTTTTACAAACTGTAAATAACAAATATTGGAGCCTATAATAATTATAGGCCCCAATATGTTTTATTTACAGTAAATAAAAAATAAATTGGTTGCGTTTCTCCCCAAAGGTTGATAGGTAATTAATAATAACTAACAATAATTATTGTTATAAAAACATCGATGGTTTTTGGGCGATGTATTATCAACATCGATGTTTTAATTTTGAACATCGATGTTTTGTTGTCGATGTCGCATCCCTACAGTGGGACGTTTCTTCAAATACAAAGCTATTAAAAAGATTAAAAAGTGAAGGCAACAAAAAAGTGTCTGCATTGTCTCATGTAACGGGCAAGATTTATTTTCGGACTAAACGAAGTTTTGTTTCTCGAGAACTTCGCATCGATTTGAAAGAGTGGAGTACTTTTTAAAGACTTAGGAGGACTCTTCAAAAGAAAACAGGATAAATACGTGACAAAATTCCAGCCCAATCTCCGAAACAAGGAATTCGAGATAGGACTGGGATTGTTTTCAAGCCATAGATATGTCCCTGAGGATGTCTGTTCGATGCTAAAACTTTTCAGGTACAGCGCCAGATTTGAACGACCTATTTCAGGTCAATCTTTGTTTTCCTATATACGCTGTACGAAAGGCGCAACTTTTATTTGGGGAACACACTCTGCGCAATCGATTGTTTCGTTCGTATTTAAAAGGCGCCATTTGGAAACATTGTTACCTTCGCCCCCAACACTCCCGTCACTAGATCACTAGGAACTAGCGGGCGAGAATAGGCGAGTTATGGCTTAATTTTATCACTAGAAACAAAAAGTGGTTTGGTATGGTAATGGTAATTTTTAATTAACGTCGCACTAGAGCAACACAACGGGCTATTGACGACGGTCTGGGATCAGTCACCTAAGGGAAAGATCCGAGGACAACACCACGTCATTTTGAACCACGGTCAGATGACGAGGCAACACTTGATCTGTCAGCCCACTCTCCAATCTTATACACCCACCCAACGTGAGGACTTTCGGCCACGACAGATTGAAGGTGCAGCAGCCGCCTCTACACCATACGCTTGCAAACATCCATGCACTAACCCGGATTCGAATCAGCAACCTTCCGATCTATACTCTGTTTCACCTTAACTTGTCAGTATTGGGAAAGGCAGAAATGATGTTCATCCGCATGAAAAATAATTCCAACTTGATTTGGAATTTAAAATAAAGAAAATGCATATAAACGTGTAAAAATTGTCCTACAATGAAGGAGTGATTTTTGAACCTTTATAATCGGTTATTTATTTGTAAAAAGCATTTTTTTTTGACCGAAGCGAATGAATATATCCGAAACGGAATTCTAAACCGGTTTCCATGGTAACATTTCTGGCGAGCTAAATACGCTTTCCGGCCAAGTCTGCGCCATTTCGCTCTGCGTCTTTGCTAGCGTGTGTATTTACGTTCATATCTCTCTTGTGCTATTTTATTGGAGTGTGTTTGATACTCTGAACATGGCTGAAAAAGGAACGTCACCATCCAAGCTGTATACGCCATCAAAGCAAGGAAAATCAATTGGTAGTGGAGCTCGCAGGAACATATTGAATGTTTATTCTAGACTTCGAGAAGAAAACCATAGTGATTCCATTAACCAAATCGTCGGAAAGGTGTCTCAACTAACTGGTGTTTCCAAAAGAACTGTTTTTCGTTTGAAAAAAGAAAAGAAGACGACAAGTCCTTTGAGTACTCCAGGAAAAAAACGACCTTATGCCGTTGGAAAAAGAACAAGAATGATGAAATATGACAACTTTACTTTATCGTGCATCCGACGAAAAATTCATGATTGTTTTCGTCGAAATGAAATTCCTACATTGGACAAAGTTCTAAATGAAATTAACAATGATAAGGATATTTTTTCGACAAACATTAGCCGAAGTACACTGTACAGGATACTGAAAGATTTGGGATTTTCCTTTGAAAAGCGAAAAAGGCAGGCTATGCTTTTAGAAAGACACGACATAATTTTATGGCGAAGAAATTATTTACGAAAAATTAGAGAACTGAAGAATGAAAATGCTTCAATCTATTATTTAGATGAAACATGGGTGAATGAAGGACACTCACAAAGTCGAGTATGGCAAGACAAAAACATCAAAAGCACCAATGAAGCTTCCTCTTCAAGTTTGACAACAGGCTTGGCTGCACCAAAAGGAAAAGGAAGAAGACTCATCATTACCCATATCGGAAGTGATGAAGGATTTGTACCTGATGCGGCTGACATTTTTGTAGGAAAAAAATCCGGTGACTACCACGAAGAAATGGATGGTAACCATTTTGAGAAGTGGTTTGAAGATATCATGCCTAAATTGAAACGAAACAGCTTTGTAGTGATGGACAATGCCCCCTATCACTCGGTGAAGAAAGAAAAAATTCCGACGACATCTTGGAAAAAAAGTGCAATTCAAGAATGGCTATCGTTGAAAAACATTACGTGGAACCAGGACATGATCAAGATTGAACTGTTGAAAAAAGTTAGCGAAATCAAACATATGTTTGATAAATACAGAGTTGAAGAAATTGCCGAAAAATTTGGACATAAGGTTTTGAGACTTCCCCCGTATCACTGTGAGCTTAATCCCATTGAAATGATATGGAGTCAAGTAAAAGGACACGTTGCCAGGGAAAACAAGACTTTTAAACTGAACGATGTGAAGGATTTAGTCATCCAAGGGATTGAAAAGGTCTCTGTACAAAATTGGAAAAACTGCATAAACCATGTTACTGAAAAAGAGAAATACATGTGGGAAGTAGATGGACTTGTGGATGATATTTGGGAAAGTAAGAACTTGGTAATTTCTTTTAATAGTGAGTCTGATAGCGATTCGGAAATGTTAAGTGATGATGATGTGTAAATTCATGTGATGAATAAGTATATTATAATGTAAATAGATTTGTTATGATGTTTGCTATGTTTTACATATATTGATGATGTATAAATGCATGTGATGAATAAGTAAAACGTAAATATAGTTTTCTCATTGTAACTACTATTCATGAAAGAGATTGGTTTCTTCTGTACACTTTCTTGTAAACTATTTTAAATTATTCATAAAATTAATAATTTACTACTAATCAACCCGACACCGTTCCGCGAGTTTCAGAATATGTTTCACACATATAAGGTTTATTTTTTTTAACTCTAATTTTTAAAATGGTTTCATTTTTTTTATTATTGTATGTGTATTCACTATATTTGTATTTTTTATATTCTATTTATTTATTGCGAATGTATTTTATATCCTCTATGTTATATGTATTTTTATTTGTTATTTACTTTCTTTAATATCAGAATAAATTTGATTTAATTTGGAGACTATATTTTGCTGTTAAGAAAAACACATATTTTAGCAGACGACGCACTCTCCCCTACCTTGTCCAACCAAATGTAAGACCAAAGGAGTAATTAAATTGGATTAATTTCCTTTAATAAAATTATTAAAATTGAAAAAAGAAGTATTAATCAAGGTGTTTAGCTTTCAGGTAAGTAAATTCAAAAAATGAATTTTATGGTTCATCACATCTTTAAATAGACTGTTTTTTTAAACAACATTTATTGTAAAAAAATTTTAAATATATATATTTTTAAATAACTAAAAATAATACTCATTTAGAAAAATCAAAACGCATTTATATTAACATAGAGTAGCTTTTTGTTTAATTAACAAATGTAATGCAAGAGCCATTAGAAATTAAAGATCTGTGAAACGTATAGAATTTCCACGTGCATTTTATCTCTCCTTGCCAAAAAGGGCGAATTTCCTCGCTTATAGCTGACTTCTTCTGACATTGTAACCCTAGTTTCTACGACAACGGCTGTGATGCGGTCAACGTAGCCTTTACTCTACTGACAAGTTAAGGTGAAACAGAGTATAGAGGCTAACATCTTAACCACTAGACCGGTTGGTCGGCCCAAAAGTGGTTTAAAAAGCGTGTACGATTCCATTTTGAGAAGCTGCAATTGGCTTCTCAGTCAAACCATTAAAGTAGGTTCTTAAACAACGTTGGCACTGGAGCAACACAACGGGTCGTTGTCAAAGGTCCGGGAACAATTCGGAAGGAAAAGATCCGAGGACAACACCACGTCATTTTGAACCACGATCAGATGATGAGGGCAGCACCCGAGCTGTCAGCCCACTCTTCAAACTTGCACACCATGTAAACGTGACGACATTTGAGGCCACGATAGATTCAACATGCTCCAGCCCTTACTGCTTGTTGGACCGAGTCTCGAACTTAACCCGCTACTCTGACAAATGGCCTACCGCGACGTCCTAAATTGCTAAGGATCTATTTTGTTTGTAATCAAAACCCATAAAAAATAACGACATTTAAAATTGAATTCCATTTTAGGATTTTCATGTCGCCCGGAAACGAGTGTGAAATTTAATAGCAATCTGAACTGTCATCATCAATAGAAAAATAAAAGAAGGGCTCCGGACTCATAAGACTGTTGGCTGAGAATGAATTTCATTTTGTTTAGACTTAAATTAGGAAGCTACTGTGCAGTAGAATATGCATTAATTCATTTAACAAAAGCTACGACCTCAAAAACCACAGGACACATTTAACGTGCACCAGCCGCCACGTAATTTATCTCAGATCATTTAGAACTCGCAGCCCACCGGTTGCCAATCCGCCACCTACCAGCAGTCCAGTCCATTTCCGGTGTATCTCGAACGTTTCTGAGAACATGTGCACCATCGGCCGAGAAGGTGATCCAAACCAACACCTTTGGGGGACTGATCTCACAAGTGACTTTGGGCGAAACTTCTCTCTAAAACTACTCTCATTGGTGGCCGAGTACTGCCACCATAAAATCCTAAAAATGATGGATTTTCTCGGCTCCAACATTGATTACATCTGTCAAAAAAGTTCTCGAAATTACTTGGCTTTTATTTCGAAATTAATATATGTCTTTTGGGTTGTCGTTTTGATTTTAGAATTTTTATCAAATTTTTTTTCTTTTGAATACGTTTTCCTGTTTTTTGTGTATTGTTTTTGTTTATTGTATATGGATATCTTTTTCATTTTGTTCTATGTAAGTTTTAAATTATGTGATTATCTCTTTTTGCATTTTTATGCTTACATGTTTTGCCCTTCACTTACCGTTTGTTTTCCGTGTACTTTCTTAAATATTTTACATGTATGGTGGACAACTCGGCTCTCACTACAAGGCTGAGAGCCGCACATGTGAAACAGTATCCACAGCATTATGGATAATCAATTGATTCTTCTAAAAAAAAATCAATTAACATAACACCTGGCTATTTGGACTGCCGCCTGGTTAAGCTTGCAAATGGGGACCCTTGCTCCCCTCAGAAGTGCTACAGAGAGTGTTGCTGACTACCCAGCGAATTATCGAGGACTGCTGAAACGTCACGAAGGCCAATTCGGACGCCGACCCTCGAACTTGAATTCGGGGTGAAAAAAAGACGATCTGCCTCTCGACGTTGTACTCCTGGCGGTTGAGCAGAGAAGGAACACAGACCGTTCCTCATTTTTTTTCAAGGACTCGTGGAGTCCGGCAAGGAGCGAGCTCGCACCCCAACATTCCGTGAATGTATCCTAATGAGAGGATTGGAAACAATCTGTTCCAAACTGCTTTGAAATCTGGGAACAACCTGTTCTTAACTGCTTTGAAATTCAGGAACAACTTGTTCGTAACTGCTTTGAAATTCAGGAACAACCTGTTCCAAACTGCTTTGAAATTCGGGAACAACTTGTTCCAAACAACTTGACATTCGGGTTCTGCTGCCGAACGTCCATCCTGTTCATCCGAATCCTGTCCCTAAACTGGAAACTCCAAAGAATTTGTTGTTTAAATTCTCAGTTAATCTAGAATAAAGGAAACTCTATGCCCCAAGAAGTCTTGTGATTGCTTCGCTACCCAGTGGGATCTTTACAGCGTTCAATCCAATCCAAACTCTACCTACCGTTGCGTACAAAGGACTCACCTGTTTTCCGGCCTCAGTCTCTATGGTCCACATGCACTCGATGGTGTCCTCCTGCCGATACTTCTGCCAGAAGGGGTCGATCTCCCCCTTCTCGATGACGCCCGAGGGCCCGCTCCTGTAGTAAGCGCACTCTGCAACGACACGGTTGGGACACTTGAGAGCACTGACGACCCGGGGGTGTTCAGAAAGTAACGAGAACTCCGACACCAGGACTTCACGCTCCGCCGCTCGTTCACTGTTGTTTCAGGGGGTGTTAAACCCTCTCGGTGGTTGCTCAACCAGGAAGGTTCGTCGTTAAGCCGCGTTTACACCAAGGTTGCAAATATGTTTTCTCCCCCTTTTTGGGACGTTTTACGTTCCCCTATGCTGTCCCCTTTTTCGACCCACGCCGGTGTAAACGTCAACACCAAGGGGTGAGCACCCTTCTCACCCCTTTGGAGAGAAGAGTGATCATCACACCATTTGAATCGAATAGGTCACTCACTCACATTTTACGGTAGATGGGGTCAAGGCAAGCGATGAGGACTATGAGCGAACAAAAGACGGCGACCATGGGTGTAGAAGTGATTGTCTGCAATAACGAAAGGAGACAAAATAGGGGAGCATTTTCATACAAAATTTCGTCTCGGAGAAATCTCCCCCAAAAGTTGCAACCCTTTAATCTTTACCGACTCCCGATAGAAAACAAAATTGGAGTTACAAACTCGCCACCCCGACACGAGATCTTGACGATAACATGAGGGCCTTTTTTTTCGGAATAGCTTCGATGTTTGGAGGGGGAGAAGTTTACAACTTGGGTGTAAAAGAGGCTTTAGAAGAACAGACAAGTGTGACAATTAGGTGTGCCAGTGCCGACATATCTCGTTTATTGCCTCTTATCGTAACGAGGCCAGTCTTCTTCTGATGACGAGATGTCCATTCAGATCTGGTGAGTATTTTTCTAACCTCCTCGCGACAACCACCGGAGGGGTTAAAGAGCTGTCACCTTGTCACGAACACATCGATTGTCGTCTGTAGCACCCAAAAGAAAACCCGAGACGCATTGAAAATCAAATACTGATCTCAAAACAAAGCTGCATCTAGAAGGGGCATACCTGTTGGAAATAAGGGATGGAAAGATATGCAACGAACTTGAAAAGCATACAAAATGTTTGTAAATATGTTTATTTCTTGTCCCTTGTAGAAACGCTCTCGTTACTGTTTGAACACACCTCATTCGATGAGCAACGAGAAAAACATTCTAGAATTACCTCTGTCGGTGTCGTGCCCTGTTTGACCTGAAAGAATGACAAAACAAAACATAAATAAACTTGCATGGTTTGAAATTGTATTGAATTCATTCAAAGTTAACTGTATTAAACAAAATTAAATCGCTGTTCAGACTTTTTGTCCCGATGTTTATTATTCGCTTCAAGATGGCTCATTTGAAAGCGATGTAACAGACGGATCCCAAACTACAAGAAATGCCAAACCCACACACTGGGAATTGAACCCGGTGTACCGATTCAAAGCCATATTAGAAATGTAAAATCAGAGTGAGCTATGTTAACCTTTTTCCCAGGATCATGTGACCAAAAGAAAGTCACGTGACAAATAGACTGGTTTCGTCAGCCGTTCTAACGTTCATCACCTGATGGGTCTACGGAGAAGACTACCAGACATTGATGAATCACGGTCTATGGATGGATCATCCGATACAGTAGACTTCGGCGATTTCAGCACATATGTCGCCACTTTCAAAATGCGGATTCATAAGATGTTACATCGCCAAACGAGGCGATAGGTGCCAAATCGGCAAACCACGTCCATTTTTCAGAGTACTCATTTTTCAGAGATGACTTCTAGTAGGGATGCGACATCGATGTCGATGTTTTCAAAACATCAATACATTTAACATCGATTTATTGGAGTCGATGTTTATTTCACATCGATGTTTTGACATTGTCGATGTTTTATTTTTGAATGAAAAAAAAATACCCAAGTAAAAATGAAAAAAAATAACCGTGCAACACTAAGCATTTATCAGTGATGACGACATCCGTCCCATCAGAAAGAGGTAGTGTCCTAACTGGTGGGATAGTGAGTGAAAAAAGAAGGCTTAAGGTGAAGAAAGAGTTAACAAACTTCTTTTTTTTACAAACTGCAAAAAAACAAACATTGGGATGTATAACAATTATAGGCCCCAATATTTTTTATTTTACAGTAAATAAAAAAAACGTTTGTTGTGTTCCCCCCATAAGTTGATAAATAATTAATAATAACTAACAATAATTATTGTCATATACCTACGTAATTATACTTATAGTTAGTAGTACCTATGTCAAATTCTTGTGAATATTATTTTCTTTTATATTATTCAATTTGAAAATAAAAGATTTGTTAATTGTTCTTATTAGTTTTTGGACTTTGTTTTGACAGTTAAAAAAAGTCTGAGTTATAAATTAATAAACACGGCAAATTAAAAATTAAATCTACACACCGGCGGACAGTAATGTTTGAGGTTATTACGTTATACCTTTCAAAGTACAACTACTGTACCGGCCGTAGTCTACATTCTTTCTTGGCGCGATTCTCATAACTTTCAAGGTACAACTGCTGTACCGGCCGTTGTCTAAAGATTAATGATATTTCTTACTTGGCATTGTCTTGTGCTTGTGGTAGCTTGGCAAAATAGGGTACTGCACCCGTTGCGCAAGCAACCTGATGATTGTAGGTGGTGAGGTTCGATCCCTGTCAAGTGCTATACCTCCCTTGGTGTATTTCTGTCTTCTGTGACTTTGAGTTAAATTCTCATTATGTCCGTATGTCTACTTCGCGATATTGTTGTTCTTGGGTTTAGCATACCTTGCACAAACTATTACTTTATTTTTACATATTAAGTGCACCCGGTCGTAGTCTACATTCTTCCTTGGCGCATTACGGCCGGTATAGCAGTTGTACCTTGAAAGGTATAAGAAAGAATGTAGACTTGGGCTGGAACGGCAGTTGTATCTTGAAAGTTGTACTAAATGTGTTCGCTCACCTTGGTTGGGGATAGGAACGTAGTCGTAGACAGCCCTGAACCCCTCGTACTCGATGCTGTCGTCCGAAGAGAAGTGAAGCCACATGTATCGCTTGGAGGAGTACATTTTGCTAGGGAACTCGTTCCCGCAGTACTGGCCGATGAGGGGTGAATAGCCGTAGGCCCCGTCGCGTACCTCCAGACGATCGTACTCACAGGTGGCAGAGTTCTCCAGGTGGAACTGGTCCCGGAAGTCCAGCATCACCATGTGACCTACGTCCGCTGCACAAAATTACAACAGGTGGTTAAGCACAGCAAGCGACGTCGCGCTGCAGCAGCACTAACTACATACATACAACTACAAAATTCTACAGGTATGTAGTCAATTTGCGTCGCACTGGAGCAACGTAACGGGGTATGGGGGACGATCCCGGATCAATCCCTAAGGGCTTTGTTCAAGGACAATGAATATCCACTCAAACGTTACATTGGAAAATCGTGCGAGAATATTTTGGTAGGTAGTTAATTTTCGTCGAACTGGAGCAACACGTGGGTCTATTGACGACGGTGTGGGATCGGTCCCGAAGTAAGATTCAATGACGCCTCGTCCTTTTGAACCACTGTCAAATGATCAGGCATACCACTCCAAACGTCCTCACCACACCAATGTGAGAACACGACAGATTTAACGCGCACCAGCCCCCGTGTACACGACGGCCTTTGACTGTACCGAGTTTTGAACTCGCACTCCCCGATTGCGAATCCTTTACTTTTTCAACTGGTCTACTAAGTTTCAATATCTCTACTATTATAAAAGGAAGCGTTTGTCTGTGTGCACTGTCCTGACGAATCTATGGCACTTACAATAATGAAATTTGGCGCACAGGTAGTCCGGTGTTTTTGCAATTTCTGTATCTCGCTTGAATCTTAAAATTTAATCTAGAACATTTTAAAATTAACTTATTAGTTTTTTTTCGCTTTTCGTTTTCGCTTCGGAATGTGAAGTCACCCGTACCTCGGAAAGAAGCAAGCATATTTTGCAATTTTCACCGCTGACATCAGCTTTTGGAACCATGCCATTTTTTAGATTCTAGCGTGTTTAGATTTACGTTGTTGATAATAGCCACTTCGAGGTCTGCATGTGGAGTTCGTTTGCGAAGCAAACCAAATGGAAATACGTGGGTTGGCGAGCGTCAGCGACCCCACGAAAAGAACTGTCACGGGCAACGTATATTGCATTCAACAGTATATATTTCGTCGTCTAACTGGTAGGAAGATTAATTAACGTCGCAGTGGAGTAACACAACGGGCTAAAGGTGATGGTCCATCTCGAATTGAAAGATTCCAGGACGTCATTTCGAACCACGTCCAGATGACACCCGACAAACTAGGGAACATTTGAATCGGTTGTTTGAGAAACCCCAGAAGTCAAATGAGAACAATATTTAGGGAAACGAGAAAAACTGTTCCTGCGTTTACCGACAACTACTATATTATTGTTTCTAATAAAATATTTCGTTTGGAGCTCAATACAATCTTTTTGCTCAATGGAGGTCTCAAAAGATAAACAATTAAATTATTACGGAATTTTAAAGTCAGTTGACTTATGGGGTTTCTCAAATACATATACTTTTGGCAAAAAATAATTGCATTCTATAAATTAAAAAGTACACTTAGTACACCTCAAATATGCATTCTAAAATAAGTAGAAACATTAAATAAATATGAAGCAAATAAGATTATTTAGTTCTATGAATAAGAGTGGTATAAATGGTGAAATAAAATTGATTCATCAGTAGCGTAGTTCTCTGCAACTGAGAATCAGATGTACCTGTAGAACACTGGTGAACTATCTCTTTGTAGAATGTTTTCTTCATTTGGGATATATTTCATCAGTTTATTTATGTCTTATTTCTTGATGGGGCAATATTAGTTCATTTGGGAGTGATAGAAGCAGCTTTTTAGTGTTAAATCGAAAAGTGTGGCTGAAAAACCCATCATTAAAACGATTTCAACATCCTAATGTTTGAAAGAGTGTGAAAATTGCATGAACTGCGAGATTTTAAAAGCGACTTTCTCATCCTTTGGAACTTTACGCCTGTAAGTCAATTTTTTCTCGAAATCGAGTTTTCGGTAAACATCTATTCTTCAGACGCATGTTTTAGAAGTGAAACCCCAAAAAGTCAGGTCATTCTACATAGAGTTGGCTCGTACGAAAGTTTTCGTTTATACGAGTAAAGGAACAAAAGAAAATTAGACTGTTTTAAAATTCGGATATATGTATGTACAGTTTGTACAGTATGTACACAATTTACATCGCAGAACAAAACGGAAGGTAGCAATCGATAGGGATTAATTTTTTCAAATATCAAAACTTAAAATTTGTCTAAGGGGCCGTCTTCATATTAAATTGGGTGCTGGCTCCGATAATGTCAACATAATCTTTAATCACAAATTTGGATTCTAAACATATTTCAGGCGGATTTGATGAAAAAATAATGTAAAACGGCGTAAAACTGACAGAGAAAATTCATAAAAAACATTGAGGGAGCGTATACATGTTCAGAATTCAATCACATTATAAATATCAATAAAGATATGTAGTGGCCGTCGCAGTCCATGACCTGTTGCAGGCGCCTTGGTATGGAGTCCATTAAGATGGTGACAAAGTCAGAATCCCTTCTGACTGAATCCCAGGATTTGTTGGCAGAAATTTCTGTTTTAACTTCCACCAATAACGATAATAATCATTGAATTTTGCAAATAGTCTCACTGCCCTACTAATTATGCACGTAATGAGCTGGAATTTGGAATTCCGATGTTTCAGTAACAGTTGAATCGCATGATGCCAAAAAGTGCTCATATTTCTATTCATAATTTTTATGAATATTAATTTCATAAATGATAAAAAATAGTAAATTTAGTTGGATAAATAAGAGGTTTATAGATTGTATTTGGGTTTTTGGGAAGCAAAGGATGAAAAAACAATTTACAAGAAAAACTAATGTTCGTAGCAAAAGTAACAAAAAACGTGAAACCCCAATTTAACATTAGCAAATCAAGTTTTCAAACACTTACAAAACGGAGAAAAATCCAATAAAATGGATTAACTTTTTTTTAATTCCGCCTGAAATCGTGTGTAAAATCCAAATTTGTGATGTAAGATGAGGGGTTCATATTGAAGTATCGGAGCAAGCACCTTATTTAATATGAAGACGGCCCCTTAGACAACTTTTAAGTATTGAAATTTGTAGAAATCATTAATCCTTATCGATTGCCGTTTTGTTCTGTGATGTAAATTGTGCCATTCCGATTGGGCGAGTCGTCATTTATTTGACGGCTGTACGTCTAGAGCAGGGGTAGCCAACCTTTTACATACCATGCGCCATTTTTTTTTTCACATACGAGTTCCGATGCGCCATATAACTCAAGCACCTTTTCTACCTTACGTTCATGGTCGTGCCATATCCTTAATAACTTTTTTAATAAAAGTATGGTTATAGACATAATTCACATTTTTAAGTGCTTTAACTATTGTACGTAAAACAATGTCTATTACAGCACATAAACATTACTTACCATCAATAAGACTTTTGAACCTGTTTGTATTTCGCTAGTCTTTCAATGTTTGGTGTACAGTTGTTACTGAGAGCAACAGAGAATTTTTGAAATTTGAATCATTCATTCGCTACCTCGTTTTCTTTTTAATGAATTTCATAGATGAAAATGCTTGTTCACTTGTAATCAAAGAATATGCAGGAGCAAGAATTCAATGCGCCACTTGTAATCATCAAATGCGCCAAGTTTGGCGCATGCGCCACAGGTTGGCCACCCTTGGTCTAGAGCATATATACATCATGTCAGTTCATGTTACTCTACGTACTATGCTTAATGTAAATGTAGTGTTTGTTTCTGTAAAATACATATAGAGCGTATTTCCGGTTTGTAAACGTGCCATTTTTTATTATTCGTTCCTATGCAATGGAAGATCTTTTGATAATCCATTTAAGAGACAGAAAACAGTCGTCAAATCTGTTTGGTTGTAGTGTCAAACCAGATTGGTAGGCAGGCAATTAAGGGTCTAAAACTTAAAATATGAAAAAAAAAAAAAAAAAAAATGTCCAATTTTTTTTTTATTATCTTAAAAAAATAATAGATATTTCTAAATAAAATGACACCTAAATTTTTTTTCTCCCATCTAGAACCGGAAATATTTACCTTTTCATAAACATCCTTTGAAATGATGGTCTGAAAGGTCAACACGACAGTCTTTTGATGGTCTGAAAGGTCAACACGACAGCTGCAAATCAAACGAGAGTTCATAATTTTTAACGCTCCTTTTCGCTTTTTGTGTTAAATGGGATTTCAATAGTAAAAATGGAGATAACTTAAAAACTACTTGTCAAAATTTTCAACATTTACTTTTCAAATATATTTCTTTAATTTGTCTTCAGAAATTGTGTACATATATATATAATTTTTCGAACTTTGTATACTGTGTGTTTTATGTAGTTTTTGAACAACCTATTTTTTAATTTTTTCGAATTGTTTTAATCAAAAATTACGAAGATTATTTATAGTATGAACTTTTGGAAGTTAATTAATACAAAAATGAAGTGATCTGTAACAAAATATTTTAAGATATATCAATTTTGCTCACTGTCAAAAATTGAAAATATAAATTTTAAAATTGAAGATTTTAGAGTCCCGGACCCCCTTAATTAAGCAACACTATTTGGCTTGTAGTCGATCCTGAATGCAACCAGCCTTTTGAAGCAGTCAGATGACGAGGTCGACACCCTATGTGCACCAAGCCAAGATCGCCAGCACGCCAACGTCATTCGAGACCGAAGTAGTGATTGTTTGGAAGGTGGCACTGACCTGTGAGTCGCATGGTGCACTTGATGTTCTTGGGGTAGTGGTTGGGGTAGTTGGGGCTGTAGAACTCCTTCCGGTGGGTGTCTCCGATGGAGAAGTTGAAGCAGGACGCCTCGTCGCTCTGGGAGGACACGTCCGTGAGGGCGGCACTCTCGATTTTCTTGGCGGCTGAAAGGACAAAGGACATTCAACCATTCTGTGCCACGAAATCTTCAGAGAACATACTGGAGATTTTATAATTGCTTTGAATATATAGAGAGTACTTTTAGAGTGTTCATCGGGTAGGTTGGTACATCATACTGAAGATACACAACGGGTTATAGTCCGGTATCAATTCCCCAAGGGAAAAGATCCGAGGAGGACAACACGTAAGTTTGAACCACGGTCAGATGAGTGTGTTCATCAGACTAGTCTTAAGACGCGCTTACACTAGGGATGCGACATCCATGTTTTCGAAACATCGATGTTTTGTAAAAAACATCGATGGATTTAACATCAATGTATTGGGGTCGATGTTTTTGTAACATCGATGTTTATACGTGTCGATGTTTTTACGTTGTCGATGTTTTATTTTTGAATGAAAAGAGTACCGTTATAAAAATTTTAAAAATAACCAAGTAGTAAATTTTTAAATTAAGCAAATTGAACATACTTTTAGACCCAAGTGACCAAGGGTGAAAGGTCTGAAAAGTAGGGATGCGACATCGATGTCAATGTTTTCAAAACATTGATTTTTTATAAAAAAAATTGGAGACGATGTCGCATCACTAATTGCTAAACCAGTTTTAAGAAATGTGGAAAAAAGTTAAAGTACACTGAATTTTAAAAACATCGATGTTTTTGGGGCGATGTATTAGCAACATCGATGTTTTAATTTTGAACATCGATGTTTTGCTGTCGATGTCGCATCCCTAGTTTACACCGGAGTTGCATATACATTTCTCTCCTTTTTGTAGCGAGGACGTTTCGACAGACTCTGGTGTAAACGCTTTGTGGATTTTATCGGCACACTCTTCACACCCCTTTGTAGAGAAGAGGGATCACTTTTCATCGAGATGTCGACTTCCTCATCCATTTCACTCCAGGCATTGTTCTTTTTGTTTTTGTCCTTCTACTTGTAGTTGGGTCCCAGAGGAGGGCAGGCTTCTATCCAAATAGTTCTATTAATGTTATGACCAGCTCTTTCGTCCACGCCATTTGAATCGAATAGGACACTCACTGGCGGTTTGGCGGGAGATGAGGTCGAGGCAAGCGATGAGGGCAAAATATCACAGAGATCGAACAAAAGACGGCTTGAGCGACCAGGGGGGGGGGGCGAAGGGCAGAAGGTTAGCGGTTAGTGTCAAGCAATCGTCTCGGAGAAATCTCCCCCAAAAGTTGCAACCGTTTGATCTTTACGGACTCCTGGTGAAAAACAAATTTGGCTCTGCAAATTTAAAAATCGCCAACCCGACTCGACATCTTGACGATAGAATGAATGCCGTTTCTAGGAATGGCTCCTATGTTTGGAGGGAGAGAAGTTGTGCAAATCCGGTGTAAACGCGGCTTTAGTGTATACTATCGAAAATTGTAGTTACATAAACTGATTTTAGAGTATGCTACCTAGATATTAGTTTAAGTATTTTTCCCAAAACTTGTCTCTAGGTAACATACTTTAAATTTAGTCTATTTTAATTGGTTTAGGTGGCTTATGGCGCAAGGTATTAGTAGTATATTTCCATGAAACTATTATGTATCTCTCCACCTATTACGCTCTATTATTATTTCTAAAAACTTTATCATAGCTACAATCACCATAGCAACTATTTTGTTTCTTTTTCCGTTGAAACTCGATGTAGCGTCTGGCCTGGAGTCCAAAAGGCTGAACTCGCTTTTCCCCCTCGATTCTCATACGGTTTCGTGAGAAAGTACACATCCAAAAATTACGAGATAAACATGGTTTATTCAAAATTGCACAGGGAACAAGATCGCGAAGGATTTTTATTGACGCGGCTATTAGTTTGTGGTGCATTATATCTTGGACCGGAAAGTAAACTTAGGATTATACGAATTATTAAGATAGATTCGCCGTCGCAGGAGATTGACTCTGCAAAAGTAATTTTGGTTTACGAAGCAAACCAAATTTTATCTACAAAAAGAGTTAGTTCGCGAAGCAAACCAAATGGGAATGCGTGCGTAGGCGAGCGGAGCGGCGGTTTCGCCGCCGGAGGAGATTGACTCTGCAAAAGGAGTGTTGGTTTCCGAAGCAAACCGAATGGGATTGCGTAGCAATACCCGTGGGTTGACGAGCGGAGGCGATCAGGGGATAGAGCCCCTTAGTTACTGAAAAAAAGAAAAAGTAAAAACTCATCATTTTAACTTACGAACTGTTCATTTTTATGATTATCATCTAAAAACATTTTTAACCATTCTGTTTTTACTGGCCCGTGCTCGTCCCCTTTTTCTCCTAAAAATTGCTTTAACTCCCGTACGTCTCCCAGGTTTTTCGTTCCTTTTGTTTCATTGGGCAAAATACAAAAAACGTAACTTGGTTAAAACGTCTAATTTTATTATTATCATGGAGTTTTAACTTTTTAAATTTCTAGACCTTTATCCCCCCCATAAAATTCATTCTTATATCTATGATATCGTAAACTTTATTACTTAGTAATTTGTACCTTACTGTAGATAGTGTAATGATTTCTCTGGGTAGAGTGAAGATAAGGAATCTACAGAGAACAGTCTACCTTAATTGACATAATTTTAATTTACAGATACTTGACTCATGGTAATTTATATACAAGGCTCTGAAATTATATGTAGGTCTCTAATAATTAAATCGGACAGGTTGTCTCAACTCAATCCTAACAGAAGATTGCAACTGTAACAGAAGATGCAATTCTAATTTATCAGCAGAAAAGTCTCCAGCGGAAGAAATGTCTCTACACCGAAGAACGGCTCTAGAGTAGTTCTATCGGCACAATTTTATCTCGGAAGGAGAACACTTCGTCGGCGATGATTCACGACAGATCAGCACAGGATCTCACTAGAGATGTCTGGTGACGGTCTACACCCTCAAAGTAAGAAAAGTCTCACGGACCTAGTGTTCAGCCTCTCGAGGCTTCTGAGTAAGGTGTCTTCTCAAGGCGAGGTCACACCGAACTCCAAAATAAAATTCTCTAAAGAGAAGAAGTGGGTCGACCGTTAACAGGTCTCTAAGTTAAGATGCACCTCGGGAAGAGATCAAGTCAGAAACTGATTTTTACTTCTTCCGATTCCTCGGCTCGTATTTTGGCGCACTCAGGCCGCAGGGGCGGAGCTGGTCCTTCATAGGCCATGGTTGGCTCTGATGTCACTCCGTTGCGTCTGTCATTGGCCTCATATCTGGCATCGGGTCGTCTAATCACTCTCGGCTGTCTCTACCCAAGCTGATAGTAATTCATCTATAAAGGCGTAGCAGAACGAATTCCCATTGTTCATTAATGTCATCATTCTAGACAGACTGGTGACGATCGGCGACTCTCCATTGTCCGCAGTTGCTCACACCTTTGCCTGTCGGCGAATTCCGTCGAAGGGTTTAAATTTCGCATTGGGAGGACCAATTGATGGACTCCATCAATGAATTCTCACAACAGTAGCAGTTTTTTATTAAATACTCTATTCGACCAATTGCTGCGGTTTGACTGATTTTATGTTGCTTCGTGTTGTTTTGTCCGCCGCCTGTGTCGCGATCTTGTTGTTGTGCTTGTTCCGTGTCTTAGTTTTGGTCTCTTGATTATCTGATGTTTGTTTCTGCGTTGGGAACTGCGGATTATACGAAGTGAGACAGGAGGCGACTGAAAAGGTGGAAACCTAATCTCGACTCCTATTGCCTGGCAATTCCCCTGCCTTCCTGATGTTATACCTATAAGCTACATAGTGCACATTGTTCGGACCTTCATACGGCTGGTCTTTTTAGCAACAGCCTTTTCAACTGTTGCCTCCGTGGAAGATTTTGGGTCCAGTCCAACTGTCCGTGTCGGCTGAGGGATACTCTTAGCCTGATTGGCTGTTACCTGCTATGTTATAGTGCTTGTTATATCACTCTGTTACATACTGCCAAAACTCTGGTGGACTGTGAATTCCACAAAAATTAGATCTTACAAAGAAACTGTTTCGTGCATGGGGTAAAAAGGAACGATTAAAGCAAGCCAATGAATACTACGAGATCGAGATTTGATCCATTTTACTAATGACGAAATACCTCGGCCAACAAGATCCTGTCAGTTTTACTAATGACGAGATACCTCGGCCATCAAGAACTTGCCAGTTTTACTAATGACGAGATACCTCGGCCATCAAGATCATGCCAATTTTACTAATGACGAGATACCTCGGCCAACAAGATCCTGTCAGTTTTACTAATGACGAGATACCTCGGCAATGAAGAGTTTGGCAGTTTTACTAATGACGAGATACCTAGGCCATGAAGATAATGTCAGTTTTACTAATGACGAGATACTTCAGCCATCAAGATCCTGCCAGTTTTACTAATGACGAGATACCTCGGCAATGAAGATCTTGGCAGTTTTACTAATGACGAGATACCTAAGCCATGAAGATAATGTCAGTTTTACTAATGACGAGATACTTCAGCCATCAAGATCCTGTCAGTTTTACTAATGACGAGATACCTCGGCAATGAAGATCTTGGCAGTTTTACTAATGACCAGATACCTCGGCAATGAAGATCTTGCCAGTTTTACTAATGACGAGATACATCAGCCATCAAGATCCTGTCAGTTTTACTAATGTCGAGATATCTCGGCCATCAAGATGATGTCAGTTTTACTAATAAGGAGAAATCTCGGCCATCAAGATCCTGTCAGTTTTACTAATGCCGAGATACCTCGGCCATCAAGATCTTGCCAGTTTTACTAATGACGAGATACCTCGGCCATCAAGATCATGTCAGTTTCACTAATGACGAGATACCTCAGCCATCAAGATCATGTCAGTTTTACTAATGACGCGATACCTCGGCCAACAAGATCCTTTCAGTTTTACTAATGAAGAGATACCTCGGCAATGAAGATCTTGGCAGTTTTACTAATGACCAGATACCTCGGCAATGAAGATCTTGCCAGTTTTACTAATGACGAGATACCTCGGCCATCAAGGTCATGTAAGTTTTACTAATGACGAGATACCTCGGCAATGAAGATTTTGGCAGTTTTACTAATGACGAGATACCTCAGCCATCAAGGTCATGTCAGTTTTACTAATGACGCGATACCTCGGCCAACAAGATCCTTTCAGTTTTACTAATGACGAGATACCTCGGCCATCAAGATCATGCCAGCTTTACTAATGACGAGATACCTCGGCAAAGAACAGTTTGGCAGTTTTACTAATGACGAGATACCTCGACCATCAAGATGATGTCAGTTTTACTAATGACGAGATACCTCGGCAATGAAGATCTTGGCATCTTTACTAATGACGAAATACGTCTGCAATGAAGATCTTGAAAGCTTTACTAATGTAGAGATACTTCGGCCATCAAGATTCTGTCAGTTTTACTAATGACGAGATACTTCGGCCATCAAGATCATGCCTGTTTTATTAATGACGAGATATCTCGGCCATCAAGATCTTGCCAGTTTTACTAATGACGAAATACCTCAGCCAACAAGATACTGTCAGTTTTACTAATGACGAGATACCTCGGCCATCAAGATTTTGCAAGTTTTACTAATGACGAGATACCTCGGCCATCAAGATGATGTCAGTTTTACTAATGACGAGATACCTCGGCAATGAAGATCTTGGCAGTTTTACTAATGACGAGATACCTAGGCCATGAAGATAATGTCAGTTTTACTAATGACGAGATACCTCGGTCATCAAGATCTTACCAGTTTTACTAATGACGAGATACTTCGGCCAACGAGATCCTGTCAGTTTTATTAATGACGAGATACCTCGGCAATGCAGATCTTGCCAGTTTTACTAATGACGAGATACCTAGGCCATGAAGATCATGTCAGTTTTACTAATAACGAGATACCTCGGCCATCAAGATCTTGCCAGTTTTACTAATGACGAGATACTTCGGCCATCAAGATCTTGCCAGTTTTACTAATAACGAGATACCTTGGCCATGAAGATCATGTCCGTGTTACTAATAACGAGATACCTCGGCCATCAAGATCTTGCCAGTTTTACTAATGACGAGATACTTCGGCCATCAAGATCATGCCAGCTTTACTAATGACGAGATACCTCGGCAATGAAGAGTTTGGCAGTTTTACTAATGACGAGATACCTCGGCCATCAAGATCCTGTCAGTTTTACTAATGACGAGATACCTAGGCCATGAAGATCATGTCAGTTTTACTAATGACGAGATACATCGGTCATCAAGATCCTGTCAGTTTTACTAATGACGAGATACCTCGGCCATCAAGATCATGCCAGTTTTACTAATGACGAGAAACCTCGGCCATCAAGATCATGCCAGTTTTACTAATGACGAGATACCTAGGCCATGAAGATAATGTCAGTTTTACTAATGACGAGATACCTTGGTCATCAAGATCTTACCAGTTTTACTAATGACGAGATACTTCGGCCAACAAGATCCTGTCAGTTTTATTAATGACGAGATACCTCGGCAATGAAGATCTTGTAAGTTTTACTAATGACGAGATACCTAGGCCATGAAGATCTTGGCAGTTTTACTAATGACGAGATACCTAGGCCATGAAGATAATGTCACTTTTACTAATGACGAGATACCTCGGTCATCAAGGTCTTACCAGTTTTACTAATGACGAGATACTTCGGCCATCAAGATCTTGCCAGTTTTACTAATGACGAGATACCTCGGCCATCAAGATAATGCCAGATTTACTAATGACGAGATACCTTGGCCATCAAGATCATGCCAGTTTTACTAATGACGAGATACCTCGGCCAACAAGATCCTGTCAGTTTTACTAATGAAGAGATACCTCGGCAATGAAGAGTTTGGCAGTTTTACTAATGACGAGATACCTAGGCCATGAAGATCATGTCAGTTTTACTAATGACGAGATACCTCGGCCAACAAGATCCTGTCAGTTTTACTAATGACGAGATACCTCGGCCATTAAGATCATGTCAGTTTTAGTAATGACGAGATACCTCGGCAATGAAGATCTTGGCAGTTTTACTAATGACGAGATACCTAGGCCATGAAGATCATGTCAGTTTTACTAATAACGAGATACCTCGGCCATCAAGATCTTGCCAGTTTTACTAATGACGAGATGCTTCGGCCATCAAGATCTTGCCAGTTTTACTAATGACGAGATACCTCGGCCATCAAGATCATGTCAGTTGTACTAATTACGAAATACGTCGGGAATGAAGATCTTGCCAGCTTTACTAATGACGAGATACTTCGGCCATCAAGATCCTGTCAGTTTTACTAATGATGAGATACCTCGGCCATCAAGATAATGCCAGATTTACTAATGACGAGATACCTTGGCCATCAAGATCATGCCAGTTTTACTAATGACGCGATACCTCGGCCAACAAGATCCTTTCAGTTTTACTAATGACGAGATACCTCGGCAATGAAGATCTTGGCAGTTTTACTAATGACCAGATACCTCGGCAATGAAGATCTTGCCAGTTTTACTAATGACGAGATACCTCGGCCATCAAGGTCATGTAAGTTTTACTAATGACGAGATACCTCGGCAATGAAGATTTTGGCAGTTTTACTAATGACGAGATACCTCAGCCATCAAGGTCATGTCAGTTTTACTAATGACGCGATACCTCGGCCAACAAGATCCTTTCAGTTTTACTAATGACGAGATACCTCGGCCATCAAGATCATGCCAGCTTTACTAATGACGAGATACCTCGGCAATGAACAGTTTGGCAGTTTTACTAATGACGAGATACCTCGACCATCAAGATGATGTCAGTTTTACTAATGACGAGATACCTCGGCAATGAAGATCTTGGCATCTTTACTAATGACGAAATACGTCTGCAATGAAGATCTTGAAAGCTTTACTAATGTAGAGATACTTCGGCCATCAAGATCCTGTCAGATTTACTAATGACGAGATACTTCGGCCATCAAGATCATGCCTGTTTTATTAATGACGAGATATCTCGGCCATCAAGATCTTGCCAGTTTTACTAATGACGAAATACCTCAGCCAACAAGATACTGTCAGTTTTACTAATGACGAGATACCTCGGCCATCAAGATCTTGCAAGTTTTACTAATGACGAGATACCTCGGCCATCAAGATGATGTCAGTTTTACTAATGACGAGATACCTCGGCAATGAAGATCTTGGCAGTTTTACCAATGACGAGATACCTAGGCCATGAAGATAATGTCAGTTTTACTAATGACGAGATACCTCGGTCATCAAGATCTTACCAGTTTTACTAATGACGAGATACTTCGGCCAACGAGATCCTGTCAGTTTTATTAATGACGAGATACCTCGGCAATGCAGATCTTGCCAGTTTAACTAATGACGAGATACCTAGGCCATGAAGATCATGTCAGTTTTACTAATAACGAGATACCTTGGCCATCAAGATCTTGCCAGTTTTACTAATGACGAGATACTTCGGCCATCAAGATCTTGCCAGTTTTACTAATAACGAGATACCTTGGCCATGAAGATCATGTCCGTGTTACTAATAACGAGATACCTCGGCCATCAAGATCTTGCCAGTTTTACTAATGACGAGATACTTCGGCCATCAAGATCATGCCAGCTTTACTAATGACGAGATACCTCGGCAATGAAGAGTTTGGCAGTTTTACTAATGACGAGATACCTCGGCCATCAAGATCCTGTCAGTTTTACTAATGACGAGATACCTAGGCCATGAAGATCATGTCAGTTTTACTAATGACGAGATACATCGGTCATCAAGATCCTGTCAGTTTTACTAATGACGAGATACCTCGGCCATCAAGATCATGCCAGTTTTACTAATGACGAGAAACCTCGGCCATCAAGATCATGCCAGTTTTACTAATGACGAGATACCTCGGCCAACAAGATCCTGTCAGTTTTACTAATGACGAGATACCTCGGCCATCAAGATCATGTCAGTTTTAGTAATAACGAGATACCTCGGCAATGAAGATCTTGGCAGTTTTACTAATGACGAGATACCTAGGCCATGAAGATAATGTCAGTTTTACTAATGACGAGATACCTTGGTCATCAAGATCTTACCAGTTTTACTAATGACGAGATACTTCGGCCAACAAGATCCTGTCAGTTTTATTAATGACGAGATACCTCGGCAATGAAGATCTTGTAAGTTTTACTAATGACGAGATACCTAGGCCATGAAGATCTTGGCAGTTTTACTAATGACGAGATACCTAGGCCATGAAAATAATGTCACTTTTACTAATGACGAGATACCTCGGTCATCAAGGTCTTACCAGTTTTACTAATGACGAGATACTTCGGCCATCAAGATCTTGCCAGTTTTACTAATGACGAGATACCTCGGCTATCAAGATAATGCCAGATTTACTAATGACGAGATACCTTGGCCATCAAGATCATGCCAGTTTTACTAATGACGAGATACCTCGGCCAACAAGATCCTGTCAGTTTTACTAATGAAGAGATACCTCGGCAATGAAGAGTTTGGCAGTTTTACTAATGACGAGATACCTAGGCCATGAAGATCATGTCAGTTTTACTAATGACGAGATACCTCGGCCAACAAGATCCTGTCAGTTTTACTAATGACGAGATACCTCGGCCATTAAGATCATGTCAGTTTTAGTAATGACGAGATACCTCGGCAATGAAGATCTTGGCAGTTTTACTAATGACGAGATACCTAGGCCATGAAGATAATGTCAGTTTTACTAATGACGAGATACCTTGGTCATCAAGATCTTACCAGTTTTACTAATGACGAGATACTTCGGCCAACAAGATACTGTCAGTTTTATTAATGACGAGATACTTTGGCAATGAAGATCTTGCCAGTTTTACTAATGACGAGATACTTAGGCCATGAAGATCATGTCAGTTTTACTAATAACGAGATACCTCGGCCATCAAGATCTTGCCAGTTTTACTAATGACGAGATGCTTCGGCCATCAAGATCTTGCCAGTTTTACTAATGACGAGATACCTCGGCCATCAAGATCATGTCAGTTGTACTAATTACGAAATACGTCGGGAATGAAGATCTTGCCAGCTTTACTAATGACGAGATACTTCGGCCATCAAGATCCTGTCAGTTTTACTAATGATGAGATACCTCGGCCATCAAGATAATGCCAGATTTACTAATGACGAGATACCTTGGCCAACAAGATCCTGTCAGTTTTACTAATGACGAGATACCTCGGCAATGAAGAGTTTGGCAGTTTTACTAATGACGAGATACCTAGGCCATGAAGATCATGTCAGTTTTACTACTGACGAGATACCTCGGCAATCAAGATCCTGTCAGTTTTACTAATGACGAGATACCTAGGCCATCAAGATCATGTCAGTTTTACTAATGACGAGAGACCTCGGCAATGAAGATCTTGGCAGTTTTACTAATGACGAGATACCTAGGCCATGAAGATAATGTCAGTTTTACTAATGACGAGATACCTCCGTCATCAAGATCTTGCCAGTTTTACTAATGACGAGATACTTCGGCCAAGAAGATCCTGTTAGTTTTACTAATGACGAGATACCTCAGCAATGAAGATCATGTCAGTTTCACTAATGACGAGATACCTCAGCCATCAAGATCATGTCAGTTTTACTAATGACGCGATACCTCGGCCAACAAGATCCTTTCAGTTTTACTAATGACGAGATACCTCGGCAATGAAGATCTTGGCAGTTTTACTAATGACCAGATACCTCGGCAATGAAGATCTTGCCAGTTTTACTAATGACGAGATATATCGGTCATAAAGATCCTGTCAGTTTTACTAATGACGAGATACCTCGGCCATCAAGATCATGTAAGTTTTACTAATGACGAGATACCTCGGCCATCAAGGTCATGTAAGTTTTACTAATGACGAGATACCTCGGCAATGAAGATTTTGGCAGTTTTACTAATGACGCGATACCTCGGCCAACAAGATCCTTTCAGTTTTACTAATGACGAGATACCTCGGCCATCAAGATCATGCCAGCTTTACTAATGACGAGATACCTCGGCAATGAACAGTTTGGCAGTTTTACTAATGACGAGATACCTCGACCATCAAGATGATGTCAGTTTTACTAATGACGAGATACCTCGGCAATGAAGATCTTGGCATCTTTACTAATGACGAAATACGTCTGCAATGAAGATCTTGAAAGCTTTACTAATGTAGAGATACTTCGGCCATCAAGATCCTGTCAGTTTTACTAATGACGAGATACTTCGGCCATCAAGATCATGCCTGTTTTATTAATGACGAGATATCTCGGCCATCAAGATCTTGCCAGTTTTACTAATGACGAAATACCTCAGCCAACAAGATACTGTCAGTTTTACTAATGACGAGATACCTCGGCCATCAAGATCTTGCAAGTTTTACTAATGACGAGATACCTCGGCCATCAAGATGATGTCAGTTTTACTAATGACGAGATACCTCGGCAATGAAGATCTTGGCAGTTTTACTAATGACGAGATACCTAGGCCATGAAGATAATGTCAGTTTTACTAATGACGAGATACCTCGGTCATCAAGATCTTACCAGTTTTACTAATGACGAGATACTTCGGCCAACGAGATCCTGTCAGTTTTATTAATGACGAGATACCTCGGCAATGCAGATCTTGCCAGTTTTACTAATGACGAGATACTTCGGCCATCAAGATCTTGCCAGTTTTACTAATAACGAGATACCTTGGCCATGAAGATAATGTCAGTTTTACTAATGACGAGATACCTCGGTCATCAAGATCCTGTCAGTTTTACTAATGACGAGATACCTAGGCCATGAAGATCATGTCAGTTTTACTAATGACGAGATACATCGGTCATCAAGATCCTGTCAGTTTTACTAATGACGAGATACCTCGGCCATCAAGATCATGCCAGTTTTACTAATGACGAGAAACCTCGGCCATCAAGATCATGCCAGTTTTACTAATGACGAGATACCTCGGCAAACAAGATCCTGTCAGTTTTACTAATGACGAGATACCTCGGCCATCAAGATCATGTCAGTTTTAGTAATAACGAGATACCTCGGCAATGAAGATCTTGGCAGTTTTACTAATGACGAGATACCTAGGCCATGAAGATAATGTCAGTTTTACTAATGACGAGATACCTTGGTCATCAAGATCTTACCAGTTTTACTAATGACGAGATACTTCGGCCAACAAGATTCTGTCAGTTTTATTAATGACGAGATACCTCGGCAATGAAGATCTTGTAAGTTTTACTAATGACGAGATACCTAGGCCATGAAGATCTTGGCAGTTTTACTAATGACGAGATACCTAGGCCATGAAGATAATGTCACTTTTACTAATGACGAGATACCTCGGTCATCAAGGTCTTACCAGTTTTACTAATGACGAGATACTTCGGCCATCAAGATCTTGCCAGTTTTACTAATGACGAGATACCTCGGCCATCAAGATAATGCCAGATTTACTAATGACGAGATACCTTGGCCATCAAGATCATGCCAGTTTTACTAATGACGAGATACCTCGGCCAACAAGATCCTGTCAGTTTTACTAATGACGAGATACCTCGGCAATGAAGAGTTTGGCAGTTTTACTAATGACGAGATACCTAGGCCATGAAGATCATGTCAGTTTTACTAATGACGAGATACCTCGGCCAACAAGATCCTGTCAGTTTTACTAATGACGAGATACCTCGGCCATTAAGATCATGTCAGTTTTACTAATGACGAGATACCTCGGCAATGAAGAGTTTGGCAGTTTTACTAATGACGAGATACCTAGGCCATGAAGATCATGTCAGTTTTACTAATGACGAGATACCTCGGCCAACAAGATCCTGTCAGTTTTACTAATGACGAGATACCTTGGTCATCAAGATCTTACCAGTTTTACTAATGACGAGATACTTCGGCCAACAAGATACTGTCAGTTTTATTAATGACGAGATACCTCGGCAATGAAGATCTTGCCAGTTTTACTAATGACGAGATACCTAGGCCATGAAGATCATGTCAGTTTTACTAATAACGAGATACCTCGGCCATCAAGATCTTGCCAGTTTTACTAATGACGAGATGCTTCGGCCATTAAGATCTTGCCAGTTTTACTAATGACGAGATACCTCGGCCATCAAGATCATGTCAGTTGTACTAATGACGAAATACGTCGGGAATGAAGATCTTGCCAGCTTTACTAATGACGAGATACTTCGGCCATCAAGATCCTGTCAGTTTTACTAATGATGAGATACCTCGGCCAACAAGATCCTGTCAGTTTTACTAATGACGAGATACCTCGGCAATGAAGAGTTTGGCAGTTTTACTAATGACGAGATACCTAGGCCATGAAGATCATGTCAGTTTTACTACTGACGAGATACCTCGGCAATCAAGATCCTGTCAGTTTTACTAATGACGAGATACCTAGGCCATCAAGATCATGTCAGTTTTACTAATGCCGAGAGACCTCGGCAATGAAGATCTTGGCAGTTTTACTAATGACGAGATACCTAGGCCATGAAGATAATGTCAGTTTTACTAATGACGAGATACCTCGGTCATCAAGATCTTGCCAGTTTTACTAATGACGAGATACTTCGGCCAAGAAGATGCTGTCAGTTTTACTAATGACGAGATACCTCGGCAATGAAGATCTTGGCTTCTTTACTAATGACGAAATACGTCGGCAATGAAGATCTTGCCAGCTTTACTAATGACGAGATACTTCGGCCATCAAGATCCTGTCAGTTTTACTAATGACGAGATACTTCGGCCATCAAGATCATGCCAGCTTTACTAATGACGAGATACCTCGGCAATGAAGAGTTTGGCAGTTTTACTAATGACGAGATACCTCGGTCATCAAGATCCTGTCAGTTTTACTAATGACGAGATACCTAGGCCATGAAGATCATGTCAGTTTTACTAATGACGAGATACATCGGTCATCAAGATCCTGTCAGTTTTACTAATGACGAGATACCTCGGCCATCAAGATCATGCCAGTTTTACTAATGACGAGAAACCTCGGCCATCAAGATCATGCCAGTTTTACTAATGACGAGATACCTCGGCAAACAAGATCCTGTCAGTTTTACTAATGACGAGATACCTCGGCCATCAAGATCATGTCAGTTTTAGTAATAACGAGATACCTCGGCAATGAAGATCTTGGCAGTTTTACTAATGACGAGATACCTAGGCCATGAAGATAATGTCAGTTTTACTAATGACGAGATACCTCGGTCATCAAGGTCTTACCAGTTTTACTAATGACGAGATACTTCGGCCATCAAGATCTTGCCAGTTTTACTAATGACGAGATACCTCGGCCATCAAGATAATGCCAGATTTACTAATGACGAGATACCTTGGCCATCAAGATCATGCCAGTTTTACTAATGACGAGATACCTCGGCCAACAAGATCCTGTCAGTTTTACTAATGACGAGATACCTCGGCAATGAAGAGTTTGGCAGTTTTACTAATGACGAGATACCTAGGCCATGAAGATCATGTCAGTTTTACTAATGACGAGATACCTCGGCCAACAAGATCCTGTCAGTTTTACTAATGACGAGATACCTCGGCCATTAAGATCATGTCAGTTTTACTAATGACGAGATACCTCGGCAATGAAGAGTTTGGCAGTTTTACTAATGACGAGATACCTAGGCCATGAAGATCATGTCAGTTTTACTAATGACGAGATACCTCGGCCAACAAGATCCTGTCAGTTTTACTAATGACGAGATACCTTGGTCATCAAGATCTTACCAGTTTTACTAATGACGAGATACTTCGGCCAACAAGATACTGTCAGTTTTATTAATGACGAGATACCTCGGCAATGAAGATCTTGCCAGTTTTACTAATGACGAGATACCTAGGCCATGAAGATCATGTCAGTTTTACTAATAACGAGATACCTCGGCCATCAAGATCTTGCCAGTTTTACTAATGACGAGATGCTTCGGCCATTAAGATCTTGCCAGTTTTACTAATGACGAGATACCTCGGCCATCAAGATCATGTCAGTTGTACTAATGACGAAATACGTCGGGAATGAAGATCTTGCCAGCTTTACTAATGACGAGATACTTCGGCCATCAAGATCCTGTCAGTTTTACTAATGATGAGATACCTCGGCCAACAAGATCCTGTCAGTTTTACTAATGACGAGATACCTCGGCAATGAAGAGTTTGGCAGTTTTACTAATGACGAGATACCTAGGCCATGAAGATCATGTCAGTTTTACTACTGACGAGATACCTCGGCAATCAAGATCCTGTCAGTTTTACTAATGACGAGATACCTAGGCCATCAAGATCATGTCAGTTTTACTAATGCCGAGAGACCTCGGCAATGAAGATCTTGGCAGTTTTACTAATGACGAGATACCTAGGCCATGAAGATAATGTCAGTTTTACTAATGACGAGATACCTCGGTCATCAAGATCTTGCCAGTTTTACTAATGACGAGATACTTCGGCCAAGAAGATGCTGTCAGTTTTACTAATGACGAGATACCTCGGCAATGAAGATCTTGGCTTCTTTACTAATGACGAAATACGTCGGCAATGAAGATCTTGCCAGCTTTACTAATGACGAGATACTTCGGCCATCAAGATCCTGTCAGTTTTACTAATGACGAGATACTTCGGCCATCAAGATCATGCCTGTTTTACTAATGACGAGATACCTCGGCCATCAAGATCATGTTAGTTTTATTAATGACGAGATACCTCGGAAATGAAGATCTTGGCAGTTTTACTAATGACGAGATACCTCGGCAATGAAGATCTTGGCAGTTTTACTAATGACGAGATACCTAGGCCATGAAGATAATGTCAGTTTTACTAATGACGAGATACCTCGGTCATCAAGGTCTTACCAGTTTTACTAATGACGAGATACTTCGGCCAACAAGATCCTGTCAGTTTTATTAATGACGAGATACCTAGGCCATGAAGATCATGTCAGTTTTACTAATAACGAGATACCTTGGCCATGAAGATCATGTCAGTTTTACTACTGACGAGATACCTCGGCCATCAAGATCATGCCAGCTTTACTAATGACGAGATACCTCGGCAATGAAGAGTTTGGCAATTTTACTAATGACGAGATACCTAGGCCATGAAGATCATGTCAGTTTTACTACTGACGAGATACCTCGGCCATCAAGATCCTGTCAGTTTTACTAATGACGAGATACCTAGGCCATGAAGATCATGTCAGTTTTACTAATGACGAGATACATCAGTCATCAAGATCCTGTTAGTTTTACTAATGACGAGATACCTCGGTCATCAAGATCATGCCAGTTTTACTAATGACGAGATACCTCGGCCATCAAGATCATGCCAGTTTTACTAATGACGAGATACCTCGGCCAACAAGATCCTGACAGTTTTACTAATGACGAGATACCTCGGCCATCAAGATCATGTCAGTTTTAGTAATGACGAGATACCTCGGCAATGAAGATCTTGCCAGTTTTACTAATGACGAGATACCTAGGCCATCAAGATCATGTCAGTTTTACTAATGACGAGAAACCTTGGCCATCAAGATCATGTCAGTTTTACTAATAACTAGATACCTCGGCCATGAAGATCTTGTCAGTTTTACTAATGACGAGATACCTCGGCCATCAAGATCTTGCAAGTTTTACTAATGACGAGATACCTCGGCCATCAAGATCATGCCAGTTTTACTAATAACGAGAAACCTCGGCCATCAAGATCATGTTAGTTTTAATAATGACGAGAAACCTCGGCCATCAAGATCATGTCAGTTGTACTAATGACGAAATACGTCGGCAATGAAGATCTTGCCAGCTTTACTAATGACGAGATACTTCGGCCATCAAGATCCTGTCAGTTTTACTAATGATGAGATACTTCGGCCATCAAGATCATGCCTGTTTTACTAATGACGAGATACCTCGGCCATCAAGATCTTGCCAGTTTTACTAATGACGAAATACCTCGGCCATCAAGATCATGCCAGGTTTACTAATGACGAGATACATCGGTCATCAAGATCCTGTCAGTTTTACTAATGACGAGATACCACGGCCATCAAGATCATGCCAGTTTTACTAATGACGAGATACTTCGGCCAAGAAGATCCTGTCAGTTTTACTAATGACGAGATACCTCGGCAATGAAGATCTTGGCTTCTTTACTAATGACGAAATACGTCGGCAATGAAGATCTTGCCAGCTTTACTAATGACGAGATACTTCGGCCATCAAGATCCTGTCAGTTTTACTAATGACGAGATACTTCGGCCATCAAGATCATGCCTGTTTTACTAATGACGAGATACCTCGGCCATCAAGATCATGTTAGTTTTATTAATGACGAGATACCTCGGAAATGAAGATCTTGGCAGTTTTACTAATGACGAGATACCTCGGCAATGAAGATCTTGGCAGTTTTACTAATGACGAGATACCTAGGCCATGAAGATAATGTCAGTTTTACTAATGACGAGATACCTCGGTCATCAAGGTCTTACCAGTTTTACTAATGACGAGATACTTCGGCCAACAAGATCCTGTCAGTTTTATTAATGACGAGATACCTAGGCCATGAAGATCATGTCAGTTTTACTAATAACGAGATACCTTGGCCATGAAGATCATGTCAGTTTTACCACTGACGAGATACCTCGGCCATCAAGATCATGCCAGCTTTACTAATGACGAGATATCTCGGCAATGAAGAGTTTGGCAATTTTACTAATGACGAGATACCTAGGCCATGAAGATCATGTCAGTTTTACTACTGACGAGATACCTCGGCCATCAAGATCCTGTCAGTTTTACTAATGACGAGATACCTAGGCCATGAAGATCATGTCAGTTTTACTAATGACGAGATACATCAGTCATCAAGATCCTGTTAGTTTTACTAATGACGAGATACCTCGGTCATCAAGATCATGCCAGTTTTACTAATGACGAGATACCTCGGCCATCAAGATCATGTCAGTTTTAGTAATGACGAGATACCTCGGCAATGAAGATCTTGCCAGTTTTACTAATGACGAGATACCTAGGCCATCAAGATCATGTCAGTTTTACTAATGACGAGAAACCTCGGCCATCAAGATCATGTCAGTTGTACTAATGACGAAATACGTCGGCAATGAAGATCTTGCCAGCTTTACTAATGACGAGATACTTCGGCCATCAAGATCCTGTCAGTTTTACTAATGATGAGATACTTCGGCCATCAAGATCATGCCTGTTTTACTAATGACGAGATACCTCGGCCATCAAGATCTTGCCAGTTTTACTAATGACGAAATACCTCGGCCATCAAGATCATGCCAGGTTTACTAATGACGAGATACATCGGTCATCAAGATCCTGTCAGTTTTACTAATGACGAGATACCACGGCCATCAAGATCATGCCAGTTTTACTAATGACGAGATACTTCGGCCAAGAAGATCCTGTCAGTTTTACTAATGACGAGATACCACGGCAATGAAGATCTTGGCTTCTTTACTAATGACGAAATACGTCGGCAATGAAGATCTTGCCAGCTTTACTAATGACGAGATACTTCGGCCATCAAGATCCTGTCAGTTTTACTAATGACGAGATACTTCGGCCATCAAGATCATGCCTGTTTTACTAATGACGAGATACCTCGGCCATCAAGATCATGTTAGTTTTATTAATGACGAGATACCTCGGAAATGAAGATCCTGTCAGTTTTACTAATAACGAGATACCTTGGCCATGAAGATCATGTCAGTTTTACTACTGACGAGATACCTCGGCCATCAAGATCATGCCAGCTTTACTAATGACGAGATACCTCGGCAATGAAGAGTTTGGCAATTTTACTAATGACGAGATACCTAGGCCATGAAGATCATGTCAGTTTTACTACTGACGAGATACCTCGGCCATCAAGATCCTGTCAGTTTTACTAATGACGAGATACCTAGGCCATGAAGATCATGCCAGTTTTACTAATGACGAGATACCTCGGCAATGAAGATCTTGCCAGTTTTACTAATGACGAGATACCTAGGCCATCAAGATCATGTCAGTTTTACTAATGACGAGAAACCTTGGCCATCAAGATCATGTCAGTTTTACTAATAACTAGATACCTCGGCCATGAAGATCTTGTCAGTTTTACTAATGACGAGATACCTCGGCCATCAAGATCTTGCAAGTTTTACTAATGACGAGATACCTCGGCCATCAAGATCATGCCAGTTTTACTAATAACGAGAAACCTCGGCCATCAAGATCATGTTAGTTTTAATAATGACGAGAAACCTCGGCCATCAAGATCATGTCAGTTGTACTAATGACGAAATACGTCGGCAATGAAGATCTTGCCAGCTTTACTAATGACGAGATACTTCGGCCATCAAGATCCTGTCAGTTTTACTAATGATGAGATACTTCGGCAATCAAGATCATGCCTGTTTTACTAATGACGAGATACCTCGGCCATCAAGATCTTGCCAGTTTTACTAATGACGAAATACCTCGGCCATCAAGATCATGCCAGGTTTACTAATGACGAGATACATCGGTCATCAAGATCCTGTCAGTTTTACTAATGACGAGATACCACGGCCATCAAGATCATGCCAGTTTTACTAATGACGAGAAACCTCGGCCATCAAGATCATGTTAGTTTTACTAATGACGAGAAACCTCGGCCATCAAGATCATGTCAGTTTTACTAATGACGAGATACCGCTTCGAGATAACCATCGATGTTTAAATATCTTCCGGAATTGATGAAATTAACCCCGTGTACTTTTACATTATGTTCAAGCAGCACGCGACTATTATAGACCCATTCATTTTCCTCGCTAGAAACGATTACGATTGGAATGGAAGAAACAGAGATGGAAACGATCCTTTTAATTGCAACCATCGGATTCCGCAAAAAGGAAAGCAGTTCCGATATAAAATTACGTCCAAAGAGGGAACGGCATCCGCTTCAAACACCGGAATTGCAAGAACCTCGAAATTCAGGAGATTGATTTTCAGGAAGTTGAATTTCACGACTGTTGCGTCTTCCGAAATTGCATCGTTTAAAGTCGAGTCTGATGGTTCGTTTGAAGCGATTCCTTTCGTTTGAAGGGCGTTTAATAGATGGCGAGAATGTTCTTGTGGTCCTAAGCATTCAAAAGGTTTAGCACTTAGCAAAAAGTTTGTAGTGTTCCATTGAATTCTAGAGAGAAACAAATTTCGTTTCTATCGAAAAAATTCTACAGAATTTTAGATTTATTTCTATAGAGAAACTGAGCACATTTCATACAACGCCTTAGGCGCTATAGACTAGTGATGCGACATCGACAGCAAAACATCGATGTTTAAATTTAAAACATCGATGTTGATAATACATCAACCCTAAACCATCGATGTTTTTAAAATTCAGTTAATTTATTCTTTTTTCCCCATTTCTTTAAAACTGGTTTAGCAACTAGTAATGCGACATCGGCTCCAATACATCGATGTTTTTTATATAAAACATTGACATCGATGTCGCATCCCTAGTTTTCAGACCCTTCACCCTTGGCCATTTTGGTCTAAAAGTATGTTCAAATAGCTGACTATAAAAATTATGCTACTTGGTTATTTTTTAAATTTTTATAACGGTACTTTTTTCATTTAAAAATAAAGCACCGACAATGTAACAACATCGACAATTATAAACATCGATGTTACAAAAACATCGACTTCAATACATCGATGTTTTTAAAAAAAAACATCGACATAGATGTCGCGTCCTTACTAGAGACCATATATATATACCTTCTAAAGACTTAATATATAGAGATTTGCATCGAAGAAAATGGGTATGATTCTACAGAAGGTATTTCTAAGGAATTCTAGATTTCCACGAGAAACGAGCTGATTATATAAAAATGTCTTTCTGTAGAAGCTGATTTCTTTTGTTTCAAGACTACTTTATCCCCATAAAACTCTATCAAAATACCTTTCTATAGAAACAGAGCTTGTATCTATAGAATTCTATTAAATTTCTTTCTATCGAAACAAAATTTCGTTCATAGGGAACTCAATGCAACTCGATAAAATTTTTTCGTTTGGGACTTTTCATATCCAACAAGATTAAACTTGAGGTTCCACCAATCAAAACGACGTAAAATACTGTGCAGTTGAAAAATTTCTTGAGGTCCAGGTCAAGAGCCAAATTCACGTTCTTTTCCATCCGAACCATCTCTCAAAAAGTATTCTCTTCGACCCCAAGAAGAGGTGTTCCAAGCGAAGGAAGCGATCTCAAGAATATTTCGGTAGCAAAAAGCAGTTCCGATAATAAATGAACGCCGTCGTTGTAAGAGTATTAGGTAATGAACACCCTCCTCGAAATTAAGTAGGAAACGAGATACAAAAAAATGGCGAGGGGAGTTCGAAACTGAATACCTTTAAAGGAGATAAAGGCCATAAGTAAAAATAAAAGCTGATTCAACTAAATTTGGCTAAGAGGGTCTGTTTCTGGTTCAATATGGCTAATGCTGGTTTAGTGCTTTGAGAAGTCTTTAGCTCTTATCTTGCGCCATTTTTAAGGAACACCGCTTCGAGTAAAAAGCAAATTCCTTCCGTCTGATGAGGTTGCTATCAAAAACCCATTCGAAACTTTTGCTTGGCACTCTTCTTGCAGCAGCGCAGTTAGGCCTTGGGCTAAGTATCTCATAGCGATGCGAAGATATTGGATTAAAAAGGCTTCCAGAATGTAAAGTTCGGTGTATTTAAGTTCTTCACTTAAGCCTAATTTTTTTTTTCCGATGCCATTTTGCACGCTGTACGAAAAATTAGATTCATGCTATGTCGATTGGCTTGGTTTTACACAACAGCTGATCCCTTACTGAATGCGCTAGACCTGATTGGTCTATTCGAGGGATGACGAACCTCTGACCCGCGGGTCAGACAGTGACCCACGTCATCATTTCATCATGTACATTAAGAATTTTAATTATTTTTCGAACCCCTCTTTTAAAAAATATGAAGAAAATACAAGTGTTAATTAAGAACTTAAAAATGAAAAAAAAAATGCATAAACGATATTTGTAAAATGTTTTAGATTTATTGATTATACATAATTCTGTTTTAAGATTTATATGAGAATATTAGAATATTTATGACGAAACTCGAGATCTTTACTAGGGATTTGGAAATGAAAATCATGAAATATTTTCCTCAGGTACTAAAACATTTTCGAAACACAATAACAATGGAAAATACGCTTGACGTTTAAGGAAATACAGTACAAAAATATTTAATGATTATATACAGGAAATAAAACAAGCTAAGGAGGAGAGTTTTAATCAATTTAAAAGTATGGAAAATACATTTCACTTTATTTTATATCCATACAAAACGAAATTCGAAACAATGGAATTAAACGAATTTAAGTGGCTAGGTATCCATGATTTAGAAATGAAATTAATTGAATTTCGAAGCGGCATTGTTTGGAAAAATAAATTTAATAACTTGATTTCCGAAGTAGAAGGGAAAATGTCTGAAATTAGTGCAAATTATAATGATTCCACACTAAAAATTTAAAATACTATGGGGCTCCGCTTCCTCTCGCTTACGCTCCCCAACCGCCGGGGATAGCTATGCAATCCCATTTGATTTGCTTCGCAAACCAACCCTCCTTTAAGATATGCCATTTAGTTTGCTTCGCAAACTAACATTCCTTTCGCAGATTGAATCTCCACGACTGCGAAAGTATCTTAATAATTCGTATAATCCTGATTTGACTTTCCGGTCCATGACGTCACAGCGAGGGCTTCGCCCTCTGCTCGTTTACGCTCGCCGACCCCCGGGATTGCTACGTAATCCCGTTTGGTTTGCTTTGCGAACCAATACTCCTTTCGCAAGTGATTTCACTTTACTTTAACACTTAATGCACCCTAAACAAACAGCCGCATCAGTAAAAAATCTTCTACATCTTTATCCCTGTAGAATTTTATGTAAACCGTGTTAATCTCCTAACTTTACGATCAGTATTGCATTCTTCTGTGTTGTTTCCCGTAAAACCTTCATTGTCCATTGCTTGACATTGTGTCATCGCACCGTAACCAGATATGACCCTTGAACCCTCAAACGCAACACACCATCCAATCCGTTGGAACTCAAAACAACTTGGCACAAAAATCGTCCTACTTCTAACACGGGGCGAGGGGAAATATTTTCCAGTAACTACCCCTTCAAAAAGTGTGAGGGCGGTTCTCTCTCGCGCCCTTAGGGCTGAGCTCGTTAAAAATCGAAATATAAGCCCTCGGGACAGAAGTCATGCTCGAGTACACTCACTTTCACGAGCGAGGTTTACACAGACGTCTCCTTTTCATTGCAAGGAATGCACGAGCCATACAAGACACGGAAGCTTTTTTTCGCTTCCAGAAATTAAGGGCACGAAACGAAGGTTTGGAAAGAAGGGATTCTCATCGTTCGGGTTCTTACTTTTAACACTTTGCGTTTCCGAGACCACGGATTTACGTTCGAATGGACACGAATCGTTTGCGTGAAAATAAGGCGCGTAGCCATTAGCGTGATCAAAACCGTCGTGTACGGGGTGGGTGGTAATGGTAATGTTTTAATTAACGTCGCACTAGAGCAACACAACGGGCTATTGACGACGGTACGGGATCATTCACTTAAGTGAAAGATCCGAGGACAACACCACGTCATTTTGATCCACGGTCAGATGACGAGGTAACATCTGAGCTGGCACCCCACTCTCCAAACTTCCACATCACGCCAACGACAGGGAATTTGAGGCCAGAGCGGATAAAAACCTCCCAAGTGTACGACGTTCTTTGTTCGATAGGTAGGTGGATAATTAATGTGGCACTGGAGGATCAGAACGGGTTATTGGGGAGGGTACGGGATCAATCCCCCAATGGAAGGATCCGATTTGTGGTCACACATCAGCTGGCACTCTCCATACTTCCACACAAACGAGATGACGTTTGAGACCATGGCGGATTTAACGTGCACCAGTCCCCATGTACACCACGGTCTTTAGTTGGATTCTAACTAGGGATGCGACATCCATATCAATGTTTTCAAAACATCGATGTTTTTTAAAATTGGAGTCGATGTTTTTTAAAATTGGAGTCGATGTTTTTGTAGCATCGATGTTTATACTTGTCGAAGTTTTTATGTTGTCAACGTTTTATTTTTAAATGAAAAAAACACCGTTATAAAAATTTTAAAAATAACCAAGTAGCATAATTTTTATAATCAGCAAATTGAACATACTTTTAGACCAAAGTGGCCAAGGGTGTAGGGTCTGAAAAGTAGAAATGCGAAATCGACGTCGATGTTTTATAAAAAACATCGATGTATTGGAGCCGATGTCGCTTCACTAGTTGCTAAACCAGTTTTAAGAAATGGGGAAAAAAGTTTAAATACACTGAATTTTAAAAACATCGATGGTTTGGGGGCGATGCATTATCAACATGGATGGTTTAATTTTGAACATCGATGTTTTACTGTCGATGTCGCATCACTAATTCTAACTCGCGAACCTCCGGTTGCTAATACTTAATCTTGTAAGTTCCATACCAGTTCTGTCACCATGGTTCAAAATGATGAGATGTTGTTCTCGTATCTTTCCGATCGGGTTGAATCTCGGACGTTCGGCAGTAGCCTGTTGTGTTACTTCAGAGCTACGCTAGATCAGCAACAACCTACACCAGTTCTAATAAATTACCTAGTCAGAATGCAATAGAATCAGTTCCGCACAGACGAGAATACTTTCTTATGTATGATCAAATCAATTTTCGTGGTTCTTCGAAGGAACGACCTCGGCTTTCAGTCATTAGAAAATAATTTTTGTAAAATTTAAATTGTGTTTTCGATAAAACGCTTCCATCTATCATTCGATTTGAAAAAGTATTTATTCAGTTTTCTTCATTATTCTCATAATGGAATTATTCCGGGATTATGTCTGATATACGAGTCAAGTTTGATGGATTGCCCCAAACTTCAAAAGAGCATTCGAATGCTAATCGTTTGGGTTCGATGCCTGTTTTGGAATGTCAGCGATTGAATTCGAAACTTCACAAACCTAGCGTCGAATCCATATAGGAAATACAAAAGTAAAGTCAGCAATCGCGACCTTTTTATGTCCTCTAAATCAGTGGTCCCCAACCTCCGGGCCGCCCAAGGAACATTATGTTATTTCCATTTTATTTACCGTTTATCTCGGGTTCGTGCGACTTTCCATGGACAAGAGGTTAACGGGGAACTGAGAGACGTCACCTAAAGCCCCACCAATACCGCAAATGGGCAAAATATCGTGATATCGGGGCGTTTTTTTGTGACGTCTGGAGTTGAGCGGCTGTAAGCGGCATTCGCGTTGTAGCTTTGGTAAAGAGAATATGTGTATCGCTCCTCTCTATTCACCGGAACTTTCTCATGTTTAACAGTGCTTGGTGTACAAGTATATTTGCTCAAATTTAACCCTCAAATTAGCAAAAATGAGTACGAAACAGACGTCTTTAGAAAGTTTCATTGGGAAAAAGAAGAGGCCCAGTGAAGGGAAGCCTTCAACATCAAAGAAACATGTAACTTTGAACAGACGATGTCATGAGTCGTACTTGAAATACGGATTGATCCGGACAGGTGATCCCCACACACCAAAACCGCTCTGCATAGTTTGGGGCTCTCTAATGAGGCAATGAAACCTTCAAAACTGCTTCCCCACGTGAACGCCAAGCACCCTGGATAAAAAGACAAGAGCTTGGAGTATTTTGAAATAAATAAATGGGAACACAAAGGACAGAAGAAATTTATGTGGGCCACCACATCAATAAAGAAGAATGCACTGAGAGCATCATATTTGGTGGCTAACCGTATTGCTAAAGCTAAAAAGCCGTTCACTGTCGGTGAAGAATTTATCTTGCCCTCCACTAAAGACATTTGTCGTGAATTTCTAGGAGAGGCTGCTGTGGAAAAGATAGCACATGTGCCTTTGTTGGCTAGCTCTGTGACTAGGCGCATTGAGGAAATAGCCTAGACATTGAGACACAATTGTTGGAGAGGATTTAATACATCTCCGTTATACGCACTCCAGGTTGACGAATCTACAGATATCGACAACAAGGCAATGTTACTTATTTATGTGCGATATCTATATCAGGAGGATGTGCATGAGGATTTGTTATGTGCACTATCTTTGCCAACCAACACCACAGGAGCAGAACTGTTCAAATCACTGGATGGTTATATATCAGGACAACTAAAATGGTCCTTTTGTGTTGGCATATGCACAGACGGATCTGCAGCCATGACCGGACGACTGTCTGGTTTAACTGCCCGGATTAAGGAAGTTGCACCTGAGGGTAAATCTGCGTATTGTCTCATTCACAGGGAAATGCTGGCAAGCCGAAAAATGTCACCGGAATTTAACAACGTATTGATTGATGTCGTTAAAGTTAGTAACCACATCAAAGCACACGGCCTTAACTCGTACCTGTTTGAGCAGCTTTGTGAGGAGATGGACGAAGAGTACAGGTGTCTTCTCTTATACACAGAAATAAGATGGTTATCCAAAAGGAAAATCGCTAACCGGAGTATTTGAATTACGAGAGCCATTGCAAAGATTTTTCTCAGAAAAGAAGTCCCCGCTGGCAGCACATTTCAGTGACAAGGTATGGATCGCAATATTGGCTTACCTGTGTGACATATTCAGCCTGCTCAGTGAACTCAACCTGTGCCTTCAGGGGAAAATGACAACTGTTTTCAGGTTGGCAGACAAAGTAGCTGCATTTAAAGCCAAACTGGAGTTGTGGGTCACGGCGCGTGAACAAAGACATTTTGGACATGTTTCAGACATTAGCGTTCGAGCGCTACTTCCCAACCACAAAAGACCCACGAACTGGTAAGGAATGGATCCGCGACCCATTTGTCAACAAATCAGGCGAATTTAGCATGTCTGTGCAAGAAGAAGATCAACTGCTGGAGAATGCAAATGGCCTTAAAACTTTGTTCGAGACAACAACTCTGTCGGTGTTCTGGATTGCAGTCATGGCGGAATACCTTGAGATTGCCACCACAAACCTTAAATCCCTATTGCCATTTCCTATCTGTGTGAAGCGGGGTTTTCTGCAGTGACAGCAGCCAAAACAACGGAATAAACTGGACATAAGCAACACACTTCGGGTGTCATTGTCTCCTCCCTCAGATGGAACCGTCTCGTTGCAAAGAAACAAGCTTAGGGTTCTCATTGATTTAGCGTTCTAGTGAGTTAAAATGTTAAATCACTTTATATTCATTTTTGTGGTGTGACTGTATTTTATTTTGAAGGCATGTTTAAATACAATTAAATTAAAATTATTAAATTAAAACAATCTAAAATATAAACAATCAACGTCCCTCCCTCAGCGGGTCGCGGTAAAATTATGAGACATTGACCGGTCCGCGGCAATAAAAAGGTTGGGGAGCACTGCTCTAGATCACGTGATCCAAACCGTTTTCGTTTTCATCCTTCTACTGGGTCCCCCAATCCCTTTTCACATTTTCCCTTGACGTTGTTTTGTGTTATGCGCAGCGGGGGCCAACTACGGCCCTTGCACCATAAGACAACAAACAAACCGCATGACCAAAACTAGTAATCACCAGACCTATTGACTACTTTCATCAGTTGGGAAAAATCGAACATTCATCATCTGATTGGCCCACGGAACGGAAAAATACACCCATCCATTGATTCACTATCTGATTGGTCCTCGCAACATAGTAGGTAGGCATTGGGATTTTTGTCCAACTACGGAAAGGCGCATTCTTCCAGACACGAAAACTTTTTTTTATAAAGATTTCTATTGACAAACGAAATTTTGTGCCTAGAAAAAAAATTCTAGAGATTTCTTTAGTGAAAACAAGTTGTCTGTTTCACAACTTTGTATAGAACTTCTCTATAGAAATGTATTTTTATAGAGAAGTTCAGAAGATAATCAGTTTACCGTAGTTCGATAAAATTCTATAAAATTCTCCATGGAAAAGTAGAATATAGAATAGATAATATAGTATATAGAATAAATTAGAATATAGAATATAGACTATAAAATTCTATAAAGGTTATCTTAAAAGATATTTTACAGAGATTCTAGGTTTTTTTTATAGAGATTATAGAAGAACGGGGACCATAATTCTAGACCACATGTTCATAAAAAATGTTTCTTAAGGAATGTGACCAAAATTAATAGTAACATGATCCTTTCGTCTGAACTACTTACATACTACTTTCTTCTGAAGGGTAGAGTTCAACATTCTGATTGGTCCATGGGACGGGAGAAGAAACACCATCCCTTAAATTCATCATTTGATTGGTCCATCGATGCGTCATTTGACGAGTCCATGGATTAATCATCTGATAATAGATCGATTTCACCACTTTTCTCTCCACTATACAAATTCGTATTCACACAAAAACAGTGTCAACTGAGCCCATTTCTCACAGAGCAGTCACCTGGCTACATGTCGACCACACCTTTTGAAGCTCCTCTCCACACTCGACAGTCAAACACAAACCGTAACACTATGGAAGCTCCGTAGTGCGCATGTCCGCTTAAAAGTGGAAGAGTTTATTTTCGAGCGTGAGGTGCAAACAAGATGTGTTTTTGGGAGGGGTATTAAAAAGCCGATTATGTCATCTTTTAGGGTTCGCAAAGCAGAAAGCCCGCGTAATCTGGTTCACAAAGCTAGCACCTTTTTCTTAGATACTGATTGCTTGCCGTCCATGATATGTATGTACGTTGTTCTTCTGTGATATTCAAGTAATTCATTTCTTTCTTTTTATTTCATTTGAATTGTTTCCATTTCGATATTCTGTGTTTCATTTCCATTTCGTGATACATTTATTTCACTGTGATATTTCGTTTTGTTTAATTTGTTACTTTCACTAGGTTTTTTTTTACTAGGGTTAAGTTTTACTAGTTTTACACTTATTTTCGGTGCATTAATTTTGTTTTATTTGTTTCCATTTCAGTGTTGTCATTAATTTACAGTGCATAAATTTATTTTTCAGTGTATTGTCTGTTTAATTTGATTTTCTGTGTTAATTGCTTCGTTCAATGTGTTGTTTTCAGCGTAGTGTTTGGTTTTCAGTGTATTTTTTGTTTCCATTTAAGTATTGTAATTTATTTGCAGTGTATTAATTTGTATTCAAGTGTATTAATTTGTTTTTCAGTGTGTTAATTGTTTCGTTTAACTTGTGGTTGTCCATGTATTAATTATTTCCATCTTGGTAGTGTTGCATTCATTTTGTTCCCATTTGGATTGTTTTCAATTCAACTGATTTTTCTACTTGCAAATTTAGATTGTTTTAATGGCTTCCAATAATGAACATTACTGTCCCCACTGCAATAATCTGTTTTCAAATATGCATTATATGAATAGGTATATTCGGAATGCAAACAATGGTGAAATATTAAAAGCTTTCTCTTCCACAGACCCTGTATGAAAAGTTACTGAAAAGATAATCGACACCCTTCATAACCATATAACCGTGCTTGGAACAATAATTAAAACTGGGGATTTGTGTGAAACTATTAAACAGGATCTTTTTTAGTTTGGCCCAAAAGACTGATGCTCTCATGTTTCATTCTTTGTTGGATTTGTTTGTTTCTAAATATTCCACAAATGATGGTGCTTTGGTATATCTTGAAGCACTATTTGAAGCTTGTTAAAATGTGAGCCTATTGCTACAGGGTAGAGTTAGGCAAAAATACAAATATGAAGGTAGAAAGTTTTCAACAATTAGAGTATAGGGAAGAAGCCAAAACAATATAAAGGTTGGATGTCTTTTAGCTCTGGGGCTCACTAGTGTTTTAAACGAGTTGATTAATCACTTACTTTCTTTGAAATGCAGTAAACTTACTTCGACCATCAAAATGATCAGGAATAAATATTCTGTAATCCTGGATCATTACTAAAAGCATCAAGGGTGTAATCCGAATAGAACATGTCTCAGTTTCATAACAAATGGATGCCAAATTCAATGTGATGAAACACGACCATGTATTCATGAATTTCAGTACACTTGTGTGGAACATTCAGTACGTTTACAAATGTGTAAGCACATACATTTTGTAATCGCATCCAATGGTGCTACACAAGTTCACCAGGACACATGCGAGTCTTCAAATGATACGAATTCTAATGTTATGGTCGAAATCCCTGTTGCTATTTAAAGCTGTAGTACACCTTTTGATTCCAGGTTTGTAAAGTTGTTACCCCCAATGTGAATGATTCCAAGATAATGGAAATATTCAAGAGTATCACAATAGAAGCTGGAAAAGTTGTTGGGTGGAGATGCAAATATAACAAATTCAGTTGTCAATAGTGATTAAAAAGAAAAATAGAGCCTTACAGATGTTTTAAGCATATACAGAAAAACATAAATCTCTTCAAAATTAATTTTTCTAATTATATAAATAATGTGCTTTGTGTTCTATATACCTGTTGATTTTACTAATGTTATGCTTCCTTTTCCAGCTTAATTTTCTATTTTTGTTTTATTAGTTCTTGTCTATAGGTTTCTATCCGATTTTAGTACTTCTTACCATAATAGAATGTTTCTGGCTCCAATCTATGCATACCAATGGCTCACAATTTGTTATTGTGGTGGATGGGGCTTTTTGAGGGGTAATGCATGGTACAACATCTGTAGACTCATCTGGATAAAGTTAAATGTGACCTTAGAGCAGCTAAATGTAAAGGTTAAGATCAGTCACGACTTCAGCTTTTTGGTTTGCATCACACGGCTTGTGGTACTAACACATGGAATGGAATTAAACTAGTCCAAATTTCATCGATGGAACTCCAGGTACGATCTGCAGCTACCTAAGTATGAGCTTTATACAAAGTTCAGAGAATCCTTTGCTTCCCCCCCCCCTAATTATACTCCTGTCTACATATTCTCTTCTTTTTTGATCTTTTAGGGATGGAAGAATTTATTGTGGGTAAAAAATTATTCCATGTGTATGTAGACCTTTCCACAGAAATGATAGGTTTAATCCTCAGTGAAAGGTAACTAAAAACTGCACTTTAAATTAACCACCTGTCATAGTACCTATACTTTGGTACATCACTCACCTTCACGGTTTGTTAATGTTCTTTTCCTGTGGTTTAAGTGAAGCTGTAGTGGTGTCGAACACAATCCTTGATTTTTGTTTTTATTGTGTAACTTTGCATTTTCTCCCGGAATTATCCCCATTTTCTGCAAATAATTTGTTGACTAGCTAAATAAATTCATTCTGCTATTGACATTGTTCACTCCCTGTAAGCCCTGCTTATGCCTCTTGGCGGACCCTGCCCTGATTAAATCCGATTGTTTTTCCTTAAATGGTATCTTTTCTTCTTATAAGTACATTTTAATCTTCATTCTTTCAATTTTAGAAATGTGATTCTTTAAATGGCAGTTGGAAACTGCTACAGCAGAGGATTAAGGCTCTTGGCAATACCTCTTTAAAAAAAACGCATCACGATTCCTACCTCATGGGTGATGTGGAAATGGAATCTGGTTTATTTTAGGTTGCCTAGTCTGCAGATACAGGACAGTTGTTCCAGTACCTGAACTCGGAAAATAATGATTTGTTGCCTGCCCAAGAGACATGCAAATGAGATTTTATCAATTGCACCGAAAGAGTGTTTTTTTTTTTCACAGGACTGAAATGGTGTTCTTTTTTTAATGCAACTTTTCTTATGAGAAGTAGAAAATAAAATTGTTTTATATGTTAATAAAATGCTAAAACATCAACCTGAGTTATATTATTTCATAAAACCTTATATAAACTGTCATACTTTGATCAAACTTGGTGTATCAAATGATTTTTCCAAGAATGAATGGAGAAAAGAATATCCACCATTGAATTAAAGAAACTTGTCTTTACATCAATTTTATCTGAAGCGTTTACCACTTGTTGCGATTTGATTGTCATTTAGTTTAGATGCTGACAAACTCTGCATGGGGTGACTTGAATACATCATGTTTTAGTGATTGTGCGCATGGTGAAGACTTAAAGATTACCAAATTCCTTTGGGGTGAATCATGTGTCTTCGGCAAACATGAAATAGTTTTTAGAAACACAGCACAATTGTGAAGCCTCATTCCATGTTCCCAAGCAAACATTAATACCATATAAGAAAGCATTGATGAAAATCAAGAGACCTCTTATACACATGAGGGCATTACTCTGAATGTAGTATGGAAAATTAACTATTTGGATTCTCTTCCCCACACAATCCAATTAACCTTTAGAGTGCAGTGCTCAAATTTTTTTACTTGTCTCTCGGAATAGTAGCAATAGTGTTGTTCAAATGCTGCTCAATGGAAATTGATGAAAAAGGTTCTAATATTTTTAGGAACTCTTGGGGGGTTTCCTGTCGATAGATAGCATGGAATTTCAACCTATTAAGGTGTAAAGGGGAGAGTCCAAAGGACATATGACTCCAAGATAGTTGCAATTAGAGGACCAGGGTATCAGATTTCCATAAAAAATAGGGTCAGGAATATCTAGTAAAAAGTATAACTTGGCATTTATGAACATTAATTTTAATTTCCCAAGCAGTAAGCCAAGTTTCAAGGGAGTAAGATCATGGTTTCTGGCTAACCCAGCTGTATCATCTGCTAACATGCAAAACAGATCATTGATTCCGTGGTATGTCGTTCACAAGAACTAATGGTGGGAAACAAGGCATTAGGGCAGTATTGCCAACTCAGACGACTGAAAAACCTAATACCCCTAAAATAAACGCATTTTAGAATTCCGATTCTTGTAAAAAAAAAAATGCAGAAATGAATAATTTGATTTTCTAAATGGAATTTTTAAAGTTTTATTAGCTAGAAAAACAAAATTTTTGAATACAAATTGTTAGATTTAAACTTATGCAATAGCTTTAAAAACTGCTACATGCAGATTTTCATTTTATGATAAAAATCTTGCATGTTTTTCAATAAAAAATAAGTTTTAACTAATTTTACAGGGCTTATAGGCCTCTACACATTGTCAATACATAAAATAAGCTTCATGTTCATATCTTGTCAACTAAATGAAACTGATTACTATTTTAGGAAAAATTAGGTTATTAAATCTAGGCCTCAAACGAATACTTACTCAATTTAATATTTTCATTTGGCAGTATGATTTTGTCTTATGGTTTATATTCTCACAACACTCATGTCTTGCGATAATAAATTAATTGATGGTGTGTAGTCAAAGCTTCCCGGAAAAAATTGTTCTTGAGTACTTACGTTATACCACAACATTGGTAAACATGTATTAATTATGGTTCCCACATTCTAATCGACATGTTTTATTTGTTTAGTATACACATATGAATACGAAATCATGTCGATTGCAATGACGGAACCGTAGTCACGCATTAAACGTAAATAAACAGAATACTTACTTCACTTCACTTCGATTCAGTACACAGGAACAAAATAAACAAATGGTACATAAAAACCTTTATTTTTAATTAAGCATAATTCAACCTACACAATAATTTTTTTTTTTCAGTACGCAATTCATTTTTATTATTCAAACTTTAGAAAACTTTTCCTCCACAAATCCAAACAATTAACGACGGCGAATTTTTTTTTTCAAATTTAGAAACTTACAATCAATTTCTTTCATAAATTATCTTTTAAAAAATGAATGTACTCGTCGTTTTTAAAAAAGTTTTAAAAGGAGGGGAGGGGGGCGTACTCTTAAACATATGGCGATAATTGGTAATATTTACGGTAACTGTTGCAGTCATAACAGCTCATTTGTACTGTGTGTAAGCCGACCAACCGGTATAGTGGTTAAGGTGTTAGCCTCTAGATCGGAAGGTTCCGGGTTCGGGCATGGATGTTTGTAAACATATGGTGTAGAGGCGGCTGGTGCCCGTTAAATCTGTCGTGGCCGAAAGTTCTCACGTTGGGTTGGCGTGGAAGTTTGGAGAGTGGGGTGCCAGCTCAGGTGTTGCTTCGTCATCTGACCGTGGTTCAAAATAACGAGGTGTTGTCCTCGGATCTTTCCCTTAAGGGACTGATCCAGGATCGTCGTCAATAGCCCGTTGTATTGCTTTAGTACGACGTTAACTAAAATTACCATTACACGGACCGTCGTCAACAGCCCGTTATGTTTCTCTAGTACGAAGTCAACTAAAATTACCATTATTGTGTGTAGTAAAAAATATAGAAGGGCAAACTATTAATATATTCGATTTATTCCTTAGGATTGATCCCAGACCGTGGTCAGTAGCGAGTTGTATTGCTCTGGTACAACGTTAATTAAAAACAAATCATGAAAACAAAACTATATAGAAGTAAAACCCCACACACTATATCACAAACAGTCAGTCAGAAATGTGTTGAATGAAGTACCTTAAAATATTAGTGTGTGCACATCAGTACAATGCGAATATACATGCTATTTGGTCAATTTGCACCAGGATAGTTTTTTATACAAAAGAGAAATACACTCAGGGTAGTCACCTGAATCGAACCTGTGCTGTTCATGACTCTCAGGCAACTGGTGCAGGGTAGAGTGCCAGCCTAAAACTCTCCTACCACCGAATTGAATTTGATATTCTGACTGAATTATTTGGTTTAAACTGTAATTATTCTGACCTGACCAATAATATTCATGATAGTTTCACAACTTTACATTTTGTTTACCAACATGTTCCCCTTTAGTGCGTCTCTCATTGAATGTGTCCATCAGTTTACGCAGTGTAGTTTGACACAGTCTCACAATGTCCGACTTACAAGTCTCAACAATGTCCGAAATGTTTACTCCTTGCGTTTAGCTCCAAATGTCCTTCTAGTCGGGTAGACATTCAAGAGTTCAACAGACAGCACCATCTGACTCTTTACAGCCTTTGAATGCAATGCCAGGGTTACTTGTAAATTTGCATACTGTTATCCCATGACATTTGGCACATTAGTGTAATTTTGCTGTAAATGCTTGGAATTTATACGAAGATGACAGGGAAGCAGAAACTAGGAGAAATTTCACGTTGCCGCTAAGAGATCAGTCTAGTATTCCATATGCGGCACTCAGAATTAATAATACAAAGGTTTCGGTGCAGCCATACGACGGATCAAAATAAAGCGTGCAAAGATTTTGCAAATGAGACTACACAAAAAAGTAGCTGCCGGGATTATTAAAAAGCAGAGTAATGAAAACAATAAATTTGTGTATACCAAGTTTGCAATTTTTTTCATATTATCTCTTACCTAAAAAATATTTATAATTTGTTCCATCTTTCTATGTATAAGGCATCTTTCTAGTATTAATATAATATTGGTAATTTGTAATTAACGTCGTACTAGAGCAGTACAACGGGCTATTAACGACGGTCCGGGATAAATCCCTTCAGGGAAAGATCCGAGGACAACACCTCGTTATTTTGAACCATGGTCAGATGACGAAGCAACACCTGAGCTGGCACCCCACTCTCCAAACTCCCACACCAACCCAACGTGAGGACCTTCAGCCACGACAGATTTAAGGTGCACCAGCCGCCTCTACGCCATACGCTCACAAACATCCATGCCCGGACCTGGATTCGAACCAGGAAATTTACGGCTAACACCTTGAGAGAGAGAGAGAGCTAACACCTTGACAACTTTAATATAACATACAACGATATCTGCACTTGTTGCTGAAATGCGTTCGTACAGGGATGTGAATCTGTTGCTCGAGAAGTGAAGTACGTATTTACACACAGAAAGATTTTAATCCTTTAAATTTTAAGGATTGAAATGGAGTCTTGAAAATGCAAAGCAGAACTTTCGAAAGTAGTAAAACACGAAACAAAAAGAAAATATTAGAATTGCTTATTATAAAGATTTATGTGCAAAATTTGAATGTTTTTGTGCTACTGTAGAAAAAATTTCCTTTGTGTCTGTCTTGTACTTTTTTTTCACAAACACACTAAAATACAAAATAAATAATAGATATTGATACAGAATACAACTTGTCCCCGATATTAATAATTTGAGAATCTTCACCCATCATGTGGTAGGACCGCGGTGGCCCGTTTGGAACAGTAACGGATTAGAAACCGGAGGGTTATGAGTTGGAATCCAACAAACACCGTAGTGTACAAAGCAGACTGGTGCACGTTAAATCCGTTGTAGCTTCAAATGTCCTCACGTTGGCGTGGAAGTTTGGAGAGTAGTGTGCCAGCTCAGGTGTTGACTCGTCATCTGACCGTGGTTCAAAATTACGTGGTGTGGTCCTTGGGATTGTTCCCGGATAAAGGTAAAGTTTATAAGTGGCCAGTGAATTTGTTTTATTCAGTGGCCATTTACAAGCGTTCACATATTTTGTTCAATACTCACACACCGTTATGAATGCAATAAAATGTCCCAAATCCGGACGTTTTGCTAACCAGCGTTTTTTTCTCACTTTTCTAAGAAATTATTCCGATTTATATATCTGCTATTTCAGTATTGAAAACGTGTTCCGGGCGTAAATAACGAGCGGGGTTGGGTGGGGTCAAACCAGGCATGAAAAATATGACAAAAAAAAAACTGGAAATGATCCGAAATAGTCCGAAAATGCAGATGTCCGGAGGATTCCGGATTTGGGACTTTGTCCTGTATATATATCAAATTAAGATTTTCTCACCTCGCAAAATACCAGTACTACTTAAATACCAAAGGTCACGTGCACACGTAAGTACTAATCTTCAAGCTTCTTTCCCTAAATTCCACTTCAATCGTCTGTATTTTTTTCCTAAATTCCAAATACTTTCCATGCTTATGTTCCCGTGCTTTTTTTATCTTTCAAATAAAATTTTTAACGGTCCTCAGAAGAAAAAAAAAAAACGTAAAATCGAAGAAAAATCGTAAATCGACCCCATATGAACTAATATTTTTATGTCCACTCTCTAAACCTCCAACAAACCACGGCAACTTGAGAACATATGAGGCTACGACGAATCGAACGTGCACCAGTCCCCTTATACACGACAGTCTTTGGCTGAATTCCTACCTATTATATCGTAGGTAGGTATTTTAATAAACGTCGTACTGGAACAACACAACCGGCTATTGACAACGGTCCGGGGTCAATCCCAACGGGAATGATCCGAGGACACCACGGTCAGATGACAAGGCAACACTTGAACTGGCATACCACTCTCCAAACTTTCACACCACGCCAACGTGATGACATTTGAGGCCACGACAGATTTAACGTGCACCAGCCCCCTTTTCACACGACGGTGTTTGTTGGATTCGAACTTGCAACCCTCCTATTGCTAATCTGTTACTCTACCAACAGGGCCCCATTGTCACATGGAATGTTTAAAACAAAAACCTATGCAGATCAACAGTCCGTTATTAAAAGATAATTCATTAAATATTAAAAGTTTGTGTGTAAAAACACAAAAAATGTGTGATAGACTATTTTTAAATTTTGGAATATGTATGTACACTTAGAGCTTAAATTCTAGTAACAATATGCACTATACTGTACTTAATGGAAATTCGAAATTGTTAATTTTTGTAAAATAAAATACATGTATGTACGTTGTATTTCCATTTCGTAAACGAGCATTTTTTTAATCATTCCTTTATATGTAATGGATGAGGATGGTTCATTATTTAAGGTTTTCGTGTTATGTGAATTCGATAACCTTCCCGAACCCGACTCGGATAGTTAATCGAAGTTTCACTGAACAATTTTCCTGATGAACAGAGTATGAGAAAAGTTCTTTTATCGCATTCGAATAAAATGATATGCAAGTAATTTGAATAAATAGCATGTCTCTTGTTCAGAGTTACTTACAAGTGAAAAATCACAAAATATAGTCTTTTGAAATAAAAAATCACTCTATTTAGATCTTAATTTTAATCGGCATATCTTGTAACAATCTAATAAATTATTATATTGAGTAGGATTTAATGAGACAAAATTTAACAAAATGGTCTATTTTAATATTAATAGAAACAGATGTATTCAATTTGTGGACTTTCTAGATATTTAATTATACATCAAAAACAAACTGCTGATCGCAGATCAAATAATCTCACCACTAAAATACTAAGATTACACTTCACAAACATAATTAAATGATATTGTGTAAAAATTGAAAATCGAAGCTGAAACAAAATTTTTCTTACATCTGTAACGCTTAAATTTTTTTCACAAAGTTATGTAGTCTATATCTTATATCTATGATAATTGCAAATTTGAAGGAGATTGTACTTTTTAGTTTCATCCAATCTTTGATCAGAATACGTTTTAAAACAAATTAACTTTTACTAATTCTTCCACTTTCATTAGAAAGTCCGTCAAATCCATCAGCTCCCCTCCTCGACTGTACATGATTCAAGAAATTATAAACACACACAACATTCAACCCTACATTCCCACAGAGATTTTTTCAAATCAGCAAAATACTTGCGGGTTACGGTTTGTGCTGCTTCAAAACGTCACTCTGCGCATTTTCTTTCGCGCAGATCACTCTTCCAGAGTTACGGTTCGGTCTGTTTAAAAATGTCACTGCGCAGTTAGTTCGCCCAGAAAACTTTCCCATAGTGTTACGGTTCGGTCTGTTTCCCTGACACCCCTTCAAAATAACGCGTATAAGAGAAATGGATCCTTCCATGCGCGGCTAGGGTGCGCAGAAAATTTCCCCATAGTGTTACGGTTACAGGCGCCTCAATCCCATGATAGTACTTTACGCAAGTCCAACTTGATTGGCTAATCGGATCACATGACCTAGATACGTATGTCATCAAGGTTTATAGTTGTTGGCGATTTATCTCTTCCCTTCTGCTTTCTTCTTTTCTTTTCAGATCCATGGCTATGGGTGGGTAGATGTGGGAGCCGAAAATTGTATCATTTTATTATATATGTTAATAATTATATAAGTTAGTGTTTTATGTATGCTTTTTGTTACATCAGAATGGTCCTAAGCCAGGGGGTGGATACGACACCATCATCCTAAAGCAAAGGGGACGGCAGAGGGGCGGAAAAATATCAGCTGGTAGTGAGTTCAGGTGTGGTTCTTAGATTATTTATGTAAAATCAACGGAAGCTTGAACAAATATGAAAAGGGTATTAAAAATTAGGAAAAGTAAATTAGAATGAAAAGGAATTAAATTGGAATTTTTTTAAAATAATTTGGAGGATCTAAAAATTCTTCCGCCAGCTGGGTTCGAACTCGGGAAGTCATCCTCCGCTGCCGACGCTAATCTGAAGGTGGGTGACTTTAGCCATTAGGCCATCGTTACTTCACGACAAGAAGCTCTTTAAAGTATAAGTACCCTTAATATAAGTTGGCAAGAAATACTACTAACAACAACCATACAACATATATATATGAGGAGCAAATCAGAGTCAACTTGTCGGACACTTACGCTGTACGCTGAGGAGCTAGTGTATGTATTGTATTTCTACGAAACAACGCGCATATTCAAAATCAAATGGTTACTGCAACAATCAGATTGGCAAGATATCCAAGTGAAGCCAATCCCGTGAAACTAGCCAATCAAATTAGACTTGCGTAAAGTACTATCATGGGATTGAGCCGCTTCTGTTACGGTTTGGGTTTGACTGTCGAGTCCTCTCCACACCAATTCTATCTTTATTTCACGGCTATGGGTAGAATCGATCCGAACGTGTAGCACTTCCTTACCTCTCAGAAGAAGGAAAAAAACCGTTCCTCTTCTTTCGTACACACGACCACTTCAACCTCCGAATGAGTTGAGTTGTTATCGAATTTCTCAGAAAACCGTTTGGACGTAATCAAATTAAAAGAAGAAAAGCTTCCCCCCTTGATCGAATTAGCAGGAACAAGCAACAAAAAATATTCCGCTCTCATCTACAATTATTTACAACCACGTTTGAGAACGATTTCGTTCGTTACAACCGAACAAAAGAAAATAATTAGCGAAAATGTCCTGTGCACTCTGGTGACTTCAGCGTCATCTGCTTTTTTCAATCCCCCCTCAGGACATGAAGATGCCATTTCGAATAAAAGAATCGAATCAAATTCTTTCGAACGTAAAAAGTGAAACAAAGAAGGAAAAACGTATGTTTCATTTCGAACTGTTTAACTGCAGGCGCTAAATGTTTTTCTCTGATCGGAGTTAAGATTCGAGTTTAAATAAGCCCTTTTCTTGGAATCAAGTCGGTCTGCCATTCAGAAATGAGCAAAAAACGAAACGTCTGACGTGTTTTATTCGCTGTGAAATTCGATTTGCCCTAGCAATCGAATTGGTGTGACAAATCCATCTGTCATTCAAACGACTCTTCCCTGTTGAGGTCGAAAGACAAATGCTACTTTCTGCGCTCCAGTTAACAATCGAAGTGTGTTCGCGAAGAGATATCTCATCCATTAAGATCTCAACAATTATGCTAACGGCAAGATATGTGGTCTTCAACATATTGACGATTTTGCTGTGATGACCTGATCAAGATCAGGTGAGTTTTGTCGTCATGACGAGTTACCTTGTTCATCAAGTTCATATTTTTCTTATGACCAGACACCTCGTGAAGATAAACCAGCCACCAGAAGAGTTAAACCTTTTTCATTCGCAAACATTCACAAGTTCTTTGAACCTACTCGTTTGACCAAGAATGAAACGAATAAAATATCTTACACGAAAACATTCCCATGCCCACTTATTTAAAACCGCACTGGAGCAACAGAATGGAATGACAGCAAAAAATGAACCATTGACGTGTTTTATCGCGGCGAAATTTCATTCGAATATCTTGAAATTCTCACAGTCGAATTGGAGTTTGCGAGGAGATTTTGTAACCTTTATTAAAACGATTGCTTCGTAGTTGTCGAGGCAAATTATATTTTCTCAGCTATAAAGCACCTCTCCACGTGGTTTCGACGACCGATCTCACCAATTTTACTAATGACGATCTATCTGCCACAGTCGTCCTTCATCGATTCGTTTTCGTACTCGCTACAGAAGTATTCAAACAAAGTGATAGGATAACAATATATATATTCTAACAAAGTTGTTCGGATACTTTGGAGATGATGTATCGCGTAGATGTTTTCGCCAAACAAGGCGATAAGAGAAAAATCGGTCAATCAGGCTCCATTTGCGCATTACAGTCACGTGACGACGAGTCGTAATGGTCGTCCTTTTTTCAAGCTCCTCTTAATGGCAATGCTCCGTCTATTGACGTGCATTTCAAGTCGACGTTACGAATATCCTTTGTCGACATGACGCTCTAAATACGGATTCTCTGATCAGGCCGATCTATTCAAGAATTCCTTAATATGAAAATTATTATTTGAATTCTGTTGTGTGGCAACACCAATCTATACAACGTATCTGGCAACAGCTATGTTCTGTTATGTTTGTTGATCTTGCTCATGTAGCTGTGTCCATGTGAACGGCGTGTGTCGCCAAGTCCCATCCATTTCCATCTATTTAATAAACACTATTTTCTAATTGAAGTCTTGATACTTAACCATAAAACTCCTTTCACGTGATCAACTGTCCATAACTAACCCTAGAAGTACTATTACTGCTATGTATTTGACATTACATCAGTCATAAAGTTCTGGGCTCTCTTCACCTGACGTTACACTGACATTACGATTTCATAAACCTCAAGCCCCTTGAGAACACTCTAGATTCCATCTCCATGTGGTTTTCAGTGGAAGACAACCTGGCGGGGTCAGAGACCATACAGAGATTTTTGAGATCCCTGAGGCCCTTTGATCATCAGAGAATCTGCAATCGCTGAGAGCGAGACGACACGCTCGCTCTACCGAAACCTTCTTGTCCCAAAATATCTACTAAGCTGTTGGATGTTAGAATAAATGTTATAAACCCAAAGATCTTGTTCTTTTACGCTACCATTTCATCCGGTACAAGGCTTCTTTTATCTTCAGGATGTTTCTTTTAATTCTGAAATCAAAACAGTTGTAACGCTTCAAACATGTCCCCAGTACTGCTCCGATTTTAACCCCCGAGTGGTTTACACGAAATATCTCGCAAATCAAGATCTGACCCATTTTGTTAATGACAAGATATTTCGTCATCACGATACTTCCGATTTTCTGATGATCAAGGGGCCAGTTTTCTTGTAATGTCGAGACATCTCTTCGACATAACCCCCAAGAGGGTTAAAGACACGTCACGTCAAAAGCAATTGAAGTAACGAAACAGTTGCAAGCGCTCCGGAATGCCCCATTCGTGTTCCGATTTAAAAGACGTTTCCGCACCAAAAAACGTCACGCGCTCGAGAGTGATCGAGAGTTCAATCCAATCAATTCTCGGGGCAGCTCAGAGGCACCACGTGCAGACGACAAATGGCTTTTGTTCTCTCTCAAATCGGTGACAAATTTCCGCATAAACGCCCATCGATATTCCAGAAAAGAACTCCCTCCCGAGCGTGCGAAAAAGGAAAAGTTGATTTTTCAGAACTGGTTCTGTGATGGATGGTCTAGTTTCGCCTTCCATTTTAAACAATTTTTCACGACGGCGTCTGGAACCGTTCAAAGTTGAGATGAAATAAGAGTGAACTTGTTTCCGCGTATTCCGTGGAGCAACAAGTCCAAAGAAATGTGACATTTTAAAGTTAACCCTCTCCAAGTTGTTTTTCGACAAGATGTCTCATCCATTCGGATCGGGTCAATTTTTCCAATGACGAGGTATTTCCTTATCACATTACATGGACAAAAATATTGGGTCACTGTATGTTTTTTTCAGAAAATGGTTTAGTATTCTAATTAGTAATGGGTAGGACCTTCCTACATTGTTCGCAATACAGCTGCAAAACGTTGAGGCATACTTTCCACTAGTTCTCTGTAGCGGCCGTATTCACAAGTCCGACTTAACTCGAGGATCAACGATAATCCGTGAGTTATCGAAAAAACCGTATTCACAAGTCTTGATCCGTTGTTTAAACTGCTGTTTGGGTGTTACATTTTGATCCTCCGAAATCGGCGAGTTAACTCGCGAGTAAGAGTTACGCATGCGCAGTACTATCTTTTTGAGAAGAAAAGCAAATGGATGATATATTTCATTCTATGCTAAATTACAGCATTCTTACGACGACAGGACTGGACCGTTCATAACAGAGCACTTGCTGCATAGCAGCTCATCTCCTCATCAGATTGCTTAAATGGAAAAATTAAAACATAATTTTATTGAAATTCAAAAGAAAAATGGAAATAAAGGTAGTTGCGTAAACGTAAACAAGCAGCTTGGCTAAAATATAGATGGCGGCACCTGCGTCCGCTAAGAGCGAAAGGTAGAATATGACCATGGCAGATGCAAATTCGTCGTAGAATAAAAATTATTCTGTTGATTTATTACAAATGAAAGAAAATTGACATTGCAAGTTACTTTTCACACTACCAACACACACCCATACTAACAAGTACAAAGATAATCGGATTACATTCATTTATCAAGACGTTGTGTACAATTCTGTCTTGCAAAATTTAGGTTTCCCTAAAAATCCAATTTGAACTTAAAACCTTTGCATTTCTTTTCCCAAACCCATATTAAAATGCTGTATGAGTTCTATTTATTCACAATTTGGAATGAATTCTACGGTGAAGTACGTGCTTGATCAGTATGAATGCAGATTTGGGTGTCGTAACCAATATAAACAATAGCACATGATCGTGAGGAGACGGTAGTAGCCGTTTGAGAATACCGTTCTTGAGAATCCTCGAGTTCTCGCGGATCCTCAGTTAACTCGAGACTAGTGAATATGGCCGTAAGTGTGGGAAGAGATAATGGGCGTGAGTGGCGGTGTGTCGTTCCCCAAGAGCTCGATCGGATTGGAGATCGAAACAAGCAAATTCACCTCATTTTCATGAAACCAGCACAGTTTTTGAGACGGAGCTCGATCCTATTGGAAGAGACAACCATCATCGCCGTAGTATTGCGTAGGCAAGGCCGAAGGATCCAGAACGTTCATGGTACATAAATCAATAATGGGCAGAGTCCTAACCAGGAAAAACAACCCCACACCAAGATAATTCCTGCTCCGAATTTCTGCAGTGTCCAAATATTTTTGTCTACAGAGTGCGGATTATTTAATGATGACAAGATCATGATGTGGTTGGCTCTTTTCAAATGACGAGATATCTCGTCCATCAAGAACTGGTGACTTTTAGCAATGACGATATACCCAGTCGAAACAACCACCAGGAGGGTGTTGACCTGCAGAAGGTCATGAAATTGCACAGGTATTTAATGTTGACTTTACTGACAAGTTTCTAAAGAATACGCGGTTCTTTCATCCTTTAAAAAAATTCTATTGGTTCTTTGCTTACGATAGAATCTTTCCTGGGAATTTATTTCTATTGGCATGCCTATCGGATTGGTAGTAGTTCTGTAGAGGAGATGGATAATTAACCTCGCACTGGAGTAACGCAACGGTCTATTGGGGAAGGACGGGGATGTGTTCGGAAAGGGAAAATCCAATGACACAGCCTCGTTATTTCGAACCCTGATCAGATGACGTGATAGACACCTGAGCTGGCACCCCAGTCTCCAAACTGCGACACCACGCCAAAGAGAGGACATATTTGAGGTTAAGACATATTTGACGTACGCAGCTCCCGTATGCTGATCCCTGATATCTTGGACTGCCTGCAGACCTCGCAGAATCAGATCACTATGCCTGTTAGGAATTGACTGGAATCTTAGTTCCGGGAACGCCGGCAGAGGGTGTACTCTTGCGCGTGCTTTTATCGAGAGCGCATGTCCTTGTGGTAATTGCGGAAACAAAGTAGTAGGCTAGTAACGCTGAATTGAGCTTGAGACCGGAATAGCGGGTTTTTTGTTGATTACCCCTCTGGACCGCTATTCACGGGATTTAACTCCTTTTGGGCATCCCACAACCCCTGATTTATCTTTACCTGTAGATATTGTACTTACAGCGTAATTAAAATGAATATTTTGATTGTGATCTTGAAAACTTGGATTTATTGCTCTCCCACTCTTGACACTTGTAAAACTTGGATTATTTGGAAAGTACTTGATCTGCATAAAATCAAAGCCTTGGATGAAAATAAACCCCCTTGGCTTGGTTGGTTGGTCACCGCAGGTGACCCCCCTCACCTTCCGACTTTAGTCAGGTTAAAGGGTTTACTGGTCACCCACGCAAAAATGGAGTGAACCCGTCAAAGGAAACCGGACTCATCTGGTCAACCCCGTGACGAAATTTCTAAAAATACGTTTGATACACATTTTACATGAGGGATACATCATTTTGATAATACTGATTCTATATCCTTTTGAAAATATAATGTTAAAAGATCCTTTTGATAGTACATTTAAGACATGGGCCGGTAGAGTCTGCAGGATTTTCCCTAACTATTTTGCATGAGATTTAATTTTAGTTTAGTTTTCTCAATTTTTAATTAAAATATCAGGTGCAGTCCTGCTTTTCATACTAGCCTCACGTACACAAAATTGATTAAACGAAGTAACAATCATTTTGGACTCTATCTAAATTATACTAATATTTAAATAGTAAACGATTAATTCCATTAATTATGTACAGCAAAAAGACAGAAACTAAAATTTAACAATAAAATACAAATGTACACAGTCTTCTGATTGTTAGTGGGTGATAATGTTAATGTTTTCCCACTAAGAATTTCATAACATTCATAATTTTTATTTGAGCCTGATTGTTGTTGATTGTGTTGGTGGCCCAAGCTTGGTATTGCGTTATTTACTGGTTTCTTGAGGTGATTGCTACATGTGAATGAACACTCAAACATGTAATAATCTGGAGTGCCAACCTCCCCACAGATGCATGGGTCGCTTTATTTTGAACCTGAACAGATAGCTGTGGAATGGGCCATGCCCAGTGTAGAAAACCCTTTCGCTTAAAGGGATATACGACACTAATATAAAATTAGAAAATGTGTGCAGATAGCTCTTTCCTCTAATCATTCAACTCGATCTTTGCCCGCCATCCATCCACTTTGCAGGTCAATTAAAGTGGTGTTTGGCAGAGCTTGGCCAACAACGGCCAAGCTGTGCCAAATGAAACCCCAAACCAGCATCTCAATTGGAATAACCGAAAGAAAAGGGGAAAGCCAGCGATCGTTATCGCAATTCCTTTCGCCCCGAACTGAAATTAATTTCTGATTTATATTAATGGGCCTCTGAGCCCCTCTTGATTAATGCCCCAACCACTGTCCAGTCGAAGTGACGGGCCGGGACTCAATTTCACGGGAACGGTCCGCGGAAAATGAATGGCCGAGTGTTGTACTGCGAGGAATGGCTCCGACGTTTCGACAGCAGTCATCGAAAGCTTTGGAAGTGATGGATAAAGAGCAGTCATTGAGCGGTCGGGTTTCGAGGTCGTATCCACTGGGAAACTTGTTTGCAATTGATAAACCTGGCAGAAAAGACGATTGCTTACTTTTTTTTTAATTTTTCAGCTGAGTTCAACACTTTTGGTGGTTTATCTTGGCGTCGAAAACTGCTCTGCAGAGGAGGTGCAGAAATCTATCACCCGTTCTGGGCTAGGAACGATTTGTTTTTCAAACTCGAATCTTTATTTTTGAATTGGAGCATTAGGGCAGTTTTGTGTCCACCTTGGATGAGTAGATCTTGGACGAGTAGATCTTGGGCGAGTAGACTTTGGGTGAGTAGACTTTGGGCGAGTAGACTTTGGGCGAGTAGAACTTGGGCGAGTAGAACTTGGACGAGTAGACTTCGGACGAGTAGACTTTGGGTGAGTAGAACTTGGACGAGTAGACCTTGGACGCGTAGGTCTTGGACGCGTAGACCTTGGACGCGTAGAAATTGGACGAGTAGATCTTGGATGCGTAGATCTTTGACGAGTAGATCATGAACGAGTAGAGCTTGGACGCGTAGATCTCGGACGCGTAGATATTGGACGAGTAGATCTTGGATGAGAGATCCGTTGAAACCACTTGAGGGGCTGAACTCGCCTTTTTATTTATTCATACTGTCTTACATATTAATCCATTTGCATGACAGTGAGGTTCTCTTGTCAACACAGGGAAGAATGGTTGGCAATGAGAGCGCTGGATCCTCAAGAAGGGACGTTGGCGGGGGTGTCCTTGAAAAGTCACCCGGGCCAGGAGGAGGAAAGGGGAGAGAGGAAAAAATAGATGGTTCGACTAGCGGAGACCGTGGAAGACGGATTGACGAGGGGCTCTCTGCTGCTACCCCCGTCCACAGTGGACGATCTGAACCAAGATGATTGATTAATTGAACAAGATGATTTTTATTGACTGTTCGTTCGGTGTGGACGGTCAACTGAGCAGTTTGAGCACGAGCAAAATGATCCGCTTCTTGTGGGTACAGCAAAGAAAAGGGAGTGTTTGTGCTCGCTTAATTTGGACGGCACTTTTTGGTTCACTCGTTCGCCGTACAATCAATCACCGGGGCCATCGTTAAGAAACGGATCAATGCTCAGAACAACATAGAAATAATTATTTTTCTTCGAATTTTAAAGTGATACTATTACTTAAGTAGTCTATTTGTATGCATTACTTTGCCATACATCGTTGAAGATTAAAACTTAGTTGTGAGAATGTAAAATGCTCATATTAATGTCAAAATTGATGTGTCCATTCATGTGTATTTAGACTAATAGCGGTATTGGGAAACTTTGCACTTTTAAATTTAAGATAAAGAGGTGGCTATTTATAAAATGTATTATGACTTTTTTGACCCCGATTGAAGATAATTTAAAATTGTCGGACGGCAATAGTAATGCGTTTTGCCGAAATAAGCGGAATTGAAAGAAACATTCAATAGTATGTAACAAAAAGAACGGGACATTTTAAACGTTTTACAACCCACCAGATGGATCGCGAGCACATGGAGCTGTCAAACCAGAGATGTTGATTCACCAAACCTGTCACCCCGGGGTTAATTAATCATCCATGTTCAGTTTGGTTCGTCCAGTGTGGACGGGGCTTAATATACATAGATGCTTCTGTAATGTATACGTATATGAATAGCCAAGAAATGTATTTGCATCTATTTATTGGACACGTGTTCTCCAGTAGATAACACGCACTCACCACTGACAAAAGAGACGGTGTGACAGGTTAATTCGCCAAGTAAAAAGTATTAGTGAAGGAGTAAAACAAGGGATTGGTTACAAGAGTACATGATGTCAGTACACACTTAAAAATGTGCTTCTGAAAAGTCTTAATTCAGTTCTTGGGGTTTTATGACGCCAAGTTGCACGTATTTGGCCAAGCAGCGCCAAACACAAGACAACGTCAAGTAAAAAAAGGTCGTGAATTGGTTAAAAGGATGAATTTGGGGGTAGAGTGCATTTTCAAACGTGCAGTTTCCAAAAATGCAATGACGCGACATTTGATATTTCAATGTCACATTTGGGCTATCACATGGAAACTAACAATTTTAAGTTACAAGTAAGAATTCTTTTACCTTGTGTCCTCTTAGGACAGTAAAAAAGTTTTAATAACTCAATTTCGATGCGACTAATGTAAAGTTATTTCACGAAATTGAGTAACTTTATAGTTATTTTCAGACCTGTAGTTTTTATTTACTCACAAAGTACTCTTCTTAACTATTCCACGTAAATTTTGCAATTTAAAAAAATAAAACGCGATTTCGTACGTTCTTAGTTTTTTGAGAGCTTTCTTCCTCTAACGAGTGAGAGAGAACAGTTTCCTAGAGGAGGGGGGGGGGGGTTGGACAACAGTTTCCTAGGGTAGAGTTTCCACTGGGTCGTATCCTCATCCGGAACTCTGGGGACAGCGATGGAAACATTCAAAACAATTCCGCATACGTGCCCAGCACACTCAAAACGTCAAAGTATGATTTCCGTCGTTTCGTTTTAAAAAGCAGCGAGGCGGAGGTCAGCGATGACTTTGAAACAAACTTCTCGGGAGATATGAAGAGGATGAAACAAAAATTACCAGAATCTCAATTCTGGGGAGGAAAAAAAAATCGCGCGTGCTTTGAATGAAACACTTTGTTTGGAAACGACCTGTATGCAATTCAGATGCTGGTTTCTGTTTAGGTAGGTAGGTAGGTAGGTATTTTTAATTAACGTCGCACTGGAGCAACCCGATGGTTTATGGGCGACGGTCTGGGATCCATCCGGAAGGAAAAGGTCCGAGGACAACACTAGCACCCCACTCTCCAAAAATTTCTACACCACGGCCATCGTAAGTACTCCACGACAGATTTACCGTACACCAGACCCACGAACACAGGTAATTTGGTAATTTTTAGTTAACGTCGTACTAGAGCAACACCACGGGCTATTGACGACGGTCCGGGATCAGTCCCTTAAGGGAAAGATCCTCGGACAACACCTCGTGATTTTGAACCACGGTCAGATGACGAAGCAACACCTGAGCTGGCACCCCACTCTCCAAACTTCCACACCAACCCAACGTAAGGACTTTCGGCCACGACAGATTTAAGGTGCACCGCCGCCTCTACACATACGATTACAAACATGCATGCCCGGACCCGGATTCGAACCAGGAACCTTCCGATCTAGAGGCTAACCCCTTCCCCACGTACACAGAGATCTTTGGTAGGACAGATTCGACACAGCCATCCACCGTTTGCGTATTCGCTCATCTTCCAACTGGGCTACCGTGGCCTCCTTGGTCAAAGAGAAATGGATCACTTTTGTTATAGACCAGGGGTTCCCAAAGTGGGTGCCACGTACAGAGATCAGAGGTGCCGCGAAGCGCCCATGAAATATAATCGAATTGATTGCTAAGCAAAAGGTGCTAGTGTACGCTGTGTAATTGTCTTCTAAGAAAGCTAATTTTTCGTAAAAATTGAAGATTTTTGATGAAAAAAAACCCCGACACAGTGCAAGAGTATATACACACACTACTGATCATGCATGAACGAGTGGTTACGAAGACAGCTAGTTGGATTTTGGCTTCATTTCAATAGAAGTTTAACGATGAAGAAATCGCGTCATCCGAGAGTATAAACCCGAGTAAGTTGAGGCGGCACCTAAAAAAAAAAAAAACGCATCCCCGTAGGGTCGACACACCACGCGAATATTTTAGCAGAAAAATGAAAGATTTGCTCCCACAAAAAATGTTTTCACTAAGCAAGCGTCAGTGCCAAACAATGCCTTGCTGGCGTCATTCAATTAAAGTATTTGTGTGAATTTCAAATACGAGTTATATTAATTATATTTGTCCTTACCACTTAACCTATTAGAATTCTCACCAGAGACCAGTCCCACTTTCCTCTCAGTCCTTCGTCTCTTTTGTCCAATAGGTCATATATCTTGCCCTTTAACTTCTGACCTCAGGACTCCCAGTAGGGACCTCCCACGACCCCTTTTACTCTCAAATCGCATGTAAGATGAAATTACCTCTTCGCTTGACTCCCGACCTCTACCAATGAAATTTCTTGCTAGATTCCCTGATCCAATAGCCTTTCTTTTAATTTTTATCCCTCTGGCGAGTTCATTGAGAACTATGCACTTTTTCCATGAGCCCCTTAGAATAGGAAGTCTGAGAACCGTTCCAACCTCCGTCTCCTCAACAATGTCCACGCCTTATAATGTTACTAGTATGTTATTGAAGTAATAAAGATTTTAATTTACAATTTCTGCCTCTCAAGTTATGGAACCAGCATTACATTTCACACCAATGGATCCTATTTTCATCTTGTAAGATCTTGCTACTACGTCACGACTGCAGCCTTATAATTTCTGTTATTATGATATATATATATATATATATATATATATACTAGCCAATGCGTGGCTAGCCCGGCGTTGCCCGTGGTTGTTGTTTCTAATCCCACTCATCTGACAGACGAACTCCAATAGGTTGTTGACATATAAAAAGTCACTTACAGTCAAAGGGTGTAATGTCCTGCTTTCTAAGTCACTGGAGGCTCAGGCGACGCCTGATCAGCATAACATTTCCTGCAGGTCTGGTAGGTTTTTGAACCGAAGGAAACTTATATGTCCACTTGCAAGTCTGGCCAAGGTGGTTTGCGTGTCACATTTGATCTTTAGTAGAGTACCAGGATTTTTTATGCAGTACCAGTGAGAGAGAGAGATGCGTGGGTGGAGTTCGCCATGAAGTAGTGAGTTTTTGTTTTACATTGGAGTAGATATGTTAGAGAAGTAGAAGTGATCGAGACACTCTTTGAACCCTCTTTTGCTAATCCATCTGCGATTTCATTGCCATGTATGTCCACATGCGATAGAATCCACTGAAGGTGTACGTCGTGATATTGAGAAAGGGATTTCAATTTTAGAAGTATAGCAATGCTAGTAATATCGCTTACTGAAATCCACTCATTCAGATGTTGTAGCGAGCTACGACTGTCTGACAAGATCCACAGTTCACTAAAGTCACTATCATAGGTTAAAACAGCAGCAAGCCCCTCATTAATTGCCAGTAGTTCACTTCGAAACACTGAGCAAGTATCAGGATTTCGCTGCTGAAGAGTAAAATCCTGAGTAGGAGACTTAATATAAATTCCACTTCCTGCAAGATTGTCTGTTCGGCTGCCGTCTGTGAAAACTTGTATGGCATCTTCAGGAATACCGTCATTAATTTCTAGGGCCATCTGTCGGAGATAGACATCAAGATGAGTGTTCTTATTTGCAGAGGAGTTAAGGTCAAAGTGGAAGGAAACTCTCGGTAGGCCCTCTGAGGGTTCAATACAGCTTCTTAAGGAAAGAGTTTCGACCTCGTGAGAAATTATGCCTTGGGTCTCCGCCAAACTAAAAGGGCTGTACTTTTTGAGTCTTTGGTTGTTTTGCCAGCCATGTAGAAACATGGAAGTACGATTTTGTGATGCATAGCTGTAGATTTTACTATAATATTTGACTAGATTTGCCTTTCTTCTTATATGTAGAGGTTGCAGATCAGACTCGTACAGGGCAATATCAGAAGGACAGCTATTTCTCAGCCCCAATATAATACGAGCAGCAGAAAGCTGAACGCGCTCCAGTTCGAGAAGATTTGTTTCGGAGGCACAGAAGTAGATTGGGAATCCGTATTCCAGAATAGGCCTGATAAGTGTGATATATGTAGTTCTCAGAGTATCGGCATCTGCCCCCCAATCTCTTCCCGCTATATATTTAAGAATAATGAGACGTTTTCGGGCTTTGGCCACAAGATGATCAATATGCCGATTGCAGGTAAACTCTGGATCAAGAATAAACCCTAAATACTTAGGATGTTTTTCCATATGTGAGTGGTTGTCCATTGAAAAGCAGTTTTGGTTTGTAGTTGTATAGATTCCTATTGGTGGTAAAAAAGGACACTATCGATTTCCCCGGGTTAAAAGACAATTTGTGAGTAAATGCATACCTCTCAAGAGTCACCAAAGTGTCATTAAGTATCCCTTCAATAACGGGTACCTCAGTTCCCGAACTCCATAAAACAATATCGTCGGCAAAGATACCGATGTCCACATCTTCTGGTATGCTTTTTTCCAAACCGGCAATAAAGAGGGAAAAAAGTGTGGGACTGAGGACTGATCCCTGAGGCACCCCCTGGCTGAGTCGGAAGGGGTCAGAGAAGGACTTATTGAACTTAACTCTAATAGTTCTAATAGTTAACTCCGGCGTTGCCCGTGGTGTAAGGTATTAATCGAGTGTAACATTTTCCGCAGATTTCAAATCCGCTGAAGATATACTCAATTATAAAATTATTTATTTAAAGAAAATCATATTTTTAGGTATCAATCTAAACTGAAATTTTCCGCAGATATCAAATCCGTTGAAATTTTTACTCTAGCTTCAACGGTCCAGGAGATAGAAAAAAGAACTGACTTCAGTTAAAAGATTTATCGTCTGGCTGGAAATTCATTCGTCCACGCAAAATCAAAGCGGAAATGAAAAAAAAAATAATTTTCTCCGTTGATGAAAAAAACTTGGAATAGTTCCAAACTCTGACTGCAAGGTCACACGAGTAGAAAAAGTTATCAGCGTTTGAAAAATCGATGGAGAAAAAACTACTAAATTCATTTAAAAATCTTCTAGATTGAATTTTAAAATTTCGCAGTAACCCAAAAATTGTAAAAATCTCGGACTACCTTTGTGCCAAATCTCATTGCTGTAAGTGCCATAGATCGTCAGGATTTTGCGGCCGCGAAACAAACAAACACTTCCTTTTATAATATTAGATATATGACGAGGGTGCCGTGAGAAAATCTTATTTCTTTTAAGGTTCCCACGGCTAGGATAAGTTTGGGAACCCCTGTTATAGACAAAAAGAAATGAATAAATACGAGTTGACAGTATGGAGAAAAATATCAGAACATCTTTACACACGAGTTTTGAAGAAGCAATAAATTAAAAAAAGGGTTTCCACTTTTTATACTGCTCGGGAGGGTTGCGCCCCTGCACCGAGACGGCGCCGCTCCATCGCACTCCTCATACCTCCACCAGATCCTCAATTCATCCGCGCACAAAACCACAGGTGAGAGTCGCCTGCAATCTCCACCGAGGTCCTTCCCTAAATAAGAGACCCTTCTCCACCCCATCTTCTGCCGTTGCCAAAAGACGGGAGAGTAAAAAGGGTTTCAAAAAGATCCGCGGGAAGGACACTCATTAACCCACCTTTTTTTAATGAAGCAGTTTTTTTTTATCTCTCCCTTATTTCTTTTAATACCGGCGCGGTGTTGATTTTGCGATTGCGAGAAGGGGGGGGGGGTGAATTCGAGCGTAATTAATCATATTCTAAGAATAGGAAGGATATGTGTTTTTTTACGTTCTTAACGAAGAATTCTAATGACGGCGGGTTTCGATAAGTTTCCTTCGCATCCACTTCCCCGTGCTGATAGGGTGAGTTGGTGGTTGGATCCACGAACCGCTGGAGCGACGCGACGGACTATAGGCGAAGCTGAGGGATCCACACTAGGGATGCGACAGCGATGTTTTTTTTTAAAAAACATCGATGTGTTGGAGCTGATGTCGCATTACTAGTTGCTAAACCAGTTTTTAAAAATGGGAAAAAAAGTTCAGATACACTGAATTTGAAAAACATCGATGGTTTGGGGGCGATGTATTATCAACATCGATGTTTTATATTTGAACATGGATGTTTTGCTGTGGATGTTGCATCGCTAGTCCATACTAGGGATGAGACATCCACAGCAAAACATCGATGTTGATAATACATCGCTCAAAAACCATCGATGCTTTTAAACAACTCTCATTGTTTTTAAACTTTCTTGTCAGCATTTCTTAAAACTGGTTTAGAAACCTCAAACATTGATGATCGTTAGTGGAGGAGGGGGAGTTTTAATATTTTCTTTGCCGTGTTTAATTTAAAAATAAGATTTTTTTTAACTGTCGAAACAAAGTAAAAGAAATTAATAAGAACAATTAACAAATATTTCATTTTTTAATTTGAATATGAAAGAAAATAATATTTACAACCATTTGACATATGTGCTACGTACTATAAGTATAATTAGGTAGGTATATAACAAAATAATTATAGTTAGTTATTATTAATTATTTATCAGCTTATGGGGGAAACACAACAAACATATTTTTTATTTTCTGTAAATACAAAATATTAGGGACTATAATTATTATGTGCCCCAATATTTGCTATTTGCAGTTTGTAAAAAAATAGGTTTGTTTACTTTCTCCACCTTAACTTCTTTTTTCACTCACTATCCCCCTAGTTAGGGCAAAAACTCTTTCTGATGGGACGGATGTCGCCATCACTGACAAATACTTAGTTGCACGGTAATTTTTCTTAATTTTTACTATGGAGCTTTTTTCGATCAAAAATAAACAGACAACGTAAAAACATCGGCTCCAATAAATCGATGGTAAATACTTCGATGTTTTGAAAACATCGACATCGATGTCGCATCCCTATTTTTCACACTCTTTACCCTTGGCCACTTAGGTCTATTAGTGTGTTCAATTTACTGATTATTAGGGCAACTTTTTTGTTGCAGTAAAAATGGGAAAAGTTGCATTTATTATTCCTTCAAGTTGCATTTATGGAAATAAAGTTGCATTTATTTTTGATACACTAAATTTTAAAATAAATTATTCGTAAGAAATGAAAAAATTCAAAATATATTGACAATTTGAGTCGTGTATAACAGTATTATAATACATTCTTAAATACAGAAGAACGTTGAATGGCCCGTAATTTCTTTAACAGTGAAAAGCTGCGCCAGCCGAATTCATATAATGTGCTGTATTGGATAGCAGAAGCTTCAAATTCTTTCATTCAACATTCAGATATTTTAAAACGTCATATCTACGAGGCGAACAACATATTGATGATCGACACTCACCTCGCAAACTCTGCAGTCGATTTCGCAAGTTTCCTCTGCATTTTCAAGAGTGCCAGCCAGTGTGTTAAAAGTACTACCATTTCACTTTCGTCTGTTAGGACGAATACCTTCTTTCCATGAACTTCTTGTTTGATCCGACATACTTTGGCATTCGCAAGATCAGACACGTGATCGAAGAGTTGGTTCAGAGGGCAAAAAATAAAATAGTAATTTCATATGAATTAATTTTAAGCTAAATTTTAAAAAGTTGCAGGTGATTGCATTTATGCAAAAAGTTGCATTTATGCAGAAAATTGCATTTATGTTGCGGTTATAACTCACTTACAGTACACTCCATGTAGGAGGAATTTTGGTTTTAATACTTTACATGCAACGTAGGTTTGGTTTAATACTTTAGGTAGGAATTTGGTTTAATACTTTACATGCAACTTTTTTCCCACGAAGTGGGAAAAAAGTTGCATTTGCTGCATAAAGTTGCCCTACTGATTATGAAAATTATGCTACTTGGTTATTTTTTTAATTTTCATAATGGTTTTTTTCATTTAAAAATAAAACATCGACACCATAAAAACATTGAAAAGTATAAACATCGATGTTAAAAAAACATCGGCTCCAATACATCGATGTTTTTTTATATAAAAAATCGATGTTTATGCAAACATTTTTTTAAATAAAACATCGATATCGATGTCACATCTCTAGTCGGTATCGAGGCGAAAGATCCGAGGACGACACCTCGTTATTATTTTGAAACAGATGACGAGGTCAACAACTGAGCTCTGCTCTACATCACACCGTCACGGGGAGAAGACATTTAAGATCTCTACAGATTCAACGTGAACTGGGATCCCCGATAGCGATTGCTTTACCATTGATACGCCTGGTTGTTTGTTTTGTGTCTGATTGGCCATGCTGCGCCAAACACAAGACAAGGGAAAATAAGTATTGGGAAACCAATGGGACGAAATCTGGAAAAGATAAGATCACTTAGTTGCGTATTTATCACGCCCCTGTGTTTGCTAAAGATCACAAGAGACAACCGTATTCACATGTACGAGTTAAAACGCGAATCAACGATAATCCCCGGGTTATCGAAAAAACCATATTCTCAATGCATGAGCCGAGGTTTAAACCACCGTTTCGGTGTTACATTTGGATCCTCCGAAATTAACTCTCGGTTGAGAGTTACGCATGCGCAGTACTATCGTTTTGCGAAGGAAGCGAGATATACGGTAAAGAAAACAAAATGGACGACACACTTCATACTGTGCTAAATTACAGCATTCAACTGATATCATATGAATCGGAACAAGTACGTGATTGCATTTTCGATGAAATAGATATGCCCAGATGGGTTCTGGTACGAACTCTATTGTGGCTCGCCAGAGTAGAAACCAACGAGAGAGCAAACGGAAGAAAATGACAATGGAAGATGCAAATTCGTCGTGAAATAAGAATTATTTTATTGATTTAACATACTGACAAGTACAAAGGTAATCGGATCATATTGATTTGTCAAGGTATTGTGTACCGAATTCTTTCTTTCTTAATTTAGGTTCCCATAAAAATCCAATTTGAAATTTAATAACTTTACATTTCTCTATTTTCAAACCCAAATTAAAATCGCAATTTGGAATCATTCTGCCATCACAGTACGTGTTTGACCTGTACGGGGAGCGATTTTCCAAACCCTCACAGATACTGCACCGCCAGGTGACAGGCGCGCTGGATGACGATTTGTTGCTGAACCAATTCAATTGACCGGTTATCTGGTTGCACTAGGACGGCGCTGAAGAAATCTCGCCGCTGTTCACATTCTGTGGTCACACATATTGTTGTTAGTGTTATCTTGACACGTGTGGAGCGCATAAGGGAAATAGAATTAATATTAAAAGATTTCAACGTAGTTTTACATATGGAAAATTTCATTATTCTTCGAAGGCAAATGAAAATGACGCTCTAAGGTTTTTGGAGGAATTTTCGAAGATAACGGATACTCTCTCTCTCTCTCTCTCTCATTGGATTACAAAAGATAAATCCCAATTGAAATATATTAGCATTTAAAGTTACTGCTTATTTAAAGATCCCATCGAGTTATTAAAGAAAATCTAAAAACGATCACACCGTAATATTAATTATTTAATAAGAACTAATCATATAATTAATTAATCCTAAATAATGATTAATTAATTGAAATATTCCATTGGATTAATCAATTTGAGCAGATATTACAGATAATTACTACTTCGCATTTAATGTTCATTGCTTTGTTAAACTAAGTTTCTAAAAAAAACCTGATTTAAACCAATAAAACCCCCGTTTAAATAAAAAATCAAATCTAATCCACGGTTTAAATCTTACCCGCGGATTAGCTGCTCTTTAGATTAACTCGAGACTAGTGAATATGGAGTAACAAGTTTTATCGACACCGGAGAGTGAAATACGCCCAGGGGGAATCGAACCTGCGCCACCTGGAAGTCACAGGAGAAGATTTGGACCCAATGACCCATTGGGTCGTTCAAGAATCGTATCAGTATGTATCACGATGAAATATTCTTTCGAACTTACCTAAAGACATGTGGCAAAGTGTAAGGATCACAGATGCAAAATGGAACACTGAAAAAGAAAAACTCGCATTAGAAAAGTGAACAGAACGTGACACAAGTTATTTTTAGTATACATTTAAATGGAAAAGCGCGTTCATTTCTGTAGAGAAGCACTCGAATAAACATTTAACTTTACAGACAAGAAAAGAGTAGAACTTGTACATTTCTATACAAGACAGAGTGATAACCTTTACTATGCGCCAGTTAAATAATTGTTACCACTAAAATTTCGTTTACACCAGCGGCATGGTATAGATATGTGTGGACGTTATCCCCCTTTTAAGTGACCACTGGATCACCCTTCACGAGGTGTCACCGACTGACCTCCTAGAGGATCCCTCCTTTTGTTCGGTGCCCCTTTACCCTGTTGAGGTGTGAACGCTTTGGAAAAAGCAGGAAATCGCTCCGGTGATATCTCTTCTCACGCCAAACGATACGTCACAAAATACTACGAAAGGAAAGTGTCAGTCCTAAAGGCCACTCCCGGCCCCATTGCTCCAGTTTGTTAATTAGGTAAGTGGGCTCGGAGAGTCGGGCCAAAGATACGTTCTGTGAGACGATTGAAAAAAAATCTAAGCGCCTCAGCGCAAAGGTTGAGTAATTGCTCGAGGTAGGCATTTTAATTAATGTCGTACTTGAGCAACACTACGGGCTATTGAAGACGATCTGGGATCGATCCCAAAGGGAAAGATCCGAGGGCAACTCCGCGTCATTTTGAACCAAGATCAGATAACAATCCCTAAATTGCCACCCCAGTCTCCAAACCTTCACACCAGGCTAACAGGAGGACATTGGAGGTTACGACAGATTTAACGTGCACCAACCCCCATTGTACACAAAGGTCTTTGGCTGGATACGAACTTGCAACCCTAGTAAATTGCTCGAACTCTGTTTTGAAGGACTAGAGTAGCAAACGGGCACACACACAACCAACTATTTTACACAATTTCACCCCCGGCCTCTAATTTTTGTTAATATCTTTTCAAATAAAATATTTTCATGCGCTATTCAACACTTTCAATTCAAGACTTTCAATCAAATACGTAGTGAAAAACCTATGAAATTCCTTAACCCTCCTGGAGGTCGTCTTGACGAGGTTTCTCGTCATTTGTAGAACCATCTAGACCGACGAGATACTACCCTACAATAATGGACCTGACGCCAGCGGATTTGCATAAAATGAGACTGCTAGTTTGGGGGTGTTTTTCGTGGGATGGCCTAGGACCTTTCCCTTTTACCATCCCATCTTGCTGTCCGGTCCATTATTGTAGGGTAGTGTATCTCGTCATTAGCTAAATGGGTCAGACCCTAATAGACGAGATACCTCGTCCAAACCACTTAAAGTAAAATACTACAAGAGCTCAAAACCTATTCAATTCTTTAACATTTAACTGCTGTCACGGGTCTCACAGACCCCGAGTCATTTTTGACAGGTCGTTTCCAACCCTTAAAGTGAATATTGGTCCCTGTCCTATTCAGTACCTTCCTACTACGTCTACCAGAAGCCACATTACAAGACTGGTTGGCTGCTCCAACTATTTCGTGTTTCATTTTTAATAGGAGACGAAATATTCTTGCTCCCTATTTCTTATGGTAATATAATCCCTTGGTTCTCCTAATTGTACTTATATCGGAGTTATTTTAGACTCCCATATAAGATGGAAAAACCACTTCTCCTCCATTAGGAATGAAGTCATTGCTGCTAGTTCCATTCTTTACCCATTAATGAGTCGAAATTCTAAACTTTTAATTCACACTAAACTGCTCCTTTACAAAACCATGATTACACCAAAGATCAGCTACTCTTGTCTGGGGATATGCAGCGAGAAATAACCCGCAAAAATTAGAAGCTATTCGAAATTCAAGTATTCGTCTTATCAGCGGTTATTCCTGGTGTACTACCTAAACAATAAAATACGCGAAGACATCTAGAAATGACTGAACTTAAAAAATTCTTCAGTAAACTCGTCATTAAATTCGACGCTAATCTTGAAATGATAGATAATCCCGCAATTCAGTGTATCTCCAGATACGTCTTTCGCCAACCAAAGTACAGTAAACGGCCAGGGCTATTCTAAGTATTTAATCTTAAATTGTTTTCTTTTTTTCATTTCTTATTTAATTTAAATTTTATTTTATGTTTTATTTACTCTCGCTTTAAATCTGTCATCTTTGCACCTTCTGTTCAGTACTAACTGGGGGGGCTCGCCTATGACTCTGCCTTATCATTTAACCAGTCATCCTCATTTGACCACCACTTCGACACTTGTCATCCTATTTAAACTACGTTGAACTCCGTTCAGCTACAGATTATTTTCAGAAGGAGATAGAAGATCTTCGGCCCAAGTTCTCCTTCTTTCTTTCACGTAAAGGAAATTGGTAGTTCGAGTCGAGTACACCAATCGTAGTTTTGACGCGAGGACTCGGGCTTTATGTTGGTTCGTGGAATGAATGACGTCGGCACATTTAAAAATAAAAAAATATTACAATTTTCTTAATAAAGTTTTCATGAGAAAATCTAGTCACCACAGATTATCATGATTGCCACGATTTGACGCCAAAACTTCGAAATTGGCATCCCTTGGAAATTTTTCTCCCCGAAGGAAAGACCACAGGTGCCCGTATCCTAGATGTGTATCCTCGCGAACCTGAGTAATATTTTCTTTTCTCGTGGGAATTACTGTCTTCGCTAAAGACAAGGATCACGCTTCAAGCAATCTTTCTTCTTTCATACCACAACTCTGTTCAACAATCCCTTTTCCCCTTCACAATCTTTACTAGACGGCGTCTTGTGTTTGGCGCAGTTTGGCCCTGGTGCCAACACAACCAATCAACCCTAAGAAAAATCCGAAAAAACATTTTTTACATCCGCAATTAGGCTTTTTGACTTCGTCGATAAAAAAAACTGACGCGATTCTTTCTTGGCGCGATTCTTATACCTATCAAAGTACAACTGCTGTACTGGCCGCAGGGCCACCCATACATTTCTCGGGTCCCTCGACAAAATTTTCGCACAGGCCCCTAAGTATTTTTCCTTGTGTAGGAAGTTTTTATTTTTTTAAGAATCCATATATTTACAAATACCCAACTTAGGAAATGTACAAGCAAACCCACAGTAAATTAATAATAAACTGATAAGTAATTATGGAATTAAATATGTATATATGTTATACGCCTAAAGCCCGAAGTGTGGCCACTTTGCGATCGTGTAGGACTTTGATAAGGATAATAAAGTATAATCAGAAAACTATAGTAAATATCTCTATAGAAAGATTGTAAGAAACCCATGTAAAAACATACCTTGGACGCTAAAGACTAGTCAAAACACCGAAAACTTTTGCAGTACTGTATAGGGAGAAGAAAATCTTCTATTCGAATTAATGAATTTATCGATGCCGTCAAAAAAGGAAGCTCATTTTGCACACCTGTTCATGCTCAAATGAAAATATTATAAGATGATTCAAATTTTTCTTGCCCGAAGTAGATAGTAATTGATTTTTGACTATAGATAGTTTACTGAATCCTTTCACCAGAAGTCACAGTGATGGGAAGAGAAAACAAAATTCTTAAAGCTATGCACAGCTCTGGGAAAATTAGATTGCAATTTTAATCTACAGATATCATTTAAAGGGAGAGTGGAAGGCCTTTATTTTCTAACTTAGCTTAATGTAAAAAAGTAGCTTCGCGAACGGTCTCGTACATCTGAATTTCATTGATAAGATTGTGGCTTAAATCATCTGGATAGCTTTCAATTCATTTTTTAAGTGCGTTGTTGTTGTCATTAGAATTATAATTTATTTTTAATTATTAGAATTATAATTATAATTTTTAATATGGCTTCGAATGTATTGCATATGTTTTTTTATTTGCTCATACCTTGATTTTAACTGAGAAACTATTTTATTGATTACTATATCAAAAACTGAACTTTTGAATTTTGTTTCTTCGGTTTCTAATACTTCAGGCATTTCTCTTTCCACTGAAAAAGCTTCCTTTATCGAAAAAAAAGCTTCCTTTTCCGTCCTCTTTTTTTGGGAAATTCTGCATCTATACCTATAATAGAAGCTGTCTCTTTAGCTCTATTTATACAGGCCATTGATTTCTTAAATCTTTTTCTATTGTTTCAGTTAATTCTTTAATGTTATTAATTTCGATATCAAGGGAGATATATTATGATTGAAGGATTAAAAAAAAATATTTCTTGTATTAATTTGCTCTAGTATGTCCTTACAAATATTTAACTGAATTAAAGTTTCAAATTTTGAAAAATAATTGAGGAATCCATTTATTTTCCCGCCGTTTTCTCTTACGATAAACTACTGATTTTTTACATCTTGATGGGCCTTTAAAACATCGGGCAGTTTTTCAGATATAGGTTTCACTGCATCAATTCTTGCACTCCATCTTGCCAAATACCAGAAATAGACCAGGGTCGATAATTTTTAAAATGGTAAAAAGTGAAAAAAAATTATAGTAGGATGAAACCCGTTAAAAAAGGACGAGAATATAACAAAAATGAAAGGAAAAATAATTTACGGGCGATCTGAGGTCGGGAAGTGGAAGGGGTGAGTTTTTAAGGGTAAAAAACGGTGTATCTCAATTTCCGGCAAAACTACAAGTCCTATGGAAAAAAATTAAATGACAAAGTTGTAGGCAATAAAGAGACCTACAACTTTTGTTATAACACTTTTTTCACATAACCTCAAAATTTATGTGAAAAATTCAAATAATTAAGTTTTTAGTTTTATCTTATGCAAAAAAAAATTTTTTTTTCACGAAATTTTGTGAAAACTTACTTTTTTATGTCTTATAGACACTGTAATTTTTTTTATTTGAAATATTTATTTTTTCACCTTATATTGACTTAATATCGAAAAAACACCCTAATTTTCAATCGAAAATTCTCGCGTCAAAATATCAGCTTTTTAAAAAAAGTTGGGGAGTTTTTTGTTCGTTGAAATCTCTTCTTTCTGATAATGTAAAAAAATATATACATTACTATGGTAAATGTTCGCAGAAAATGCAAAGAAAAGAAAAAAACTCGAATCCGAAATTTTTTTTTTTAATCACTATGTACAATTTTGAACTATTTAGTAAAATTTACACTTTAATTACTTGAAAAAAGTAAGATTCTATGTTACATTGATAAACAAAAAAATTACAAATCCATAAATCATAAAGATTGCAAGAAACATGCGAAAATAGTTGTTCTAAATATTAAAGATAGGATTTAAAGGGGGATTTCAATTAAAAAATGTGATTGCTGCAATTTTTTTAGTCATAAAGTTGATTTATTAAATTCTAATTACATTTATGTCATAGAAAATCTCATAATATATGAATAGAAATGTAAATCGTACTATTGAATTTAGATACTTTATACTGATTATTATTATTCATAATAATATTTTAAAATGCATTAATCTTCATATTTATAGTTCTTATCTTGAACCCTAATCACTTATCCATTACTTTTTGTCTCTTCGGTGGCATTTCTTCATCGTTAGATTCGACAAACCTTCCCGATTCTAGTAGATCTTCGAAATCTTCAAGACCATCACCGTCTTCGTATCCAATATTATTTTTAGTCTGAATTGGTCCTTCATCCACAATTTCATCTGAATCACTAACTTCCTCGTAGGTTTTTTCTTCCACATTGGTGCATTTGTCAGAACCATGACAATTTGAGCATACATGTTGTTTACTGCTCTGTACCTCGAATTCTGGCTAACGGTTTTTACAGCTGCTACGAAATAACAGGTAGAAAGACCTAGACCCGCCTAGCCCCTTCCCCACTTCTCTATGAAATACCTTTTGATGGGCTAAAATTATCACTAGGTAACTCAGGTATATAAGTTATCTTAAAATAGCAATAAATAAGCATCTATGCACATAATATATTCTACAACTTTCTCAAAATATTGTAGATGTCTTATTAAATATTAACTTATTTGGTTGTTAATTATAGTAGTATATTTCGATTTGTATTTTTTTGTTTATCAATGTAACATAGAATCTTATGTTTTTCAAGTAATTAAAGTGTAAATTTTACTAAATAGCTCAAAATTGTACATAGTGATAAAAAAAAAATTTCGGATTCGAGTTTTTTTCTTTTCTTTGCATTTTCTGCGAACATTTACCATAGTAATGCATATATTTTTTTTACATTATCAGAAAGAAGAGATTTCAACGAACAAAAAACTCCCCAACTTTTTTTAAAAAGCTGATATTTTGACGCGAGAATTTTCGATTGAAAATTAGGGTGTTTTTTCGATATTAAGTCAAAATAAGGTGAAAAAATAAATATTTCAAATAAAAAAAATTACAGTGTCTTTAGGACATAAAAAGGTAAGTTTTCACAAAATTTCGTGAAATTTTTTTTTTTTTTGCATAAGATAAAAATAAAAAACCAAAAACTTGATTATTTGAATTTTTCACATAAATTTTGAGGTTATGTGAAAAAAGTGTAATTACAAAAGTTGTAGGTCTCTTTATTACCTACAACTTTGTAATTTAATTTTTTTCCATAGGACTTGTAGTTTTGCCGGAAATTGAGATACACCTTTTTTTACCCTTAAAAACTCACCCCCTTCCACTTCCCGACCTCAGATCGCCCGTAAATTATTTTTTCTTTCATTTTTGTTATATTCTCGTCCTTTTTTAACGGGTTTCATCCTACTATTATTTTTTTGGTTTCAAAAATTATCGACCCTGGTCTAAAAGAACAAAATAGAAAGATAAATTAGGTGGATGGTTATAGGATACAAGTCAGAGACAAATATACTGCATAAAATTAAGAGAAATCATAATAACTGTAACAATGCAAAAGCATACTGACGTCGGGCAGTTTTTCAGATATAAGTTTCACTGCCTCAATTCTTGCACGCCATATTGTCTCACAAAGACCGTGTAGAGACCTCCCATCAGTGTGTTTTAGAAGCAGTTCCCATCGCCGTGGGCTCGCACTAAAGAAATTGTAAATCTGGTTTATAAAGTTGAAGAACGTGCTTACTATTTCATTACTCCTTCTGGCATGTAAACCAACTAGTCGCTGTCGTAGGCTGGTGAAAATGTGAGACCACCTTGACGGGGCAGTTTTAAGGACTTGAAAAGACTATTTTCTGTTCGACATTTTTTTTATCAAATTCGGAAAACAACCGTAAAAAGAGGCAGATAATTTCTTGAACAAACCTTGGGGCCGCGGGCCCCAAGGTCCAAACGTTCGGGCCGCCCGACATTTGTCGAGTTTGTCTTCCCTTATGGGCAGCCCTGCGAGGCCGTTGTCTAAATTCCTTCTGGGCGTGATCAAAGTACAACTACTGACAGGGTGGCAACAAAATCCTCGAAAAAAAGTTCCCTGATATTTCCCTGATTTTCATGATAGTGTGACAAAAATTTCCCTGATTTACAAATCACTTAAGAAATGTCGGGTAATGGTAATTTTAGTTAACGTCGTACTAGAGCAACACAACGGGCTATTGACGACGGTCCGGGATCAGTCCCTTAAGGGAAAGATCCGAGGACAACACCTCGTAATTTTGAACCACGGTCAGATGACGAAGCAACACCTGAGCTGGCACCCCACTCTCCAAACTTCCACGCCCACCCAACGTGAGGACTTTCGGCCACGACAGATTTAAGGTGCACCAGCCGCCTCTACACCATACGTTTACAAACATCCATGCCCGAACCCGGATTCGAACCAGGAACCTTCCGATCGATATACAGTACCCACACGACAATATTTTTAAATATTTAGGGTCAGATGAGGTAAAAGAATCATTCTCCACAAATATTTTGTATTTTTTCTCATCAGATATTTTGTTATTGTAAGAGCTGGAACCCTTAATAGATGCTGATGACTCAGTGACCGAAATTAGTGCATCTGAGAAAAAGATTGACGCAACTTTTCCGGAAGCTATCTAAAAATGCCAGAATGAAGTTAAAGCTGTTGAAACAAAAGAAATGTGATTCAGAAATGCTGAATCAAAATGATTATGGTGCTGGAAAATTTTAAGCATAGTAAGTGTTTTTATGTTTTTTTTTTTTAATTTTTCTCAAAATGTGTTTTTTTCATGCTTTGGTACACTTTTCTTAAATTCTATTGAAGCTACACTTTTCAAATTTTACACACTTGTTCAAACAAGTGTTTTCAATAAAAATACCTATTATTTTAAAATTAAATGCAAAACATACGAAAATATCACTAAATTTTTTATTTTAATTCTGTTATTTTTGAAAACATTTAAAAAATTTTTTTATTTTATATTTCTATTAGATTAAAATTAAAAATCCTTCTTATTATTTTCAAATGGGATATCTTTTGTTACCAGGAAAATTTTGGAGACAATACTTGCAATAGTTTTTGAGAACAATGTACCAAACTGGGATATTGTGAATTTTTTTTTTAAACAGTTAAAAAGTAAGTAGCTACAGAAAACAAAATTATGAAAGGAATACATTTTGTTACAATTAATTATAAGATGTAATGCGTATATTTTCAAGAAATTTTTTTCTTTTAGTTATATGGTTATTTTTAAATTGTATATGGCTTGACGAATGGTGAGCTTAAAATTCATACATTTAGTCTATCGAGGTGGTCCGTGTGCCCTTAAACCTTTAGGCCCGGTGCACACATCCGGTTTTTCAACGTACGGCGCCGCTGCCGTAAAGCAAGTGCGGTCTGAGATACATAAGATGCAATAGAGTAGTGCACACACATGCCTCCGGCGCCACTGCGGCGATGTACGTCCACCTTGCGTGCAATTTGTACCGCAGTTCTCCACGGCGCAGCAGATCGCAGCATACGCTTCTCCGGTCTGAAGTAATTAATAAATGGTTGATCCAGTAACAACAATTTTGTTTCTAAATATACTTTTTTAACTCTAAATGAGTGAAATAAACACGTTTTCTTCGATGGAATATTTATCGGAAACGGCGCGAAATGTCTGAGTACTTGCGTCATTTCACGGCTATGTGCGCATAGTTGGGCTTCGGTGCTGCACGTTGAAAAATCGGATGTGTGCACCGGGCCTTAGACTACGGCCGGTACAGCAGTTGTACCATCATCGCGCCAAGGAAGAATTAAGACAACGGCCAGTACATCAGTTGTAACTTAAAAGTTATAAGAATCGCGCCAAGAAATAATTTAGACTACGGCCGTTGCAGCAGTAGTGCATTGAAAGTTATAAGAATCGCGCCAAGGAAGAATCGCGCTTGTTATATCGATAGTCGTAGTCAAAAGGTTAAATTTTCATTTTGAATCTCTAATATTATAAACTCAAGTGTTTGTCAGTCTGCCTGTTTGTTTGTTTCCTGACGCAAAGTCCTGACGAATCTATGGAACTTACATCAATGGTAGTCCAAATGTTTTACAATTTTTGGATCGCGGCGAATTTTAAAATTCAATCTAGAACATTTTAAAATGAATTTAATGAAACATAATTATTATTGAATGCAACAGCATAGAAGATCACAGATTCTGAATTTATTTATTTCGTTTCCGTTATCATTTTGCTTAGAGGAATGATTTTCAGGCGGACGATAAAAAAAAATAAACTTTTATCTGGAGGTATTTAGTTCTTTTTTTCTATCTACTAAACCGTTAAAGATAGAGTAAAAATTTCAACGGATTTGAAATCTGTGGAAAATTTCACATTAGATCAATACCTAAAAATATGTTGTTTTTTTATGTAAATAAAATTTTTAAATTTAATATCTTATCTATATCTTTGAAATTGAATATAATTAAATTGAATTTCGCAAGAAATTGTGACGTTTAGAGAGATTTTCAGCGAAAGAGGAAAAGAAAAAGAAGATATATTTTGGCCGACATTCTCTAGTTCTTTTTTGTAAAATCGGGATAGTTAAAGATAGATTGAAAATTTCAGCGGATTTAAAATTTGACACCAGATTGATACCTTATACGTTTGATTTTCTTTGAATATATCATTTTTCAACTAAATATTTATATTTTTACAAGAGATTGTGGCGTCACGCCAAATACCCATTTGGTTTGCGAAGCAAACCAACAAACACCATGGGCTACACCGTTATCGCTGTTATCCAATTTGCGAAGCAATACATAGTTCACTATATTCATAATTTGGTTTGCTTCGCAAAACCAAATGAAAATTCACAGGGAATTCATTCCAATAGGCTATGAATTTCCATTTGGTTTGCGAAGAATTTGAAATAATTCCTTCCTTGGCGAATTTAGAAGTGCGCCAAAAAAGCGCCAAGGCCACAACACCGCTATAAACGTAGATTGAAGTTTTGCCAAAATATTCTACAAAAATGTAATTGCAAGCAAAAAAATATTAATTTAATGCACAAAAAAAACATCATTTTTTAGTTACACAAATTTAAAATTGCATACCACAAGTTGTATCGCTGGCCTCACGGTGACGAGACGCTCCGGTGTTCTTTATTCGACTTACAATTTCGGCGAAAACGATTTATTCGATTCTCAAAAGTACTTGTAATCGCGCATCTCAAAATAGGCCACAAACGACAATAGTTACAATTTTCATAAAAAAATTAAAAATTCCCTGATTTTTTGTGAATTTATGGAAATTTTCCCTGAGAATTCCCTGATATTTCCAGAATTAAAAAGTTCCCTGAGAATTCCCTGATTTCCCGGTTCTGTTACCACCCTGTGTACCTGTCGCAGTCTAAAGGCGCGTTCTCACGAATCAAGTTTAATGGATCGATTGTAGTTGTTCAACAAAAGTTGAATGAAAACTACAGTGAGAACCTTCGTTTCAGTGAGTTGATCCACTTTTGAGTGGATCAAGAAAATTTTGACCCATTGAAACTTTATCGTTCAAGTGATGAGTCATCCGAAAGTTGAAACTTGCCCCCCCCCCTCCCTCCTGCGAAACGTGTGAGCATCAGTTTGACTGTCAAGTTCGCTTTCAATTGGTCAGGTCGCACGTGCACGCGTTTTGTTTTTAGATATAAAATGGTTTTTCAAAAATGAGCCTTTCTCTTTTAAATGGTCGTGAAAGTGTGATGCTAAAATTTGTAGAAGTGCAGCATGATTGTCTTTGGAACTACCGACTGGATAAATATAAAAATAAAGATGCAATAGATAATGCTTTGGGATCTGTTGTCAAAGAAATGGAAATTGCTAATCTTACGATTTTTGCTTATGTTAAATAAAATTGATTTTAGTTCTTGTAACCAAAACTGTTAGTATCTGTACAACTTCCCATACAACTGATTCTACGTCATTTTAAAACTGAAACTGTTGATCAGTTTCTATTGAAATGTGTGAACAAAACTGATTGGTGAATTTTCTAAAAAATGTCCCTACTAGTCTTGAAGCTTTCGGAAGCGATTTTTATTTTAAAAGATTCTCACTAAAGCTCCGGTTTACTAAGAAAGCGGAGCCGTTATCTAGCAGCCGAGATACATCGTGATGCTAGACCTAGACGGCTGTGTAAACAGAGACCAGAGGTGTCAACTTAAACGGACAGAATGCGGTGGAGAATGGGCAACACAGAAGGCTGCCGTGGTTTATTTTATTCGAGAAATTAAGCAAAGTGGCATTTTTATTCTCTAGTCCCAAGTTTCTAACTTCGGGACCGTTGAAGATAGAGTGAAAATTTCAACGGATTTTAAATCAGCGGAAAATCACGTTTAAGGTATCAATCTGGTGTCAAGATTTCAAATCCGTTGAAATTTTCAATCTGTAACGATCCCGATTTTACAAAAACAAACTAAACAATGTCAGTCAAACATTTTGGTTTTGCTTCCCTCCGCTCGAATCGTTTGGCGCAGGAAACGAAATGTTGCCGCTACAGGAGCAAAAACGTTCCCCAACTGTTATAGACCGCTATGCGATCGTCATGCAAATGGCGGCTCCGCTCATTAATCGTTACGCTCACAAACAACGCTCTCTAGGAAACCAACGCCATCTGTTTGAAAAAACAACGTTTTAGTGATGTCATCCACAGCAACATTGCGACTGCTAGATAACGGCTCCGCTTTCTTAGGAAACCGTAGCTTAATCACCAAGGTTGAAAAACAGCAACGAAAGGTCGCTTGTTGCAGCCCTGAAATCACTCCAAGGTTACCTTTATTGGCCGTTATCCCGACTACTGCGTGACAGTATTTCGCCCCAAATCCTTCTCTTCACCAAGAGGCACCATCGTCACTCGTGACACAATCCCTTACTTAGGAGGAGCATGCTTGGGTCGGAGACAGTGCCAGCAAACGGACGCACGTATCTGGCGTAAAAACCGTCATGACAAATGTCCTCCTCGTCGCGCACTGACCCCATCCATCTCTCGGTCACGTGACGACCAGGGCGGCCCCCCCTTATTAAGGACCACAAGAATGGAATTCCTCAATGCCCTTACGGAAGATCAAACGACATTAGGAAGTGCCATTGATATCGAGTATAAATATATATCTATATATATATATATATATGTAGCGGGGGAAGCGGACTTTTGGATATAGATATATAGAGACAGAGACAGATAGATGGATGGAGAAGATATATATGAGAGAAAAGAGAGGGATGATCCATCTGCGTGTTTTTTGGATCCGCCATTTTTCCAACGTATGCCCGTCACGTGATCGGGAAATTGCCGGAACAATCACGACTGTGCCCGTTTCGTGCTTTCTTCTCGGAATGGGGGGGGGGGGGTAGGAAACGTAACTGAAACCGTGATTGCAACTTTGTTTCGGTTCTTGTTTCCCAAACTACACCCCCGAAATATGGATGCGGTGCTTTGCCGCTGCGTGCCCGCGGCAACTGTATGAGGCATTGTGAACACGTTTCCGAGTAGTAAGAATAAAAAAGAAAAACGTGCGTCGGTCCGTCCGGATTATCCGGTCGGATTCGATTGCTCCCGGCCGCACCCCGTGGGGTGGAGTCATTTCCAGAATCCGAATCTGCAGATTTCGATTCTTTATGACGAAACTCGATTGCCTTTCTATGATAAAAATCGAGTTGGGAATACAGTTGGTACATAGAAATACGATTGGGTGCCTTAAAGATCGATTCTCAGCAAGGCACTGCATCTTCCACGAATGTAGGGTCTCATTGTAGAAGTCTCTTTGTAAGTCTCATTGTAGGAGCCGCTACTCGACACAAGCAACTAAGGATCATCGATGTCGATGTTATCAAAACATCGATGTTTACACTTGTCGATGTTTTATTTTTGAGTGAAAAAAGTACCATTCTAAAAATTCCAAAATAACCAAGTAGCAAAATTTCCATAACTGAATATACTTTTAGACCAAAGCGGTCAAGGTCAAAAAGGTCTGAAAAGTAGGGGTGCGACATAGATCTCGATGTTTTCAAAACATCGAGATGTATTTACCATCGATTTATTGGAGGCGATGTTTGCAGTGTCATCGATGTTTTAACAGTGTCGATGTTTTTACGTTGTCAGTGTTTTATTTTTGAATGAAAAAAGGGAAAATTTTGGAAATAAAATAAAATAACCGTGCAACTAAGGATTTGCTAGGTCATGGGGACATACGGTTAATCAGAAAGAGTTTTTTCCTTAACTGGTGGGATAGTGAGTGAAAAAAGAAGTCCGCTTAAGATGGAGAATATTAACAAACTTCTTTTTTTTACAAACTGTAAATAACAAACATTGGGGAAGATAATAACTATAGGCCCCCAATATTATTTATTTACAGTAAATAAAAAATAAGTTTATGTTTCCCTACCCTTAAGTTGATAAAAGTAATAATAACTAACAAAAATTATTGTCATGTACCTACCTAATTATACTTATAGTTGGTAGTCCTTTGTCAAATTGTTGTAAGTATTATTTTCTTTCATCTTATACATTTTGAAAAGAAAAGATTTGCTATAGTTGTTCTTACTAACTTTTTTAACTTGTTTTGACAGTTAAGAAAAATCTTAGTTTTAAATTAATAAACAACAACAATTGACAAATTAAATCCCCACCGCGAACATTAGTGATTGTTGTTACTAAACAAGATTTGAGAAATTGGGGGAGGGGGTGTTTAAATATATTGATGTTTAAAAACATCGATGGTTTTTGGTCGATTTATTATCAACATCAATGTTTTAATTTTGAACATCGATGTTTTGTTGACGATGTCGCATCACTACTAGCAACAGGCGCACACATGCAGGGCACAGAACAAAAGGGTACCTAAGAAGTGTCAACCACTTATGAAATAGGGATGCGACATTGACAGCAAAACATCAGTGTATTTAAACTTTCGCCCCCATTTCATAAAACTGGTTTAGCAACCTCAAACATTAATGTTTGTTCGCTGGGGGGGGAAGGAAGATTTAATTTGTCATTTGCCGTGTTTATTAATTTGCAACGAAGACTTTTTTAACTGTCAAAACAAAGTCAAATAATTAGTAAGAGCACTAAAAAGTAGAAGAGCTATTAAATTAGTAACAAATCTTTTAATTTCAAATTGAATACTATAAAAGAAAATAATATTTACAACAATTTGACATATGTACTACTAACTATAAGTATAAATAGGTAGGTACATAACAATAATTATTGCTAGTTATTATTAATTATTTATCAAGTTATGGGGAGGAGAACACACCAAACTTATTTTTTATTTACCGGAAATAAAAAATATTGGGGCCTATAATTATTATACGCCCCATTATTTGTTATTAACAGTTTGTAAAAACAGAAGTTTGTTAACTTTCTCCACCTTAAGCCGACTTCTTTTTTCTCTTTCCCACCAGTTAGGGAAAAAAAACTCTTTCTGATGGGACACATGTTGCCATCATTGACAAATATTTAGTTGCTCGGTTATTTATCTTAATATTTACTATGGTGCTATTTTCATTAAAAAAATATCAATGTTAAATAAACATCGTCTCCAATAAATCGATGGTAAATACATCAATGTTTGTATAAAACATCGACATCGATGTCGCATCCCAACTTTTCACACCCTTCACCCTCGGTCAATTCGGTCTAAAAGTATGTTCAATTTACTGATTATGAAAGTTATGCTACTTGGTTATTTTTATAATGGTACTTTTTTCATTTAAAAATAAAACATCGACAAGTATAAACATCGATGTTAAAAAAACATATTCTCCAATAACTCGATGGTAAATACATCGAACTTTAAAATTGAATATAGAACATTTTAAAGTGAATTTAATAAGTTTTTTCATTGTTCTTTCTTTTCCCGGAAATGAAGAATCACATGCATATTGACTTTTCTCCCTTTGTGACGTCACTATTGACGTCAGCCTTTGGAACCATGCCAAATTTTTCACCTTTCGTGTATTCGTAATAAATGGGAATAGCGGCCAACAGATTCGAACGACCTTCGTTTGATTCGAGATGAATTCGTTTTTATTTCCTGAGAAACGGATTCCGAGTGGAGCAAAAGAAATTATTAAAGTTATCACTCGCGTTCTTCAGTGCTTTTTTCTATCTCAGCGATCGTTAAAGGTAGAAAAAAAATGTTACACTATTTAAGATACCTTATACGTCTGATTTTATTTTCATAAATAATTTATCAATTAAATATTTATATTTTTTGGTTTGCAAAGCAAACTAACACCATGGGCATTGTGACCCTCACGAAAAAAACTGTCACGGGCAACATCCATTTGGTTTTCGAAGCAAAACAACACCAAGGGCAACTCGATGGTTCCCACTCTTTGGTGGGAAAAAATATTCAAGTACTTTTCCAGGACTTTACAAGGCCCATTTGAAGTTTTTCAAGGGCTATCTTAAAAAGGCAGAAATTCCTTCTTTAATCTCCCATTTTAGTAGACAACTTTTCTGAAGAACCTCTCGTGTAATGTAACCTTTTCATTACCATTCACATACTTAACAATTCCAAACCTATTTCTAGTCAATATTCCAAGCATGTTATGAGAAAAAAAATTCTTAAAAAGAAAAAGTAAAGTAGCTAAGTTATTATACTTATGTTCTATAGGTTCGAACTGACACAGAATCCCACTGACCTTGAGAAAAAAAAATAAACACATGCCTTGATGAACAAGCGTATTTGGCGTATTTTTTGGAATTGGAATAAAACCACGCCTTCTAAGCGCACGCGTTTCGAGCCCATTCATACTCTAGAATATTCCAGATTAAAATTTTTCAAAATAAATTCAAGTACTTTGCACCAAATTCAAGTACTTTCCAGGGCCCTTAAAAACGAAAATGAAATTCAAGTACTTTTCAAGGATTTTCAAGGCACTTGGGCACCCTGAACTCCGTTATGGCTGTTGCCAATAGGCTACAAATTCCTATTTAGTTTGCTTCGCAAACCAATAACACCACAAGAGCAACTGGCACGGGCAACGCCGGGCTATCCACGCATTGGCTAGTAGCAACTAAAGTTGCTGCCACAATAAGGTTCAACCTTTAGACTAGGACCGGTTGTAAGTTGATCGCGCCAAGAAAGAGTTTAGACAACAGCCCGTACAGCAGACGTACCTTGAAAATTACAAGAATCGCGCCCAAAAGAATGTAGACTATGAGCTATAAAGCAGTTGTACCTTTAAATTTATAAGAATTGTGGAAAGAAAGAATTTAGACTACGGCCGGTACCTTGTTGTACCTTGAAAGAGTTATAGGAACTGCGCCAGTTCTGTAGTCACAAAAGGTTAAGAGGTTTTTGCAACTTTATTTTTGAAATGTATGCAATTATTTCACATAGGGTAGCCCTGTGACAGTTTTTAGAATCAGTGTCTTTCATCTTAAGTTTATTTCATCTGAACCATTAGAGGAAGATTTGTACAAGATCTATTCCAACTGTTTGACAAGATTAGATTTAAGGGAGACCCGTAAGGAAAAACCCAAAATACTTATTATTCATTTTACAAAACCAATTTTTTTAGTGATAATTAAGCACATATTTTAAATTAATAATCAATAAAAAAATTTGTTCTTATTTGCAATTATATTTGATATTACAATTTTAATATATTTTTTTAAGCCGAAATACATACTTTTTATAAACCTTACTCCTCTGTCAATTTTTAATATTTTTGTTATTTACGAGTTGTTATACAAAAAATATTTTACTCACTATACGTTAAATTTTTATAAGCATTTACAATTTTTAATGTTTTTTTAAATATATTAATTTTTATAAATTTTTCTGAACTATTTATAAAATGCAAACAGTTTAACTCTAAGTGCATATATCAAAAAGCCTTAGTACTTAGAACTTTGGCAAAATTGCAAAAAACTGATTTTGAGATAATCGCATTTTAAGTACAAAACAACAAAAAACGAAAACCACTCACTTTTTGCAAGTACTATTTTTTTTAGTAATTTCTATAACATTGAGACTTGTCAAAACAAGAGTTTTTACCGTAAACTCGTATATATTTTTTAAAAGCCAGTTTTATCTCTGACAGGTTTGCAACAAAATCCTTGAAAAAAAGTTCCCTGATATTTCCATGATTTCCCTGATAGTCTCACAAAAATTTCCCTGATTTAACAATTCCCTTAAGAAATGTTGTGATACGTAATTGGTACCGATATACAGTATCCACACAACACTTTTTTCAAATATTTAGGGTCAGAGGGTGTAAATGGATCATTTTCCACAAATATTTCGTATTTTTCCTCTACAGATATTTTAATTGCTATTGTAAGGGTTGGAAACCATAATGGAACTCTTATAATTGTAATTGAAAAAAGGCAAAATATTTTGATTACGAACTTTTTACACCTGACCCTACATTGTCATTCATTGAAACCAAATGCAAATATAAATAAAAAATTCAACAAAAATGTAATTGCAAACAAAAATAATTCATTACACAAAAAACATCATTTATTACACAAATTTCAAATTGTATCCCACAAGTTGTATCGCTAGCCTCACGGCGACAAGACGCCGCGAGAAAAACGGCGGCTGGGGTTTTCGCGTAATTACGACGCTATGGTTCTTTATTCGAATTACAATTTCGGCGAACACGATTTATTCGATTCTCAAAAGCACTCGTAATCGCGCATCGCCAAATAGGACAAACGATAATGATAACTGTTTAAATTGTCAAAATTTCCCTGATTTTTTGTAAAATTTGGAAATTTTCCCTAATTTTTCCAGAACTAAAAAGTTTCTTGAAAGTGATTTCCCGGTTTTCCAGGTTCTGTTACCACTCTGTCTGATGACAGGTGAGTGATTTGTGATAATGAACTGAAAAAAAAATTATTTTATTGGATCAGTACTATTTTAAAATAAACCACCACTGTATAAACCACACATTCTTTTTTCTATAGCTATTTTTTTTTCTGTAAACGAGCCTTTTTGTAGTGATACGCATGCGACGAAATTTTGCGCTATTTTTTCAATGTGTTTCGTTCAATGGCGTCACCACATGGTTGACATGAGGACCTGGATTTTGTCCTTTAGTATCCGCCGATTGATAGAAAAACCAGGATTCTACACTTAAGGGTATTTAAAATGTTTGGAATAATCATCGGTAGATACACTATGATATAATGTTGCATAAATGGAAGTTTTCTTGGAAACCGAAGCCAATGGTTGGCAGTCGATTATGTAGTTGGAATTTCAAATAAAAGTTAAAAAGCAGCTGGTAGCAATTTTCCTCTACTCTGAAATTTTGTCCATTTGTTCTTGAATATATGATGCATCGTTTTATCCAATAAACCAAAAAACACTTTTCGAAATATTTTTTTAGAAATTTGGGGTTTGAGTCTCTTAAGTGGGTTGGTTCTTTGGGGAATTTCATGGTGCAAGGGCCCTATTGGACCAAGTCGCACCAATCACAAGACAAACACAATGAGGTAGGGAAAAAAAGCAAAAGGGTCGACGAACTTAAGAAGGAAAGGGAGGAGATCACACGGTTAACGCGGGGTTGTGATGACCGCGCGCACCTAAAGAGACCCCACTTTCCACACCCAGACAGTGTGAGGACGTTGGAGAACACCAGCCCCTAGTGGACGATGGGTTGAACAAGGTTTTGAACTCGCAACCCTAGGCCTGCTAATACGTTACCGCGGATCAAAAGATGAAAGCTCACGTGTTGGTTTCGTCGTCTGACCTCGGATCTCTCACTTTGCGATGCATCCCAATACCCCGTTGCGTTGCTGTGAGGCCGAGATTAATGAAATATCTACCTACCGAAAAGCACAAATCTTAAGACTGCCAGGTAAGGTGAGGTAATTTAAATTAACGTCATACTAGAGCAACAGGCTATTGACGACGGTCCGGGATCGACCCTTAAGGGAAAAATCGAGGACACCATCTTCTAACGTTGAACCAATGTCAGATGACGAGGCAACACCTCAGCTGGCACCCCACTCTCCCAACTTCCACACCCACCCCAAGTGAGGACTTTCGGCCACGACAGATTGAAGATGCACCAGCCGCCTCTACACCATACGCTTACAAACATCCATGAACTGACCCGGATTTGAGCCAGGAACCTTTCGATCTAGAGGCTTAACCAGCAGGCCGGTGGGTCGGCTTAAGACTGTTAAGTGTTGGCACATGTACATTCGTTTAGCCGACATTCCGATAATCGACGTTCTGCCGGATAACAAATTCTACGAGAACAGATTCGTAATTCTTTTCGCTCCTCTCTCTTTGTAATTATCAGTCCCGTCGCTATTCAAGATCGATATCTGGACAGATGGTGCAGACACGTGGGGGGTGTCTCAACAATTGTGTTCTATTTTTCTTACACACTTGTCATGCGAAATGGAGTGCGGGTGCACATTCCGATAACCCGTATCCACCAACTAGGCTTTCACTTTGGAGGGGTAGCCTAGTTGAAAGAACAACGGATGGCGAGTTCGAGACCAAAGACCGCCGCCTTCAATGGGTTAGTGCACGTTAAATCGGTCGCATGTCGTCACGTTGGTTTGGTGTGGAAGTTTGGAGAGTGGAGTGCCAGCTCAAGTGGTGTTCTCGTCTTGTGACCGTGGTTTGAAATGACAAGGCGTTCACCTTGGATCTTTCCCTTTGGGATGCATCTCAATCGTCGCCCATACACAGTCGTGTTGCTCCAGTGGGACATTAATTAACAACCTACCTATTTATCAATTTGCTCACATGGACGACTGGAAACGCTTATTCACAGACTAGCCACCGCGTGGCCAGCACGGCGTTGCCCGTGACAGTTCTTTTCGTGGGGTCAGGTGTGTTCCTCTGTTTGATAACCTCCGGTGATTGCTACGAATTCCCATTTGGTTTCTACGCAAACGAAATGGGAATTTGTAGCCTAATGGATAACAGCCATAATGGAGTTGCCCGTGGTGTTGGCTTGCTTCGCAATCCAAATGGGAATTCGACGTGACGTCACAATCTCTTGCAAAAATATAAATATTTAATTGAAAATTATTTATTAAAAGAAAATCAAATGCGTAAGGTATCTATTTGTCTGGTGTCAAATTTTCCTCGGATTTTAAAACCGTTGAAATTTTTAATCTTTCTTTTAACTATCCCGATTTTACAAAAAAGAACTAAACAATGCCAGACAAAATATTTTTTGCTTTGTTTCGCTGAAATCGTAAAAGTCCAGAAAATGTAATCTGTTTATTTTTTGAGTGCGAAAGGTGACGTGATGTCACAATCTCTTGCGAAAATATAAGATATCCAATTTAAAAAAAAAATTATTTATAAGAAAATCATATTTTTAGGTAACGATCTAATGTAAAATTTTAGCCGATTTCAAATCCATTGAAATGTGTACTCTATCTTTAACGGTCTAGGAGACAGCAAAAAGAACTAAACTCCATTTAAAAGTTTATTTGTTTTATATCGCTGCTGGAAAATCATTCCTCCGCGCAAAATGAAAACGGAAATGAAAAAAAAAAATTTTAATCTGTGATCTTCTCAGCTGTGTTGCATTCAATAATAATTAAATTTCATTAAATTCATTTTAAAATGTTCTAGATTGAATTTACAAATTTGCCGCGACCCCAAAACTGCAAAAAATTTGGACTACCTGTGTACCAAACCCCATTACTATAAGTACCATAGATTCGTCAGGACTAAGCGTGCAGAAAACAGACAGACAAACACTTCTTTTAAAATAATCCACGCCTGGCACTGAGGTTATTTTGCAGAGCGCTGGTTCAATTTTTAAAAATGACTTATTGAGTGACTTGTTAGAGTTTAAATAGCGCATGGTGAGGTGGGCCGCCAATGAATCAATGGAGGGCCGCATGTGTCCCAAGGGGCCTCGGTCTGTGCATCGCTGATTGACTCTCAATAAAAAGGAAAGCAATCTCTACTGTTCTAAAAGGAAGTGTATGCGGTGGCCAGATTAATCTATAGGTCTTACAGTAATTAAATTTGGCACACGGGTAGTCCAAATCTTTTGCAATTTTAGGGTCGCGGCGACTTTAAAATTCAATCTGGAACATTTTAAAACAAATTTAATAGTATTTTCAATGTTCTTCCGGCTTTTGGAAATGAAGAAGCATCAAAATTAAGAGTTTTCACCCTCACGTCACTATTGCCGTCAGCCTTTGGATCCATGCCATAATATATTTTCACCTACCGTCTCGAATGGGAGCGAACAGATTCGAATGACCTTCGTTTGATTTGAGATTCATTCATTTTGACTTCCTGAGAAACGGATTCGAAACCAAAGAAATTATGTTGTTGTTTCTTATGCCTACACTGGCAGACCAGAGGAGTGCCAGGCCCGTCGAAGACGGCAAGAGGCGAGGGGGGTGCGCCTTCCATGTTATTGAGCCCCATTGGGAGGAAGTCCGACTTTGCTCGACATACATGACACATCCGTTTTACAGGAAGGTCCCTTTCATACATCCATTCACTCACACATATCGTAATTTAGATCCCAATCAGAGGCCGATAACCCCCTGATCAGGTACCCCCAGAGGTATTGATTTGGTATGGGAACATGGGGGACATTGTGACCACGACCTATTTAACGTGCCCCAGTCACCATTAGTGAACACGACGGTCTTTAGCCAGGTCGAAGAGCCGATCTCGCAATCATCAGAATTGTAGGCTCCGCCGAGGACAGAACCCACAACCCTTCTGATGCGAGCCCAACGCTCTACTGACTGAGCTACCGCGGCTCCAAAGAAATTATTAAAGTTATCACTGGCGTTCCAGTGCTTTTTTCAATCTCGACGATCGTTAACGATAGAATAAAAATTTTAACGGATTTGAAACGTGCGGAAAATTTGACACCAGATAGTAACCATATACGTTTGATTTTCTTTTAATAAATAATTTATCAATTCAATATTTATATTTTTTGGTTTGCTAAGTGCAATGTGACCCTCACGAAAAGATGTCTTTGGCAACTCCGTTTTGGCTGTTATCCAATAGGCTACAAATTCGCAAACCAAATGGGAATTAGGGATGCGACATTGATGTCGATGTTTTTTAAAAGACATCTATGTATTTAACATCGATGTATTGGAGTCGATGTTTTTGTAGCATCGATGTTTATGCTTGTTGATGCTTTCACGTTGTCGATGTTTTATTTTTAAAAGAAAAAAGTACCGTTATAAATATTTAAAAAATAACCAAGTAGTATAATTTTCATAATCAGCTAATTGAAGATACTTTTAGAGCCAAGGGTGAAGGGTCTGAAAAGTAGGGATGTGACATCGATGTCGATGTTTTGATGTATTGGAGCCGATGTCGCATTACTAGTTGCTAAAGCAGTTTTAAAAAATGGGAAAAAAAAGTTGAAATACACTGAATTTTAAAAACATCAATAGTTTGTGTGCGATGCATTATCAATATCGATGTTTTAATTTTGAACATCGATGTTTTGCTGTCGCATCACTAATGGGAATACGTGATGGCTGTTATCTAATAGGCTACGAATTCCCACTAAAGCAACTGGCACGTATGTATTCGAAAGGGGTGGCAGTCATTCAATAGCTTCCCATACTTCCAGACCGCAATTCCATGTACATGTTGATTTTGCTCCACCACAATGTGGCAAGTTTCCGCAGCTTCATCAGTTGCGCACATAAAAGCATTCCAAACATTTCGTTCGTCTCCGAGCACATCCCCCCGCAAAAATAGAAGCGCTTTTGTTGCTCCAATTGCATTAGTTCTCATTCCGGGATAATTTATTCCTAATATCCGAGCATCGGAAACTTTTCTTCTTACTTCGGTTGAAACCTCTGGGGAATTTGATTTTCCTCGTGGGTTAAAATGTTTCTCTTCGATCCATTACGGGATAATGAACTGAATATTGGAAGTCCCCCTCAGTAGTCAATAACGCTAGATTAATGAGATTATTTTTTATTTCACGTTTGCTTCGCTTCAATCGGAGATTCCTTTGATTTATCGCAGGTCAATCACACATCCCGATTTATGGTATAAAAGAAATTAAAAACAATTTTACGATTTGAAATATTTATAGGTGATTGTAAGAACTGTACTCTGACAAAAAGATAGGATCCTCTATCGAATCGTATTCACTATTATAGACGATTATTTTGGCATTTTCGGGTCAAACTGCAAATACAAGGCATACTTGCCAACTTTTAAAACTGCGCATCAGTAAAAATTTTGCCCCGAACGCCCCTTGCCATAAAACACAACATAAATACATGAATTAATGTGCATTAGAAATATCCGTATGTGTCACAATAACTAGTATTATTTGTATTTGAAAATGCATAAGTATAAGTTCACATTTTTATCAACTGCAGAAACCTCGCGAAGCAGAAGTGTTTTAATACCAAACTGAACACATCCACTGTAAAAAACATTCACTTTATGAGTACCTACACATTGCATCCAAAACTGAATGTTACATACCATTTAAACTTAACTCAAGATTACACATCAGTGGTGTTCATAAAGCTTATTTACAAGTAGTTGATAGAAAAAAAAAATCAATGTTCTATCTACAATGTTTCATCCAGAATGGGGGTTGCAGAAAAATTCAATAAAGCTGTGGTAGTTTTTTTTATCTTCATGAATCATTCTGAACTGAATTTCTGCTCAAAACAAGGTTTGGGGTATTTATGGATTTAATGGATGGTTGCAGAGAATGAAATATTTCGATTGCTCTCGATAAAAATATTAAAAACTCGTAAAAAAGGCAGACCCATCATAAATCAGTAAAACTAGGGGGCCCGCCCCCGGGGATTGCTATGTAATCAAGTTTGGTTTGCGAAGCAAACCAATACTTTCGCAAGTGATTTCACTTTTTTTTTTAACTTTAACACTTACTTCACCCTAAACTAATAACTGCATCAGTAAAAAACCTTCTGCATCTTGTTCCCTGTACAATTTTAAGTTAACCGTGTTAATCTCCTAACTTTACGATATGTACTTCGAACTTTCTCCGTAAGCCGTCTGAGAACAGAGTAAATAAAGCGAGCCTTTTTTCTCGCCAAATAAAAAAAAAACGTTTTTATGGCAATTGTAGTTACGATAAATTTGCTATCTGACAAACCCCGATAGTCAAAAATACAATTCACAAGTGCGTGCGGTACTTTCTCCGCGAACTAAAAAATACGAAATTTGTGTGACCAATTTTTGATTGCATCGAATTTTTTTATGAACGAATTTTAAAAATAATTGTACCGTAAGAAAGAGTACATTCTGAGGTATGCTGCGATATTTTCAAAATTAAAACTAATAGTAAGAAAATATAGATACGACAGTTCGTTCGTTTTTTTTTTTTTGCTGATCAGTACTTTGTAGGGAAACCGTCTAAGAATCGAGCTAAACAACAGTTTTCAATCCTGCGGCGGCGGTAACTTTTTTTTAATATAGAGAGAAAGATGATATAAAGAGGACACGAAAAGCACGCATTATTAGTGAATAATTGTAAGGTATCTTTTTGAAAAGAATAATCTCTGACGATCCTTGGTACATTAACCACTAACTGAAAGAAAATGTACTTAACATATTACTTACATATTTTGAAAATAATTAATAAATCAGAGAACGAATTTATAAATGTGTGTAAAGACTGACCATTTATTTAAGTCTTTTTTCTAAAGGTAGCAAAAAATAAGCAAATCCAATTTTAAAACACCAAAATAATGGTAGATACATATATAATGAATATAAATGAAACATTTTACTTTTCATAATGTGGAGTATCCATATATTCTCTCTCTCCCACGTCTAAGTCCAACGGAAATGGCGGCGACAGCCAGTCGCCCTCCTGTCGCTCTACTTGACAGTTAGAGACAATGGGCAGACTTTTGGTTCCCAGGTTGATGGACGAGCTGGACGCAAGATCCTAGACAGCGAGAGGCCGAACCGAGACTTTCCGTCGGGGTTCAAAGGCCAATAAGGTCAGCGGGCACCTGTGACCCCCCTTACACTAGACCAATTGCAGGACGTGAATTACGTCATGAGCGACGACAGCGCCAGAAGACCACCCCCTCCAAAAGAGGTATAAAAGGGCGCGCACGGTTTATTCGAAGAACACCGAGTGATTTTAATTGCCACAGGACGGTCGAGCTGAGCTTACCCGGGCATCCGGCCCCAGATCATCCTTGAGAGGAACGCAGTAGCCGCGGCAGGTAGCCGGCTAAACTGCTCCACGGTCGCACGAGCTTGCGACCTTCTGATCTCACCTGAGAACGCTCAGAGAGGCCACCCGGCCGGAGGACTATCGCTCGAGTCCCGTTACCAGAGGAGACCTGATTCTCCGCCTTGGCATCCCGCCAGACTTGATCTCATCCGAGATAACCGTGAAAGGCCGTAGCCTCGAATTCACCCTTTGCTTGGTTCGTTACCAGAGGAGACCTGATTCTCCGCCTTGGCATCCCGCCAGACTTGATCTCATCCGAGATAACCGTGAAGGGCCGTAGCCTCGAATTCATCCTTTGCTTGGTTCGTAGACCAGAGGAGACCCGATTCTCCGCCTTGGCATCCCGCCAGACTTGATCTCATCCGAGATAACCGTGAAAGGCCGTAGCCTGGAATTCACCCTTTGCTTGGTTCGTAGACCAGAGGAGACCTGATTCTCCGCCTTGGCATCCCGCCAGACATCATCTCATCCGAGATAACCGTGAAAGACCGTAGCTTGGAATTCATCCTTCGCTCGAGTCCCGTTACCAGAGGAGACCCGATTCTCCGCCTTGGCATCCCGCCAGACATCATCTCATCCGAGATAACCGTGAAAGACCGTAGCCTGGAACTCACCCCATTACTCGGGTCACTGCTACTGATTCTCCAAGGGAACCATTCCCAGACCGTCGATTCCAAGATAACTGTATATATTTACATCTTACTCTAACCTAGAAATAAAACTTCTTATTTCTCAACCTGTAGCATTAGTCAAAGTCGTTACAGACAAACTGCTGGCAGTCGGTGCGATTTCCTAGTATAGAAATCACTTAGGAGACCCACAGCTAAAACCTCCGTCAAAGACAGCAGAACCCACCACAGAAGAACGAATCATCCGTGCAGGATAGCGATCAGAGCAGTCTTCGACAGAGAACCCCCGTAGAAGCGCCAACGGCCAAAAACATCCCCAACGCCATTAGGCGAAAGTGAAAGTGTCCAGCCACCGGACCGCGGTTAGACCCCATGCAGCTGTGCGTCATCGCGTTGTGTGGTCCAGCGCCAGCGGTCGTGTGAATCGTCCGTTCTTCAATTCTGTGCGGGCTTCAATTACGTGAATCGCTTAGAGTAGTGCGAGTGTGCTTTCAAACTGGATACCTCATCGCAAGTGGTCAACAAACGGGGTAAGCTGATTTTTTTATTGGAGGCTTAGGTATTTAATGTGTAAGGTCGTACTGTGTGAAATATTGAATTTGGTAGTTAACTTGTACTGATTGTTAAAACTGGAGTGTTAAATTAATAGTAGTTAACATTCAGGGTTTCTTTGTGCATTGTTTTTGTTGGTGTATTTATGTTTTGGAATTAGAGGATCGCTGAAATTTAAAAACTGTTGTGTATGTGCCGCGTTTTGATTTAGTGGGGAACCGCAGAGATAGAAAAAAATGGCTTTCCTAAAAAGACATAGGAAAATTGACTTGCAAAGGCTAGCAGAAGAAATGGGGCTAGATATAACGGGGAACGAAACTATAACGATCCTTGTAAAAGAAATTCAACAAAGTCCCGAATTTGAGGAGGTAGGAACCAAGGAAATGCTTGAAAGCTTGGTCCGAGAGAGAGAAATTGAAAAATCTGAGGCTGAGTCAGAAAAGTTACGGGAATTTGAACTGGAGCGTCTCCGCCTAACACAAGCAGTCGAGATAACTAATTCCGCCCCCACGCGTAGGGTAGAAACCAGACCCCTCAGGCATTTAGGGGCAGTGATGCAAAAATTCGAACCTGAGAAGGCCGATGTGTCGTTGTTCCTAATTTTGTTTGAGAGGCAGATTCGGAAGTTGGCTATAGAGGAAACAGAATGGGTTGACTACTTGATCCCCTTGCTTCCGGTAGACATAGCTGAACTGATTGTAAGGGAACCTATCGAATTGAGCGGGGATTATGAGTATGTTAAGTCACTTCTCCTTAAGAGATTCCAAATAAGCGCCGAATCCTACAGGGTAAAATTCCAACAACATCAGAGGAAGCCAGGAACCTTGTGGAAAGACCTCGTCTTCGAGCTAAGGAGCTATTTTGAGGGTTGGTTAGGAGCCCTAAAAGTAGATAATTATAAAGCACTCAAAGATCTGATAATATCGGATCAAATTAAGAGGCGCGTTCCGGTCGAGATGAAAGACCATTTCCTCGACTTATGGGCCGAGATGATCGATCCGGCAGAATTGGTCGAGAAGCTCGACGATTATGAAACTAACCGGAAATTCTCGCGGAGGCCGGACAGGTTCCGCCCGCCAGAAAGGAGGTTTAATGATAGGGTTAAGACCGAAAAACCACCTGTTGACAAAAAGCCAGGGGGCCCCGAAAAACCTAGGGGAAGGCCAGGGCAAGAAATCCCAGGGGCGCAGAGAGATCTTCGCAGTCAGGAATTCGAGCGTAGAAGAGAAGTGCGTTGCTATGAATGCAATCAAACGGGCCATATCCGCCCCCATTGTCCCCTCAACAATCGCCCACAGGAACGGGTAAATAACCTAACCACAGAGGAGTTCGCTCCCTCATTTAGGCCGTTCCTAAGCCATGGTCGCGTAAACGATGTAGAAATGACCATACTACGGGACAGCGGTAGCAGCATCGATTTAGCCCCTCTGAAATTAGCAAACCCGGAAGACTTTACGGGAGAAAAGATATGGGTCAGACAACCCCTTGAGAACGATTATCGGTGTTTACCTTTAGCGAAAATGATAATCGAAAGTGCGGCAATAGGGCGAGTGGTCACCAAGGCTGCTATTGTGGGGAGTTCCGTGAAAATGAATCACTATTTATTAGGGAACGCCACCCAAGAGCTTATTGAGCAGGCAAAGCGAAACCCGCAACTGTTGAATCAAGTGGTCACGCGTAGTCAGGCCCGAAGAGAGGCTAAAATCCCGCAAGTCGCACCCCAAAGCCCAATAGTTGATGAGGAGGAACCGATTGAACTGCCGGAGGCCACTGAAAGTGCCGAAACCTATCTGGCAGGGATTTCGGCGGAGGAATTTAAAACCGAGCAGAAGAGCTGCGAAGAATTGAAACTTAGCTGGGAAAGAGCAGAAACGGGAAAACCAACTGAGTTCCGTATCGAGAATGGATTGCTTTACCGGAAGTCAATCGATCATTTAGGAGACGCGAGGCTACAGCTGGTGATTCCCGCGAAACTGCGGAACCGGATCTTCAGCTTCATTCATGAAGGTAGCGGTTCGCACTTAGGGGTGACCAAAACGAAGGATAAGCTTCTTAGGTATTTCTTTTGGCCGAATTGCACAAAAGACACCGAAGAATTTGTAAGAAGTTGCGATCCTTGTCAGAGGATTGGTAAATCCCGGGAAAAAAAGAAGGCACCTTTAAAAATTGTACCAATTATTACAGAAATATTCTCGAAAATAAATATTGACACCGTTGGGCCACTCCCTGTGTCAAGTCGCGATAATAAGTATCTGGTGACGGCTATCTGCGTAGCTTCGAAATACCCGGAGGCCATACCCGTCCCAGATATCAGTTCAGAAACAGTGACGGATGCGCTGTTGGGGATATTTGGTAGGTTGGGATTCCCACGCGAGATACAGTGTGACAACGGAACCTGCTTTACTAGCCACTTGACGACCTCATTGTTCGAAAGGTTTGGTATTAGGGTATGTCACAGCTCCGTGTATCACCCCCAATCTAACAGCGTAGAGAGATGGCACCGTACCGCGAAAAGGTTACTGAAGGTACTGTGTTTAGAGTCGGGAGAGGATTGGGAGAAACAGTTGCCGTTCGCCCTTCTCGCCCTAAGGAATGTGACTCACGAGTCCACAGGATTCAGCCCGTCCGAGTTGGTGCATGGAAAAAAACTGAGAGTGCCCGAGACAATCTTGTTTGAGCACTGGACACAAAAACCGGAAGAGGGCGAGTTAGTGACGGAATACGTTCTAGGATTACTAAATAGGCTAAAGAGATGCCAGGAGCTTGCGTCTCAGAGGGAAGCGGAACAACAGTCCAAACGGAAAACCTATTACGATAGGGGAGCCGTCACGCGGAAGTTTAATCCCGGCGATTTAGTTTTGATTCTGGCATCGTACAAAGCGAATAAAATGTCAGTTCAATGGGTTGGGCCAGGAGAGATAGTGAGACAGTTGTCGGAAACTAACTATGTCATCCAAATGCCCGGTAGATCCAAAACGCAAGTTTATCACGTAAATCTACTCAAACCTTATCACCAGCGAGTAGAGACCGTAAATTTGCTGATTACTGAGGATACTATTCGGGACGGTCAAGGAATGGACTTAGAGATCGCATATCCGGCTGCTAATCCGAACATATTTGATTTCGACGATATCGTCCGTGATAGCGGGTTGCAGGGTAGGTGCACTCCAGAGCAAATCTCCGAGTTAGGAAAATTGCTGGAGACGCACCAGAAATTATTCTCTAATAATCCGGGAAGGACCCATTTAATTGAGCACGACGTGGAGCTCATTAGTAATCAGCCTGTTAGATCCAAACCATACCGGACTTCTCCGCGACAGACTGAGATACTGAAAGCGGAAATTAAGAGGATGCTGGATTTGAAAATAATCGAAATCGGGGAATCCGACTATACTTCGCCTATGATTTTAGTAGAGGCCATTGGGAAGGACCCTCGCCCTTGTGTGGACTATAGGAGACTCAACTCCATCATCCGGAACGAATATTTTCCCTTGCCCAACATAGACGACCGTATCGAGAAAGTATCGGCTGCAAAATTTATTACAGTCATCGATCTGACCAAAGGATATTGGCAGATTCCCTTGACCCCTAGAGCCCAACGGGTAGCTGCTTTTGTCACGACCTTCGGGACCTATAGACCGTTAATGCTGCCGTTCGGGTTAGTCAATGCCCCGTATTGCTTCTCGAAATTTATGGCTCAATTGTTACAAGGTTGCGAGGAATTCAGCGTCCCCTACTTGGACGATGTAGCAATATTTTCAGAAACCTGGGAAGAACACATGAAGCATGTAGATGTGATCTTGAAAAAAATAGCTTCAGCGAGACTTACTATTAAGCCATCAAAGTGCAAGTTTGCACAAAATTGCGTTAAATACCTTGGGCACATGGTAGGCGGGGGGTGCAGGACACCCACCGAGGCTAAAATTCAAGCCGTGCTTGATTTCCCCACACCCCACAACAAAACGCAGATTAGGCAATTCCTGGGTCTAAGCGGGTATTATGCCAGGTATATAAAAGGGTACGCTATCATAGCAGAGCCGTTAACCCGCGCCTTGAAAGGTAAAAGCCGGAAGGAAGACGTGGAATGGTCAGCAGAATGTGATCAGGCATTCCAGAAATTGAAAGAGAAACTGACCGAGAAACCTGTGCTGTACGCCCCTGACTACAGTAAGGAGTTCATTATTCAAACGGACGCTTCAGATAAGGGAGTCGGGGTAATTATGGCACAGAAGGATATAAACAATACTGACCATCCTGTCCTTTACCTTAGTCGTAAGTTTTCGGACTCTGAGCAGAAGTTCAGCGCCTCTGAAAAGGAGTGTGCTGGAATTATCTTCGCGATAAAAAAACTTAGACATTACCTAGATGGACAAGCCTTTACGATAGAGACGGATCACAATCCTCTCGTTTGGTTAAAAACAAACGCAGGCCATAACCCTCGATTAATGAGGTGGGCCCTAGCTTTGCAGCCTTTTGATTACAAAATTAAGTACAGGGCGGGCAAGGAAAACCAACATGCAGACTGTTTAAGCAGGATGTTGGCCTAACACTGAGGAATATTTCCAGTACGTTAGGTAAAAGAGCCAATACTCCTCCAGTAATTATGGTGTATTCTCTTTCCTTTGCCTCTAATGAATTGATCAGTGAACTTGTTTTGTCTAACCCTTGCCTTACAGATTTTTCACCAAGGAAAAATCTCTTGAAGGGGGGAGGGATTGTGGAGTATCCATATATTCTCTCTCTCCCACGTCTAAGTCCAACGGAAATGGCGGCGACAGCCAGTCGCCCTCCTGTCGCTCTACTTGACAGTTAGAGACAATGGGCAGACTTTTGGTTCCCAGGTTGATGGACGAGCTGGACGCAAGATCCTAGACAGCGAGAGGCCGAACCGAGACTTTCCGTCGGGGTTCAAAGGCCAATAAGGTCAGCGGGCACCTGTGACCCCCCTTACACTAGACCAATTGCAGGACGTGAATTACGTCAAGAGCGACGACAGCGCCAGAAGACCACCCCCTCCAAAAGAGGTATAAAAGGGCGCGCACGGTTTATTCGAAGAACACCGAGTGATTTTAATTGCCACAGGACGGTCGAGCTGAGCTTACCCGGGCATCCGGCCCCAGATCATCCTTGAGAGGAACGCAGTAGCCGCGGCAGGTAGCCGGCTAAACTGCTCCACGGTCGCACGAGCTTGCGACCTTCTGATCTCACCTGAGAACGCTCAGAGAGGCCACCCGGCCGGAGGACTATCGCTCGAGTCCCGTTACCAGAGGAGACCTGATTCTCCGCCTTGGCATCCCGCCAGACTTGATCTCATCCGAGATAACCGTGAAAGGCCGTAGCCTCGAATTCACCCTTTGCTTGGTTCGTTACCAGAGGAGACCTGATTCTCCGCCTTGGCATCCCGCCAGACTTGATCTCATCCGAGATAACCGTGAAGGGCCGTAGCCTCGAATTCATCCTTTGCTTGGTTCGTAGACCAGAGGAGACCCGATTCTCCGCCTTGGCATCCCGCCAGACTTGATCTCATCCGAGATAACCGTGAAAGGCCGTAGCCTGGAATTCACCCTTTGCTTGGTTCGTAGACCAGAGGAGACCTGATTCTCCGCCTTGGCATCCCGCCAGACATCATCTCATCCGAGATAACCGTGAAAGACCGTAGCTTGGAATTCATCCTTCGCTCGAGTCCCGTTACCAGAGGAGACCCGATTCTCCGCCTTGGCATCCCGCCAGACATCATCTCATCCGAGATAACCGTGAAAGACCGTAGCCTGGAACTCACCCCATTACTCGGGTCACTGCTACTGATTCTCCAAGGGAACCATTCCCAGACCGTCGATTCCAAGATAACTGTATATATTTACATCTTACTCTAACCTAGAAATAAAACTTCTTATTTCTCAACCTGTAGCATTAGTCAAAGTCGTTACAATAATCAGCAATCAAAGCAACTAACAAAACAGGTGTCTACGTTAGTCCTCCAAACTAAAAAAGGCTGCGTTCATATTTCTTATTCCTATTATTTCAACACACTCAATCCTCATTGGTTATCTATTTGATCTTCTATAATGAGACGTCTTAACACGGAGCTCAATATACACTAGAGGTTGAACTTTCTATTATACGTTGGTGCGTTTGAATTATACGTACGATTTTCGTACAATATACTAGATCTAGTACGTATTTGAATAACTGTGGTTTACACAACGATATAGTAGGCAATGTGAATATCGTAAAGTATGCACGTAATGTTTGAAATATTTTCCACTGTGTGGGAAGCCCGGCGTTGCCCGTGCCCATGGTGTGTAAGGTATTAAGCTGGTGTAAAATTTTCCGCAGATTTCAAATCCGTTGAAGATATATTCAATTAAAAAATTATTTATTTGAAGAAAATCATATTTTTAGTTATCAATCTGAAATTAAATTTTCCGCAGATTTCAAATCCGCTGAAATTTGTACTATATCTTTACTGTCTAGGAGACAGAAAAATAATTAATTGACTTCAGTTAAAATTATTCATCCGCGCGCCGGAAACGAAAACAATATATTTAGAATCTGTGATCTCTTCTATGCTGTAGCATTCAATAATGATTAAATTTCATTACAAAATATTCTAGATTAAATTTTAAAATTCGCCGCGACCCAAAAATTGGAAAAAATTCGGACTACCTGTGTGCCAAATCTCATTGCTGTAAGTGCCATAGAATCGTTAGTATTTTGCGGCAAGAAACAGACAGACAAACATTTCCTTTTATAATAGTAGAGATATTTTTAACGCAATCCGAAAGGATGAAAAAAAGAGCAAAAAGTGAACGACAGTAAAAAAAGGACAAAAAAAGATCTGCCAAAAAAAAGAGAGTGAAAAAAAGATCCGAGCGGAAAAAGAGGACTCTTTGAAAGAGATGTTCTAGATACGCGTGTCTCCCGAATGGCCGATGCAACAGGTCATTTTTAATGAACGTCGTACTAAAGCAACACCATGGGATGGACGACAATGGTCGATGCACAGACGAGTCAAATCGTCTATGGCAGGGATTCCTAACCGGTGGTACGCGGCAACGTTCCAGGTGGTACGCAAGGATGATACGAACGACCCAAATATTCTACGAAGTTCGTTCGATTTTTTAGTATGGACAACCACGTTATAGGAAAAATGGGATTATATGAAATCAATTTTGTGATTAACGTTTTTATTACATTGTAATAAATAATGCTAACAGTAGCACATTATTTAAAGAGAAACTTTGTTACTGATTATCTATTTCTATTCAATGGCTATCTCGGCGAAATGAAGTTGATATCTCTCACTGTCTTACGCCTTTTGTTACTAGTTACTTGTGTGAGTGTTGTTTCTGAACTTTTGTGTCTAAAAAATAAACATAGAAACAGAGTAAGTGTTGAAGAGGACTTAAGAGTGAAGTTAAGCTCCATTGCTCCTGATATTGATGATATTTTAATAAAAAACAAACAAGTTTAGCACTAAAAATTGATTATGTTAATCTTTGTTTCTTAGTTTGTACTAATTATTTAAAATTATTTGTTTTGAGACCTGTGAGTGAAAAATAAAACTGTCATTTTCAATAATCGTTTTATTTTTTCCTTCATTAAATCATCATTAATACGAAATACAAGTGCATTCATCATAAAATAGGAAGCTTTCTTAGTATTTTAATTAAAATAAAATAAGCCACTGGGCACTTTTCTGACATTAGATTTATGCTTCTAAAAAAGTATAAGACTGGTGGTACGCCAAAATTTCTAAAAATTTCAAGTGGTACGCAGTTACTAAAAGGTTGGGAACCCCTGGTCTATGGCAACGATGTCAGGAGTGAAAAGAACCGAAATGCATGGAATAGTTCATATCTTCAGCGACGGAGGACTTGTCGCCCCAGCTTGCGGCTCTAGGTGCACTTCCGAGCACGCGGCTTGTACGTCAGTTCGCCTAGCTTCGTTGGGGAGCAGAGGCAGGAAGAAAGGAATTCCGGCTCGCCCACTGTCTCCGCTCGTAGAGGGATTCCCTGGCGAGCTGTCAACATTCCGAACGCTCGTGCCAATGCTCGGGAGGTTTCCTTTCGAGTTGAATGGCGCGAGACAACGCGCGGAAGAGATTCCATTTGATAACAACGGGGATCGAAAAGGACGGAAGTAATCAATCCACAATAGGTTCGCTCAGGAGCAACAGATGGGGCTGCTGACGGTGGTCAGAGCATGGTACTTTAATTAACGATCTACTCAAACAACGGTCTATGGGTGACAGTCCGGGATCAATCGCAAAGGGAAAAATACGAGGACAACGTTATTGTCATTTTGAATCATGCCGTGACCGATGACGAGGTCAGCACCTGAGATGGCACCCCACTCTCCATACGACGCCTACGTTACGAAATTGTACCAAATGTTTTTCTTCAAATTGATTTTCCAAGCGGGCTAGGCGATGGTCCGGGATCAGGCCCTCGGGGATTCAAAATGACGAGGTGTTGACCTCGCCATTTTGAACCACGGTCAGAAAGGGAGATCAGCACCCGAGGTGGCACCCAAGTCTCCAAGCTCCCACATCCACCGAAAGTGAGGACTTTCGGCCACGACTGATTTAAGGTGCACCAGCCGCCTCTACACCATACGTTTACAAACATCCATGCCTTGACGAGGATTCGAACCAGGAACGTTCGATCTGGAAGCTAACACCTTAACCACAATACGATGTATGAAAACACCGAAATGCGGCTTTTACTAACCTCATGCGTGCACACCCCTGTTCTAATTGGAAAGGTTGCGACAGGATGATTCTCCCCGGGGATCCGGTACCAAATTCTAAGCCTTCTAGCGACCCCGAGGGAACACACGACGATGCAAAACATTTCATGATTTAAAAAACAAACAGGGTTTGGAGAAGAGTTTACTCGTGAAAAGTATTTCGTAAAGACAGCAAAATCTAATTCAGGTACCTAAAGGCACGCGCTATTTTTTAAAATTAACTTCACACAACAGCGACACAACGGAGTTATGGTGTCGGCCCCGGATCAACCCTCGAAGGGAAAGATCCGAGGACAACACCACGTCATTTTGACCGTCAGATGACGAGGCCACACTTCAGCTGGCACCCCACTCTCCAAACTTCCACTCCACACCGACGTGAGCACGTTTGAGGTCACGACACATTTAACATGCACCAGCCACCTTAGTACACGACGGTCTTGTATTGTATTCGAACTCGCAACCTCCCAGTTGCCGTTACTTTTCCAACCGGGCTAGACGCGCAATGGTAATGGTAATTTTAGTTAACGTCGTACTAGAGCAACACAACGGTAGACGCCTACTGGAGAGGTGCCCCGAGGACTGGCAAGAAAATGATTTGAATGCAGATTTCCAACAATCGAATAGCATAGGTTAGCTGATACTGTTATGATTAAATAAAAGATAACGATTTAAAATCGTAGATTCCATTTGTCCCTCAAAACTGGGCCGCGGTTGTAAAGTAACGGACTAGCATCCGGAGGGTTGCGAGTTCTAGTGACTCTAGGCTGTCGTGTACAAAGGAGGCTGGAGCACTTCACATCCGTCGTAGCCTCAAATGTCCTCACGTTGTCATGATGTGGAAGTTTGGAGCGTGGGGTGCCAGCTCAGGTGTTCCTTCGTCATCCGACCGTGGTTCAAAATGACGTGGTGTTGTCCTAGCATCTTTCCCTTCGGGAGTAGATCCCGGAGAAAATAGCCCGTTGTGTTGCTCCAGTGTGACGAGAATTAAAAAATACCATACCATCCTGCACTACCATCCATTTTTTTTCTCGTGAATGCATTGGTGAGAAGTGGGAATGGATTCATTTCTGACATCTTTTCCCCCAGTTCGTCGATAATTCCCAACTTGAAGTATAGAGTTGTTTCGTGCACGAAATTATAACTGAACACATAACGCAACTATTTAGGACATAAGTTGTTTCTTCGTCATCCGACCGTGGTTGAAAAGGACGTGTTGTCCTCGGATCTTTCCCTTGGGGGTTTGATCCGCCGTCAATAACCCCGTTGTGTTGCTCGAGTACGACGTCCATTAAAATATCTAACTGCCTCTCCCTGGCAAAGGGGGCTTGAAGAGAGTGGATGTCACAAAGTGTCAGCATCCAACTCAGCAAAGGATCAATGGAAGGGATTCGTGCCAAGAGGTACACAATACGTTCTAGGCCATGTGGCTAATGACGGATCAGTTGAGCGACATTGAACAGCTTTGTTTGGCGAGGGAACTGCAGCTTCGACCACAAATGATTGGTTCATTTGCTGGCTTCCAAAGGCGCAAATCAACCCCCAATCAGCAAATAATTAAAATAAAACAATGGAAACCACTAAATGTTAAATTACCAAGCATAATTTCGGGGTGACATTCGAGCCACCAGATTCCGATGGGTTTTTTTTCAGGGTTGCCAGAACTTCAAAATGAGCGGGAAGAAAATTTTCTCCCTCATGAAAAATCCGAAACGTATATAATTTTCCGTCCGCTAGTAATAAAACGAAGGGACTCAATTTCCTTTCCTTTAGTAAAGTTTCAATATCCGAAATTTTCGAAAAGTCAAATATTTTGAAAATAAAAAAATTAGGGAACGATTTTGCTTAACATTTAGATTGCGGCCGGTACAGCAGTTGTACCATGATTGCGCCAAGAAAGAATTGACAACACCCAAGTACATCAGTTGTACCTTGAAAGTTATAAGAATTGCGCCAAGAAAGTTATATCTACTTGCATAGCCGTAATCAAAAGGTTGGAAAAGATACCCGTCTTCAAAGTTAAAAACTAGTAGTCAAAAGTAGTCCCTGATAGTTTTTACGTACGACGGTAACGAAAGGAAAGCATGTTCTGTTTTTACTACACCACTGAAACTTACTTTCAGGCCAAATTATTAAGGATTTGTATATTTTCAGCTGTGAATAAAATCAGCATTTTAACATAGTGTCCGTTTTTTTTTTTTAATTTTTTACTTTCAATTGAAAACCTTTTTTCGCTCAAATCTTTGTTTTCACTCTTTCACTTATTAAGTCAGATCTTTTTATGTCCTGTTTTTTTCGGATGTTCACTTTTTGTTCTCTTTGTTCATTATTTCGGATTGAGTTAGAAAATATATTTTACATTTTAAACTTTATGTCCTTAGACAACTTACAAACACATCGATTTCCTATCGTATGATGAACAAATGTAACGATATTTAATCGTGCGTTGCTTGCACACTGTAGACGACTCGTGGACTATTTTAATCGAGAAACAAAGCAAAAGGGCAAAAGTCCAGGGACGGCCAACATTTTTAAGAAATTGGTCACATTTTGTTCATTATTTGTTTAGTGCTAGCTCGTGGGTCACGTGGAAAAAAGAAAGGATAAAAAACTACTTTTTTTTTAGTTCTAAATTTTTTTAGACCTTTAAAAATTTAATGATTCTTTTTTGTTTTACAATTTTTACTATTGCAAGTGATGAGCAAAACATCCTAATTGCGAAGCAAACCATATTCTAATTAGCAGGGAATTAATTCCAATAGACTACGAATTTCCATTTGAATTGCGTAGCAAACCAACACCACGGTCAACGCTATGATGGCTGCTATCCAATAGGCTACGAATTCTAATTTGGTTTGCGAAGCAAACCAAAAGGGAATTCGGTGCAATCACCGGGGGTTAGCGAGCGGTGGTCACACCTGACCCCACGAAAAGAACTGGCACGGGCAACGCCGTGCTGGCAACGCAGTGGATTGCGAATTAAAAGAACTAAAATTAAACTATCAAAATCGACGCGTGGGTCATTTAAAAATCCTGAGTGGGTCAGTGTCTGACCCGTGGGTCATAGGTTCGCCATCCCTGCCCTAGTCAAAGTTTATATCTACGCGCTCGTTAAAGATAGAGCACAAATTTCAAAGCATTTGAAATCTGCGGAAAATTTTAAAACAGATTGTGATACATTAAATGTGATTTTCTTTAAATATTTTTTTTTTCTCTTGTTCCTTTTATATTTTCGGAATAATAATTTAGCTGCATTTGACGAAGATATTAAATACGTACACAAAAAGGGCTATTTATCTCGATTTAAAGAAAAAATGTAACTTGAATGCCTTAATTTATTGCTTTATATAAATAGCAACTAAAAATAGGATGTATATTTAACTGTATTCGATGTTTTGAAGAGTTAACAAAGGGGATAGTAGATAATTTTATTTCAGAGATAACGCACACCGACAACGGCCCTTTTAATTTATCATGGGTGATAAATGTCTTTAAAATAAAGCTAAATTTGAACATTCAATTTCAAGTCATTTTAACGTGAAACGTGAAAGATAAGTTTCAATTTTCATTCATTTTTCACAGCCTTGTGTTAATTGGAACTTGATATGGCTTTTGAAAATGAAATAATTAGCTTGATTTACTGAACGTAATTTACTGTGAACTTATTTTCGTAGATTTTATATTTTAATCCTGAAGCTATTTATATACAGGGTGGTCATAAAAAAACTTGGCCAATATATGGACCTCTAGCGGCCGTTCCGTTCAACCGATCGAGATGAGATTTCCGATATAGTTATTCAGAGTTATGAGCTCGGGATTCTGTGAACGACAACAAAGTGGCACTCACAATTACGGTTATAGGTACAGAAACTCGAAATTTTCGAATGGCAACACCTACTTTTTCCTGTCTCAAAATGCTCAGCGCATGCGAAAACCCTATAGAGCGTTGGAACGGTACGTGTATCTCAAAAAACGAAAGCGTTATGCACTCACAAAAAACAGCTCTGCGAACGTCCAACAAAACCACGATAGGGGCCCACGAAGGAAATTTGCTTATGTTGGAGGCAAGACACCAACCACAGAACGCCTTTCGCCAGATATTCAGCCAGATCTTCAGTCGGGAGCTCGTACATGCCAACGAAATGACTCTGTCAGCGAAAGTTAATGGAAAATTGGTAAAATTCTATTATTAAAATGGGATGAATGCTGTTGAAGCCTTGCGTGTTTACGGTCGAAACCATCGCCAAATACGAGGCCCATGTATCTGGCGAAAGGCGTTCTGAGGTTGGTGCCTCTGTCATATGCAAATTTCCTCCGTGCGCCCAGAACATGGTTTTGAAGGCCGTTCGCAGAACTGTTTTTTGTGCATGCATAACGCGTCCGTGTTTTGTGATACACGTACCGTTCCAACGCTCTTTAGGGTTTTCGCATGCGCTGAGCATTTTGAGACGGGAAAAAGTGGGCGTTGCCATTCGAAAATTTCGAGTTTCTCTACCTATAACTGTAACCGTGAGTGCCACTTTGTTGTCGTTCACAGAATCCCGAGCTCACACATACCTCTGAATAACTATATCCAAATTCTCATCTCGATCGGTTGAACGGAACGGCCGCTAGAGGTCCATAAATCGGCCAAGTTTTTTTTTTATGACCACCCTGTATTTTAATCTTAATCTATTTTGATCATGAAGTTATTACTCTTTTTGTCATGGGTTTTAATCGAATTATTGTTGAAATATTCCTCCGTATATATACTTTACAGCAGACGTCTTCCCATGCATTTTCTGGTAGAATTTTTTTATCTTTGTACAGTTGTATTCTTTTATAACATAGCACTGGTCGTATTTGTACCAATTTCCAAAATTAAATCGAAGTACCTAATTTTTTTATTGTATTGGAACTATTTTCAACACTCAGTTTTGTGAACAAAATTTTAAATCCTTATTTATTCAAGTTTCTGTGTTTGACAGGTCCGTACTTAAATTGTTAAATGCAATTCGAAAAAAGTGAATAGCAAAGACCCTGTTATCAGGTTTTCCCGATTTATGGAACTGTGTTTTCGTTTCGAATAAGATTTTATTTTCTGAATTCTATTTTAGGTTTTTTACATTATTTTTAAATTTACCTTTTCAAACAAAGAATGATTTTTTGATACCTTAAGGCAGGGCTCGAAATACCCGGGTGCACAGGTGCACCGTGCACTTGAAAATAAAATTGTGCACCTAATTTTTTCCAGCTAGGTGCATGCTGTGCACCTAACTTTAAAAAGGGGAGGGAACATTTTGTTATTTTGATGCTTTAACAAACTATTAGTATCGACCTCTCTTGCTCTAAAGGAAAGTATTTAAAATTCCTAAATACACACTATGCGAAAGCAAAATCACTGGGCCGTAACGGGTTTATAAAGGAGGAAGGTTTACTTGTGCCATGCCACCAGAACTTTCCGATGATCGAAACATTTTCCAGATGGCTCAGCTGAAGGGACTGCCGTGCGCCGGAGAAGGGAGAATTTAGATGTTTAACTATTTTTATTTACTATCTACTATACTAACCTATCTAAACATACCCAAATAATAAAGTAGTTTACATTATATCAATGCTCTTATATGACGTTTTTTTTTAATGTGCACCTAAAATATAACCTGTGCACCTAATTTAAAAACTTAGGTGCACATTGTGCACCTGTATTAAAAAATCTATTTCGAGGCCTGCCTTAAACTAATATAATTTTTTTTGACCGATACGTGTTGTTTTCCTATTGTATTTACAAACAATATTTCACTTCTGACCTCAAATTAAATTTTCTGTGTTTACTCTAAACCTTATCTTAATTCTTTTCAAGTAACTAGGTGTATTAAGTAGTGTACCTACTTACCCACCAATAAAATGTGTAGATGACAACACACATCAGTCAATTTAACTATAATTAGACAGTCCGAAGCGAAGACTAATACTCCAACCTTCTCTCTTTCAGGGCATTTGTAGCACAAATGGAACCACGGATGTTACGACTGGGGAATATTTCAACAAAAATTTGACAAAACCCACGACAGAACGTGATAATTATGCTAGACTAAGAACAATCTAAGAATGACCAAAAAACAGTTATGTCGAAAACCGGAAGATAGCAAAGAGAATTTATGTCTATATATTATAAAAATTTCGATAAAAATAGTAACAACACTAACTTTAAGATTAAAATATAAATTCTACGAAAATAGGCTCACAGTAAATTAAGTTAAGTTAATTAGGCTAATAAGTTCATTTTTAAAAACCACATCGAGTTCAATTTAACAAAAGGATATGAAAATTGAAACTTAAATTTCATATTTTACGTTGAAGACATTAAAAAAATAACTTCGAATTTAATGTTTAAATTTAGCTTTATTTTAGACATTTGCCACGCATAAAAAATTGAACGGACCGTTGTCGGTATACGTTATCTCAGAAATAAAATTACTTACTATCCCCTTTGTTGTTAATTCTTCAAAAAATCGAATACGATGAAATATTCATATTATTTTAAGTTACTACTTATATGAATAAAATTTTAAATTACAATTACAATTGAAAAATTATTTATTTAAAGGAAATCACAGTTAAGGTATCGATAAAGTGTAAAATTTTCCGCAGATTTCAAATGCGTTGAAATTTTCGCTCTATCTTTTACGAGCGCGAAGATATAAAACTTGGATTGGAGAGTGAAAAAGTGGTTTTGTTGTTTCTCGAATAAAATAAACATAGCTTACGCCAACATGAACATTTTGGACCATCAAGTTCTCCTTACGCTCAGCAAATTTTATGGAATGGACGAATGTTACTTAAAGGACGACAACGCTCTATGTCACTATGCGCCTCTGTGGAGCAGTGGTATCAAGATATGGATGTAAAACGTCTTCCCTGGCCCTCTCGGAGTCCCGACCTAAACCCCATAGAACATGTGTGGGACGCGTTAGAGCGACGGTCACGGACTAGGGAACCCCGTCCGAAATCGACAGCTGAGTTGGCGACATTCTTGCAGCAGGAATGGACACACATACCAATAGCTGTGTATCAAAACCTTGTTGAAAGTATGCCCAGAAGGGTTGCTAGTGTCATTGCAGCACGTGGGGGACCATCCCCCAATCAAAGCATGTATTAATTCTCTTGTAACATCACATTTTGCTCTCCGGTGCTTTATTGTGGGGTAGTGTATATATATACACTAACGAGCCAAACAATTATGACCATCCCCACATTTTTCAATGAACTCATCTGGATGAGGTGGAGGGCACGTGATTAAGTGAGAATTGTATTTAACTGGAAAAGGTAAGTAATCATTCTTGCACACTTTTGCGAGTGATAGATAGAAGGCAGATCGAATGGCGGAACGAGTATCACTGAAACTGCACGACTGGTAGGTTGCCGTTGTTAGCATTCATGCAAATTGGATAAATGACATCAGCAGTAGTCGTCCACGCATCATCAAAGAAAAACGTCGTCGCAGACTGTCCCGTGTGGTAAAGCAAAATCGGCGCGAGACAGTGGCTCAGCTGACAGCCCAATGCAATGCATGTCCAAGCGCAAGTGTTTCGGAACACACAGTTCAGCGGACACTGTGGGATATGGGACGGTGCAGCAGACGTCCCACTCTGTTGACCAAGCGTCATCGCAAACTACGCCTACAGTTGGTCAGGGAATATCGAGATGGATGACCATGGATGAGTGGATCAGAGTTGCCTGGTCAGATGAAACCCGATTTCTCATTCATCTCGTCGTGTCAGGGTACCACGTCTGCCAGGCGAACAGTTGCTCCCCTCTTGCACAGCAGGTCATACACAGGCTGGTGGTGGCGGTATTATGCTTTGGGGAACGTTCTCATGAATAACTCTTGGACCCGTAGTTGCGGTAGAACAGACCATGAACGCTGCGAACTATCTGAACATCATTGCGGATCAGTTGCACCCTTACATGTCTGTCTTCCCAACAGGAAATGGAATCTTCCAGCAGGACAACGCCCCATGACTCGGATTGTGTTGGAGTGGTTCGAGGAGCATACCGATGAATTCCATTTAATGTCCTGGCCATCTAACTCGCCGGATTGAGCCCATTTGGGGTTGTCATGGAGAGGCAGATCAAACACCACCATGTCCGAATATCTCGACTTTGTGTGACCACTGCTTAGAAACCAGTCATGTACCAAGATCTTGTGGCATCTATTCCCAGGCGTTTAGTAGTCCAAAGGAGGCGCAATGCGTTATTGCGTAGGTGGTCCTACTAATTTGACTCTTCAGTGTATATTTCTCTATACTACGCCAAACAAAGCACAAAGGGGATCTGAAGGACCTAAACCGACATTTTTGGAAAAAAAGGAACAGTAAAAATAGGAGCCAAGAGATTACTCTTTGAATCGATGTCGCAAAATGTTTCTATATTTGGAAAGTATTCTAATGGTTAAATTCCTGAACCTCACTAACACACCCAGATCTAATATTTCACACCTGTCGAGAGACTCGAATTACCTAATACACCCCACTAAACGTGATTAGAAGGAGAAAACTCGTCTGTTTTGCCACATTTACTTTCATGCTTATGGTGCAAAAGGAGTTTATTAAGAAATGAAATGATGCTTGCATTTACGTTAACCATCCGAAGCCTCCGTGTAAAACATATGTGGAAAGGAACACTTTGCAGCTATCATTTTTGGAAAATAAAAGGGAGGGTAAAGTGCTGACATTCGTACAATAAAGAAACCGTTTAACCTCGGGGGTTAGAATTGTAGCAATGTAATAAAACAAACTTGCCACTTCGAGGCTAGCCCGGAGTTGCCCGTGCCTGTTGCTTTTGTGGGGTTATTGGTTTGCTTCGCAAACTAAATGGAAAATCGTAGCCTATTGGATAACAGCCATCACGGATTCCCATTTAGTTTGCGAATTTGTAGCCTATTGGATTTATTTTTTTCGTTTCCGTTTTTACTTAGCGCGGAGGAATGATTTTCCAGCGGACGATAAAAAACAAATAAACTTTTAACTGGAGTTATATAGTTCTTTTTTCTATCTCCTAGACCGTTAAAGATGGAGTAAACATTTCAACGGATTTGAAATCTGCGGTAAATTTCACATTTGATCAATACCTAAAAAAAATTTTAATTACTAAAATTTTTAAATTGAATAACTTTTATATTTTCGCAAGAGATATGAACGCCATGTCAATTTTCGCTTTCAAAAAATAAACAGATTACATTTCCTAACCTCTTACGATTTCAACAAAAGAAAACAAAAAAAAACATTTTGGCTGGTATTGTTTAGTTTGTGTTTGTAAAATCGAGATCGTTAAAGATAGATTGAAAATTTCAGCGGATTTGAACCAGATATATATCTTGCATTTGATTTTCTTTTAATAAATAATTTTTCAATTTAATATTTATATTTTGGATTTATTATTGATATTTTGCATTTGGTTTTCGAAGTAAACCAACACCACGGGCAACTTCGTTATGGTTGTTATCCAATTTGCAAAGCAAACCATAGTTCATGTTTCGCAAACCAAATTGAAATTCGCAGGGAATTCTTTCCAATCGGCTACGAATTCCCATTTGGTTTGCGAAGAATTCGTAGTAATCACCGGGGGTTAGCGAGCAGTGGTCACACCCGACCCCACGAAAAGAAGTGTCACGGACAACGCCGAGCTGAACCCGCTAGCTGCCAGTTGGACAATAAAAATATTCCACGGCAAATCTTCTATGGAAATGCTCATCAACATATCCATTTAGAAGAAAGAGTGTATGCTATATACGATTGTTCTTCCAATACAAATGTACAGTCACGGGAACTCGAACCACATCTCTTCATTCGAACCATTTTGAACAGTGGAGAAAATTCAAAGATGACGTTTGACAGAAAGTAGCGTCTTCTATAAATTCCAATTCATAAAATTTGAATCATATTAAATTGAGCATCCACTTCATCATTTCCAAGAGGAGCCCCTATTTCGACACACCATTTCGAGACTCAATCAAAATTTAACTTCAGATACCAAATTTCGTGTCTAGGTCAAATCGTTTCGAAGTTATGACTACAGAAAGATTGGAGCTCCTAATGTTAAATCCGTTTCTTAGATTGTTATGGAGACTTTCCTAAATAATATTTCTATAGCGCTCATATTTAGTACCATGTTACTGTTAAACAACCCAAACACAATCCACCTAGTATTTTATTTAAAAAATAGTTTATAGTATGCACTAGTAATTATTAAATTAATGTTTGAAAAAATTATGATTTGGAACTTTATTATACTTTGATGGGAATCGTTTCACAGAAAGACTTCTTGTGTGGCCATGCAACATTCCAGCTCATTCCGATCATTAGTTTTTGAGCTGCATTAAACATTCCTTATTACTGCGATTTTAGGGGGTAACCAAAAGTTTAAAAAGCATCCGACAAATCACGGATTGATTGCACTTGCATAGTAAACTTAATACTGGTAAATTTTCAATTAACATCATCCTACAGTAACACAACGGGCCATTGACGACGGTCCGGGATCAATCCCTAAAGGGAAAGATTTGAGGACAACACCTTGTAATTTTGAACCACGGTCAGATGACGAGGCAACACCTGAGCTGGCACCCCACTCTCCAAACTTCCACACTCACCCAACGTGAGGACTTTCAGCCACGACAGATTGAAGGTGCACCAACCGCCTCTACACCATACGCTTACAAACATCCATGACCGGATTTGAACCAGGAACCTTCCTATCTATAGGCTAACCACCTTAACCACTATACTGGTTGGTCGGCAAAAATCTTAATAATGTAATTCTCAAATCATTTGCACTTGCGTAATAAATATAATAATTTTCCGATCGCTGAAAAATACACATGAAATAGAATTGAAATTCGCTATAATACAATTTATCTCGATCTACGAATAGAGACTTTCTAAACGGAGACGATCCCCTGGAAATTGGCACGAATTTTAGAATTAAATATCTCGAGATAAAAAGGCAGTAAAGTCATAAAATATTATTTAAAACTAATTTAACGATGCAGAATATGATTATGGCATCAAAACAGGGTGTTTACACAGTAAAATTAGTTGTTTATGCATAATTTGATATAAAAACGTCCCCTTATGCAACTTATTTGTATTTGTAGAAGACGTTATTTCCCTATTGAATGATACCTTGGAATTTGCTCTAGTATGATGTGCTCAAAATAAAGGAGATGGTTTGTTTTCTCCCCGCACCTTTTAAATGCTATGTACTCGAATGCAATTTATAAATTCTGAACCCTCCAAAGTGGATTCGTCGAAATATCTCGTGTATCAAAATGTCAGCCAATGCCATAGTACATCGTCATCAAGACAGTGTCGCTGTTTTTTGATGATTCTTTGGAAGAAATATCTCGCCCATCCACAGTGGGACCAATGACATCTCGCTGGGACCAGGAAGGTTTACCCTCTTAGTGCATTCGCTTCCAAAACTGCCCTATAGTGGACAGTCGGGTTCGAAAAGCTTACCATCAGGACCTAAGAAAAACGAACTTTTTTCTCCTTGCATGTTGGATAGATATGTTTAGAATGTAACCTAGAAAACGATTTAATGCAATTACTAGAGCTCGGATTTTGCATATCTTCTTTTAAGTCCCTAATTTATTTTACATGTTTTTGCATATTTTAGTTTTTTTGTAAATATTTGGAAGATTTTTCTGTTTTTAAACATTTTTATAAAAAAAGCTTTTTTTCTCAAAGAACTTTGCTTAGCGCGTTTGGAAGGAAGGTTTTCAGAAGCAATCCAATTCAAATCAACTACGATTCATAAACAAAAAGTGGAAACAAAAAGATGAGAGTATTCAACAGCCTTTCATCGCTTCAAAGTTTGAGTCAGTGTCCCAATCTTAGAAGAACAAAATGTGCCAAGATGAAGGCAATGTTGAAATACAATATTGCTTTTTATAAGAATGAACATTTTAGAGCCTTCTTGAAGAAGTACAGAGGTAAAGAAATTCCTCATGAATCGACACTCCGAAAGAACTACATTACGTTAGTGTACGGGAAGATGAGACAAAGAATACAAAATGAGATAGGCATCTGGATGACGATGAAACGGCTGGCCCCTGCTGCCGATACTCAATATATGTAAGAAACAAATCACGATCGTCAAGACAGTGGTTGAAGTGATTAATAAATAAAATGAAAGTGGGGCTCACTTTATCCTCCTCATAACCCTTTTTGTAAGAATGAAATTTTTGTTTTTGCAATTTCGCATATTTTGGGGTTTTAGTGCATATTTCAGGTCACATCGATCCGAGCTCTAGTAACTACTGTAGATGTATATATGTGTAATGTCACCTCGGTCGCATGCTCTACTCATCCAACCCCACTTATTGAAACTGATTGAACACGGAACTAGGCACGGGAATGTTGGTGTTGCTTCCAAACTGTCAGGATTTCAGGGACGATTTGTTTTTCCGATTTGAATCCATTGGAATAAATAGGGCAGTTTCGTCGCGACGAGTTACTCCGTGCTTAGTAAAATTGACCAGATCTTGGACGAGATATCTCGTCGAAACACTTGTAGGATTGAATTTTGGGGTTTTATGGCGCAAGGTCCAAAGGACGAAAAGCTGCGCCAAACACAAGATAAAAATGTATAAAATCAATGTAAATATAAAAACATTGTAATAAAGGCAAATCTTGAGCACAACACAAAATTGTTTTCATGATTTTTGAAAACAGATTTTCACAAATACGACCGTAATTTCTACCCGATATTACGCATCGTCCTAAAATGAAGGGTTGAGGCCAAAATTCATGGAAAAGGCGAATCTACAAACACATTCATTTAATTCACTAGACGAGCACATAACACCACAGACAGAGCGAGAATAAAAACTATCTTTTCGCCTTCCCATCCAGTACAGCGCCGCCACCTGCATTAAACATAGACAAAACATTCTGGAGAATTTCGCTGACTGGCAAAAGAAAATATATTATACACTAACGAGAGACCTTATTTCTGACACAGATAATGAATATCCGAAAAAGTATTCGTGGAAAAAGTAAAAATTACGAATGAAAAGTGATGAAATGCTATGATTCAAACATACCGATCAACATGGTACGGAAATAATGGTTGATTTTGTGTAATGAATGAAATCACCCTATAAAATTTAGAAAACCAACTGAACCAAAAAACGCGATGAAGTTTGAATGGGGATTTTTCCCAATCAAATCTCGGCAATTTAAAATACTTAAAAAACTTGAAAAGTTGATGATTTAAAACAGGACAGACAGTTAAAATGTGATAAACAGAAAATGGAATGATTTGCAGAATAAATGAATGAAAATAGGTGCCCACTCTCTCCAAGTGAAAGTGTTTTGAAAGTCCAAAGTAAGTGTCCATGGCGTGGCGTTCAAGTGCGGTTTTTCATGGCGCAGCTTGGCCAGATACGGCCCTTGCGCCATGAAAAACCAACCAAGTGAAAGAGGACGAATCGTATGTCCGATGCGCACTGGATGCGATATCTGCACTAGGGATACGACAACAAAACATCGATTCTCAAAATGAAAACATCCATGTTGATAATACATCGCCCAAAAACCATCGATCTTTTTAAACATCGATGATTTCCCTCAGTGTATTTAAAAAATTTTCCCCTATTTCTTAAAACTGGATTAGTAAAACATTAATGTTCGCTGGGAGGGATTTAAATTGTCATTTGCTGTGTTTATTAATTTAAAACTAAGATTTTTTAAACTGTCATAACAAAGTCAAAAAAATTAATAAAAACGCTTAACAAATCTGTTATATTCAAATTAAATAATATAAACGAAAATAATATTTATAACAAATTGTTATAGGTACTACTAACAATAAGTATTGTTAGGTAGGTACATAGCAATAATTATTGTTAGTTATTAATTATTTATCAACTTATGGGGGCGGGACTAATTAAACTTATTTTTTTTTTACTGTAAATAAAGAATATTGGGCCTATAAGTATTGTATGCCCCAATATTTGTTGTTTACAGTTTGTTAAAAAAAAAAAAAGGTTTGTTAACTTTCTCCCCTTTAAGCAGATTTCTTTTTTCACTCACTATCCCACCAGTTTGAGAAAAAACTCTTTCTGGTGAGACGGATGTCGCCATCACTGACAAATACTTAGTTGCACGGTTATTTTTCTTAATTTTTACTATGGTGCTTTTTTTCATTCAAAAATAAAACACCGACAACGTAAAAACATTGATGTTAAACAAACATCGGCTCCAATAAATCGATGGTAAATACAACCATAATTTTATAAGACATCGATGTTTTGAAAACATCGACATCGCATCCCTAATCCGCACTGGAGACACTGACGAATGAGAGGGTTTTATACAATGCAATGGATTGGTGAAAGGAATCATCATTGCGAAATTATTTCGAAGAATGCATAAGTAAGATCGATGGATAAACCCGGCTCAAAGATACAAATATTCTTTAAGGTGGGTTGAATAGTGTTGCGCCAAACACAACGCAGACCACATTCAGTAACACGCGCAAGGAATTTCACTCACGCCGAAGAAAGGAGTTCATCCACGGAGGATCGAACCCACAACACCTCCCACATGTTGTTAGCCCTCCAGTTGGTGTGGACGAGATATCTCGTCCATCAAGATCTGACCCATTTTGCTAATGACGAGATATCTCGTCCATCAAAATATTGCCGAATTTTTGATGATTATGAGATTAAGATCTGGTCAGTTTTGTACGAATGTTTAGTGACGTCGAAATATCAAGATTACGAGTTACCCCTTCGAGACAAACTCCAGGAGGGTGGGTTGTTTGGGGTGCAAGAGTCTTATGTGGCCAAGCTGCGCCAAACACAAAACAACGTTAAGTGAAAAATGTCGTGAAAGGAGAAAATAGAGATTGGGGGAATAGGATGAAAGCAAAAATATATACTTTGTGATTATTGAAGACAGTCAACCCCAATGGAGAAGAAACAACCACTAGAATATCTCCAATACAACACTCCTTTCAGAAAATCTCACAACGAAAATGAGAAATAAATCAGAGGGAAAGTATACACGAACTTCCGAATAATCGAACACACGATGTTCTGCTGTATTCAATGCCCATCAAAAGACAACACTCGACAGAGGGGAAAGTCGGCCGAGAACAGGAAAATATTCGAAAAGGAATACGATATCGAGAGGGAGTTTTAATTCCAGCCAATAAGTCGAATTCCGTGATAATGAGCTTCCTGGGCCAGTTTATTAGGGATTCATGTCCTAATAACTCATTAGAAGCCTTCGGTACACGACGTGGGACTGTTGACTTTCAAAGGGAATAGCGTCGACCGTTTCACAATCCGATGACCTTTATTTACCCCAATGAGAACGAAATGCGAGAGGAGGTAGCTAATTAGCCTCGCACTGGAGCAACACATCGGGCTGTTGGCGATGGTTCGGCGTCGATTCCGAAGCGAAGCTCGTCCTTCAGAGCCAGGGTCCGATAACGGGAACACCTGTTTGAGCTCGCATCCCCTTCTCCAAACTTCAACGCCAACGTGAGTACATTTGAGGCCACGACAGATTTGATGTACACCATCCCCCACGTACACGAAGAGTAGAATTGAGTTTAAGACTCGCAATCCTCTGGTTGGTTCCATTCAAAAAGGGAACAAGACGAAATAATCTGAGGGGAAAAACGCTTTAATTGCACTCTAAGGATTTCGAGATAGAAAATTTCTGTCGCTGTGGTGGATCATCATGCATCTAGAAAGAGCACGGCCCGATCAAAGGAAGAGACGTATCATTTAAGGTTGCCAGAATAGCTCTTTTCAAGAGAACATGTCCTTTTCCCCCGCTCGAATCTTTTTTTCACTCGCTTCTTTAAGTCGGATCTTTTTATGTCCTCTTTTTTTCGGTTGTTCACTTTTTGTTCTCTTTGTTCATTGTTTCGGATTATGTTAAAAAAATATGTTTTACATTGCAAACTTTATGCGTTAATATATTCACATTGCCTACTATATCGTTTTTTGTAAACCACAGCTATTCAAATACGTACTAGATCTGGTACATATTGTATGAAAATCATACGTATTATCAAAACGCATCAACGTATAATACGAAGCTCAATCTCTAGTGTATATTGAGCTCTATGTTAAAACGTCTCATCAGGAGATCAAATAGATAACCAATGAGAATTTAGATTCGTGTTAGAATAATAAGAATAAGAAATATATTGCTCTTATATCAGAATGAAAAGAAAGAAATGCTGTCCTTATACTAGAATGAATGGTAAAACGGACGGGATTCGCAACTTTTTTCAGTTTGGCCACCCCCCCCCCTTTTTTGTTAGAATTAAATCGATAACTCAACTTATTGCTGTGCAGAATTCGGTGAGTTATAATCATTTGTTGGTGCATTATTTACTTGTGTTGTTTGTCGGTATTTGTATTGGTTTTTCACCATTGTAAAATTATCATTTTTAGTGTTTCAGTTTTAAAGTTAAAATAATATATATTGGTTACAGTTCATTTATTAATCGAAGGCTGTACATTTGGATATAGAATTCGCAAGGAGGTATAGCCTCATCCGTGTATTTTGAGGCATAATCTTGTCAGTAATTTTTCCCGCAAGCTTTTCAAATGATCGAACACTCATTCCGTAGTAATTAAAAAACTTCTCTTGATTTCATTTTTCGTGTCCTCTTTTTTTCAAAATAATTTTACCAAATGTTCTCTTTTCTGATATTCATCTTCTGGCAACCCTAATATCATTACACTTTTCCGATAAGAAAAACCGAAATCATTGCAAATGGTAATTTGTAATTAACGTCATACTAGAGCAACACAACGGGCTATTGACTACGGTCCGGGATCAATCCCTTAAGGGAAAGATCCGAGGACAACACCTCATCATTTTGAACCACGGTCAGATGACGAAACAAGACCTGATCTAGCACCCCACTCTCCAAACTTCCACACCCACCCAACGTGAGTTTGGGCCACGACAGATTTAAGGTGCACCAATCGCTTCTACACCAAACGCTTACAAACATCCATGTACGGACCCGGATTCGAACCAGGAAACTTACAATCTAGAGGCTAACACCTTAACCACCGAAATCATTGGAACATCTGGACCTCATCCAGTTATTATTGGAGTCACTTTCCGAATTCCATTCAATCTAACAGCAAACTCAGCGACCGAAATCACGTTATTCACGTTACACGCCTTGTTTGATTCAAATTCATTTGGCTAATTTCTCTGGTTCTTTGCTTTATGTTCGTTACGAATGTGCTCGCTGACAAAGCAGCGTCGATTCGATTTTAGGGTATCTTGACAACGTTGACTTTTTGACTGAGATTCCATACTTCATTGTATTGCATATTCTTAATGCTTAGAATTGTTTTTTACTTTGTCAGCACGGTGAACAGAAGCGGAGATATAACCAATGGAATCTGTTGATTGTTTTAAAATTTTCATTATCCTGTACCTGCTGGCGGCGGATGATTGGAAATTTTAGGTCTCTGGATGTAGAACTCTCTTTGACCTAGATCGACCAGCTCTAAACCCTTGCTGGAAGAACATGGCAAGAAAAGGGCCAGTCCAGCTTGTGCCACAGAAGGAAATTAAATTCGAAAGCAAAGGACGGAAAGAAATGAGAGAAAAGGTATGTCCACACTCGTGTACTTTTGCTTGAGCAACGCGCATGAGTCAAGGCATGCCCGAGATGAGTCAGAAGTAGCAGTATTCCATAGCGCACAGCGTAGCGCAAGGAGTTCCAACAGCCTTGGATCTCTGTGCGCTTCAACTTTCAATTTGCAGTGTTTTGGTGTACCGAAGTTGTTGTGTTTGGGTTTTTTCTAGTATGTTATTAACGAACGGAATAACGAACAAACTCTTGAATTTATAGAAGACTACAGGTAATATGTGTGTTTGTGTAACACACTGTAAATCTTATACGAAAAAATTAAACACGTCATGATTAATAAATAAATTAATTAATTTTAAATCAAATTAAATAATAATTAAAAACGTCCTTTATTCAAAACTCGTGAAGAGCATTTAATAAATTTCCCTAGGGAAATAACAACACAAGAGCCTTTAACTTTATTATGATTGCACTTAAAATATTTCTGTACAAATTATTGTTTGTTGAAACGCTACATGAGTTAGTCTTTTTTTTATGTATTTATTTTTCATAAATAGACTTAAAGAAAGAATATCAAGAGTGAAAATCTAACTTTGTGTATGGGCATTAATTAAACATATTTAATGAAATGAATTAAAAACTGACAAATTAAGCTTTTTACTATACCATTTTAGTATTAACATAGTGTTTTATCCATTAAAGTTTTCTTAGTTATGGTGCAGGTTCTAAAGATGTAGAAGGATAAATATGAAGCAAATTTATTTTTAAGCCGGCAAGGAGAAATATTAAATGAACTTAATTTAAACCCTTATTTATCCTTTAATTATTAATATATTTATTTGTAAACTAAAAGTCATCTATGTTCAGAAGCATAGATTATATGAAATATTATTATTCATATTTAACTCAAATATTTATAAGTACTTACGCATAACCAAAAGTACAATTAGATTTTATCTACTGATTTCAGCAGTAAAATTTTGAAATCCAGCTAATCGGTAACGATGATTATTTACAACTGTTTTGTAACCACTTTATACATTGTGTTTTTAAATTTTTTTTCGGTTCTACTACACACATAAGGTCTAAATAGCCACATCTATTGGTCGAAAGAATAACAGGAAAGATTCCAATTATTATTAAATTTTAATAATGATCAGCGGGTGGAAGAAAGGTTAACTCAAGTCTAACAGTAATAACAAGAATTTAATCAACTAGCAAAGGAAGGCATGCATGTTAGCTACATCCAAGGCGAGAGGCATTCGTACTTAGACGAGATCGAATAAAACATCGGCGCAAAACCACGACTTCCTCTTTTTTTTTAACAACTTATTTACGGGGGAAATATTATTTCGATTTTAAGCAGATTCAGCTGTTATTCGCTGCGAACAACAGGAGGCACGTGCAAACTATTCCAGCGAAATAAATCAAGGAAAATATAATCATCGCGTTTGAACGTGTGCTCCCCAACGAATAATAATAAATTTTAACGTAAATTAATAAATGCTCAGTACGCGTTTTGAAATATTCCTACATCCAAATCGCTCGCCTTGATTTCAAACGTTTATTTGCTTGACTAATCACTAATTATGCCGCACTGATTCCTCCTAACAGAATGGCATCATCTTCATCCATCTTGAAACTGAAATGAGGCACGAGTGTGGAAAGGTGAAGGGTATGCCTCCAAGCGCATGCAATAAGGCATGCGTTGACGCATGTTGTATTGAATGTTGAATTGAACGTTGAAAGGCAAGTTGAAAATGAAAGCGAACAAGTATGGACATACCTAATGATCGCTTGGACGTCCTGGGATCACGACCCCCGTGCTTACCAGAGGCAGTCAACAGGAAAAGATCTCTAGAGTACCTCCGGAAGTCAAAGCAAGATGTGCACCTCAGGGGTTTGTTTCAGACTATATTATAGATATAATATAGATTTTTCGTGTTTGTCCAGAGGTTATCAATCCTTCTGGTGGTTGTCTCCTCGAACTCAAACTGATCTCGATAGATGAGGTCATTAGAAGAAATCTGACCACATCTATTTCTCGTCGTCACCCCACCACTATCTGGATGACAGTGGGTCATGGGTACAGTGGAACGAGTTATCGCCTCGAAACCGCTTGGAGGGTTAACAACTTCCCACATACGTACTGGTGGTAGGGGTGTCGCTAGAAAAAGACCAAGTGTCTCCCAGAGGCAGAAGAAACGATGGAACGCAACGGATAGAATGGGTGGAACGAATAGAATTGTCTTCCAACGCCTTGCTGCAATGCCATCGACGCTTCCTGGAGAATTCCTCTAAATATGTTTCCATTTTTCCCTCTCAGAGCAGAAAAGACGAAAATGTTTTGAGTTTAAAATTAGAGTTTCCCGTTTTGTAACCTGTCACCTGTTACGCGGCGGCGAGCTGCCAGAGCCCCGCCCTCCCAGTGACGTGTTCGTGACGTCACCAGATGAAAATCCCGACGTAATCTGCAGTCCTAATCGCAGAGGACCGAAATAGACCCCGCTCCCCCCACCAGAGGGAAGGGAAAACAAACGCGGGAATATTTGATAAGACGCGCATCAAAGTTTTTTTTCCACATTGACGAAATATTGCGTTACCGCACTCCACAGCGACGATTTTATTGGCGACTCAAAGCAGAACGTAGCAAGTGCACGACACTGTCTGACGCATTTCGTTGTTTGCTATCCATATCTGCTCGCTCCTTGTGGCTCCCAGCGCATTTTAAAGCTCTGAACGCGTCTAAAGACGTGGTGAGCAGACAATGAAATGCGGCAGACATTCCTAGTGACGTACATTTGCCTGCGTTTTGCTTCGAGTCACCAAGAAAAGGGTCGCTGTGGAGTGCAGAAACGCAATATTTCGTCAATTTGGAAAAACTTTATCAGACTTGATGAGCATTGACTCTCCTCTTACGCCGTTTGTCTAGTCGATACAATACAAAACGTAGGCAAATACGCGATCTTAGGAAAGTGTGACGCATTTCATTGCTCGCCATGTCTGCTGTAACAACAGCTCGGGTGCAGAGGCCGTGTTGGCCTCTGACCCGAGCACACCGAGCCACCACCGAATAACACCACTGACCGCCTGTCGTAAATCGCGAAGCATTCGTGGCGATATTGACTATGCAAATTTAAAGCACTCTGCTGTCATTTGACAGCTCTGCGCGAAACCAAGTATAAAGTCAAGTGTGTTGTTATTGTTCTCTCTTACTCACACACCCAACTCGAAATTATAATTTCTGTTTTAGATGTCTTTTCTCAAGAGTCTGAAAGTCAGTCCTTTTAAATATGATTTGTTATTGTTGTAAGTTATACTTCAATAAATTACGTTTTCCTGTTCCCGAAGTATATTCTCTATATTGTAACGAATTCTCTGGGTAGCATGCAGACGAAGGAATCGACAGAGAACAGTCTAGCTTAATTAATATAAGAATTTATTTACAGTTTTCTTGATTAATAATTTATGTACACGATTCGGAAATTAGACATAGGTCTGTAATAATTAGATCGGACAGGTTGTCTCAGCTCAATTCTAACTAACAGAAGAAAAGTCTCCAGCAGAAGAAAAGTCTACACCGAAGAACAGTTCTAGAGTAGTATAACGGCACTACGCTCGTACAAATTTATCTCGGGAGGAGATCACTTCGTCGGCGACACAGATCCACACCGACGTCTGGTGACGGTCTACACCAGGACTCTAGGATGTTCCTTCCAAATAAAGTCGCGGGGACTTTAGTGTTCAGCCTTTCAAGGCTTCTGAGTTGGTGTCCTCTCAGGGCGAGGTCACACCGAACTCCAAAATAATTTCTCAAAAGGGGAGAAATTTGGTCGACCTGTAAGGGTCTCTGAGAACGACGCACCTCAGGACGACACACCAGGAAGTCAAACTGATATTTTTCTTCTCACGATTCCTCGGCTCGGATTTTGGCGCGCTCCGGCCGCTGGGCGGGGCTGGTCCTCGATTGGTACTGGTTGGCTCTGATGTCACTCCGTTGGGTCTGTCATTGGCCTCGCATCTGGCGTCGGGTCGTCTAACCGCTCTCGGCTGTTTCAACCCAAGCTGGTGATAGTAATAAATAAAGGCGTGGAAGAACGACTTCTTATTGTCGTCTTAGTGTCAATAGTCCAGACAGACTGGCGACTCTCCATTGTCCGCAGTGGTTCGCACCTGTGCCTCTCGGCGAACTCCGTTGGGGGTTTAGATTTCGCATTGGGAGGATCAATGGATGGCCTTCCTCAATGAATCCTCACAATATGTAGATACTATGCTGAAATAGCAGAAAAGAAACAGTTCCTCCTGGCCAGCATAAAAGTTAGGATCCTTCCGAAGGCTATAATCGGAACCACCGAAAGAAGTGATCCCAAACATCTATTGGGGTGCCATCCAGATGATTTTGAGGGTGGGATTGAACTGAGAGCAGAGGCGTTGTTTTTTTAACTGCACCCATCACAAAGGAACACAATTCCCTGATGGTAAGCACTGTAAATCCAGTGTTTTCAAATAAAATCTATGTGAAATGTAATTTTGTCTGCTTCATTGGCACGGCGTTTGGCCCCTACTGTGTTACACAGCACACTCATTGTGGTTCCCTTGTGAGTTTTGCAGTTCCGAAAGCCTCTTTTAGACGTGGTAAGGGAGCAATGAAATGGCAGACATTCCCAGAATCGCGTGCGTGCCTACGTTCGTTCTGCATTGCTTACGCGTGAGTGGCAGCAGGCAAAGACAACCCCGCTTTATGCCATAGTAACATCGCGAAGTAAAAATTTTCGCTTTTCTTCCGGAGGGTTGTGAATTTGAGTCCAACCAAAGGTCATCGTGTACGGGTGGGGGGGGGGGGGGCTGGTCCACGCAAATCTGTCATAGCTTCGAATTGACGAGGTGGGGGAAGTTTGAAAGTACGAAATGACGAGGTGTTGTCCTCGGACATTTCCCTTTGGGATGGATCCCGGATAATCCACCGTCAACGGTTCGTTGTGTTGCTCCAATGCGACTCATCAATTTTTTCCATTACAAGGAGACTTCGCCCCCTGCTGAATCGGCAAACCGTCCTAGAATCGAACGAAAAAACGAGTATGACGTTACAGCGAGCTTCAAGGGCATCTGGCAAATCCGTTAGTCAGAAAATGTAACCTTAATTTCCGTAAATAAGAATGAACTCGTAACGCTCCGCTATCTAAAAAGTACAAAATTTGTATGACCCACTTTTTATCGCATCGAATTTATTTAACCAATTTCAAAAATAATTGTACCGTAAGAAAGAGTACATTCTAAGGTATAATGTGATTTTTTCAAATTTAAAAACTAATAGTAATAATATACAGATATGACAATTTTAACAAAAAATAAATAAATAACGAAAATGTCCCTATTTTTTCCGAATTAAAAAAAAAATACATTAGGAACCAAATTGAAATTTCTAAAAAAACTCGACGAGCTGCAAAAATTTACGTTTAGAGGTATACTAAAAAAAATCACGACTGCAGACTGAAAATTTGTAGGTCTTTTGCTCACTCGCGTTACAAACAATTTTGACATTTAATTTAACCCTAAACTAACAGTCGCATCGGAAAAAAATCTTCAAAATTGTATAGGGAACACGATGAAAAACAAACCATGTTAATTTCGTAATTTTCTAATCCGTACTATCTCGGCGAAACGTGCTAAACAACTCAGTTTTCAATCTTGCTTCGGCTACTTTTTTTTTATAGAGATAATGTCTTGATATTTTGAAATATTATCCAATTATTTTCCGTTTCCTGTAAATTTGAAGAATTAAAATTTCACTTCGTGTTCGGAACAGTGCAGTCGCATCCAGTTGTACCGTTTCTCGCTTCTATTTGAATCTATTTTTGTAATGCGTGTCAATTATTTTGTAAAGTATTTTGAATTTTTGTGAGTCATTATCGCTAGTGATTTCACCATGCCTTCGATATTTAGTGTTCTAGATAAGTTTCAGGCTGTTGGAATTTGAAGTTGAATGTTTCTGGTGTTAGAAGGAACTTTCGAAGAAATTATCCCTTGGCAACATGAGAAAAGCATGCCAAAAGCCTTCAAAAAGTCTTTACACAAGAGAGCTGTACCACAAGTTCAACCGCAAAAATACTTTTCACATTTACATTTAGCTTCGGACGAAGAACCTCACCCTACTAAGTCAGATAATCTCAGGTGTTATTTCTTTCGACTTTCTTCACTACTCAGATGAACTCGTCCAACCGAATGACATAGAATAGAATTCTGAACTTTAAAAGAAAAATTTAGATAGTTGAAGGCCAAAAGGTCGCAATAACTAATGTCTTGCATTTGATATCATCTATTGGAAAATTTGTCTTCATCTAACGATGGTGGATCATTTAACAATTTTTAGATAAAACTGACAGAAATTATTCTTATATATTTATTGAGCTCTAAATTTTAATCTGATAAACAATTCCTTTTGATGAATTCATTTCGTTCAATGGGTATTTTATTTCATGTTCCCATATTTCAAGGTTCTGCGGAGTATATATCCGTTGGGTTCATTCAATTGAAATTTGCTGTATTAACCTCTACTACTTATAACTGGTTCCTCCGTCTACCAGTCTTAAAAATAGCCACGGAAAACACAAGTAGGCCGTTGTATAAAAGTAACAGTACTGTGTTAAAAAAACGCATTTCTTTCCATCAACAGAAGAAATATGAAAGTGGAGTGAGCAATGTGCCCCGAATCGATCATGTGACACAAACCAACAGTCACGTGACCCTTAGACATCGATCTTCCAATGAAATGGTGCTCGCGGTTTCATGTTATTTCTTCCGATCGCTTGCTTTGAAGTTACTTGATAGTATAAAAAAACTTGAATTCGTGTGTGCGATGAATTATTGATTGGTTTAAGTGATTAAAAACAATAGTCCGTTCTTCGATGTCCAATCGGCTAAATCGATTCTTAAGCTCACCTGACAACTTTCTGAGATTCTCACAGCAATGACTCCGCCCACATGCTGCCAATTCCATTAGAAGGCCGATGTCCTTGGAATGCTTCAGTCTGGTGGGTGGAACTTAGCATTCATCACCTGTTGGGTCCTCGAGACGGGAGAATAGGTCCATTCGATTATTAAGCACGTCCTTCAAAGCATAAAATGCAGATTTTAAGGTATTTGGCATTCTTAATTAAGGTCACAGTGGAGCGACACAACGGGATATTGGTGACGGTTAGGGATCAACCTCCGAAGGGAACGATTCGAGGACAAAACCACGTCATTCTGAATCACGGACGAGGTAAACCTGAGCTGGCACTCCACTCTCCGAACTTCCACACCACGCCAACGTGAGGACATTTGAGGTCATGGCAGATTTAACGTGCACCAGTTCTTTTTGTACACGACGGTCCTTGGTTTACAAGTTTATTACTATCCGTTGTAAAAAGAAAAAAGGTTTTTGAAGGAAAAAGATTTTTTTTAATAATTATTTCCTTGACGACATTAGAAGTGCGCCAAACAAAGCGCCAAGGTCGTTGCCGCAGGACGAGACGTAGACTGAAGCTGTACCCAAGGCCCAAGCCCAACGACGATTTTGGGGCCACGAACGCATCGGAATAGCTCAAAGAAATTGGGTGTAGCTGCACTCTACGTTTATAGCGGTGGCAACGGCCTTGGCGATTTTTTCTTGGAGCACTTCTAGTAGCGAGACGGAAGATTAAGGCAACCCATCTGTCTTTACTGTTATTGTGGTTTTCATGGCAACCACGGCAAACAGTAACTTTTAATTTTCATTTTGAATATTCTAGAAAGTTCTTCCAAAATCCGTTAAAATCGTTTGATTTCATTGGTTCGTTTGAAATTTTTTCTTTTCCTCCATTGCTTAGTTTAATTTTAAAATATCCTTTGGTCCTTTGCATTTTTTTTTGCTTTGGTCCTTTAAAAATTTTTTTGTGATATCATTGGTTGATTTATTTGTATTTATACAGTTGTGAAATTTTATTTCATTGTAATATTTTCACAAAACGTTTTTGCCTTTTTAGCCACATGTGGCGTTTTCGTTTTTTATAATTTTTTCCCCGAACAGTTCTAATGTATTAGGTTATATCATTTCCTGCTTTTTTTTTCTTTAAACAATTTTTTACTTTTCAAACAGACCCACTACATTCAGTGTAATTAATAGGTATTCTTACCCCCAACATTCTCAGCTTTGTTTTTCTACTGGTTCACAAATGTGTTTAAACTTTCTACTTTTTGTTTTTAAAGATTAAGATTTTTTAAAGATTTTCTTTTCAAAACGTTCTTAAATGTGTTTTCAAGCTTTAATTTTCCGTTGTAAAAATAAAAAATATTTTTGAAAGCTAAAGATTTTTGAAAAAAATTTTTTTTTTTGGCGTCTTTAGAAATGCGCCAAGGCCGTTTCTACCGCTATAAACGTAGACTGTAGCTGTACCAGAAACTGAACAAGTCTGGTGAAAGCGAGCGCTTCGCAGCTAGTAAGTAAGATTCACATTCACGCGTCTCTAATATCCGACGGAGTTCCTGAAGCAAAAACACTTACGAAGAAAACGTTAATTTTTCCCGATTGCGATCAAGATATAAAGAATGGAAAATCGTGAAACTTCGACCAAGAAAGAAAGCAAAGTATACAGAAGGCACAGAAACAGAACTGAAGCTTTACAGGGTGGTATAATCTGTCATACGATCAGCTCAGAGGTTCTGGTCTTCGAAAGCAGTTACGTTCACACTAAGATTTCGGGCCGAGGGATCGCCAGTTCGACTACCATGGAGTCCTTGAAAGAAGGCAGATCGACTCGGCGTAATCTAGATTCGTCAGTTGGTGTGACGCGTCACATACCACCGAATCTTACACCAGAAAAGACGAGTGAAACGATCAGTAGCCAATTAGATCCGTATGCAAATGGCGACTGCAATGTACGGCACAGTGGTGCTGTTGGAAATCAGATTCATGCATCCGCGAATCTTACAAGAGAAGAAAGTGAACCAAACAGTTGCCGATTCGATCCGTATGTAGACTTCGATGTAAAGACCAGTGGTGTTGTAGATCTGATGCATGCATCCGATAATCTTACAAGAGACGAGATTGAACCAAACAGTAGACAATTCGATCCGTATGTAGACTGCGATGGAAAGACCAGCGGTGTTGTAGGAGATCTGATGCATGCATCCGCGAATCCTACAAGAGACGAGAGTGAACCAAACAGTTGCCGATTCGATCAGTATGCAGGAGGTGACTATGGACGGTCCATTGTGGCAGATATTTCACGCTCTTGCACAAATCTGAAACTAACCACCGACGAACAAAGGAAGACTGACGGAAATGCACCTTCAAGCATTTCCACTGAGAAAGTGAAACGCGGAAGATTTTGGAACTGCACCAGTAAACAGGAATTTTCTATTACGACAATGAGTGGAGATGGCATTGACGGATCATTGGATCCAATGGGACTCTTGAGTGAGAGCGACACGAAAATCTCACCCTCTCTAGGCGACACAGGAAATGGTGGTACAGTGCAGCAAACAGCGAGATCCGCTGGTTGTTCAGACACCAGAAGAGTTAAGAATTGTTCTGTACCGTGTACAACAGTGTTTCAGAATGTCCAGGATGAACCAGAAGGTGATGGACCGATTATTTCAGCAGAAGCGGACCTTGAAGACAATGAAAGTTCTCCTAGAGCTGAAAAAGTACAGAATATCCAAGATCAATCGGGCAGTGAAAGTGTAGAATTAGGCAGTATCTGTGGAGACGTTCAAACCGATGCAAGTACCGCGATTCTAAACGATCCCGTTCATATTCGAATGAAAGGTACAGTCCAGAAACTGGTTCACTTCTTCGAAAGTCTCGACCCGAGTCCAGAAATGTCATGGACAGACCGAGCTCAGAGGCCGCTGAACAAATTCGAAGGCGTTCCTACTGGACACGCGAAGGTAGACCGCGTCGAGCATTTCTCAAACCCGAAGGAAACCTTAAGAGACGGAACTGAAACTAGGCTGCAGCAGCATTTGCATGTGGCAGATTCCAGAAAAATCGATACAAGTTTCAAGGATTCTCTAAAGATTCATACAAGTGGAAGGGGTTTGGCGGAAACGATGGACCCTCTGAGCATACTAGACACCACGGGCCATTGCAACCAAAAATCGAATGAAGCACCTTTTGGGAAACTCGAGTCCATTGACTCAAGCAGCGCTGGGTACAAATTGGACACAAGTTCCCTCCCACACAGCGAAGTCAAGCTGGACAAGGTGCTGCGAATGAGAAACGACGCTATTCAAACAGACGTTGGAAATTCTAGAAACGGGAGTAAGTTGGAATTGGAGAAAAGAGCAAAAGTTGGATATATTTATTCTGTGCCTCATTTGAAGCAGGACAACGGTCTCAAGATTTGTGTCTCTTGGAGACGCTGCGCGTACGTTGTTTGCTTTCTTTCCATCCTACTCAGCAGCTCCGCTTTCCTCGATGTTTTAAATTTGTGACTCTGGATAGTCTTATCTGTAATTAGTTTTTTTCGTAATAAAAGTGAACAGACGTGATTTGGGTGTTTTCGAAATTGAAACTGAGAATACACGTTGAGTTGGTTCAAAATTTGTGTATACACCTGGTTTACGCGAGGAGTTTTAAGTTTAAAGCTATAAAATTCGTATTTGAAGTAGAATACTTAGACATATTAGAATAATTATCTAACAAACTCTTACAATACAAATCCGGTAAAGATGTCGTATCCGGGGCATGTTTTGTCGCCAAGCAATTTTTCTCGCCAGTTGAAGATGGCGGTCAGTATGGTGGCCACCTTGGTGATTCGATGTTTTATGTATGGGGAATTGCCATGCTAAACAAACTTTCCTCTGGCATAGAGTTGCCTTAAAGCTGGACCAAAACATCAAGGTTACCATGTTTGGCGCTAAATCACCGGTACACGGATACGACATCTCCACCACCAAATTCTATTACGGTATAAAAATTGAGCTATCGAAAATAACTTGGAAACTATCTAGAGAAAATAAGTTATGAAATTCAGTAAACCACTTCATTGCAAGTTACGAAATCATACCCTTCCAATTTCTCTTCCCCGTTAACAAAGAAAATTTATGATTCCATTGGTGAAAAATGGAGTTTACAAGTCAAGCACCAGAGACTTGAAGAAATACGTTGGTCAATGTAGGTAGTTAAATGAAAAGCACGAGAGCAAGGGCCTATTGGAGATTGCCCGGGAAGCAATGCTGCGTCACCTACAACCCCTCAACCACCACAACTTCCAAACATCACGAAAAAACGAACAAACCTTTTTATTTAATCTTGCCTTATAAGAAAACTAGCAATGCAAGGATACTTCGAAAAAGGTTGGTTGGGACTTGCGTAGCAAGGTCCAATAAAGCACCAGCTGTGCCAAGCGCAGAGTAAAATAAAATTATGTAGATATGGAAACATTATAAAAAGTACGGATAGCATTTCAAGCGCCAGGTATGGAATTCAAAAATATTTGTTTGTGAACATAAAATCCTAACCCACAAAATTCCACTATTACCTTTTATTACGACCTTTTACTTTTTTTGATATACCCCAACAGGTTTAAGTCTTTTAAATTTAAGCACTAACTTATTATTGATCTCTGATAAATAAATTTTCAGAATCTCAAATCACATATTGTAGATAAATAAAAATATATTGTTGTTTCTTATGCCTACACTGGCAGACCGGATGAGTGCCAGGTCCGTCGAAGACGGTAAGAGGCGAGGAGCCTTCCATGTTATTGAGCCCCATTGGGAGGAAGTCCGTCTTTGCTCGACATACATGACACATCCGTTTTACATACATTCATTCACTCACACATATCATAATTTAGATCCCAATCAGAGGCCGATAACCCCCTTATCAGGTACCCCCAGAGGTACTGATTTGGTATGGGAACATGGGAGACTTTGTGACCACGACCTATTTAACGTGCCCCAGTCACCATTAGTGAACACGATGGTCTTTAGCCAGGTCGAAGCGCCGATCTCGCAATCATCAAAATTGCAGTCTCCGACGAGGACAGAACCCACAACCCTTCTGATGCGAGCCCGACGCTCTACTGACTGAGCTACCGCGGCTCATAAAAATGTATAAAAAATGGGAGCAAAAGCAAATCGCGTTTTTCTTCGTTCAGTTTGTTAGACCACTCTTGTTCCGATAGCCTCAAATATGAATCTTAATCAATTTAAAGGGGGCATGCTGATCAACAGCATGCAAGATGTAGACCTTGTTAAAGGAGAGATGAACAGATATAAATGAATGGCTAAACAACATGTTGGTCAACATGATGCGCAGCTTAAAAAAGAATGGAAAATGATGAATAGTATACACCCTGCTGGATAACGCTTATTATTTTAATTTAAAAATTTAGATTTAGATATTTAAGATTTAAAAATTCAAAGCCATTCAGAAAAGGGGAAAAGTGTCGGTATCCTTCCAAGCCAATCTTAAAATGGATAGAAAAAATTCAAGCGAAGATGTTTAAAAACAGGACGTGTAATTAAAATAAGGTGATCAGTAGGGCAACTTTTTTGTTGCAGTAAAAATGGGAAAAGTTGCAGTAATCATTCCCTAAAGTTGCATTCATGGAAATTAAGTTGCATTTATTTTTGATACACTAAATTCTAAAATAAATTATTCGTAAAAAATGAACAAATTCAAAATATATTGACAATTTTAGTGGTGTACAACAGTATTATAACATATACTGAAACACAGAAGAACGTTGAATGGCCGATCCTTGGCCAGTAATTTTTTTAACATTGAAAACTGCACCAACCGCAATCATATAATGTGCTGTATCGGATAGCGCCAAATCCTTTCGCTCAACATTTAGAGATTTTAAAACGTCATCTATCAGGCGAACCACATATTGATGATCGACACTCACCTCGCGAACTCCAGTCGATTTCGCAAGTTTCCTCTAGATTATTAAGAGTGCCAACCAATGTGTGTTAAAAGTACTTCTTGCCATTTCAGTTTCGTCTGGAAGAACAGCTTCTTTTCATGAACTTCTTGTTGGATCCGCAATACTTCGGCGTTCGCAAGATCAGACGCACGTGATTGAAGGTTTGGTTAAGAGGGCCAAAAATGAAATAGTAATTTCATATTAATTAATTTTGAAAGGTTGCAGTTAGTTTCATTTATACAGAAAGTTGCATTAATACAGAAAGTTGCATTTATACAGAAAGTTGCATTTATACAGAAAGTTGCATTTATACAGAAAGTTGCATTTATACAGAAAGTTGCAATAATACAGAAAGTTGCATTATTCAGAAAGTTGCGTTAATACAGAAAGTTGCGTTTATATTGCGGTTATAACGCATTTACAAAACCCCTTAGTAGGAGGAATTTTGGTTTTAGTACTTAACATGCAGCGTAGAACGTGTGAAAAAAAGTTGCATTTGTTGCAAAAAGTTGCCCTAGTGATCAGAGTTGGATGACTTTGAAAAAGGAGAAAAGAAAACGAGCGGCGTTGTTCCAAAATGCTCACTCCGAAATGTGGCCCAATTCACCAATCCAATCTTCCACAGCCACATACTAGTTTTATCCCTCCCACTAATGCACGAGTCACTTGCCTGATCCCCCCTCAAATCGTCCATTTAGCGTCGCCACACGGGGGAAAAAAGGAAACGGATTCGATTTCGAGTGTTGAAAACAAAAACTTCCCCGATGGCAACAGATCCGAGGGTTCCCAGGCGGAAATGCGCCGCAAAGTCGACTGTTGATTAAATCCTCCCGCTGTTTGAGTATTTTTAAATCTCGCCCTCAATGGAGAGATGAATAATTCATGAAAAGATCATCAGTCAGCCGAATCAACGCGTCGTCTTTTGTGGAGAAGATGTTTGTCGCCAAAACCACTGCAAATTACTCTTGTTCTCTTTATATTTTTCGAAACTCGTGTCCAAACCATGACCCTCGAGTCCGTGGGGGATGGGGCACGTTAAATGTATCGTGGTCTCGAATGTCCTCACGTTGGCGGGGAAGTTTGGAATGTGGGGTGCAATTTTAGATGTCGTCTTCATTACCTATAGCGGTTGAGGGGAAAATCTTCCTCATGAAAAATCCGAGAAAGAGACACAATTCAGTTCAGGCACAGAAAACCATTGATTAACCTTTACGCTGCGCCTCACAGAACGGCTCTTTCGTCTGCATATCCGACCCCCCTTTCCTAATTATTAACTTGAGCGACAGAGCTTTGAGTGGCATTTACGACTGACGCTTTCCTTTCATAGTATTGTTTGGCATATCGTTCGGCGTGAGATAGTTATCACAGGAACGACATTCTGCCTTTCCCCCAAAGCGTTCACATCTCACGGTTGACAGGGTAGGGTACCGAAGAAAAGGAGGTCAGTAGCTGACAGCTCGTAAAGGGCGATCGATGCCAGCGGATAACATCCATAGTTCACAGATCTATACCACGCAGCTTGTGTAAACATAATTTTAGTGGTAACAATTGTCTATCTGCCGCAGCGTAAAGGTTAAGAATTACGTTGAAAGAGAAATGGCTTTTATGGTGGATCGGGTTAAGCCGTTCGATTGTAAAGGGAGTTTCAAGCACATCGAATGATGGAAATTATGCGCGTCTTTAGATTTGACTAAGATTCAACCCACATTGCAAAAGTTCAATACATACTGCAGAGAAAGTACTCCTCTTAATACAAATTTAAACCACTAGCTTTACATGCAAGTATCGTTCCACAAGGTTCTGGTGCAAGGAGCTTGTATAGTATCAGCCGGGGCTCACACACAAGAATACAAACTTTAGTGGAATATAAATAGGTTTATTTACATTGATTCGATTTTGAAATATCAATTTCATAAAGCCTCAAGTATACCAAGTACACAAAACAGTTGTACTGTGACTAAATACGCAAAGGGGTGCACTATCCTAAGTACACAAAATAATTGCACTATCCTAAGCACACAAAATTGTTGTACTATTATAAGTACACTCAAAATGGTTGTACTATTATAAGTGCATACATACACACGCACATAACAGTTACACTATTCTCAAATACACCAAGTTAGTGCACTATCCTAAGTACACAAAATAATTATACTATCCTAAGCACACAAAATGGTTGTACACATAACAGTTGCAATATCCCTAACTACACAAAGGGTTTGCACTCTCCTAAGTACACAAGATAATTGCACTATCCTAAGTTCACAAGGAGTTGTCATACTATCCAAATTACACAAAATAATTACACACTATCCCAAATACCCAAAAGAGTTGCACTATCCTAAGTACACCAATAGTGGATATACCATCCTAAGTACACATAACATTTACAATATCCCTAAATACACAAAGCGGTTGCCACTTTGCAAAAGTGCACAAAATATTTGTACTGTCCTAAGTACACAAAATGGCTGTACTATATCAGGTACAAAAGAGAGTTGCATGATCCCAAGTTCACAATGTGTTGTCATACTATCCTAATTACACAGAATAATTGTTCTATTCTAATTACGTAAAGTAATTGTACTATCCTAATTACATAAAATAATTACACTATCCCAAGTACACAAAAGAGTAGCACTATCCTAAGTACACCAAGAGTTGTTATACTATCCTAAGTACACAAAACAGTTGCACTATCCCAAGAACCCAAAACAGATGCACTAACGTAAGTACACAAAATAGTTGTAGTATCCCTAAATACACAAAGCGTTGAAGTGTTGCAGCGATTCTACAGATTGTGACTCAAAACAATAGTTGTAATAAAATGAATCATAGTGTTTCGTTATCATCGATGAATCGTTATCATCAATACAAAATGAATCCGTTTGATTTTTTCGGGGGTCGCTGCGACGGAATCTTTTCCGTCAAGATCCTCCAGGAGCTGGTGGCGACGGAAATGTGTCTCCCGCGCTTTCTTCCGAATCATTTGCATCCGCTTCGAGCCCTTTCGAAACCTGTCGCGTCGCATTCGTGCGCTAATGACTCGAGTACAAGACGGGGTCGAGAAGTGATGTCATGTACTAGTTTAACGAACGTCGGGGAGGTCTGTCGCGTGTCTTCGGATGTTCTTTCGTTGGAATAAATCGCTCGATTCGGGCGAGATCGAGACATTCAGCTATTCTCGCACATTTCGAAGTCACTTTCGTGGGAGGAATTTCAATGGAATGATTTAAGGCAACCCTTCGAACATTTGTTTTCATACTCACAACGAAATGTTTTTGTAAACTTTGTTCCAATATCATTAATTATACATTGAAAAAGAAAAATAATTTTACCATTCGCAACAAAAATATATTCAATTTTGTAAACAGTGAACCAGCGCCATCTGCGGAGCTATCAACCTCTGAACTGTTACCGAACGGCAGGTGAGAACGAAAACAGTGGCAGCGATCATGAACACACCCCTGTAAACTTTATCTCACGAGATATATTGATATTTGTTTTTGTACAGGGCGTGTTAACTTTTTTTTGTTTTAACTTCTAAATTAAACTACTGCAAATGTTAGAGCGACTCATTTTCATTCCATTATTTTTAAATTCCTTCTCCGCTTGCAAATTTTAAAAAATTTTATGTACTTTCCGTGAAGTGTTCCCCGCAATTTTGTGCATGGGATTGCATATAATGCTGCTACTTATTTCTTTACAAACATTTTTGTAATGAACACTGTAAAAAACAAAATTAAAGCAGATTTCATCAATTTAAAAAAATAATATCTTTCTAATTCTTATTCCTCTCTATGCACAAAGTTATCAAACATATCCTAATAAACAACCAAAAAGAGTCAAATATACATCTATACTCATGTTCATAAATTAAGGATAATGCCAGCTACGGCAAATAAAGATTCAGAAATAAAACAAACGTGACTTACTCATAAAGCCCATTTATTAAACAAAAGATACAGAACAAAAAATATGGTGTATGTATGATACCATTCATAAAAACTACGATTTTTGCTCACTGAAGCAATTACAAAAAATATCGACCTTACAAAAAATTAACATGACATGGTTGGTATGATGGTTAATATATTGTATGTCTCCCAGACGATGAAATACAGTCCGTACAACGCCTAGCCATGTTGAGGATAAAATTAGCGAGCTGATCTTGGGGAAGATCACTCCACTCAGCAAGCAATGCTCTCCGAAGTTCCGGTACGCATATATAGGAGGTGGTTGACGGGCTGGAACTTGTCGGCCAAACATGTCCCACACATGCTCTATCGGATTCAAATCAGGTGAGAATGCTGGCAATTCCATAAGGATGATATTCTCAAATTCAAGGCATTCGTCTACAATGTTTGCACGGTGAAGACGGTCATCCATAAACACGAATTCTGCTTCCATTGTTCCCCTAAACAAACGTACGTGTTGTTCCAGAATGATGTCCCTATAAATTTGGCCTCTCATGGTTCCGATTTAAACATGTCGATCTGTTCTGGAGCCCCAAACGAGCAATCCTGCATCACCGTAACGGTGTCGTTGAATGGTGTTGTCTTGGTGGTAACGGGTACCTGGCGTTCTCCATAGGAACGTCCGCATGGAATCAGACTGCAAGCTAAACCTGTCTGAAAACATCACACAAGCCCACTGTGACGATGTCCACATTCATGTTCCAGGCTAACCGCTGGCGACAGTATTACCGTGTGCGGAACACATCTGACAGGCCTGCGATCATATAGACCAACATGTCCCAGACGTCTGTAAACGATGTGCCTTGTTTAAACTGTCTTTCCTGTGGCTGAAGATAGCTAACGAGAAAGGTCGGATGCTGTGCTCCGTCTTTTTCCAGTTACTGCCAAATACCGGTCGTTATTTGTAATTCGGGATTGTAATTCGGGGGCGACATGTACTGTAACATCTACTAACATTTTCATCATTTTTAAATCGTTGCCAAAGCTTAGAGATGACACTTTGGGCGATTCCAAGTTCCCCTGAAACTTCCGTCTGAGTACGCCCACATTCCAGGCTGCCGATAACTCTCCCACGTAAAAAAATTATCGACATGCGTCCTCAGCGCCATAACTATCCCGTAGTGGCACTGAGCGGCTTTCAGAACACTTGTGAATCGATTTCCGTGTGATTCTGAATCATCCTTAATTTATGGACATGAGTGTTTTACAAAAAAGTCTTAACATTTTAAATACACTGTAGTCGTGAAAAAGGCTGAGAAAAAACACTTTAAAGAAAAAACGCGGGCTTCGGATCTTATATTCCATAGAAAAACTTTAATTAATTCGTTGCATAATATAGCTACAGCAATTAAATTTTGCACACATTGTCTTTACAGTTGTATAATTAGTAAAAGATAATAAAAAAATTCAACATTCGTCATTTTAGCATACTGACTCCTCTTAGTAGATCTCAGACACTTCTCGCGCGAAAAAAGAAACTTGTATAACTATCCGAAGAAATCTTAGAAAAGAAATGGCGTACTTGTGCTAAGAAAACCAAAGTAGCTATCAGAATTCAATTGCAAGGTTGAATCGGTTAGTGTTAAGTGTTCTAAACCGTTAGAATATAGCTTGACAAAAGTAAACAAACATCCACGCCATCCACCAGCATTGAAGAATAATACGTTAAGTGAATTTAGAGTTCTAGTTTAAAGTTTTGAGACAGTTTATATCTGGATTCCACAGAAACGTCAGTAGAAATATTTATGGAAAAAAACATCTACAGCAGTGCACAAACAAACTATTGTATACAATTTGTTTGAAACATGTTTTTATCTCCTGTAGTGCATGCATGTGTAGACAGTTCATAGATACACGTTTAGACATTCTGGAACAACTACAGATACACTACCCTGCAAAAATGGACCGGACACCAGCTGCATAAAATCCGACTACTTGTTTGGGGGTGTTTTTCGTGGTATGACCCGGGACCTTTGCATGGTGTTCATGGTTAATTGAACGCATGAACATTTTGAACAGTCAGGTTTTTTTCTACGCTCTGGCAATTGTATGGAATGGACGAATGTTACTTTCAGGACGACAACGTTCCATGTCACTATGCACCCTCTGCCAAGCAGTGGTATCAAGATATGGATGTAAAGCGTCTTCCCTGGCTTGCTCAGAATCCCAAGATAAAGCCCGTAGAACATGTGTGGGACGCGTTAGAGCGACGCTTACGGACCAGGAAACCCCGTCCGAAATCGACAGCTGAGTTGGCGACATTCTTGCTGCGGTAATGGACACAAACAACCATAGCTGTGTGTCAAAACCTCGTTGAAAGTATGCCCAGAAGGGTTGCTAGTGTCATTGCAGCCCGTGGGGGACCCTATTAAAGCATGTATTCTTTCCCTTATACCATCCCATCTTGCTGTCCGGTCCATTATTGTAGGGTAGTGTATATTCCATCTTTAATCTATCAAAATATACCATTTCTTGCAGACATTTCTTAGAAACAACTAGATATTCAAAGGAAGTTAACCGGTATGAAATACAGTAACTTTGTTGGACCAATAAAGAAAATCAGCTTTTTTTTGTAGATATTTTAATATATAATGTCAATTAATTACAATCGCACTCGAATAACGCAACGGTCTATTGGCGACGATCCCGGATCAATTCTAACGCGAAAGATCCGAGGACAACGCCAAGTCATTTTGAACCACGACGACTATGTCAACACATGATCTGACACCTCACTCTACAAACTGCCACACCACGCCAACGTATAGAACGTTTGAGGCCACGACAGATTTAACGTGCAAAAACCGGTCTTTGGTTGTATCAAGTTTCGACCAAGCAATCGGAGGGTTGTTAATCTCTTCCAATCGTGGATTCATATCTTGAAAGGAGTACTTGAGATATTCTAGGGTAATGTTGTTCAATCGTTCCAAAATCTGTCTTTTGCAGACATAGCATAGAAACTTCTTTCTCCAGAGACGATAAATCGAAGCATCTTTAGTGATTCCACATCAATCATTTCACTGCGTTAAACTACGGTTTCCTAAGAAAGCGGAGCCGTTATCTAGCAGCCGTGATGTAGCTGTGGGTGACGTCACTAAAACGTTGCTTATACAAACAGATGGCGTTGGTTTGCTAGAGAGCGTTTGTGAGCGGAACGAAAATGGACGGTGCCGCCATTTGCACGACGATCGTCAGAGCGGTCTCAAACAGTCGGGGAAAGTTTTTCCTCTTGGAGCGGCACCATTTCATTTCCTGCGCCAAACGATTTGAGCGGAGGGAAGCAAAACAAACAAACATTTTTGACTGACATTGTTTAGTTCGTTTTTGTATAATCGGGATCGTTAAAGGTACATAGAAAATTTCAACGGATTTGAAATCTGCGGAATATTTCACGCCATAACGAAAACTTAACTCTGATTTTCTGTAAATAAATAATTATTTAAGAATAATTAAATAATCAAATATTTAATTTTTAAATAATAAATCTGTTTTTGGTTTCGATCTGGCGTAGAATTGTATGCTAATTTGAAATCCGTTGACATTTTCACTCTATCTTCAACGATCCCGAAGTTAGAAACTTTGAACTAGAGCATAAAAAACACTTTTGTCTTGTTTCTCGAATAAAATAAACCACGACAGCCGTCTGTGTTGCCCATTCTCCAACGTATTCTGCCCGCCTAAGTTGACACCTCTGGACTCCTGTTTAGACGGCCGTCTAGTTATGTCCGCGGCATCATGATGTATCACGCCTGCTACTTAACGGCTCCGCTTTCGTAGGAAACCGTAGCTTTGCAATCCTCTTCGGTCTGAGTGTTTTTTGCCGATTTCTGGCATTCCTAGGAAGGTGCTACTCTTGGAGTGAAGTACGCAAATGGAGGCGTGTCTTTGATGAGCGACGTTTCGCACCTCACATAAAACTATTCAATCACCTCTGCATACACAATCGAAGCGAGAGAGGAAACAACACAAATAAAAACAGTCAAACAACCAGGAGAAACGCGTCTATTCGATTCGAACGTTACTTAGACCATCGCATTCCATCCGTACCTTCTCTTCCGAACCGAAGAGACAGACAAATATATAAAACTCCCCTTTTCACGGTCTTCAGATTAGAAGCGTGTCATCCAAATCTATCGTTCCAACTATCGGAGTATTCGAATCAGAGCATCATGAAAAAAGGGAACTCCATAAAGAACATAAAACAAACGGGAAAGTTCGAAATGACATACACCCCCCACGGAGGAACACGAAACGGCCATTTGAATCCTAGGTGCATTACTACGAGATTGCATTTCGAGAATTGGCAGCCAGGAACAATTCAAACAATGCAACCCCTAACCTCTTCCATCACTCGCCGAAAGGAGTTCTTTTTTTTTGCTTCCGTTTTGGGCGGGGGTAGGGTGGGGGAGGAAGTGGTTTTGTAGAGAGGAGGCGGAAGGCGCGTTTTTCGAGGGGGCGTTGAGCGAAATTATGAGATAGTTCCCTCAGTGGGGAATGATCGAAACGACATCGACGGTTTCGGTCTCGAAGAATGCTTTGCAAGCAATTTAGAAAACGAAGAAAAGGAATTATTATAATTTTTAAGTAGGCTGACAAAAAACTTCATTTTACTGCTTGTGGAGTGTTAAATATTTTATACTTCGCAGTTTGAAAAAGATTCGTATTTCTGTTTGGGGGCATTTTTGTTACCATAAATGATTGGAGTTTTGTTGGAACTTTTTGTGGCACGAGAACTACATTTCGCCAAGCTGCGTCAAACATAAGATAGAGCCAAGTAACTGTGAAAAGAAAGGTTGGAAAAGCAGAGTAAGAGTTGGCATCCGCGTTTACCAGAGGCAGTAAACGGGAAAAGAATAGATCACCTGAGGTTCGGGAACCCTGTACGATGTTCCCCGAGGGGTTGTTAGAAGGAAAAATAGAATAAAACGATCCGACAATCGATTTGGGTGAATAAAAGATTGAGAATTATTTTCACTTTTGCTGGATCGAGTTTTTTTTATTGTTTGGCATATTAACTATTTCATACTAGTAGTAGAATGGATTCAATATTACTCAACGTTGTTCCTATTGGGTTTTCGAAATGCCCCCAGAATAAATCGAATAAGGGTTAATATATTTCTCGCAACATTCGAAAACAATGTGTACCAAATTGAATGTAGATTCTTCAAGCTTTGTAAAGTAGACACGCTAACTCTACTTTATATATAAATTTCGTAGCTTCAAGAAATACATTTTTAGTATTTGTTTTTGGATATTTTTTGTTGACATAAATGTTTGGGTTTCTGTTAGGAAAATAGAACGAAGCATATATAATTCAACTTGAAAAATTAGATAACGAAATAAAACATTTTCGACATAATTTTAAGGTTTCTACTTAAGATGCTGATAATTTTCTATTTAAATTTAAAATGCTTATTTTTATTAAAATGGTTCTCATTCTACATAAATAAAAGAAACGTTAAACATTTTAATCCTTTCCAATTCGTTACAGAGGTTTTTTGTTTGGTTTGTAAAGTAGTTTGAGTTCACAAAGCAACAGATAAAATTATGTTTTTTTCTTTGTTCCATCTATATATATATACACAGACGAGCCAAAACATTATGACCATCCCTACATTTTTCAATGAACTCGTCTGGATGACGTGGAGGGCACGTGATTAAGTGCGAATGGTACTTAACTATTGCTAGAGAAGGTAAGTAATCATTCTTGCGAGTGATGGGAAATGCTTCGGATCTAAGCGAATTTGACAGAGGGCAGATCGTAATGGCCCGAAGACAAGGAACGAGTACACAGAAACTGCACGATTGGCAGGTTGTTCACGATCTGCCGTTGTTAGTATTCATGCAAAGTGGATAAATGACGGTGACACCAGCAGTAGACTTCAAAGTGTTGGTCGTCCACGCGTCATCAAAGAAAAAGGACGTCGGAGATTGTCCCGTGTGGTAAAGCAAAATCGGCGCGAGACAGTGGCTCAGCTGACAGCCCAATGCAATGCATGTCCAAGCGCAAGTGTTTCGGAACACACAGTTCAGCGGACACTGTTGGATATGGGACGGTGCAGCAGACGTCCCACTCGTGTGCCTCTTTTGACCAAGCGTCATCGTCAACTACGCCTACAGTGGGTCCGAGAACATCTAGACTTCTTCTTCTTCGAATGGAAGCAGACCCCTCCGTGCCGAGTTATTTAAAATAGGGAACATCTAGACTGGACTATGGATGAGTGGGAGAGCGTTGCCTGGTCAGATGAATCCCGATTAATCATTCATCACGTCGATGGTCGTGTCTGAGTACGCCGTCTGCCGTATATATATATATATATATATATATATATATATATGTAACACCATGAAGGAATCATTTGAATGAAATTAAATTTGCAGCAAATGTCAATTATAGGATGTTATAAAAAGTGGTAAAGTTTCAGAGCCACCACGCATGCGTAATGTGAGCAATGCCCTCTGGACTGATGCTAAAAGCGTATAAATAGAGGGCTGTAGCGGGACGTTGAAAATAATACATGGTTATTTTTTAGTGGCGAACGTTTAGTGAGACCTAAGTATACCTCCACGATGACATAGGGTGAAATTTCAACAACTTACGGAGTTTGAACGGGTGAGAATCATCGGCCTTCGTGAAGGAGAATTTTCCTATCGCGCAATAGCAGCTCGTGTACAGCGGAACAATTCCACAGTGATTCCGCGTTTGGAAGCAGTGGACCGATGAGCATCGCAGAACTCGAAAAACTGGGAGTGGACGACAGAAGGTGACGTCAGCGCGCGATGATAGACACCTGGTCCACATGGCGGTGAATAACCGTACAGCTTCTTCCAGACACTTAACAGTATTTTGGTCTACTGCTACAGGTGTATTAATGTCGGCTTCGTCCATTCGCCGACGTCTGCTGCACCGTGGACTGCGTGCAAGGATTCCTTTATACAGGATCCCCCTCATGCCAAATCATCGACGGCTGCGTCTCAATGGGCTCATGAGCACAGAGCCTGGCGGGCTGATTGGCAACAAGTTGTCTTTTCTGACGAATCCCGCTTTAATTTGTGGAACCATGATGGCCGCATTCGTGTTAGACGCTATACTGATAAAAGCTGCCTTCCAGAGTGTGTTATCGAACGTCATAGTGGCCGAACACCCGGAGTTATGGTCTGGGGTCCGATTTCGTATCATGAACGATCTCAGCTGCTACGAATTGAGGGTAATCTGAATAGCAACAGGTACGTCCGTGAAGTGCTAGAGCCCGAAGTCGTTCCCTTCCTTTAAGGTATCCCTGGAGCTATCTTTCAACAGGATAATGCACGCCCAGATGTTGCAAGGAATATTCGAGACTTCTTTTCAGCCCAACACATGCAACTTCTTCCTTGACCTGCTTATTCGCCGGATATGTTGTCTATTGAGCATATGTGGGATTTGGTTGGTCGGTGTATTGCTCGTCATCTGCGTCCTACAGCTTTAAAAGACGAACTTTGGGTGCACATACAAACACTATGGAATTCTCTTCCACAAGCAGACATTCAACATCTGTTTCGCTCCATGCCACGTCGTATAGCAGCACTTATTACAGCGCGTGGTGGCTACACCCAATACTGATTTCGGACACTTAATATTGTTTTTTTGCTTTGAAAATGTATTCATTTATTGGTACTAATACAAGCCGTTTATGTATTCAATTTCATTTAATTCTGATGACTCCTTCATGGTGTTGCATTTTTTACAAACAGCAGTATATATGTGTGTATATATTCTCTATAAACAAATCCACACCGTTTGACCCCTCCGCACCCAATTGGGTACACGTATATTATAGAACACACATAGGCTATTTCTTTCATGTCTTCAAACCTATCCATGGAAACTGTCGCACACAGTCCTAAAAGTGCCCCTCGAAGCCTCAATTTTAAAATCTAAACTTTGTTTTTCTGCAATAAATGGACAAGGATAAGGAAATGTCGCGGTCATATTTCAGCTGTCGTGGTGGGAAACACGTTCTACAGAGCTTGTGTTTTTGAGTAATAACAAATGTCGAGGTCCTATTTGAAACCCGAAGCAACTCCGGGTTATTCAGCTAGTTGGTCTATATAAAATGCTAGATTCTCGCCTGTTTCCTTGGCAATTAAAGTTTTGATTGGTTGTGTGAAGTAGAGTAGGCGGAGCTTCAAATTATTTTGATGGGATGTGTGATGTAACGAGCGAAACGAGACTCGAAGTATCAAAAATCATTACATTCAAAGTCTGCATGGTTGGTAGATAATATTGAGTATAAAACGATTGAGGTACGCAGCTGATTGTTTCACTGGTGTTGATCAAAATTTAAGTTTCAAATAATATTGTGTCAATGTTATCATATGAGCTCAACAAACTACACCATGCGAAAGCAAGGCAAGGTGACAGATAGTGGAGAAACACTTTTATACGATAGCCAGTGATCAACTAAATTAACAGATGGTGGGAAAAGGTTTATACACAGCCAGTGATCAAGAACGGCCAAGCTTAAGGAATAGGTACAAAAATTAGCCACTGCGTGGCCAGCGTGGCGTTGCCCGTGACAGTTCTTTTTGTGGGGTCAGGTGTGACCACAGCTCGATGACGCTTGCTAACCCCCGGCGATTGCTACGTATTCCCATTTAACTTACCTTGAAGTGGCTATTATCAACAACATAAATGTAAACACGCTGGAATCAGAAAACTTGCCATAGTTCCAAAGGATTTAGGGCGAAAAACGCTTGTGATGTCAGCGCTCGAAAATCGCAAAATCCGTTCCTTCTTTCGAGGTAGGTATGACGTCGTTGAAAAAAAAAACTAATACATCAATTTTGATGGTAATGGTATTTTTAGTTAACGTCGTACTAGAGCAACACAAAGGGCTATTGACGACGGTCTGTGATTAGTCCCTTAAGGGAGAGATCCGAAGACAATACCTCGTAATTTTGAACCACGGTCATATGACGAAGCAACATCTGAGCTGGCACCCCACTCTCCAAACTTCCACACCAACCCAACGTGAGGACTTTCGACCACGACAGATTTAAGGTGCACCAACCGCCTCTACACCATACGCTTACAAACATCCATGCACGGACCCGGATTCGAACCAGGAACCTTCCGATCTAGAGGCTAACACCTTAACCACTATATTGGTAAACCAATTTTAAAATGTTCCAGATTAAATTTTAAAATTCGAGCACTATACACAAAATTTGCAAACAATTCGGACTACCTGTGTGCCAAATTTTATTGTTGTAAGTGCCATCGATTCGTCAGGACACTGCGCAGATACATACAGAGAGAAACACTTCCATTTCTAATAGTAGAGAAAGTTTGACCCAAATAAATAATTTTGGAATGCCTTCCGTCGTATGACGAACCATTGTATGATGTACATAAATAAAACATGATGGCTAATTTTCATGTTTTTGGCAGCTCTGCCATAAGTGTATGAAACTCCGTGGTCCTATGTCTTAACACGTCTGTTTTCCCCTGCCGAAAGACTTGAGCGGTTCTGTACTTTGGGAAATGCGTAAAACCTTATTTACTTCAAAAACGAGCGAGATTTGATGCGGGAGTGTTTTTTACTGTTCTCTGCGGCCCTCGAATTTTCGTTACGCATTTCCACAGCCGATTCCTTTTTTGTTGGGAGCAGGGGATTGGATCGCTCTCTGGTAGCTATGTGATGGTTAGCTCTGATGTTTCCAGGCAGAAAGCACTGCAATGGATATTCCTCTTGAAATATTTTATGCCGGGTTTGTTAGTAAAATGGGGATTTAAAGAGGGATATCTTTTGATTATTAAATTTATAGCGTAAACTAGCAGCACGGCGTCACCCGTGATTGTTCTTTGCATGTCCTTACTGTGTGATACTGAAAACATTAAAACGAAAAAACAATATTTTTTTAAGAATGAGTCCTACCTCCACCCAACATGATGCATGTTGCAATTAAAAATTTCCCATTTAAGGTATCGATTTGGTGTAAAATTTTCCGCAGATTTCAAATCCGTTGAATCGGCATTGGAACAAACTGACCAGATCTTGATAGCGTCATCAAGAAATCGACGCCATCTTGAATTCTACGTCATTAGTAGGGCCACTTTTTTGTTGCAGTAAAAATGAGAAAAGTTGCATTTATCATTCCCTAAAGTTGCATTGATGGAAATAAAGTTGCATTGATGGAAATACAGTTGCATTGATGGAAATACAGTTGCATTGATGGAAATAAAGTTGCATTGATGGAAATAAAGTTGCATTGATGGAAATAAAGTTGCATTGATGGAAATAAAGTTGCATTGATGGAAAAAAAGTTGCAATTTGTTTTGGTACACTAAATTCTAAAATATATTATTCGTAAAAAATGAAAAAATTCAAAATATATTGACAATTTGAGTCGTGTATAACAGTATTATAACACATTCTTAAATACAGAAGGACGTTGAATGGCCGATCCTTGGTCAGTAATTTCATTAACATTGAAAACTGCACCAAATGCAATCATATAATGTGCTGTATCGGATAGCAGAAGCGTCAAATCCTTTTGCTCAACATTCAGAGATTTTAAAACGTCATCTACAAGGCGAACAACATACTTATGATGGACACTCACCTCGCAAACTCTGCAGTCTATCACGCTCGTTTCCTCTGCATTATCAAGAGAGCCAACCCATGTGTTAAAAGTACTTCTTGACATTTATTTCACTTTCGACTGTTATGACGAACAGCTTCTTTTCATGAACTTCTTGTTGGATCCGCAATACTTCGGCGTTCGCAAGATCAGACACACGTGATCGAAGGGTTAGTTCAGAGGGCAAAAAAAAGAAATATTAATTTCGTATTAATTAATTTTGAACTAAATTTTCAAGTTGCAGGTGGTTGCATTTATGCGGTTATTACTCGCGTTATGTTGCGGTTATTATTCGCTTACAATACACCCCATGTATGAGGAATTTTGGTTGTAGTACTGTACATGCAGCGTAGAACGTGTGGTAAAAAGTTGTATTTGTTGCAAAAAATTACCCTAGTCATTAGCAAAATGAGTCCGATTTTGATGGAAGCGGTGTCGCCTCGAAACTATTTGGAGGGTTAAAAAACCAAGACTCATCTCTCTGGATCGCTGTTTCGCAATAAAAAAAACCAGACGGAAGATATGCGGATGGAAGAAATAACGTTCCCCACGAAATAATTTGACAGCATCTGATAAATTCTCGGGACCAGCAGAAGTTTATTTTTCAATAATCCAAAAAGCATAGCTCGCAGCCCTATCAAACTCATTTATTCTGGCCTCTTTTATGAGCCGTCATATTTCAAAGTCGGCCATTTTGTCAGATATACCGTGCACTAGCCCGCGTTGGCGCCTGCCCAACTCTCTATCGGGCCCGCGCTTAGATGAGGGAATCTGCATACGCACGCCGATAAAGCAGCTTTTAGGGGCAGCCGGAAAACATTGTTTGGAAGAAAAAGCAAAGCGGTTGTTTTGTCTGCAACCGTGACGATGAAACGAGATCTAGGAGCGGGAGTGTTTAGAGCAGGGATTCCCTACCGGTGGTACGCGGTAACGTCCACATTCCAGGTGGTACGCAAGGATGATACGAACGACCCAAATATTCTACGAAGTTTGTTCGATTTTTTTAGTATGTACAACCACGTTATAGTTTTACTAAATATTTCTCAGAAGAATATTCTAAATTTGACTGGATCAGAAGTCCTTTTTCGAGAACCTCATCAAATGAGTCGAAATGAAAGGAAAATTTTATCGATCTAACACACGATAGTTCCATGAAAAACAGTTTTAAAGAGAAATCGCTAATTAACTTCTGGATCGGGGGATTGTAGCATAATTTTTATAATCAGCAAATTGAACATACTTTTAGACCCAAGTGGCCAAGGGTGAAGGGTCTGAAAAGTAGGGTTGCGACATCGATGTCAATGTTTTATAAAAAACATCGATGTATTGGAGCCGATGTCGCATCACTAGTTGCTAAACCAGTTTTACGAAATGGGGAAAAAAGTTTAAATACACTGAATTTTAAAAACATCGATGGTTTGGGGGCGATGTATAATCAACATCTATGTTTTAATTTTGAACATCGATGTTTTGCTGTCGCATCACTAGGTGCATTCCGTCATCTTTAGGTGTGTGCCCCATTTCAAGAGTGTTAGTGCTATAGATTGGTCTAAAGACACCATACCCGCACATACGAAGACACACTCCTTTTACAAGAGTAGAGTTTTCGCATGTGCAAAACCATACAGTGGCAATTGCTCCAAGTCGTCACAAAAATCGAAGGACGTTTAGAACTTCAAATTACTGTCACTTGAAAATTGTGGCGATCAGGTTGTTTAGTGTTTTAGAGCGCCCTATTTCGCCTAGTTGACTCCAAACACAACTTCAAGTAAAAGATGGAAAGAGTGTTTGGAGGACCAAATAGGGTATGGAGGTAATTAACGTCGCACTGGATTAACACAACGGGCTATTGGCGATGGTCCGCGATCAAATCCCAAGGGAAAGATTTAACCCTAGAGTACAAACGAAAATAAAAACGGACTAGTACTAACTAGACGTCTAGAATACGTGTTTTACGCATGTCCATGCAATTAAAAGCAGTTATGCTTCCTCAAATGGGATTATGTTCGCTATTAGGCTAAGGGGTTACTGAAACCTAGAATACTAACTTAAATTAAAAACTGTATGTTACAGAAATGGTACAGTGCTTACCGTGATTAAACCAAATAGCCCATGAACATGAAGCATAGTTGGAGGGAAGGTTAACGGTGCACTGTATTCGTTTGAACTTCCGACTCCGTTTCTGAGACGCATAGTTAGTATTCTAGGGTTAAAGACAACGTCTTATTTCTTTTAACGCATCAGAGTAGTCGGATGAAATTAGAAAAGAACGTTTGGATACCCCACCGAACATTCAGTGTACACACCGACCGTGTTTTACGACAGTTGGAGCAATATGCCACATCCTGTCGTGTCAGATATGGTAACCATCTTTCGTACATTGAAAAGCAGGAGTTACTATATTAGTATTTTCGGTTGGGTCACGTGGACATCAAAGGTAACGAGCTTGCTGACACTGCTGCAAAAGCGGCCTGTTTCACTGCAGCGTTCCTTTCATTGCACATCATTGAAGTTAAAAACTACCAGTTCTTCTTTCTGCTTTTACTTTGACTTGTTTCTAAAAGTTAATTTCGGGAGAGAATGAAGAACAGTTATTTCAACAAATATAATTCAATGAAATGAACTTACACAACGGGTTACTGGAGGCAGTTCGGAACCAAATCCCGAAGGAAAAGAAACGAGGATAACTCCTCTTCAATTTGAAGCACGGTCATGTGACGAGGTCAACACCTGAGCCGGCACCCCATTCTCAACATCACGCAAACGTGAAAACATTGGATGCCACGACAGATTTAACATTCTCCAGCCCCCTCGTATACGACGGTCTTTGTTTACGTAGTTTCGAACTCGCACACACACACACACACACACAACCCTCGGGATTACTATTCCGCAACTCTTCCAACCAAGCTACCACGGCCCGCTATAAAAATGGATAAACACCTGATTTTAGTTTGCCGCTTTGCATTACTCTTTGGCTATACCTCTCCAAGCTATTTCGATCGGTACCTAAGATTTACAGACCTTATCGAGCCTGTAAGAAAAATCCATATAGGAATGTCCATTTAGGATTCTCAAAATTTCCACACGACGCCTATGTGAGGATGTTTGGGACCATTATACATTTAAAATGCTGGTTGGTTAGTGTTGGTCCGACAGCTCTATAGTAGATTATGTTAATTAATGCAATTCGTTGTAACAAAAACAAATTTCACTGACAACAAATTTAACAATGGTGTGGATGGACCACTCTCATCGAGACTAAGGAAGCCTGGTACTAATTAGGGCTAAAGAAGCCGCTTTTTCATCAGATCTAGAAGAGCACCTCCCGTGTCTGAAGCAGTGGTGCCATATTTCCAGAACAAAGCATCTCTGTTTTGCAGGCGTAAACCTCTAGAAAATCAATGATTTAGAGATCTGGGGAAAAGCGACATATCTAATGGCGCGATATTATTTTAAAATATTTTTGATATGTGCTATGCACACACATGGCATTTATTTATAAGTGCATTGTGCTTGTTTTATTTTTACTGCTGCTCAATTAAGATTCAAAAGTGTATACATTATTTTTTCTTCCAACTTTAATAAGCTTTTGATAAAGATGCCAAAAAAGGGCTAACGACCTTTTTTTTAAGCCCTATTCTTAACAACACACACGTTTTAGTAAGCGAATTGTGCAGCAAGTGGAACAATGCCACACTTCACTTTTCTCACAGCATTATTGGGATGTAGTGTACACAAACGAAGCAGCACACCAACATTATGTGGTAGCCTACTACGTACTTTGGCTAGTTGAACAAGGAATTCTTTACAGCGACGTTTAATAACGACGACATTCACCTGTTCACTTGATAATGTTCATACTGTGACGCCATGTTCATTCATTCAATCGATTGGCACTCTAAGCCGTTATATAATGGAGACTATCTCACTTTTGTGGATTCCGCTAAGCCTACCTCGATTCTGTAATTCTTCTTGACCTTTGTGCAACATGAATTAGAAATGGTCACTGCGTAAAACACTCTGAACCTATATAAATCTCTGTGAATCATAATCACTTTTGAAAAATCTGCGTTGCAAACGGCGTATTAACTTCAATTATACTTCAGACCTCTACATAAACCTGTTCTTTTTTCGAAACCTCTTTTTTTTACCTCTGAGCATTTTGTTCCTCTGTTTTTACCTCTGAAGCAAATTGAAACCTCTAGATCTAAAGGTAAAACCTCTGAATTGGAACCCCTGGTCTCAATCCTGAATGTCAACCACGCGCTCACACAGCGCCCTCTACAGTATGTGGGTGACAGTTTTAGGGTTCAAAGTCCGCATTTGGCCATTCTGCGCCAGACAAAAGACAGGCCAAGGAATGACGAGAATACACACGACGATAGTTTTGCTGACACAGGAGAGAGAAGGGAGAATCGTACTTGTGACTGGAATCGAACCTGTGCCTTCCAAAACGAGCGGGCGTTTTACTTTTATTCAGTGTACTTTTTATTTCCCTGATCTCGAAGGGTTTCAGATTCCCAGTAAGAAGAAAAAAACCGCACACTATTCTGGAGCTGCAGAATATATGGGCATCGGTAACATCCAGATAACAAAGATCCAAACATATGTTCCCCTAAAGCTGTTTGATGCCCAGAGTCAAACGGAAGGCTTTCGGGATATACATCCAACGAACGTGGGAAGAAAAAGAATGATAAATAGCTGGAATGCTTTTTTCGCAAGATTCAACTGTATCTTGTGAGAAAAATAGTCCATATTTTCACTGTCTAGATAGACCAGCTCTAGCGATTCCAAATATATATATTACGGGAGATATTTACGGGGCGTTGTGCTCGGAATTAGAAGGGACAGTTCGAAATGATGGGTTGTCTTAGATAAGTTACTCAGTTTCTGTAACTTTCACTTCACTTGCTTTGATTCTGGATGAGAGGTGAAGCTTCGAAGATGATGTTTGCGATTGCTTTATCTTCCAGCGCAGCTTATTGAATTTTCGAACCAAAGTTGTGTGGAGGAAACAACCTTAGTTTTGACGCGAATACTCGAACCGGAGGTTGGTGTGTGGAATGAATTAACCTTTACGCTGCGGCGCTTAGATTTTTTTTCAATCGTCTCACAGAACGACTCTTTTGCCTAAATGTCCGACCCACTAAACCTAATTACCTAACTTGAGCGATTTGCCTTGAGTGACATTTACGACTGACGCTTTCCTTTCGTAGTATTGTGTGGCGTATCGTTTGGTGTGAGATAGATAACACCGGAGCGACCTTCTGCCTTTCCCCCAATGCGTTCACACTTCACGGTTGACAGGGTAGGGTACCGAACAAAAGGAGGGATTCTCCAGGACAGTAACTGACAGCTCGTATAGGGTGATCGATGCAAGCGGTCACTTAAAAGAGGGATAACATCCACCGTACTCAGATCAATACCATGTCGCTGGTGTAAAGGAAATTTCAGTAACAATTATCTACCTGCCGCTGCGTTAAGCAGACACAGGAAGTTTGAACGACTGTCTGATGTAAAATTCAAGAATTGATTGATATTCATATCGAAGGATATATTTGTTGATTAAAGGTGTATGATCGGGCGGTGGTGGATATATTAAAGGGCCAACACCATGGACACGGGCAACGCAATGGATAGTTTTATACATTTGGAAAGCCTTTCCAATCGGGGACTCCGTTACCAACTCTACGTAAAGTACCTCGAGTTTTTTTTAATAGCAAAGGCGTGCAATGAAATAATGATTCCACATGTCACACATACCTGTAGAAAAAAGATATAAAAAGAATCGAAGGTGCAAAAGACGAACGACTAAGATATTCGAAAGCACTTTGGGGAAAGGATGTCGCAAATTGAAAAAGGACCTTTTCAGTTTGAGAAAATAATTTTGTTTTCTACAAGCTGAAGTCGCAATTCCTGGAAGGCAGGTGTCACACGAGATTTTTCGGATGAAAAATACGTCGGAGTACATTTGATGCGCAAAACGTTTAAGTCGACATTCTGTCCAGAAATTTGAAATGGCGAAAAACACGCGAGATGGTTCGACAGGTGTGAACTAGAGATGCAACATCGATGACCATGTTTTGTAAAAAACATCGATGTATTGGAGCCGATGTTTTTTACCTGTTTGTATACCTGTCGATGTTTTTACGTTGCCGATGGTTTACTTTTAAATGAAAAAAGTACCATTATAAAAATTTAAAAAATAACCAAGCAGCATAATTTTTATAATCAGTGAATTACATACTTTTATACCAAAGTGGCCAAAGGAGAAGGGTCTGAAAAATAAAGATGTGACATCGATGTCGATGTTTTATAAAAACATTGCTGTATTTACCATCGATTTTTGGAGCCTTTGTTTGTTTAACATCGATGTTTTTTCAGAGTCGATGTTTTATTTTTGAATGAAAAAAGCACCATAGTAAAAATTAAGAAACATAACCGTGCAACTAAGTATTTGTAACTGATGGCGACAGCTGTCCCATCAAAAAGAGTTTTTTTCCCCCTATCTGGTGGCGTAGTTAGTGAAAAAAAAAGTCGGCTTAAGATGAAAAAAGTTAACAGATTTCTTTTTTTTAAGAACTATAAGTAACAAATATTAGGCCAAAAATATTTTTTTTATTTCCAGTAAATGAAAAAAAAGTTGATAAGTAATTAATAATAAATAACAATAATTATTGTCATGTACCTAGCTATTACTAATTACAAATGTTCTTTTTTACAAACTTATGTTTCTACCTCTGAACATTTTGTGGCTCTTTTTTTACCTCTGAAGCGAATTGAAACCTCTAAATCTAAAGGTAAAATCTCTGATCTGGCACCCCTGTCCATCGCGCGTCATGTTTTTTTTTACCCATGGTCAAATGGGTTTTGTTCTCGGAGAGGGTTTTCAAGTCGTCCGGTGTAAGAAAAAAAAATATAAAGATGTAGGAATACTAAACAACGGTAGTTGTCTACTAGTCTGGAAAGAACTCATTATAAGAGCAACGAGACTGGTAGGAGTCAGTTGCATTGTAGTAGGAATGCAAGACTGTCACGAGCCAGTCACATTCCGGTATTCAGTTACGAGTACAGCTATCAGTTCATGTATCACAACGTCCAATCCCTCCAAGCGCATCATGAAGACATTGCCTGTGATCATAGTTTCATGCATAGCGATTTTCTATTGTTGGCCGAAACGTGGACGATTCCAACCGATCGCTTCAAGTTTCAAGACTTTAAATTGTGCATCGAGATTCATTCGAGCCAAAGTCGCACGAGAAAGCACAGCGGTGTTGCCATTTACGCCAAGAATAATATTGAAACACAGGAAGCTCTACAGTTCCCAAATTATGACACGGGAGTTCACATTGTTGTCGTCTATTTAAAAAACAATGTTCGTTTGGCCGTACTATATGCCAAGCCAGGTTCGAGTACAGACGACATTTTAGAAGCGATCTCAGAAGCATTGGGCACAGATTGTGACGAGTATAAATCAGTCTTGGCTGGAGACTTTAATATCAACATGAGCACTGAAGATGGGAAAGAATTCTGCGAAGTGTTGAGAGAAGTCTATTGGTTGGATCTAAAGACAAATCCTAAATATTGGACAACGAGAGGCAGAACTTCGATTGATGCAATCTTTTCCACGCACGATTTGAAATGTTGTGGAGTTTACCAGAGTACGTTTAGCTATCATGTTCCGCTTTACGGAAGACTAACATAAAAATTTAAGCAACTAGTTATATATCTATTATTAAAAAAAAAAAAAACATTTGACCATGGGTAACTTGTAATTGGCTTTCAAGACAATTACAGATAAAGTTTTTTTTTGTGTTTTTCCCCCCCCCCTTGCAAATCAACACTACGGGCACGGGCAACGCGGGCTAGCCGCGCAGTGGCTTGTTTACTATAAGATGTTTGAGCGATGATTCCATAAAAGGCAATGGAATCTGTCTGAGTATTACTGATCAAGGAATTATTAATTTGTTGACACGAAGCTTGTAAGTTGCTGCGCCATCTCTAGTAGCATTCGAACCATGACTGTGGTCATTTTCATTGCTCTCTGTCCTGCTCATCTTTAATTGATAATTACGTAGTGAGGCATGTAAAAGTCTGACATATATATAACCCGTTGGATTACTGCAATACGACTTGGATCAACCAACTGGTTAACTAACTAGGAACTTATTAAAACTAGTCTCTATCCAACACACTTTAAACCTAGCCTATAGGAACGCACACTGAACTTGTTTGTATATCACATGCTCTAAAACTGTCCTCTTGAAAGCACTCAAAAACTACTCTGTTTCAAAATTTTTAAATCACACAGATGTGTGTTATAGTTTAGTAAATGCTTTAATGCTTTAGTAGATTGAATTTTAAAATTGGCCGCTACCCTACAATTGCAAATAATTCGGACTACCTGTGTGTAAAATCTCATTGCTGTAAGTGCCATAGAATCGTCAGGATTTTGCGGCCCCAAACAGACAAACAAATACACAAACACTTTCTTTTATAACAGTGGCGATATCTCGGGATATAAAAGTAGTAAGCCATAAAATTTCATACATAGACTAATTTAACGATGCAGAATCTGATTGACATCAAGAAAGTTTCTATTAGAAATTTTGTTGTTAGCGCAAAATTTGCCATCCCCTTATGCAACTTTTTTTGGATTTGAATTTGTAGAGGACGTTATTCCCTATTGAATGAGAATTTGCTTTCGTATGAAAAGTGCTCGAAATAAAGGAGGGGATTCTCTTTTTTCGTGACAGTACGTGGGGCTGGTGCACTATCACGTGGACTGAAAAGTCCTCCGCGTGTAAGCTTGGAGAAGGTGGTACCAGCTCAGATGTTGACCTCGTCATCTGAACGAGGTTCAAAACAACGCTGCAAAAATCCAAATAGGTTGGGATCAAGGGTTATATTTGGTCAAGCTGCGCCAGACACAAGACATACACCCCCAAGGAATAGAAACACGCAATGAAAATGACACAGAAGAAAGAAATCGACCCAGGGAAGAGTTGCAATTATTTTATGCTTTTCCTTTCCTGCTCATCACCAGGGAATATTCTACTACACACCAAACTTTAATCCCTTCGATTAAGAATAACGGAACGGAAAAATATTCTATCGAGCGCACATCCGGGATTATCTTCGAATTCGAATCCCCCAAACCCCAAGATTTCGAGAAACATCGTAACAGAAACATTTCGAACGGAAGTGAAATGAATTCAATAAAACAACAGCGCCGTTCACCGAATTCGGGAAGCGAATGAATGCATAATTAGAATTAGAGATTCATTCCCGGAAAAGGCTCAGGAACTTTTCCTGATTAGCCTCGTTATTCCGGAATTCCGGAGCAAAACAGGAGAGGAGGAATTAAGAAATAATAATTGCTCAGGAATTGAGAGGTGAGCTCCTCCGAGTGATTGTCTCCCACGAATTTCTTTCAGAGACACGTCCCAATTAAAAATGCCCCAATGGTGGAGAAAAAAGCTCCATGCCACTTCCTGGACGCAAAACGGCGAACACACTCGTGGAGTCCTCGTTATTCCAGGCGCAAAATTGAAAGTGTTCGGTGGAAGAATCATTCCATTATTAGAGAAATAAAATGTTCGAGGGTAAATTCCATTCAATTACAACGAAAAATATATTTATTAAATAAAAATACTGAAATTGAAAAGTTTGTTTTCGTGCATTTCTTTCGCAAACTATTCTAGATAAGATAAAAGCGATGCCTGATTTGCGAAGTCAAAGTTCTTTTTTCGCCCATTTCTCATTCAACTAGAATTTTTTTAAATTGTTTGCCATCTGGTTTCGAAAATCATCCAACGGTGCAAAAACAAGTTATGCACTGGATTTTTATCCATATTCTGCTAAGATTTATTGATTTCTGAAGCATTCAATTTTAAAAATAATCATTTAGTGCTGAAAAGGCTTTACTCAAACTAGATTACTTCCTCAGATTGAGATATACGCAACCGCGGGAAAAAAAATTCAAACAGAGTCGTGTAACGCTCATGTAGAGCTGTAGGTAGATATTTCAATTTACGTCGCAACGGAGCACCAACAACGGGCTGTTGGCAACGGCTTCGGATCAGCCCCTGAAGGTAAAGATCCGAGGACAAGACCACGACATTTTCAACAAAGGTCAGATGACGAGGTCACATTTGAGCTAGCAACCCACTCTCCAAACTTCCACACCACGCAAACGTCAGGACATTGGAGGACACGACAGATTGAACGTGAACCAGTTTCGAACTCGCAATTCTAATCCCTTGCTCTTTCAAGCGGGAACACTCCGGTAGAGAAATTCAATTGGCAAAAATGAATGCTCTTCAGTTCATATACATAAAAAGTAAACGCCAGGGTGTTGTTCTGTAGAGCGCCCCAGTCCAACGACGGCTGAAAGCAAGAGCATGAAAACCAGTGAAAGACGTTTCAAGTATCTAAACAACAGTGAAAGCAAATTGGACGGAGTTTATTAGGTGGCACAAAAGGCGCAGAATAAAAGATGTAGCGCACGTAGTAGGTTACCATTGACAAAAACAAATTACGAAGGCTAATACTATAAAACGAAAAAATTATGGCAAGGTTACATTAGGGATGCGACATCGATGTCAATGTTTTCTAAACATTGATGTTTTACAAAAAAACATCGATGTATTGGAGCCGATGTCGCATTACTAGTTGCTAAACCAGATTTAAGAAATGGGGAAACAAGTTTAAATACACTGAATTTTAAAAACATCGATGGTTTGGGGACGATGCATTATCAACATCGATGTTTTGCTGTCGATGTAGCATCACAAGTTGCTAAACCAGATTTAAGAAATGGGGGGAAAAGTTTAAATACACTGTATTTTGAAAACATGGATGTTTAAAAACATTGGTTTCGTCATTGATGCATCGTCTTGTAACCAAAAATGTCCCCAGATAGCTTGCGGACTCCATTTGACTGAGATGTCTCCGTAACAATTCGATTATTATAGAACTAAGCAATATGTTTTGCTTCACGCGCTTTCGTTTTCATAATTATTTTTCTGTTCCTCTATCTTATCTTTATACATTTTTGACTAAACAAGAAAAGTTCAGGCCAACCAACCCAAATGCATTTTGCTTCTAAAAATCTTCCTTGCAAACGCCACTAAAGGTTCTTTGATAAAAATTTAAAATGTTTTTGTAAAAATGTTTGAAAATAGAAAAAATTGTTAAATTTGGTTTCATACATTGCCAAACATGCACAAAATCCCAACTATGCAACATGGCCCCAAATATGCAAAATAAATTCGGGGTTTTTGTGGTTGCAAATTGATACAAATTGAAGAAGCTCAATACGGATTTCTATCAACATTAGGGGCTAAAAAAAAGATGCAAAATCCGAGCTCTTCTTAAGGCAAAGAGCGATGTAGTTGTACGGGTATTAAAATTCGATCCTAAAAATCGACTTCGGTACTAATCATCCAACTATCACCTTTCGTAGTTTTCTATTACACTTCAGTACGATGTATGAGAAATGGATTATTTGAATGGGAAAAGCAATAATGCGTACTATATCGCCCGTAAGTAAACCGTACAAGCTACAGAACAGTCAAAACGTATTTCAAAAATTACTACCCACCCACTTATATTTTTCTTTGAGATTTTTATAACATTTGCTATTTTCAAAAGAAAAGTGATCGCTTGAATCCCTTTCAATCAGCATTTAACCATCCATCCCGAGCAACACCGGATCAGTCCGTTGGTAGTTTTATAAATATTTTTATATCTAAGCCTGTAAATATGCATTTTTCTGTAAAGTTAGTGGATACCCAAGAATATGTGAGTTATGTATTTTTCAGTTCCAATTCAATTTCAAAAAGCGCTCGAGTGTACACCAAACTTTGGAGACTTCGAAGCCTCGTCGAGTAGGATTGTGCTAGCAGAATTCCGTCCCAAATGCATCCGAAAGCAATGGATATTTCGAAACTACCCACACTTGAAAACTTCTTATCCTCAATCCGCGGTTGGAAGAGTAAATGATGAAAAAATAACGAGGCGTTATCCTTGTATCTTTCGGGACACGGTAGAAGGAATGGTAGAGTAACGGACTATCAATCGGAGAGTTCGAATCCAACCCAAGATAGTCGTTTACAAAGGGGGCACGTTAAATCTGTCGTGGCCTCAAATGTCCTCACAAAGGCGTGGTGCCAGGCATGATCGGGTCTTTCCCCTTCCGGGGTTTATCCCTGACCGTCGCGTTCTATTGGCTCGAGTGCAAAGTTAATTTGAATATACCTACTTCGGATCCCTCTCTCTTTGGGATTGATCTGAGACGTACTTCATGTCTCACTGGAGGGAACGCAACGGTTCAATCCCACAGGGAAAGATCCTGGAACGCTCCGTCTTTTTGAACCAACGTTCAATGACGACGTCAATACCTGATTTTGCACACCTCTCCAAACGCCGATATATGAGGCCATGGCAGTTTTAACATACCCCAGCCACCACGAACACGACGCTCTTAGGTTGGATCTAGTTACGAATTGGCAACCCTCGCTTGAAAACAAAATAGTTCGATGGGGTTTTAGGGCGCAAGGGCTAGATTTGCCCTCGCTTCTCCAGACACAAGACATCAAGTAATAGACAACGCACAGTGTACGTTACGGACACAGAAGAAAGAAATACACTCAGGTAAGGCAATTTTAATTAACATCGTACTATACTCAGTGACAGGCTTCCTTGGCACAATAGGAATACGCTGAGAGCAAACGAAACAAATAGTTCCCAGCGCCTAGTCCGATATTTGAGTGCAATGAGGCATTATAAATGTGATTAATTTGTTAACTCCACACATATATAATGATTTTTTGTCGTAATTAGCGTGAAATATTGAATATTTTGCCTTTTACGTGGAGCGTAGCAATTTCATTTAGAATCGTGCGCCAGCCAATAAGAGCCAACCAGCATTTTCCGCGTGCTCTCGATTCTTGTTGGCGACATTGGCAGATATTTAGTATTTACTTATCTTTCAGCTTAGGTGCGTTGCATTTGTTGTTTGAATTTGAATCTAACTAAATTTCGCTGAATTTTATATATATCATGAATTTCTAAAATTGTGAAGAATACAACCTTCCCATAAGCGTTTTTAAAGAGGTTCATATCCTATTTATGGAATATGTAATGATTTGTTTAGAGGACACTCAAGGTTATTCTATTTATTTTATAAAGTTATTATATTTTTTATTCTATTAAAAGTTTGTAGTAATGGTAAACAATAATCATTAAAAAAATATTGACGTACATTACTTACAAAAATTGTTATAAATAGTTCTAAAAAATAAAAGTTTAAAAAAAATGTTCTCTTCAATTTTATAAACTATTATATTTTTTAATAATGAATATTTTTAGAATTCTTAAAATTTAAGATTGTTGTAATCTTGTGTACCCTCTAAATAAACAATCCCATTAGCCATAAGAAGTATATTGATTAATATTGAATGAAAATAACTCAATATTGTGAAGCAGATATTGAGTAATGTTAAAAAAGAACATCGAACAGTATCGTAAAGCTACTATTGAGCAATGACGTCAAACTCATAGAGCAATGTGAGAAAAAAAAATATTTATCAATGTCGAAAACCGATGTTTAGTATGATTGGCAGGAGGTCATTTTTACGTAATATTGACCGACCTATCGCACCCCGGCAAGAAAAGTGACAACTCAAAATTGCAGCATTTTGGAAAACTTCAAGGATACTATAAAAGTTATATTAAAATATAAGTTTCAAGTAATTGAAGTACAAGCTTCTTTTAAATTTTAGGCAAGTATTTATTGCAGTAAATTCTATTATATTCTTTCGAACAGTAATATAACTTAAAAATTTCATTTGCTACCTGGGATACTTCTTATTGAAAATTTTAGGAAGCAATAATTTAAACAAATACCATTGCAAATTCAACAAATATCTTTCGATATTAATTACTAACTGCATAAAAATGTATTAAAATTACTATAATTGTGCTTTTCTTATATTAACTGACAGGCAAGCTTTCAAAACATTAGCCAAATTAGATTAATGCGCCAAGTTGGAAGCTTGTAAGTGTGACGTCTCCTCGAAACCTCTGCCTGCAACCCAACAGGTGACGGATCACTCACTTTATCCCTCCGCGAGGGCGGGGCGTCTGTGCCAAGAAACGTTGCAATCTAGTATAGAAGCAACACAGTGGGCTATTGACGACGGTCCGGGATGAATCCCCTAAGGGAAAGGTCCGAGGACATCACGCCATTTTCAACCACGGTCAGATGGCGAGCTAACACCTGAGTTGGTACCCCACTCTGAAAACTTCGACACCAACCCAACGTGAGCACTCAAGCCACGACCGATTTCAGGTGCACCAGCCGCCTCTACACTATACGCTTACAAATATCCATGCCATGTCCCGGATTCGAACCGGGAACCTTTCGATCTAGAGGCTAACACCTTAACCACCATACCGTTTGGTCGGCGAAATACACTCAGGAAGGAATGCACCCAACACACAGAAATCGAACCCGCGTCGCCTACAGCTGGAATCCAAACGAGCTACGACGACCCCTTTTGAAACGAAAGTATTCATTCGTTTTGACAATGGTATTTTCCATTTTTGACAAACCTATTATTTTATCCATTTCAACAATAACTGATTTCCAAACTCGTAACTTTTTTGCATCGCTCCCCGAATGGGCCCAAGACGCGATTCTCCTCCCAAAATTAATTCCACTCCCTACGACGACCAGGAACCAATTTCCGAAGAGAGACGACGTTCGAATTTCTGAAATCCGAGATGTATTCTGGAAGAAATCAGAGCGTCGTTTAAAAAAGGGTATAAAGATGAAAACGCAAATCGGCTCTCCCGAATTCCCGTGCTCTGGAATTCTTCTCCGTGAAATACGCATTTTAATCTCGTCTGATAAGGTTGTTGATTTAGGAGGCAGTTTTTGATTGGAGGAACTCTACCAGCCCTGCTCACGTGACACTCCTGACGTTGGAGAGGAAATAAGAAAAAATGGGATTTCAGAAAAGTTCCGATTTCCCGGCATTTTCTGAGGGATCCCAGATGGGACTTTAAAACTGGAACCCAAAACGAGAAGGTTGCGACACAGTAAAGGAAAGGAATCCTCGTAGTGTAGGAATCCTCGACACCTGTGGTGAAATAATATTAACTGAGAAGGTGCAGAAAGGGGTAGGATCTACAGGTTTTAGAGAACGACAAAGGATGTTGAAATCCCTGATTTGAGGTGGACAATGTTCTAGTGCATCACAAGTATGCGTGTGGCATTTTAAGTGTATTCTAATGGAAAGACATATAACCTATATAATATTGGACCGAACGCCAGACGATTTGCATAAAATCCGACTGCTTGTTTGGGGGTGTTTCTCGTGATATGGCCTGAGACCTTTGCATGTTCCTGGTAAAAGCCGACGCCTACGTGAACATTTTGGACCATCAGGTTCTTCCTACGATCTGGCAATATTATGGAACGGACGAATGTTACTTTCAAGACGACAATGCTCCGTGTCACGTTGCAGCCTCTGTCTAGCAGTGGTATCGAGATATGGATGTTAAACGTCTTCCCAGGCCTGCTCAGAATCCCAAGATAAAGCCCGTAGAACATGTGTGGGACGCGTTAGAGCGACGCTTGCGGACCAGGAAACCACGTCCGAAATCTCCAGCTGAGCTGGCGACAGTCTTGCAGCAGGAATGGAACAAATACCCGTAGCTGTGTATCAGAACCTTGTTGAAAGTATGCCCAGAAGGGTTGATAGTGTCATTGCAGCACGTAAAGGACTATTCTCTATTAAAGCATCTATTCATTCGCTTATACCATCCCATCTTGCTGTCCGGTCCAGTATTGTAAGGTAGTGCACACTATATGGAGAAAGGTATTTGGACAGCGCATGTTTTTCAGGAAAAGTGCTTTGTTATTCTAATTAGTAACGGGTAGAGTCCCTCCTTTTGCTTGTATTACAACTGCAACACGTCGAAGCTGCACACTTTCCACGAGTTCTGTGTAAGTGTGGGCAGGAATAGCTCGCCATGCCTCTTAGAAGGTTGTTGGGAAGATGGGCGTGCGCGTGGCTCCAGCTTGTCACAAAAGTGCTCAATCGGAGCTCTGAAAACACCTGTTAAGCAAATGCACCTCAATTTCAGGTAATTGGTAATTTTTAATTAACGTCGTACTAGAGCAACACAACGGGCTATTGACGACGGTCAAATATTTAATCATTTAAGGGAAAGATCCGAGGACAGAACCACGTCAGTTTGAACCACGGTCAGATGACGAAGCAACACCTGAGTTGGCACCCCACTCTCCAAACTTCCACACCCACCCAACGTGAGAACTTTTGACCACAACAGATTTAAGGTGCACCAGCCGCCTCTACACCATACGCTTACAAACATCAATGTACTGACCCGGATTCGAACCAGGAACCATTTTTCTTTTTTTTTTATGTCTCGCGCAGAAATCAAGTCCTGTGTGAAGGCAGCGATGGGTACGGTGGTCCCCCCTAGGTCAACAGACACACCCGGTGCGATCCCCTCTTTTAAATTTATGAAATTTTAAAGTTTTAATCTTTTAAATATCATGTGTGTAGATCATTCTTAATAATATTTTTAAAACATGACACTCTTAAATTTTTACTTATTTTAAAGCATATTCATTTCACAATATAATATACTTATTCCATAGGAACATACCCATATCACGGCATAATTTATTTATTTCACCTTTCATTTGTAAATAAACATAATCACATTCTTTATATTCACAGCTCATATTCACAATCGTGTTTTACAGTTCTTGTTTCAATTTTATATATTGTTCTATAAATTTCACTAATTTCATTTTTGTGTAAACGAGTTTCTTTTTTGTTTTGTTTTTTGATTGTTCCTTTTCTCTGTTCTGTTCGGTTATTCTCAATACTCCCGGTGTGCCAACGGTGTTTATTTCCTTATTTTCGGTGTGCCACCGGCTCATAGTTCTGTGTTGCCCGGTTTTTTCCAGTTGTTTTGTTTACTTGTTAGTTTTAAGGCCGCTTATTGCGTGCATGTAACTCCTAATAGGGGATTGTAACCTGCCCCATAACATTTTTCTTTGAATCAATAAGTGATCGAACGGCCGGCGTGGGCCACTATGAACCTCCTTGTGCTGCGGTGGAAGTCGCCCCCTTTCCCCCCGGATCTTATTACACTCTAAACCTAACGGTGAGTGGATTAGGGGAGGGTCTAAAAAAACATTCATGCCCGCACCCGGATTCGAACTAGGAACCATACGATCTAGAGACTAACACCTAAACCATTTTCCCGGTTGGTCGGCCGCCAACATCAGGAAATTGGATGCCACAACCCATTTAACGCGCACCATTCCACAACCCCCTACACGCAAGACGGTCTCAAGTAATCGAATATTTCACAAGGACTTATCGTTGAATAAGAATGAAAACGGAGCGAAACCTCTTTACCTCTAAACGCACACGAGTAGAGCATCACTCACGGACCTTAAAGAAAATCCATCGGGCAGAACATGATGAATTAATCACCTCTTGCGAAAAACATCACGTTAGTACCCCATTTCGTTATGGGTTCGATACCCGATAAAGACGGTCACAAATCAAATATCCAAGCCTATCGCGGCACAAAAACGAACCGCATCTGCGTTTCGATGCGGGCAACAGGTGGTAATTGCATTTTCCACAGAGCGGCAGAGGAAAAAGACGACGTGAGTTATACGCGCTTGACTTTTCCCATTATCCCGTGCCGCGGCTTCAACGCAACACCCCCGCGATAACGCATTATTGACGAGCAACAAAAAGTGCGCCGCTTCTGCCGTATCGATTGTATTCCCTGTAGTATCGATAATTGTATCGGAAAGTGCATTTTCCGTCGTATCGATGCCCGGCTTTTTCGTTAAGGGAGTGCGGTTTTTTGCTAGAGCCTATTTATTTCGGCGCTTTCGCGTCATCGGAGGTAGTTCGGCGTTATTTCACGCTGCGGCGCTTCGATTGTATCAATCGTCTCCAGGAACGGCTCTTTCCCCGGCGTGTGTTCGACCCCCCTTACCAAATTACCCAACTTAAGCGACGGAGCCTTGAGTGGCATTTACGACTGACGCTTTCCTTTCATAGTAATGCGTTGCGTATCGTTTGGCGCGAGAGAGATATCACCGGAGCTACCTTCTGACTTTCCGCCAAAGCGTTCACAACTCGCAGTCGACAGGGTAGAGTACCGAACAAAAGGAGGGATCCTCTAGAACAAGGATTCACAACCGATGGTATGCGGCAACGTTTCAGGTGGTACGCAAGGATGATACGAGCTACCCAAATAATCTACGAAGTTTGATCGATTTTTTAGTATGAACAACCACGTTATAGGAAAAATAGGATTATATGAAATCAATTTGGGATTAACGTTTTTATTACATTGGAATAAATAACGCTAACAGTAGCACATTATTTAAAGAGAAACTTTGTGGCTGATTATCTATTTCTATTCAATGGCTATCTCGGCGAAATAAAGTTGATATCTCACCCTGTCTTATGCCATTTGTTACTAGTTACTTATGTGAGGCTCGTTTTTCGGAACTTTTGTATATAAAAAATAAACATAGAAACAGAGTAAGTGTGGAAGTGGTCTTAAGAGTGAATTTAAGCTCCATTGCTCCTCATATTGATATTTTAATAAAGAACAAACAACAACACGTTTCGCACTAAAAATTGATTTTTGATTATGTTACTCTTTGTTTGCTTAGTTTGAACTAATTATTTAAAATTATTTTTGTTTAGACCTGTGAGTAAAAATTAAAACTGAAATTTTCAATAATCGTTTTATTTTTTACTTTATTAAAACATCACTAATATGAAATACAAGTGTATGAATCATAAAATATGAAGCTTTCTTAGTATTTAAATTGAGATAGAACAAGCCATTGGGGGGGGGGGCTCTTTTCTGACATCAGATATATATTCCTAAAAACTTTAAGACTGGTGGTAGGCCAAAAATTTCAAGTGGTACACAGTTCATAAAAGGTTGGCTCTAGAAGGTCGGAAAGGATGGCAGCGGTTAAAAAGGTGATAACATCCACCGTACCCAGATCTCATACCATGCTGCTGGTGTAAACGAAATTGAAGCGGTAACAATAGTTTATTTGCGAAAAGGTTGAAAGGCAGGTAGTCGAATGAACGACGTACTGGAGCGAAAGATCCACCGGTCTCGTCATTTTGGTCCGATGACCATGACCGCACCTGTGAGTTGGTCCTATAAATTCCACACCATGCCAAAGCAGTTTTACTGACACAGAAAAGAGGTGCATCCAGGGAGCATTTTACACGAATTGAACCTGCACCGCCTACAACTCGGAGGTCATTAGCGCAGTGGATGTAGAAGATGAATATCAGAAAAGAGAACACTTGTAAAGATTATTTTGTGAAAATCCAGAGAAGTTTTTCAATTCCTTTTGAATGAGTGTTCGATGATTTGACAAGCTTGCGGGAAAAAGTACCGACAAGAGTATTTCTGAAAATACATTGAGACTCTATAAAAAACAGAATTTTATATCCAAATGTGCAGCCTGTTTTAGAATTTCGATTAATAAATGAACTGCAATCAATATTATATTCTCTTAACTTTATCATATAAAGAAACACAAAAAATGATAATTTAACAATGAGCAGAACTAATTCACAAATACTGACAAACACCAGTAAATAATACACCATCACATAATTACACAGTCCAGTCACATTAATATGACTACCACCTACTTTCGACGTCAACGTCAAATAACCAATCACAAAAGGCAGCACATTGCAGTGGAGTGTATAGAAAGGATGTCCTGGGGCAGCGGAAAGCATTTCAATCGTTGGCGTAATGCAGAAACGTAGCGATTGATCCGACGTCCAAAAGGGCATGATTATTGGCTTTCGTGCCAAGGGTGGAAGCATTTCGGAAACGGCTCATTTTGTGAACTGTTCGCGTGCCGCCGTGGTAAAAGTATACCGTGCATGGCAAAATGGCACTATCCAAAATCAGCGGCGTGGCACATGGGGTGCACCACGGGCTATAGATGACAAAGGCTACGGAGATGCGTTCGGGCAAATAGACGTGCAACTGTTGAGAAACTGACCGCCCAGATGAACCAAGGGTTTACTAAGAGTGTATCCTCAACAACGGTTCAGCGAACGTTGCTGCGCATGGGCCTCCGCAGCAGACGCCTGGTTAATGCGCCTATGCTGACTGCTGTTCATCGGCGACCAAGGCTGGAATTTGCACGCCAGTACCGCAACTGGACGTCCATAGAGTGGCGAAAGGTGGCTTTTTCCGATGAATCACGTCATCGGACAGATGGACGTTGGTGTATACGGCGTGAAACGTCTGAAAGCAAATACCATGCAACAATTGCCGGATGGATCCAGGCTGGAGGAGGGAGCATTATGGTTTGGGGAATGTTTTCTTGGTATTCACTGGGTGCACTCATCATCAGAAATCTAAATGACTCTCTTCCTGCACGTCTCGCAGCGGTCCGCGCTGCCAAAGGTGGTTATTCTGGCTTTTGAACAGGTGGTCACATTAATGTGACTGGACTGTGTATAACTCAACTGGGATTTCTGCGCAGCAATCCCAGTTGAGTTATCGTTTTCGATTGAATGCTGACAAAAAGGTGGCTAGGTTAAGCAACGCCTCACAAACTACAAAAGGCTGCGAAAAAGTCGTCCGTCTTGCTATTTATTTTGATATAAGAACAATATTTCTTATTATTCTAACACGAATCGAAATTCCCATTGCTTATCTATTTCATCTCCTAATGAGATGTTTAAACGTTGCAATTGGTAGTTTTTAAATAACGTCGTACTACAGCAACACAACGGGCTATTGGTCCGGGATCAATCTCCTATGGGAAAGATCCGAGGACACCACCACGTAATTTTGAACCAAGGTCAGGTGACGAGACAACACCCGAGCTGGCACCCCACTCTCCAAACTTCCATACCCATCCTACCTAACGTGAGGACTTTCCGCCACGACAGATTTAAGGTACACCAGCCGCCTCTACACCATATGCTTACAAATATCCATGCACTGACCCGGATTCGAACCAGAAACTTTCCGATCTAGAGCCTAACACCTTAACCTCTAGACCGGTTGGTCGGCTCAACACAATCAGAAATGATGAACTAAGAGAACAAAAAGTGAACAACCGATAAAAGAAGACAAAAAGATATCTTTAAAAAAAAAAGTGAAAAAAGATCCGAGTGGAAAAAAAGGACATGTTCTATTTAAAAGAGATGTTCTGGCATTCCTAAGTGGATGTACCCACAGAAGCCCCTAGTAAAGAAAGAAACAAAAGCTGAAATCGACGCATTTTACCAAGTTTTTAACAAAATCTTTCGTCTGCTTCGATATTTCCGAATTCCAAACAGGCGAGTTTGAATGGAAAAAGAGTCATTTGATGCCGAAATATTCTCCCAGAAATGTCGAACACTGGACGTTTCTCCAGGAGTGATTCACACACACATTCATTCACTTCAACAGTCCATAAATTCGAATTTCACCCGTCGTCTGTCCGACTTTGAGTTCGGCGAAAAGAAAAGTTTTGCGCGATACATCGGCTTCTCACTTACCGAGGCCGAAAGAGCAGTGGACGTGCCCTCGCTCTTTCCGAAAGGTCACAAATCTCCGGGCGGAATGAAAATAGATCCTCGAAACCTTCCCCCCAAACCACCCCCGCGATAATTTATTTCGAAATACCTTACACTTCCGTGCACAACATTCCCCAAATTATTTTACTCATTGGTCGGAATTTTACCTTTACGCTGCGGCAGGTAAACAAATTTTTCCACTAAAATTTCGTTCACCTTTACCCGCGGCATGGTATAGATCTGTGTACTGTGGATGTTATCCCCTTTTAAGTGACCGTTGGCATCAATCACCTTTACGAGCTGTCAGCGACTGAGCTTCTAGAGAGTCCTTTCTTTGAGACCGTGAGGTGTGAACGCTTTGGGAAAAACAGAAAATCGGTCTGGTGATATCGCTTCTCACGCCAAACGATACGCCACACAATAATGTGAAAGGAAAGCGTCTGTCGAAAATGCCACTCCCGGCCCTATCGCTCAAGTTTGGAAAACAGGTGAGAGGGGGGGGGCCTGGGACATGCAGGCGAAAGAGCCGTTCCTGGAGACGATTGAAAAAATCGAAGCGCCGCAGCGAAAAGGTTAATTAGCGTCGTACTGGAGAGGCAACAAAACAGGCTAGTGGTGACGTTCCGGGATCAATTAGGAAGGGAAAGATCCGAGGACAACGTCTCGTCATTTTGGAACTATGACGCCACCTGTGAGCTGGTAATCTACCCTCTTCAATTCCACATCATGCCAATGTGAGGATATTCAAAAACCAAGACAGATTTAACGTGCCCCTTTGTATACGTGGTCTTGGGTTGGATTCGAACTCGCAACTCTCCGGTTGCTATTCCGTTACTGTTCTAACCAAGCTAAAGGTAAGCCTTAACGCATACGAAGCTTACAGATAGGGTATGCGTAATTCCGCCCATCTGTCAATCATGTGGTTCTCCTCTATCATTGGTTCGACGCAATACGGACAGTCGTAAAGGGGCCATATTGCAATACGGCTGGCGAATAGTTGTGGGAAACAGTTCCATAATAGCCACGACTTAAACATATTGCAGCACTTTCATTTCTTCACGGATTTTCATGTTTTACAGCTCATTTTAAAGAACAGTTTTTTTCTTTAATGTGATATATTACACTAAATAAGGGGTTGAGGAATGATGTCATTAACCCCCAATGAACATCCCATTGTAGCAGTGTTCGATTGCACCTTAAGGAGAAAACGCAAAAGTTCCATTTTATATCAATAGAAATTGTTGCTCCATTCAATCGTCCGGTGGTTCTGTGGACGAGAAATCCCGCCACGAAAGAGTGAGCGGTCATGAATAACTGACCAGATGTCATCCTGAAAAAAATCTGCAACACCGTGACGACATCTCGTCATTAGGGAAATAGGTCAGACCTTGTTGGACACTTTGTCGAAACTACTTAGAGGGTTGATTCAATTGGAATAGTTTGGTTTTTCAGACGGTTTTCGAGATATTGCGACTTTTGTCTTTTATCGACACTGACGGTACTCTGGTTTGGTTCTATTGCAATTTTTGTGTTCAATTCTTTTGAATTAGCCTTGGAGTAGGGCTGGGTTTGGCTAAGGTCTTATAACTAAACGATGCCATGAAATGTTTATGAAAGTAATGTAATTAAAAACATGTAGTAATAGAAATACTATATAGTACTAGGAAAATACCTGACCTCACTCGGTTTGAATTGGTTTACTCTAGATTGAAGAGATGATCAAAATATATAATCACTTACGTTTTTCGTAGACTAAAATAATATTTTTAACACTTTTCGTCATCTTTATGATTTCTACCACTTAATTTGGACACAAATCCTGTACATGTATATCCATTCATGTAATACATTTCACGTATATCGCACCCTTGCTGTATGACAAAGCTACAAAATGACGAAAGGTGATACTGAGGTTACTTCTTCAAAAGACGATTTTGAGCGAGATTTGGAATTACCTTTCTTAAGTTCTTTTATGTTCAACTCAATTAATAAAGACGACGAATTACTGCGAGTACTCTCGCACTCATAGTCAACAAAACCATATTTTTTTTTACTCGTGGCACTCTTGCATCCGGCATGCGATATTGTGGAATTTCGTAATCTTCTACTGTTATTATGACAAAGAATTTTTTAATGTTTGAAAAGTGCTAGTTCGGATTTTTTTAAACAATATTATTCTTTTAATAACGCCATTATTCTTTCAACAATGGCATAATTTGACTTAAAATTTGCTTTATTCTGACTTTCCTGCCACTTAAAGTCGAATACTTTGTGGTGGTGTTGCGTGTCATGAATAAGAAACACAATTTATTAAAATAATAAATATTTACAATAGAAAACAGCGAAATAAAACAAAATAAAAGACGTCGGAAAAAAAATTGTCTAAAGATATTAATTTGCGATTCCTTTTTACCTCTTCATCTCGCAGTTGCCAAATACTTACGACTAAAAAGTGCACAAATTTTAGAAATGCGAAATTGATTCAGAGAGAAAGAAACACGAGTTTCCGTTTTATTCCCGTTCGTTGAAAAATATCATCTGTCCCAAATATTCGGAAATCGTTTACATTGCGCAAAGAACAAAAATAAGACTCGAAATAAATGAATTATCTGATCTGAAATTCCATAAAAAAAATATTAAAAAAAAAAATGATTGGTTTTCCATCAGTACTGTTACAGCAAATCAAAGTAATCGTGATACTCAATATGCATTCCAATTTTTCCAAAACTACCAAATTATGGTTGATTTAAGTATACTTACTCGGGTGTTTTAGCATGAAACTCATCTAAATATAACAATAAATAAATGCTTACTATTGCATTCACAAAACTAATAGATAATGTATAAAATAAAGCACATTAAAATCTAATATCTGGAATAAAATTCATGCGATACCTGCACAAACGCAAACACAAAATCGAACATAGAACAGAAAGACGATCAGACAGACTTTCGCAACGTATACAAATACAAATACAAATATTGACGACCAGCTACAGGCTCAAGCCCAACAAGGCTGGTCCTTTGTTTATGAATTCTCCAATTCCCACTGACTATCCAATTGTGTCTTAAATTCGTACACTCCCTTTGAATTAACTATATTTTCTGGCAACGCGTTCCAACTGTCTATTACCCTATTAAAGTAGTAGTTTTTCTTTAAATCCCGATTAAAATGTGTCTTATTCAATTTATACCCATGACCCCTTGTTCTGTTATCCCTATTGAAATTTAAGCCCTCTGTGTCCCCTTGTTTTACAAACTTGAAAAGCTGAATCAAATCCCCCCTTCTTCTTCTTCTTTCCAGTGTATACATGTTTAGCTTACTTAAACGTTCATTATAGTCGAAATTTGCTAGCCCCTTTATTATTTTTGTAGCTCTGTGCTGAACCCTTTCAATTGATTCTATGTCCTTTCTCATATATGGAGCCCAGAATTGTACAGCATATTCTAGATGTGGTCTTACTAAACCCTTATATAACGGCAAGATTATATTCTTATCCCTTGAAGTTACAGTCTTTTTAATATACCCCAGTAACCTATTAGCCTTTTTACCCGCAGCTGAACATTGATGACCCATTTTAAAATCCCTGTGAATTATCACCCCAAGATCCTTGACTGTTTCTCCCTCCTTTACCTTTACTCCCTGCAGCCTGTACTCGGCTCCACTGTTCCTGTAACCCATATGCAGAACTTGACATTTCCCTACATTAAATGACATACCCCATTTTACAGCCCATTCGGATATCTTATCAAAATCCCCTTGTAAATTTTCTATCTGTAACTTGGTATCCACTGTCCCCCATATTTTTAAGTCATCTGCAAATATACTGATTCTATTCTTGATCCCCTGACCTATATCATCTATGAAAATTATAAATAAAATTGGTCCCAAAACTGATCCCTGAGGCACCCCACTTATAACTTCTGTCCACTGTGAATAATTTCCTTTTACCTGCACTCTCTGCTTTCTACCCAATAACCAATTCTTTATCCATATTAATGTTTTTCCCTGAATCCCCAGCCTTTCCAATTTAAACAGTAATGCCTCATGAGGTACTTTATCAAAAGCCTTTTGAAAATCTATGTACATGATATCCACACTGCTCTTATTATCCAGCTCCTCAGTAATTTTTTCGTAGAACTTCAAAAGGTTTGTAGAGCAGGATCTGCCATTCCTGAACCCATACTGATTCTCTGATAACAGTCCCCCCTCCTCCAAGTATAACATTATATGCTTTTTTAACAGAGATTCAAATATTTTGCAAATTACTGATGTTAGACTTACTGGTCTATAGTTGCCCGGATCACTTTGTATTCCCTTTTTGAAAATTGGAGTTATGTTGGCCAACTTCCAATCTATTGGTACCCAACCTGTGCTATATGTTGAATTAAATATCGTGTGAATTACTTCCCCCGGTTCTTCCGCGCATTCCACTAGTACTCTCGGATAAATATCGTCTGGCCCTGGTGCTTTAGATGGCTTAATTCTTTTCAACTGATGTACTATTTCTTCCCTGGTGAATATGCATTCTTTTTAATTATACCCCCTGCAAAGGCTCCATCCTTGGGATCCTTTTTTAAATTATAGTTACCATTGAAAACCCCCAGAAAAAAGTCATTTAACACGTTTGCCATTCCCACCTCGTCTTGAATTAATTCACCTCCCTTCCCCTCCAACGGGCCCAGTGTAGTACTAAATTTATTTTTACCACTTGCATATGCAAAAAATTCTTTTGGGTTTATATTTATTTCACTTGCTATTTTTTCCTCCAAGGACACCTTTTGCTTCCGACTAATATTTTAAAACTCCTTTCTGGCTTTCTGATATGCCTCCTTGTCTCTGTCGTTACCAGTGCTTTTATATACCCTGTATGTTCTTTGTTTTAATTTTAAAACTTTGTGTGGTTCCCCTGAAAACCACATAGGGAGCAATTTTCTAGATTTTCCTTTTTCCTGAACGTTACGTGTTTTTTTAACACCCTGTCTAACTTATTCTTGAATTCCTCCCATTGTTCAGAATGATGCGGTGCTAATAATCCCCCTCTGAATGTTTCCTTTAACTGCCTGAAATTTGGAATTATCCTACTATTGATTGTGTATGCTGACTGAAAATTTATACTTAATCCGATACTTCTATGATCACTTTCTCCCAGTGGCTCACCTATAACCAAATCCTGCACCCTATCCTCATCATTGCTGAAAATCAAATCCAATATTGCATTGTCCCTAGTATCCTCATACACCATCTGGTACAAAAAACAATCCTGTATCACTTCCAAAAATTCTGCCCCTTTCCCATTTGTAGCTAGATTGTTTGTCCAGTCAATATTTGGATAGTTATAGTCCCCCATTAAAATTAATTCTCCTTTTTGACATGCTTCGTTTATCAGATTGCACATGCGCTTTTCCTGCTCTTCACTACAAACAGGAGGTCTATATATATTGCCCAGAATTAGTCCTTTGCCTTTGTCTGTATTCAGTTTCACCCAGACTGATTCTATCCCTTCAGTTTTACTATTTAACTTTATTTCCGTAGAGTTTAAGAATTCTCTCACATAAATCAAAACCCCACCCCTTTTCCTATTCACTCTGTCCTCTCTAAACATTGTGAATCCACTTAATTCTAAAATTTGTGCATCTTCACTGCTTGCCCAACTTTCAGTAATCCCAATGATATCTATATCCTCTGCTTGTGCAATTCCCTTGAGCTCATCCATTTTATTTCTCACACTGCGAGCATTACAATAAAATACTTTTAGCTTATTTTTTACCCTTATATTGCACTTTCCCCTTGTATTATTTGTCTTGGTATTGTTTTTCTCCCTTACATTGCACTTTCCCTTTGTATTGTTTGTCTTCTGCAATTTAGACCCTGTTAGTTTTCCTAAGCAATTACTGTGTACTGTCAACCCTCTATGTCCTTCCCATCCCTGCTTTTATACTAGTTTTTTGACTCCAGAATGTTCAAAACCCGCTTGCCAACCTCCCTATTACCTATCAAGCTTAAATGCAAACTGTCCCTGCTTATCCAATCCCTCCTACACTCCTTCCAAACATCTAAAAATTTAACCTCCTCCCTCTCACACAAATCCCTTAACAACCCGTTCATCTTATTGGCCCTTTGATTTAACCACCCATTACCTAACCCATACCTAGGTAGTAATCCTAATACTGTTACTTCTGCTCCATGAGACTTAATGCCTCTTAAAAGTGTTTCTGCTTCCCTCTTAAACTCGACATTAGTAGTCCTCTCTACGTCATTTGTTCCCACTCACACACCTGCCTTAACTGCCTCAACTACATGTTTTACCCTGGCACCTGGCAAGCAACACCTTGCAAAATTGCGCTTTTTACGCCTTACCATTTCTCCCAAAACCCTAACCATTGAATCACCAACCACTACCCCTCTAGTTACCTTATCCCCCTGATCAACATGCCCCAAGTCTACACATTGGACACCCTTTTCCACTCCCTCTGCAGCCCTCACCTTCAAAGCCTCCAGCTCCTTCCTCAAATCTCCCATCTCTGAGCAACTCTTGCATGTAAATTCAACCTTCTCTGACATTTTAACCCCACTCACCCCCCCCCGTTCTAATACTTTGTTAAACTAATCTCACATTGAATTTTGAAAAGAAATCTCAAGTAGTTATGATTTTATTTAATAAATAATTAGTATCACAAGAAACACTGAGTCGTGTCCATGGACAGGTAGTTTATAGTTGCTAAATAGCTCAACAGATAGCTGGAGATGATGGTAATGGTAATTTTAGTTAACGTCGTACTAGATCAACGGGCTATTGACAACGGTCCGGGAACAGTCCCTTATGGGAGAGATCCGAGGACAACACCTCGTCATTTTGAACCACGGTCTGATGGAGAAGCAACACCTGAGCTGGAGATGAATATTGCTCCCTGAAGTTTCCATAATGAGGAAGTGGGCTCATGTGTTGCCTCGTCATCTGACCATGGCTCAAAATTACGAGGTGTTGTCCTCGGATCTTTGCCTTAAGGGATTGATCCCAGATCGTCGGGAATAGAACGTTGTGTCACTCCAATGCGACGTTCATTAGAAAGCCTACCTATACCAAAATGGGGATAAACATGAGCGAGCGTTCTTGCTCTACAATCAACTCGGTTGCCGATACAATCTGCCTTGAATTGCTTTGACAGTGAGAAGGGAGAAATGTAAAAATCAGAACGAAGGTTAAAACTTCTTACCGTGTTTCTTTCAAAAGAAAATAAGAACTGGAGGCTTACCTGAAAAATAAAACATCCGATTACAATCATTAAAATAAAAGGATTAATTGTTAAAACTATTATTACGTAGAATCAAACAAGCGATGTTTCTTCAACAATAGTTTAAAAAAGTTAAATCATAATTCTATACTCTTGTATAATTTTGGAAATAACGAGTTTCATAAATGCAAGTACTACAATAGTTGAAAAGGTTAAATCAAAATTCTATGCTTTTATACAATTCTATAATCTTGATCAGGGGTGTTTTGGGCCAGATCGCAAAAAATTTTAGGCTCGGCGGGACTGGTAGCAAATTTGAAGTTATTTGCATAGCTTTTTCTCATAGAGCAACAATAAAAAACAGGTTCAAAAGTTTTTTTATTAGGAAGTGATATTTTTAAATAATATTTATACACATTTTACTGACACTTAAAAAAAATATATTTTATTTTTATTTTTTATAAACGTATTACAGAACAGGTTAAAATGTGCACTAATGCGATGAATGTAATTGTTTCTTCTAAGATAATATTTCATCATACTGGAGTTCGAAGTACTTTCTATCATTAATGCTGTTTGCAAACTGTCCTCTGTTAATAATGATCTGTATTGTCGGTTTTACAGGGGTTGGACAAAATAATATGAACACTTGTGAAAAAATAGAACTCGCATATACAAAAAATAGTACACACATCAGTCTGCTACTAGCAGTGATAGAAGTCGGATGCGAAATATATTTCTGTGTTAAAATTGCGTTATGGCTGACCTCTGTGATTTCGAAATATTGTTGGGGCTCGTCTTGCTGGAGCCTCAGTAACGATAACTGCCACCCTTCTAGGTGTGGGGAGAAATACAGTGTCGACTGTAATGTCAGCATATTTGAAACAGGGGTAAACATCATCTAAAAAGCACAACAGTGGTCGAAAATCGAAGCTGAATGACAGAGACAGAAGGGTTTTGAAGCTGATTGTGGCAAAAAAACACAACAGCATCCCAGATAACATCTGAGATGAACACACATCTGCAGGAAGCAGTTTCATCAAAAACTATCCGGCGTGAACTGCAAATATTCATGGTAGAGCGGCATTTCAAAATCATTGATTACACCATGCAATGCTTTGAAGCGACGAATAGGGTGTCGCGAGCATAAAAATTGGACATAACAACAATGGGAGAATGTAATATGGTCAGACGAATCGTCGTTCACATTATTCCCGACAAATGGACGTGTTTACGTTTGGAGAACGCTACCAGAAGCCTATCAAGTTGACTGTCTTCGGTTAAGCATGGCGACGGTTCAGTGATAATCTGGGGTGCGATATCACATCGTGGTCTTGGAACCCTTGTTGTTCTGAATGGCCGTGTTACAGGAGAGGATTATGCCGACGATCTTTACCCAATGGTGCAAACTGTGTTTCCTGATAAACGACCAGTCTTCCAAGATGATAATGCCCCCATTCACACCTGTGGAATCGCCCTAGACTGGTTTTATGAACACGACGATGAAATAGGGCACCTCATCTGGCCCCCTCAGTCCCCTGATCTAAATATAATTGAACCTTTGTGGGGTATTTTGGAAAACAAGCTGCGCAGTCGATTTCCATGGACACTTTCTGAATTAGGGACTTTTTTGCAATTTGAGTGGGAACGTATCCCTTTGAATGTTGTACGTGACTTGTCAATTCCATGTCGGATACAAGCTGTAATTCATTCAAAAGGAGGAACTATTAGTAAAAAAATTCTCTTTTCACAGGTGTTCACATTATTTTGTCCAACCCCAGTACAATTTTGAAAATGTCTTTACACACACTCACACATTTGTAAGTACACTCAAATAATACAGATATAAACTCCCGTGCATATGATTTTAATTGACCGCATTTATCTTTCGAAAGAGATTTGGGTTAGATACATTTCTTTAAACATCCTTTTTAACATATCAGCATTTTGCAGATAAATCATTTCCAACTGATGTCGCATGGATTTAGAAATATGGAAATGTCTTTATCACTTGCATCAAGATCCTAATAAAGCTGTTGTAACTGTAGGTTAAATTCAGAAATATATCGGCCGCGAATTTTCTTTGGGAATGGGGCTTTTTGCTAATATTGATATTTTTTACAGCCTGGAAAATGGTCAAACTTGTTTACGTTATTTGTTTCAAACAATGCAAATTTTTTGGCGGTATGACTTTACGATAGAATACGTTTCAGATAGGTGCACTGCTTTTCCCGTTAAATCCGTTAAGATATTTCACGATGTCTGTAGTAAATGGCAATTTCCATAGCCATTTATTGTTCGATAACAGTGGTTGTGGGCCAATTTTTCCCATTAAGAAAAATTTTTGTGGTTTATTCTTGATGTGGCTCCCGATGGTCCTCAACTCTTCTAACAGTTGTTCTCGTCGAAAGACTGACAGATCGAAACAAATCCATTTTCTCTGGGCACACTTCTTCGGCTGCCAATCGCAAACAGGATTTAATTGATTCACCATCAGGAAATAGATTCCCTTTAATGTGTGGCTAATAAATGAGCTATTCATAAACTGACACACTTTAATTACTGCTTCATTATCATATTTTACTTTTCACGAATCGATTGCGTTCTCTGATTTAGTTTTAAACAATTTCCAATTTTCACGATCGGGGATTTACTTTGAGTTTTGAATACTGTGTCACGCGCTTAGTTTGGTAATGACGATGTATAGTGTACTCTTTTCTCACAGCTATTATGTCATTACATAATAAACTTAATATATACTTTATCATTTAATTCTATGACTAAATAATTCACTCAATTTTTCTTTAGAAGCACGACATTCTAAGTTCACTTTTATCTGGTCTCTAGTCTGGTTCTCGAGTCTCTTTTATCTGGTTCACTTTTATCTATTTCGTCCACAATGGTCTGGTCAGTGGACTATTTCGTCCACAATGGTTTGGTCAGTGGACTATTTCGTCCACAATGGTCTGGTCTGTGGACTATTTCGTCCACAATGGTCTGGTCACTGGACCATTTCGTCCAATTTGATTTGGTCAATGGACTATTTCATCCAATTTGATTTGGTCAGTGGACGATTTCGTCCACAATGGTCTGGTTAGTGGACTATTTCGTCCACAACGGGCTGGTAAATGGAATATTTCGTCCACAACGGGCTGGTAAATGGAATATTTCGTCCACAATAGTCTGGTCAGTTTTGGAGGAGTGTTAAAACGAAACTATATACTGCTCCGATGCGCTATTTTTCAAGTCCTCATCGGCCGAATCATGAGACTAGCCTTCGACACAAACCGGAGTCTCAGAAAAGATCTCTTGAGATCGCTGTTAATTTAATCGTCATCATCTAAAGTGCGAAGAATCAAATGAAGGGGACTTACTTCTGTCTACAGCTATTATTCCTCAGAGACAGGAATTCCGCATCTCAAGATTAACGAAAGACGGAAACTAGGATCGAGTAAAGGATCCCACCAACTACGTTCCGATAGTATTCGCTAGAGTTGCGAATATTTCGACGATGCCTTTGCAGAGGTTTCGAGTATAGGACGTGTTTAATTCTTCTCGGTTTTTTAGTGGGAGGGGGGGATTATTGCGCAAGGACCCTATTTGGCCGTGCAAAACAATTTTTCCATGGGGCTTATAATGTCTTTAATATACGCAGAGTACCCAAGCGATCTTTTCTGCTGCCATCTCATTTCTGATCCCCAATCCCTTCCCCCCCCCCCTTCATGACATTTTTCATTTTTTGCCGGATGTTGTCCCGTGTTTCGCGAATTTTTCGGCACAAAACCCGTTTTACGAAATAAAAAATCAATTTCATTGAAGTTAATAGAATCATTTCAAATAATTAAATACTCGTCTCAATTATTGTTTAGTCGACTCAGTGTTTAGTTGAGTCATACTCATTTCATTTCACATCCGAAAGAAGAGAAGAAAAGTAACACTTAAGGAAACATGAGTTTGTGCCGATCGATCCATCCATCAATGCAGATTTTAAAAACATCGAGGTACACTTACTGATATTCTACTGAGAAAGAAAAATAAATTATAAACATTAAAATCCTTAACAATACGCCGACCAACAGGTATAGTGGTTAAGGTGTTAGCCTCTAGATCGGAAGGTTCCTGGTTCGAATCCGGGTCCGGGCATGGATGTTTGTAAGCGTATGGTGTAGAGGCGGCTGGTGCACCTTAAATCTGTCGTGGCCGAAAGTCCTCACGTTGGGTTGGCGTGGAAGTTTCGAGAGTGGGGTGCCAACTCAGGTGTTGCTTCGTCATCTGACCGTGATTCAAAATTACGAGGTGTTGTCCTCGGATCTTTCTCTTAAGGGACTGATCCCGGACCGTCGTCAATAGCCCGTTGTGTTGCTCAAGAACGACGTTAACTAAAATTACCATTACCTTAACAATACGGGTGAACTCGGAAACATCCGATAATCATTTGGGATCTACAGTAAAATAATGATCGAGAGTTGAAAAGTTTAAAAGACAAACAGTAGATGGGATTTACAAATAAATTTTACGCATTGTAAAATCTTGAGTCTGGAGTTATGGGTCGGTCATTCAGTTGCAATGAACCTCCATCACGAAGGCGCCAACCATCTGGTATAGTGGTTAAGGTGTTAGCCTAAAGATCGGAAGGTTCCTGGTTCGAATCCGCGTCAGGGCATGGAGGTTTGTAAGCGTATGGTGTAGAGGCGACTGGTGCACCTTAAATCTGTCGTGGCCGAAAGTCCTCACGTTGTGTGGTTTTCTGGAAGTTTGGTCAGTGGAGTGGCATCTCATCATCTCACACCGTGGTTCAAAATTACGTTGTGTTGTTCTCGGATCTTTCTCCTAGGGGATTGATCCCGGACCGTCGTCAATACCCCGTTATGTTGCTCTAGTGCGACGTTAGTTAAAATTACATTACCTTACCATCACGTATGTTTAGTTTGTACTGTTTGGCAACAGGTTGTTACCCAGGACCGGTGCGTATCACTAGGTAGGTAGGTGGTGGTGGGTACTATCTTAACGTCGTACTGGAGCAATCAAACAATCACGTCCAAACTTCGTTGTGTGTTGAACCTGACAAGACCTAAATTTTTATCCAAAAATGTAGTAATTCCTTTTTTTTCTTGCCAAAATAAAAATGCACGCCCTTACTTAGAGACTACACTGTGACGAATTCTGTGACAAAGCAAGCACTCGGCGGAAAAGTTGAAAGGAGGGAAAGCTTAGATGCTGAGAGGTCATGCCGCGTATGAACCCAGAACGCCAGACCGCGAGAGTTAACGAGCTGGCGGTGGGTCAAGGTATTTAGTTTCAACGGAGAGAAAGCGAAGTGTCTTTGTCGCGATTGCGACCAGACGCAGGAGTTCATTTCCACATGATCACAGGAGACCGCGGAAACTTTTGTTCATGCCGCCGTCCGCTAATGAAGCTACCGGCGAAAGGGGAAAATTAACCTCCAATGGACAGACCGACTTGGAACCAGCCAACAGCGAGAGGACAAGTGTGTCGAATGAAACAAGAGGGGGGGGGGGTAACAACCCCCTCGAATTTTTGGAGTCGAGAGAGACGGGAGAAAACTTTCGTGCGAAGAGGTCAACAGACCCGAGGGATCAGGCTGAAGTGAAACCGTTCACGGTCACTCCGTTCTCTGGAGACGTGCCGCTGTTCGTGGACTCCAACTGTCCAAACTGGGATTCATTCTATCAGACGGAGAAAAGCTCAAACATGAGGCTTTGGTGACTTGCGTACACGCGTGTGAGAACTTTTGGAGAAGCTCACCCGAGCTGGAAACATTTACTCACTCGAGTAAAGTCTGGAGAAGGGCTCATCCGATCCGGATAGTCCAATTGGAGTCCCGAGTTCAAGGATAATTCACCCTATTCGACAAAGATCTATCACCTGGACTCTACCGGCCTGTATAAGCTACCTACCAAAATCGTTAAGGTTATTCTTTTTTTGTAAATAAAAATATATTAATCTCATCTAGTAGACGACGCTACCATCCCCAAGACGTTACAACACCTTGAGAACCGCTACAGTTTGAAAAACTTCTGGAGTCCCCTTTCGCATCCAGTCGACGGCGGAGCGAAATTTGGCAAAATGTCACGATTGTAAAGAGAAAGCTTTTCACAGTTTCGATGTGTGCGTTAAGGTCTCTCATAAACTAAATATTGCATCACTGCGAAAAACTTCGGAGATAAACAGTGGTGATAGTGGGGTGAATGTCACCAGTGAATCGGTTCTTAACATTGGAGCTACGAGGCAAGGACGGCAAATAACCGATCTCTTTTAAGCCATTTAATCATTAGTGATCACTGGTGCCAATAGCATAGAGTTTAGTTCCAGCTCAGGTGTGTTGTCACCGTCATCTGACAGTGGTTCAAAATTACGATGTTCTTTCCCTTCGAGACGGTTCCCACATCGTCGTCAATAGCCCCTTTGGCTGCCTCAGTGGGACGTTAATTAACTTAAGTCCAAACAAAAAAATGGTTTGTTTCCTGTCACCCGACCGACTCTGAAATTACAATACAAAAATTTCGGCCCTAACGTTTTAGATTTAAAAAATATATAATTTAATTTAATTAAAATGGTAATTTTTAGTTAACGTCGTACTAAAGCAACACAACAGGCTATTTAATTTAATTAAAAAACACGTTCGTTAAAACGATTAATTGAATACGACGTCACAGCGATCGTAATCAATTGTTTATTATATATTCGATTCAGACATTTTATATCATAAATAAACTCTTTAGGGTTGAATAAGCAGTTAAGTCTGAAGAAAAATTATAAATACCCACTAAAATTCACAATTTGGGTAAATATCTGAGTATTTACTCAGGATATTGACCCGCAAAAACGGTAACGGTAATTTTAGTTAACGTCGTACTAGAGCAACACAACGGGCTATTGACGACGATCCGGGATCAGTTCTTTAAGGGAAAGATCCGAGGACAACAATTCGTAATTTTGCACCACAGTCAGATGACGAAGCAACACCTGAGCTGGCACCCCACTCTCCAAATTGACCCGCAAAAATAAATATACCCAGGAATTTTAAATCTAACATTAATACTCAGATACTTCTTGCCGACCAACCGGTATAGTGGTTAAGGTGTTAGCCTCTAGATCGGAAGGTTCCTGGTTCGAATCCGGGTCCGGGCATTGATGTTTGTAAGCGTATGGTGTAGAGGCGGCTGGTGCACCTTAAATCTGTCGTGGCCGAAAGTCCTCACGTTGGGTTGGCGTGGAAGTTTGGAGAGTGGGGTGCCAGATCAGGTGTTGATTCGTCATCTGACCGTGGTGCAAAATTACGAGGTGTTGTCCTCGGATCTTTCCCTTAAGGGACTGATCCTGGACCGTCGTCAATAGCCCGTAGTGTTGCTCTAGTACGACGTTAGCTAAAATTACTAATTACCAGATACTTTCTGTTACGTATTTGCTAAAAATATTTAGCAAAAAAAAAACTTTTCCCTATTTACGATAATATTTTTGCTCATGTTGCAGGAAACAAACCTTTTTTAGGCCTAACTACCTACCAATGCGAAGGTGAGAATAAAGCCGACTCGCATTGGTAGGTTGGTAATTAAATTAACGTCGCACTGGAACACAACGGGCTATTGTTGACGGTCCTAGTTCCAGCTCGAAGAGAACGATACAATGATCACACCTTTATTTCAAACCTAATTCAGATGACGCAGGTCAACACCTGAACGAGCACTCTTCACACTTCCACAACATGCCAATGTGAGATATTTCTTTAAAAGGAACCTTCGATTTAACTTATCCATTCCTTTTCCTACAAACGTGGCCCTAGCGCAGGACTGGAGCGACACAACGGGCTATTGGCAACCATCCAAGGACAGCACCTTGTCAGTTTGAACCACGGTCAGATGACGAGTCAACATCTGATCTGGTACTCCACGCTCCAAACTTTTACACCACGCCAATAGCCCGCGTTTTGATGTTGATTCCATCTACGCCACAGTTCTTTAGTTCAATGCATATCATATGAATGGTAATTTTAACTAACGTCGTATTAGAGCAACACAACGGGCTATTGACGATGGTCCAGGCAACTGGTAATTTGTAATTAACTTCGTACTAGAGTAACACAACGGGCTATTGGCGACGGAATCAATCCCCTAAGGGAAAGATCCGAGGGCAACACCTCGTCATTTAGAACCACGGTCAGATGACGAAGCAACACCTGAGCTGGCACCCCACTCTCCAAACTTCCACACCAACCCAACGTGAGGACTTTCGGCCACGACCGATTTAAGGTGCACCAGCCGCCTCTACACCATACGCTTACAAATATCCATGCACGGACCCGGATTCGAACCAGGAACCTTCCTATCTTGAGGCTAACACCTTAACCACCAGACAGGTGGGTCGGCGCATATCATATGGAAGAATGAACCTTTATCGTAGGGAAAAAACTGAGACGATATTCCCTTTTTAGGGAATTATAAATTCAACGCAACTGTTTGCCGAACACGTGGACAAAAATTTCAAATTACAAATAAATCAAAGGAACTCAATCGCCCCAAATGTTTAATTCACCGTGAAACGTGACGAGTAGAAAAACAAAAATATAAATGTTTACAGACGCACTCGAATCCTTGTGTTTTAAAAGCACCAAATTGTCGATCGCGAGAAAAAGAATCCCCGGAGACGCCGTTTCAAAATGTCTCATTAGGAACAATTCTTTAATTGCGAAAGAGGTAGAAAAGAAGCCGCTGAGAACTCCGCAGATGCGGCTGCGTTTTGCCTCATTTGCGTTTCAAAGAAAACCTCCTAACTGCGGGAATTGAAATTCAAAGGAATGGTAAATAGGCACTTTCGGAGGTCTTTATTTCGAGGACTTTTCCGCGTCGAGGACAAAAAGTTTGGGGAGGGGGGCCTGGAGAAGGGAGGAAGGATTCCATCTGCACGCGCTCTCTTGAACCACGTTGCAAGGCGGATTGGCTTTTTTTTTCGGAGGAGGGGGTGGAAAGCGAGGGCACCATACGGGGCCAACCTGCGCCAAACACAAGACAGACAGCACAATGAGACGAGCAAGCAGAAGGGTAGGTAATGTGAAAGGGAGGAAAGATCTATCGGTTTCCTCGGGGTGGGTGGCGACCGTACACATCTTAACCTTTACGTTGCGGCGTTTATATTTTTTTCAATCATCTCCAGGAACGGCTCTTTCTCCTGCATATCCGATTCACGTTACCTAATTACCTAACTTGAGCGATAGATCCTTGAGTGGCATTGACGACTGATGCTTTCCTTTCATAGTGTTGTGTGGAGACTGAGCGACCTTCTGCCTTTCCTCCAAAGCGTTCACACCTCACGGTTGACAGGGAAGGATAATTGGTATTTTTTAATTAACGTCGTACTAGAGCAACACAACGGGCTATTGACGACGGTCCGCGATCAATGCCCTAAGGGAAAGATCTGAGGGCAACACCACTTCATTTTGAACCACGGTCAGATGACGAGACAGCACCTGAGCTGGCACACCCACAATACAAACTTCCACACCCACCCAACGTGAGGACTTTCGGCCACGACAGATTGAAGGTACACCATCCGCCTCTACACCATACGCTTACAAACATCAATATACTGACCCGGATTCGAATCAGGAACCTTCCGATCGAGAGGCTAACACCTTAACTACTAGACCGGTTGGTCGGCCGACAGGGTAGGGTACGAAAGGAGAGACCCTTAAGAAGATCAGTCGTTGACAGCTCGTAAAGGGTGATCGATGCTAGCGGTCACTTAAAAGAGGGATAATATCCACCGTACACAGATCTATACCATGCCGCTGGTGTCAACGAAATTGTAGTGGTGACAATTCTCTACCTGCCGCAGCATAAAGGTAAAGGCGTAATGTTTGATGCGCCCAATTCAAGATGATGCCAAAGTCATAGCAAAAAGAAAGGATGGGACAAAAGCAGGGAATATAGACGTCCGTATTTGCTGAAAACACAGAAGAAAATAAGAATTCACCTTGAACTTCCATTGAATGATGTTTATGTTAATTACCCTCGGTTGGATTGCAACTCTCAATCCTCCGGTTGCCAGTCCTTTGGTCTTCCAACCGGGAAGAGCATTCAGTGTATTTAAACTTTTTTTCCCCATTTTTTAAAACTGGATTAGCTACTAGTATTGGCTCCAATACATCGATGTTTTTTATAAAACATCAATGTTTTGAAAACATCGATGTCGCATCCCTACTCGGGATAACTTCGGTCCCGAACGACCCGAGTTGTGCGGTATCTCTCCTGATGGTCTCCATTCAGGCGATCATCGATTGAGTTGTAAAGCGAAACCTCGCAAAGTTTCTCGGGACGGAGGGAAGCACTTTTGCCCCTATCGCTCACCACTTTTATCGAAAGGTTAAAGGAGACCAAAGGGTGTTTCATTATTCCCAAACTTCTCCGGTTACGGCTGCCCAAACTGTTGCGGAGAAAAGGAAGCTCTCCTTTATTTGGTCCTTTATTCCTTTTCGTTTTTTTTTTTTTTTTTGGAGCCCATCTTTATCGGGTGTGCGGTGCTTCTGCAGACGGCCGACACAGCAGCACGTAAGATGGGTTTAAGACTGGAGTCGTGTATCCAAGAAACCATTGTAAACTGGCAACATCAATAGCGTCAGTTTTTAAAAAGCAACAAAAAACCCTATTTTATCTCTCCATGCAGTTTCGACGAGATCCATTAAGATCGGAACAATTTTGTTAACGAAGGGGCTGATTTTATTTCATGATGTAGGTCAGAGCTCGAAATACCCGGGTGCGCATGAAAATAAAATTGTGCACCTAATTTTTTTCCCGCTAGCGTGCACCTAACGTTAAAAAAAGGAGGGAAACGCGTTTTGTGTTATTTTGATGTTGGAACAAAATATTAGTATCGACCTCTTTCGCTCTAAAGGAACGTAATTAAAATTCCTAAATACACACTATGCGAAAACGAAATCGCTGGGCCGTAACGGGCCCAGGAGGAGGGTTTACTTGTGCCACTGCCACCAGAACTTTCCGATGATCGAAACATTTTTCAGATGGATAATAATAATGGAACTAAGCAGTTCGGCGATAGAAGACAGATTTAAATCCATTGTTAAGGATCCACTTTTGTCAACTTTTGCTGTCTTCGAGCCATGTTATTGGCCAGACAATGAAGAAATTGAGAGTTATGGGAACGAAGAAATTGAGAATTTATGGTTGCATTTTAAAATTCCATTCGAAGTAATAATTTCGCAGATAAAAAAAAATTGTTTTAATATTTTATTTACTCTCTACTACTAACCTATCTAAACATACCCAACTAATAAAGTAGTTTACATTACATTAATGCTCAAAAATTACGTGCATTAAAAAATATATTTCGAAGCCTGATGTAGAGAACACAATGGGGTCGATTTTTTTCTGATGATGAGAGTTTGAATAAGACGTTATCAAAATACGACGGTTATGTACAACATTAAAAAAGTTTTTTTTTAATTGCGCTCGTCATCGTCTTCTTAGACATGAGGCGTCTCGCAGTTCAATGTAGCAGAGAGGTGGCCCAATGGAGGTCAAGACCTCCAAAGTCATCGCAAGAGCGAATGTCACGCAGGGAGGGGCAACTAAAAATGTGCTCACCAGTCATATGCATGGTATTTCAGAGTGGAGAATCGGCAAGTCCAATCCTAAATAGATTGGCTTGCAAGTAACCATGTCTGATGGTGACTCCAAAACACGCCACCCCCCTCGACTCTAGGGAGGAGGGAAAGCAGAGGAAGCTGAGCGCGCTTCTGGTTATCAAATACGAGGGTAAGTCAAAAATTACTTACACTTTTTGTTCTACAACTTTATTAAACAAAGATAGGCGTGCAACAGATACATTATTTATCGATAGAGTCTCCACCTTGAGCAATGCACTTGGCGAGGCACAAGCTTCCGTATGCCTTCCTGGTAGAAGGTTTTCGGTGGCTCATTCATTTGCACCGCATCCCGAACGTCCATGTCTGAGGCAAATCGACCACCTCACAAAGCTTCTGTGAGCGGCCCATAGAGATGAAAATCTGAGGGAGCGAGATCTGGGCTGTGGCGAGGGTGTTCCAGGGTATCAAAGCCCAACCTGTTGATTGTTTCTATGGTGTTATGGACCGTGTGTTGTCTTGCAACAGCAAAACTTTCTTTGAGAGTAGACCACGGCGTTTGGTTTGAATTGATGGTTTCATCTTATTGGCCAACAAATCACTGCACCTCGCACTGTCCAAGTAGTCGTCCAGTATAGGGCCTTTTTCGTCCCCAAACAGGGTTAACTTAAGCTTCCCAGCCGATGGCGAGATCTTGAATTTTTTCAAGCGCCCTCTTTTTGTGTTACGCTCGTTCGGCCACTTTTAAACATTTCGATCCACATAAAAACGGTTTTATAAGATAAAGCACTTTTTCCGTATTGTGACGAAAGTCTCCGGTGAATTTCAGCAGCTTTCACACCCTCTGTCCACAAAAATCTGATCACTCCTCGTTGGTGCAATCTGATAGCGGAGCTGACATGCTGACGCTCTTGTAGCTAGAAGGCAACTGACGCGATCGTCATTACAGTACATGACACGTGACCACAGACGCGCCAACTGAACGCATGCGGCCGCCACATATCTTTGTTTAATAAAGTTGTACAACAAAAAGTGTAAGTAATTTTTGACTTACCCTCGTAGATAAGTCCAAGACTTTCCATCCGCCAACTCTCTAAGAGTAAAAATTCTTTTTGGTTTCGTTTTACAAAAAAAAAAAAAAAAACGCTAAAATAAAGTTATTTTAAAATAAGGCATTTAACAAACGTGTAACCACACGTAATAATATAAAGTTAATTTAATTTTGACGTACATTTCCATATACCGCCATTAAAATAAGTAAAACTTTGTTTTTCAAGTTATTTTAAAGTGCAAAGTTTCAAATCTATAATTGGAGGTGATTGGGTAGGTAGTTAATGGGCGTCGCACTATTAGCGACGGTCCGACATCAGTCTCCAAGTTGAAGATTGGATATTTGTGTACTGTGTAAGCTGTACTCATAGTCAAGAAACAACACCCATCATTCTAAATAGGTAAGTAGTATTGATTTAGGTACCGAATCTCTTAATTGTCAAACAAAAGTTCCACAAAGTATCCGTTTAAAATTGCATGCCAATTGGAGTAAAACAAATTTTAAATAAACTTTGCTGATCTTTGGAATATCAGTTTTCAAATGTTTAAACCGGTCTTTTGAAAAGTTGTTTTAAATGACAGAAGATCGATGTTGTTTACTTTACGAGTGGAAGTTATTATTTGCAACTTCGCTAGCTTACACATTCATTAAAAAAAATTTATTTCATTTTTTTTAAAGTATAAATTATTTCCCTTCCGTTTCTTAAAAAAATGAAATCCTTCAACTTTGTTTCGTAAGCATCGAAGACGTTTAATTTTAAGACAAGCTGCTATTTTCACATCAGGAATGGAATTTTCATGACAGAAAGTGCATTAGCTTGAAAAGAAATTCATCACGAAAAGAGTACAAATATGATTTTCTTAAAGATAGAGGATTTTGGACACTTTCCCTTGCACCAGGAATAGTTCACCAAACTCAAAATTCAAAACGACTCCAGATACCTACAATTCTCAAACAAAAACAAACAAGATCAAACAATCCAAAATGCCAGAAAAGGGATAAAAAATTATATTTTCTGGAATCAGGATCCAGATACTAGAGGGAGTTACAGTTTGAAACAATTTTTTTTTGACCAAGAAAGAATTTCTTTCATTTATTTTAAATTTAAAAAAAAGCGAAAAATTCATTTCATAATTAATAAATAAAACATTCACTTCACTGTATTATACAAATCCGAATTATACCACAAAATTTTAGTAGATTAGTTCATTGAGTTATCACCGTTTGAACAAAGCTATCCTATTAGAAACACGCCGTCAGAAATTAAGTTATGTTTGGGGGCCTGTTTGTTCAGGGTGACGTTGCCTAACGAACTTGTAACTAGAAAAATACCTCGAATAATTTACATCTTCGTATCGTTAGAAAACTAATAAGTTGGAAAATATTTTGAGGCAGTTAAAACATATCGATATTCTGGCCGATCTTTTTGCTTTCTATTAAACTAGGGGGCCCGCCCCCAGCTCGCTAACGCTCGCCAACCCCCGGAGGATTGCTTTGCAATCCTCATTGGTTCGATACGCGAACCTTGCTCGCTTCTCGCGCATCAATGAAGACACGTGTCCTAGCAGAAGGGATTGTTTACAAAATATGATACTCCAAAAAAATATTTTTCAAGTATAAATTTGTTGTATTATAGAAAAGTTATATAGAACCTCTGGAATCCGAACTGGAACCATTTGAAATTCAAATGAAAACTTTGACTCGAAATATGAACGCTACTTTGGAAATCGAATAGCCATCATGTTTGCGTGCACATTTCCACAGAGCCACCCATACACAATTTCATTCAGTTTGTTGTCAAAAGTTGTAGTGCAAGCGTCTTGTTGAACTGTAATTGTCGGCCCTGAAATTTGGCCGATAACGTTATAAATTCAGTTGAGGCGCGATGCTTTGTGGTAAACAAACAATCGTACAGTGTTGCCACAACGCGATAACAAATAACGTCTTTTTTATGTGCCACGTAAGATAATTATATATATAATATAGATAGAGCGATAGGAGAGTGATTTTTTGACCGGTGTGTTGGGGGAGGGGGTTAGGTGTATCGGATTTCTTTGGGGGATCGATGTATTGGAGCCGATCTTTTTTTTTAACATCGATGTTTATACGTGTCGATGTTTTTACGTTGCCGATGTTTTATTTTTGAATGAAAAAGTACCATTATAAAAATTAATAAAAAAACCAAGTAGAATAATTTTCATAATTAGTCAAGTGAACATACTTTTCGACCCAAGTGGCCAAGGGACTGAAAAGGACGAGGGTAAAAGGGAGAACGGTGACCCTAGCAACGAGACAATAGGTATGCGACATCGATGTCGATGTTTTATAAAAAAATATCGATTTATTGGAGCCGATGTTTGCTTAACATCGATGTTTTTACACTGTCGATGTTTCTACGCTGTCGATAGTTTATTTTTGAACCAGTACTAAACCAGTTTTAAAAAATGGAGGGAAAATGTTTAAATAGATAGATGGTTTTGGGGCGCTGTATTTTTAACATCGATGTTTTAATATTGAACATCGATGTTTTGTTGTCGATGTCGCATCCCAAATACACACATAATGGAAGACACAGAAGAGAGAAATACACCCAGGGAGGAATGCACCTGACAGGAATCGAACCGCCTCCAACTCGAAGGTTGCTAGCGCAGTGGGCATGCCCACTGAGCTACGATGGCTTTTCGATATCGTTTGAATGCAAATGAGTTGGATATTATTTTGGGTTGGAGAGCAAGAGAAAAATCGTATGAGGATTTCCATGATTTGTAGTGCATCACAAAGTTAGACTTATAGGTAGGCAGTTAATTAGCGTCGCACAACGGTCTAGTGGCGACGGTCCGGGATCTATCTTCAGGGGAAATTTGACTGGATGAGAAGGATTTCTCAGTGCGGGCACGGCTTACGAAAGCCAGCAAACAGGAAAAGACGACCCCAAATCCTGTTCCCAACGATAACAATAAAAATGATTTTCATGCAAGACCCTAAAAAAGAACAGAACTTTCTGTGTCGCCCATTTTTTTTCAGCAAAGGCTAAGCGATGTTCTCTGGGATGAGCTGCTGATAAACTCTTAACTGCGAACTGCTGCGATCAACATCATCTCGCGGGCTATTCTGGATCTGGCAACACGTCCCTGCCATCTCAACCCTCCCTATGTTTTTTGCCCCCTTCTCTCCCCTCGGAGTCGATCCGAATTCTTTGGAGTCTTTTTTCCCTCTCGAATCTTGGAACCGAAGGTCGGAAAACAGGGCTCGGGAGAAAAAAATACGACTGCTTCAAGAATTTGTCGTAAGAAAGTAGAAAAAAAGGAAATTTTTTTTTATCGGCCTTTTTCTGAGTCGACCCCCAGGAATATTTGAACGATGATGCGAGAGGCTTAAAGGATTCGATTCATTGTTGGAGCAACGTTACTCTAGTTAATTATCTCTTAATTCCACTGAAGTGCCAGAAGATCTGATGAGGATACACAACAACCCATTCGAACGATACATGTATTGGGTCATCCGGAAAGTTCGGCGCGTTTTTTGAGGGCCAACGAAGCTGTACAAAAACGAAAGAACATTTTATTCAATCGCATAAGCACCATTTTGTTTTATGACTTTTTGTCAGCTTTCTGGCAGCTGGAAAATTCTTTTAAAAAATCATTAGGCTTATTTGTAAAGAAGTTATCGAGGTGCTCTTTGACAGTCTAAAAAGAATTGAACTCCAGGCCGTTCAAAGAATTTTGAAGAGGTGAAAATCGGAGGTCTGGTGAATATGGGAGTGACACAAAACGTTTCAGCCATACTCAATAAGTCTTTGTCTGGCATTCAGCGAAATGTTATCAGTGTCACGGTTAAGTGTTAGAAATGTTTATAATTAGAGTGGTAAAATATAATGTCAAAAACAATTCTAGTTAAGTTCGAAACAGACGTTAAAGAACTCATTAAGGAATTTAGTTTTTAAAATTAAAAAACTAAATATTTACTATATAAGGCTTTCATGCAAAAAATCGAGCAGACACATCGTACCCCAGCAAGAAAATGGACCCAACTCAAAATTGCAGAATTTGAGAAAAACGTTAACTTAAAGGAAACTATAAAACTTATATTGAAATAGTATAAGCTTTTCTTTTAAATTTTAGGTAAGTATTTACACCTCAAAATTCTATTATATTCTATAGAATAGTAATGTAACACGCTGGGGCACCTCATACATATTTTTCAATGACATAACGTCAAAATTTTTAGTTTTTGACTCGTGTTACTTTTTTTGCCGGGGTGCGATATGTTCAAATGTTTTTCTTCCATGTGGCACGGCATCAAAACTTCGAAATCGATTGAAAAATGTTCTCAATAAAAGGTTTCGATTCCCTCTTTGATTAAGCTGTGCCCAACACTAGATAACGTTGAGTATAAAAATGTCTTCAAAGGGGGTTGATCGATTTGACTGGAACGGCGCAACGTCTGTAAATGAATACGAAGTGAAGGAAGGGAGGGGGGTAAAAAGAGGGAGGGGGGAACACAGTTAAACAGAAGATCGCTTGGGATTCCGGGAGCGCGACCCCACCTTCACTAAAGACAGTAAGCCCCACGAGGATAGATCACTGGAACACCTTGGGTCATTGAAGCCCGTACACACCTGGTAATGGTAATTTTAGTTAACGTCGTACTAGAGCAACACTACGGGCTATTGACGACGGTCCGGGATCAGTCCCTTAAGGGAGAGATCCGAGGACACCACCTTGTCATTTTGAACAACGGTTAGATGACGAAGCAACACCCGAGCTGGCACCCTACTCTCCAAACTTCCACACTCACCCAATGTGAGGACTTTCGGCCACGACCGATTTAAGGTGCACCAGCAGCCTCTACACCATACATTTACAAACATCCATGCCCGGACTCGGATTCAAACCAGAAACCTTCCGATCTAGAGGCTAACACCTTAACCACTATACCATTTGGACGGCGTCCGTACACACCTAAAGGAATCTCTTCGAAAAATATTTTTTTTTGTCTGCGAGTAGTTAAAAAAAGGTATGAAAAGAAAGACTAAATTTACGTTGACTTTTGGTGGTTTTATAAAATGTCGCCATATTTTCGAAAAGTCGATAAAAGTTGGAAAATAGAAGCTCTTAAGACAAAGGGAAGTTTTAGAAGACACCTCGAGTCACAAAGGTGGCAAAATTACATCCGAAATTCCCCAAAAGAAACCCTTCCTTCAACATTTATTAACCTTTAGACCAGGGATTCCCAACCGGTGGTACGTGGCAACGTTTCATGTGGTACGGAAGGATGATACGAGCGACCCAAACATTCTACGAAGTTTGTTCGATTTTTTTAGTATGTACAACCACGTTATGCTATTTCTTATGCCATTTGTTTCTTGTTACTTGAGTGAGTGGTTTTTCTGAGCTTTTGTATATAAAAAATAAATATAGAAACAGAGAGTAAGTGTCGAAGAGGACTTTAGAGTGAAGTGAAGCTCCATTGTTCCTGATATTGATATTTTAATAAAAGACAAACAAGTTTCGCACTAAAAATTGATTTTCGATTTTGTTAATCTTTGTTTGCTTAGTTTATACTAATTATTTAAAATTATTTGTTTTTAGAACTGTGAGTAAAAAATAAAACTAATTTTCACTAATCGTTTTATTTTTTCCTTTATTAAACAAACCATTGGGCACTTTTCTGACATTAGATAAATGTTTCAAAAAAATAGAAGACTGGTGGTACGCCAAAATTTTCTAAAAGTTTCAAGTGTTACGCAGTTATTAAAAGGTTGCTTTAGACTAATACCGGTGCACCTTGATCGCTCCAAGAAAGAATGTAGATTACGGCCGGAACAGCAGTTGTATCTTGAAAGATATAAGAATGGCGCCAGTTATAGCGCAGTCAAAAAGTTAATTTGCAACTGAACATGCCAACCACACGTTTTGTGGGTATCGACAAGAAAAAGTGCTTAGTAGCCGATATGGCGAAGAAAAGTTTGATTAGGGCATTTCATCCGTTCTTAGATGAAACTGTAATGAAACACCTGAAAAGACGAATCAATGGCTCATCAAATGACGTGAGTCTCTGAATTGCGAGTAATGAAGAGTATCTGAAATGGAATTGGATTAACCGCGCACTACGGGGTGGAAACGGAAGGGAGATAGTCGCGGCGAATCAAAACCAACAAATGAATAATATTCTAAATTAAAGCACTTGTTAAATCTGTTTCATGTGTGAGACCACGTATTCCGAATGAACTGAGGGAGAATGTTCGTGTTTCAATCAAATTCCGCGATATGTCCGAAAATGAGATAGGAATCTTCTTCTAATGTTATAAAAGGAAGTGTTTGTTTGTTTGGAGCCGCAAAATCCTGATGATTCTATGGCACTTACAGCAATGAGATTGGTACACCCTGTGTGTACCAATCTACATTCTTTCTACATTCTTTTTACAATTTTTGGGTCGCGACGAATTTAAAAATCAAGATTTTTAAATGAATTTAATAGTTTTATTGTCCATCGCTTTTTCAAACGCGGAGAACTTTTTCTACCCGTGTGACCTTGCAGTCAGGGTTTGGAAACATGCCAAGTTTTTTTTCATCCGCAGAGCGCGTAGAATTTTTTTTCATTTCCGCTTTGATTTTGCGCGGACGAATAAATTTCCAGCCAGACGATAAACCTTTTGACTGAAGTCAGTTCTTTTTTCTATCTCCCAAACCGTAAAAAGTAGAGTAAAAATTTCGAAGTCTGCGGAAAATTTCAGTTTCGATTGATACCTAAAAATATAATTTTCTTTAAATAAATAATTTTTTAATTGAATATATCTTCAACGTATTTGAAATGTGCGGAAAATTTTATACCAGATTAATACCGTACACCACGGGCAACGCCGGGCTAGCCACGCAGTGGCTAGTTTCAAATAAAACGATAGCAAACGAAATCGGCGAAATCCGGTTTGACTTGACGTTTCAATTGTTTTCACGCTTTCTCGAAATATTCCGTTTCGAGAACTCTCAACCTTTCAAGAAACATATCGCACCCCGGCAAGAAAAGTGACGTAGGTCAAAAAATAAAAATTTCTATGTCATGGCATTGAAAAATATGTATAAAGTGCCCCAGCGTGTTATATATCTATTCTATAGAATAGAATAGAATTTACCACCCTAAATACTTACCTAACATTTAAAAGAAGTTTATACTATTTCACTCAAACTGTCAATTAACTGTTGAATATTCACTTAATCGTTCAAACTTCATATTATGTGCTTCATACAATCCAAATCCAAAGTCCAACAACCCGGCTCAAATGTGTCAAAACTAGGGCTGTGTCTTAGACACAAGCAACCCATTTTTTCTGAAGAAAAGTTACACTGTCTTCGATGAGTCCTAAGCGGTCCGCAATCAACGAAATTCTACGGTGATGGGCGAGATTTGGGCCACTGTCACTTTGTATTGCGTGCAGTGCACAGGTGGTGTCATTCGAAAGCTACTGAACAGGTGTTTAATGAAATTGTCCTTCAATATTACATCAAACTATCTAATCAGCGGGTGGGAGAAAGGTAAACTCAAGTCGAAGAGTAAGAAGAATTTAATCAACTAGTAAAAGACATACATGTTAGCTGCGTCCAAGGCGAGATGCATTCGCATTCTGACCAGAGATCGAATAAAATATCGGCGCAAAAACACGCCTTATCCTCCTTTTTTTTTTAACAACGGGGAGAATATCGTTTCGATTTTAATCCGATTCAGCTGTTATTCGCTGCGAGCAACAGGAAACACGTGCAAACGATTCCAGCGAAATAAATCAAAGAAAAATAAACATCGTGTTTGAACGTGTGCTCCAACACCATTTTTTTATCGTTCAAACTGTCGTTGAATATTGACACTAAACAGTCGTTCGAATCTCCAATGTTTGCTTCATTCATTCCACAATCCAACACAAGGTGTGAGTTATATTCACTGCACGGTTTGTGCCCAAGTCACAAGCACCGATTTTGTTAAGTTACGCTGAGCTTCGAAAACGGCTTCTTGTTAGCTGACGAAAGAAGAGAAAAAACCACAGAACGGACATTTCTTGAGATCCGTTGTCTCAGGAACTGCCCTTTCAAGAAAGAAAAGAAAAATCCGGTAACAGAGAAAACGATCTCGAATCTTTCTTTTCCTCTTCCCAGGTGTGGCATCGATTGGGTGGCAACGAAGCAGGAGCACCCCTTCCCAAGCGGAGTTTGAGAGGGGCTGTTCTCGGGAGATGGAGAAAAAATTCCTGACAAACGACAAATGAATTGCCCGGATGGGAGACGAAGAATGCCCCGAAACGAAGAGGAGGAAAAAAGGAACAGGAAAACGGGATCGCCGCTCAATTTACTCGAAACGCTTCCCCTCCCTCTTTTGGAGGACGACGATAAATATTGCTTCGGATAAGTGTATCTATCTTCTGGCAAAAGGTAAACGAATGTTTCTTTTGATTTAGAGTACGTCGTGGAATGTCGATTCCAGCCTGTCGCGGTTGCCCCGTTGCTAGAGTAGATTAGCAACCCGATCCAAGCAAAAACCGTCCTGTAGGTGATGGTGGGTGCACATTAAATCTGTCGTGGCCTCCAATGTCCCACTAGCGCGAATCTTATAACTTTCAATATACAACTGCTGTACTGGCCGTAGCCTAAATTTCGTGTTGGCGCGATCAAGGTACAGCTGCTGTACCGGCCGTAGTCTATACAGTGACTCCAAAAACTGTTCGCACACTTTAAAATTTTTTAGAAAGATCGCTGTAGCCTAGAGTTAAATTCGCATATAAAACAATATTTTTTCATTGAATCTCCATGTGATTCTGAATAAAGTCTAACATTTTTTTAAATGCTGACTCATTTTCTTTTTATAAAAATGAAAATTCAGGGAGGCAAAGAAAGAACACGTCACAAAAGTGACCATACACTGAAATATTTTGAGATAAATTCATCGATAAAATTATCTTCAATCGCTTCTTTTATTTTAGCACTGTGGTGACATTCAAACAATCGTTTGGTTTTAATCTTAGCTTGCTTACTTCGTAATATTCTATTTATTATTTAAAAATCGTACGCACAGTCGTAAGTAAACAACGAACAGCATTCGAAAATTGATTCTTTTTCATTATAGTAGTGGTCAATCAGTTGGGATTGCCAAATTAGTAAATTTATCTCTTTCTAAGGTGCAGTATTTGACAAAACGCTTTCAACAAAATCGGATCAATAACAAGGTAAGAAAAGGTCGTCCGGCAAAATTAACTCAACGTGATTTTAAAAAAAAATTCAGTTAGAAAATTAAAAAAAAAAATTCTACAGAATTTACTAAACAATATTCTATTTCAATTTCATCTGAAACTGTTCGACGTGTACTCAGATCAGCTGGATTAAATGACCGTTCTGTCCGAAGAAAAGGTTTTGTAAGTGCGAAAAGTATATATATATATATATATATATAAATAAGAATGGAGTGTTTGTTTGTACATTCAATATTTTCGACCCATTTCAAATTTTCTATCCGTTTTGGACCCTTCTGATACCAAATCCGCCTTTTTTTCGTTTGGTGTCTGTCTGTCTGTCCGTCTGTCTGTCTGTATGTTGTGCCCTATACACGTCCACGCGGTTTAAGATATTTTCATGAAAATTTGCATACAGTGAGTACTTATCTTCATTTAGTGAGTGGCATTGGTTGCGAAAGTCTGTCTGTCCGTCTTTCTGTTCTATGCTCGATTTTGTGTGTGTGTGTGTTTGAGTACACATCACATGAATTGTATTTCATATATTTGATTGCATTGTATTTTATTTTATACATTATCTATTAGTTTAGTGAATGCAATATTAAACATTTCTTTATTGTTATATTTAGTTGCGTTTCATGCTAAAACACCTGAGTAAGTATACTTAAATTAACCATAATTTGGTAGTTTTGGAAAAATTGGAATGTCTATTGAATATTACGATTACTTCGATTGCTTTACCAGTACTGCTGAAAAAGTAATTATTCTTCAATTTTTTTTTTTTTTTTTTTTTTTATGGAATTTCATCTCTGATACTTCATTTATTTCAAGTCTTATTTTTATTCTTTGCGCAATGAAAACGATTTCCGAATATTTGTGGGACAGACGATATTTTTCAATGAAACGAGAATGAACAAGATCGCGCGAGCAGTGATATTTTTTCTGGTTCTTTCGCTGTGAATTAATTTTACATTTCTAAATTTTGTACATTTTTAGTTGTAAGTTGTGGCAACTGTGCGAGATCAAGAGATAAAATTGAATCACAAATTAATATCTTTAGAACAATTTTTTGCGACATCTTTTATTTTGTTTTACTTTGCTGTTTCCTGTTTTAAATATTTATTATTTTAATAAATGTGTTTTCCTTCTCATCACACGCAACAGCACCACAAAGTATTAGACTTAAAAATGTTAGGTAAGTCAGTATAAAATTTCAGTAAATTTTAAGTGTAGTTATGCCATTATTGAAAGAATAATGCCGTTATTTAAAGAATAATGCCGTTATTTAAAGAATAATAATGTTTATTAATCCAAACTGGAACTTTTTCCAACATTAAAAAATTCGTTGTAATAATGACAGGAGAAGATTGCAAAATTTCACAATGTCGCATACCGGAGGCAAGAGTGCCACAAGTAAAAAAATATTGTTTTGTTGAGTATGAGTGCGAGAGCACTCGCCGTAAATCGTAATTTTAATTAATTGAGTTGAACATGAACTCAAGAAAGGGAATTCCAAATCTTCCTATAAATCGTCTTTTATAGTAGTAACCTTAGTATCACCTTTCGTCATTTTGTAGCTTTGTCATACAGCAAATTGTGCGATGTATGTGAAATGTATTACATGAATGGATATGCATGTGTAGGATTTGTGTCCAAAGTAAGTTGTAGAAAATATAAAGATGGCGAAAGGTGTTAATCTAGAGTAAACTAATTCAAACCGAGTAAGGTCGGGTATTTTGCTAGTCTATATAAATAAGAATGGAGTGTTTGTTTGTACATTCAATATTTTCGACGCATTTCAAGTTTTCTATCCGTTTTGGACCCTTCTGATGCCGAATCCGCCTTTTTCTCGTTTGGTGTCTGTCTGTCTGTCTGTATGTTGTGCCTTATACACGTCCACGCGGTTTAAGATATTTTCATGGAAATTTGCATACAGAGAGTACTTATCTTGATTTAGTGAGTGGAATTGGTTGCGAAAGTCTGTCTGTCCGTCTTTCTGTTCTATGCTCGATTTTGTGTTTGTGTGTTTGTGTAGGCATCACATGAATTGTATTCCAGATATTTGATTACATTGTATTTTATTTTATACATTATCTAATAATTTAGTGAATGCAATATTAAACATTTCTTTATTGTTATATTTAGACGAGTTTCATGCTAAAACACCTGAGTAAGTATACTTAAATCAACCATAATTTGGTAGTTTTGGAAAAATTGGAATGTCTATTGAATATTACGATTAATTCGATTGCTTTACCAGTACTGCTGAAAAAGTAATTATTCTTCAAAATTTTTTTTTTTTTATGGAATTTCATTTCTGATACGTCATTTATTTCGAGTCTTATTTTTATTCGTTGCGCAATGAAAACGATTTCCGAAAATTTGGGACAGACGATATTTTTCAATGAAACGAGAATGAACACGATCGCGCGAGCAGTGATATTTTTTCTGGTTCTTTCGCTCTGAATTAATTTCACATTTCTAAATTTCGTACACTTTTAGTTGTAAGTTGTGGCAACTGTGCGAGATCAAGAGATAAAAATGAATCACAAATTAATATCTTTACAACAATTTTTTCCGACATCTTTTATTTTGTTCTATTCCACTGTTTTCTGTTTTAAATATTTATTATTTTAATAAATGTGTTTTCCTTCTCATCACACGCATTAGCACCACAAAGTATTAGACTTAAAAATGTTAGGTAAGTCAGTATAAATTTTCAGTAAATTTTAAGTGTAGTTATGCCATTATTGAAAGAATAATGCCGTTATTTAAAGAATAATGCCGTTTTTGAAAGAATAATGCCATTATTTAAAGAATAATGCCGTTTTTTAAAGAATAATGCCGTTATTGAAAGAATAATGCCGTTATTGAAAGAATAATAATGTTTAAAAATCCGAACTAGAACATTTTCCAACATTAAAAAATTCGTTGTAATAATGACAGAAGATTGCAAAATTTCACAATGTCGCATACCGGAGGCAAGAGTGCCACAAATAATAAAAAAATATTGTTTTGTTGAGTATGAGTGCGAGAGCACTCGCCGTAAATCGTAATTTTAATTAATTGAGTTGAACATGGAAAGAACTCAAGAAAGGGAATTCCAAATCTTCCTATAAATCGTCTTTTATAGTAGTAACCTTAGTATCACCTTTCGTCATTTTGTAGCTTTGTCATACAGCAAATTGTGCGATGTATGTGAAATGTATTACATGAATGGATATGCATGTGTAGGATTTGTGTCCAAAGTAAGTTGTAGAAAATATAAAGATGGCGAAAGGTGTTAATCTAGAGTAAACTAATTCAAACCGAGTAAGGTCGGGTATTTTGCTAGTGATAAATAAGCACGAAATGTATTGGAAAAAAATCATGTCTTATTTGCAGAAGAAAGAAAATTTAACATTTTTGGTTCCGATGGGCGTATAATTGTATGGAGAAGAAAAAATAAGGAACTTAATCCTAAGAACTTAATCGGAGGAGTAAAACATGTCGGTGGAGGTGTCTTTGAGTGGGGGTGCATGTCAGCATCAGGACTTGTTAATTTGGAATCTATTGATTGCATAATGAATTATGCTCTTTATTTGAATGTATTAAAAGACAATTTAAAATTATCAGCCAAAAATTTGATTATTGGAAACTTGTTTTTATTTTATTTATTTAAGAAAACGATTTTAAACAGATTTTTGTTTCAACGTTCACCTCTGGTGTCTCCATAATTGTCCACTAGTTCTGTAAACACCACCTCAGTCGCCGGATTAAAACCCAATAGAACACACGACATTAAAACGAAAAGCGAATTGAAAAGTGTAAATATAGAAGAATGGAGAAACATTGATGCAGAAATTCCAAAAAAAAAAAAAACTAGTGAATTCTATTCCCAAACATTTAAAAGCTGTTGTGGATATGCTATAGGATAACTTAAGTACTAATTTACTAAAATATTATAATAGTTACTAATAGGTAGATATTATTTAAAGTGCGAAGTTTTTTGTTACTTTTTGATTTCCCAAATAAAAGTGGTTTTACTATGTTTCTTACTATCTTTCTTCACTATGTATGTTAGAGTAAGAGTTTTAAAAGAGTACGCTTTTAAGTTTTGTTAAGAACAAGTTATAGATATGATGAAACATTATTTCATTCTGAAATATTATTTTTTATTAATAGATAGATCAGTGTTTCATTGAAATTCGTGAGTACACGAACACTTTTCGGAGCAGCTGTATATAGATATAACTGGAGTGATTCTTCCTTGACGCGATTCTTATAACTTTCAAGGTACAATTGTTGTACCGGCCGTAGTAAAACAGCGCACTGGTGCAACACAACGGTATAATGGTCCGAGATCCATCGTGAAGAAAAAGATCCAAGGACAACACCTCATTTAGAACCGTGTTCCGATGATGAGGTAAACACCTGAGCAGGCACCCCGTTCTTCCAACTTTCACAACAAAGGGGTAAAAAAGGAGGGAACAGAATAACGGGATGTTAGCAGAAAGAGATGGAAAACCACGGGATTGCGACCTTGTGTCTACTGAAGACCCCATGGGAAATGAAGAGATCACTGGAGTACCATGAGACCGTGATGCCCGGAGACACCAAAGGGATATATACCCCTCAGGACCGGTATAGATGCGTAACCGGCAAGGTTGATGTGAAACAGAATGTTTCATTCATGCGTTTTCAAACTCATTAAGTTCGGTAAAGATTTTTTTTATCATCAAAATCCGACCCTCAAATAGAAAAGGATTAGTTCTGTAAACATTGTATTCAGGCTTGGATGACCCAGGGCAACAAAATTCATTGGGACTTTAAAGGGAGTGCCGCCAAAAAATACGAAAGTTATATTTGTCGTATATTATATACAGGGTGGTCATAAAAAAACTTGGCCGACATATGGACCTCTAGTGGCCGTTCCGTTCAACCGATCGAGAGGAGATTTCAGATATAGTTATTCAGAGGTATGAGCTCGGGATTCTCTGAACGACAACAAAGTGGCACTCACGGTTACGGTTATACGTAGAGAAACTCGAAATTTTCGAATGGCAACACCCACTTTTTTCTGTCTCAAAATGCTCAGCGCATGCGAAAACCCTAAATAGCGTTGGAACGGTACGTGTATCACAAAAAACGGAAGCGTTATGCACTCACAAAAAACAGCTCTGCGAACGTGCAACAAAACCACGATTGGGGCACACGAAAGAAATTTGCATATGTTGGAGGCAAGACACCAACCACAGAACGCCTTTCGCCAAATATTCAGCCAGATCTTCAGTCGGGAGCTCTTACATGCCAACGAAATGACTCTGTCAGCGAAAGTTAATGGAAAATTGGTAAAATTATATTATTAAAATGGGATGAAAATGCCGTGGAAGGGACCTTGCGTGTTTACCGTCGAAACCATCGCCACATACGAGGTCCATGTATCTGGCGAAAAGCGTTCTGTGGTTGGTGTCTTGCCTCTGTTATAGGCAAATTTTCTCCGTGCGCCCAGAACGTGGTTTTGTTGGCCGTTCGCAGAACTGTTTTTTGTGCGTGCATAACGCCTCCGTGTTTTGTGATACACGTACCGTTTCAACGCTCTTTAGGGTTTTCGCATGCGCTGAGCATTTTGAGACTGGAAAAAGTGGGCGTTGCCATTCGAAAATTTCGAGTTTCTCTACCTCTAACTGTAACCGTGAGTGCCACTTTGTTGTCGTTCACAGAATCCCGAGCTCATACCTCTGAATAACTATATCTGAAATCTCATCTCGATCGGTTGAACGGAACGGCCGCTAGAGGTCCATATATCGGCCAAGTTTTTTTATGACCACCCTGTATTTACAGCTATCATATTGTTACAAAAAATAACGAAAAGTAAATAAAAAATTTAATTTGATGCATGACACTGTTTAACAATTGCTTTAATAGTGGGATTTATTTTTGCAGTAGCCGAACAAAAAATGGATTCTAAACTTTCACAGCCGAGCGTTCCTTTATTTTTTAGGTTTGTTCAGATACACTACCCTACAATAATGGACCGGACGCCAGCGGATTTGCACAAAATCCAACTACTTCTACTCATTTGGGAGTGTTTTTCATACTATAACCTGCATGTTGTTCCTGGTCAATTGAACGCCTACATGAATATTTTGGACCATCAGGTTCTTCCTACGCTCTGGCAATTTTATGGAATGGACAAATGTTACTTCCAGGACGTCAACGCTCCATGTCACTATGCAGCCTCTGTCAAGCAGTGGTATAGAGATATGGATGTAAAACGTCTTCCATGGCCTGCTCAAAGTCTCGACCTGAACCCCATAGAACATGTGTGGGACGAGTCAGTGCGACGCTTACTGACCAGGGAAACACGTCCGAAATCTACAGCCGAGCTGGCGACATTCTTGCAGCAGGAATGGACACAAATACGTTGTGTACAGAAACCTTGTTGAAAGTATGCCCAGAAGGGTGGCTAGTGTCATTGCAGCTCGTGGGGAGACCATTCCCCTATTAAAGCATGTATTATTTTCCTGATACCATCACATCTTGCTGTCCGGTCCATTATTGCAGGGTAGTGTACGTTGACCTAAAAGAGGCCTGTGCATTTTAATGCGTTTATTTTACAACGATGTACAGTGTAACGTAGTGGGCCGTGGTATGCCTGTCAAAAAACACAACGAAGCAGCCTAATTTACAAATAACGCGTGATTTTATAAAGAACTACATGTACGCTGTATCAGAATAGGATATTTGGCTCACTATGTCGTGGCAGTCAAAAACAGGCAAAAACTCAACGGCCGTGCTCCATGAACGAGCACCACCAAACAAACACCTCTGCTCACCTCCAGCTATGCAACAGATCTCTGTGTCGCCAGATATTTCAGAAAATCGGTTAAAAATCACCTGCACTTAAAACCAACGGGATGGCTGTCGGAAGACCATCTGTTCGACCCGGGCAGATGTTTCGGGAATTTTCGGCCAGAGTTCAGTGGTGGAGTTAGGGTCGTTACAACATTCGCGGAAAAAATCCTGATTTGCCCCTCTTCATTAAAACAATTTTAACAGTAGGGTCATTCCACGTGAAATGAGCAAAAATCAGGAAAAACCTGCGGCAATATGGTAATGGATTTTCGTGAAATTAGGTACAAGGGTTTAGTTTATGCATAAATAACGATATCCAAAAAATTGTGGTTCAAAATTAAATATTTTCGAAGTTAGAGGCATTTTAAGGACTTGAAGAGCAGTTGTGAGATCACTTAATGTTGCATGTTTGAAGTATTGTTTCTCAAGAACTACTTAACGAAGACAAACATGTTTTGCATCGTTATAATCTGTATAAAATTTTCTCTTTTCCACGTTGGCAACAACAATTTTAAACATCATATTTAATCTAAAATTTAGGTACAAAAAATGGAAAATAGTCATTTTTAACAGAATTAAAAATATTTATATGCGCACCTGAAATTTTACGACATACTTTAATTTCATGCCAGCTACAGTGCTAGGTATGATGATGATGATAGAGTTTTTGGAAGTCGCATTTTGATTCTTTCATCTTCAAAATAGCTAACGAAAATAACAAAATGGCAATTTTCTACTCTAAATAGGCATGAGAAATCAAATGAAGGACAGCTCTGATAAAACCGACATTCGTAGGGATACAGTTTAATATGTTTATTACTTGTAAAAAAATTTGGGATTGTAATCTTTGTCCTAAAGCAACAATAATAAGATCAAAATCACAACATTTGCTTCCCAGTTTATGCATATTACGAGAACTTCAATGATAACAGTGAAATTAAATACAGATAATGAAACCCTAAAATCCGCAATGCAATAGCAAATCATTTTAAACTTAAAAAGTGAATTATAAAAGTAGATAAAATCAATGTCAAAACAAGCTTAAAAATTTTAACTTAATAACATAGATATTATGACTTGTAACTAATTACCTTTTCAAATTGACTATGTGGTAAAACTCCCATGTTAAATTTTGACGTTATCCAGTTCGCAGCGTTTCGCAGTTATGAGGACAAAAAAATAGGAGCTCCTAATTGTAAAATCTGTATCTTTGACTGTTATGGAGATACCTTGCTAAATAATAGTGACCTAAGAGTTCCCGTACTGACGATTCGTGAATTTATTATACAAAAACAACGAACTTTAAAACAGTTATTTTTATGCTAATGGTGAAAAGCACTTTTAACATAACGTAGGAAAAAAATTTGAACTTACACAAGGTGGCCAAAGATTTCTTGAGATGAGTCGATCGCAAAAAAAAAAATATTGAAATATGTCCATGGTTTCATAACTTGTAATGACAGGTTGCATCGTCTTGTTGGAACCAAGAATCTCGCTCATTCAATTCTAATAATGCAACAAATTGTTGCATAAGTTCTCTGTATACAGTGCCAGTTGACTTGAAAAACAGAGGCCCAACAATACTTAAAACAGCCCACCCAACGCCAATTTTTTGAGAATGAAAAGGTTTTTGCATTAATATTATTTATGTGAATGGAGATTTGTCGTCGCCAAAATGCGGGAGTTTTGCATGTTTAGGTAATAGATTAAATGAAATGTTGCCTCATTGAAGAAAAATGTTTTGTCCAAAATGTCGATAGTGTTACGAATAAGTCTTCAGAACCATCGGCAATAATAAAGCCGCTTCTTATTATCCGGTGGCTCCTGTAACATGTTTGCACGATAAGCTCTTAAAGCCTTATAATCCATGTGTTGCGACAAACGCCTCACGAATTGATGAGATTGTAATATCTTCCGTTGAGTTTCTTGCACAAAGTCTGGCGTAACGACTTTCGGTCTGCCACTCCTGTGTTTGTCTCACGAAATCGTCGAATGAGCCGATATAGCGTATCTTTATTGGGTATTGCATCTTTTAAATATTTATATCGCCAAAATTCTGAACATCTTTCAGATGATTTATATTCAAAATAAGTCTCAAGCATCGCAATTCTCTGAATGCGTGATAAACTCATTTTGCAATGAACAACAAACCGACGTGGAATTTTATAATCAGACAACTTGTGCACACGAGAAAAACCAAACGATAAAAATTAAAGAAACGATGAAACTATAAGCAGACGATAAAATTCAATAATTAAAAAAATCCACAGGCAATAATTTTTTTAAAGTTAGAGTACGGGAACTTTTAGGATACTAACTTTATAGCACGGTTATTTTGTACAATGATACTGTTAAACAACCCAAACAAAAAGAATCCACCAAATATTTTATTAAAAAAAATAATGTTTAGTATACCATAATTATTAAATTACTGTTCGAAAAAATTACATAACTATATTCGATGGGAATGGATTCAAAGCGACTGTTAATATGATCATATAAAAAATTTCAGCTACTTCCGATGGTTAGTTTTAGCGTTACTTTAAATGTTCCTTATTATGGCGATTTTAGTGGCAGCCAAAATTTTATAAAACGTTCAACAAACCTCGGTTATGGTAATTTTAGTTAACGTCGTACTACAGCAACACAACGGGCTATTGACGACGGTCCGGGATCAGTCCCTTACGGGAGAGAACCGAGGACAATACTTCGTAATTTTTAACCACGGTCAGATTACGAAGCAAACTTCCACACCAACAAAACTCAAACTTCGGATAGCTATTCTTAGATCGTTTGCAATTGCAGATTACATAACGTAATTCTCGAATCGTTTTCATTCGCTCTAATAATTCTCGGATAGTTTGCACGTTCTGGCAAATACGTTTGAATTAGTTTTTAGATTTGAAATCCGGGAAGATTTAACTACAATTGAGGCTATCAGAGCAAAATCCACCAACATACTCAGAGGAGAAACACGCGATTTTCTTGTTTCTATTTGTCATATATTTTTATTTATCTACAATATGATTTGAGATTCTGAAAATATATTTATCAGTATCAACAAGTTATTGTGTACAGGGTGGCAACAAAATCCTTGAAAAAAAAGTTCCCCGATAGTCTCACAATATTTTCCCTGATTTTACAATTCCCTTAATAAATGTTGCAATTCGTGATTGGTATCCAGATACAGCATCCACACATTATTTTTTAAATATTCAGGTTCAGATGGGGTGATTCTCCACAAATAGTTTGTATTTTTTCTCTACAGATATTTTAATTGTTAGTGTAAGGGTTGGAAACCATAATGGAACTCTTACAATAGCAATTGAAAAAACTAGATAGAAAAAAATATTTTGACTATGCACTTTTTACACCTGGCCCTTCATTATCATACTATTCATCAAAATCAAATGCAAATATACATAAACAATACAACAAAAATGGAATTGCAGACAAAAATATTAATTTAATACATAAAGAAAAAACATCATTAGTTACACAAATTTCAAACTGTATAGAAGCTGTATAGCCAGCCTCACGGCAACGAGACGCAGCAGCTGAGAAAAAAACAGCGGGCGGTTTTCGCGGTGTTCAAAAATGACAACGTCAGGGTTCTTTATTCGAATTAGAATTTCGGTGAATATGATTTATTCGATTCTCAAAATCACTCGTAATCGCGCATCCCTATTTAGAATAGGATAAACTATAATAATTGCCGTTTAAGTTAAAATTTCCCTGATTTTTTTGTAAAATTTGGTAATTTTCCCTGAGATATCCCTGATTTTTCCAGAATTGAAAAGTTTCATGAGAATTCCCTGATTTTCCGGTTTTCCAGGTTCTGTTACCACCCTGTATAATTTTAGAAGACACGAACCAGAGCATTTAAAAAAATAAAAGGTCGCGATGAAAAGTAATAATAAAAATTTCGGGTTTTTGTGGGTTAGGCCATTTTTGCAATGTGATAGACTCAATTAATCTGTAACTTCAAATAGCGACCTTCTATGTCGAGATGCTTCTTGAAATTGACAGCAACTTAAACATTAAATATCTCCGGATATAAAGAGAGTTATGTCATGAGGTTTCATACTTAACAAATTTAGCGATGCGAAAATCTGGTTAAGCCGTAAAAACATGATGTTTCCATTGGACGTTATGTTTGTGTAAAATTTGATACGAAGATGCATGCCTTATACAGTTGTTTTTTGAATTTGAATTTATAGAGGATCTTTTTTCTTGTTGAATGATATATTTGAATAATTGTTTGAAATGAAGGAGTTGTTTTTTCTCCCGCGACTGTACAATTGTTTTCATCCCAACGTAGAAGTTTACTAACTCGTCTTCGTTCGATTTATTTCAGGTTCTCACCGTTTTGTTTGTCCTTGTGTCCAAGCCATACTCATTCGAATGCATTTCCAGGCAAAAATTCTAATATTATAAAAGGAAGTGTTTGTTTTTTGCACGCAAAGTCCTGACGAATCTATGGCACTTACAGCAGTGGGATTTGGCACACATGTAGTCCATTTTTTTGTTGCAATTTTAGGGTCGCGGCGAATTCAATCTAGAACATTTTTAACTGAATTTAATAGTTTTTTTCACCGTTCTATCTGCTTTCGGAACTGAAGAAGCATCAAAACTCAGACTTTTCACCCTCACGTCACAATTGACGCCAGACTTTGGAACCATGCCAAGTTTTTTTCACCTACCGTCTCGAATGGGAGTGAACAGATTCGAATGACCTACGTTTGATTCGAGATTCATTCATTTTGATTTCCTGAGAAACGGATTCGAGTGTGAAACAAAATAAATTAGCAAAGTTTTCACTGGCGTTCTACAGTGCTTTTTCTTCCTCAGCGATCGTTAAAGATGGAATGAAAATGTTATAGGAATTGAAAATTTTACACCAGATAGATACCGTTTGATTTTCATTTAATAATAAACAACAACCTCGGGCTAGTGGTATCTAAATCAATCCAGATGGTTTCACTCCAACTAACGGTTTTACCTATATGTAACAATCGTGACTTGTTAAAGTTAAAATAACCCGTGGTGAGGTGGTCGGCCAGCAAATCAACGGTCTCTGCCATCCCTGGTGTAATGTATCGTTACGGAAGACTAAACCAAAGAAAGATCTAGAACTCAAAGAGGTACAAATTGCTCGCAAGGAAAATTGGGCAGCAGGAGCAACGAGAATTGCAGCAGAAATAATCTAGTTTTCGAAGCATCCTCAGAAAATAGGCGGTAGATGAATTAAAGAAATCCGTCTTCTCTTGGACGCATTCCAGGTTTTAGATTCTGTGAAATTAAATATAAGTTATTGTTTCCCATTACCTTGCACACTCACATCGCAAGTATGTGGTTTTTCTTTTCCTCACGCGCTGCGTCGTTTCTTTAACAATATTCTCTAATACAATGATGGCAACGAATGGGTATCCTGGTAGGTACAGTAACGGATTAAGGTTGCGAGACGGAAACTCGATCCAACCATAGTGTGTCGTGTACGTGGGGGCTGGTGCACGTGTACTCACGTTAGTGTGGTCTGAAAGTTTGGAGAGTAGGTGTAATCTCGTCATTTGACCGTGGTTCAAAATGAAGAGGTGTTGTCCGTTATCTTTTCCTTGGGGATGGATCCTAGATCGTCCTCAATAGCCCATCGTGTTGCTCCAGTGCGACTTAAATTCAACTACGACATGATTGGCATGTGCAGTCGGGGGAAAAAACGAACCACCCCTTATCATTCGAGCCATTTTAACAGTAGAGCAAATTCAAAGATGGCGTTGGACAGGAACTAAAGTATCCTATTAATTCAAATTCATAAAATTGGAGTTAGGGACCGTCTTTTCATGTTAAATTGAGCACCAAATTCATAATTTCCAATAGGAACCCTCTATTTTGACTCACCGATTCGAATCTATATCACAATTTAACTTCAGATTCCGAATTTCATGGCATTAGGATTTGTCGTTTCTAAGTTATGAGGACAGAAAGATTGGAGCTCCTAATGTTAATTAGTTTCTTTATGCGTATGTGCTCTTAAATAATAATTCTATAGCGCTGACACTTTGTACCTTGTTACTGTTAAACAACCCAAACACAATCCAGCTAGTATTTTATTTTAAAAATAGTTTTTAGAATGCAATAATAATTATTTAATTAATGATTGAAAAATTAGATACGAAGGTCCCTGGTTCGAATCCTGGTTCGGTCTGGATGTTTGTAAGCGTATGGTGTACAGGCGGCTGGTGCACCTTCAATCGATCGTGGCAGAAAGTCCTCACGTTGGGTTGGCGTGGAAGTTTGGAGACTGGGATGCCAGCTCAGGTGTTGCCACGTCATCTGACCGTGGTTCAAAATGACGTGGTGATCTTTCCCTTAGAGGATCTATCCCGGACCGTCATCAATAACCATTTGTGTTGCTCTAGTACGACGTTAATTAAAACCACCAGTATGTAACCCATTTTGCTAATGACGAGGTAAAAATCTTGCCGTTTTTGAATATGACGAGAAGTCTCGCTCATCAGGATCTGGTGAGTTTTGCTAACGATGAGATGTACCTTGTCGGTAGGTATTTTAATAAGCGTCGTACTGGAGCAACACAACATTGACAACGGTACAGGATCAAATGGAAAGATCCGGATGTACCTAGTAGAGTGGCACATTATTTTGCTATGGAAACTCTCCTACTCTGATGGCACATTAATTTGATGTGGAAACTCTCATTCTCTGGTGGTACATTATTTTATTATGGAAACTCTCCTACTCTGATGGCATACTATTTTGCTATGGAAACTCTCCTACTCTGATGGCACATTATTTTGCTATGGAAACTCTCCTACTCTGATGGCACATTATTTTGCTATGGAAACTCTCCTACTCTGATGGCATACTATTTTGCTATGGAAACTCTCCTACTCTGATGGCACATTATTTTGCTATGGAAACTCTCCTACTCTGATGGAACATTAATTTGATGTGGAAACTCTCATTCTCTGGTGGTACATTATTTTATTATGGAAACTCTCCTACTCTGATGGCATACTATTTTGCTATGGAAACTCTCCTACTCTGATGGCACATTATTTTGCTATGGAAACTCTCCTACTCTGATGGCACATTATTTTGCTATGGAAACTCTCCTACTCTGATGGCATACTATTTTGCTATGGAAACTCTCCTACTCTGATGGCACATTATTTTGCTATGGAAACTCTCCTACTCTGATGGAACATTAATTTGATGTGGAAACTCTCATTCTCTGGTGGTACATTATTTTATTATGGAAACTCTCCTACTCTGATGGCATACTATTTTGCTATGGAAACTCTCCTACTCTGATGGCACATTATTTTGCTATGGAAACTCTCCTACTCTGATGGCACATTATTTTGCTATGGAAACTCTCCTACTCTGATGGCATACTATTTTGCTATGGAAACTCTCCTACTCTGATGGCACATTATTTTGCTATGGAAACTCTCCTACTCTGATGGAACATTATTTTGCTGTGGAAACTCTCCTACTCTGATGGCATACTATTTTGCTATGGAAACTCTCGTACTCTGATGGCACATTATTTTGCTATGGAAACTCTCTTACTCTGATGGCACATTATTTTGCTGTTGAAACTCTCATTCTCTGGTGGCACATTATTTTGCTGTTGAAACTCTCATTCTCTGGTGGCACATTATTTTGCTATGGAAACTCTCCTACTCTGATGGCACATTATTTTGCTATGGAAACTCTCCTACTCTGATGGCACATTAATTTGATGTGGAAACTCTCATTCTCTGGTGGTACATTATTTTATTATGGAAACTCTCCTACTCTGATGGCATACTATTTTGCTATGGAAACTCTCCTACTCTGATGGCACATTATTTTGCTATGGAAACTCTCCTACTCTGATGGCACATTATTTTGCTATGGAAACTCTCCTACTCTGATGGCATACTATTTTGCTATGGAAACTCTCCTACTCTGATGGCACATTATTTTGCTATGGAAACTCTCCTACTCTGATGGAACATTATTTTGCTGTGGAAACTCTCCTACTCTGATGGCATACTATTTTGCTATGGAAACTCTCCTACTCTGATGGCACATTATTTTGCTATGGAAACTCTCTTACTCTGATGGCACATTATTTTGCTGTTGAAACTCTCATTCTCTGGTGGCACATTATTTTGCTGTTGAAACTCTCATTCTCTGGTGGCACATTATTTTGCTACGGAAACTCTCCTACTCTGATGGCACATTATTTTGCTATGGAAACTCTCCTACTCTGATGGCACATTATTTTGCTGTGGAAACTCTCCTACTCTGATGGTATACTATTTTGCTATGGAAACTCTCCTACTCTGATGGTACATTATATTGCTGTGGAAACTCTTCAAGTCACATGTCTTGCAAATGTGCGTCTGTTCTCAAAGAAAGCACTTTTCACAGCAGTCACTCTGCACACGCCGACAGCATCCGTCCAACAAGTACCCTCGGAGAGAATCCGGATGGTATGTAGTATCCGATACGTTACAACTTTCGAGCGATGTATTGCCAATTGTGGTAACCTTCACGTTTTCGCGTTTTTCTTAGTTTTAAGGCAACCCTAGATATTTTCTCCTGACGATAATAAACGGGTCTCATGATTGGTTCAGGAAGAAAATACGCTTTTCCACTTTTATTTTTAATGTAGAACGGAATTAAAATTTAGACAGTCTTTGAAATTGTTGGGTGCATATGAATTTTGCTCTTGATTTATAAAATCGACTTGTTTTATTAATTTTCAAAATTTTTAAGATAAGTTTGGAAAGCAGATTGTAAGTTACAATTTTTTAAATGTGTCACTTTATTTAAATTTCAATTAAAATTTCGAAAAAAAATTTGGATTAAATTTGATTTTTGAAATTGCAGATTGGAATTTAAAATTTTTTTCCCCTTTTGGTTGCTCATTTCCCCTTAGTTGATTTGATATAGCAGTGGATAATGTTATTAAACGTCAGAAAATGTTTTTTTTTTTTTTTTTTTTTTTGCAAACATGTAGTAGCTTGATTGGGAAGAGGGTGAAATGTCTTTCATGTGAGAATGATATGATTTTAACATTGAGAAAGGATGCTGGTGATAGGTAGGAGTGGAAATGTAGAAAGATAGGACAAAAGTTTGGCAAAAGAAAGTATAACAGGAGTAAGAAATTGGAGGGTAAATGGGTGTTTGGAGGACTTGAACGAGGGACGGATAAATGTTTTATAGTTGAGGTGAAAAATAGGAACCAGAAAGTTTTGGCTGAGGTAATTCAGAGCTGAATTTTGCAAGGAACTACAAAAATTTCTGACTATTGGAAGTCATATGCTCGTATCAATACCCGAAGGACAAAGAGTTCAAGGGTTATCGATTCGAGCATATGACTGTTAACCATAGTCAGAATTTCAAGGACCCGGCTATGAGGATAAGTTTGATTTTTGTTTAGCTTTTGGTTATATTACAAACACTGGACTATGCTTGGGTGGGCACCCAATACGGTGACATACGTATGGAAGCCAACGGTGAAAGGTCCTCGCCGGCCCCGGAGGGGCGGCGAGGTAGCCGGCAGGCGGGGATCGCGCGTTATACGCTGTGACTTATCTACAAACAAATTTCTCCCGGCATACTGGTTTAAAGGCATTGAAACCTTAAGCGCAATACGCTTTGACTTCTCTAAAAAACAATTTCCTCTTGTAAAGTCGTTACAATAAAAATATTTGTCTTGCTTTTCCATATATGGCTCTATAACCTGGAATATCCCCATTAAGTTGCTCACATAATGCTAATTGCTAGAAAAATTGTGGAAAAATATTTTTTCACACTTATAGATAGCAGAAGAATTTTTAGATTTTTTTTTTTCTGATCAAAAACCTTTGTGTGGATTATGATCACAGAAAAGAACTACCTTATTAAAAAAAGATTTCTTGTTTTGAATTTTCTATGCATTGCAAAGTTTCTAATTCAAAATTGATGAAAATCCGGACGTTTTAAAAAAATCGCGGTTTTTTTTTTATTGAATTTTTTTTTAACAATTATAAATTATTATTTTTTATTTAAATTTTTTTTTAAAGTGACAAAACTAGGATGAAATTGACGCAAAATTGCGTACATGTTCGGAGAAAACCAGACTGAAATATTAGAAAATTTTCAAGTGAAATTTATATTGCTTTTTTCTTAATTTTTAAACAAATTATTATTATTATTTATGCACTGTATGCAAAGGTTCACGTTGTATATGGCGGCCATCTTGGAATTGCTTACATCGGCCGCCATCTTGATTTGGCGTAAACAATCGCTTTGGCGGCCTAACGTATCGGATGCTACCACTCCACCGAGAATCCTCCCCATATGACCGCTCCCTCTAAATACACACTCGGGCCTTAATGAGGAGGGTTGTCATTTGCAGCCGATATTTCTGTTCCAGGGGGTGCAGTTGCAGCCTAATTGGATGATAACGTGAGACAAATGAACGCGTCCCCCCCATCCCAACGCAGATAAGTGAGCCGAGGTAATTATCGACGCGTTCTTACCGAATAGGGATTCACACAACTCTCCTACTCAGAGCTGCATTAGGCTCCCGATGCTGCGAATAGACGTTCGATTTCTGGCTCTGACGTGTGAATGAAAAGTACACCTGTAACGACTCGAAACTGGGTATCAGAGGTCATAGTTCGATGTCCATTCCAAACTGGGTGTCGGAATTGGCAACCGTTGAAAATGACGAAGCAAGTAGGTATTTTTAATTAACGTCGCACTGGAGCAACACAAAGTTCCGGTTATTAACGACGGTCTAAAATCAATCCCAAAGGGAAATGTCCGAGGACAACACCACGTCATTTTGAACCACGGTCAGATGACTCTCCACACTTCCACATTAGGCCAACGTGAGTACATTTAAGGCCGGATTTAACGAGTACCAGCCCCCGACGGTTCTTGCAACGCTCTTGTTCTTAATCCGTCGCTCTTCCAAACGTCGGTCTCATTTCCCCCTATTTTCAGCACCCAAAGGACACAAATCCGCGATTGTACATAGAGCAGATGCATGATTAAAGTAAATACCGTGAAACTTTACCGTCAGGACCATAGCGGTTAATCGAATAGACGGATAACAGAAAAACCTTGAACAACCTACCCCCATCCATTACATATGAACGAATGATAAAAAATACACGTTTAGGAACTGGATATACACTTTACATACATGTACTTTAATTTACCGAAACCAAATACAATTGACATGAAGTACAGTATAGTACAGGCATGGGGTCAAAGAGAGTCGCATTGCGGTTTTTCATCTTTATAAGTATATAGTATGAAAAAAGGATGTGTTCTATACAAATGTACAACGTTTGACCCATCCACACCCAATTTGTTACACTTTAGAACACTGCAGGAAAACATGCAATTTCTTTCCTGTCAATAGGTAGCCATGAAAATTGGCACAGATAGTCCTAAAAGTGCCGCTCGAAGCCACAATTTTAAAATCTAAAGTTTATTTTTCTGCAATAATTTGGTAATTTGTAATTAACGTCGTACTAGAGCAACACAGAGGGCTATTAATGACGGTTCGGGATCAATCCCTTAAGAGAAAGATCGGAAATACGTTCTACAGAGTTTGTGTATTTGAGTTAACATAACAGGGAAATGTCCTATTTTAGCAGTCGCGGTCCTATTTGAAACCCGAGCAACGTCGAATTATTCAGAGATAGTATATTATAAAGAGTTACACCATAGTTAGTTAATATTGAATGCACAAATTCAAATTAAATTTAATTTATATTTTACATTTAACGAAGGCTTTAGGCGAAATCTTTGATATTTGGCTTAAAATTTGCCAGTCTTCCGCAGCAGTTCTGTGAGATTGGTCAACTGTGAACGACTTCACGAAATTCATTATGGAAAAGATTCACAGCAATATATTGAACTGAAAATTTAAATTAAACGGCAAGCAGCTTTTTTTAAGGTGTGGATATTTTGATAATGGCACGATTTTCCAAAATTCAATAATCCAAGTAGATGTGTGCTGCATTTGCAATGACTGATCCTCTTTCATCTCGAATAACTCCAGCTCCCAAGTTGCTCGTTCAACAAGTATTATTTCAGAAATTGGAAATCCCTTTTCAATACTATCCCACTTAAATGGGTCCCAATAAATAAAAAATTGTAAAAAAATCCTCCTCCTAGAGGTAGTGTGGGAATACGGTTTGCACAACACGATGGTGTATATTACGCGGTACAAAACGAGACTCCATTACACATCGACGCAACTGAAGATAAATTTTCGAAGCGATTACGCACGACTTGAACGCTTCACGTACTAAAGTCGCGTTCTCACGAACCAAGTTGAGTTGACCGATTAGAGTGGATGAACAAAAGTTGAATATGAATTGAACCAGTTTTTGTTCGCATATTTCAATAGAAACTGATCAACAGTTTCAGTTTTAAAATGGCGTCGTAATCAGTTGTGCGTGAAATTGTACAGATACTAACAGTTTTGGTTACAAGAACTATAAATACAACTATAACATGAGCAGAAATCGTAACTTCATTTTGTTCTTCCGATCATTCTTTGACAATAGAAGCCAAAGCATTATCTCTTGCATCTTTAATTTTACATGATCCAGTCGGTGGTTCCCGAAAACAATCATGCTTTTGATAAAGTTCTAAAATTTTAGCAACACACTTTCAGACCACTTGAGGCTCATTTTCTTCAACTATTTAAAACCAAAACAAAACGCAGGCTCGCTTGGCAGTCACCTGTTCCACAAACGAAAGCAGATGGCGGATGACTCATCACTTGAACGATAAAGTTTGAAAGGGTCAAACTTTTCTGGGTCCACTCTATTGAAACAAAGGTTCTCACAATAGTTTTTATTCAACTTTTATTGATCAACTATACTAGGTCAATTAAACTTGATTCGTGAGACCGCGTCTTTAGCCAATTGAACATTTCAACAAGATTCGTGAATAAAGTTCCGAAATAATATTTAAAAAAAAACAGATTTAAATTTTCAATGGGCACTGAATCCAACAAAGAACCGCATTTTCTCACCCCTGGTATAGTACATAGTGTTACATGAACATTCTAATTTTAAAATAGACTATCATTTTCTTTTGTTTCTTCGAGGCTCGTGCTTTCTGAACATACATGTTCCGTATTAACGGACTGACGGTTGAAAGAGTGACGGTCAATCGAAGTTTCACTGTAGTTTAATTTCAACTTCGTCGTGTTTTTTTAGCACACCACTCGGCGCACTACACCATCTCAACATGAATGAAACAGATTCAAATTAGTAAATTAATCCACACCGCTACTTCAATCCGGTTTTCGGGAACAAACGGATTTCCGGGAGCCTTTCCATCGACAGAACAAAACAAACCAAAAGAGAAGTCGAATCGAAGGAAAAATCGTTTGGATCGTGAGCTTTATAAACCATTAAAATGACAAATGTCTTCTTCCCGGAGAAAAACTGGAAGCAGTCCATCTCCCGGGAAACAACTTAACTCGGGTCAAAAAGGGAACAACATCCCGTGTTTCGCTTTCAGAACGCGCTCATTTATTAAACACGCGAAGTATTGGAATCGAAATGTCCTTGCTTGGGGTCGGAATTCCTGTTGAGGTGTGCGCGAATCGCTGCGAGGGAATGATATGTCCAAGAAGCGGTTATGTCTTCTGGAAAGCTGGTTTTTGTCGACACGCCATCTTTTGTCAGTATAGCGAAACTTTGATTAGCCGTCACCCTTTTAACCGTTATTACGAAACATTGCCGCTCAGAAAGCACTAATTTAATGTTATATCTGATGTAAGCGTGGAGGTAGTTATTTTAATGAAGGTCGTAGTTGAGGAGGGCAATGGACGACATTCCGGGATCAATCCCCCGAGGGATAGATCCGAGGACAACATCAGTTTGAACCATGGTCAGATGACGAGGCAACACCTGAGCTTGAACCCCATTCTCCAAATTTCCACACAACACCAACGTGAGGACATTAGAGGCAACGACAGATTTAACGTGCACCAGCGTACGTCTAGAGCGTAAGTTCATGTAACATTATGTACTGTACTGTGCATAATGTAAATTGTATGCTGTTTGTTTTTGTAAAATAAAATACATGTATGTACAGTGTATTCGCAAACATGAATTTTTTAGCATTTGTTCATATGCAATGAATGAGGTGGTTTGTTTAAAGTTTATCTGTCAATTCGATAAACCGTCAAGGTTCCGTCCCTGACGGATTATCAAAATTTGACGGTACGTCGTAGACACAAGAGACGCTTTGCGGACACAAACATTACACGCATGGAGGAATCGAACATGCGTCAACTCGCATGTGGGTTGTTGAAGTGACATCGCAGCAGAACGGAATACGAGTGAGAACCGGGATCCATCCGGAAGGGGGGAAACCACTGTCAGTTGACAAAAGAACCCGTAGGTCGCATGCAAAGTGGGCATGCCCACTGAGCCATGACAACCCCTCAGTGATTGGGTGGGTCGATAGCTGCGCCAAATACTACTGAAAATGTCAAGTAATTGCAAAGAAGTGATAATTGAAAACTGAACGCAATCTTTCGTTTCCGTTTTTAACACAAAACGCAACAGAAATTGCCTCGCCTCTGGAGCTACAAAGGCCGAACCTTGATCTACCTGTTTCAACTCTCATTTTGGTATCGAGGAGACACTAGTCCATCAAGATGTGACCCATTTTAATAATGACGAAGTATCTCGTCATCAAGATTTTTTAATGATACGATATCTGGTCCACCAATATCTTTCAATGATTCGATATCTCATCCATCATTATCTTTTAATGATTCGATATCTTGTCCATCAAGATATTTTAATGATTCGATATCTTGTCCATCAAGATATTTTAATGATTCGATATCTTGTCCATCATTACCTTTTAATGATTCGATATCTGGTCCACTAATATCTTTCAATGATTCCATACCGCGTCTATCAATATATTTCAATGATTCGAAATCTCGTCCATCAAGACCTTTCAATGATTCAATATCTCGTCCATTAATATTTTTCAATGATTTGATATCTCGTCTATCAAGATCTTATCGTCTCCCATCTTATAAAAGAACTGACCAAAACGTGATCTCGTCACAATGAAAAATATTGTCAATATCTTGATGACGATATATCTCGGCATTAGTAAAATTTTTCAGATGTTCATGAACGAGATATCTCGTCAAAACCACTTGGAGGGTTGAAACTTTACGAGCATTCATTCTTCTCCAAACAACATTAATGACTGCATTCCAAATTTATTTCTTCCCATCCAAGCTGAAGGTGCCAACCCATCGTGGTGAGTCTAGCATCGATGGAATGCTTATAAAATACTCGAGTGCTCGAATTCAGCTTACATACGGACTCGTCGCATGGGTCGGATCGTCAGCACGCACGCGACGAGTCGTTGCCAAAAGACAAATGCAAATAAAGTTACGTTTCTGAGAGTAGCATTAAAGAATTACATTACAAGATTCTCAAGTGCCTTTCGAAATGACCCATTACTAGACGGCGAATAAAAGTTTCATCATCTCTGGGCTCTTTGCACGAACCAGTGGTACCTAGAGATTTATTCTTTTCCCGTGGGGTCAAACTGCTTCTGATGAACACGGGGATTACCAAACACAGGATGCCCAAGTGATCTTTCTCCTTCCTGTTTACAACTACTTGGCATCGTCTTTTTCGTGTTTGGCGAAACTTGGTACCCTTGTGGCAACATAAAACCCCAACCCTATTCATTTTAAGTTTAGATTGGTTGGTTTGTTGGGTTTTTATGGCGCATGGGCCATATTTGAAGACACAAGACACGCGGAAGACTCAAGACATGCAACATCAATCAATAGACAGACAAACAATGAAAGTTTTACTGACACAGAAGACAGAAATACACCCAGGGAATTATTCCACCTTGCAGGAATAGAACCGGCGCCACCCTACAACTCGAAGGTTGCTAGCACAGTGGCCATACCCACGAGAAAGTTTAGGTAGGTAGTGCCTGGGTTATGACGCAATGGATAGTTGGTCATGTTGCACAAAACACAAGACAGTCAGCGTCATGTCAATGACAAAAAAACTCATGTTAAGAACACTCACTTAAAATGCTACCGACAAAACCGGGAGCAGAAAGCGCTTAAAATTGCGACGTACGCCGCAGAACAAAGTCTTTGCAGAATAATGTTTCCTTAATTTTATCAAAATTTTTTAGCCGATTTTTTTTAAATCATAAGTTATGATGTTCTGCATTGCGAAGCGCGTTCCTTGCCATACCTTTTATTTTCTTCTCTAGCTACGGAACAACCTCCTTACACCGCCCAAATTACCCCAAACACTTTATAAATAACAAATTCTATGTCAATGAATAAAATATTTATGTTCAAAAGTTATTGACAGAATTGCAAATTCTGAGAGTATGCCTTGGTTTTAATTTTTTAAATAAATAAATTAAATTTGGATGTGTGTGTTTTATTATAAATATGTAATAGATGTTGAGCCGATAATTGTGTTTTACGTCTGTTTTTGATTTGACTGCAGTTTTCAAAATTCGGACCAAATGCCTGCAGAATAATTGCAATTGCTTGGAGTTGTGTTGCAGAACATTGACAATAAATTGTGCACCTGGCCTGACACTTAATACACACAGGGAGTAATCGAATGTGACAAGAATCGGATCGATCACGAACGGTGTTCTCGATTGAATGTTGGGGTGTCCTGGCGCAGGGTTCTAAAACGGACAGACTGCGACAATTTAGTGAGTAAATGTTTCCATTCCCCCCCCCCAAACAAACGCAGCCAGTTTTTTTGAAAATACCTCAGTTGCTATCGTGGGGGGGGGTAGGGTGTTAGTATGACACAACTCTTCTTCATTGCAAGTGCCAGATGGAAGTATCATATTCAGAACCGTGAAATGTGACACGGAAAACAAAGCTCAAAAGCAGTCATTACCGGCAAAACCACGGAAGCAAAGATGGCAGAAAGCTAGCCTTCTTAAAAACTATCGCATCTGGAAGAACCCCAAATGTTTCGAAGCACAATACCTCGGTTTGCAATTCTCATTGCTTTGTGATTTCGAACGCCTGCATCCCGTAAATCTCCTTTCCCAAACGATTCATTTTTAATCTCGACCCCCCTCTCATTCGTCGCGCAAGGGTCGTCCTGGCGAGAAATTAAAATTTCCACTCAATTTCTCCACCTCGTCAGTGTCCTCGGAGTGATGTCATTGTTCCGCGAAAGATGAGGGCGGGGAAGGGGTTGAGGCGCAGGACAGGGCAAACTACCAACAGTATCGTCTGCTGTTGAGGAAAGTGACCGGGTAAAGAAATCTCAAAATAACCGGGAGAACAAAAATCGTCCAAAAAATATATTTTGGGACATCTTGTTTCTAATTAAGTATATATTTGTAGCGTTAAACTGATGATTTTCTTTGCAGCTATTTGGAAAGTACAGGGTGTCTCAAAAAGATCAGTACAACTTTTAAAATTTTTTAAAAAAGAGAATAAGGTAAAGCGAGGAGAGATTGCGCGCAAAGAGGGTCGGAGGGAAAGAGTTGAGTGCGCGCGCAGCGACTCCGTATAGTTGTACAACAGCAGTAGTGGATTGTCTACTTGAAAGTGCAGGTTGTTTGTTCCGAGCGTGTAGGATAAAACATCCTTATTTTGCATTGTTTTCCCAAGATAAGCGCTTGTATTTTCATAACTCTTTCTCTAAATTTTATAGAATGGCAATAGTGCAAAATATTTTTTAATTAAGCAGTTTCTCATGAGGCTACTAACTTAGACGAACATTGCGCGAACATCTACGGTTCTTTCTAGAAGCGGATGTTATCCTCCTTTAAGTGTCATTATTATTGTTAACAATTTAACTGTAATTTTTATTAAGAACAATCTCTCCGCCCCTATAAGGACAGATTGCGCAAAATAACTTTCTTGGTGTTACGACAACTGTTGTATTAAATTAAAGCTTAACAAATTAACACAGAAAATTTATAAAAAAACAAATAAAATCATAATTATTCATTAATAATTTAGCAAAAAATTGATAATTAGATTGTTTTTTATTATTCTGTCCGCAGACTCTTCTAGCTTTACCTTAGGCCTACAGCAAAACTAGTTGCAACACTAGATAGAATAACTCAAAAAGGTTTTTTCTACAGTATACTTCTGATCATTTCCACAGCGTTGGATTGTAAGGGATGGGCCCCCATAGCATGGCCGTCTCTTCGGTCTCCCGCCATCTCTGCAATATACCTTTTCTTTAGGGGATATGTAAAAGACGGTGTGTACCGAACAAAAGTTAACAGTGTCGTGGAATTGAAACAAAAAAGATCCAATCAGCTGTAGCAACTGTTGATGTTAGCACGCTGAAACGTTTGTGGATTGAATTGAAATATCGTCTTGATATTCTTAGTACAACGAGAGGATCTCATCTGGAACTTTTACTAAAGTAGTAGAAAAAACTTTTTGAGTTATTCTATCTACTGTTGTAACTAGCTTTGTTGTAGGCCAGGCCTCGAAATAGATTTTTTAATATAGGTGCACCTTGTGCACCTAAGTTTTTAAATTGGTTGCACAGATTATATTTTAGGTGCACATTAAAAAAAAACGTAATGTAAGAGCATTAATGTAATGTAAACTACTTTATTAATTGGGTATGTTTAGATAGGTTAGTAGTAGATAGTAAATAAAAATATTTAAACAATTTTTTTTATCTGCGGGATTATTACTTACAAATATTTAGTCATCATCAGACGTTGGTGGGGAAAAACACATAAAAAATAAACATGTACACTATATTTTTTAAGCCGATAAAATCTGAATATAAAGATACATAACTAAAAATATTTGTGGCCAGATAATCATGAGGAATTCCTACGGCTTCACACATTTTTGAAACATGAGGTGTTTACAGAAATGCAGAATGCCTATCGTTTGCGGGTCAAGTGATCTAATTTCTCCCTTTTCCGGCTACAGCGACAGTCGCTTAGAAAAAGTTTCGATCATCGGAAAGTTCTGGTGGTAGTGGCGCAAGTAAACTTTCCTCCTCTATAAACCCACAGCGATTTGGTTTTTGCACAGTGTGGATTTCGGAATTTTAATTTCGTTCCTTTAGTACGAGAGAGGTTGATACTAATATTTTGTTCAAACATCAAAATAACACAAAACTAACACGTTTCTCCCCCTCTTTTTTTTGAGTGCACATGACGGGAAAAAATTAGGTGCACAGTTATATTTCCATGTGCACAGTGCACCTGTGCACCCGGGTATTTCGAGCCCTGCTGTAGACTATTCTTTTTTTTTTTAATAACTTTTTGAAGTTGTACTGATTTTTTTGGGATAGTATTTTTATCCATCCCGCTGATTGTCTTGACGAGGTATCTCGTCATTAGCAAAACGACTAGCAAATCTTGAAGGACGAGACGTCACTAAAAGAAAACCGACCAGATCTTGTCATCAAAAATCGGAAATACCTTGATGACGAGATGTCATTAATAGAATTGATCACATCCTGATCGACGAGACATCTTGACGAAACCACTCGGAGGGATTAAACATTTTAAGGATGTAAAAACGAACCCCTTATTTGGAGTTTTATGCCATTTGAACCCCACATTAATAACACTAATTTACCCTCTGGGACACATCCTATGGTGTGTACGGACTTCACACCCCAGAGTGATCTGTTCTCTTTTACCTTCCCTTCTAATGTTTACTTTTTCTTCCCACCTTCCTTGCGTGGGATGCCAGGTCTTGTTCGCGTCATCTGACCGTGGTTCAAAATTACGTGTTGTCCTCGGTTCCTTCCTTCGGGATTTCTCCGGAGTGTCACCAACAACCTCTCCACTGGAACGTTAACCGTTAAGTAGAACTCCAATTATCCGAATCCATTGGGACCAGATCCCATCCGGATCATCAAATAGCTGGTTAATTAGATAATTCACGAAAAAAAGGTTATGTCTTAGTAAGAAAAAAAAAACGAATTTTGCTTTAGTATGTAAAGTAATTTTGTGACTACAAAAACAATTTTGTTTCCATTTTGTACATGGTGGTTTCACACCAACGGCGACAAAGACAAAAAACATGTCTCTTTGTTACTGTGCATGCGTATTACAAACACATTTTGTTTCTCTCAGTTTGTCTCTGTAGGTGGGCTTTCAAATCTTGGAGGAAGTTCAATTTTTGTCCCAGTCGCCAATCCGATTCCAGAGCACCTTTCCCAATCCGATTTCGGTTGATGTTTTCCACCCACTGCTTCCTTCAATTATCAGCTTTAAAAGCAATCGTCTTGGTCGTAAAAGGTATTTTATTAAACGCGATCTGTCAGCCATCTCGCACAATCCTAAACGCTAATAAATGTTTTGTAATGAAAAAGAAATAAATTGATGTCGCCGTTGGTGTCAAGTCAGCATTGCACACTCTATTCAAATGTACCATTGCTTGAACCTATCGGTCAAAGTCAGTTGTTTCGCTGTCTTTACTCGTGCATGAAATTGTGGTGAACAGCTTTGCCAAGGCCTAACTAGCTGACAGTCACGGGTTGAGTAACAATCTCGTCATCTTTTGGGTTACAAGTGAGGTGTTCTCTCATCTTCTGAATGTGTTCATCGTCACTGAGAATTTGGAATCCAAGGTCTCACACACCAGCAGCGATTGGTACTTACTTTGTTAAGAAGTCTATCGAACCAGTATGTATTTTTTCGAAAATCGCCCAAGTGAAGTTCGTAAAAAAGGATATTATTTCAAATTGACGAACAAATCGTTTATTTTAGCATTAGAAAATCAACTTGATTAATAATTATCCATAGGTAGGAAATCAATCACCAACAATAAATTATAGTAACTATTAATACTGCTAGTAGTAAGTATTAAACGAATTGGTGATGATCAGTCTTACTAGTTTCCACACCAAAAAACATCAGTTGGTTTTATACGTAGCACTTTTATATTTACCTAAAATAAAGTATTCTCTATGTCTAATGCCGTTGAGCGAATGACATATATACTGTACCTAACCTTGTCTCATACTAATATAAAAATATAATCTTTGGCAGTTTTTGGTCAGTATAACGAACAACGGAACTCTTAATTCTTCTTAATTGCTTAAATAGAAGTTATATAGTAAGGAAAATCACTTTTGAATTTGAAAGAATGATCTAAGGAAACAAATCTTGTTATCTCTGTCATCCCCCAATCTACTTTTAATGCACTGCAAATATAACCAGCGGCCGAGAAAGCCCTCTCAGCTTCGAAACTAGTTGGTTTAACCGTCATTAAGTTGTCGTTTATACGAGACAAATATTTTCCTTTGACTCCATTTCATATGAAATCCTTTCCTTCTTCAGTATTTTTTCAAAATCAGTTTCTTTTCTAAAGTTTGTCTTTTTGTAATATTCTTCATTTTCTTGCAGAATTTGCTTTTCTAACTCCCCTTTATTAAAAAAAAATATTATTTATAATTTAATTTATTATTTTTGCAAGAATTCTCCAAACTGATTATTGCAAAATATAAAATCGATTCATTCACAACCGATTGCTTAATAAACGATTTTGCGACTTTAAAGTCGAGTTTGAATAATCGATTATTTGAATGAAACAAATTCGGGTTTATCGTATCCGGAACGAATCCGACAGATGTTGTTTTATACGGTAAGTAGCCAAATGATGCTGGATCCGTCGGTTTATCGGATCCGACGGATCGCATTGGAATCCCTACACACCAGGCATGCGCCCACGTCTTCTGTACCTGCACTCGGTCATTCAAGTGTTTCTTATGTCCTCCATTGACACTTCGTATTCTTCGTTTTCGTCATTCATCGACAAAAAACTTTAAAATGCGGATTTTGCTGATTTCTTTTTTCCTTAAAGCGATTCGGATAGTTGGAGTTCGAATAAGTGGAGTTCTACTGTACCTTCCTTTTAGAAGTTGGCACCTTCCAACTTCTAAGAGGAAGGTACAGAAGTTGTTAGAAGTTGGCACCTTCCAACTTCTAAGAGGAAGGTACAGAAGTTGTTAGAAGTTGGCACCAATTTTTCGCCACCTTCCCTAACTTTTTATATCTCGGCAACTGTGTACATCTTAAAGCATTAATTTATGTAATAACCATACAATAAAAGTCTCGCGATATTCTTCGACTGATCGTGACACATCGGTACAATCAAATCTGCACTTCAACTTTCACTTCTGTTTCAATTCAAGATATATTTTTGTGATTGGCTGATTGAAAGTTGAAGATGTATGATTATTCAAAGTACTTAACCTACATATATATGCAAACAAGTGGATCTGCTGTATGGGAGAGACACAGATCTATTCGATTTGGTTGTAGCTACTGATTGCACGTTATTTCAGTCTGTTAGGACGTTCTTTATGTTATTTAAATATGTTTTTAGTTTAATAAAAACTTTATTTTATTTAAGTTTGCTTGGTCAACCTTCTTTTAGTTCGTTTTATAGACGAAATAGTTACGAGCCACTGTTGCACCATATACTGCCTTTTGGGATGCTTCCTTTTTAAAACCTCAGCAACACGAATAAAATATGATTCTTTTGGACCAGGATTTTGTTTAGAACACATTATGACTCGCACATTTTTTGTGAGATAACATTTATCAAGCAGGGGGTAAAGAAAATGCTAATGCAATAAAGGGGTAGTAAAAGTTAAAGAGCAGATTGCGTTGGGTTAGAGAGATATCCCCATTTCCTCGCCCAAACCAATCGATCTTTATGAAACAGAGATGAATTTTAAATCAGAAACTTCATTCCATTTTACGACCGCAATGCTCTTCATCTTTGGAAAACTGAGGATGGGGAGAGGAAACAAAAGTTCGATTTTATAGGTCCACCCCTTTCTTCCCCCATAGTATAGACGACCCTTCGCAAACAGACAAAAAAAAACTCGTCTGTTATTAGTGTATTCGAACCAAAATTTCCTAAAATAGTGTCCGAACCTTAATTTTTTAAAGATCATCACCTAATTGAACGAGATCGTTTGCGAAAGGGGGTGGAAAAATCGATTGTCGGTTTACGAGACTCTTCATGGAATCAGCATAATCGATAGAGTGAATGATTCTTCTCTCCCCTTCTCACCTCCTACGGAATAAAATCGCCTGCGTTCGGAAATTGCGTTTAATCTTTAATCGAAAACGATAAAAAGTTTTTACGAGGGTGGATGTGAAAAAAGGGATCGCGCGGACGATACAGATGCGGCAAACGATAAGAGGGTGCGTAAAGAGTCACTTAACAAAGGTGTGGAGGTGCGGTTAATTTTTAAACAGTGCCAATGGGTGGGAGAGAGCGGGCAATGTTCGAGCAAATGTTCCGCTTATCAAGGGACATCTTTCGGGCAAAAAATTATATTTGCGAATATGAAGCACAAACAATGTGCCGTTGATTAAACTGAACACAAAAAGAACAACGCATAACTGTCAGTGAAAGTAACTTTTAATGTTATACACTACACTCCAATAATGGTATAAGGGAGAGAATATGCTTTAATAGGGTGATGGTCCCCACGTGCTGCAATTACATTAACAACCCTTCTAGCATACTTTCAACAAGGTTTTGATACACAGCCATGGGTATTTGTGTCCATTCCAGTTGCAAGAATGTCGCCAGCTCAGATGTCGATTTCGGACGCGGTTCCCTGGTCCGTAAGCGTCGCTCTAACGCGTCCCACACATGTCCTATGGGGTTATATCGGGACTTTGAGCAGACCAGGGATGACGTTTGACATACCTTGATACCACTGCTTGACAGAGGGCCTTAAAACGTCGAAAAATGTAAATACAGCGAGATTGTGTATTTTCAAAACAAGAAATGGTAGGTGCATGTCAAAAATTTTAAAAATAAGAGTGAGAAAATATTGAAAGCAACAGATTCACGTGGTGGATACAAGAGAAGACAGCATTTTGAAACAACGGCAGGAGCCGTAGTTGCTTTGTAGCATCTCAAGAATAGCGTTACATATTGTAGCGTCGTAGGGGGTCTCTCTGACCATAGCTTTCATGGTGGTCCTTATCGAGATTTCCTCTGTTACGTGGATTCACCGTCGAAGGGAATCGGCTGGCGAATTTATGACCGGATGGGGGTATCTCCTTGTCTTTGAACTGCGGCGGTTTCAGAAGAACGTGTCGGGTGTCGACTGGAAGAAGAGAGAATCGTTGAACGCATGAACGTGAACGGACGCAGAGCTAGTCTGCTCCAATGAAGCCGCGGTACTGAAACCTTATTTGTATTTACTATTTGTTTAGCTTCGAAATAGCCTTAACTTATGTATATCTTTAGTACCTACTTAAATATGCAATATTTTCAAAAGTCGTATTAATTGTATTCAAGCCACTCGCCACGAAAATTCTACTCACGACGTTACAGTATCCATTTTAAAAACGAGTCATTCGAAAGAAAATATTTAACCCTCCAAGGGGTCTCGACGAGATATTTCGTCCACCGAGATCCGACTCCGTTTGCTCATCACGAGATATATCGTAATTAAGATAGTGACATTTTCTTTTCTAGATCAAGGTCAGTTTTCTAATGCCGAGATATCCCGTCCGTTGTCAAGGAAACCCACGGGAGGTTTCATGTTGTTTTGGAAGGTACAACCACCCACACAGAAAGCGCGATGATAATGGAAAGAATCATTTCCAAGTACAGAGAACCTCGAGGCCTGACAGAGTGATGCAACGGCCTCCATTCTTTTTCGGTGGTGCTCGAGACCCTCTTGATCCGGGGCCAAAAGAAGAGTGGAAGAGACAATTGCGTAACACAGTCATTAGAAGATACCATCAGACCCTTGTGCGAGGATTCCTGTCGCAGCGGTCCATCACAGACAGCGGATGCCACAGAGCACATATGCAGACCGCACATAATAGGCAATTTAGATTAAAAGTAGGGTAAGGAGACTGGATGAGCTGTTTCGGGTGTTATGGCACAAGGTACGAGCCGAGGGTAACCAAGATGGTTTGAACGTGCCACGAAAGTGTAAAGTAACCTATCGAGCCCGTTATGTAAAAGACCCAGGACGAGACAACATTTATTTACAGATCAGAGATGAAAAAGTTGCTTGTCCAAACGGACAACAGAACGACTGCCTTCTCGCTTCTGAAACTTAGGTTTCCTAAGAAAGCGTAGCCGTGATGTAGCGGTGGGTGGCGTCACTAAAACGTTGTTTATACTAACACATGGTGTTGGTTTCCTAGAGAGCGTTGTTTGTGCAAAAATCCCAAGTTTGTTCCAAGAGAGCGTTTGAACAAAAATTATCGGAGCCGCCATTTCCATGACTGCCGTCGTAGCGACAGTTGGGGAACGTTTTTTCTCTTGTAGCGGCAAAATTTAATTTCCTGCGCCAAATGATTCGAGCGATGAGGAGCAAAATAAATAAACATTTTTGACTGCCATTGATTAATTCGTTTTTGTAAAATCGAGATCGTTAAACACAGAATGAAAATTTCGACGGATTTGAAATATGCGGAACATTTGACACCCGATCGATACCTGAAATGTGATTTTCTTTAAATAAATAATTATTTAATAAATAATTAAATAATCAAATGGTAAATTATTGAATAAAAGAGCTGTTTTTGATATCGACCTGGCGTAGAAATTGACGCTGATTTGAAATCTGTTGACATTTTCACTCTATCTGAAACGATCCCGAAGTTAGAAACTTGAACAAGAGAATAAAAGAACCACTTTGTTTTGTTTCTCGAATAAAATAAACCGCGACAGCCGTTTGTGTTGCCCATTCTCCAACGTATTCTGTCGGCCTAAGTTGACACCTCTGGACTCTTATTTAGACGGTCGTCCAGTTATGCCCGCGGCATCATGACGTATCACGGTTGTAAGATAAGCTTCGGTTTCCTAAGAAAGTGGAACCGTTAACAGGAACAGACGCTTTCAAACGGGGCACAAAAGCAGCACGAGCATGCGTCGTTGGAAGCAGTTGATCGGCTGTTCCGTTCGTGGAGGAGAAAAACCCCGGCCTTCAGCTACAAGCTGTGCATATAAGAATCTCTCTATATTAAAAAAAAGTCACCGCCGCAGGATTGAAAACTGTGTTGTTTAGCTCGATTCTTAGACGGTTTCCTGAGAAAGTACTGATCGGGAAAAAAACAAAATTAACATGGTTTGTTCATCGTATTCCCTGGACAATTATTAAGATTTTTTTCCGATGCGGCTTTTAGTTTAGGGTTTATTAAGTGTTAAAATTGAAGAAGCGAAATTTCTTCCGCGAGTGAGCAAAACACGTACAATTTTCAGTCTTCAGCCGTGAGTTTTTTTTTAAGAGTACCTCTCAACGTAAATTTTTGCAGCTCGTCGAGCTTTTTTTGAAATTTCAATTTGGTTCTTGATAATATTTTTTTGAAATTCGGGAAAAATCTGGACATTTTTGTTACTTTTTTTAAAAACTGCCGTATTTATATCTTATTACTATTAGTTTTTAATTTTTAAAATATCGCAGTATACCTCAGAATGTACTCTTTCTTACGGTACTATTATTTTTGAAATCGGTTAATAATTAAATTGGATGCGATCAAAAGTGGGTCATACAAAATTCTGAATATTTGGATATTTTCGCTACTTCTTGTTAAAACCGTTATATATACAGCAAAAATCATAAATTTTTTAAATTTGAGAACATCACTGAATACATTACATTACACTCTTTATTATGGTGCAATTATTTTTCAAATTGGTTAATAAATAAAATCGATGCAATTAAAAGTGGGTCATACAATTTTCGGAACTTTCAGATCGTAATTTCCGATACAAAACTAAAACTATCATATCTATATCGCATTACTATTAGTTTTTAATTTTGAAAATATCGCAGTATACTTCAGAATGTACTCTTTCTTACGGTACAATTATTTTTAAAATTGGTTCATAAATAAATTCGATGCAATCAAAAGTTGGTGACACCAATTTCGTATTTTTTATTTCACGGTGGACATGAGGGTTGTATTATCGACTATCGGGTTTGCCCGATATCAAATTTATCGTAGCAACAATTGCCATTAAAACGATTTCTTTTTATTTGGCGAGGAAAAAGGCTCGCTCTTTCCCCTCTGTTCTCTAACGGTTTACCAAGAAAGTACAAAGTACAGATCGTAAAGTTTGGAGATTAACAGGGTTTACTTAAAATTGTACAGGGAACAAGATGCAGAATATTTTTTTACTCATGCTGCTATTAGTTTAGGGTGCATTAAGTCTTAAAGTAAAAAAAGTGAAAACACTTGCGAAAGAGGTATTGGTTTGCGAAGCAAACCAAACGGGATTGCGTAGCAATCCCCTTGGGTCGGCGAGCGTAAGCGAGCAGGGTGCGAAGCCCTCGCTGTGACGTCATGGACTGGAAAGTGAAATTAGGATAATACGAATTATTCAGATAGTTTCTGCGAAAGGAATGTTGGTTTGCGAAGCAAACCAAATGGCGTATGTAAAAGGAGTGTTGGTTTGCGAGCGTAAGCGAGCATGGCGCGGAGCCCTTTAATTCTATAAAATCCGGTGATCAGGATCACCGACAGCCAAAACTTTTCTTGAAGACGTCGAAAGCGAATACGTTGACTTAATTTTCTACACAGAAGTGAGGTCGCAATGGTCAAACATTTCTAAGTTTAATTCTTGAAATTGAAATTATAAGGAGTGACAATAAACATATTAAAAGCCGGGATTGATTACGTGAGATTTTTTGGATCAGTACTAACTATTTAAATACGGTATCGACGTGACATCAGTAAGTAAAAGTATCAATTATAATAAAGATCAATTGATATCCTCATATTGTACGGCCACATTATGTCCTTTTTGAATGCAAATCTATTTCAAACGGAATTATGTCCTTTTGGTAGAGAATGTCCGTCATTAAAAAAGATCCCACCAGACGCTTTTATCTGTGCTAGGATCCCTATCGCGGTAGCCCGGTTGGAAGAGTAACGGATTATCAACCGGAGGGTTGCGAGTTCGAATCCAATCAAAGACCGTCGTGTACATGGGGGCTGATGCACGTTCAATCTGTCGTGGTCTCCTATGTCCTTGCGTTGACGTGGTGTGCAAGTTTGGAGAGTGGGGTGGTGTCAGATGAGGTGTGACCTCGTCATCTGACCATGGTTCAAAATTAGATGATGTCGAAATTCTACGTTGCTGGGCGATATTTGGGCCAGTGTCACTTTGGACGGAGTCAGTGAAGTTTTTTCAAAGCTACAATCTCTCACAGGGTCCATAAAACTACCCTTCCATATGAATATATTAACAGAACTTGAACCGTACAACAAACTGAAAATTAGTTATTGAATATTCATATGAATCAATCTTTCGTATATCAGCTGTGTTTATTCCCCAATCCAACATGTTGCCCGAGTAGGCATTTCGAAACTACGGTTTGAATTCTCGACATAATCTACCCATTTTTTTAGTCAAACAAAGACTAAAAAAAGTGAAAAAGTTCGAAACTAAAAAAAGCACCAGCTTTTCAAAAGTAGGGTAGACCGGGGCAATTTTTGTAAAGGGACAGGTTTACATGTTGTTCAAAGTTCACATTGGTAATAGCTATTGGGTCAGGAGAAGCATCAAAGCTGCCATTAGTACTCACACCAGTCAGTTGGGTCATCTGAACAAGTTTTTCAGTTTGTTCACTGGTTAAGTAAATTTTTACAACAGAATCTGTAAATTTAAATCTTTATAAGCCATTATGGCTTATCCTACTAGACTGTTCTTTTGTGGTTATTTTAAGCTATTACATTGATTGTTGTTGCAGGTTTTCACTGGTTCCATAAAGTGAAAAACAATTTTAATTTAAACAGTTCCCTAGCAGTATATGTCGATTTTCAGGGGGCCTATGACACTATATGGAGAAGAAAATTGATCGACAGACTTCATGCTCACGGTATTGGGGGCAACATGATCAACATTCAAAAGATTTCTAGCCCAGAGATGGATCCAAACTCGCTGGAACGAGGAAGATTCAAAATACAAACAAAGTGTAATGATTTCTCTGGGTAGCGTGCAGATGAAGAATCTACAGAGAACAGTCTAGCTTAATTAACTTAAGAATAATTTTTATTTACAGTTTTCTTGATTAATGGTATGTTATCTACAAGATTCTGAAATTAGACATAGGTCTGTAATAATTAGATTGGATGGGTTGTCTCAACTCAATTTTAATCAAAAAGCAGAAAAGTCTCCAGCAGAAGAAAAGACTACACCGAAGAACGGTTCTAGAGTAGTATAACGGCACTACGCTCGCACAATTTTATCTCGGGAGGAGATGACTTCGTCGGCGACACAGATCCACACAGGATCTCACTATAGACATCTGGTGACGGTCTACACCAGGAACTCTAGGACGTTTCTTCTAAATAAAGTCGCGGGGACTTTAGTGTTCAGCCTCTCAAGGCTTCTGAGTAGGTGTCCTCTCAGGGCGAGGTCACACCAAACTCCAAAATGACTTCTCCAAAGAGAAATTGGTCGACCTGTAAGGGTCTCTGAGAACGACGCACCTCAGGATGAGATCAAGTCAAAACTGATTTTTTTTTCTTCTTCCGATTCCTCGGCTCGGATTTTGGCGCGCTCCGGTCGCTGGGGTGGAGCTGGTCCTCGATTGGTCCTGGTTGGTTCTGATGTCACTCCGTTGCGTCTGTCATTGGTCTCGTATTTGGCGTCGGGTCGTCTAATCGCTCTTGGCTGTTTCAACCCAAGCTAATTATAGTAATCCATAAAGGTGGGATAGAACGCATTTCCTTTGTAGTTTTACTGCCAATATTCCAGACAGACTGGCGACTCTGCATTGTCCGCAGTTGTTCGCACCTGTGCCTCTCGGCGAACTCCGTCGGGGGTTAAGATTTCGCATTGGGAGGATCAATGGATGGACTTCATCGATGAATCCTCACAAAAACAAAGTAGGACTGCCCCAAGGGGCGGTTAGCAGTTGCTCCCTGTTTAATATTTACATTACATGACTTGGTAATTAAGCTAAAGAAAATCAAAGGTGACAGAAGCCTTGAAGAAACTGAATAACTGATCTTTTGACAATAACGTCTATTAATAAGTACAAAACAGCTTATCAATTTTTCTCTTTGCGACACGTAAACGCAGAGCTTAAGCTGTCAATTGATAATGTCACTCTTTGCAAGAGTAATAGCACCACATATTTAGGAGTGATCCTGGATAACAAACTGAATTTTAACGACCACATCAAATACGTGACTGAAACAGTAGAGAATAAAATCCCAATTATGAAAAGACTAGCAGGAGCTAGATGGGAATGCAACCAATACACCCTAAACAAAACTTATATAAAACCATTCATCAAATATGGAAGCGAAATACTGCTATATGTACCAAAGTCTCAGATGGATATCCTGGAAAGAGTACAAAACAAAGTTCTCCGAATTATTACAGGAGCAGTCAAAACAACTCCGATTTTGGCCATGCAAAAATATACAAGGAATATCCCCATCGCCACGGAAATTAAAAGACAATCTTTGGGAACACTCATTAGATTAAAAGCTTCACAGAAGGCGAATCGAATTACAGATAGAGGAACGAGTAGAATTAAAATACAGGTGTCACCAATCGAGGGTACAGCTACACTCTACGTTTATGAGCGGTGGCAACGGTCTTGGCGATTTTTTTTGGCGAACTTTCAAAATCGCCAAAGAAACTTTTTCAAGAAAACGTTTTCTTAAAAAAATATTTTTCTTTTTACAACGGAAAATAAAAGCTTGAAAACACATTTGAGAATAATTTTAAAAAGTATATTTTTTAAAAACTTTCGCGAAAAGTAGTAAGCTTAAACACAGTTCAAAACACATTTGAACCAGCAGAAAAACTGAGCTGCGAATGTTGGGTAAGAATACCTTGAAACTTATCAATTACACTAAATACAGTAGGCTTTTCGAAAAAAAAAGAAAAAAAAAAGATTTTTAAAAGAAAAAAAGCACGAAATAATACAACCTGATCAGTCAGAAATGTTCCGAGAAAAAATAATAAATGAAGGAAAATGCGCCAAAAGGCAAAAAAAAAAAAAAAAAAAACTCTTAAGCGTTTCATGAAAATTAGTTTTTTTTAATAAAATGTCCATAATTGTAGAAATACAAATAAATGAACCAATGGTATCACAGAAAAAAAAAATTTTAAAGACCAATGTAATCAAAGGTTATTTTAAAATCAAAACAACCCATGGGAGCAAAGAAAAAATTTCAAAATAGCCAATGGAAGCAAAGAAAAAATTTCAAACAAACCAATGCAATCAAACGATTTTTTTGGATTTTGGAAGGACTTTCTAGAATAGTCAAAATGAAAATTGAAAGTTACCGTTTGCCGAGGTTGTCATGAAAACCACAATAAACGTAAAGACAGATGGGTTGCCTTAATCAACCGTAACTTGCTACTAGAAGTGCGCCAAAAAATCGACAAGGCCGCTCATAAACGTAGAGTGTAGCTGTACCCAATCGAGAGTTGTCTAAAATTATTGGATGAACTTGACGTAAAGAAGTAGCGGACACAAATAGGAACTTGGTAAACCCACTTGACTTTACGGACATTGAAAAACCTCTAGAAATAGATAATTTGGGTGAGAAAAGTATTCTAGACCCAATTCTAAGAGTACTAAATGAAAAATACCCACACTCAGAATATACACTAATGGTATACACATTGGCTGCAAGATAAGACTGGAGCCGGGGTATACAGTAAACCGTTTTCACAGCATGCTCCTGTAGGCATACCTAGTTTGGATGCTGACATCCATCTCAATGGTTATGGACAGCCTTATATGGAATACCAATCTTTTTACTAAGGCTGTAATTTTAGTAGACTCAATGGCCGCACTACAGGCTGTTACGTTGAGTCACCGAATTTTCTAATATCTACCATATAAAACAATTTTAAGTTTCTGAAAAACTAGAACAAAGCGATAGCATTTCAATGGATCCCATCGCATGTAGGCAATGAAAGAGCCGACTCTTTGGCAAAGAAAGGCACTTTTAAACAGATAACTCAGCCAATCTCCACAGGGTCATTAAAGAAATACATCTACAGTAAAAGTGCGACAACGCACAAAACAGAACAGGACCTGTTATCTAAAGGAAAACGTTGGGAAGAGATCCAGGAGAATTGGAAAGACTAGTCATAAACCCCGTATGGAATTAGTGGCAAACTTTAGACTAAAAACTGGTCGCGACTGACAAGCAGAACATTTGAACCGAATCGGCATCCTAACCACCAGTGAATGCAAAATCTACAAAGCGGGCAATATGAATGCCGAAGGTCTACTATTATGCCCAGGACTCGAACCAGAGTCTCAATCAAGTGGTTTCAATTTCCAAACTATATTGGGACGCTAGAAATAGGATGAATTTTTTGCACCCATAGGTGATCATCACTATTCACTGATATGTATTGTACAATTTGTTTCTGGTTCTTGTTCTGTTTTATGTTACTTGTTTCTGTGCCTGTGTAATTTTTATGGATTGAATTCCAAATAAAGCCTTGATTGTTTACCTCAAGAATAATACAAGCAGATTCAGTTATAACGATAGTATAAATCTCATTAGTAGAATAACATTGAAAACATGAAATGGAAAGTGTAATGTCATTTCGAAGTAATGTATTCAAACAAATAGACGTAAAATTTTCCATCGGCAGTCAAAATAATTCTAATCCTGAAATTATATTTAAAGTCAAACACTGTCATCTAATATTTAATCATGTTTGAAAAAAAACCTTTAATTGACGATAAAATCTTTATTACAAATGTGGCAACTATTACGGAACAAAATTTAATTTCTTTGGAGGACAGAGGGAGTGATTTTGTTCCAGGCCGAAGTTTTTTTTTCATCCATTGAAAAGAGATATTGGAGAAAAAAGTATCAATGTACAAGTAAAATCTTTTAACCGTTTTTCAGGAGTTAGGGACGAACTCTTTCGCATAAAGGTAGTTTTTCGAACTAATAGTGAAAACAGAATTTGGATTACTTTTTTAAGCGCGAAATGTTTGGCCAATAGCACACAAATTTCGTACCAAATTTCCTTTGCCAGTATGATGTTGGTTCTGTTGGGTTTTATAGCGCATGTTTGGCCATGCTGCGCCAAGCACAAGACAAGCAACAGCAAGTAATGTAAAGTAAATTATTTCCTAGCTTAGTAAATAGTATTAATTCATTTAAAATGAAATTAAAACTGTCCATCTCTCAGTTAGAAAATCAGGATTTGAGTCAATTTCCACACTTGAAAGAGCAGAGTGGATGTGCTGCGGATGATAACAATTTGACCAAATATATTAAAACTAGGGGGCCTGGCCCCTGCTCGCTAACGCACGCCAACCCCCGGAGGATTGCTTCGCAATCCTCATTGGTTCGCTGCGCGAACCTATGCTCGCTTCGCTCGCCTCAATGAAAACATGTGTCCTAGCAGAAGGGATTGTTTACAAAATATGTTACCAAAAAAATGTTTTTTAAATCTAAATTTGCTTTATTACAGAAAAAATATATACAGTATCTCTAAAATCAGAATTCAAATGAAAACTTTGTGCAAATTTTGACTCGAAATGTGAGCGTTGCTTTGGAAATTGAATACCCAGTATGTTGTTTGTGTGTACATTTTCCCAGCTCTCAAACGACCCACACTTTTTCATTGAGTTTGTTGCCGAAAGTTGTAGTGCAAGCGTCTTGCTGAACTATAATTGTTGGCCCTGAAAAGATCCTCCACTTTCTTTGATTTCTATTATAAACTAACTGCAACAGCTCATTAAAATTTCCTTCTTTTTTTTCAATAAAATTTCATCCGATAACGCTATAAATTCAATCGATGCGCGAGACTTCGCGATAAACAAACAATCGTACAGTGTTGCCAAAACGTGATTACAAATAACGTCTTTTTTGCGTGCCACGTAAGAGAATTATATATATAGATAAGTTATTACAATGGTCATTTGAAAGTCGTTTTCTTTATTGGTTAAAGAAGAAAACTGCATGCTCACATTAATAACCCCATTTATATTTAGTAAACTAAACGTTATGAAGATGCCTGTTAACATACAAATGGTACTTATTGATTTAAAAAAATTCATTATTGAAATTGAAATTTAAGGAGCTTTATATTCAGATCAAAATGCTTCAGGCATGATTAATTTCTGGCGCTCATTACCCTGTGAACATTTTCCAAAACTAAGAAAATTTGCAAAAAGTTATAAATGTCGTTTTGGAACGACATACAGATGTCAACAAGCATTTTCATCCATGAAATTTATTAAAAGGAAAACGAGGTAGCGAATGGCTGATTCAAATTTGAAGAATTCTCTTCAAAAGACATTGCTTTACATACAATATAGTTAAATCATTTTAAAATGTTAATTATATCGATAAACATACTTTTATTAAAAAAGTTATTAAGGATATAGCAGGACCATGAACGTAAGGTAAAAAAGTGCTTGAATTGTATGGCTCATCTGAACTCGTATGTGAAAAAATTGACGCATGGTATGTAAAAGGTTGGCCACCTCTGGTCTAAAGGCGAGTCTCGAGAACTGACAGCCAAAGGTCGCCTTCGGCAGCCTAGCACTCGCAATAGCTAGCCAAGCGCGAGATAATAAATACAAACGCTTAATACTTGTGCACCCAAAAGACGCGGGTAACGTTGTACAACTGTTTTTTCTCCCCTTCGGATGGGTAAATAAATAAGCGGTCTTCACCATCGCAAGAAGGACGTCGCTCACTGCTCAGAGAGAGAGAGAGAGAGAGAAGTTATTTTGGAAGTCTGTCCTCCTGCCAAGAGCTTCTCAGGCGATCCATTGATGGGGCGAATGTTTCCGCTCGCTCCCTCTGACTAGGAGAATGCGAAAAGAGACGTACCCAGAGGTGGTACTGGATCCACATGTGAACTCGTGCAAACGCCTCGTGTATTGTATGCAGATGGGATAAGGGAATGCAGAAGACATGGGAGGAGTTCAATTCTGCGAGGTGGGTTCTTTTGGGACTTCATGACGCATTCAACTAGTTTCCAGCCTAAGCCATTCGGTGAATCGCCACGTCATTTTGAATCACGGTCATATGACGAGGCAACACCTGAAATGGTACCCCACTTTCCAAACTTCCACACCCAGCCAACTTGAGGACTTTCGGCAACGACTGATTTTACGTGCACCAGTCGCCTTTACACCATACGCTCACAAACATCCATGCCCTGACCTGGATTCGAACCAGTAACCTTCGTATCTTTGCGCAAGTGACATAGCTGTCCCATACAGAAAACGATAAATATGTAGGGGTAGGAAGATATTTTAATTAACGTCGTAAAGAAGCAACACAACGGGCTATTGACGGTACGGGATCAATCCCAACGGGAAAGATCGTAAAGACATGTCGTAAAACGGTATCGGGGAACAACAGAAACAGAGTGATGAGGAAGGTATTTAGTGAATTAACGTTGCGTTGGAACAGCACAACGGGCTATTGGCAACGGTCCGAGATCAAACCCGAAGGGCCTGATCCCGAGAAGTCGGATGGAAGCAAAAAAATATCGTTATGGTTTACCGAGAGCACGACCCCGTGTTTACGAAAGACAGTAAACCTCGTGGGAAAATATCACTCGGGTACCTCGGGACAGTAAAGCCAGTAGACGCGTAAATGACAAATGGCAGGACCTTTTTTCATGGGGTTTACTCTGCCCTTGGTAAACATCCGATAATTCTTGCTATGCCGCCGGAATGCATACTCTCGATATTCGGCCGAGTTTACGGATATTCGGGCAAGTTTGGTTTCTATGTTTGACACGAACTGAACTTTCTAGGGTCCAGGCAATATAATAACAATAGGGTTAGGCAATATAAAATCATTCTTGGTCACTTGAACATTGCCTCGTCTGCTCATCTGCTCTGTGCCGAAAATTCGTTCTTTCGAGGCCAATCACACCTTTCCCGCAGTAAGAATTCGTTCCAAAAAACTCCCCATTTTTCCCTGTGACGTCACACAATTCGATGTTAGATCCGCTTCAATTAGGCTAAACGCTTCCGTCGCCATAGCAACGAACGGAATGAATGGGAAAAAACCTTCATCATTCGGTTGTAATGATTTAAATATTTTATAAATGAAAACACATCCGAAAGAACCAACACGCGCCACTTCCTGTTTTTCCTAAAGGAGAAAACAGCTGACGAGGCGGAAGCTCAAGTTGATCAAATATTTACCACAGAAGCCGTTAAAAAATTGGCTTAAAAAGTTCTTTCGGTCGGCTTCTTTCAATTGGCTGCGCTCAGCACATGGTACGTATAGCACGAGTAGGCTTTGAGGTGTCTGGGGGCTCATCGCAGCTCTATCCGATGAATTAAACCCGTCTCTTGCTTGGAGGCGCTCTATGCACGAACATGCAAAAGAAATTGACACATCCAGGAAACGCCATTTCGAAATTAAAGTGTGCTATGCGCAAGCCACCCATTGTGCTTTGAAATTCATAGTTTTGTGCAGTAATCTCGTAATGGCTGAGCCAGTAAACGGTTTCGTTTGAGTTCCGTTCCACATACGGCCGTAACCACCGTTAAGCTACGGTTTTCTAAGAAAGCGGAGCCGTTATCTAGAAGCCGTAATGATGCCGCGGGCATGACTAGGGGGCAGGATGGCATTAAGTCGTGGGGTATGTAGGCACAGGAAAGGTTTTTGACATCAAAGGCGATGAATTTTATATTTCCACAACGATGAAAACACACATACTTTGGAGATGGCCAGAAATACGGACACAATCTGATACAACCACAACAAAATTTTGCATAAATTAACGCCACCCATTCGATGAAAATCGACCGACTTTCTGGACTTGAAGCGTTAAGATTTCCATATTCTTTTTGTTTTGTTTTCGTTTGGTTTCTCTTATTTATATTAAAATGTAAGTTTTGAAGTGTATTTAATTGAATTAACTCGTATTATTGCTTAGATCCTATCACAATGACATCCTGTGCCAACTTACCCCAGGCGTTATGTTATGGCAACCTCCCCGCATCAGGGGTAAGTTGGCAGTTTGAAGACTTTCGAAAACAACATTTAACGAGTAAACTCCACTATCTTTAGTGATGTTTTCTTCATTGATTTGTAGTCCAGCAGTCCCACTGTCAGCAGCATTGGTTATACAGATGCTGTTCGCACATTTTTTAGACAATGTATATTGTATTCACAAAACTAAATTACATACAATTCTTGTGTTTTAAATGTTCTATTTGATAGCCCTTATTCTGAACTATCTTTCGACACCGTAATTTCCAGGATAATAATGCCTTTAGAAGTGTCAGAAGAGGTATTCTATCCCATTCCTCCTGAACAGCTTCAGAGTCCTGTAATGGTTGTGGGACGACGTTTGGATAATGCAGATTTTAAAAGTTCGAAGGCACAAAAATTGGCGATAAAATATGTTCCTGATAGTATTTGGAGTTAATCTTGACATTTTTTTCCATTCTCTTTATTTTTAACTTGCTATTATATGAAAAACCAGCAACAATCATGAATCCCTTAGAAAAACTTTCTTTCGATTCTGTGAACCATGTACTTAAATTTTTTTCTTCCCTTTTACTATAATAAATGGCTCTTTTTTTTCTGCAATAATTTAAATACACCCATGATTCATCTATTGTGACAATTTTTTTTTTCATTTTTCTTTGGATAAGTGTTTCTCATATAGAATTCGGCAGCGTGTCCTGCGTTCAGCGATATGCTTTGGAGGAAGACGATGCACATTGCGTTTTTTCGCTTTCTTAAGATTTAAATCAACGTTTATCATTTTGTTTACAGTGGACACCGAGCATTTTAATGATTTTGCAACTGTCCTTTGACTAGGGGGATTTTCTTTTAACATTAAACAACGTACCTTTGCAATAGTCGAAGATGTCCGTTTCTTCCTTGGATACTTGTTTGGAATTTTTGTCCCACTTGAGGCTCCAATTTGACGTTTTTTTCCTTTCTTGTTGACGATATTACCTATCGACGCTTTAGATATCACAAAACCACGACTCTCACATCGTTTTTGGATAACGGAATATGAATATTTCTCTTAGGAAAGAGCATAAATATAGCCTTCGAATCAATGCTTCGTTAAAAACGCCATTTTGAATAAAAACAAACCCCTCAAGCCGCATACGATAATTTTGACTTTTAAAAACATAGTACAACTGCAATTATTTCTTTTGCAGCAAACGATTTTTTATTACCGATCACCAAAATCGTCTGAAAAATGTGCGAACAGCCTCTGTATTAGCTGAAAGTATTACTGAAGACAGAAAAACCAAAAACTATGGCAACTAACCCAACATTTGACGGAAATAAAGGTGGCAGAGTTTCTTTCACTGGGATAGCCTTATCTCTATCGAGTTCCATAACTAAACGCATCTATACAAACTTCCAAACACTGTTCATTCCTCTGTCGTCAACAGATGGGCAAAGAGCGGAAACATTACCGAAGCAGCGGATGCAAAGGAGACGTTTCCCAACAATGGAGCTCCCATTCCGATAGAAACGTGCTTGCATCCCTCCCTCAGTGGGATTAACAAACCTGGCAACACATTCCCCGGCTCAAAACATCAAAACCTCCCCAGATTTGGGCTCCTAATTTCAATTCCAGAGCCTCCCCCGACGCTCGTTGAGCACACGGTAGGTAGGTATTTGAATTAACGTCGTACTGGAGCAATATAACGGGCTATAGATGTCGACGCGGGTTCAAACCCGGAGGGAATGATCCGAACGCAACACCCGAGCTGACACCCTACTCTCTAAACACCCACATCACGACAGTGTGAGGACATTTGCGGTCACGACAGATTTAACGTGCACTAATGTAAACCAAACATCCCACTCTTCGCATCAGTGGCCACTATTAAGGTTTGCCTTGGGCAGGTAGTTTACATTAACGTCGCATTGGAGCAACACGACGGGCTATTGGAGAATGACCGGGAACAACTCCGAAGTGAAAGTTACGACGACACCACAAAATTTTGAACGACTTTCAGATAACGAGGTCAGCACTTAAGTTGGCACCCCGCTCTAGACTTCCACACCACGCCAATGTGAGTATATTGGATGGTAATGGTAATTTTAGTTAACGTCGTACTAGAGCAACACAGCGGGCTATTGACGACGGTCCGGGATCAGTCATTAAGGGAAAGATTCAAGAACAACACCTCGTAGAATGACGAAGCAACACATGAGCTGGCATCCCTCTCCAAACTTCCACACCCACCCAACTGAGGACTTTCGGCCACGACAGATTTAAGATGTACCAGCCGCCTCTACACCATACTTACAAACATCCCTGCCCGGACCCGGATTTTAACCAGGAACCTTCCTATCTAGAGGCTAACCACTATACCGGTTGGTCGGATTGAGTACATTGGAGGATACGACAGATTTAACGGCTGTTGGGAAACAAAATAGGTGTCGCCAAATCGTCACGAAATGTAGACGATAAAACTCTTCTCACCATTTTGTAGAAAAGAGTGAACACCCCTTTATGTTGCAGACAAAATACTAGCGACGAGGGCACAATGTCACACAGAGCGAACAAAAGACGGCATGAGCGACCACTGATTGCCGAAGGGCAGAGAGTGTGGTTGTCTGCAACACTGAAAGGGAACGATATAAGGGAGTACTTTCACCTCAAATTTCGTAGCGGAGAAACTAAATTGTTGCAGTGTATTGATGTTTACGCCGGAGTTGCAAATATTCCCTTTTTTGACGAGGAAGATATTTTACGACCCTTTTGAACCCTCTTCGGTGTAAACGCTTTAACGTTAACGTTTTTTAAACGTAAGGTTCAATCCCATAAAGGGCGATAATTACTTGCCCTTGGTGTTAAGTGCGCGTACTTGTAACCTGTTTGGTAGGGGAAAAACCCCAGTCCGAAAGAGTGCATTTCTTGGTTTTCTCTTTATAAACAAGCGGGCTAGACTTTTTTTCTCTCTCTCTCGAGAAAGCTAGCGTTTTTCCAGGGCCCCGATTTGGCCTCCATGGCATCGAGCTCTGATTTCACTAACCGTTAAAATCTTTTTACTACCGGTTTCTCTTCTACCAATCTTATAGTTTTAGCGGATGCATCCCTGGGTATCGTTATTACTTTTTATTTTCATTGTTATTAAAATGTATATATTCTTATCATTGTAATTTATCCAGAGTAACAAATAAACATATTTCTTTCTAACCACCATAGATCTGCTCTTTGAAGAGTTAATTTCCCTCTCATCATTAAGGAGAGATGTCATTTTTACTCGCTTACCACAAAGGGAACAGGCCTCTGTCGAAATTGTTCTACCAATGTTTTCTCTCTCGTCCACGCCATTTGAATCGTCACTTCACTGAGAGTTTGGCGGGAGATGGGGTCGAGGTAAGTGATGAAGGCAAAATGTCAGCGAACCAAAGACGGCGTGAGCAACCACGGGGTGCCGAAGGGCAGAGGTGGTTGTCAAGCAATACCGAAGTTGCGGAGAAATGTCTCCCCAAACGTTACAGTCCTTTGATTTTTACCGACTCCTGGTAGGAAACGAAATTGGAGTTGTAAACTCGCCCAATCGCCTTGAGATCTCGACGATAAAATGTGGGCCGTTTCTCGGAATACCTTCGATGTTTGGAGGGACACGGCGGTGTAAACGCGGCTTTTGACTCCTTTTGGGAAACAAAATAGGTGTCGCCAAATCGTTACGAGATGTAGACGATATAATTAGAACAGTTTCTCAGAATTTCTCCGATGTTGTTGGGGTGCTAAAGTTTTGAAGCCGGCGAGGAGAAGGGTAAAATAGAGTACAAGCCTAAAGGAAACGTACCTCAAGGGGTAACGAAAAAGGGGCTCTTCAATTAAATGGGGTTTGCATGAACGGAAGAACTGGGCTGGAATGCATCTGACAATAGTGATCTGATAAGTGATGCATCTGAAGAGTCCAGTTAAGAATGTGAATCTCCCCTCCTTCTGTGAACGAAATAAATGCAGAGCGATGTTTGTTTGGGTCCTGAGGAAGCGCCTCATTGTTTCTCCAAACAGTGGGATTCTCGGAGATGCGTCGCCCCAGTGGCTTTCATAATTCTGTTAGATTCGGAGTTCCTTTCGAATTTATTTCACAAACCAAAAAAAATGTCTTCTGTTCTCCTTGCATTTGCTGACTTCATTCTCCCTACGGGAAGGTTTGAGCAAAAAGTTTTCAATCGCGCTGGAGTCACGGGGAGGTTTTGTACTCCAAAAACTAGGTTTCGTCGGTTGCTTTTGGGTTTCATGGGCTGAAAACAAGACAACGTCCACTGTGAAATGTCGTAAAAGGGGGAAATAGGGTGATAGAGTTCTAGAGGTAGAAGATCGTGATTCGTAAAGACAGGGAAACCAAGGGGAATTTTTTTTATTTCGGTGTTTCTCGCCGCGTCCCGATTTGGCCCTTCTGCACCAGACACGCACCACAACTACCAAGTAATAGACACACGATAAAACTTTTGCTGACGAGAGAATTACACCCGAAGAGGAATCGCCTCTGCATCGCACTCTCAGGTTGCTAGAGCAGTGGACGTACCCATTGAGCCATGACGGATCAATCTCGCGAGAAGTAGGGAAATGCGGGTTCTGGATATGTGGTTCCTTAAGTGACGTCACAAGCACCGACAGCAGGACAGCTCAGCTTCCTGTTGTGACGTCACTTCCGACACCACCGCCACCGCATATCCAGAACCCGCATTTTCCTACTACTCTCGTGGAAGGGATAAGAGGAACAGAGTAGTTACAAACACTCATGTTCAGATTCGAAGCTCTGTTAAATTGTGATACCTTATCTATAGTATTTCGAGAGTGTGTACTCTTTCCAACACTAAAAAGCAATCCAAAAAAATCTGAATTATAAATTACATTAGACAGACTCGTTAGCTCCACCTCACGTATCGTTAGCTTTATGAACCGCCTTGTTAGTTGTCGCGACGAATAGAGCGTGGTCAAGAAAACTGACCCATCTGAATTACATCGCAAAGTTTTTTTCACATTCATCACACATCTTGATAACGAGGTTTCTCGTCGTTTGAACAAATTGATAAGGCCTTGATATCGACGAGATGTCTACACTAGGAATGCGACATCGATGTCGATGTTTTTTAAGTATTGGAGTCGATGTTTTCGTAACATGGATATTTATACGTGTCGATGTTTTATTTTTAAATGAAAAAAGTCCCGTTTTAAAAATTTTAAAAATAATAAAGTAGCATAATTTTTATAATCAGCAAATTGAACATACTTTCAGACCCAAGTGGGCCAAGGGTGAAGGGTCTGAAAAGTAGGAATGCGACATCCATGTCAATATTTTCAAAACATTGATGTTTTATAAAAAAACATCGATGTATTGGAGCCGATGTCGAATGACTAGTTGCTAAAACAATTTTAAGAAATGGGGGGGGGGAGTTCAAATACACTGAATTTCTAAAAACATCGACGGTTTGGGGGCGATGCATCATCAACATCGATGTTTTAATTTTGAACGATGTTTTGAAACATCGATGTTTTATCACTAATTCTACACCACCACGCAATCTCTTTTCACAGCCTTACGAGAGGCATGTGGCGAGCTATTCCTGCCCACAGAGGACTCGTGGGTTAGTGCCCCTCGACGTGTTGCAGCTGTAATACGAGCAATAGGAGGGCCCGTTAATAATGAAACACTTTTGATCTGAAAAACATGCAGTGTCCAAGTAATTTTATCCTTGTTGGGAATACAGTAAGCATTAACCAGTTTTTACATTTTGGGGGGCTTTTTTGAAGTTTTAACACGACCCTTTTCATCGTTTATTCTATGCAAGTAATATTCATATTCGATGCACTAGAATTCAAAAGTTGGGAGATGAGATGGGTTCCTGACTGCTGATGACGTCCGAGTAAGAATGAATTGACCACTCGAAAGGTCTTTCGATGAAACAACACAAAGAAGGAAATTACAAAATTAAATGAGCGTCATCACAGACATTGAGGGAGCCAGAGATGCATTTTAAAGGCAAGCTATAAACGTCACCCACACTCCTGGTTTGAAATTCAATTCCAGCTACTCGATCGTGGAGGAAATATAATCTGAATAATTCCGCAGCTTTTTATGTGCTAAGAAGAGGAGGAGGAGGAAATCGATTGATGAAGAAGCTTACACTATGCGCTAGAACTTTTCTCGTTCATTTGTGATTTAGTCTTTTCATTCCATGAACTTCCTTTCAACATAAAGCTTCCCAAGAAAGCGGATCCGTTATCTAGCAGCCGTGATACGTCATGATGCCGAGGGCATAACTAGGCAGCCGTCTTAACAGAGACGGGAGGTGTCAATTTAGACGGATAGAATACGGTGGAGAATGGGCAATACACAGACGGCTGTCGTGGTTTATTTTATTCGAGAAACAAAACAAAAGGGCTTTTTTATTCCCTAGTCCAAGTTTCTAACATCGGGATCGTTGAAGATAGAGTGAAAATTTCAACGGATTTCAAATCAGCGTAAAATTCTACGCCAAATCGATACCAAAAAAGATTTATTATTCAATTGTTTACCATTCGATTATTTAATTATTTATTATTAAATAATTAATTCTTTATTTAAAGAAAATCACATTTAATGTATCGATCTGGTGTCAAATGTTCCGCAGATTTCAAATCCGTTGAAATTTTAAATCTATCTTTAACGATCCCGATTTTACAAAACCGAACTGAACAATGCCAGTCAAAAAGTATTTTGTTTTGTTTCCCTCAGCTCGAATCGTTTGGCGCAGGAAATGAAATGTCGCCGCTACATGAGAAAAAACGTTCCCCTTCTGTTTGAGACCGCTATGACGATCGTCATGCAAATGGTGTGTGAAGTTCCCCGTAACCTCACCAGGTTTGGGTAAGGTCGATGGACAGGGAATCGAACTCCACGGGGGTCCCCCCTCGGGTTTTTGAAAAGGAACCCGTTTGGAGAGGGTTGAAAAGAAAAGGGCACGAAGGCCAGCGAGGAAGCAGGACGCGTTGTTTTGCGCTGGAGATCGAAGGGGATTATTCCCGACCATGTATTATAGACTGAATGATCCTGTAAATAATATAGTCAAGAGTTGTAAATAAATACTGAAATATGCTCATGGACTAGTGTTACTGTTTGGAGGACGCAGAGGAATCAGCCTAAGGAAGAACCGTCGTGTCTCCGCTCACAAACAACGCTCTCTAGGATCACCAATCTCTTTGTATCAACAACTTTTTAATGACGTCATCCACAGCTCCATTACGGCTGTTAGATATCCGCTTTCTTAGGAAACCGAAGCTTAAGAGATTCACAGCATTCGATATTTCCTCGAATCGGGTTTGAATCGTGGGTGTTCTCTGTCGACCTCTGCGATTGGGAACTACACAGTTCTATTTAATTCTATTTCTTATTTTCTATTTTTAATTACTTTTCGATAAGGTGTTTGATATGATATGATAGCCATGCGTGACTTTCACGGCCATATTCACAAGTTTGGAATTAATCCGAGGATCAACTAATCCGCGGGTCAGAGTTAAACAGCGGATCATCCCAGAACCATATTTACTAACCATAGATTAAGTAATTCACGGATTAAAATGATGCTCTGATTGGGTACTACCGTCTCGCGTGATTTTGTTTACATTTCTAACGACGCCCGAATTTGCATTCATACTGGTCAAACACGTACTTCGCCGGGAGAACTGATTCAAAATTGTCCTTTTCATAAAATGCATTTTAATTTGGGTTTGGAAATAGGGAAATGCAAAGGTATTTCATTTCAAATGAGATTTGTATGGAAACCTAAATTTTCTGAGAAAAGATTGTATACAATGCCTTGACGAATCAATGTAATCCGATTATCTTTGTACTTGTCAGTGAGGATGTGTGTTGGTGTCAAGTGAAGTAACTTGCATTGTTAATTTCCTTTCATCCGCAATGCACTCTAAGACAAAAAAAACCGGTGCACTTAGAAGGAATTGTCAGAATACAATGAAATTTACAAGGTTGGTAAAATGCTTATGAATGAGTCAATGATTAAAATTTGAGACTGAAATATGCAAACGTTATAGAGAAAATTTAAAAAAAAAAATGGAATCATTCCGTATGGCGTATGACCGCCAATATTCCTAATACAGTTTGCCAAGCGTCTCGGAAGTGAGTCGTACAGGCACTTTAAGAAGTCTTGCGACATCCGATCAGTTTGAACCCTGTCACGTACACTGTAAAAAAAATCCCGTAAAATTTACGGTTTTAAACTGGCAGCTGGGTTGGTTGTGCATAACCGTAAAAATTACGAAGTTAATCCGTAGAAACAACGGTTTTTTCCCATACGAGAACAAGTTTTTCCCGTAAAAGTTACGAATTAAAACCGTATTCACAACGGTTTTTCCCCATATGAGATCCAGTTTCTCCCGTAAAAGTTACGAAGTAAAACCGTATTCTCGACGGTTTTCCCCATATGAGATCAAGTTTCCCCCGTATTCTCGACGGTTTTCCCCCGTAAAAGTTACTAAGTAAAACCGTATTTTGTCATATGATATCACATTTTTTCCGTAAAAGTTATGAAGTAAATTTGTAGTCGCAACTGTTTTTTACCATGAGATCTAGTTTTCTCTGTATGTTTCAGTTTTCACTTGTTTACATAAAAGTATTTAATCGGTGAAAGTTACAACCAGTTACCATAAAAAATACAGTATAATTTCGCAATCAGAACTACTTTTAACTAGTCAAGAACAAGTTTACTGTAGTTTTTAGTTTATAACTGTTTACAAAACCATATGGAATTGAAGTTACAACCAGTTACCATAAAAAATATGCTGCAATCATGCAGTGAATATGGTTTTACCACAAAATAATGCAATTACACTAAATACTATAAGGTTTACAAATTGTGTAAAAATGTAAATATCAGCTATACAGTTGAAAGTTTTGCGCACAAAATAATGGGTTTTCTCTGAAATTTAGTTTCGAAGTGTGGATAAAATGATAAAGTCATCTTTTAAAATAGTATAGAACTATTGCAGAGCAAATAAATTAAAGAAAAATACTGTGCCATACACAGTACCTTTTATTCATAATACTGTCAATATACAGTGAAATCTGTATGTAACGATACTGTCTATAACAATATTTTATTTAGGTCCATACAGAATGGTTATAGACAGGTTTCACTTGTATAATGTTTATTACTTTTGTTATTTCAATAATGTTCAAACATTTAAATTAAATAGTCTAACTAAATTATGCTAGAACTTTATTCAATTATACAGAATAATAAAAATTAAAGGAAATCATTTCAATATGCATGTTGAGGATACTTATTAAGTAACAAACTATATAAACGTGTAGAAAAAAGTCTGTATAAATGAAAAAATAAATATTGTTGTCTTCTTATAATGTCAACAGTGATAAATTTTCAAAATATAGAACTCTGGAGCTTTTCATTTAAGAAACCTTGATAACTTTTATTAAATAGCAAAACACCTTTAAATATGGTTACATTATACACTGCTGTGCTGAACACGATAATTACATAATGTTTTGTGAGGTACATTTGTTTGTTGCATATAATTTAAGTAATACAAAATGAGCAGGCAAAAATATACAATAAACAGAAATACAAATATAATCAAGGTTCATTGATTTAAATTTTTAAAAATCAAACCATGATTACAATATAATAACTTTGAATGCAGCTAACAGAATCAAGATACCTAATATTTTCATATCTATTCAATGAAATGTTCAACACCATTCAATGTCCATAAGTTTATTTTATAAGGTCAAAACATTTTGATTCATGGATTTCTTTTTTTGGAGGCTTTGGATCCTTTATCAGGATTCATCCTTAGAAAACACCTGTAAAATACAAATTGGACAGAGAAAAATTCTTTAGTGATTTTGCTTTTTTCAAATTTTAACAAGTTTATTTAACCTTTAACTGCTGTCATGGGTCTCACAGACCCCGAGTGACAGGTCGTTTCCACCTCTCAAAGTGAATATTGGTCAATGTCCTATTCAGTACCTTCCTACTACGTCCAAGAGAAGCCACATTTCAACACTGGTTTGGCTGTCCCAACTATTTCGTATTTCACACTATTTGCATTTCCCGCACGGTCTCTTAGACCCTTCACAGCATTTGCGTTACTGTTCTTGCTGAATGAAATAGTCTAAGTTTGAGTATGGAATTTCAGCTGAGTCTAAAATGGTAACAAACTTTACTAAGAAACTACCTCTGTATCTAGCACAAAAAGAAATTCAGGGTATTGTTGATAATTGGTCGGAAATAGAGTACTGGGACGGTGAAATTTCGGATACTATTGAAAGCAAACATGAAACGGATTCGGAAATTTATGCAGATGAAGACATTTCAAGTGAGTCTTCACAATAATATTTCTACGGAAAAAATAACTTCAAATGGAATGCTGTGGGGGGGGGACCTAATCGTGCCATTAGAACACCAAACTACAACATATTTTTAGTTTCCAGGGTTGAAATGTCCTGCAAAATTAGTTCCGAAAGCTGAGCCTGAAGAGACATGGAATCTACTTTACTTGTATAGTAATATAAAATATATTTCATGTTAAGAATTGAATTATCTAAATTTAAAATGTATAAATAATTATCTAAAGAATCTTTCATTAATATATATTCATTAACTTTATACACACTTTAGAGAGCGAGGTCTGAGAGACCCCTCCACACTAGTTACGAGACGGTTTGTGACACAGCAGTTAAGGGTTAAAGCTAATTTTAAAAATACAATCAAACACTATAGCACCCAACCCTTTTTTTATAAATGTCATGTGAGAAATTAACTGCGACAAATCAGTTAAAGTAATGTTCTTGCATGTACTTAAACTGCAATTTACAATTGTGCCTTCAATTCTTCACATTTTTTTGACAGATTTATGATCTTGAAAAACATGAATTGTACAGGGTGTCCTAAAAGTTCCTGTACTGACGATTCGTGAATTTACTATACAAAATCAACAAACTTTAAAACAAATATTTTTATGTTAATGGTGAAAAGCACTTATAAACGAAAAAAATTTGGACTTATATTTATAGTAAATGTTTAAAATTTCTGCAATTTTCTTGGGAGGCAAAGCTGAAGTAGTTTACACATATTTTTAGAAACACCTTTCAAAATGCTGGGAGTGACTTCTTGTATCCTTTGTATAATGGTAATTTTCAGATCACCTATTGTTTGGTGATTATCTTCATAAACTTTGTTCTTTAAATATCCCCACAGAAAAAAAGTCAGGAATGTGCAGATCACGGAACGAGGTTGCCAATGGTTTCTTGAGATGAGTCGATTGCCAAAAAAATCTTGAAGCATGCCCATGGTGTCATAACTTGTATGGCAGGTTACAACGTCTTGTTGGAACCAAGAGTCTTGTTCAGGCACTTCTAATATTCCAAAAAATTGTTGAATATGTTGATATACTGTATCTGGGTCATTCTGAAATTAAGTGGAAATTTGAGTCACATGTATTTTTTTTTTATGAATTTCATGTGTCAATTGATTTTTATACAATAGTAATAGATCTTAATTGAGGTATATTTTCATCAGATATCTTCAAGTGAATAAATATTCGCACATTTATACTTAAAAAAGTGAATTAAACAAGGAAAATATCAGCTCCATGGGCTGTCCCTAACCCTATTTCTAGGTTGAGAAATATATTTGAAACTTAAAAAGTATAAAAATTCCTTTATTTAATAGCTGTATTTAATATTAATAGTTTCATTGATAAAAATCAGTAAATTATTTTGTCCCTACTATTTTTGTCAGCTCTGCATAAAAACTAAATAACCTTTAAAAAAGTCTACTAGAAGGCTGTACATGTCTGAAAGTGTAATTAAAAGAAGCTCTAATGAGCCATCTTTACTGTAAGATATCTTGGACTCAATAGTAAGTATTACTTTGTCTGTTTCTTATATTTGTACTAAGAAAACTTGTGAGTTCTTTTAACAATGTCACTACCATGGCATTTTTTAACTTAATATATTTTCATTTATTGCTGAACTTATTTCAACAGATAGTTAGAAAATGTACAAAATAATCTGTAAATCAAAGCATGTGGCTGGGATTGTTTTAGGTTAGGCATAAATGTGGTCCAACCATTGAAATTTCACCTCCATGGCTAAGTTCCAACATGGAGGTGACAGTCATCCATGAAGGTGAACAAATATTTCTTATCAGGAATTTGTACAATGATATGGTAAAATAGTGATTATAAATGGTTATTTATTAAAGTAAGAACAATCTTGGGTAAACAAATAAGCAGTCCAATTGTCTTTTCTCTAACCAGTACTGACTTGAACCTGTAGAATAAAGCATACCAGCTTTATTTGATTTACAATGTTTGAACACTTGTAACTTTGGGTCTGATTATGTATGCTGATAAAATCTTTTAATTTTTCTTTAAAAATATGGCATTGAGTTGAGATAATTTAAGTATCCTCATGACTGAAATTCTCTTTGTTGTTTCTGACATGGTACCAGTTGGTATCATGTCAATCTGGCCTAGTTGGTACCATGTCTAAGAAATCTGATATAATCAAATTAATGAAGTCTGGAAGGAGTCTTAGCAAAAAAGAAATAGAATTAAAAATGATCCAGAACTGTATGATGAATTTAAAAGGAAGGAGCAGGAGAAATATAATAGAAGGACAAATAAAAGGTATTTCAGTACTTGCTGACATAAAAGAGGGCTCAGCAAAAAAATGGGTTGAAAAGACAAGAAAATCTTGTTTGAATATAAAATAAATTAATATTCCACCAAACAGAGTGAAGTAGTTAACCCAGATGAAGCTGTTGGGTATTGCAACCTGATGCAAGAAACATGTGCATGTGAAAAGCATGAAAATGTTGATAACTTTTGACAAATTAAAAAAGCCTTAAAGTTCTTAATTACAATGATTTAGATCAGATGGTTAAATCTCTGCTGTCAGGATGTAGTAAAAAGTGAAGAAGAATGTCTGGAAAGAAGTGCATTAACAAACACGTTGAGACAAATGATTACATGTGTTGAGCAATGGAAGAGGAAAGAAGTTTACAGTTAAATAAATAAATAAAAAGTTAGCTAAGAAAGTGGTTAAATCAAAAGTTGAAATCAGAAGTCAAAGCGCTAGTTAATAAATTTAATGATATGCTTCCTTACTTCATGAAGCATGTTTGCAATATAGTCCCATCAATACAGGTCAATTTTCAACCTAAAGATAACCTTGGAACAGATGAGATACTGATACATGTTGATTTTGGGAGATACAACATGTGCATTTCAGAGATTCACATGACCAAATCACATTACATAGATAAATTGAAAATAGTGAAAAACTTAATGTTCTGCCATTCTGCTCATTGTCTGAATCTTTGCGACCCGACTCAAATGCCATTTAATGAATATATAATTGTCAAAGTATTTGGTAGAAAGAGTGTTTGTTATTATGTGGCAAATGTCACTGAATGTTTTGAAGTTTCTTACCAGATCCGCTTCATGTCAAGATGACATGACACTAAAAACAAATTTGTTTCCTATGAAGAATGTGAAGCAACAGTTCAAGATGAGGTTATGGCCATTTTAAAACAACTGACAATGAATACTCATGAATAGTACATTTTTGATTAAATACCTGAAGATATTACATTGTGTTAGATGAAACTGAAACATCTCGTCACCTCCACGTTTTAAGGAAATAAAAAATTGGCTTTAATTTGCTTAAAATATTTTCTTGACCTGTTTCAGTTGCACAACTTTATTGCACTAACATGACATAAATACATAAAATAAATTCTAAAACTTTAATTTTATTTTTCAAAAAAGTTTTGACTGTCAAATTTCTATTTAATTTCAGAATGATCCATATTTACTCGGTATTGCATTCACTTGGATATTTATGTCGCTAAAATTCTTTGCATTCAAAATAAGTTTAAAACAGCGCAATTCTCTGAATGCGTGATAAATTCATCTTGCAATGAAGAACAAAATTAGGTGGAACTTTATTATCGCACAACTTGAGTGCAAAGAAAATGAAACGATAAAAATTACAGAGCCGATAAAATTTAATAATTAAAAAAACCACGGGCAATAATTATTTTCAAAGTTGGAGTACGGGAACTTTTAGGACACCCTGTAGTTTTTAAAACGGAGATGACAAGATTGAGCACCACAAGGGAATGTTTCTCCGTGAACATTTCGATGCAAACTCCAGAGGACAACATAGGGTTTGATTAATTTTGTTTAGAAATTACAGAGTTCACATTTAAACACAGGCATTACGGTAAGAATCTAATTTCTAAAAATTGACAAAAGGAGCTTGAAAAGTAAATAAAAGCTCACCTGATAATTAGAGTTGAAACTATTTGAGCACTCGTCGATCAAAAATGGCGCCCAATAAACATACGACCTGGTTGCCAAAGGATGAATAACGAAAAGCTTAAATAAAAGTCGAATCGCACTTTTATTTACACAATGTTCAAAACCATAAAATAATTGCTGAAAAATAAGAGCAAGTGTAGAAAATAATCTTAAAATTATTTAAGAAAAGGCAAAGTTATCGTACGCAAAGCAATACCGTAATGACGAGAACTAGAATTTGAACTGACGGTTTTAAACCGTATATGACTGGAGTCAAAAACGGTAAAAAACCGTTTTGTCAACAAAACAGCTTTAAACCGTCAAATATACGGGAAAAGTCCGTAAAAAAACCGGATAATTTTTACAGTGTAGTTCCAGCAGGTTACGCGGTACGGGTAGAGTGGTGAAATCTCGTCCAATGGCATTCCAAACATTCTCGTTCGGGGACAGGTCCGGTGAGTATGCCGGCCATGGTAAGATATAGCTGTATCGTAGACAATCTCTAGAGATGGCAGCAATATGGGGTCAAGCATTGTCTTGTTGAAAAAACGGGAATTTCAGGAGTGGGAGCGAAACTGGCTGTAAAATTTCTTGTCCGTAACGCTGTCAAAGAGCCAGTCATGAATACCAAAGGTGATATGGGATCATACGCAATTGCACCTCACATCTTGACACCAGGTCTTCTGAACGTGACGCTGCACAACAAACTGTCAATTTTGGCGCTGATCACGTTGCATCCACACAAGGATTCCGATTGTCGTCTCCACCCAGACAGAAGCAGGATTCGTCACTGAAGACCACTCGCCCCATGTGCGTTTGGCACGACACCATTCCAATGTTTCACGGCGATGCGATGCTGTTAAAAGTAGTTGTCATAACGGTCTACTTGAGTTTAATCCCACATCGTGAAGTTCGAAAGGAATTGGCTGCGCTACTGAACGTTCTTTAAGCCCCGGTATGCAGCGTCTTATAGAACTGCGTGGCGCATGCTCAAACGATTCTGAAAATTTTATCATTTTGTAAAACTCCTTTAAATTTCATTTGTACCGGTTTACTCCTTCCATGTGGTGTTTTTTTTGTCTAAGAGCAGGGATTCCCAACCGGTGGTACGCGGCAACGTTCCAGGTGGTGCGCAAGGATGATAAGAGCTACCCAAATATTCTACGAAGTGTGTTCTATTTTTTAGTATGTACAACCACGTTATAGGAAAATGGGATTATATGAAATCAATTTGGGATAAACGTTTTTATTACATTCTAATAAATAACGCTAACAGTAGCACACTATTTAAAGAGAAACTTTGTTGCTGATTATCTATTTCTAATCAATGGCTATCTCGGCGAAATTAAGTTGATTTCTCTCCCTGTCTTATGCCATTTGTTACTAGTTACTTGTGTGAGTGTTGTTTCTGAACTTTTGTATATAAAAAATAAATATAGAAACAGAGTAAGTGTTGAAGAGGACTTAAGAGTGAGGTTAAGCTCCATTGCTCCTGATATTGATATTTTAATAAAGGACAAACAACAACACGTTTCGCACTAAAAATTGATTTTTGATTATGTTAATCTTTGTTTACTTAGTTTGCATACTAACTATTTAAAATTATTTGTGTTTGAGTAAAATTTTAAACTATAATTTTCAATAATTGTACCTCCAATGATTAAAACATGATCGGAGGCAGTCGAAAGAGGGATCAGCATAGAGAATCGCCACAAAAAGAGAGTAACGCTGAGGGGGGGGACTCCGGTGTAAACGCGGCTTTACGTGATGCAATGTGTAGCGTGTCATGGTTTCGCCATCGAATGGATTGTTACTGGAGATTGAGGCTTCCCCAACCAGTTCGTGGTTTAGTCGGTCGTAAGTGGCGACTGGGTAATTGAGTCAAACTCCTCACCTAAATAAAACAGGAGAGAACGGCGTTGCACCGGTGGCTGATGATTTCATTTCCCTTCGCAAACGTGAGGGGAAATGGAAACCTTCTCGGAAGGCGGTTTGCGTTCCACCGAAATTGTCCCCGAAACAACGTTCCGAATTGCAGTGATAACGTGATCACCGCAATTCCTTCGCCCCTATCGCTCCAGCAGATTCCATTGTCGTGGGGAGAAGAGTGATTGAAAAATCAATCTGGGGACACAGAATTCAAAAATCAGCACATTGATGGGGGCGATCTTCGGATGAATGTAAAAAAGCCTCCCAAGAAGGGATCGGAATCGCCTAATGAACCTGCTCGTCTTCCTTCGGCGGATTCCACCAATTGGATCTTTAAGCGAGCCTCTCCATTATCTCAGATGACACCTGATTTGATTTCCGATGCGGTTTCACTCGGTTTTGTATCTCTACTATTATAAAGGAAGTGTTTGTTTGTTTCTTGTCCGCAAAGTCCTGACGAATCTATGGCACTTACAGTAATGGGATTTGGCACATAGGTAGGCCGAATATTTTGCAATTTTTGGGTCTCGGTGAAGTTTAAATTCAATATAGAACATTTTAAAATGAATTTAATAGTTTTTTCACCGTTCTTTCTTCTTTTGGGAAATGAAGAAGCATCAAAATTTTGACTTTTCTCCCTCAAGTCACTATTAACGTCACCCTTTGGAACCATGTTTTTTACACCTTCCGTCTTGAATGGGAGCGAAGATTCGAATGACCTTCTTTTCATTCGAGATACATTCATTTTGATTTCCTGAGAAACGGATTCGATTGAAGCAAAAGAAATTATTAAAGTTACCACTGGCGTTCTTCAGTGTCTTTTTTCTTTCTCAGCGATCGTAAAATACAGAATAAAAATTTTAACGGATTTGAAATCTGCAGAACATTTTACACCCGATAGATACCTTATGGCACCTTATGTTTGATTTTTGATTTTCTTTTAATAAATAATTTATAACTTTAAAGTATTTATATTTTTTGGTTTGCGAAGCAAATTAACACCACGGGCAATGTGACTCACACGAAAAGAACTGTCACGTGCAACACCACAAGCAACTCCTGTTATCCAAAAGGCTACAAATTCGCAAACCAAATGGGAATCCGTTATGTGAAAGGCTACGAATTCTCATTAAGTTTGTTTCGCAAACCAATAACCACACGAAAACAACTGACACTGGCAACGCTAGGATAGCCACACAGTGGCTAGTTTGTTATTAAGTCTGGGTTGTCGTTTTGTTGAGCAAAAGAGCCCTGTTGGGCCAAACGCAAACTAAAAATGGCGCGAAAGGGGTAAAAAGGGGTAGATTAGAACAGAGGGTTCGTAAAGCCAGTGCAAACCTAAGAAGATGTACATCTTCTATCGGTGTGTGATACCATTGAGTAAATAGGATTGAGCAATGGCAACCTTTTTAGCATCCAGGATCATGTGACCAAAACAAGTATAGTAACGTTCAAAACTCGATCCAACCGAAGACCGTCGTGTCCGTAGGGGGTGGTGCACGTTAAATGGGTCTCGGGGTCTGTTGTACTCCGGTCAAGGATCGTCTGGAAAAGAATCTTTGACAACATCCTTTGGAACACCCCGTCATAGGATCGGCGCCGCACACGCTTCTCCGCTCTCAAGTACCTTGTTTTCATAAATAAAAATTAATACATGGTTGTATCCAGTCACGTCTGTTTTGTTTCAAATTATACTTTTTTTTTTACATCAAGTAAGCGAAATAAAGACATTTTCTTCGATAGAATATCCATCGCAAATGGTGCTAAATGAGTACTTGCGTCATTTCAGGGTTATGTGTGCATGGTTTAGGCTGCTGCACGCACCGGGCCTAAATGTGAATTTGCACGGATTTCTGCTTCTTTAAAACGTTTCTTTTCGAAGTTTCGTCATTGACCCCTATGCACTCCAATGGAAAAGCAGCTCAGAAATAGCGTTGGTTTAAAAGCTTACTCTCCCCACAAATGCCTCGTTTACAAATGTGAAACTTATTCAATTTGGCTTCAATGGAAGTTTCTGGCCAGAAGTCAGGTAATTGAATTCCCTGCAGCAAAGCAACACTCGGAGGCGGATGTTTCATTTCGGCCCCCTTTGAGTCCCTTTCAAAAACCCCGCATGATCTGGACAGCATTGAATGGGTCTGCTTCCATGATGAACGGATGCACAAATCACCGCGGACGCGTTCCGTATCTTCCCGCTAGCGTTGACAGCCTTGTTAACGTTCGCCTGTGCTTTACACTCAACCTATTCGAATGTGGCCGCGTTCATTAGCAGATTGAATTACATCCCGAAACAAACCACGGACTTGTTGGAATGAGTTACGTTCATAGGCCGACTGAGTGATAGATGTCAACTAGGAGCCATGCCATGGAGAGGTTGTTTCATTTGGGGTCTATGGCGAAAGGGACATATATCGTCAAACAGACACAAAACAGACACTGTGGAGCAAATGGAAGCAGAAAATGGTATTTGCGAGTGTGATCATCGGTACAGCTACACTCTACGTTTATAGCGGTGGCAACAGACTTGGCACACTTCTAGTAGCATGTTACGGTAGGTTAAGGCAGCCCATCTGTCTTTACGGTTAGTGTGGTTGTCATGGCAACCTCGGCAAATACACGGAAACTTTAAATTTTCCTTTGAACTATTCTAGAAATTTCTTTCAAAATCCGTTAAAATTGTTTGATTTCATTGGTTCGTTTGAAATTTTTTCTGATTCCATTGGTTATTTTGATTTTAAAACACCCTTTGATTGCACTGGTCCTTTAAAATTGTTTTTCTTTGATTTCATTGGTTCATTTAATAGCTTTTACCCAGTTGTGGAATTTTCTTTCATCATAATTTTTTTCACGACACGTTTCTGACTTTTATTTTTTAGCTTTTTGTGGAATTTTTGTTTTTTTTACATGCTTTTTCAACATGCCCACTGTATGTACTGTAATTGATAAGTTTTTAGGGTATTCTTGCCCAACATTCGCAGTTTAGCTTTTCTACTGGTTCACAATTGTGTCTTGAAATGTGTTTAATCTTATAACTTTTTGTGAAAGTTTTTTCAAAATATACATTTGAAAACGTTCTCAAATGTGTTTTCAAGCTTTCGTTTACCGTTAATAAATATATATTTTTTAATTATTTCCTTGGCGACTATAGAAGTGCGACAAAAATATCGCCAAGGTCGTTGCCACCGCTATAAACGTAGACTGTAGCTGTACCTGATCATCCTAAAAGAGAAGTACAACACGTAACTAAAATATTGTTTCCGACACATAATAACTCTATTCAGCTCAAATAACTTTTAATATGAATTATATTATTTTAACTATGATAAAAGCCTATCATACGTCGGACGCATAACATTTATTTATTTACTAGCAAAATACCCGACCTTACTCGGTTTGAATTGGTTTACTCTAGATTGAAGAGATAATCAAAATATATAATGACTTACGTTTTTTGTAGAGAAAAAATTTATTTTAACACCTTTCGCCATCTTTATATTTTCTACAACTTACTTTAGACACAAATCCTACACATGCATATCCATTCATGTAATACATTTCACATACATCGCACAATTGCTGTATGACAAAGCTACAAAAAGACGAAAGGTGATACTAAGGTTACTACTATAAAAGACGATTTATAGGAAGATTTGGAATTCCCTTTCTTAAGTTGTTTTCAGGTGCAACTCAATTAATTAAAATTACGATTTACGGCGAGTGCTCTCGCACTCATAGTCAACAAAACAATTTTATTTTTTTTATTTGTGGCACTCTTGCCTCCGGTATGCGACATTGTGAAATTTTGCAATCTTCTCCTGTCATTACTACAACAAATTTTTTAATGTTGGAAAAAGTTCTAGTTTGGATTTTTAAACATTATTATTATTTCAATAACGACATTATTCTTTAAATAACGGCATTATTCTTTAAATAACGGAATTATTCTTTAAATAACGGCATTATTCTTTAAATAACGGCATTATTCTTTAAATAACGGCATTATTCTTTAAATAACGGCATTATTCTTTAAATAACGGCATTTTCTCGTTTGGTGTCTGTCTCTCTGTCCGTCTGTCTGTCTGTATGTAGTGCACTATACACGTCCACGCGGTTTAAGATATTTTCATGAAAATTTGCATACAGTGAGTACTTATCTTCATTTAGTGAGTGGCATTGGTTGCGAAAGTCTGTCTGTCCGTCTTTCTGTTCTATGCTCGATTTTGTGTGTGTGTGTTTGAGTACACATCACATGAATTGTATTTCAGATATTTGATTGCATTGTATTTTATTTTATACATTATCTATTAGTTTAGTGAATGCAATATTAAACATTTCTTTATTGTTATATTTAGTTGCATTTCATGCTAAAACACCTGAGTAAGTATACTTAAATTAACCATAATTTGGTAGTTTTGGAAAAATTGGAATGTCTATTGAATATTACGATTACTTCGATTGCTTTACCAGTACTGCTGAAAAAGTAATTATTCTTCAAAAAATTATTTTTTTTTATGGAATTTCATCTCTGATACTTCATTTATTTCAAGTCTTATTTTTATTCTTTGCGCAATGAAAACGATTTCCGAATATTTGGGACAGACGATATTTTTCAATGAAACGAGAATGAACAAGATCGCGCGAGCAGTGATATTTTTTCTGGTTCTTTCGCTGTGAATTAATTTTACATTTCTAAATTTTGTACATTTTTAGTTGTAAGTTGTGGCAACTGTGCGAGATCAAGAGATAAAATTGAATCACAAATTAATATCTTTAGAACAATTTTTTGCGACATCTTTTATTTTGTTTTACTTTGCTGTTTCCTGTTTTAAATATTTATTATTTTAATAAATGTGTTTTCCTTCTCATCACACGCAACAACACCACAAAGTATTAGACTTAAAAATGTTAGGTAAGTCAGTATAAATTTTCAGTAAATTTTAAGTGTAGTTATGCCATTATTGAAAGAATAATGCCGTTATTTAAAGAATAATGCCGTTATTTAAAGAATAATAATGTTTATTAATCCAAACTGGAACTTTTTCCAACATTAAAAAATTCGTTGTAATAATGACAGGAGAAGATTACAAAATTTCACAATGTCGCATACCGGAGGCAAGAGTGCCACAAGTAAAAAAATATTGTTTTGTTGAGTATGAGTGCGAGAGCACTCGCCGTAAATCGTAATTTTAATTAATTGAGTTGAACATGAAAAGAACTCAAGAAAGGGAATTCCAAATCTTCCTATAAATCGTCTTTTATAGTAGTAACCTTAGTATCACCTTTCGTCATTTTGTAGCTTTGTCATACAGCAAATTGTGCGATGTATGTGAAATGTATTACATGAATGGATATGCATGTGTAGGATTTGTGTCCAAAGTAAGTTGTAGAAAATATAAAGATGGCGAAAGATGTTAAAATAAATTTTTAGTCTACATTATATATTTTGATTATCTCTTCAATCTAGAGTAAACCAATTCAAACCGAGTAAGGTCGGGTATTTTGCTAGTAATAAAAATAAGACTCGAAATAAATGACGTATCAGAAATGAAATTCCATAAAAAAAATAATAATTTTTTGAAGAATAATTACTTTTTTAGCAGTACTGGTAAAGCAATCGAATTAATCGTAATATTTAATAGACATTCCAATTTTTCCAAAACAACCTCAGGTGTTTTAGCATGAAACTCGTCTAAATATAACAATAAAGAAATGTTTAATATTGCATTCACTAAATCAATAGATAATGTATAAAATTAAATACAATGTAATCAAATATCTGGAATACAATTCATGTGATGCCTACACAAACACAAAATCGAGCATAGAGCAGAAAGACGGACAGACAGACTTTCGCAACCAATTCCACTCACTGAATCAAGATAAGTACTCTCTGTATGCAAATTTCCATGAAAATATCTTAAACCGCGTGGACGTGTATAGGGCACAACATACAGACAGACAGACGGACAGACAGACGGACGGACGGACAGACAGACGGACGGACGGACAGACGGACACTAAACGAGAAAAAGGCGGATTCGGCATCAGAAGGGTCCAAAACGGATAGAAAACTTGAAATGCGTCGAAAATATTGAATGTACAAACAAACACTCCATTCTTATTTATATAGATATGGGTCAAATTTCATTTATATATTCTTTTAAAACCTCACGGTGCGTGATCACTGGCTATGTACAGATTGAAACCTTTTTTCCACCACTATCTATCAATTTGCATAGCTTTCGCATAGTGTTTCTTTTGAGCAATATACTGGAAAAACAATACAATTGGAAAATTTAATTTTTTATCAACACTGATAAAACAATGATCTGCGTACGGCAATCGTTTAAAACACAATGTTAGTTCCATATCGATTTCGAATATAATGATTGTGATACTTCGTATCTCGTTTCGCTCGTAAATCACACACAACTCATCAAAACAATTTGAAAATCCACCCACGCGTGACGTCATATAACCAATCAAAACTTTTAATAGCCACGGATACGCAGTAGAATCTTGCATTTTGTATAATAATAGAATTTAATGCTTTAGTAATACCATGAGAAAAATCGAAGACCCGTTGGAGGCGGATTATCAACCGGGGGTCGGTGAACGTTCAATCTGTTGGGCCTCAAATATTCTGACTGCGTGGCGTGGAAGTTCGGACTGGGGTGCCAACTCAGGTGATCGTAATTTTAGTTAACGTCATACTAGAGCAACACAACGGGCTATTGACGACGGTCCGGGATCAGTCCCTTAAAGGAAATATCCGAGGACAACACCTCGTCATTTTGAACCACGGTCAGATGACGAAGCTTTGATGCTGGCCGAGTCTCTTTCCCATACAGCCGTTGGGGTTTTTTGGCGCTAAGGCCGACAAACACAAGTAAGAAATGGCGCGAAAAGCAAAAGAGAGATCGGGGAACGGAATAATGGAAGGAAAAGATCGCTTGAGTATACCTGCGTTTACTTGATTCCATGGGTGGTTCGTTGTCTTCGGGCTTTATGGCGCAAGGGTTACACTTGGCCAAGCACAAGCTAAAAAATATCGAACCAGCATGGAAGAAAAAGCAGAAAGGTAGGCGAGGGTAAAGGCCCGTTTACGATTCTTCTTATGTCCGTATGCGTAGGCTCCGCCTTAACGCATACGAAGCTACAGATAAGGTCTGCGTAATCCCGCCCATCTGTCAATCAAAGAAGAATCATAAACGGGCTGAAAGGGAAGAAAGATCACTCGGGCTTCCAGAGGTTAGGGTGTCCGGAAGCACCCAATTACAACATGCCTATGAATGGTAGGTGGATATTTAACGTTGCATCGGAACACCATAACGGGCTATTGGAGACGGTCGTGGATCGACACTTAAGGAAAAGATCCGAGGACAATATCAAGTAATTTGAAACCTCGGATAGGCGACGAGGCCACATCTGAGCTGGTACCCCCACTCTCCAAACTTCCACACCACGCCAACGTGAGGACATTTGAGGCAACGACGGATTTAAAGTGCACCAGCGCCCTTTGGACACGCGGAACTCTTCCAACCGGGCAACAAGGCCTCTGGCAGATGACGAGGTAACACCTGAGCTGACAACCCCCTCCCACTCTCAGCAGATTGTTGGGAGTTTTAGAGCGCGATGACCACTTTGAACGCAAGACAGACACTATCACGTAATACACATACACACACGATGGAAGTTTTACTGACACGGAATAGAGAATCATCCCCAGGAGGGAATCGAACCTGCACCGCCTACAACACGCTCACTGAAGCCCGACAGCCCCAAACAACCACCGGGAGGGTTGTGGGCTTCAGGGGGTGGAAGAGGAGTCAATCTCCTTCACAGCGAGTCCCGGCTGAAATAACGAGCGATAAACGGAGCCGAGGCGGAACAATTAAAGAGGATTTCGCGGCTGACATTTGTCCTCGGAGCTTATCAGAAGCGCTGGGGTCGATGAGAGGACATAAATATTCCGGCATTGATGCAGTCGGGCAGAAGGTAAGTAGTTCAATCGTGTTGGAGCAGAAACTACGACTGGCTATTGGTTCGATTCCGAAGGGAAAGTTCCTAGGACTGATAGGCCGTACTTGGCCAATCACTAGACAGAGGACACAATGGGGGAAGAAGAAAAAACAGAAAGGTCAAAATGAAAGGGAGGAATGATCACTAGGGGATGGTAGTGCACAACTAAAGATTGACCCCATATCTGACTACGTAAGATGAAAAATTTGGCATTCGAATATTTAGAATACATTTTTTGGTATTTGAAATTCAGTAGTGTTCCCGGTATACGAAGTCCAGGATGAATGCTTCTGTAATCGAATGTATTGAGTAAGTATCCAGTACTTCTGTGTTCGAATGATCGTGAAAAAATCGAATACAAAAGTACTCGATACTTTCTGGATTGGTTCGAATACACCTGTGTTCATATGGGGAATTTATTACATTTTGGATGAAGTATTCGATTTATAGAAACAGAATGGAACCTAAAAGTACTCGATTCTTTCTCTATTAATTTCGATTCCTCTATGCCCTCTGAGCTTATCAGAAGCGCTGGGGTCGGTGAGAGAGGATATAAATATTCCATTTCCTCTGTGTTTCGAGAATTGAAAAGTACTCGATACTTTTCGATTATTTGGAATACAATTGCGTTCATAGGAAGTAGTTTTTATCACATTTCTGACGGAGTATTCAATAGATAGAGAATCTAATAGTTTTGTTTTCGATTATTAGCGTCAACGTGTTTCTCCCCCCAGAAGGAAAGCGCCTTGCTTCTTGTGGTTTCACTTATCCGGACTTAAAGGGAGCCTCACGTGGACGTATCTCATCCGTCCAGAACGAAAGCACTCGAAAACACAGAGAGCTCAAATAATCTCTCCTCCGTTTCTTCATCAGTCTCCTCTTTCCTGACACGAAAATAGTTTTTCTTTTCATTTCAGTAAAGCGGGAAATAATTCCGTTGGGGATGTTCTCGGAAACAATTCTTTCCGCCTGTTCTGGGATGAATAGCGAACGGCTTTTTGGGTTTCGAGTGTATTTGTATCGGTCATTTTAATTGACGCCGCACTGGAGCAACTCAACGGGCTATTGACGACGGTCCGGGATTAATCCTTTAAATGAAAGATCCAACACACACGTCATTTTGAGCCACAGTCAAATGACGAGGCGACACCTGAGCTGGCACACCACTCTCCAAACTTCCACGCCAACCCAACGTACGGAGATTCGAGGGCCGACGGATTTACCGTGCACCAGCCCCCTTTGTACACGACGGTCTTTGCTGGATTCGAACTTGTAAACCCCCCGGCTGCTAATCCGAGGCTCTTCCATCCGGGCTACCGTGGCCTTGGAATACTAAAAGAGGAATTAGTTAAAGGTAGATAGTTAAAATGACTTCGCACTGGAAAAGCACAAAGGGCTATTGGCGAGTCATTCCGTAGGGAGATGCGAGGACAACACCTCGACATTTTGAACCCCGTCAGATGGCGAGAACATCTGAACCACCCTACTCTCCACACCAAGCTACGACAGGTTTAAACGTGCACCTGCTCCCACGACGATCGACTATTTCGGCTGGAACGAGTGTCGAACTCGCAACCCGCCGATCGCAAGCTCTTCCAACCGGACGGCCCCCAAAGGAACCCCCCCGCATATTTATGAGCGGCCACTATTCACGTGAAATAAAAATGTCTTCCTCCTCTCCCCCGGGCAGAGGAACGAATCCGCCCCACACAATCCGACTCCGTGAGAGCAGTCGGACGAATTCGACCCCAAATCAAAAATATGTCTCTCCTCCCTGTCCCAGTGGACTCGCAGTTACACATCCCGAATATTTGATTTGTGCCCATTTGCAAGTCAAACAGAGTGAACCTCGACACACGAAAACGTGAGGTTAAGACACTGGGGGATTGACAAAGAGAGAAGGAAAATTCCGGGTCTCAACTGAGTTTCAATTGAAGAAGAAAGTATTTCGGGCGCGTAAAAAGTCTCCTTAAATCAGGCGGTGTTTCGCCTCGCGACGTTGAGAATAAAGTGTCGGACCAAGAAGGGTCGAAAGAACATGCAAACTACTGTAAGGTTAGGCAGAAACACACACACATAAGATGACAAAACAAAAGATTTAAGAGTAACTATTCTTTTGTGGCTCAAAAATAAGCATTTTTGGAGTGGAATGTGTCTTTAAAACATATTAAAATGCAACAATGTATTTTTGTGTGCGTTTCTGAGTCCGTAGTCACAGCGTGCTTTGACGCGTTTTTGCTCTCTAAGGCTCCGTTCACACGAGGCGCGTCAAACGAGCGTTTGGCGAGGCTATCAGGGTCCCGCTCTTCAAAGTGACAAAGATAGATGGATAGATTAATGGCGGGACCTTGCTCGCCAACCCCCGGGGAGTGCTTCGCAAACCAACACTTCTTCCGCAGAATGAATTTCCTGGGACAGCAAAACCTCCGCCCCTGCTCACCTACGCACGCAATCCCATTAAGTTTGCTTCGCAAACGAACATTCTTTTTGCAGATAAATTTGGTTTGCTAATTTTCGGATTGGATTGGATGTGATTTTATGGCATTGAGTCCTCTTGGGACATATTATGCCAAACTCAAGATAAAAAATCCAACTCTATTTTTCGGTCAGATGTCGGATATATTTCTCTGCGCCCTCTGAACACCCCTTTCTAATATTTTTATGACGGGGGTTGGTTGAGGGGATATGGCACAATAGAACATACTCCAAATTTGGTAAGTTGATTGTCTATGGGTTACATAGCGCAACAAGCATGCTGTGACATTGTGAACAACTTCGTTGTCTTTGACCTTTGGGAAGGGTCACTTGGAGGGCAGGTGCTCACTCCACTGTGTCACCGGAATGCCGAATGTATTCTGATTGGTTATATTTTGTCGACAGCTACGGTTTTTGAGGTGGTCTTCATCCAGATGATCTGTTTGGTTATTTTTAGACTGCGGCAAAGCAGGTTGGAGACGATGGATAGAGAGAATCAGAAGCAGCGGGTCAGGCTGGTTTCCCGCGCTGGTTCTTAGAATAATAAGAACTTAAATAGCTGTTGGTTGTCCTTGTGTACGAAGTACTGTTTTCGTTTAGGATAGACGACACTACAATACTTGACCCAGCTGGACCAAACAACGTCAACTCTATGGACATGCACATAGGGTTGGTTTGGGGTTTTATTCGCCCGTGCTGCACGCCATCACAAGACATACAATTGCAAGTAATTTATGCACATCATGATAACTGACACAGGAAAAATAGATATACCCAGGGAGGAATCGAACGGAATGGACAGCCTACACCTCACAGGCTGGGTCAATCCACTGAGCCTGTGAATAGGGGCTGAAATTGGAAAAATATGCCGACGATATGGGTAATGAAACGCACGTAATTTCCTCCGAAAATACATCAGCGGTGACAGAACCTGGAATCACCCTTCAATCACTTCCGTAAGTACTTATAAAAAAAGTGTCGGATGCAAAATCGAACACACACCGACGAAGAAAACCAATCTAAAGCAATAATCCCTCGGAGGATTAAAATGGGGGTGTTCTGGAAGCTCACGTGGGCAGAAAAGACATTTACTCCCCCACCGAGTTGAGCCGACAGAAGGGGAAATGAAGCGATACATAAATGTCTCCTTTTCTGGAGGGGGATTAATATCCAACCTGTCCGTCAGGGAGGAGCTTAGGGAATGACTTAAGCCTTCTCTCGGGATAAACGCCCTTTTTATTCACTTTCTCTCGTTCTTTGGAGACAGAACACGAAACAACCCACCTGCTGCAGCGCCTTGGCTTGAAATTGAAATAGTAGAATGACCATTACAGCAGTTGTAACAAGAATCACGCCAAGAAAGAATGTAGACTACGGCCCCTGCAGCAGTTGTTACCTTGAAAGTTACAAGAATCGCGGCAAGAAAGAATTTAGACACTGAAGAGTAAAATAGACCCAGAGAGGAATGCAACCAACGCTACTTACGACTCGCAGGTTGCTGGCGCAGTGAGTCATGATTGCTTGCATTCATTGATTTGAAACAAATTAATTTATTTTCTGCAGGTTTCGTCTGATTTCTTCCGAACTGACGGAGTAATAAGCAAACATTTGCAACACACTGAATAACATAACTTAAATGTTCTTTCACTTCTGTCCCTTATACAATAGGGTTTGTTGTCATGAGGTTCTACTATCTCGTGTGTTTGGCACAGAGCAGCCGGCTGTTAAAACCGAAATCGAAACCGACCCGAACTTGGACACTATTTTGATGACATCTCGTTATGTGCAAAATGGACGAGGATTTGATGGACACGATATCGAATAGAAACCATTTGGAGGATTGATACAGCTTCAGTCTACGTTTATCGCGGTGGCAACGGCCCTTTTTTTTAGCGCACTTTTAGTAAGCAACCCATCTGTGTATTACGGTTATTTCGTTTTTTAAAGCAACATCGGCAAGCGAAAAGTTGAAATTCTAATTTTGAATAGCCTAGAAAGTCCTTTTAAAATACGTTAAACTGGAATTTTCCTTCATTTTAATTTATGTCACGGTACAGTGCTGACGTCTCAGGTTGTATTTTATACATTTTATTTACGTATATTTATATTATTTACGCACGCACTATATTTTTAAAAAAGTTTACAAATTTGTTTCTGAAGTTTGTTACTATCCGTTGTAAAAAGAAAAAGATTTTTGAAAAAATTCTGTCCAAAAAAATTAAAAGCGTGCCAAAGTCGTTGCCCCCATGATAAACCTAGACTGAAGCTGCACCAGAGGATTAATGAAATGATCCGAGTTAGTATCGAAAAGATGCACCCACGGGTTGATTCAACCCCACCTTCTGTTCAGCTGCACCTTTTCAATTCGTGAAATGCGCGGTCTTTTCCGATAGTTAAACAGTCCGCCTTGAAGAAGTTCCAACTGTTTGCAAATTCTCTCCGTGTATCCGAAATCATTCATTCGCTCCGAAGATTTTAAGACACTCGATGAACTTTATCACGACTTGGAACGTCGGTGACACAGGCAAGATATTTCATTAGGCAGCGCATTCGTTGTTTTGTCCCGAAATAATCGAATTCATTGCGTTTTCGCAGATGTGGAGGCGAAATTATAGATTTTGTTTCTTTCGTAAACTCTATATGAAGTATTGGAAATCGTATCATTCCAGGTTACAAAGTTGGGAAGGAAAAAATGCAATTTTTTGTTAACAGGTATGATATATGATTTGGGTATGCACATTGGTGGATCTTGGGTGTTTTAACACGATGTGAAATAACTTGTAGTGCTTTCGCAGACGCTTCGTGATAGAAGAAGCCGTAGTTGGAAAAGTTGCCTCAAATACAAGACAACCAGGAAAAAATTGAAGGGGGAAAAAGGAGAGTAGGTAGGTACTTTAATTAACGGTGTATCGGAGCAACACATCGGGCTTTTGGCGACTCTCCGGCATTACAGCCAAAGAGATCGATCCAAAGATAACATCTCGTAATTTTAAGTCACGTCATGACGAGGTCAACACCCAACGCACCAAACTTCAACTCCAGCGTGATGTCATTTGAGGCCACGAAAGATTTAACGCGTACCAGCCCCCACCGACACGACGGTGTTTAGGTGGATCCTTTCAAACTTCCAACACTACGGTTGCTAATCCACTATCTACCAACTTTGTTATAGCAGACATATTTTGAATGGGAGACACCTGAATACATTTTATCAAGTATATCCCGAGGAAAGACCTGAAACAAATGCAGACTTTGCGTCTGGATCACTTCTGGTGGTAGACAGATTCGACTCACCTCAACTATACCATGGGATAGCAACCTTTTAGACCTGAGCTAACACTCTCCAAACTTTCACACAATGGCAAAGGGAAGACATTTGAAATCACGACGGATTAACATGCATCACATACACGACGGCTACCACGTCTTTGGTCGGAACCAGTTTGAACTCGCAATCTTCCAAGAACCAATCTGCTACTGTACCATCCAGGCTGACCCCGGGGAGATTTCGCTCGCGGTGATTTATCGATGCAGAAAATAAGGAATCGACAACAAAACATCGATGTTCAAAATTAAAACATCAATGTTGATAATACATCGCCCAAAAACTATCAATGTTTTTAAATATTAGTGTATTTAAATTTTTTCCCACATTTCTTAAAATTGGCTTAGTCATCTCAAACATTAATGTTTGCCAGGGGGGATATTTAATTTGTCATTTTCTGTGTTTATTAATTTAGAACTAACATTTTTTTAACTGTCAAAACACAGTCAAAATTTTTAATAAGAACAATTAACAAACCTTTTATTTTCAAATAGAATATGAAAGAAAGTAATATTTAAAAAAATTTGACATAGGTACTACTAACTATAAGTACTAACTATAGGTACTACTAACTATAAGTACTATAAGCACTGGTGAAATAAGTTAAGAGAATTTGCATATTTTATAGAATTTTATGAAAAGAACTGAACTGAATGTAAAACCACTGCTTCTAGACAAAAATGCAAATCTCGTACGCCAAATACGTAAGCGTATACGTGTGTGTAGACGGAGCCAGTAGAGAAACAGGCTTTATAAGCGTGCGTAAGTGAAGACGCATTTCGTTCGCTAGCACACCTCGGCGAATTTCTTGGTGCTATTTTGCAGCAATCTGTTAATTTCAAATTGTAACAGTAAAAATGAGTAACCACTAACGTTTAGATGATGTAATGAGGTGGCGAATTGTGGGGAGGCTAGAAGCAGGCCGATCTTAAGTCCAAATTTGTAGAGAGTTCAATTTAACGCCCAGCGTCGTGTTTAACTTATGGAAATAGTTCCAAGATACCGATTCCTTCGAGAGAAAGCCAGGGCAAGGTCGTCCAAGAGCCACGACGGCCAGAGAAGATAGCCATTTGTCGATTCTAGCGAGGCGTAACAGGAGTGCTACAGCTTCTCAGCTCTCTCGTGACTTGTATGCAGCCACAGGAACCCGTGTATCAAGGGTGACTGTTTCCAAAAGACTTCATGAACATGAGAATCCGTTTATCATGGTGCAGAGAGCATAGAGATTGGAGTATGGATCAATGGGCGACCGTTCTCTTCACTGATGAGTCCCGGTTCAGCCTAAACACCGATTCTCGCCGTACGTTCATATCGAGAGAACCAGGGACCCGCTACCTACCCTCCAATGTCCGCGAAATCGACCATTATTGCGGAAGAGGTTTAATGGTCTGGGTAGGCATCGTGTTGGATGGCCGCACACCTCTCCATGTCTTTGAAAGAGGCAGTGTGACTGATGTGAGGTATAGGGATGAGGTCTTGGAGCCCTATGTTCGCCTTTTCAGGGGTGCAGTTGGCCCCGAGTTCATTTTAATGGACGATATCGCGAGGCCACATAGAGCTCTTCTGGTCGACGAATTTCTAGAGAGAGAGGATATTCGCCGGATGGATTGGCCAGTCAGATCTCCAGACCTTAACCCTATAGAGCATGTCTTGGACGCTTGTTGGGAGGGAAATTGCAACTCGCAACCCCCCTCCGAGAACCATTCAGGGAATGAAAACAGCGGTTCTGAACGCATGGGACCAATTGCCACAGGAAATGATAAACTGACTTATTTCAAGTTTGAAATCCCGTTGCGAGTCCTGTATATCTGTAAGAGGGGACCATACCCCATATTAACCCTTTTTGTTTGTTTATTCTGCAACCGCTGTTTCATACCTTCCGACTCCAACGAGTGTTACGCACGATCATGCGTGTGTATTACAATTATTGAATGGTTATTTGTTTTGTATTGTATCAATGTATGTACACATATCAAATTTCATTAAAATCGGTACAGTAGTTCTAGAGATAAGCGACCAAGTCTGGAAATTCTCTTAATTTCTTACACCAGTATATTATTAGGTAGGTGCATAATAATGATTATTGTTGTTAGTTATTAATTATTTATCAACTTATGGGGGGAAACAAATTTATTTTTCTGTAAATAAAAAATATTGAGGCCTATAATTATTATATGCTCCAATTTTTGTTATTTACAGTTTGTCAAAAAAGAAGTTGTTAACTTTCTCCCCCTTAAGCCAACTTCTTTTTTCTTTAACTAACCCACCAGTTAGGGAAAAAACTATTTCTGATGGGACGGACGTTGCGATATCACCGACAAATACTTAGTTGTACGGTTATTTTTCTTTATTATTAAGGTACTTTTTTCACTCAAAACTAAAACATCGATAACGTAAAAACATCGACACTGTTAAAACATCAATCTTAAACATAAGCCCCAATAAATCGATTGTAAATACGTCGATGTTTGTTTTGAAAACATCGGCATCGACTACTGAGAATTCAGATCATTTGCTATCTCCTCCAGCATCTTTTCACTTCGCTTCGTGTCCCGCGCATGCAAACGTTTTCCCACAAATTAAGACGAAGGGGATCCAGACAAAAACATCTCAACCCCAAATAAAAGTTTTATTCGCGCACCGAACAGAAGCGAAGCGCGTACAGGGACGCGTAAGGAACACCCTTTTCTCTAGAAAGCGTCCAAATTAACGATCTCCATTCGAGATTTGCGCTGACGTGCCCTAAGTCCACCCAGAAGCACTCGAGGTCGTAAAAGAAAACAATACAACACGAAAACGTCTGCCGAGACTTTTTTTATCGCGTCGCCCCAACACATTCGAAAGCTCAATTCGAATCGGAAAAGAAAAAAGGCGAGAATCTTTTCCGTCAACAAGAAACGCCACTGATTTAGAGAAATTCCTTTTCTCCCGGTGAATTCCAAATTCGATATTTTCCAAACTTTGTGTCGTATCTGTTTATTCGGGGACGCACTCTGAATCAACATAAAATCGTGTTGCTCGGTGGGAAGGGGAATTTCATTTCCATTTTTGTCCTTTCCTGGTGAATAATTCCCTCCTGGATGCAACAGATTCGGAGGTTCCTTCCCGGGATCCTGCTTGATCCCCGGCTTGGAGGGTGGAGCCGCGAAAAGTGTATAGGCCGACAACCGAAAATAACTCCCTATCACCCCTACTGGGAAAATACTTGCGTATATTTCCCAGTAGGGGTGATAAGGGTGCAAAAGAACATATTCCAAGTTGGCTTGGTGAGTTTGTTATCTCTACTATTATAAAAAGGAAGTGTCTCTGTATCTCTTGTATGGTATGTCTGCAGTGTCCAGACAAATTTATGGAAATCGGAGAGCAAATTGCGTCGCGGAGAAATGTCAATAATTATTGTTCCCAAAAACAAATTTTCCAAAATTGTTGCAGTCCTCTGATCTTTACCGACTCCTGGTGAACAAAATGGGTGTTTCAAACACGCCAAATCGCCATCCCGACACCAGATCTTGACGATAAAATGAGTTCTTTGTGATAGTAGTAGTTTTGGAGAGTTCATCTCTTTTGTCGCCATTGTAGAAATGCGGAATCACATGTAAGATGTTCTATCGCAAAACGAGGCGATCGGTAACGAATCGGTTAAACAAATCTGTCACGTGACTACAAGTCGCCATATTGGTCACACTTTCCTCTCAGCAGTTTACTTTTATTACATGTCTGGCCATTGGCGACGGCTTAGTAGTTTTTTTTACCACGATCAGAAGTTTCACCTCACTCCCCAAACTTCCACACCATGCCAACGTGAGATTGGCAGATTGAAAGTGCACCAGCTCACCTCTTACACGACGGTTTTTGTTAGGATCTTATTTCAATCTCGGTTGCTAATCCGCTACTCTTCCGACCATGCTACTGGAACTCAATGAAACAGGTGTCCACAGTTTGTTGAGCGAACTTTTAGTGAGCTCACCGCAGCTGTGAATCACTCCACCGAGTGCCATTTTAGCGAGTTCAAACGAACTGCGAATCTCTCTCACACAAGCGCGAACCCTTGGAGAAGCTCGGAATCTTACTCGATAGAGTAAGTACTGGGTAAGGGCTCATCCGAGCAGGATAGTCAACTTGGAGTCCCGAGACCAAGGACAATTCACCGTGTTCGGCAAATCAGTCACCTGGATCAGTCACAGCCTGTACATATTCGCGAATTAACTTTCCACAGTAAATATCTTAGCCCAGAACACTGTGAACGATCTTTTCTAGTAGACGACACTACCATTTCCAACTAGTGATGCGACATCGACAGTTATATACTTGGTAATATTTTAAATTTTTACGACGGTACTTTTTGCATTTAAAAAATAAAACATCGACACGTATAAACATCGATGTTACAAAAATACATCGACTCCAATACATCGATGTTAAAAACATCCCTATTTCCCACAAGTCACACTACCTTCTTAGCACGGATAAAAAACGGAAGTCTGAGTTCACTTTCATCGGTTGGTTTTCTTCGCCTCGATATGTGCCCGCATCGTGCAATTTGTTTTATTAAGGAGCTCGTTAATGAAAAACTATAAAAGTGTATCGGAAAACCGTTAAACATGCATTGCTTATCAACCCCCGATATATCGTGCAGTTTCGAAATAGTGACTTCAAGCGAAAGAGCAATGTGCCGGTTATCGGAAACCAATTCACGAACTACCCTGAGGTATTTCAGATCCAAGACATCCACCAACACTGCGCGGGACATTAAAAGAAGCTCAGGTACATAGCCTCGAAACACACGGAGAGCAATCGAGCTGTCAAGAGGAGCACAAGTTTATTGATACGATCCCAAAGGATAAAATGCTTTCTTAACCTTCCTGATGGGTTTGTCTTCGCCCTGAAACCCTTCCGGTGCACACATCCGGTATTTCAACGTGCGGCACTGAAACCCTACTATGCGCACATAACCGTGAAATGACGCAAGTACTCATTTCGCGCCATTTGCGATACACATTCTATCGAAGAAAACGTGTTTACTTCGCTCACTTAGTGTAAAAAAAGTATATTTTGAGACAAAATAGACGTTACTGGATACAACCATTTATTTATTATTTATATTCCATTTATTTATGAAAACATGGTACTTGAGACCAGAGAAGCGTGTGCGGCAAGCTGCGTCGCCGTGGGGAACTGCGGTACAAATTACACGCAAGTTGGACGTGCGGTGCCGGAGGCATGTGTGCACTACTCCATAGGATCTAATGTATCTCAGACCGCACTTGCGTTGCAGCAGCGGCGCCGCACGTTGAAAAACCGGATGTGTGCACTGGGCCTTATTCGTTCTGTGTATGGGACACTTTGCGTTTCCTACTTGTATCTTCTTCTCTTTGGAGTCATAGGATAGTTTTACGCCCAAAAGAAACAGATGTTTTGGAGGGCAGGGTTTATGTAGTATAGTTTTCTGCCGCTTGGGGGCCGTGTGGATGGATCTCAACTATCAGTTTGCCAGTCAACTCATACTTCGAAATGAACACAAAAAAATCCTTATTTACTATGAACTGGAATTTTACTATTGCATCAAAACTGTATAGAACACTTTAAGATGAGAATAATCGAGAATTTTCTTCATAAAAGTAAAACGGTAGGGGAGAATGTTGTACCTAAGGCAGGCCTCGAAATATATTTTTTAATACAGGTGCGCAAGGTGCACCTAAGTTTTTAAATTAGGTGCACAGGTGCGCCTAGCGGGAAAAAATTAGGTGCACAATTTTATTTTCACGTGCACAGTGCACCTGTGCACCCGGGTATTTCGAGCCCTGACCTAAGGTACAGTCATACCTAGGGACAGTCGCTGTAAATAATAGAAGGGAATTTTGTTTGAACAGGTGGGTAACACTGGGCTAGGATAACGTCTGTCACTCGTGTAGTTTGAAGGGGTGACTTGAACACATAAGTTGTATTTTCTTTTTGCCAATCTATAGTAAGATTTTGAAGTAGTTTCTCTCGATTTTTGTATTTACTGCAGTGTACTTTACAGACACACACTGTTTAGAAATCAGTTCTACTGCTTTTCAAGATTTAATTCATATTTATTTTGGATCGTTCACACTTCAACCCTGCCGGCGATTGAATTCAAAATGGATTGCAATTGTACCAAGGGACGCTTTTGCCTGTCGTACCAAGGACAAAATACGCTGTCTCTACGTACAACAGCGGATTGTCAATGAACTGTTTCCAAGCTACTTTGTACGGGTTAATGTCAAACAAAAATTTATTGATAAAATGATTTTAAAAAATTTCAGTTTCCTTTGTCAGTTTTGGGTTAGGATAAGTTTTTTCCCATTTATTGATGCAATCAAAAGTGACATGCTAAGAAAAATACCAGTTCTTTCGTTGCGACTTATTGTTAATGAAGAAGTCTGACATGATAGTGTGACCATGAAAAAAAATTTCACTGATCTATGATTTTGTAATAAATTTAAGTCTGAAGCTTTTAAGTAAGATCATTTGGATACTGTTTTTGCATAAGTATTTGATATTTTGATATACTTGTAAATAATCATAATTTTCAGAGTAAAATTCTATTTGATTGTTCAATATAAAAATTTGAGTTGAAAAATTGTGTAATAGTTTTTTTGCACCCCCCCCCCGGGCCGGTCCTTAGGTACAACACCCCCTGTCCCTAGGTATGGGGGGTGTCGCACCACGAGGCTGATGAAGAGTGTAACCATTTTCCATTTTGATAAAAACGAAAAAGCCACCACTCAATTAAGAAACAGGTAGCAAAATACCTTAAGCTCAACACGAGTAACAACAAACCCCTCTAATTTTGATAGAAAAAATTAGAAAATTCATAATAAAATTTTGTACCTCTGTGATATCCTATCGTATGATTTTTTCGTTTAGAGAACATCTGTATAATTTGAATTCGAGTTGATAATGTTTGGATGGCGCAAAGGCCACGGTGGAATTTGGTAATTTTTTTTGTTAACGTCGTACTAGAGCAACACAACGGGCTATTGACGACGGTCCGGGATCAGTCCCTTGAGGGAAAGATCCGAGGACAACACCTCGTAATTTTAAACCACGGTCAGATGACGAAGCAACACCTGAGCTGGCACCCCACTCTCCAAACTTCCACGCCAACCCAACGTGAAGACTTTCGGCCACGACAGATTTAAGGTGCACCAGCCGCCTCTACACCATACGTTTACAAACATCCATGCCCGGACCTGGATGCGAACCAGGAACCTTCCGATCTAAAGGCTAACACCTTAACCACTATACCGGTTGGTCGGCTAAGGCCACGGTGGAGAAATCGAACCTACATCACCTACCACTCGCATGTTGGTAGGTGTTTTAATTAACGTCACACTAGAACAGCGCACGTGGTATTGGCGACGTTCCGGGGTCAACCCCAGAAGAGAGATAAGAGGACACAACAACACGTCATTTTGAACCACTGTTAAATGACGAGTTCACACCTGAGCAGGCACTCCACTCTCCAAACTTTCACACCACGCCAATACGAGCCTTTTATCATAGGCCACGACAGATTTAACGTGCACCAGCTTCCTTCCTTGTAGACGACTTCCTTTGCTTGGATTGGAACGGTCAACCCCCTATTGTCAATCCGTTGCTTTTCCAACCAGAAATGCAAAGGACATTTTCCAGAGAACCAACAGAATGAAGTGATCCCCTCTTCCAAGTAGACAGCTCATTGGAGATGTACAAAAATATCCCCAAGACGTGAGAAAATTGCTCCTGCTGTTCTATAAAACATTCCATGACTGCTCTTTCGACGATTCACGCTTCCCATTTATAAGAAAATAGAGATCGAACGAACAAGAGGAACGAGGTCTCGTTCCAAAATGCCACCTGTCAGCGCCACTTCGAACGTAATTTATGATTTCGACAGTTAAAGTTTCAGTCGGATGTCTTCTGATTTGAATTTCTATTCGGGGTGTGCGGGTCGTTTCGCCAAACGATAAAGGGGTGTTTTCCGATAGTGTGTCATCACCTCGTTCTCAGTCGGGAAGTTAATGCGGGTCTAAGTGAGACAGATGTCCCCCCGAGTTCTTTAAGTGGTGGTTCTTGCACGCGCAGCGAGGAATTTAATAGAGGGCGCTCTCGTCTCCGCCATTTTTCACGAAAACAAACTGTCTATTGCCTCGCTTCGTGAGACCTTCCTTTCGATCGGTGGCATCAGCCTTTTCACACAAACACTGGAAATATTTCTAAATGCTTAGCACTTAACCTTTACGCTGCTGCAGGGATTCAATTGTTACCACTGGAATTTCATTTGCACCATCGGCATGGAATAGATCTGTGTACGGTGGATGTTATCCACCTTTTTACGCGAGCTGTCAGCGACTGATTTTCTTGATCCTTTTGTTCGGTACCCTACCCTGTCGACCGGTCTAGTGGTTAAGGTGTTAGCGATCGGAATGTGACTGGTTCGAATCCGTGTCATTGTTAATTAATGTTTGGAAGTGTATGGTGTAGAGGCGGCTGGTGCATCTTCAATCTGTCGTGGCCGAAAGTCCTCAAGCTGGGATGGTGTGGAAGTTTGGAGATTGGGGTGCCAGCTCAGGTGCTGCCATCTGACCGTGGTTCAAAATGACGTAGTGTTGTCCTCTTTCCCTTGGGGGATTTATTGCGGACCGTCGTCAATAGCCCGTTGTGTTGCTCTAGTACGACGTTAATTAAATGTTACCCTTCCCTGTCGACCGTCAGGTGTGAACGTTTTTTGGGGTAGTTGTCGTTCTGGTGATATACCATCCTACCTAACGAGGTTTAAGAAAATTAAGTCCGAAAACTGCTCATGTGGTGAAATTGGCACACCTCTACATTACATCACAGTTTGCCCCCTTACAGCTTCATGGCATATGAGAACACCTGCCGACCACCTAAAAATTACATGGCTCAGGAACATTGCATGTAACAAAGGCACTAGGTTTAAAATTATTAGCATGGTGAGATTCATTGAAAATCATCAGGACTTGATTATCCAAAGAGACTAAGAAAAACGAACTTTTTTCTCACCTTGCATGATGTATATATATATTTATAATGTAACCTAGTATAATGATTTAATGTATAGATGTAAGGATGTATAAATGTAATGTAATGTGCTCTAACATTCTGGGTAGACATGTCACCTTGGTGGAATGCTCTACTCATCCAACCACACTTATTTAAACTGGTACAGTGTCTCACGACACTAGGCACGGGAGTGTGTGTTGGTGTTAGTTAGTTAGTTCTGGTGATATACGCCACACAATACTACGAAAGGAAAGCGTCAGTCGTCAATGCCACTCAAGGCTCTATCTCTCAAGTTAGGTAATTAGGTACGGGCATGCAAGCGAAAGAGCCGTTCCTGGAGACGATTGAAAATATCGAATCGCCGCAGCATAAAGGTTCTAAGGTAAGTCCAGTTTTTTCTTATCATCCCGGTGTCGTTGTCGACGAGGCATCTCGTCATTCGAAAAACATCTGGATGGACGAGATGCCATTAGAAGGAAACCGACCCCATCTGGAGATCCATCCAAAATCGGCTCTATTTTACTGCAATTCTTACAAAAATGGCAAGATGGCCGTTTTTGCTAAAGGTTGTCAATTTAGGACGCCAGTAATATCTTTTCTTTACCAATTTTCCATCTTTTTCCAACCAATTTCAGCCATCTTTTCTTTACCAATTTTGCTTAGGACGAGATCTATCGTCCTTGGCAATATGGGTCCGATCTTCATGTATGGGACATCTCGCTCTTTTTTGAGCCATCTGAATGGTTGCCGCGGAATTCCAGTTAGCAGAATAACGCATTAGCAACCTGAAGATTGCAAGATCGAATCCAACCAAAGACCGTTGTATGCCTGGGGGCTGATGCACCTGGATTGGCTTCAAACTTCCTGACGTTGGCGTGGAAGTATAGTGTGCCAGCTCAGGAATTGTTGTCGTTACCGTGGTTCAAAACGACGAGGTGTTGTCCTCATCATTTGGATGAAATCTTTTCATTTTGGAGAGAACATCTTTTCTTTTTGGAGAGATGGTTAGTTGACGGGGTCAGCACCCCACTCTTCACATCCCAACGTGAGGCCATTTGAGGTCCCCCACGACAGTTTCAACGTAGACGACGGATGAATCGCGTTTACTACACCCTTACAACCGGTTCAGCCCCTCACAAGTGTTTCTTCGTGCAATACTCGACAGCCACTGTTCAGACTGTGGCGAAGTGACTAAAAGAGATCGTGATTCCCCGGCTGAAATCGTTCTTGGACGGACAATGGCTCTTTGGAATAGGAGTGAAAAGGCTCCCCTCTCCGAGGTTCTCCTCACGGGACGGGTACTTGGAGAAGAGAGGAATGGGTCGACGATCGAGACATTCTCTGGTCGTTGTGAGGGCGTCAGCTAGAGACGGCACAGACTTTGACGTTAAGTCTCCGGTGGAGACTCTTTGCTGGGTTTTATTTGAAATGTTATGACTGCAAACATAATTAACCAAGACGAAATCAAAAAATATTTGTTATTATACACGATTCAGATCTCTTGAAATATCCTTTCTGCCAATGCTTATAGAAGCCATTTGTTACAAGATGCTGTTTTCCCATCCACGAAGCGTGATTGGAGGAGCGCGTAGTTCTTCGCGTGCTGCCAGAAACTGAAGGATCACCAACCCAGCGCCTTAAGGCAGACGAGAGATTTAATGAGGAATCGGTGATTACGTTAAAGACCCTCTAATGACTCCGAAGAAAATACGGAATTACAAACGCAACAGGTGTTCGTGGAGCCCAAATACTGCCAAGCGCTGTTCCGTGAGCGAAGTGCGTTCTGTGGCATTTAGATCCTGGGAATGGTTAAATGTGTTCAGCTATTGCAATCAGACGGTAATCGGTAATTTTTAATTAACGTCGTAATAGAGCAACACAACGGGCTACTGACGACGGTCCGGGAACAATCCCCAGGGGGAAAGATCCGGGGACAACACCACGTCATTTTGAACCACAGTCAGATGACGAAGCAACACCTGAGCTGGCACCCCACTCTCCAAACGTCCACACCAATCGAACGTGACGAATTTCGGCCATTTTCGGTTATTTTAATCAACGTCGTAGAAGAGTACACAACGGTCCGGGATCAATCCCTTAAGGTTAAGATCCGAGGACAACACCTCGTAGTTTTGAACCACGGTGGTCAGATCACGAGGGTAATTTTAGTTAACGTCGTACTAGAGCAACACAACGGTCTATTGACGACGGTCCGGGATCAAGGCCTTAAGGGAAAGATCCGAGGACAACACCTCGTCATTTTGAACCACGGTCAGATGACGAAGCAACACCTGAGTTGGCACCCCACTCTCGAAACTTCCACGCATACCCAACGTGAGAACTTTCGGCCACGACAGATTTCAGGTGCACCAGCCACCTCTACACCATACGCTAACTAACATCCATGCCCGGATTCGAACCAGGAACCTTCCGATCTAGAGGCTAACACCTTAACCACCAGCCTGGTGGGTCAGCTGCAACCAAACGGATTGAATCCTTTGGTGGGATATTCATTTCTCGATTGTTATCCTTGAGCCTTACAAGTGGTTTCGAAGATCCAGATCGGCTCTACTGCGCCAAACACAAGGTTGGCGGTGAATACTCCAGCAGGACATGCTAAATGCACCGCAGAAACTAAAAAGCAGATGCGCGCTTAAAAAGAACACTCATTCTAGCTTTTTGTCTCGCAAAATTCGAACGTGCTGCTGCATCGTGCTTCTACGCCCACCTGCTCACCAAATGGTTTAGAACAGGGATCTTCATCCTTCCATAGGCCTTTGGAACCCTTCTAGTGTAAAATATTCTTGGAGGAACCCTAAATTTAGATAACAATTTAAGACAGTGTTTTTGATACTTGCGTTATCTAATCTAGCTCCACCTAAACATGCTTTTAGATATCACGAAAAGGGCCGTGAGGGTAGACTACCCCGGGACAAAAAAATGGAGTCACAGACCATTCTTTCACAACTGGTTTAGAAGGGGGGGGGGGAATCCGAAAAGAGACTTAATTTTCTGTGAAGCACATAAATACAAAGCAAATTATTACACACAATCGCAAGGACAAAAAAAAAATACAAACACCAAAAAAAAAAATTTGATACAAAAAATATGTGTTATCTCGGCAGTTATGGATGGATTTATTTCATTGTTGAATTTGGCTTCCAGTCTGTCACATAAACGTGGATGAACCCTTCAAAACTTGTTTTCGGAACCCAGGTTGAAAAACCCTGGTTTAGAGCACCAACCGAGGGCTGCATAGAGCTTGTAATTCCATAACGTATTTATGTTATCTTTTCGTCAAATGTAAATTCTAATACGTGAAATTTTGTTTCAGGAGTCAGTTGCCCAATTTTTTTTAGTTCTACAGGGTGGTCCCGAATTCATGGTACAAACTTTAATGGTAGGTACAGGACATTGTAACAATGATTTATTGTATAGGAATGTATAGTCGCAAGTGACGCGGTGAGGCGTAAACAGGGGAAATAAAAGGAAAGAGAAATGGAGTGATCGGTTGGTATCATTGCCGGTAGAGGGCAGTAGATGTATTAATGTGTGGGCTGGTATTGTGAACGACTTTTTGATTGGCCCATACTTACTACCCACGCGGCTCACTGGCGGAAGCTATCTTATTTTTCTGAAAGAAGTGTTACCACAACTGCTGCATGATGTTCCGATCGCCATTCGTAACCGCATGTGGTTTCAGCACGATGGGGCGCCAGCACACTTCAGCATTGATGTACGGAATTACCTGAATGCCACGTTTGGTACTCGATGGATTGGGCGTGGTGGACCAGTCCCTTGGCCACCCCGATCTCCCGATTTATCGAGCCTCGATTACTTTTTATGGGGACATCTAAAGCATCTTGTTTATGAGACTCCATTTGACTCAGATGAGGATCTCGTCGCTCGCTTATCTGTAGCTGCTGCAGGTGTGCGTGAAATACCAGGCATCTTTGAACGTGTACGCCAATCGCTCCACCGACGCTGTCAAGCATGTATCGATACTGGTGGACGCAATTTTGAACAATTACTGTAAACATGACACTTGTCAACAACGCTTTCAATAAAATCTTTGTTTTTCCTTTCGGCCGTTATTTCCCCTGTTTTCGCCTCACCGCGTCACTTGCGACTATACATTCCTATACAATAAATCATTGTTACAATGTCCTGTACCTACCATTAAAGTTTGTACCATGAATTCGGGACCACCCTGTATATTCTACTTTATCCAATTGATCAGTGTACCAAGGATCTGGATATATTCTTTCACGTGAAATACCATGTTCACGCTAGGGATGCGACATCGATGTTTTCAAAACATTGATGTTTTATAAATAGCATCAATGTAGTGGAGCCGATGTCGCATCACTAGTTGCTAAAGCAGTTTTAAGAAATGGGGAAAAAAGTTTAAATACACTAATTTTTAAAAACATCAATAGTTTGGGGGCCATGTGTTATCAACATCGATGTTTTAATATCGAACATCGTTGTTTTGCTGTCTCTAGTTCACGCTTGACTACAGTAGCTCGGTTGGATGAGCATCGGATTTGCCGCAGGAGGGTTGCAAGTTCAAATCCAGCCAAAGATCGTCGTGTACAAAGGGGGGCTGGCGCATGTTAAATCCGTCGTGGCATCACGTTGTCGTCCAGTGGACATTTGGAGAGTGCCAGTTCAGGTGTTGCCTCGTCATCTGATCAAGGATCCAAATTACGAGGCGTTGTCCTCGAATCTTTCCCGTTGGGATGGATCCCGGACCGTTGTCAATAGCCCGTTGTATTGCTCCAGTACGACGTTAATTAAAACACCTACCTACCTTCAGTTGATTTGAGATGTTATGGTGCCAGGAGCATATTAGGCCAAGCTGGTCCGAATACAAGACGTGATTGCGAAAAGAAATGGAAAGGTAGGCGCACGTAGTTATTTTTAAATAACGCCTCACTCTAGCAACACAACGGGCTATTGACGACGGTCCCTCAAGGGAAAGATCTGAGGGGTCGACCCCGGAAGAAAAGGATACGATTACAACACCGCGTCATTTTGAACCACGGTCAGATAACGAGGTCATACGTGAGATGGCATTCCACTCTCCAAACTTCCACACCTTAGCAACGTGAGGACATTTGAGTTCACGACAGATTTAACGTACTCCAGCAGCCTTTGTACACGACGATCTTTGGCTGGATTCGAACTCGCAACCCCCGGTTATTAGTCTTCCAACCGCGGCACTCTCAGAGCAGTTCGGATGGTTGGAGAAGTTAATTAGTAGAATCTTTACCTTCGGGATGGTTACCGAACCGTCGTCAAAAGACCGTTGTTGCTGTCGTGTGATTCATCCCTCCTATCACTTAATTTCTTGCATTGCTTTTATATTTTTCGGTAGAAAAACAGTTAATGAAATAACGGCATATAACTTCGAAAAAGTACTTGGAAATATGAATTACCAAGCGACAAGAATTTAAAAATATATCACAAAACTTCCCATTTTAAACATCGAATTTTTATTTCGCAATTCTTTGTTGAAGACTCTGCTCGAAATGATCGAAAGCTAATTAATTTTCAAGAGCAAAAAAAGTATTTGTCTATCATCGAATCAAAAACAGCGCTCTTTTAGGATTCTTTTTTCAATATTTGACGTAAACAAGTCCGAGACATTCTTTTGAGCTCCGACACGAAAAAAAGCCTTTCTTGCGATAAATGTTTGAGAGAACGCCGAAATAAGAGGTTTTTCCCTCTTCACGTAGTTTTTCATTATCGTTGATTTATAGCCGAGTTTTTTCGTTCCGAAAAGAAAGTCAACATTAAAGTAGTGTTAAAAGGATAATCCTTCTTAGGGGAATGAGTTGCTATGACAAGAGAGTTTTCAGTGACAGAAAAAAAACAGAAGGGAATATTTTCGTTTTGTAGGTATTTAGGATTTTACTTTTGTCACTGACATCAGAAATTATAAAGGGGAAATAATGTATTTTTTAGTTGACTTTGGTTGGAAACATCTTGTTTTTAAACGATTCATACGCAATGTGCAACTGACATCAGTCACTGATTTTATGCTGTACCACTCTAAACGCTGCTTCTCTGATCAAGACGACACAAAGCAGACAGATTCCCTCATTGGAGATCATAAAACTCTTTTTAAGTAATCAACTGCCCATAACTAACCCTAGAAGCACTCCATTTCACATTACATTGGTCATAAAGTTCTTGAAACAAATCCTCTTCATGAAACGTTACACTGACATTACGATCTCATAAATTTCAAGACCCTTGAGAACACTCTAGATTCCAGCGGCATCTGTTGTTCAGCTGCAATGCGACCCGAAAGACGCTAGAATTTTCCACTGAGAACTGAGAGCGAGAGGACCACTCTCACTAACCTCTACCGAATCCTTCTTGTCCCACAATATCTGTAACCTTGTTGTAAATATGCGCTAAGCTGATAAATGTTGTAGTGGTGAAACCCAAAGAACTGGTTCTTTTAAGCTACCATTTCATTTCTGTCACCACACCATTTCATCCGGTACAGTGCACAGGTACAGTCAGTCGGTCACCACTTTTGTATCGCAAGGGGTATTAGTAGTCGGGTTGGAAGAGTAACGGCTATCCACCGTGATCGAAAACACTCTTCTGCGAGTGTCGATTCGTAAGCTCACGTGATTTATACTTCAGAGATCTTACGACACCGCCAACGTGCTGTCTATTCCAAGAGGAGGTCGCTCATCCAAATACTCAGCCGTCATAGGTGCTATCCAAAGTCACATCAATTAGATTGGGTTAGCCCGTAAGCAAACCTATTGGCTCTTGGTAAAAACGTGGGGGTTGTCCAAAGTCACATCAATTAGATTGAAGAATCGGATTGGGAAATGGGTTAGCCCGTAAGCAAACCTATTGGATTATTGCCCTTGGTAAACATAGGGGGTCGCACTCTAAGGATCACTTAATGCTTCCATTAAGATATCTGACAATTGTTTTGCAAATAATACTGTCCACTCAGGAGGGTCAAGGAAAATATTTCGGAATGTTCTTCATAATGAGATGAGTAGGACAACTTTTTGCAACAAATGCAACTTTTTTTCACACGTTCTACGCTGCATGTGAAGTACTAAAACCAAAATTCCTCCTACATAGGGGGAATTGTAAGTGAGTTATAACCGCAACTTTCTGCATAAATGCAACCACCTGCAATTTTTAAAAATTTAGCTTAAAATTAATTCATATGGAATTACTATTTCATTTTTTGCCCTCTGAACCAACCCTTTGATCGCGTGTGTCTGATCTTGCGAACGCCGAAGTATTGCGGATCAAACAAGAAGTTCATGGAAAGAAGCTGTTCATCCTAACAGACGAAAGTGAAATGGCAAGAAGTACTTTTAACACATGGGTTGGCACTCTTGAAAATGCAGAGGAAACTTGCGTAATCGACTGCAGAGTTTGAGAGGTAAGTGTCGACCATCAATATGTTGTTCGCCTCGTATATATGACGTTTTTAAAATCTCTAGGAAGCGAGGGACCGAATAGGTCTATAGATTTTCCAATGGTCCATTGGTTTTATTCTGTAGTCTTTTGTTACGTTGCTTTTGTTCTGTTGTTCGGATTCAGTTTTGTCTTTTGTACCCGCCATTGGAAATAAAATAAAAAATTTATGCCCATTTTTAATATAAAAAAAAAACCTTAGGCTGCTGAGTTGTAAAAATTTAAGTTTTTGTCGTTTTGGGATTTAGATTTTAATTTTACACATTTGAGATCACTACAGATTTAACTAAAATCAACCGTCTTGGGTTGTATCTAGTTTCGAACTGGCATTCCTTCGAATGCTAAGCCGCTGCTCTTCCAAAGGGGCGTCATCAATAGCCCGTTTTGTTGCTTCAGCGGGACGTTGATTAAAAATCTACCTACCATCCAAGCGGGCGTCTTTTCGTGCGGAAATCTTTTTTGCTCAACCGGAAAAGAACCTTATTTAAAAACCTCCTTAGGCGAAGCTATCCCAAAACCGCCTTTCTGACTTTTTATTTATCAATCCGTTTGCAAAGACCACAGCTTACCTGTGGAAACACGGGCTCTGAAATTCACGAGCACAGAAATGGCCGAGAATCCCCCACGAGAAGGCAAAAGGAAATTGGATTTGTAACATGACGTATTAAGGGCTAAAAGTTTCCTTTTAAGATCCTTTTTTGCTGTTGCTTCTTTTAGTTGCGTTTCTCGTCGGAGAAGTTTGGTTTTTGTGTCAGTGAGCTTGTTGCTCTGGAGGTTTGTGTGTACTTCCTCTTTCCAAAGCGGTTTTGCGATATTTGCAGAGGCTGAAAACTTTGCTTTCGAGCAGCTTTTATTTCTTTTCAAGGAGTTGGCAGCGCCTTGGAAGAGATGGAAACACTAAAACAGGGGCGAATTTTATTCCTTAGCAGATTTAGGGCAACGATGGGCAGATTAGCGACTGGAGGGTAGCGAGTTCCAGACACCGTCCAATTAAAGACACCGTCCTGTAGTGGAGGTGGGTGCACGTAAATCTGTCGTGATCTGCAAAGCCCACGCAGTGCAGAGGAGTGGAAGTTTGGAGAGTGGGGTGCCAGCTCAAATCCTTATGGATCAAAATGACGAGGTATTGTCCTCTGATATTTCCTTAACCTTTACACTGCGGCGCTTATAATTTTTCAATCGTCTCACAGAACGGCTCTTTCGCCTGAAACTCCGAGCCCCCCGAACCTAATTATGACGCTTTCTTTTCGTAGAATTGTGTGGCGTGATAAGAGGTATCACCGGTGCGACCTTCTGCTTTCCCCAAAGCGCTCACATCTCACGGTCGGCAGGGTAGGGGAGCACCGAACAAAAGGAGGGACCCTCCAGAAGGTCAGTCGCATACAGCTCGTAAATAGGAACGATGCCAGCGATCACTTAAAAGTAGATTACATTCATCGTACACAGATCTATGCCTTGTCGCATGTGTAAACGAAATAGTGGTAGCAATTGTTTACCTGCCGCAGCGTAAAGGATATCGGAGCGTTGTGGGGAAGTGATAAAAGAGGACATCTTGATTCACCAGTCACCTGGAATCGTTCTTAGTCGGACTATGGTCAGCCCCTCTGTTGGAATGGAAGTGAAAAGGCGGGAGAACTCCCCATTTGGAATTTTTCAGACGATGGAAAACGGCCCAAGGGTTTTCCCCACAGTAAGGGGTCTTCGAGGCTTGGCGCAGAGAGGGCTGTGTCAGCGATCGACATTCTCTGACAGACTCGAGAAAAGTCAGGTCGTTGTGAGGGCGTCAGCTAGAGACGGCACAGACTTTGGAAGTTAAGTCTCCGATGGAGACTCTTTGCTATATTTATTTGAATTGTATGAAACTGAATGTCAAACAGAGTAGCACTGTATAAATATCAATAACCAAGACGAAATAAAAGAATATCTATAAGTATACATTGTTCAGATCTCCTAAAATAGCCTTTCTGCCAATGCTTATAGAAGCCTGCTGTTACAATTTTACAGCGTCACCACTAGGGATGCGACATCGATGTCGATGTTTTCAAAACATCGATGTTTTATAAAAAAAAACATCGATGCATTAGAGGCAATGTCGCATCACAAGTTGCTAAACCAGTTTTAAGAAATGGGTAAAAAAGTGTAAATGCACTGAATTTTAAAAACATCGATGGTTTGGAGGCTATGTATTATCAACATCGATGTTTTAATTTTGAACATCGATGTTTTGCTGTCGATGTCACATCCCTAGTCGCCACTAACCCGTTTTCAGACGTTTTCAACGCTCTCTTGAACTTTTCGCCACAAAACCCCTGATCAAACACCCCCGCCGCTGCTTAAATTTTATCTCCACCCGAGGGAGAGCCGATTCAAAAGAGTCGCTGCGGGCGGCAGTCCGGAGATTTAGGGGTAATTGAAAACTTCCCCAAAGAGGTCCGAGATGAGGAGGGCGTCTTCAAGACGTCCATCGATCGAAGGGCAGGAGCGTGGACACAATTTTATTCAATTCCGCTCCCCATAACTCTCGGCTGCGTGACCAAATTAAAATATCTCAATCCATGCTCCGTATTCGCGCTTTCGGAGCTCGTTTACTTTGGGGGTCATGTATACAGGGGTGAGGTACCTCTTCGTCTGTTCGGGATTTGGATAGTTTCGAAACAAGGTGTCCGTAAGGATGAAATTAGAAGATGCTTCGACCCGTTCCATGGGATTAGACTGTTCCCTGCGGAGTAGACTGTGGGGCTTTTAAGCCACGTTTACACCGGATTTGCACAACTTCTCTCCCTTTAAACATCGAAGCTATTCCGAAAAGAAGCATTATTTGTATCGTCAAGATCTCGAATCGGGGTGGCGATTGGGAGAGTTTGCAGAGCCAAATTTGTTTTCCACCAGGAGTCGGTAAAGATCAAAGGGTTGCAACTTTTGGGGAGATTTCCCCGAAACGATTGCTCGACAATAACCGCTCCCACCTGCCCTTCGGCACCCCGTGGTCGCTCAGTCTTTTGTTCAGTTTGCTTTGACCCCATCTCCCACCAAACTGCCAGTGAGTGACCTATTCGATAAAAATAGCGTGGACGAAAGAGCTGGTCATAACATTAATAGAACTATTTAGAGAGAGGCCTGTCCCCTGGGACCCAACTACACCCGAGTACAAAGACGAAAAGAACAATGCCTGGAGTGGAATCTCAATGAAAATTGATCACTCTTCTCTACAAAGGGGTGAGAAGAGTGCGCTCGGAGGGTTGCCGATCAAGTCCACAAAGCGTTTACACCGGAATCTGTTCAAAAAAAGGACGAAAAGGGGTCAGCATAGGGTAACGTAAAACGTACACAAAAAGAGAGAGAAAAGTATTTGCAAATGCGGTGTAAGCGCGGCTTTAGACAGCATATACAAAGCAAAACATATCTTTACTGCTTCTTTAAAAGTCGTGTGCAAAGGTGTTGATATTTTTTCTTTAATAATCCAAATATTTATTCATTCTTTTGTATGCCAACTAACAAAAGTTCTTCATTTCTGATTAACTGGGGTTAGATGAACTAAATATAACACACTTTAAATTATGCCTCTCGCTCCAAAACCACGCCAGGTAACACACAACAAGTCTCTTGGTAGCAATCTAAAACGAGATTGAAGCTAAAGCACTCAAAAACTAGTCTATGTATCATTCTCCAATACTAGTCTCTAGGTTACACGCTCCAAAACGAGTCCCTAGGTTACACACTCCAAAACGAGTCCCTAGGTTACACACTCCAAAACTAGTCTCTAGGTAGCAGTTTCTAAAACGAGTGTCTTGGCGACGTTCCGGGACTAGTTAGCAAATCTCGATGGATGCGCGTTATCTCTTGGAAATCAGAATTTACTCTACGATGTATTGAAGGGTGGAAGTGAGCGATGACCTCTAACAGCAAACAACGGATTCCAAGACGAGGAAAGATTCAAGTTGAAAAGACACGTAATGTGTAACAGAACACTTTGCCACAGACGAAACAAGAGGGTTAAAATCACACGCCACGAAGAAAACTCTTTGAAACACTCGATACAGGTGGGTCATAATGTCCCCGATCTCCAAGATCAGTCAACGACACGGAATTCCAAGTTGAAAAATGACCCCAGTATTTATTATAGATATACACCCCCTGGGAAAAAAGATCGCCAGGATACCTCGCGTTCATCAATGGTTCTGAAGCCGAAAAAATTACAAAATTGAAAAAGCACCCGTCACGAAGACTCTTTGACGCACACGATACAAGAAGGTTATGATCAACGACACTGCATTCAGGGACGAGGACATCTGTGGTTGTTATTCCCAAATCCTCTTTTTTTCCCTTTCAATTTTTTACTTTAGTTGTCCGTCTTATGTTTGCGCAGAAGGCCCCTTCGCCCTAATCAACCAACCCAGACTAAAAGTTGAAAAGACCCTTCTAATTCAGAAGACTACCAGAGTCACGATCTCCAACAGCGACCGCGCTAAGACGGGAGAGTCCATGGATGGGGGTGGGATTCCGTGCGGGGGGAAATGAATTACGATCACAATCATTGATCGCGCGGTGAGGGGTGGGAATGGAACACTCATTCCATCTCGCGGAGTGTGTGATTAATACTCGCAGGTGTACGTTAAAGAGTCGCGTAATCGATGGTGTCGTCGATGACCCTTTGGGGACGCTTTTTCTCGGGAATCAATGGGGGTCGAGTTGCAAATGGGGCTGATCTGCGGATGGTGGGGCCAGATTTTGTCACAGCTCGATGGGGCTTGAGGTGGTTTGGAAATAGGGTGGACTTTTTATGCTCCTTTTATTTGAGAAGAAATTTATTATATTTAATTCTTTACCTGAAGGGCCGCCCAGTTGCGAGAGAACGGAGGGTTCGAAAATCCAAAGATCGTCGTGTACGTGAGGGAGGGTACACGTTAAATCTGTTATGACTAGAGCTCGGATCGATATGCAACAATCGGATTCGAAATATACATTATGAAATCCAAAATTATGCACTAGAACCCCAAAATATGCGAAATTGCAAACAAAAATTTTCATTCTTACAGAAAGGGTAGTGAGGAGGACAAAGTGAAAATGAGCCACACTTTCATTCAATTAATACGTAATGTTATTTATTAATCACTTCACCCACTGTATGGGCGATTCGTGATTTGTTTTTTCCAACTCTTAACATAAATTAGGTATCGCCGGCATCCAGATGGGGAAATCACCTATCTCATTTTGTATTCTTTGTCTCACCTTCTCGTACACTGTCGTAATGTACTTCTTTCAGATTAATGAAGAATTGCTTTACCTGTGTACTCCTTCAAGAAGGCTCTAAAATGTTCATTCTCCAATTCATTAAGAGCACTGTTGGATCTCAACACTGATCTTGGTATATCTCGGTTTCCTCCGAAGATCCTGACTCAAAACAATTGACGCTCTGAAAGGCTGTTGAATATTCTTATCTTTTAGCGCCTTTTCCACTTTTTGTTTGGGAATCGTAGTTGATTTGAATTGGATTGCTTCTGAAAACTTTCCTTCCAAACGCGCTAAGCAAAGTTATTTGAAGAAAACAAATTTGTTTTTGTAAAAATGGTTAAAAATGGAGAAAAATTGTCAAAATATGCACAAAACATGCAAAAAACCCAAATATGCAAAATGGTCCCAAATATGCAAAAACATGCAAAATAAATTCGGTTTTTTTTATTGCAAATTGCTAAAAACACTCACTACGGATTTCTATCAACATTAGGAACTAAAAAAAAAAGCTATGCAAAATATGTAAAATCCGAGTTTTAGTTATGACCTTAAATGTCTCCTCGCGTTTTCTTGGTGGGTAAGTTTGGAAAGTGTAATTCCAGCTCAGGTCATATGACCGCGGTTCTCAATAATTAAGCCGTGTTCTTGAATCATTTCCTTTAGGGTAGACCTTCGCCAATAGCCAGTTCTGTTTCTAAAGTGTGACGTTAATTAATGACCCTCAAAGTTTTGATGTAGAATACCTTTCGAAACAAGGAGCCTGACCGACCCGTCTGGTGGTTAAGATCGGAAGGTTCCTGGTTCGAGTCCGGGTCAGTGCATGGATGTTTTTAAGCGTGAGGTGTAGAGGCGGCACCTTAAATCGCTCGTGGCCAAAAGACGTTGGAAAGGTGTGAAAGTTTGGAGAGTGGAGTGCCGTCTCAGGTGTTACCTCGTATCTGTCCGTGGTTCAAAATGACGTGGTGTTGTCCTCGGATCTTTCCCTAAGGGGTTTGATACCGTCAATAGCCCGCTGTGTTGCTCTAGTAAGACGTTAATTTAAAAAAAATTCCAAACCGGGATTCCAAGCTTACTTTTTGAGTGTCACAAAAGAAACGTAATGACGGAAAATTTAATAGCTTGAAAAATATAAACGATACATAAATTAACGATATGGCTTTCAAAAGAGCATTATACCAAGAATGTTATAAATGCTCATTGATCTTACGCTGATGCATTCTCACTTCGAAAAATGCGTTTTATAAATAATGAAAGATATATATCTTAAATATGTAATACCTGTTTCGATATCGGACTTCAAAGTGTGTAAATTTCGGCCAAATATAAATATAATAAACACAAAGAAATAGTAGAAACGTCAACAGGACGATAGATCGATATGGGAAATCCAAGAAAATACAGATATCTGTCGCTGAGTGTCAACGGGCTCGGAGGGAGTATAGCTAAAAGGACATCGTGTACACGGGGCCTTGTTCTTGAAAGTATAGGCGTCGCACTTTCAAGGTGAACAAATGCCCGCTACGAGTGCGCCAAGCACCTCCACCGCTCACTTGGACGCAAATAGCATATCTGATGACATAAACGTTTCTTAATCGAATGATGGACCCATAGAGGTCGGCATCAACAGCGAGTGATAGATGTGTGTGAAATTAAAACAGTGTCGATTTCTTTCCAACTCTCGTTCACTATATGGCCTCACCGACGTGTATTCTACGCTGCAAATCCCAACTAGGGATTGCAATCCGATCCGACATCATTACCCGATCCGGTAACACCCGGATTTTTTTAAAAATTAAATAAGCCATTATTCAAACCCAACCTTAAAGTCCCAAAATCGTTTATTAATGAATCGATTTTATATTTTTCAATCATCAGTTGGGAGAACAAAAATAATAAATTAAACGATCAAAAATAATTTTTTAACAAACAGGAATTACAAAAGCAAATTCTGCAAGAAAATGAAGACTATTGCAAAAAGACAAACTTTAGAAAAGAAACAGATTTTGAGAAAATACTGAAGAAAGAAATGATTTCCTATGAAATGCGTTTTACAAATTAAAGACGGTAAAACCAACTAGTGTCGAAGTTGAGAGGTTCCTTTTCGGCCGCTAGTTATATTTGCAGTTCATTGAGAAGTAGGTTGAGGGATGACACAATTAATACGATTTGTTTCCTTAGATCTTTCAAACTCAAAAGTGATTTTCATTACTCTATAACTTCGATTGAAGCAATGAAGAAGAATTAAGAGTTCCCTTGTTTGTTATGTTAACCAAAAACTGCCACAGATTAGATTTTTATGTTAGTATGAGACAAGATTAAGTCCAATTTATAAGTCATTTGCTCAACGACATTAGAGATAGAGACTACTTAATTTTAGATAGTTAAGAAAGTACTACGTATAAAACAAATTGATGTTATTTTTGGGCTGGAAACTAGTAAGACTGATCATCATCAATCGTTTAATACTTAGTACTAGTAGTTACTGAAGTTAATTATTGGTAATTGATTTCTACTTATGGATAATTATTAATAAAGTTTATTTTCTAATGCTAAAATATAAACGTTTTGTTTGTCAATTTGGAATAATACCCTTTTTACCTACTTTCACTCAGTCGATTTTGGAAAAATATATACTGGTAAGATAGACTTATTAACAAAGTACCAATCCGGCGGGATTAGTGTGAATCCAGCCAAAACAGGCCGGATTGAAAATAGTGCCGGATTACAATCCCTAGTCCCGACACAGTCCGTTTTTTTTTTAAATCTTTGTTGTTGGATTCTAATATGCACTCCTGATGGGAAACGAAGACATGTTTTAATGGTCCCTGTACAAAGCACTTAATGAATGGTGTAGGTCATTAAAAACTGCCGACTTCCGGCGGTTTCTGAAAATCCAGTCCGAAACAGTTTTGTGAGAAGGGACACAAATCGCCCCCCAACACAGAAATTGCAACGTCATTTTTTCCAATAACGACGTGCGTAGCCACACGTATAGACTTCTTAGAGGGGGCGCTGAGTTGCCAACGCTAGGTAGAAAGTTAATTAACCGTTGCGGCAGGTGGAGAATTGTTACCACTAAAATCTCGTTTGGACCATCGGCATGGTATAGATTTGTTTATGGTGGATGTTATCCCCCTTTTGAGTGACCGCTGGCATCGATCACTCTTGACGAGCTGTCAGCGACTGAGTTGAATTCTCCTTCCTTCAAATGTGCTCGGATGAACACGCCGTGGCCATTTTGTAGAATATTGAAGGAATCATTAAATATAAGATCGATTAAAACAGGAACGGAGTAATTACGTTTAAATTAAGGTTTATTTACAAGTTAGTTACAAATTTACAGACAAATTTCAAGATAATTGGATAGTTTAAATAAATAAAGTTACTAGTTTACAGAAGAGCTATTGTGTACGCACAAAAGCCTACGCTAGGCCTCCCCCTATTCTGTCCACCTCTCGCTTCCTGTTTCTCCAAAACACCCCGGTGGTTCTTCACAACACCCCAACAAGCGGTCGTACCCAAATTGCCAGTTGGCAATGTCTCAAGGGTGCTCGGGACCGGACTGTACAGACTGACCTAGAGGGTACCTCACCCTACCCTGTCGACCGTGAGGTGTAAACGCTTTGGGAGAAGGAAGGTCGCTTCGGTGATATCTCTTCTCACGCCAAACGATACGGCACACAATACTATGAAAGGAAAGCGTCAGTCGTAAATGCCACTCAAGGCTCAATCGCTCAAGTTAGGTACGAAATAGGGAGGGGTGTCGGACATGCAGGCAAAAGAACCGTTCCTGGTGACGATTGAAAAAAATCTTAGCTCCGCAGCGTAAAGATTAACGTCTACTTGAAGCAACACGACGTTCTATTGACGACAATCCGGAATGCATTCCGAAGATTCAAAGTCATTTTGAACCACGGTCAGACGACGAAAACACCCGAGCTGGCACCCCAAACACGGAATAGCAACAGATTAGCAACCGGTTGCGAGTTCAAAACTCGGTCCAGCTAAAAGACCATCGCGTACACGGGGGGTTGGTACATGTTAAATCTGCCGTGCCCTCCAATGTCCTCACATTCGAGTGGTGTGGGAACTTGGAGAGGGGTGGCAGGTGTTGATCTCGTCATCTGACAGTAGTTCAAAATGAGGAGTCGTCATTTTTTGAATCTTTCACATCGGGATTCATTCACCAATAGGTTTTCCTACAGTGCGACGTTAATCAAGTAGCGCTTTTTCTTTCACAACAAGATTCCAATTGCAAAGCCATATTTTAAAATGACGCCGTACGTAGATTTTCAACTGCTATCGGTATTTAGAGTTCAATGGGTTGGTTCGTAGTTGAACTAACGGAAACTTCCGATCCAGAGGTTAACACCTTAACCACTATACAGTTGGTCGTCGTATTGTGAGAAGAGATATCACCGGAGCGACTTTCTGCTTTTCCCAGAGCGTTCACACCTCAGGGTCGGCAGGGTAAGAGGGTACCGAACAAAAGGAGGGACCCTCTATAAGATCATTCGCTGACAGCTCGTCAAAGGTTATCGATTCCAGCGGTCACTTAAAAGGGTCACAGATTTTTTCCATGCCGCTCTTGTAAACAAAATTTTAATGGTAACAATTGTTTACCTGCCGCATCGTAAAGGTTAAACCAACGCGTCCGCCGCACGCATTGTGGCGGTTGACAGAGCAAGCCGCGCGAGAGAAGGAAGAAGAGGAAAGACCGAACCGATGTTAAAAATAAACCTGTAGTGGAGGCACTCGCACAATCTCCAAGAGCCCCCCACTCACACGTCTCCCCCTCGTCGAGACGTTAAGGGGGGGAGGGGAGGAACGGTCTCTTGTTTCCGGTGTCAGGGGGGGGGGTTAGCTTCCCTCCCTACTTCTAGCGTCACACCATCCGTTTCGCTGCTCCACGCTAACGCCACGCGAGCTGTCATGTTCCGTTCGACACAAAAAGAGGGCTCATGTCGACCTCTGCGCTTCCCGACAGAGGAATTCTCAACAACGGAGGTCGTACAGGAATTGAGTCCAGTTCCACTTCCCTCAATGTCACCCCTTATTGAAGTATATCATATTTTGCTGTAAGAGCAGGGAAGGGTCACGAGTTGTATAACAGAGGAACAGACCCGCTCGAAAGGACCATTGCCGTATTGATTGGCTTTTGCCGCGTTTACACCGTATTTGCACAACTTCTCTCCCTCCAAACATAGGAGCTATTCCTAGAAACGGCATTCATTGGATCGTCAAGTGTCGGAACAGGGCAAGTTGGATTTCAAGACCAAAAAAATGGATCCTTTTCGTATACACCAGACCAACATTAAAAGCACGCGATAAACACGTATTCGATGCTAAGAGTAGGTCGTCCGCCAACACCACTCGTCCACCTTATGGAATAGACGGAGCACGTGGACTGAGTCGCTGTCCTAGGATTTCTGAAGGGTGAAACACGTGGACTCGACTGTCGATTGGCTAACGAATAGCAGACTAGTGTTTTCAATCACGATGGACGATCGCTCCATAATTTAGAATTCGTGCTTCCCCCCCACCACCACGTGACGCATCTACGAAGTGAGTCACTGGAACACGTAACGTCGACGGAACAAGAAGGTTGCGGTCATGTGCTTCCTCTATTTCGTTGTTGTTAGGTCGATGCAAATACATCGTTGATGAAGTGAATGTGTTTCATGATGTAATGCATAAAAAGCTATCTATCTATATAATTCTCTTACGTGACACGCAAAAAAGACGTTATTTGTTATCGAGTTTTGGCAACACTGTAGGATTGTTTGTTTACCACGAAGCCTCGCGCCTCAATTGAATTTATAGCGTTATCGGATGAAATTTTATTGAAAAAGAAAGAATATTAGTCGAGCTGTTGCAGCTTACAAACAACATGCAGGGTATTCGATTTCCAAAGCGGCGCTCACATTTCGAGTCGAAATTTGCTCAAAGTTTTCATTTTAATTCCAAATTGTTCGAGTTCTGATTCCAGAGGTACTGTATAACTTTTCTGCAGTACTACAAATTTCTATTTGAAAAATATTTTTTGGAGTATCATATTTTGTAAACAATCCCTTCTGCTAGGACATATGTCTTCATTAATGAAGCGAGTAAGGTCAGCGAACCAATGAGGATTGCTTTGCAATCCTCCGGGGGTTGGCGAGTAGGGGGCGGCCCCCTACTATGGTTTAAAAAGGCCAGTAAAAACTTTAAAATGGGGTCTGTCTCCAATCAGGGCATGCTATTGAACTGGGATGGATGTTAAAGGGTGTCCCACAGGGAGTTGAAGGTTTCCAAACCAAGTGCTCATTTAGTACTATAGGAAGCGAACAATTCAGTTCTCTGATTCTGATTGGGGGATACTAACGCTACCAAACTGTCGTAGGTTCTTCCCATTTCTCTACGTGACGAGGCTTGTCGCTCTCCATTCTCGTGATCACTTCACTCAAACAATTTAGTATCGGAATAAGCATGCAACCTTTGGGGCACAGCTGTGTCGATTCACTGCTTAAGATATATTAAGTAGGAATTTTAAGGTACAGCTTCAGTCTACGTCTCGTCTAGTTACAACGGCCTTGGCCATTTTTTTAGGGGGGGGGGTAATTTTTAGTAGGGTTACGGTTGCTTAAGACAACCCATCTTTATTACGGTTATTTAGGTTTACATAGAAACTTCGGCAATCGGAAATTTCACAAAAATTCTGTTAAAGCTTGTTATTTTCCGTTGTAAAAAATAAAGATTTTTTAAAACGTTCACAGACGTGTTTTTGAAGCTTGTTACTTTCCGTTGTAAAAAGACAAAAGATTTTTGAAACATTTCTTTCCTTGGCAACGGCGCTAAAAAAAACTGCACCTATTTTAATTACCGTCATACTGGAGCAACACAACGGGCTATTGCCCGGGATCAATCCCATAAGGGAAGGAACCGAGGACAACACCATGTCATTTTGAACCACGGTCAGATGACGAGGCAACACCTGAGTTGGCATCCCACTCTCCAAACTTCAACACCACGCCAACGTGAGAACATTTGATGCCACAACCGATTTAACGAGCGCCATCCCCCTTTGTACACGACGGTCTTTGGCTGGATTCGAACTCGCAACCCAGCTAATCCGTAACTCTTCCAATCAGGCTACCGAGGCCGTAAGAGTTATTAAAGTGAATTATTGAGTCGAAATGAATTAATCTAGGATTGACTTATTTTATGTGTACAAATTACTAGTGCGCGCGGATTGACCACAAGTCTGAACGACCCCATATGTGCACTGTGACTTATGGGATATTAATATAATTAGTTACTTGATTAATAACATAATTAGGGACTTAATTAATAAAATAATTAGGAAATGTAATATATGACGAGGTAATTATTACTTAACGTCGTACTAGAGCAACACAACGTGCTATTGACGACCGTTCGGGATCAATCCACATCGTACTATTCACGACGGTGCGGGTAATTGGTAATTTTTAGTTAACGTCTTACTACAGCAACAGTCTATTGAAGACGATCCGGGATTGATCCCCTAAGGGAAAGATCCAAGGTAATTAGCATTTTTTTTATTAACGTTGTACTAGAGCAACATAACATTGTATTGACAACCGTCCGGGATCAATCCCCTAAGGAAAGTATCCGAGAAAATTGTGTAATTTTTAATTAACGTTCTCGAGCAACACAACGACCTATTAACTAGGGTCGGAGTTAAATGCAATAAGGGAAAGATACGGAGACAACATCGAGTGTAATTTTGAACCCACGGTCAGATAATATGATATTATTAACTTAATAATACAACATGGATAATTTTTACGCTTTTTTTTGGCTCCGAAAAACATTAAAGTTATGTATCCTATATTATTTGGATTTATTATTTATTTTTAAGATTATTACAAAACGAGGGAAATAATAAAATGTAAATGAAGTATTCAATTTTAGAAGGGGCATTTATTTAACAATTGTTCTAATAGTGGGTTTCTTGCAGTAGACGAGCGAAAAATGGATTCTATTATTTTAGGTTTGTTGATACTCGTGATAGAAAAAGTTTGTGTCACAGATCTATGTTGAAATAAAGAGGCTCGTGAATTGCGGCGGCACACGATCTGTGAGAAACCAATAGGGAACGTTTTCATTGGATCCGAGTAATTTAAACAGTCCAAAATAGACACTCGAGCTTCGATGGACATTTGGAATGAGCGTAGAGAAATGAGCGCGTGTTCAGTGGCGATTAATAGAAAACCAAGAAGACCGAATTTGAATACGTGTGTGTGTAGAGGAACCAAACGAAATCCTCTGGTTGGTTGAGATTTCATGGAGCCATATGTTACCATGCACTAGATAAAAATATCAAGCAATAGATATACACACAATGGAAGTTTGACGGAATACACCCAGAGAGAAATCGCACCCGATAGGAAACTTGCTAGTGCAGTGGCCATACCCGCTGATCGGTCCCCTCTAAAAAGGGAGTGTTGAGCCAAAAAAATTTCGGTTGGTTGTTTATCGGTCTTATGGCCCTGTTGGACCAAGCCAAACAGAAAGAAAACGCAATGGGGGACGAAGAGCAGAAGGGCATGCGAAGATAAAAATGAAAGGGAGGAGAAATTAGTGTTCTCGCATCTTTATCCTTCGGGGTTTATCCCCGGATCGTCTCCAATAACCCGTTCTGTTGCTCCAGTGCAAACTTAATTCAAAAATACCAACTAACAAAACAAATTGAAAAAGAAACTCTTTTTGAAGGAACCGCTGGGACTCAAGTGTGAATTCAAAGATTCTAACTGCTTCGAGAATGCCGCTCAGTTCCCCCTACATTAAATCGAGTATGGAATTACGCCTCCCAAAAAGCGACAAGACAAATGCTTCGGCCATCCGATTCAATTTTTAATATCTTAATGTGCGTTTTGATAACCGCGAACTTCGCTGCCAAAGGGAAGAAGCTAAAAAAAGGAAGAAAACGAAACACCCCTCAAATCTAATTATCCAGAAAGAGGAAAAAACTATTCGAATAATCGCGCGAGACTTGTGCGGGTTAAATCGCGCGGAAGGAAAAAAAAAATTCTCCCCCAAGCAATTTAACGTCTCGAATACCGGAACGTTGGAGATGAGCAACACATCCCGAAAAAATCCGGAGCACGAGCCGAAATAATTAAAGAATACGTTTCGCGTAATTTGGTTAATAAAAGATTGGTAAACGCAGACAAGAAAAATGGCAAAAACCTCCATGCCACATGCTCCACATCAGCCCAAATTGGCTGTTGTGGCGAAGCGAGAAATGTATTCCGGGAATGATTTTTCAATATGTAATGATTCCAACGAGTAAAAAAAAAAAGCCGCATTTCGCTCAGAATTCATAAAAAAGGAAACATTTCGGGTGATGAAGGTTTTGTTTGCGGTTGATGTGACGAAAAAGAAATTGGGGTAAGTGGATTAAAAATCGTGGTGCTGGAAATGGCAGAAATAGCGATGTTGGAATTATTGAAGGGAGGCCATGTGCGTCACACGATGTTTAAACCGGACCTAACTTTGGAATAACCACCAGAAGGGTTAAAGTGTACAATGATTCTCAAAACGAAGAATTTAAATGAAATATAAAACTCCCGGTATGACCACCATTTTCTTATCTCAACTACTATTAAAGGAAGTGTCTCCATGTAGACGTACGGTGTCCAGACGAATCTATAGGACTTACAGTAATGAAATTTAAAACACAAATAGTCATAATTTGATGCGATTTATGTGCCAAGTCCGAATTTTAAAATTTAATGTAGAACATATTTTAATTAATTTATTGACATTTATTTATTACTAGGCACTGGGAGGCTATCCCGGCGTTGCCCGTGCCCGTGGTGTTAGTTTGCGGAGGTAGACGTAATCTGGAGTAAAATTTTCCGCAGATTTGAAATCCGTTGAAATATTTACTCTATGTTTAACGGTCTAGGACAGTGTTTCCCGAACTTTTGACATATGTGTACCCCCTCTATAATTTTCGTAACGCTGAGTGCCCCTCGTCAAAAAAATGGATGTATTTTAATAACAATCAAATTTTTTTTTTTTGTTTTTTGTGACATACACAAAATAATAAGAAAAGATAAATAAAATTATTTATAATAAAATATAAATAAAAGTTGTATTATAAATAACGTTTATTTGGATCAATGAGAAGGATGAAATTGTTTGTGCTGAGATAACAGATCGTCATAATTTGGTTCACTAGTTGTTAATTTTAATCTGAGATGTGGTTCCACGTCCAATAGTCTGCTCCTTTTTTTCGACTTAATGTCTACAAATACTGAAAAAGCAACTTCACATAAATATGAAGTTGGAAAAGGCAAGATGTATTTTAAACGTTTTTCTGTTAAAACAGGATACACAAGTTGCATTTGTAACCAAAATGATGTTAAAGTACTCTCCTTATATTTATTTTTCAATAATCCGTCTGAAGCCAATTCCAACAATTGCTCTTCTTCCGCATGCGATTAATCTTCTGGCATGGATGTTGTGTTAATGTTAAACGGATATCTTATCCATTCAATATTTTTGGTTAAATCAGGGAAATAGTTTTTCAAGCCCACTTGCAAACACTCCAAATGCTGCGTTATGCATTTCAGAGTATCAGCATCAATTTTAGTTGTCGAACGTGTTATAAACTCATGAAGAGAGGGAAACGAGTCTACTTCTCCATTGCCAACTCTCTTTTGCCATAACTTTAGTTTTGCGATGGCAGCGTTCACTTTATCTTGAACGTGAAACAATGAAATTTCTTTGCCTTGTAACGATAAGTTGAGGCAATTTAAAACAGAGAATATATCTGCAAGTATGCTAGTTTACAAAGCCATTTCCAGTCATGTAAACAATTTCTCAACTCAAATCTGGGTCATTCCACGTGAAATGAGCAAAAATCAGGAAAAACCTGTGGCCGTATGGTAATGGATTTTCATGAAATTTGGTACAGGGGTTTAGTTTATGCATAACTAACGATATCCAAAAGAATTAGGTTCAAAATTAAATATTTTCGAAGCTGGAGGCATTTTTAGGACTTCCAACTTTGAAGAACAGTTGCGAAATCGCTTAATGTTGCATGTTTGAAGTTCTGTTTCTCAAAAACTACTTAACGTAGACAAACATGTTTTACACTTTTATAATCTGTACAAAAGGATCTTTTTTACACTGTGGCAAAAACCTTTTTAAGCATCATATTTAATCCAAAATTTAGTTGCAAAAAATGGAAAATTGTCATTTTTGACGGAATTAAAAACATTTCTATGGGCTAAAGAAATTTTACGACATACTTTAAATTCATGCCAGTTACAATGCTAGATATGATAATATTACTGATAGAGTTTGGAAGTCGTATTTTAATTCTTTCATCTTCAAAATAGCTAACGAAAAGTACAAAATGATAATTTTCTACTCTAAATAGGTATAAGAAATCAAATGAAGGACAGCTTTTACAAAACCGACATTTCACAGGAATACAGTTTAATATGTTTATTACTTGTAAAAAAAATCAGGATTGTAATCTGAGTCATAAAGCAACAATAATAAAAACAAAATCACAACATTTGCTTCCCACTCTATGCATGTTACGAGAACTTCAATGATAACAGTGAAATAAAATATAGATAATGAAACCCTAATTCAACAAAGAAATACCAAATCATTTTTAACTTTAAGGGTGAATTATAAAAGCAGAAAAAATGAGTGTCAAAATAAGCTTAAAAATTTCAACGTAGTATCATAGAAATTATGAATTTTAACTAATTACCTTTTCAAATTCACGATGTGGTAAAACTCACAAGTTAAACTTTGCTTCTTCTATTATGGAAACGCGATTTTTTTTGTGCTGCTGAATTCTTTTTAAACTCTTTACTTCTTTTGCTGGCGATTGCGATAAATATGACATTCGAATTAGTGTCGTACAATTTGGAATAGGAATGTAGCAATGACAGTTACGAGTTCCCGTATTGGTTGCGGTCACTTCATTAAACCTTTGTTGAAGATAAGACTCAATTTGAATAACATCAGTTGAAGGCACACAAAAGAATTTGATGTTTGAAATGGTTGAAGTACAGAAGGAAAATAGTTGTTTTGCATTTAAAATCTGATTGTTGTATGGTCTCTGTAAACTTGTTCTTGCAGCTAACCGTTTGATAGTTCCACCGATTCCATCGCATGGGCTTTTGCCATGACTTGTAGCGAAAAAGTGCCATTCTGCCTTCAATTCAAAATCGGATTCATGATGGCAAATGTTGGAAAAGTTTTTCCGGTTTTTATACTGTGCTGAACACCTATCGCTGAAATAGATTCTTCACAGAAAGAAGCCTTTCTTTTATAAAAGGATTACGGCAGTCTGAAATGCAAATACACTCAATGTATCATGTCTAGTATGGTCACTAATAACACACATTGAAAGGATTTGAAACCTGTTTTCGTTATCCTTCCCATAAAGTACAAATGGGTGCAGTGTAGCTTGAGTAGTTTTCCAATGGAATCCTTGAATTGCATCCTGAACAATAAATGAATAATTTTCTGAAAAATCGAGGAGTACAACTCCTGGGAAACAGTCAATTTCTTTTCCTCCAAAAATTTGGACTGCGATTTAGCAATGAAATGATGTTTTGTCAATCCAGACATACTCTCAACAAGTGAGTCAAGAAATTCTTCTGTTGACTGGACTTGTGTGATTAGAGTAGATCGAAATTCAACGCTTGTAAATAATTTCTTCTAAATTTTGGAAAACCTCAAACTTTTCTATTTGAGCACGAAATTGAACTTTTGGACACTTATCACATTCTCCGAACATACATTTTTCCTTTTCAATGTTACAAACATATAATTTCATTAGCTCTAGCAAAGAATAATGAGGCTTAATAGCGTGTAACATCAGTTTCATATTTTGATGTATGGTGCACACACACACGGAATGTGTACCATTACTTCCAGCTAGCACACATCTTAATTCAGCGAATTTACCGAAACCAATCTTTGCACTCCCATGCTGTTCCTTAAACTGCTGGTATCCTTCTTTTAAGTTACAAAGAATCAACCTTTTTTGTTTTGGGACTTTACCTTCATCTGTGTTTACATTAACAGAGTCTTTTTTTCCTGGACATAGCCGACTTATGTCATCAGACTCGTAAAAGTTTATAACTATTACAATAATATTGTCATTAATTTTTTTGCCTCGTCTCTTAGCAGGTTTTCCTTGTTAAATACAATGTGGTAGAAAATTCTGTCCTTATTTTTTCCAGTCTCCAGCTCTTTGGAACAAGAGTTAGAATTTGAATTTTTTCTGCAGGGGATGTTGTTTCAGCAAACTTTGCTTTCAGCTGTTCTATTAAACAATAAAAAATCTTCCTTACTTTCAGTCGCTATGTGTACTATTAATTTTATTGAGGTTTACTTGCAAAACAGTTCCCAAATTTATTTTAGCAGTTGAAACAAATTTCTGTAATTTTCTTCTGTCATAATGTTTTCTTTGAGTCATGCTGAGTTTACGAACCTTTTTAACAGGCGAATTTCCCATGTTCTGTAGGCTGTTATTGAGTTTCTCGTATTGTTTCTCTAAAGCTTCAAAATCAAAATACGTTGCATCCTCTTCTGTAATAAAATTTTTAACACCGATTTCACATGTGAGACAGATCTTTTTACCTGGCGAGAGCAATCCAGCTGATTTCTTGGCAATATCTAGTGTTATTATTCGCAGGGACTTTTTCACGGCACGTTTGTGACTTTTAAAAGGACAACAAGTTCGTCGGAATAAGTAAGTATACTTCAGTAAATACACTTTCTCATGGCGAAGACAAATGTTTTCAAATTTCCTATCTAATTTCAAATACAACAATTCTCTGGCTTTATCTGTAAGTTCGGAAAGTTCTTTTAATCCGGTTTCTTTTACATAAAGGATTTTATGGCAGTTTTCTTGCAACATTTCTCCCACGTCACATTTCGAAAGTTCGGGAATTTTAAAATCTGTTTTACTATCAAAATCACAAACATAGTAATAATATTTCCTAAAAACTACAAGAAAATCCAAACGACTTCTCTAACCGACTAATGATCATTTCACTGGATGGAACACTTATGGATTGCCACTTGAACATTCGCCGGTGTTCGAAAGCTTTCGGTTCAGCAAAAAATTATCAGTTTATAGCAACCTAAGCACATTTATAACCATAATTCATTTAGTAGTGTTTATTTATTCTATTATCTGTCATTGAATGTAATAGCATCTCTTTCAATGAGGAAATGAATGGCTTAATGGCGTGCTTCCGCCTGTTTTGTTTCATCATGCGATAAAATAAAACTATATTTTTCATCTAGTTAAAAATGCTCCTGGGACGAAAATAAGCAAATTACAATGATGAAAATTTCAGGACAGATAATATACATCTGGACACATAATACTGAAAATTTGTGAGTTTTTCAGAGCTGTCCTTCACAATAAAATTTGTATTTAAAAATACAGAGAAATCGCCGTTTTCAATTATTTTCCTTTTTTATTATTATTTTTTCTTTAATAAGGAATAGGACTACAATCACTAAATTATTCCTACCTTTTATATAGAAGGGCTTTGTTAAGAATTATTTTTGATATTGTCTTTCAATTTTTAGAGGTACTAGAGCAATTTGAAATTGGTATATTGGACAAATCTCTATTTTCGCCGATCCTTCAGAACGAGAAGTGCCGAATATTAAACAAAATTCTGACATTTCCTGAAAGAACTTTTACTGAAAAATGTAATAATATAAAAATTTATAATTTGTGTCAATAACTTTTTGAAATATTGGGTCTCAAACAGGCTACTATTAGTGCTACAAAAATCTACATTTGTGTGACCTTGAATTTTAAAATTCAATAAAAAATAAAATATCCATTTCTGACATTTAATATTTGGCAGTTCCTCTTTACTATATGAGATCTATTTACAAACTAATTTTCATTAAAATCGGTGATGTGTCAGACACAGCCTATTTGCTCATTTTGCGTGGAATGACCCATCTATCATTAAGAAAACATTGAAGTTCATGTCTAAGTTCGATTAAGAATTTTTCCTCGAGATAGCCAACGAGGTGATAAAGAAGCTGGGTATGACTACTTCCCATTTCTTCGCATATTTGCGAAAAAAGCAGTGCATTCAAAGGATGGTTTTTTATGTATTTGACGATTTCACGCTTTCATCCAGAACTTTCTGTAGAACTTGTTACCAAATCCTTTCTGTGTATTAAACAATGTGAAACAAATACATTTGGGGCAACATTTGGAATTCTTGCAACGAGTCCTTTATTGCATACCTTTTTGCTCCATCTGTGCTTGTTCCAACACATCTATTCCAATCAATTTTGTTCTCTTGCATACATTTTTTCATAACATTAAAGATATCTTCTCCTGTTGTGTGACGTAATAAAGGCTGGCAAAATAAAAAGTCGTCAGGAATTTCTTGATTTTTTCGTATCTAGCAAACGCCATAAGCTTTGCAAAATTCGCAATATCAGTGGACTCATCGACTTGCAATGCATAATAACGACTTTGAGAAATATCAGATAATCCGTCCACCAAACTCCGGTGCAGCGCGTCCGGTGCACCCCACCAAACTCTTCCCGTACCCCTGGGGGTACGCGTACCACACTTTGGGAAACACTGGTCTAGGAGATAGAAAAAAGAACCGTCTTCAGTTAAAAGATTTATCGTTTGGCTGGAAATTTATTCGTCCGCGCAAAAACAAAGCGGAAATGGAAAAAATATAATTTTCTCCGCGTTTTGTGGATGAAAAAAACTTGGCATGTTTCCAAACCCTGACTGCAAGGTCACACGGGCAGAAAAGTTCTCCGCGTTCGAAACAGCGATGGAGAATAAAACTATAAAATTCATTTAAAAATCTTCTAGATTAATTTTAAAATTCGCCGAGACCTAAAAATTGCAAAATATTCGGACTACCTGTGTGCCAAATCTCATTACTGTAAGTGCCATAGAATCGTCAGGATTTTGCGACAGACAGACAAACACTTCATTTTATAATAGTAGAGATATTATGTTTTCCACAGAACGAAAACAGTATGAGAGGATTCTAAATTAATTTTTTTCCTTCCCTAGGCACAAACAATTCAATCAAAGTGATAAAAAAAATAAATAAATAAAAAAATAAAAAATAAATAAACCATTTTTTTTTCTTTTTTTTTAATTCTTTAGTCCAAGTTCTATCTTTGCGATCGTTAAAGATAGAGTAAAAATTTCAACGGATTTGAAATCTGCGGAAAGTTTTTCACCCGATCGATAACTCGGGTATTCCGAATTTAATGGACACGAAAAGAACTGTCACGGGCAACGCCGTGCTCTGGCCTGCTAATTTTATTACATTAATCTAAATACTTGCCCTCAGTGTCTCATCTCTCTGAGGTGTGTTCGAACCTCGCCTGCAATCAGCCTAACTATCACGAATTCTAAGAATTCCAGGTTCTTGTATTGATATTGTTTTCTTGAGACCCCCAATTCGACTTCCTACCCTAAACGATCTGACTGAGTTTTTAGGGAAGCAAGAGACCGAATTCAAATGTCACTATATTTGTGTGGCTCTGACAGCTTGTAAGTGGTAGTCAAAACAGAGTCCACTTAGGTAATTAACCCCTCGCTGGAGCTAGTCTCGAAGATCCGGAATCAATCCCCAAGGGAAAGGTACAAGGACAACGCCCCTTCATTTTGAACTACGGCCAGATAACGAGGACAACCCGCTCTCAAAACCTCGTTTGAGGCCACGACAAATTGAACGTACACCAGCCTCGGTGTACATACACTACGGGGTTCGGAGGTCTCACGGTTTCTAATACTCCTGCGCTTCTGTTTTATGAAAAAGAGACTCGGTTGCCCTTGAGTTAGCTTTCAAAAAATGTCGTGAAAATCGCGAACTCTGGAGACGATTTCGAAACAAAAAAACCTGAATCGGACCTCAGCGGAGGAAAAGCAACCGTAAGGGGGTGAAGCGAAACAATTTCCACCCCATCTCTTTTTCTCCCGAATGAATGGTTCTTCCTCGCCAATGAGGCTGCCAAATCAGGCGCCGAGAGAAGAGAAGTGAAAAACAGCCCCCCGTTTTTTGGAACCGAATCTTGAGTAAAGAGAAAGAGTCCACACACAAATAATGGAACACTTCGCGTGGGGGTGGAACAAATGGAGTCGCAACATCAACTAGGTGTCACGCTTTTTGGATCGCTGGGGGAGAGGAACGCAATTGGGGGAGGAATGGAATTTTACGCTCTTTGGTCCCTGCATTTGCAATCGAAGAGTCGCCGTAAAATCGTCGGCATCTTCGCTGTTGCCAGTGACAGTTGGAAATGTTGGTTGTAAACATTCGTTTCATGAAGGTTGGAATTAAATTGTTTCGGGGGATTCTAGGACAGTTGGGATTCTGCCGATTTTGTGATCGCGACATATTTTGTGAATGTCGCGGAAGTTACGAGGATTGGGTTTTATCGCTCGCTGGTGTTTAATTTCTCAGCGATAAACGCATCTCGTATCTTTAAACTTTCTTCGACGTTCATGCGACGGTCGAAACGCATTAACCAAACAATTTGTCTTACTGTTTATTTTTTTAGTTTAACATTGATTTTTTGTCAAAAAACAATAAGCATTGTGAGACTGTTAATGTTTGCAGAGCAGATTACAATGTGACAAAAAATTTCTCTCGTCATGAAACTGAGCACTTGGTGTCAAAATGTAATGAGTAACTAAGCCGACGTAATGTTACAGCACAATGTACGGTAATGTCGATGACAACGCACAAAACACAGTGTGCGGTGAATGCCTTTGTTGCACTTATTGAATGCTTGCGTGTAAAGCATATACTGTGCGTGTTGAACAACTTGCTTTTCAAACTCACTACTGTAATCGAATTTGAACTTCAACTTTGAATGCTTCCAATAAAGAAGGAAAGCGATGTAGCCTACTCGGAAGTGAACCGATTAGAAACCGGAGGGTTTCGCAGTTCGAAAGTCGGTCCAACCCAAGACCCTCGTGCATGAGGAGGCTGCTACACGTTAAATCTGCCGCAGCCTCTAATGTGCTCGAGTTGGCACGGTGCGGAAGTTCGGAGTGGAGTGGCAGCTCCGGTGTGATCTGGTCATCTGACCGTGATTTAAAGTGACGAGGTGTTGTCTTCGGATTTTTCCCTTCGGGATGGATCCCGGACTGTCCCCAAGAGCCCGTAGTATCGCTACGTTTCTTCAACTACCTCTTAAAAAGTATTATTCCTATCTATTTACCCGCTATCTTCGCAACACAAATCGGTACTTAGTTTTACCGCTTTACAATCTTTCCTTCATCTAGTACAATGCTCATGAATAAACGAATAAAAATGCGATCGGGACTTGAACGATGGTTTTATTCATGGACACACGGCTTAGGTTTTCATTTAATAATTAAATCATCTTAATAAAATAATAACAGTGAATCAAAGTGAGCGACAAACCACCTGAATGGAATTTTCGCTTCAAATCTTCAAAAATGCTACTATATTGTACAGTGGTACTTCGGTATACGTCCTTAATACGTTCCAGATATTTGGACTTATACCATGGGTACTCAAATGTGGATCTCAGAGCAACATGCGGCTTTTCGTTGAGTTAATGCCCATTGAAAATTTAAATCCCGTTTTTTATTATTATTTCTGAACTTTTTTCACGAATCTATATAATAATTCTCTTACGTGGCACACAAAAAAAGGCGGCATTTTTATCGCGTTTTGGCAACACTGTACAATTGTTTGTTTACCACGAAGCCTGGCGCCTCAATTCAATTTATAGCGTAATCGGATGAAATTTTATTGAAAAAAAAAAACGAATGTATTAGTCGAGCTGTTGCAGCTTACAAACATGCTGGGTATTCTATTTCCAAAGCAGCGTTCAAATTTCGAGTCAAAATTTGCTCAAAGTTTTCAATTCAATTAAAAATTGTTCGATATATGATTATAGAGGTACTGTATAACTTTTCAGAAGCCCTAGAAATTTGTAATTGAAAAATATTTTTCTTTTTTTGAATATCCTATTTTGTAAACAATTCCTTCTGTTAAAACACATGTCCTTTTGATGCGACGAAGCGAGTAAGGTTCGCAAAGCAATCCTCCGGGGTTTGACGAGCATGAGGCGTGCCTTCTAGTCTTGTTAAATTGTCTAAGTAATTGAAGTGTTCAATTCTTACGAGAGTAGGTCGTGGGTTGAATCGTTTAATTAAGTGTTCGTCATCACTTCGAAAGTAGATCTATACATCCTTACAGACACGCTAGAACATTTGCACACTCTTGATGTACAAGGAAAGGAATAATATTGATCTGTCACAAACTGCATTCAGTACAAAGCTAAACTTCGGCTTTCTGTGTACTATCTTAAGAACAAAATATTTAATCATTTTTCATGAGTAAAAGCAAATATAATTTATGTCAAAGGAGAAAAGTTATACGAATACCAAGAAAAATTGGAAGAATTGCAAGCTGATTTCAAACATAGGTTTGAAGATTTGAAAAGTTTGAAAATTTGCATATTTAGTGAACCTATTTATTTGTGATATTATTGGAGATGGATTCCCAATTTCTGAAATAATGCTTCTTGAAAAAGCGGATGGGGAATTGGAGTTATTAGAGATAAAAGGGGATCAGAGACATTGCAAATTCAGCACCAATCTACTTCGATAATTGAATTTTGGAAACTCGTGTCAGAATCAAAATATCCACACTTAAAGAAAGCTGCTTGCCGTCGAATTTAAAATTTTGGTATAACATATAACTGTGAATCTCTGTACTCTTTTTTTTCGTTTAGTCAAAATATCGTTCACAGTTGACTCATCATCCTCTCATAAGTGTTGTGGATGGTTTTAACAAAATTTACGCCAAATTCGACCAAAAGTCTTCGTTTAATGTCATACTTTTTATTAATACATTTTCATTATATTTTCTTTTAATTATAACATTTTGTAAAAATTATTTTCTATTTTCTTTTAATTATATTTTCTTATGTGTACTTTGCACCGCAAAAAAACTATAGACTTGTGTAGAATATGTAACCATATAAATTAAATTTTAATTTGTGTATTCAATGCTATGTAACTATAGCGCGACTCTCTATAATATATGAAAAACCGTAACGCGACTCTTTGCAATAAATTAGCTGAACAACCCAGCTTCGCTCCTCAGGTTGAAATGGTGATTGAAAAGTGAATTCGAATAATCACTTCTCTGACATAAAAAATAAAATCATTTTAATTCCTAAATAATATAACCCCACCAAAGCAACTGGCACGGGCTAGCCACGCAGTTGCTAGTTATTAATATGGACACTCGAAGGAAATATTCAACACGAATCATCCATTTTTCAAGGTGAATATAGTAAACAGCAGAAACCCTTCGTTTCGCGTCGGCTGCATAGACTAGTTGTTCTCAACCGTTTGAAAAAAAAATCTCCCAGCTGACACATTTCATTCATCAAAACCTAATTTAGAGGGGTTCGAAAGGAAATCGGGTTCCATGGACATTTGGAAGGGTAGAACGCGCGTTCTATTCACGAAACAAGGCCATCGAAGGAGGGATTCATCTTAAATTCAAATGCGGAGAGCAAAGCCGAGAATGATTGTTGCGTGGGACAAGATGTTTCGCCTAATCTGCTAACGAACTGAAGTACAGGCGACTGGATCCAAATGCATCAGAAGCGGACGTTTTTTTTTTTTTCGATTAAAACTTTAGGACTTGAATCGGTGATCCATCGAGAAAATCGATGTTTTGAAAAAAAACATGTAAAAATTACTAAAAACCTCTTAAGGTATCTGCATACGTAAAAAAAGCCAATTTTGACGAAAATTTGCAATTTTTTTTACTAACAAATTCCCTGTACTTTTGTGCTTCTAAAACATTTTAAACTTTCAATGTGTGACTAATAGAAACAAAGTACGGTCAATTTAAAATTTGAACGAAATCGTTAATTATACCGGAAGTAGCATAACGAAACCGGAACTAATAATAAGAATATTCTATTTTACCATAATTTCTACCTTTTATCTGTTATAGTAAGTTAAAATATATAATAATTATGTTTCGACAAATTGGCCACTGCATTTTTTTAATTAAATTCACTTATTTGTTAGTAGAATTTCGGATTATCTTTACTCTCTTGGATTTTGTTTACAAGCATTTTTTTTTTTCAGAATTACATTTTAGGCATAACCATTGAATACCAGAAATGATAACTAAAAACGTTATTGATGTATATTTATAAAAAATTTTATGCACATTCGAAATAGTGTTTGCTAGTCCATGCTCTAGAATCAAATTGATATCTTTATTTCTTTCTTATTTATGAATTTGCAGTTGAATATCAATGTTGCAAAATGATCAAAAATCCTTTAACAATTTTTCAATGAGTCATAAAACCTTTACTTTTTTAAATATCTTACTACTTCTAGAAGAAGCACTAGATAGCATCATGAAGTTTACTCTGATTATGTTATTTTGCTGCTAATTTAAATTGTATGCCCTGTATCATTTTTCAAAATTTCGAAAAAAAAACTTGAAATTTATACACAAAATTTCACTTTGTGTTAAATATATTTTTTAAATTTTAATTATCGATGATGTAAAATTAATTTTGAACACAAATAATTATTAAAAATAATATTAAATTGCTTCTGAATAGAATTTTAATTTAAAAAAAAAGTGCTTTGAACGTATGCAGATACTTTAAGGTGTATGTATACACTAGAAATCACAAAAATGGAACCAGAGAGAATATCAATATTATTTTTATTAATTCAAAATATTTCCCAATCTCATAGCTTTCAAACGATGCCAAGATATTGCAAATATTCTAAATAGTTTTCTAGTTCGAAGGGTTTTCGTTAGGTACTGTCAACATGAACAGACATGTTTCCAAAATTTTAAACTCGATTTATGAAGAAATGAATTTTTGCAACAATTGAAAACGTGATAACTACACAATGAATTCACCTATTATAATTATTTTTGCATCACTATGATCTATATAAAACAGTAGATGTTTTGAATTTCAATGAAAGTATTTAGTCAAGAAATGAATTTTTAAATGTTGAAATTTCTGAAAAAATGCTCTGAAACAAAAAACTACTTTTTCTAGAAACTTGATGTAAATTCAAAACACGAAGAATAACATGAGGATTAATTTCCAGCAGGAATCGTCTTTCTGAATAAATTAGAATTTGAGATATCATGTTTCAAAAAACATGCTAATTAACTAATTAGATAATTAATTATTTTCCAAATCTATTTTTTTTTTTTCAAAATTAAAAAACAAATCTAGGATATACGTCAATAAAATGGCGTTGTAGTCTGGTTGGAAGAGTAGCTGATTAGCATTCGGAGGGTTGCGACTTCGATCGAACCAAGCATCCAATCGTCGTGGACGTGGGGACGTTCCATTGCTCGTATCCTCAAATCTGTTGGCGAGGTGGGGGTGTCAGCTTAGGTGACGTTCAACATGATGAGTCTTTCCCTTCGGAATGGGAAACCCCGCACCACCGACAATAGCCCGTTGTGTCGCCTCAGTGCAACGTTTATTAATCACCATTCCAACTTCGTTGGCACTGTTTGGCCTCGATACGCCAAACACACCAAGCAATAGACATACACGCGTAGGTAGAGAATTCACATCGCACCGGAGCTCTAAGCTCCCACACTATGCCAATGACAGATTTAACATGCACCGTTCTCGACTGTTTTTGAACTCACAACCCTCCGTTTGCTAATCCGTTACTCAACCAATCGAGCTACCGTGGACATGGAGATTGTGAAGGTCTTTTAGAATCAAAAGGCCCTGCAAATGCTACGATCAAGAGAATTCTATTATGGACAGAAGAAAGAAAGAGATCGAAGTTTCAAAGATAACAACGCTGGATCAGTGTACTGGTTATTATACCCAATTTTGATTTGGATACCAATATCCAGTTTTGACCTCAGGCTCGATCGGAAATAAGTGGAGTTCTCAATCGGTATCGGATAGAAATACGGACATACCTTTATTTAGGGTGACCGCCAGGTTGAAGTAAGGCATCGGGATATATAGGTTCCTTCTTTTGGAATCAGGTGGTTCTTTCCTTCTGGAATCTAGAGATTTCTATTATTGGTGAACGACACATTAAAGGCAGCCGTATTCTGTTTGGTCACTTCGTTTATTTTCCATTCCTTCAATCCGTCGACGGTACATCGTTTTACTGTAGAGTTACCTTATTTTTGGAAAATGGCTGGCCACGACCGAAAAAGCCTCCGTCTCTTTATTTAGCGTTGGCGTTTCCCTGTCGTTCTCCCCGATTGACCTTCCCCCAATATTCAGGGTGCTAAACCCTGACCTTGCCAAGGGGCCAATCCTTCTTTAGGCCAAGTGACATTGCGCTACTTCAGATATCAACCCCATTGCGTGAAGGGTGAAAGAGCACCACTTCCATTTTCTCGGAATCGAGGGGTGATGAACTTGGTTTCATCTCAAGTTCAGGGATTCGTTAGGAGACTGGACATTCAAACAAAGAGCTTGCAGGTTGTGTTTCCCTGCTTTTAGAGCAAAACAATATTTGATGTGACTGTCATATCACAATCAGATAAATACCCACAATTCACTTAGCGCGCCAATATTGATCTATTCCCCCATTCGTTTGAACATCACTACGGACCACTCTTTCATTATTCCCTTTTACAAAATGATTTTCAACTATTCAATTTTCCAAAAAGCCTGTATAATCTTTCAGCACCATCTTAGTCTCCAAAGTACCTTAAGGTGTATATGTACACTAGAAATCACGGAAAACGACCCGAATATCGAATGGTGTAGTGCAGGCCTCGAAATAGATTTTTTTAATACAGGTGCACCTTGTGCACCTAAGTTTTAAATTAGGTGCACTGTGTGCACCTAGTGGGAAAAAATTAGGTGCACAATTATATTTTCATGTGCACAGTGCACCTGTGCACCCGGGTATTTCGAGCCCTGGTGTAGTGTCACCCTACAAGTGCTTAGCTCGCAAACAATTCCAAGAACTTATAAATATTAGGAAGTTTTCTAGTGACTTTCATTAGAGATACTGTCACCCGGTACGAACAGGAATTCAACATATTCCAAACAATTTTTGTGCTATTATCTATATACAATAATGGACCGGACGCCATCGGATTTGCATAAAATCCTACTGCTTGTTTGGGAGTGTTTTTCGTGGGATGACCTTTGCACGTTGTTCCTGGTCAATTGAACGTCGACGCCTACAGGAACATTTTGTACCATCAAGTTCTTCCTACGCTCTGGCAACTTTATGGAATGAACGAATGTTACTTCCACGACGACAACACTCCGTGTCACGTTGCAGCCTCTGTCAAGCAGTGGTATCGAGCTATGGATGTAAAACGTCTTCCCTTGCCTGCTCAGAGTCCCGACCTAAACCCTATAGAACATCTGTGGGACGCGTTAGAGCGACGCTTACGGACCAGGGAACCACGTCCGAAATCTCCAGCTGAGTTGGTGACACTCTCGCAGCGGGAATGGACACAAATAGCAATAGCTGTGTATCGAAACCTTGTTGAAAGTATGCCCAGAAGGGTTGCTAGTGTCATTGCATCACGTGGGGGACCATCCCCCTAATAAAGCATGTGTTCTTTCCTTATACCATAACATCTTGCTGTCCGGTCCATTATTGTAGAGTAGTGTAGTGTATATAAAGCAGAGTTGGTGTCTGTCCAATCTACCGATTCAAATCTCTCTACACCGTTTAAACCAATACACACCAAACTTCAAAATCTGGTACACATACTTCGAAACCCTGCGGGTATCGTAGTCTAACTCTTAACCACCGTTTTATTTGTCCGAGTCGTCAAAAGTAATCCTCGATAGTCAAGTAACTACATCTATCTTTCTAAATAGGTACGTGTGTGGTTTCCATTTAGAAACCGAATCTCTGAATTTAAAGAAGCACCATAAGGATTCGATTCAAAACTGAATGTCTTGCCAGTGTGAAGGGAAATTTAAACAAGAATTCGTTGATCTTAGAATAATATCACTGTTAATAAATTTGAATTTTTTAAATTTTTATCTCAAGTGATAAAAGGTTGAGAATGCTTACTCTACAGATTGAAGCTATTACACAGCTTAGATTCATATGAAACATTCGTTGAAAGCAGTGATTTTCACTTTTAAAAACGCTGTAAAATCGACCCCCTGTTTTTTTGTTGTTGAAAAGTTGTAATTTATTGAGTTTAATTTGTTTACACTGATGGCATTTATTTCTAGCACAAGCTCCGTTATTCCACATGCCGCTGAATGCAATTTTCAATAAAAATGCGTTTGTGTGATTAAAACTAAATTAGTCACGAATGCCGCAACAATTTAATCTCTCATATCGATGATGAAATTCGAAAACATCGCATATCAGGTGCAAAAATACCCCAGTGAAACATATTCAGAAGAAACTAAGTGCAAGACTATTCGCCGAAAATTTGTCATCTTTACGGAAAATGAGCGAACGGGGAATATTCGTAAATACTCTAAATCAAAACTATAAAACGACTTTTGTAGTTCACCTTCGAAAAAAACTTGTTTGTCTTAAAGCAGAAAGTGCGATGAATATGAAATGAAGTATATGGATATATCAATAGTTACCACTAAAGTGCAGTAGGCTAGTTCCATGCGTGACTCACACTACAAGTGAGCTAAACTTGAATTTTAAAGCTACCATAAAAAAATTATTATTACAATGAAATAATATTTGCAACTTGTTTTACTTTAGTAAAGGTTTATTTTATACATATTAGCTCCTAAATTTCATTTATCTTACTGGGTTCTGTAAATGGGGAGAACTGAGCTGTGACCCACACTACATGAAAGGGAAGTGATACTTTGTTTAAGTACAAAAACTCTTGTTTCTTACTCTGTTGATTATCAAAAAATTTTGTTTTAAAATTATTGTTACTTCCAACAATTGTACTTTAATAGCAGATTATTAATAGATTAATTAAATATATAATTAATTTATAACATGACATTTTGTTTGTGACTCACACTACATGGCAAATGTGACCCACACTACACTACACAAAAACGTTTTTATTGACAACTAGCCACTGCGTGGCCAGCACGGCGTTGCCCGTGCTGTACTTTGTAGGGTTAGGTGCGTCTATTGGGAACGTTTGTAAACCACCAGTGTTTGCTACACATTCCCATTTGGTTTGCTCCGCAAACCAACACCACGAACAACGGCGTGATAGCCTCGTTATTGTGAAATTGGAATTGCGAAGAGAGTGAATGGGTGTGACGTCACAATTACTTGGAGGGTGGGGTGCCAGCTGAGGTGTTGTGTTATGATATGACCGTGGTTGTCCACGTATATTTCCCTTATTGGATTTAACTACGACCCTAGTTAATAGGTAGTTGTAGTGCTTGAGAACGTTAATTAAAAATTACCCAATTTTCTCGGATACTTTCCTTAGGCGATTGATCCCGGACCGTAGTCAAAAGCCCGTTGAGTTGCTATTGTACGACGTTAATTAAAAATTGCCTCGGATCTTTTACTTAGGGATTGTTACCGGACCGGTGTAAATAGCACGTTGAGTTGCTATAGTACGACGATAATAAAAAATTACCTCGGATGTCTCAATTAGGGAATTGATACCAGACCCTCGTTAATAGGCAATTGTGTTGCTTTTGTGTGATGTTAATTAAAAATTACAAATTTCTTCAAATTTAAAATTGGTTGAAATTTGTAATAAAAACTTGCACAATTTGTGTTTATTGTTGTATTATTTTTAAAATCGATCTTATACACATGCATATATTACTACAATGGCAAAAATTGTATTTTCTAAGATTAAAAAAGAGATTTAAGTTTTTGAATAAGGCAGTTGAGAAAATTGAATGGTGAAAGAAGTGAGAAACATGCTTTTTTTTACTGAAAACCGAAAAAATGAGTTTATCATTTTTTAAATTTTACAACTGAAATGTGTATCTTATTTTGAACACAACAATGAAATGTGTTGATTTGGGCAACATAGTATATTTTAACCCCAAATTACTTAAATAATAAGGAGACAGAAAAATTAGAAATATTTTTGTAAGTTGAGGTAATCTATATAAATAAGAATGGAGTGTTTGTTTGTACATTCAATATTTTCGACCCATTTCAAGTTTTCTATCCGTTTTGGACCCTTCTGATGCCGAATCCGCCTTTTTCTCGTTTGGTGTCTGTCTGTCTGTCTGTCTGTATGTTGTGCCCTATACACGTCCACACGGTTTAAGATATTTTCATGGAAATTTGCATGCAGTGAGTACTTATCTTCATTTAGAGAGTGGCATTGGTTGCGAAAGTCTGTCTGTCCGTCTTTCTGTTCTATGCTCGATTTTGTGTTTGTGTGTTTGTGTAGACATCACATAAATTGTATTCCAGATATTTGATTGCAGTATATTTTATTTTATACATTATCTACTAGTTTAGTGAATGCAATATTAAACATTTCTTTATTGTTATATTTAGTTGAGTTTCATGCTAAAACACCTGAGTAAGTATACTTAAATTAACCATAATTTGGTAGTTTTGGAAAAATTGGAATGTCTATTGAATATTACGATTACTTCGATTGCTTTACCAGTACTGCTGAAAAAGTAATTATTCTTCAAAAATTTTTTATTTTTTTTATGGAATTTCATCTCTGATACTTTATTTATTTCGAGTCTTATTTTTATTCTTTGCGCAATGAAAACGATTTCCGAATATTTGGGACAGACGATATTTTTCAACGAAACGAGAATGAACAAGATCGCGCGAGCAGTGATATTTTCTGGTTCTTTCGCTCTGAATTAATTTCACATTTCTAAATTTTGTACACTTTTAGTTGTAAGTTGTGGCAACTGTGCGAGATCAAGAGATAAAATTGAATCACAAATTAATATCTTTAGAACAATTTTTTGCGACATCTTTTATTTTGTTTTATTTCGCTGTTTCCTGTTTTAAATACTTATTATTTTAATAAATGTGTTTTCCTTCTCATCACACGCAACAGCACCACAAAGTATTAGACTTAAAAAATGTTGGGTAAGTCAGTATAAATTTTCAGTAAATTTTAAGTGTAGTTATGCCATTATTGAAAGAATAATGCCGTTATTTGAAGAATAATGCCGTTATTTAAAGAATAATGCCGTTTTTGAAAGAATAATGCCGTTTTTGAAAGAATAATGCCGTTATTGAAAGAATAATGCCGTTATTGAAAGAATAATGCCGTTATTGAAAGAATAATGCCGTTATTGAAAGAATAATGCCGTTATTGAAAGAATAATGGCGTTATTGAAAGAATAATGGCGTTATTGAAAGAATAATAATGTTTAAAAATCCCGAACTAGAACTTTTCAAACATTAAAAAATTCGTTTACATAATGACGGGAGAAGATTGCAAAATTTCACAATGTCGCATACCGGAGGCAAGAGTGCCACAAGTAAAAAATATTGTTTTGTTGACTATGAGTGCGAGAGCACTCGCCGTAAATCGTAATTTTAATTAATTGAGTTGAACATGAAAAGAACTTAAGAAAGGGTATTCCAAATCTTCCTATAAATCGTCTTTTATAGTAGTAACCTTAGTATCACCTTTCGTCATTTTGTAGCTTTGTCATACAGCAATTGTGCGATGTATGTGAAATGTATTACATGAATGGATATGCATGTGTAGGATTTGTGTCCAAAGTAAGTTGTAGAAAATATAAAGATGGCGAAAGGTGTTGAAATAAATTTATATTTTACAAAAAACGTAAGTCATTATATATTTTGATTATATCTTCAATCTACAGTAAACCAATTCAAACCGAGTAAGGTCGGGTATTTTGCTAGTTTTGAATAAAATAGATTAATAGACCAAAATAAAAGGTTTTTTTTTTATTTTGTTGAATACAAAGAGAATTATTTTTTTGCTTACCCGAATTTTTAAAATTAGCAACGTTTGTAGATGTGAAATGTAATTTTAGAAACAATTAAATGAAATGAAATAAGTCTGTGCCATGTGCAAAAGGAAAACAAATTTTTAAAATGTAAATTTTTTACTTGATTATTTTTCCCTGAGAGAGTATACATGTACACTTATTAAAATAACCATATGTGGCAAGAAATTTAAGTGATATCTCTTTAAAAAAATTAAAAAGGTATTAAATAACCTCAAACACTTGAGCGTGGGAGAAACACGGTTGAATGAGACAAAGTTGTACGACTTTAAGTGATTGTGCCTTGTTGATGCTGACAGTGAATCTTAAACGAACTGGGAACTGAAGTTTTTTAAATTGGAATGGGATATCAGAAGTGATGATTGGTATTTAACGAATGAATACGTTTAAACTTGCAGCATGTCGAGTCACGATGGTGGCTTCAATAATATTTCGCATGAGTTTCTTGACAGAGTGTTGTGCCATTGCACAGTGAAGGTGGATTGATATTTGTGAGACGCATAATCGGTGCTCCAATATGTGCGAGAGTAGTCCAGATGGTTCCAATATATTAAAAAACTGTGTCGTGTGTTTTAAGGCCTCATTTGTGTGACGCGTAATGTGTATAGATTTGTAAATTGAAAAACTACGGGGCAATTCTCGCAAGAGTTGCTTTTTGATGGCATTGACATGTTTATTTAATTGGGAAAGATTTGCCCTTTGGCACATCCCTGTATGATGAGTGGTTTGCTACAACAGCAATATATCGATGAACCACAGGGGTTGTAACCTTTTGGCAGGGGGGCACAGGTGTTTGCACAACTGTTTGGCTTGTTTGCATAATCATAAAATCACGATGGTGGCTTCAATAATAGTTCGCACGAGTTTCTTGACAGAGTGTTGTGCCATTGCACAGTGAAGGTGGATTGATATTTGTGAGAAACATAATCGGTGCTCCAATATGTGCGAGAGTAGTCCAGATGGATCCAATATGTTAAAAAACTGTGTCGTGTGTTTTAAGGCCTCATTTGTGTGACGCGTAATGTGTATAGATTTGTAAATTGAAAAACTACGGGGCAATTCTCGCAAGAGTTGCTTTTTGATGGCATTGACATGTTTATTTAATTGGGAAAGATTTGCCCTTTGGCACATCCCTGTATGATGAGTGGTTTGCTACAACAGCAATATATCGATGAACCACAGGGGTTGTAACCTTTTGGCAGGGGGGCACAGGTGTTTGCACAACTGTTTGGCTTGTTTGCATAATCATAAAATCACGATGGTGGCTTCAATAATAGTTCGCACGAGTTTCTTGACAGAGTGTTGTGCCATTGCACAGTGAAGGTGGATTGATATTTGTGAGAAACATAATCGGTGCTCCAATATGTGCGAGAGTAGTCCAGATGGATCCAATATGTTAAAAAAACTGTGTCGTGTGTTTTAAGGCCTCATTTGGGTGACGCGTAATGTGTATAGATTTGTAAATTGAAAAACTACGGGGCAATTCTCGCAAGAGTTGCTTTTTGATGGCATTGACATGTTTATTTAATTGGGAAAGATTTGCCCTTTGGCACAGCCCTGTATGATGAGTGGTTTGCTACAACAGCAACATATCGATGAACCACAGGGGTTGTAACCTTTTGGCAGGGGGGCACAGGTGTTTGCACAACTGTTTGGCTTGTTTGCATAATCATAAAATGACGGAATGAAGGGCAAAGAAAAGAGCAATATGAGTGATTGATTGCCCAACTTGAAGGCATCCCACAGAATGGCAGCGCTCACTATGTGCTATTTGTGTTGTGGAAGTGACAGAAACACGTCCGTATTGAAAACTAATCCTACAAAAGTTGCAAACACTTTTTATAGCACTTACATGCAACTCCTCTAATCCTTGACAGTGCTGGCTTCTTATACGACTGCCTTTTTATATTTGTCGCCACGAAACTGTGATTGGCTGTTACATAACACATTTGCATAGTTCCATCTAATTCTGCAGCAAATTGCAAGTTTAGATTGGCTTACAGAAATTAACATATTCCATAATGTCCTTAACTTTTGGCAGCGAGTGTAGACAATTATAAAATAAAGTACTACGTGTGTTGTATGTTCGGCATCTCCTGACGAATCTAAAGTACTTCCAATAATTAAATTTGGCACATAAGTAATGTGAATATTTTAAAATTTTATAGTCCACCACGAATTTTAAAATTTAATCCAGAACATTTTAAAAGTAATGTAATGAGATATTTAATTATTATTGTGTTCCTCCGAATAGCAAGTCTTCAATTGGCATTGACTAAATACGTATTTACTGTGCGTATGTAGCTGCCCGACTACAGGATATCCCTTATGTTACGATCTTCGGACGGGTGTCATGGACACATATAAGAACGGTCGTTCTTGTGGCTCCTGTTATATTCCTCTCTCAGTAAGCATTACCCCTTCCCCTTACGGAGTGTTCGGTGGTTGGCCCCGACCCCGGGGGATGAAAAGAAGGGGGTGAAAACCAGAGGGTCGTTCACCAGGAGACGGTGGAACCAGCGGTCTTGGAGAAGACGTGTTTTTTTGAAGCACCGGACGGTGCGGTGTAGATATCGTAAACTTCATTTAATGTTATACAAATAAAACGTGTATGTCCAAATTTGGTGAGCAGTGTCCCTCTGTTCTTAGCCACAACTACACATATTGTCTTGCAAAGTAGACATCGCTCGGGCCGCTCTGACATAATTGGTGTCAGGAGTGGGGTTGTGTAGTTGTGTGATGGTATAGAACAAACGGCAAGAGGTGACGCGGTGCCATTTTTGGAGGTTTAGGAAGAGCAACTGGATTGTTGCTGGATTCCATAGTCTTGCACCATTTCGTGAAGAGCAACTGGATTGTTGCTGGACTGTATATACTTGCACCATTTTCGGAAGAGCAACTGGATTGTTGCTGGATTCCATAGTCTTGCACCATTTCGTGAAGAGCAACTGGATTGTTGCTGGACTGTATATACTTGCACCATTTCGTGAAGAGCAACTGGATTGTTGCTGGACTGTATATACTTGCACCATTTTAGGAAGAGCAACTGGATTGTTGCTGGATTCCATAGTCTTGCACCATTTCGTGAAGAGCAACTGGATTGTTGCTGGACTGTATATACTTGCACCATTTTCGGAAGAGCAACTGGACTGTTGCTGGATTCGGGATAGGGAGCTATCCTGGGAACTACACTAGCAGCTGTAGAGAATTCCTGAATTGAATTCTATCCTCAACGCGAACCTTCGACACTGGACCATTGCAGTCATCACCTGGGAAGAGGGATCCTTTTCGCAACCCGGAAAATTGTTGGGTGCTTACCAGGAGCGTTGGAGGAAGCGATCGACGTGACCGGATACCGTGTGATGGAATAGCAGCGATCCTGGACCGAGGGACGTCTACGTCGGAAGAGTGATCCTGGAGATGCGCTTGGTGTCGACTAGGGCGATGGAAGGAAAATGCTGGTTCGAGCGTTTTGCGATGGAAAAGCTGTGAGGCTGATCTGAGATGGTTAACGTCTGATGTCTAACGTTAGTGTACAACCGGAAATATGTCTGAGGAATGTGCTATTCACAAGCGAGGAGGGATGGAAGTGCGCCTTCTGCAGTCAACTCATACCTTGAAGGGTACTGGGGTAAGTCCCTTCTGAATTGATCCAGTGAGCCATTAAATACACAGGGGGGATTAACACATATATGTATGAGAAGCAAGGTGGGGATGATTGTTATATTTGTGCTATGATGTGTATTTATTTTGATGGGGCTATGGATTGTAGAATTTAATGTGTAATGAACATCAGCTAAGGAATAGTTTTTAGGAATTACTGTGGGCAAATAAAAGTGTAAGATTATGCAGATGTATTTAATATAATTAGTTACTTATTGAAAGTGTTTGCATATTTAATAGAGTAACTAGGGGAATTATATGGAACATCAAAGTGCATGTTTGAAAAATCTTTGTGTATTTACTTGAGTAATTATTGAAGCTGGGTGTTATTATTAAAATTGATTGTGTTTACACGGGGATCACCATGGCATATTTTGAGGGAGCGAGGATAGAGGAGATGATATATGTGGCAATTGAAATGGGGGAAGACGTTCCTTCAAATGCGAATAGGTGTCAATTGAAAAGAATAATAGAGGATTCTAAATCATACGATGCAGAATTTGTAGAAGTGTTCGTGACATCTATTGTTAATGATAGGATTTTAAGAGAGAAAAGAGAAGCTGAAAAGGAGGCGCTAAGGGGTTGGAGAGAAGCCCAATTGGAATGGAGAGAGGCGGTAAGGGATCAGATAAATGCTGAAGGAGAGTTGGAATGTAGCCGGATAATGGCTCAAATAGAACCGAGAAAGGAATTTGGAGAAGTAGAGGGGCATGTAAAAGTAGCAAGGGCAGAGGCTAGAAGGTATTTGATATTGGCCGAAAAAAGGTATAAAGCTGCTCAGGAAAAGGCTGAAGAGAGATTGTCCGTTTATGAAATGAAATGGAGGGTGTTAGAAATGCTGGAGAAAGGTGTAGAAAGAACGGAAGGAGGAACTAGTGAAGATAAGGAAAGGAGCGATCTCTCTCAGGAGCGGAGGAAAGGGCAGGAAAATAGAACTGACCCTACCCCAACGGATGTGAAGGGGGAATCAGAAACTTCGCAGGACATGGAACGGGAAAAAGAACTCGTGGGCGAAGAGACGGAGAGAAACGCTCTCGCGGCCCAGGGGGAGGTGGCTGAAGGTCACAAAAAGACACAAGGCGAGGTAGATGACCCAACGGACTCATTGGGAAGGGAGCAAACGGACATTCCTGGTGAAGTTATTACTTCCAAGGAGGGGGAGAGTCACAGATGTAGTCGCGTGAATGGGAAAAGGCGAAGGTCTCGGAAAGAGGGTGGAAACCAGCACTCCTCCGTGACTCCACAGTTATGTGAGGCAAAACACCAGAGTGAAATATTGCCCAAGGCGTTCGGTGACAATATGGGAGTTAAGCAGCACGGGCTAGAGAAAGATAGTTTGGGTCTCGGAGAGAACGGGAAATCGGAGTTAAAGGAGTGCTTGTCTAAAACGCCAAAGTCGCACAGGGAAAAACATAAGGGTGAGATTTTATCCAAGTCGTTCTTGGACACTGGATTTAAGCGACGCGGAGTAAAGACGGATAGTCGAGAGATCGGTTTGCGGAGGAAGATTCGTCAACGAATAGTTCTCTTTAAGCGCAGTCCAGAAAGGTTAGGAGGGGCTTCGGAGATTTTGACGGATAATCAGGCGGTGATAGAGAAGACAAGAGGAAGGGTAAATTTACACGGGAGTTCAGTGCGAGCAGGGGTGGCACGAAAGACCATGAGATACCCTCAATCTAAAATGTGGGGGGTTACTTTTTATTGGGGGAAGAGTAACAAGTTAAATCAATTGATCGGTACCCAAGAAAGGGGGTGGATTAGGCGATTATCATTCCTGTGGTGGCATTATCGCAAAAAGTTCATTTATCAGTTTTCGATTTTGATTTTAAGGAAATTGATAGGTTTGTAAAAGGTGGTCCTTAAGGGCCTGGAGAACAACGAAATAAATGAATGTTGGAAATAGGAATTATGTTGTATATAATTAATTTTTCACTTGTTTAAGTTACTGTGTTTAGTTATTTGGTCATTTTAATTTTAGTACTTATAAGTGAGATTTCTGTAAATGAGGATCTCGTAGGAGACTGGCAATATTTACCCCTTGTGAAATGAATATTGGAGTGCTTACCGCTCATGAAATTATGTTGCCAGGAAGTGTTAATATTTTTTAGTGCTTACCACTGAGGAAATTGAACTGTCGGGAAGTTGGTTAATTTCAGTAATTTTTCTTTTTTAAATATTGTTGTGATGTGCAGTATTTTTACTCTCACTTGTAGTTATTTTTGTGTACTGCATTCATATTGGTTTTGAAGTAATAAGTAATTTGGTAAGAGTGGTTATGTTGATTGTAGATTTTTTGTATATATTCCTTTCCCCTAGTTTTATTTTGTGTAGAGATTAGTGTCGATAATTAGATCATAACCTAGTTTGTAAACTCATGCATGAGAGTATTGTTGAGGCATGTTTGCCAACTAGGGACACAAACAATCTTACACAGACTCCAATTTGGCTCGTTGGTGACAACGATTTGAAGGGCACCGGTGTACCTGCTACCTTTGTGGAGAGGTGTGAGGTTATCCTGCCAACACAAGGAGGAACTGCTGTTGGGGGGAATGGGACTTCCTCTAGTGAGGTTGGCGGGGGTGTCAGTAAAGGTCACCCGGGTCAGGAGAACAGGGGAGAGTGGAAATAAAGAATTCGGCCCACGGAGACAACGGACGATGAGGGACTCTGCTGCTGTTGTCTGCTATGTTTTGTAAATATGTTTTATATGTCTTGCGTCTTATGAAATAGGCCTTAGGGCCTATTTCACGCTTAAGGAGGGAGGAATGTTACGATCTTCGGACGGGTGTCATGGACACATATAAGAACGGTCGTTCTTGTGGCTCCTGTTATATTCCTCTCTCAGTAAGCATTACCCCTTCCCCTTACGGAGTGTTCGGTGGTTGGCCCCGACCCCGGGGGATGAAAAGAAGGGGGTGAAAACCAGAGGGTCGTTCACCAGGAGACGGTGGAACCAGCGGTCTTGGAGAAGACGTGTTTTTTTGAAGCACCGGACGGTGCGGTGTAGATATCGTAAACTTCATTTAATGTTATACAAATAAAACGTGTATGTCCAAATTTGGTGAGCAGTGTCCCTCTGTTCTTAGCCACAACTACACATATTGTCTTGCAAAGTAGACATCGCTCGGGCCGCTCTGACACCTTATAAAAATGTATTGCATTTTTAAAAGCATATTAATTATTAGTTTGGATTATCATAATGTATAACATAAGTATATATATTTTTGTGTTTTCTCCATTTTTGGAACTGGATCACAGTTGTGCAATACGTTGTTTGTTATTGTTTCTGTTTGAGAGTACGATAGTTTGTATTATAATTTTTAAAGCATATTAACTTTTTGTTTGGATTATTTGGATATCTTTTTCAAAAGCAGAGACCTGCTTCATCAATTTATGGTCGCTATGTATTCCGAGATTGAATCGGAGAAGGTGTGGTACATACCACTGAATCAGATTACTCAGAGTGGAACAGTATGCACATTTGAGAGATGCTTTGATAAACGGTGGAAGTGATGCGATAAAAAAACTGAAGTACACAGAAATGACTAAACTTCCAAAAAGATATAAAAACCAAAAGTAAAAGTTTATGCTTTTGTAAATTTAAACGTTGCATAAATTATTAAAAAGTATTGGTATGCTTTTCAAAAGACACCCAAACACAGAAAAAAAAATAGCATTAAAGATCAACAAAATAACAGCATTTCGCAATAACATGTTTTTTTTTTTTTTTTTTAATTTACAGCCCCCAGTATGTAAAAAAGGCAGTGATATAAGAAGCCAGCATTGGCAAAATGATGTTTAAATCCAAGACTACCTTTTTGGAAGTGGATCACAGTGCAATACATTGTTTCGTATCATAGCGGATAAAAGTAGCCTCGCGATAGGATTTTTAGTTGCGACGTGGGCTTTGTATAAAGTCAATGTCTGTCTAACTACACTAAAGCGACAACGCAGTAAAATGACGACAATGTTATGCAAACATGACTGATATTTACGTGAGGCAAAATATAGCAGTGTAATCTAAAGGGAGAAGCCGATACTAAACAAAAGCATAAAAACAGCATTTGTTTTAGTCGCATAACAAAACATTGTGGGGCGTATGTGAAAAGAGGCCGTTATAGCAAAATGCCATAATTTTGTTATTATTGAATGAAATTTTTTGTTTGTTTCTGTGTTTGAGTGTCTTTTGGAAAGAATAAGAATATTTAATTTTGATAATTTATGCAATATAAAAATTTACAAAAGCATCACCTGTTACTTTTGGTTTTTATATCTTTTTGGAAGTTTAGCGATTTCTGTGTACTTCAGTTTTCGTACAGCAACATTTCCATCATTCATCAACGCATCTGAATCACATGCGTCAAATGTGCATACTGTTCCACTCTTGAGTGACCTGATTTAGTCGTATGTACAACAAAAAAAATTATAAAAATTAACTATACGAAAACCAAAGTACTATACAGAAACAAACAAAAGATTGCATAAATGAAACAACCCAGAAATTGCACAAAAGATCAAAATGAAATATCGCTAAAGTTTGAAAAAAATATCCAAACTAAAAGTTAATATGCTTTAAAAATCAAAATCCAAAGTATTGTAGTCTAAAAAAGAAACAATAACAAACACATTGCACAACCGTTATTCAGTTTAAAAAATGAAGTAAGCACATTAAAAAGTTACTTATATAAAAGATTAAAAGTCAACGCAAACTAAAAGTTAATATGCTTTAAAAATCAAAATCTTTGTATAGAGTCGGTGTTGGTCTAACTACATTAAAGCAACAACGCAGTAAAATGACGACAATGTTATGTAAACATGACTGATATTTTCGTGAGGCAAAATATAGCAGTGTAATCTAAAGGGAGAAGCCGATACTAAACAAAAGCATAAAAACAGCATTTGTTTTAGTCGTATAACAAAACATTGTGGGGCGTACGTGAAAAGAGGCCGTTATAGCAAAATGCCATAATTTTGTTATTATTTAATTAACTTTTTTGTTTGTTTCTGTGTTTGAGTGTCTTTTGGAAAGAATAGCAATATTTAATTTTGATAATTTATGCAATATAAAAATTTACAAAAGCATCACTTGTTACTTTTGGTTTTTATATCTTTTTGGAAGTTTAGCGATTTCTGTGTACTTCAGTTTTCGTACAGCAACATTTCCATCGTTCATCAACGCATCTGAATCAGATGCGTCAAATGTGCATACTGTTCCACTCTTGAGTGACCTGATTTAGTCGTATGTACAACAACAAAAATTATAAAAATTAACTATACGAAAACCAAAGTACTATACAGAAACAAACAAAAGATTGCATAAATGAAACAAACCAGAAATTGCACAAAAGATCAAAATGAAATATCGCTAAAGTTTGAAAAAAAATATCCGAACTAAAAGTTAATATGCTTTAAAAATCAAAATCCAAAGTATTGTAGTCTGAAAAAGAAACAATAACAAACGTATTGCACAACCGTTATCCAGTTTCAAAAATGAAGTAAGCACAATAAAAAGATACTTATATAAAAGATTAAAAGTCAAAGCTAACTATAAGTTAAAAAGAAACAATAACAAACGTATTGCACAACAGTTATCCAGTTTCAAAAACAAAGTAAGTACAATAAAAAGAAACAAGTCAATGCTAACTAAAAGTTAACATGCTTTAAAAAAAGCAATACATTTTTGAAATGATATGCAGTAATCGGGCGGCTACACGGCAACGGATACACACGCGCAGAAAATACGGATTCATTCAATACCGATTCATGCCTGTTGCCATTCGGAAGAAAGATAATAATAATAGAACATCGCATTAAATTAATTTTAAAATTTTCAAGACTAAATTTTAAAAATCGGGCTGGTCTGTAAAATTGCAAAAAAATTCGTACTACATGTGTGCCAAATTTCATTAGTCTGAATGCCATAAATTCGCCAGGGCACAACTTCGTGACACACACACACACAAAAACTTTACTTTATAATAGTAGAGATTGAAACAATAAGAAAACATACATTAGAAACCTTTTTTTTTTAATCTTGCATAATAAAATATAGAAAACATATTATCCCATGTTTAAATCATTGAACTTAACATTTAAAAATGTATAGTGCAGTCGTTTATCAAATGCTGGTTCAGGGAGTCTATTTACTGAATGATCACTAAAATCAATTTCAGATATGTCCTCTGTTTTAGGCCAAGAAAATTTAAAATTTAATTGTAAGTTTCATCATTAATTGTGAGTGTGTAAAATCAAAAATTGAATTGTGAGTGTGATTGATATGAACGCACTTTCTGCCATGTGGATATAAACTCTACTTTTGATACCGGGTATTGCCAAATTCTAAAACATAAACTTTGTGTCCTCTTTTGAATACAGAAGTTTGACAAATTAAACACGTAATTTTTTAGAAAAAATGAATTAAAATCTAACTTCAAAATTCCGTGTTATGGTGTACTCTGGTATGGAATTAGCCAGTAATCAGTTATTTTACAAATTATCTAGGTAATATGCAGATTAACTAAGGTGATCCGTTAAAGTGCCGAAAATTGTTTCATTTCTCAAATTACGTAGGTAATCTGCAAATTACCTAAATTATATGCGTATTACCAACTAGGCACTCGTTAAAGTGAAAATAAAATCAATGTAACAGCAACGTTTCTGTACGCTTAAATTAACATAACGTTATTTATTTTTCGATACATAAAGAATCAAGTTAATACAATCAAACCATCAACACATTAGTTGATAGAATTAATCATCAATCGATTAAAAAAACTATAATAGAAAAAATCAAAAGGGTTTAAAATATTATTACAATTAAGGAAATTAACATGTTACTTACTTTAACGATACGAAAGCCGTTAATGTGCACATTACCTAGATTAAATGCGGAAAAACTCTCGATTCCGCACGTTAACGGAGCAAATCAGTTAATCTGTAGATTAGCTATGCAATGTGCACATTAAAGACTTTAGAGCTTTAGCGGTAACATATACATATTTTAGTCAGAAGTAAATTGCAGAAGCGACTAAAAAATTAAAATGATATGAGAAATTATTTTTCGTACACCTAAATGATGCTTGCTTTTATGGAAGAAAAGTACGATTAGTCTCATCACTTTTCTATCAACATTTCAGTCATTCAACCCAAGCAACGCAGGGTAATTCTGCTAGTCATGTATAGAATAATAAAGTGCATGTGTTTTGTACAAGCTATTTACTTCAGAAATGAAACAAAAAATAAATTAATTGCTTTTCTAATTCTTGAAAAAAAAACTTGATTTTTTACGTTTTTTAGAAGAAAAAGTTACAAAAAACCTATTCTCACAAACAACTCGATTGGGTGTCAAGAAATGAAGACTGAAATGATACACCAGGGCTGTTCAATGAAGAATATAATCCTAAATTATTAAAAAATAATTGCCTGTACTAATTCTCCAAATTTTTAGGGTCTTTCTCAAAATACTCCCCATTTCATGCAATGCACCTATTCCACCTCTTTTCCAGTCTTCAGACACATGCTGCAAGTCATTTTTCCTTCAAAATCGCCTCTTACCACTACCTGTGATGATGAATACCGCTTTTCCCGGAGGTGTTTCTTAAAATTTGGGAAAAGCATGGGTTTTCCCAAATTGTGACATTGGTTTTTGAAAGATACTCAACAAAACTGGTTATCACGATGAAGCATCCATCCTGTTGCTTTCAAATGGAGTCTTTTACGATGGATGTAGTCTCGGAGGGTTTTCAGTACATCTCTAGTGTTCTACAGTTGCAGTTGTATGTAGTAGTACAACATGCTGATACACCATTCCTCGAATATTGAAAAATGATATGATCCTAACTTTCCTAGTAGAAGCATCCACTCTCGTCTTCTGTGACGAAGGAGACTTCCACTCAGAGCTCTGTTGCTTGGACAATCGATTGTTTCCCCTCTTTAACCATCTTCTAGTTGTGCTATAGGGAAGGACACTCCTTCCATAATCTTCTTGTAGCCCATCACAGACTTCAGCTGACGATTTTTTAAGCGTATTGCTCGTCGCATGTCACATCCATTTTTGCCGTAAGTAAAACTAGACTTTCTTGGACGGCTTCCAAGGCCTCAGCAATGACTCTTCATGACCGTGAAACATGCGTTATTTATTCTCCGCGTATCCCGCTACACATTCAATGTGAATTTTATATTTCTTGATTTTTTAATCACCTTTAAAAACAATTGATAATTCTTTATTGAACAGACTTTGTAACTTCCAACTAGAAATGCGAACACATCAAACACATGCGAAACTTAGCTGCACAAAAACGAGTGAAGACAGCGAAACAACCGACTTTAACCGATCAAGCAATGATACATTTTAATACCGTAAATCAGGGTTAATTGGACCCTAGGGGCTTACTTGAACCCAAAATGCTAAAGTTATGTAAGTCGTTCCTCATACTGGTTTAATGAAATGTTCGAGGTTGTTCATTCAAAAAGACATTCTACATAATAAATGGTGTAATATTAAGGAGATTAACCCTTCAAAAATTGTCAAAAGACGCATATTTTCTGTCCCGTCAGTCAAACAGAACGTTTCGAGTCCGTTAAGGTTCGGTAACTTTTTTCATTGTTTTATTATGTTTTTCAAAAAAATTTCAAAGTCGTTCCTCATACTGGTTTAATGAAATGTTCGAGGTTGTTCATTCAAAAAGACATTCTACATAATAAATGGTGTAATATTAAGGAGATTAACCCTTCAAAAATTGTCAAAAGACGCATATTTTCTGTCCCGTCAGTCAAACAGAACGTTTCGAGTCCGTTAAGGTTCGGTAACTTTTTTCATTGTTTTATTATGTTTTTCAAAAAAATTTCCAAATTAATTATTTTTTTAATGCATATATAGCAATTATTTAAAGATCCTGTGTCATATTTGAACCCAACACAAGTTTATAATGCATTTGTATACAGAAATAGAATACATGGTTCAAGTAACCCAACATAAAAGGGCTACTTAAACCTATTTTTTGTATTTTTTTTTTAAATCATGTAATGCAAAAAGATAAATGATAACAGTTGTCCTAAATAGTAAGTAGAGATTTAGATTAAGAACAATGTGGTTAGAAGTACAAGTCTTTTTCAATTATAGTTTTAAAAGGAAATTTATGATAAATCCGGAAAAAGTGCGCATGGCAATGGCGAACGAAATCTGGTGAACGAGGTGGTCAACATGAGAGAAGTAACCAGGCAATTGGGCTCCCCTTTCAATCCGCGCTCTAGAAATGTTTCATTAAGTAACCCACCAACACGCAGTCCCTAATGTGGTGTCATCAATGTTTTTTTTTTAAATCGATGTTTTTAACATCGATGTATTGGAGTTGATGTTTATACGTGTCGATGTTTTATTTTTAAATGAAAAAAGTACCGTTATAAAAATTTAAAAAATAACCAAGTAGCATCATTTTTATAATCAACAAATTGAACATACTTTTAAACCAAAGTGGCCAAGGGTGAAGGGTCTGAAAAGTAGAGATGCGACATCGATGTCGATGTCTTCAAAACATAGATGTTTTACAAAAAAAAATCGATGTATTGGAGCCGATGTAGCATCTCTAGTTGCAATACCAATTTTAAGAAATGGGGGAAAAAGTTTAAATACACTGAATTTTAAAAACATCCATGTTTAGCTGTCGATGTAGCATCACTAATGTGGTGGTGTATCGAACAAAGGCACGGGACATCACTCATCTATAGCAGAGGATCACTGATTGCCACCGTTGATGAGGACATGGTACAGTTAACATGGCAAGAAATTGAGTACTGTCTCCATGTACTGTGTACCGAGTATCGTGCCCATAGAGAGGTTCGAAAAATGAGGTAAAAAAAAAACTTAAATATAAAAGTCTCAGTTTCTAAAACTTTCCACTTATGTCTTTTCATTTCAATGAAATTTTGAAATTGTAAAGCGACTTTACGGACACCCTGTATAGGATTACTTTATAGAGCTTATAAAAAACGAGACATGATTCTGTTGAGATTTCTAGAGTAAAAGAGCTCCGATTCTATAGAAAAGATCGCAAGAAAAGTTGCGAAATAAAAGAAAGGAGCTTCTATAGATATAGGAAATTGGTATAGAATTGCAGAGAACTTTTCGTAAGGATGGAATAAGTTTGGTATGGAAAGCATTCGTATGGAATTATGAGTCTTCCCCGTCCAGATCTGATGCAGACGTGAACAGGTGTGTCTGAGGTATGGAGCGAGTCTAAAAGTGGAGTCGACATCAGGCAAGGAGCCAGGCTGCGACCACGGAACAATTAGTCCGACCCTCTCTCTCTTTGGCGTTTCGTTCTATTTCACCCTCATTATATCCGAAGAAAGCTTCCCTATTTCGTCACTTTCTATCACTTTCCCCCTCTCTCAACGTGGTTGAACGAGCTTTGGGTTCTAACCACCCCATGAATGTTTGGCTGGTCAGGGGGTCTGACAGGCCAAGCTGCGGCAAACACAAGACAGAAAACGGCAAGTAAGACACGCACACACGAATACCACCTCGTAATTTAGAACCATGGTCAGGTAATGGTAATTTTAGTTAACGTCTGACTAGATAAACGCAACGGGCTATTGACGACGGTCCGGGATCAGTCCCTTAATGGAAAGATACGAGGACAACACCTCGTAATTTGAACCTCGGTCAGATGACGAAGCAACACCTGAGTGGCACCCCACTCTCCAAACTTCCACACCCACCCAACATGAGGACTTTGGGCCACGACAGATTCAAGGTGCACCAGCCGCCTCTACACCATACGCTTACAAACATCCATGCCCGGATTCGAACCTTCCTATCTAGAGGCTAACACCTTAACCACTATGCCTCGGCACCATGGTCAAGTGACAGGATCATTTCTTGACCAGGCACCCCATTCGCAAAGCTTCCACACCGTGAGCATATTATAGGCGACAACAAATTTAAAGTGCACCACTCCCCACATACAGACGCGGAAGAAAAAAAACGAACCGTCGGGAAATTTTTACTCGTATAGAAGAGAAAAATACCCCAGGGAGGATTGGTAATTGATAATTAACGTCGTACTAGACCAACACAACGGGCTATTGATGACGGTCCGGGATCAATCATTAAATTGTAAGATCCGAGGACAGCACCCCGAAATTTTGAACCACGGTCAGATGACGAAGCAACACCTGAGTGGCACCCCACTCTCCAAACTTCCACACCCACCCAACGTGAGGACTTTCGTCCACGACAGATTTAAGTTGCACCAGCCGCCTCTACCATACGATTAAGTTGCACCATACGCTTCCAAATATACGGACCCGAACACCAGGGAGGAATCGAACGCGAGTCGCCTGTTGCTGTGGGCTTGAGCCACGATGGTCCCAGAGGTTATGGAGTGCTTCGATAAATTCATTCAAATTGACAGTAAAATATAAAAAACAACGACTTAGTAATGACCGTCAATGGCCATTTCGGATCTGCTAGCTGTTTTGGTCTCTTGTGGCAAAAAGACCATACTGTCGTGTGACAGATGATTTTTATTAAAAATAGAAGGGTGGATGGATGTTCGCTCCAAGTAATAGGTCCCAATCTCCCCTGTTCTCTTTCTGTCATTTCATCCCCATCATATCTGAAGAAAACTCCCCTCTTCGTTTGTAACTTTTCCTCCTCTCTCTCTCGACTCATCGTCTAACCGTGGATCGAAATTACGTTGTCCTTCGATCAGTCGCCCGTTCTGTTGCTCCGGAGCGACCTTCATTTACCTACTCATCGGGCTGTGGCTTCCGGTAACGGTTTCGAATGCACTTTAACCCGCCAAGTGGCTTCGACGCGATGCCTCGTCTAGAAGAGCCATTTTGCAAATCGTGCTGAAGAAATCCGTCCGAATGAATAATCGCTCCATGGCTCACTGCGGTGTTCTTTGCATTACAGCCGCCTTTTGCGTCCATTTCTTCTTCCCTTCAACTCGTTGTTTCAAGCGGTGGTCACCAAAGGAGTCGAAACAACACTGTTAGAGGTCATTTCGGGTTCATGCGACAGCAAAACATCGATGGTTTAATTTTGAACATCCATGTTGAACATCCCATCGCCCAAAAACCATCAATATTTTTATAACAATAATTAGTGTTAGTTATTAATTATTTATTATCCTATGGGGGGAAACATAAGAAATTTTATTTTTTATTTACTGTAAATAACAAATATTGGGGCTTATAAATATCATACAACCCAATATTTGTTATTTACAGTTTGTAAAAAAAGACGTTTCTTATCTTTCTCCACCTTAAACTGACTTCCTTTTTCCCTCACTATCCCACCAATTAGGGAAAAAAGCTCTTTCTGATGGCACAGATGTCGCCATCACTGACAAACACTTAGTTGCACGGTTATTTTTCTTAATTTTTACTAGGGTGCTTTTTTCATTCAAAAATAAAACATCGAAGTTAAAGAAATATCGGCTTCAATAAATCGATGATAAATATATCAATGTTTTTATAAAACATCGATGTTTTGAAACCATCGACATTAATGTCGCATCCCTACTTTTCAGACCCTTGGCCACTTGGGTCTAAAAGTATGTTTGGTTTACTGATTATGAAAATTATGCTGCTTGGTTATTTTTATAATGGTGATTTTTCATTTAAAAATACGACACACACATCGACAATGTTGAAACAGCGGCTCCAATACATCGATGTTTTTTTTTATTATGAAAAAATGATGTTTTGAAAACATTGACATCGCATATCCCTAGTTCTGGGGCTGATAGAAAAATATAAGGCGTCATTGACGGGTACTATTGAATTCGGTTCAAGTGGCCTACATCCATCCTGAATGACAACGCAATGCAGAGTGAATCCGTTGCGATTGAAGGCTAACTCATTTTGAACACAACATGGCTCATCTATTAAGTCCCGAAGCACACCTTTAACATTGACAACTATTACAAATGGAATGGGAAGAATTTTGGAGTCAACACGAGATATCGCATCCAAACCACTTGTAGGGTCAACCCCCTTGGTAGTTATATCGTCATTTACAAAACTGGCCAGATCTTGATGGACGAAACATCTCGTCAAGAGAGGAAAACCGACCCGATCTTGTTCACGCCACCATCCAAACATCGGCAACATCACAGTGACGAAACACCTCGTCGCTAGCACAATGGGTCAGATCTTGATAGACGAGATATCTCGTCCAAACCATTCGAGGTGAAGAGAGGGCGCATCTTCAGGGGCAGTCCAGTGGTCTTTTTCTATGGGGACGACTGCTTCTGCTAAAGCTAAGGACCGAGTTCTGTAAAGACCCGGGTGGTCGGCGTGGAAATTTGGAGAGTGGGGTACCAGTTTAAATGTCAACTGACCGTTGTGTTGCTTCCGTTCATTAAAAGACCTTCTATCCTCCCCATGGGAAGACTTGAAGCCCTCACCTGCGCCCTTCTTTCGTCTCCACGAAAGCTATCGATAACCGCCCTCGGCCCCCAAATGTAAATGACGCGGGGCTTATCGAGTCATGACGGATTGACAAATCGCCGTCCCCGAAACTTCTGACCATAACCGTCGCGCATACAAAAGGTAGATGGCGCTGGGGGGCCATCCGTCACCTGGGAGCGGCAGAGTTGCATTTGGACCGCTTCCAGATTCATTCCGAATCCCAGGTTTCCTGTGTTTCTTTTTATCGGCCGAGGAACACGAAAAGGGCCGGGGACGCCCCGCTCTGCGCCCGGGGAATGGATGGCTTCACCTGCGGGGGGAGACAGCAGGGGCGGACACCTCGCGGGGGTGTTGTGCGGAAAGCGACAGGAACAACACTCCGCAATCGGCAGCGATGTTTCTGAGATCAGGGATCACTGTTTAGGAAGAGCTACAGAAACACCGTCGTGGGGGTTGGTGCACGTTTAGTCTGTCGTGGCTTCAAATGTCTTCTCGTTGACGAGACGGTGAAGTGCCGAGCTCTGGTGTTGACCTCGTCATCTGGCCGTAGTTCGAAATCACGAGGCATTGTCCTCGAAGCGTTCCCTAAAGGATTGATCGTCGTCCATGCGAGTGCGTCGTTATTTAACTACCTAATCATGTTTGGGAAAGTCACATTGGATGGTGAGTTGAATTTTTTGAGAGATTGTTAGTAGAATTAGCGTCGCACTTTAATAACACAACGGGCTATTGTCGAAGCTGCCCCGAAGGAAAATATGAGAGGAATTCATGAGGTCAACACCTCACATGGCATCCCACCTCTCCAAGATTCCACGCCACAAGAACGGAGGACATTTGAGGCCAAGATAGATTTCGGCGCACCAGTCGCCGCGTATACGACGATCTTTGCTTGGATTCGAACTCTCAACCCTACGATTGCTAATCCTTTACTGGGCCACCCTTGGCTAGATAATTGGTAATTTTTTTGTTAACGTCGTACTAGTGCTACACAACATGATATTGACGACAGTCCGGGATACATCCCCATAGGGAAAAATCCGATGAAACCACGGTCAGATGAGGAGGAGGAAACACGGCATCCTACTCTCCAAACTTCCACACCCACCCAATGTGAGGACTTTGGCCACGACCGATTTATGGTGCCGCAGCCGTCTCTACACCATACGCTTACAAACATCCATGCACTGACCCGGATACGAACCAGGAACCTTCCTATCTGGAGGCTAACACCTTTACCACCATGCCATATTTGGCCACGCTGCACGAAAGACAAGTAATGTTAAGTAATAGTAAAAGGGGAGAAAGATCACGCGTATCCCTGGTGTTAACTAGAAAGCAGAAAATCCCACGAAAAAGAAAAGATCACTTCTTGTAAAGTAGGGTGAAGCCCCAACACACCTATAGGAGATATGCGCCTGGAGATTTTGCAATAGTATCGCATTGATTTGAATAGTTCACAGAAATTGGATTACATTAGCTATGGACTTAAAAGGAAAATGTAGTCCACGTTCTGAGTTTCACTTCTCCAACTCGGCTGTTTCGATGGCTCAATTGAAATCATGGGACTTATTTTACAGTACCAAAGGCCCGGTGCACACATCCGGTTTTTAAACGTGCGGCGCCGCTGCTACTGCAACGCAAGTGCGGTCAGAGATACATTAGATCCAATGCAGTAGTGCACACATGACTCCGGCGACGCACGTCCAACTTACGTGCAATTTGTACCGCAGTTACCCACGCGACGCAGCTCGTCGCACACGTTTCTCCGGTCGCAAGTACCTTGTTTTCATAAATGAATGGACTATAAATAATAATTAAAAAATCGCTGTATCCAGTAAAACGTCTATTTTGTTTCAAAATACACTTTTTTTCACACACACCCTGTAGGAGAAATAAACTCGTTTTCTTCGATAGAATATGTATCGCAAACGGCGCGAATGAATGCAGCGGCGCCACACGTTGGAAAATCGGATGTGTGCACCGGGCATAAAATAGTAAGGTAATAGGAATAGTAACGACAGCTTATGTTTTAGATTTGTTGAGTGCACTTATTCTTTTTGGGACAGTATACTTGTCCGCACTAAAACTGATCCACCGTAAGCAAGATGCTTTCGCACATAGAACTTTATAATTGGTAATTCGATTTAAAAAATTTTAAGTCCAATTTTGTTCGGTTTTATTTATTTTTGATACTATAATAGATTTTATGTTGTTGAGTTTGGTTTAGGGACATTCTAAGGGCCTGGGACAGTATGCAGAAAATAAAAATTACGAAAAACCGTCGGAACAGAAACCGAATTACTGTTAAGAGAGTTCGAAAAATCTTCCCTCCGGTGAAGTCGAAGATAGACTCCAAAATCTCTTCCTTGGGTAGGTAGGTATTTTAATTACCGTCGTACTTGAGCAACACCATGGGCTATTGGCGACGGCCAGGAATCCATGCGGAAGGGAAAAATCAGAGAACACCATGTCAGTTTGAGCCACGGTCACATGACGAGATAACACACGAGCTGCCATCTCCAATCTACACACTTCCACGCCACGTTTAAGGCCACGTCAGATATAACACCAGCCCTTTGAACAATAGGGATTTCCAGAAGATTAGCAGATTTAACGTGGCGGTCTTGTTTTGGTTTCAAAGTCACAACCAACCGGTTGCTACTCTTCCAACCGAGCTACCAAACGTATAGACATTGAAGGTCGTTGCACCTCATCCTACATTCGCCCGCAGTAATAGCTGCTCTTCGAACCATCGATTGCAATCCTGAAGAACAGCGAAAAAATCATCGCCAAAGCTGCGCAAATTGGCGACATCCAACTCATAAATGGACAACAATTAAAGCAAGATGATTGAGTTGTGTTTCTGAAGAGATGGTAATCTTCGCGATGTCTAACTTCTGTTTCTTGCACGTTTGTGTTCCTGTTGCTTTTAGTAATTGGTAAAATCGGGTTACGTATTCCAAGCTTTCCTTTAACTCTTCACTAATTCGAAGTAAATGACCAAGTTCTACACCTTTTAAATATATACTCCCAGTTTCTCACATGCTTTGCAAAAAAATTATAACGTAGGTGTCCAGAGTAAAAATTATTCTGAAGGAATGTTATATTTCATGTTAATTATAGTCTTTTGTAATAGTATATTAGATTTTCATGTAAATTTTGTTTTATCAACTGTTTTTGTTACAAGTTTAATGATATTATGATTTAATTTTTTTTTGTATACAGTACACTCTCTCTAACTCGAACAAATAAATACCAGGCAGGTTTGGATATATGTATGTCAGATTATATATTTACAAAAACCCACTTCATAACAAAAACCCAGTGGGTTTTTGTTGGTGGGCCCGCCCAGAAAAACCCGGGCGGGTTTTTCTGGGCTGGGCCCAACTTGCCAAACCTGGTAGATTATGCATAAATAACGATTTTCAAAATATTTTAGCTCAAAATTAAAAATTGTGAAGGTTTAGGCATTTTGAAGATTTGCATCTTACGTCAGTTGTGAGAACATTTCATATATTTTCTCAATCAAAGACTACTAAATGCAGACAAGACAACAATGTTTTTCAATTTTTTGTAATCTTTGAAAACGTTTTTTTTTATTTAGTTGAAAATAGAAATTTAAAACACATTTAAGCTAAATATTGGTATCAATAAATGGAAAATCGTCAATTTTGAAAAAAATAAAAAAAAAATTTCTATGTGGTCAGGGAATTTGGACAGACCGTTAAAACCCATGCCAGCCACAGTGCCAGGATGAAGTTAGGATGTCGATTTTTATTTCCTTTATCTTCAAATTTGCAAAGGAAAATGATAAGATGGCGGTTTTCCACTCAAAATAGGCATAGAAAATCAAATGAAGGAAAGCCACTGCTTCCAGATATCATGAATACATTAAATACACTGCTTTAACGTAGAAAGATCCAACCCTATCCGCTAGACATAAAACGTCCTCAGAGGTCGATTGATTGAGATTTTAACATCCTCAATGGTTGGTAGATTGAGGATGTAGGCACAAACCTAGAGTCAGTTCTTCCAATACATTCATTGAGTACAATGCTCTGAAACATCCCAAAGCTACCCTAAGCGTGGCAACACAAAGCCAAGGATGGCATATAAGATTGACCAATCCGATTGTTCCGCTCATGTCTTGCTTGATTGAGGTCTAAGAGTCCTCGATGGTTGGTAGATTGAGGTTATAGTCACAAACCCATCGTCCCAATACATTCATTGAGTACAGTGCTCTGGAAGATCCCAAAGCATGTCTACATGTCCACCCAAAGCATCCTCCGCGGATAGACCAAGGAGGGCATAAGATTTAGATACTCAACATTTAGATGATTCAGATTTATAGGCAGAAAAACGTCCTCAATTGGTTGATTGCGGTCTAAGCGTCCTCGATGGTAATGACTGAGCTTTGTAGACATAAAACGTCTTCAATGGTCGGTTGAGGGGCGCGACAAAAAATCCTCCACGGCTGGTTAATTGGGGTTTAGAGAACATCCTCAACGGAATGTTCCGTGTCTTCCCAAGCCGCGAGTGTTCGAATGCTGTGGAAGATTGCAGCACCAAACGGATTGACCAAGCAGAGAGAGCATCGGTGCCAAAGAACCGAGACGAAGAGAGAGAAAAAGTTTTCCTTACCTTGGGTAAAAATAACCGTCCGCATTTAGAAAGCTTGGTCTGGCCGACTCCCTGATCCCGCAACGAAGCCGCTGCAGCTGCAGCTCAAGACACCGGGGGTAATCCTTGGGGTATCACATGGGGCACTCGTCGGAATGACCCTCCGCCCGACAGTCCGATCGAGAACGACAACCGCGAACGAAGCAACAGATTGATCGCGTGCGCTCGCTGCGACTGGAGGGAGACTCAGTCTCACAACTTCCCGCGGTGGGTCGCGCGACGCCAGCGCCCTCCTGCGGGACAAAACTTCCGACTACCTGTGGTTAATAAGGTGACATCGATCGCTGGTGAGGGCGATAAGGACTGTTCGGGTGAGGGATTTGTTTTTAAATGCAGACGATAAAGGACCAAAATGAGGGTGTTTTTATCTCCAACCCGTGCTGAGGAAATCTTCTTTAGAGGTGGCACGTGCCGCTTTAGAAGACAGTGGGGCATTTTCGACTATCTAAAATTTTTTGATGTTTTTATCTTCTACAAAATTTTAGACAAACAGATAGACATTCAAATACGCGAAATATTCGGAAAATTGGATGACATTTTTTTGTAGTTTTAAACACTAAAAGTGAAATGAGTTCGGAGAGGTTTTTTAATGTAGACGGTTGGATATTCTTCTGTTCTTTCAATTGTTTAAATGTAGCAAATCTTTCATATGCGAATATAACCTGATTTGCATATGAAACACCCCTTTAATTTGATTGGTCAGAGACCTATATATAAACGAAGTTAGTTTATATTCTCCTCTCCCGGATCCCAATACTAGATATTTGTATGTTATTTTATAAGTTGGCTTTCTATAAGGTTAACATTTTGACAAACTTTTAAATCTCACCTTGGCTGTTTATTTTCAGTATTATGCATCCTGCACTTCGCACCTTTACTAGATTCTTTATGTAACACAGGCGATAAAGGACAGAACTGGTAGTGTTTCTTTGTCTCCACCACCAATGCGAAGGACCTCTTGGTTTTCGCATGAGGGTCTAAATTAGGGATTCGACAGCAAAACATTCATGTTCAAAATTAAAACATCGATGTTTTTAAAATTCAGTGTATTTAAACTTTTTCCCCCATTTCTTAAAATTGGTTTAGCAACTAGTGATGCGACATCGGCTCCAATACATCGATGTTTTTTTATAAAACATCGACATCGATGTCGCATCCCTACTTTCAAATCCTTCACCCTTGGCCACTTTCGTCTAAAAATATGTTCAATTTGCTGATTATAAAAAATTATGCTACTTGGTTATTTTATAAATTTTTATAACGGTACTTTTTCCATTTAAAAATAAAACATCGACACGCATAAACATCGAGGTTACAACATCGACTCCAATACATCGATGTTTTTTATAAAACATTGATGTTTTGAAAACATCGACATCAATGTTTACAGCAGTGTCTTAGACGACATCTAGTCACTGGCAAATTTGATCAGATCTTAATAGTCGACGTATCGCGTCAAAACCACTTTTTTTTATAATTTTTTAAGGTTAAAAAATAGCAAAAAAAACGGCAGCTCTGTGATAGCGTATCTTTGAAATAAGATCCTCCAAGTGTCTTCGACGAGATCTATTAGTTATTTTTTTCGTCGTACATTGATAAAATTATTAAATCTTTCGGTCTAGCAAATGTTAGTCACTTTGTTTAAAATGACTTTATTTTAAACAATGTTTTATTGCATCACACATGAGAAACACATTGTTTGGTTTAACAACAAATTATTGAAGGACAGTCTTGAACTACACTAAAACCCTGCTAATTAAAACACCCCTCCATTAATCCGAGTTTGGTTCATACGAACTGATTTTTAAAAGTTATAAAACAAAATATAGTAAATCAGTAACAACATAATATATTGGTAAGAATGCACATAATTTTTAGATTGTCATTAAATTAAAAAGAATAGAAAAATAGTCATTGTAACTTCATGTACTATTACATTTGGACAAAATTAATCAGTTTTGCTGTGGTAAATACAGGATGTTTCAGTGAACCGTTTCAGAACTTCTAAGAGGGGTAGGGTACATCCTGACGAACCAAAATCATATAACAATGGTCAGTCAGAAATGATTTCCTGAAGCGGTAGATGGCGTTGTGCGAAAATCTCGAGCTTTCGTGTAGGGAATCTTCATTTCGCACAAGAACGCCAAGTTAGTAGGATGGATGATTACACGATCGCAGAGTTAGCCGATATGCATTTGGCGTACGGGGCTGCAAATTGTAGTGGGCCAGCCGCACAGCGTTTGTACGCGGAACAATCGTATCCTCAGTCATAATTTCTTTGCAAGACTGCACCAGAGGTTAGCTGAGACAGGTTCATTAGAAAGAGCTGACAGGGACAGGGTAAGAACAGCACGGACTGCAGACGTCGAACAGAATGTGCTGCAGCATGTACAGGGGAATCCAAGAATGAGTACACGAAGTGTAGCAAACGCAGTCGGGGTTTCCCATTGCAGCGTCTGGAGGATTCTCCGAGAAGAAGACATGCATCCGTTTCACGTGCAGCGTGTCCAGACACAGCAACTGGAGGATTATGCACCTCGTATTGCTTTCGCACAGTGGTACCTTGGAAAATGTGCTACAAATCCCCTTTTTCCTGCTGAAGTGTTGTTTTCCGATGAGGCATCCTTCACAAGGGAAGGAATTTTCAACACGCATAACGACCATATCTGGGCGGTCGAGAACCCGTATGTAATACGACGTCGTGCAGCACAGATTCGATTTTCGGTCAATGTATGGGCCGGTATTATGGGAGATCACCTCATCGGACCTTACCTGTTACCGTCTCGTCTAACCGGACCTAACTACTTGCTCTTTCTGAAGCAAGTATTGCCACAACTTTTGAGAGATGAACAGATTTCTGCATCGACGCAACAGACAATGTGGTTCCAACACGATGGAGCCCCTGCCCATTATAGCGGAAATGTTCGTAACTACCTGGATGTCACATTTGGTCAGCAGTGGATCGGACGTGGTGGTCCCGTGCGTTGGCCTGCTCGGTCATCCGACCTATCATGTCTTGATTGTCATCTGAAATCGCTAGTTTATGACACCCCTGTTGACAATGTTGAGGAGCTGGTTGCAAGAATTGCAGTAGCTGCCGGAGAAATTCGAGATATGCCTGGAGTATTCCAGAATGTTCGGATGTCCATGCGTCGGAGATATGAGGCGTGCATTGTAGCCCGTGGAAGAAACTTCGAACACTTACTTTAATCCATGTACCTTTTGCTTCTTTTCATGTATTATTAAAACGATTTCTCACTTACGGTCTCTTTTCTTTACGGTGCTTCTGTGTACAACACCGCTTCAGGAAAGCATTTCCGACCCCACATTGCTATATGATTTCGAGTTGTCAGGATGTACCCTACCCCTCTTAGAAGTTCTGAAACGGTTCACTGAAACACCCTGTATACATAAACATTTTCCTAGTTGGTTCTTAAAAAAACATGTTCTAAGTTAAACATAAAAATCAAGTGAATAGAAATTTCACTTTTGTCGTGTCATTATGAGAGTAAAAATAATTTTAATTTTAATATAATCTTGTTTAAATAACCATAAAGTTTAAAGCTTAAAGCTCCGATTGCTCGTCATTAACAAATTTGACTATATTATTAAATGAACTGAATGGTGTGTATAATTGTTTTTCATTTATTACGCACATTAATTAAAATTAAGTTATGAATAGTTTGAGTACATATTAATTTATGAACAATTCATATACAGTTGCAAAATTTTTCTTAACTGAATGGGGGGGGGGGGGGGTTTGAATCAGCACCAGCCTATAAACCATACGCTTACAAACATCCATGCACTGACCCGTATTCGAACCAGGAACCTTCCGATCTAGAAGCTAACACCTTAACTCCCAGACCGGTTGATCGGCCCGCGAGGTCACGACAGATTTAACGTGCACCAGCCTTAATAGCAGTGCTTTGTCTTCTTATATTTCGCGTCTATAAAGCGGCAACCTATTTTCCCACCGGAAGCTTTTCATCGGTCGAGTTCCTCCGAAGTTTCTTAATTTCGCGTCCTATCGGGCGGAGAAAGGAGCTTCTAATCTTTAAAATTTCACGGCGTTTTATGAAGCGTCGATTCATCACTCCCAAGCTTTGCGTTGTCCGACAATTTCTTTCCTCAAAGCCCACGCAACGAAGTATTTTTATAGCAACAATATCTCCTCCATTCTGCTGCCTCGAAAAGGCCCTAAATTGAAAAGTTCTTTCAGCTGCAGACCATAGGGGCGTGATTTATAACCTCCCTGTCCATGGAAGGGAAATGGGGATAGATCCCTTCACAAAACCCATCATAATTCACAAACTGCGCGAGCCGAACAAGCTTCTCTATTCTTTTCGGTTTCCTTTCGGTGTGCAGTTTTGCAATCACGCTGTTTCCTACCCCCCCCCCGAAAGGATTTCAAAGATATACACTACCCTACAATACACACGCCAGCGGAGGATTTGCATGAAATCCCACTTCTTGTTTGGGTGTGTTTTTCGTGGTATGGCCTGGGACCTTTGCACGTTGTTCCTGGTACATTGAACGCCTGCATGAACAGTTTGGACATTCTTCCTATGCTCTGGCAATTTTATGGAATAGACGAATGTTACTTACAGGACGACAACGCTCCGTGTCACGTTGCAGCCTCTGTCAAGCAGTGGTATCGAGATATGGATGTAAAATGTCTTCCCTGGCCCACTCAGAGTCCAGACCTTACCCCATAGAACATGTGTGGGACGCATTAGAGCGACACTTACGGACCGGAGAACCCCGTCCGAAATCGACAGCCGAGCTGTATTGCAGCAAGAATGGATACAAATCCATTTAGCTTGTTGAAAGTATGGCCAGAAGGGTTGCCATTGCAGCGTGGGGGACCTCCTATTAGAGTATGTATTATGTCCCTTATACCATCGCATCCTGCTGTCCGGTCCATTATTGCAGGGTAGTGGAACTCTTTCGTCGAGATCTGCTCAGTTTCGATCACCTCCAGCTCATCGCAGTCAAAGCCGATATTTTGACGATGACTGCATCAAGCGCTGGTCAGTTTTCTTGAAATAACGAGGCAACAAAGTACTCTTAACACGCAATGATGATCGTCGCTTTCTGTTTCTCGACCGGTTAGGTTTTCAGTCGCACTGGAGCACCACGACGGGCTAGCGGTCCGGGATCCATTCCTAATAGGGACCTACACCCGAGTATGCGACGGTCTTTGGCTGGACCTAGTTTCGAACCCTCCGGTTGCTAATCCGTTGCTCTTCCAACTGGGTTACTGCGACACTATTTCTATAAACTCTGGCTCACACGCAGGGTTCCGAGTTAGACGACCGTCGTGTAAGTGGACATGTTCAATCTGTTTTTTATCTCAAGTATTCAATGATTTGTGTGGTGCCGAAACTTAAGGTGTGGGGTGCCAGCTCAGGTCTACTCGTTATTGGATCGTGGTACAAGAGGACGAGGTGGTAAATTTTAATTAACGTCGTACTAGAGCACCACAACGGGCTATTGACGACGGTCCCTTAAGGGTCCACTAAGGGAAAGATCGGATGCTCTTTTGAACCAGTCAGATGACGAGGCAACACCTGAGGCCAACGTGAGAACTTTGGGACACGGTTGTTTTTAATGTGGACCAGCAGCCATGCACTGACCGAACCAGGAACATTCCGATCGAGAGGCTAACACCTTAACCACCAAAGGCGGATCGCTGTGTTGCCATGCCAACCACTTTCCCATATTTGTTTCGGATCAGAGACTTTTGAAACTATCGTGAAACCTTGTCGGAGTCTTTTGAACGAAAATGGCCTTCAAGATGCTTCGACCAGATATCTCGTTCGTAAAGGTCAGTTTCGATAAGGATAAGATAGCTTTTCAACTAGAAATTGCAGAAATCGGATGGAGCGTCGTCATGTGACCACATTGTTCAAATTCACTTCGGGATTGCTCCCGGATCGTTTCCTAGTTGTATTGCTCCAGTGCGACGTTAATTCAACTACATACACGTTGATCTAATGATATAAAATCCTAAGGTAGGTAGCTGGTATTTTAATTAACGTCATACTGGGCAATACAACGAGCTATTGACGATGGTCCGGGATCAAACCCAATGCTCAAGATCCGAGATCAATACCACGTCATTTTGAACCAGTCGGATGCAGCACCTGAAATGGCACACAACTCTCCAAACTTCACCTATAAAATGTTAAGACCTGCTGCGTTTTTGTGGCTATTAAAGTTTTGATGGGTTGTGTGACGTCACGAGTAGGTTTTTGTTCGGTCACGAGCGAAACGAGATACGAAATATCAAAAGTCATTTTTGGATCATTATTTCAAATTGGATATCACGACCAGTGATCATGCACCTTCAGGTTTTAAAAATACATATACAAATGAAATTGGACCAAAATAAATACATTTTGTTATACACCCGCTTTTATCTTAATCTAAAAATAAAAATGTTCAAAAAGATTAACACGCATCTCTGACTTTTACGGAAAGGAAATAAAGCGAATTAAAAATGATTCATACCGCACGAGACGCGAAGTGAATCATTAGGCTACGTCCATAGTGCACCGCTTCCAGCTTCCGGCTTTATCGCGGCAGTTGAGCGGGGAGGAAAAGTAGCGTAAACTGTATTGGTGCGGTTATAGTGCACCTGCTTCCCTGCTTCCGCCTGCTTTACCCGCTTCCACCCGCTTTTTCCGGAATGAATTATTAATTCTTTTTCCCGCTTGAACCGCTTACCCGCTTGACTCGCTCGTTTAGTTTGTTGTGTTATTCCGTTCTGCACTTCTACGCTCTTTGGTTGTTGGAACAAAACGGAAGCAGACAAAGATGTTTTAATTTCCAAGTGTTTCTAAAAAGTGTAATTTGGGACAAAATATTTTTTACGTGATTATGTGGATCCAAACATCGTTAAAAGAGCATTTGCAACTTTCTTCATTGATATAATTTATTTTGTAAAGAATCCCATACGTTTAATATATTTGTGCGGGTTCATTCTAATTTGCACTAATTTCAGATATTTTCCCTTCTACTTCGGAAATCAAGTTATCAAATATATTTTTCCAAACTATACTGCTCTGAAATTCAACTAATTTCATTTCTAAATCATGGATACCCAGCCACTTAAATTCGTTTTACTCCATTGTTTCGAATTTCGTTTTGTATGGATATAAAATAAAGTGAAATGCGTTTTCCATATCTTTAAATTGATTAAATATATCTTGAAAGGCCTTGTTTTATTTACTGTATATAATCATTAAATATTATTTTTTTTATTGTATTTTCTTAAATGTCAAACGTATTTTCCATTGTTATTGTGTTTTGAAAATGTTTTTGTAACTGAGGAAAATATTTCATGATTTTCATTTCCAAATCCCAAGTAAAAATGTCAAGTGTCGTCATAAATATTTTCTAATATTTTCAAACGTCATTAAAACAATTTGTCCATTTCCTTGAAGTTTTTTTATTTACTTCATTAAAATGCTGAGTGTGATGTCGCATAAAAACATAAAATCATTTAACTAATCTATACTTGAAAATTCGTCAAAATTATTGTTTTTTTCATTCAAAAAGAGCGTAATTTCTTCTTATTAAATGACAAACCGATTAAGAACTTGACCCGAACTCAGCCATCGAACATTGTTGTATGTCAAAATGTTGTCGCCAAACGCGCGTTTTACGCGCCTCATATGAACGGTCTTAATAAATGTCTTTATTATTAGTATTTACCATATGTGTTCATTCTCACAAGCGGTATTTTATAAATTTACATATTCTACTCAATAGGCATTCACATAAATTTTAAAACAGCATTATGTATGTATAATCAATAAATCTAAAACCAGGGTGTCAAGATCTAAATCACTATATTTAAATCAACAATTAAAATCATGATTTTAATCAAATGATTTTTTTTTTAAATCACTGATTTTAATCAAATGATTTTTTTTTTAAATCACTGATTTAAATCACAACTAAACACACATTTTTATAACTAAGTAAATGCACCACAGAATAATCACAGAAGCGGTCAAATGCTTTAATCTTTCTTCACTCATGGTGATTTCAGCACTAATGGCTACACCCAGCAAAGAGGGAACTGGGTCAATTACTGCATATTATAAAAGATTGCAACATCCAGTTGTAACTTAGAATATACTATATACTGGAAACAGTAATGTAAATACACATGACATCATAAATCTAAATGCCAGGAAGAGTAATGTATAAACATTCCTGATTAACAACACTCATAATATAAACACTTAAAGGAAGTACGTAACAGTTTGATTCAAAATTATAAACTAAAGGGGTGACTGATTTCATGAACTAAAAAAAAAACACACAGTTCGAAGTAAAGTTTTTTAAAGCTCAGCTTATTCTTGTGGTGTGCAATAGAGATTAAAGAGTAGAAATATACATATTCACACAGCCATTGAAATGTCAGCAATAAGAAAGAAAGATCCAATATGAATTAAAAGTGAAAATTCATTTATTATTGCTGATCGGCAGTTTTATTATTAGAATTTACTATTGTCTGATTATTTCTCTGTCCTCTATTCTACTTTTCACACTGTAGTTCAGGTCTGTCACTTACTCTTACTGATAAATTTGTTAACATGATGATGTAATTTACTCAAGAAAAACTATGTGGGATATCAACTTGTGTTTTAAAGTTAAACAAATGAAGTAAATATTGATTTACCAAGTCACAAACTCAATTTTTTATTTAAAAAATTCATACATTTTTTTGTAAAAACAGTTGAGAAACTACAGAAATTTAAATTTAAAAAATCTGATTTAAATAAAAAAAATCCGATTTAAATAAAAAATTCCAATTGATTTATTTTTTAATCATGATTTTCTTACACCCTGTCTAAAACATTTTACAAAAATCCTTTGTGCAATTTTTTTTCAATTTTAAGTTTTTATTAACACTGATATTTTCTTCATGTTTTTTGAAAGAAGGGTTCGAAAAATATCAAAAATTTATGTATATGATGAAATGATAAGTTTATAAAAATCAACGCGTGTGTCATTTAAAAAGCCTGCGTGGGCCAGTGTGACCCGCGGGTCATAGGTTCGCCATCCCTGCAATAGATCCTCATGTGATAGCTCCATGTTGCAAACTGACAGGCGGTTCAACGCGCGTTGCACTATAACCACCCCCTGCTAGAATCGCGCGGTTTTACAACGCTGTTTGGAACTGCCGCGGTTTTAGCGGTAAAGCAGGAAGCTGGAAGCGGTGCACTATGGACGTACCCTAGGCAAAAGAGTCGAAATCCAAAAACGCGACGATTTCAATTATTTTGGAATCATTTGGCACGTGTTCATAATTAGGCCTCCCTCTTCACTCGTTGTAAAACATCGTAATCAATGTTTTGCAAAAGGCTACAGAACAATTTAGAAGAGCGACTCTGTTACAACCACTTAAGTCTAATGTCAGCCCCTCCTAATAGCCGGCAGGGGCGCAATTAAGAATTCGCAGACTCCCCGCTTTCCCTTAATTGAGAGGATAATTCGATCATTAGCTGTAACTGTCGCCTCGTTATGCGCCGCCCACACAAAACAATTGAGATCTATTCCACCTGCTACGATTGGATGAGAGTGAACAGCCAAGAGAAAAGAAGCTACCGCACGAAAGCTGTGAACTAAACACTTTTTTCAATTCATAGGAATGAGTATCCTGAAAAGTATTCCTAATTTGATCTGCGAGCCCTTAAACAAATATTTAGACTATCGAAAAGGTGGGCCGGGAAACTTGTACAGTTTCTAAATTGTGCGTCTATTAAAACTCCACACCTGATGGCCTGATTCAAAATACTTGGAGGGCTATTGGGTGGAGTGGTAGCATCCGCAACGTTAGGCCGCCAAAGCGATTGTTTACGCCAAATCAAGATGGCGGCCGATGTAAGCAATTCCAAGATGGCCGCCATATACAACGTGAACCTTTGCATACAGTGCATAAATAATAATAATTTGTTTAAAAATTAAGAAAAAAGCAATATAAATTTCACTTGAAAATTTTCTAATATTTCAGTCTGGTTTTCTCCGAACATGTACGCAATTTTGCGTCAATTTCATCCTAGTTTTGTCACTTAAAAAAAAAAATTAAATTAAAAAATTATAATTGTTAAAAAAAATAATAATAATAAAAAAAAAACGTGATTTTTTTTAAAACGTCCGGATTTTTATCAATTTTGAATTGGAAACTTTGCAATGCATAGAAAATTCAAAACAAGAAATCTTTTTTAATAAGGTAGTTCTTTTCTGTGATCATAATCCACACAAAGGTTTTTGATGAGAAACCAAAAATCTAAAAATTCTTCTGCTATCCATAAGTGTGAAAAAATATTTTTTCACAATTTTTCTAGCAATAAGCATTATGTGAGCAACTCAATGGGGATATTCCAGGTTATAGAGCCATATATGGAAAAGCAAGACAAATATTTTTATTGTAACGACTTTACAAGAGGAAATTGTTTTTTAGAGAAGTCAAAGCGTATTGCGCTTAAGGTTTCAATGCGTTTAAACCAGTATACCGGGAGAAATTTGTTTGTAGATAAGTCACAGCGTATAACGCGCGATCCCCGCCTGCCGGCTACCTCGCCGCCCCTCCGGGGCCGGCGAGGACCTTTCACCGTTGGCTTCCATGCGTATAAGTCACCATATTGGGTGCCCACCCAAGCATAGTCCAGTGTTTGTAATATAACCAAAAGCTAAACAAAAATCAAACTTACCCTCATAGCCGGGTCCTTGAAATTCTGACAATGGTTAACAGTCATATGCTCGAATCGATAACCCTTGAACTCTTTGTCCTTCGGGTATTGATACCAGCATATGACTTCCAATAGTCAGAAATTTTTGTAGTTCCTTGCAAAATTCAGCTCTGAATTACCTCAGCCAAAACTTTCTGGTTCCTATTTTTCACCTCAACCATAAAACATTTATCCGTCCCTCGTTCAAGTCCTCCAAACACCCATTTAACCTCCAATTTCTTACTCCTGTTATACTTTCTTTTGCCAAATTTTTGTCCTATCTTTCTACATTTCCACTCCTACCTATCACCAGCATCCTTTCTCAATGTTAAAATCATATCATTCTCACATGAAAGACATTTCACCTTCTTCCCAATCAAGCTACTACATGTTTGCAAAAAAAACAAACAAAAAAAAAACATTTTCTAACGTTCAATAACACTATCCACTGCTATATCAAATCAACTAAGGGGAAATGAGCAACCAAAAGAGGAAAAAAATTCTAAATTCCAATCTGCAATTTCAAAAATCAAATTTAATACAAATTTTTTTTCGAAATTTTAATTGAAATTTAAATAAAGTGACAAATTTAAAAAATTGTAACTTACAATCTGCTTTCCAAACTTATCCTAAAAATTTTGAAAATTAATAAAACAAGTCGATTTTATAAATCAAGAGCAAAATTCATATGCACCCAACAATTTCAAAGACTGTCTAAATTTTAATTCCGTTCTACATTAAAAATAAAAGTGGAAAAGCGTATTTTCTTCCTTAACCAATCATGAGACCCGTTTATTATCGTCAGGAGAAAATATCTAGGGTTGCCTTAAAACTAAGAAAAACAAGAAAACGGGAAGGTTACCACAATTGGCAATACATCGCTCGAAAGTTGTAACGTATCGGATACTACATACCATCCGGCTATTGGTGTACGGGCCATATTAAAAGTAGTTTTAGAGCCATACCTGTTGTACTGGCCATATTAAAATTAGTTGTAGGGCAATACCTGGTGTACGAGTCTGATTAAAAGTAGTTCTAGGAACATACCTGGTGTACGGGACCTGATTAAAACTACTTGAAGGGCCATTGGGGTCTACGGGACATATTAAAACTAGTTGTAGGGTGGTACCTGGTGTACGGGCCTGATTGAAAGTAGTTGTAGGACCAGACCTGGTGTACGGGCCTGATTAAATATGTTACTTGCAAGGCCATAACTGGTGTACGCTCGTGATTAAAAACACTTCCAGGGCCATACCTGGTGTACGGATCTGATTCAAAATAGTTGAAGGGCCATACCTGACCAAGATAGTGTCGATTTTGTTTAATACAGCTACATTCAAGACAAGGTTCGATTTCTTCTAATAACGCGATATTTTGTCAAAGATGCGGTCAGATTGGCTCGTGAGATAATTAATAATAACATTTTTAAACCTGGCCCAACGAAAGCAGCTTTTCTCAAGTATCTAAAAATTCTCCCGTTTAAGAACTACGATACCCCGGGATATATCGCTGCGATATATCATATTTTTATATCTGTCTAAGTATTGGATGTATAAAGGCATCTCTTTCGAACACTTAGCTAAGGCAATTTATCAAACTTTTTTTGTATGGATCGGAAGGTAGGTATTTTAATTAACGCCACACTAGAGCAACACAAAGGGCTATTGGCGGCGGTCCAAGTTCACTCCCAAAGGGAAAGACCCGAGGACAATTTTGTACCACCGTCAGATAACGATGTAGCACCTGAGCTACGATCTCAATCTCCCTCACCACGCAACGGTTAGGATATTTGAGGACGCGACAGATTTAACTTGCACCTGCCCCCGTGTACACGACGGTCTTTGGCTGAACCGGTTTTGAACTTGCAACTCTGTGATTGATAAACCGTTGCTTTCCCAGCTTGTACCGCCGGTCCTTTATAGAACAAGGAACCTATTTAGCCTGACACAAGAGTAAAGTGTCGCGAATGGTTAAAAAAATCTCACACATTTTCTCTTAATAGTTCCTTTTTCGAAATTAATTCTGAAAGCAATACTGTCACACTTGAGCCTCGAGCTGACTCGCAAACTGAGTTGGAATAAGAATGGGTTGTTTTAAAACCGACCACGGGGCATCCAGTAGAATGCACTATTTTTGAACTATCTCTACCTTCAGTTTTACCAACAATCGAGCGGGTCTTAAAATGTTATTAGCTTGTGAAACACGAACTAAAATAATAGCATTCTGACAAAGAATCCAGTTTTCGTGCGGCATTAAAAATTGCACTAAAAATGAGGTCGTGGTCTCCAAGTCAACTTTCCTACCGTAAATACAAAAGTATTATTTTATATCGTGGTCCATGCAAACTTTCCTACAGTATGTGCAAACACTCAAAAAAGACATGAACCGAATTCTGCCGACATTTGTATACAATTCTGCAGACATTTGTATACAATTCTGCAGACATTTGTATAGAATTCTGTAGAAGTAATTTGGTAATTTTTGTTAACGTCGTACTAGAGCAACACAATGGGCTATTGACGACGGTCCGGGATCAGTCCCTTAAGGGACAGATCTGAGGACAACACCTCGTAATTTTGAACCACGGTCAGATGACGAAGCAACACCCGAGCTGGCACCCCACTCTACAAACTTCCACGCCAACCCAACGTGAAGAATTCTGTAGAAAAAACGAGGTTTCTGATTGTATAGAAACGTATTTCTCTATGGAATTCGGTATTGTATATGGTAAATTCGTGACACATTAGAAATGAGCTATAGAACTCTAGAGGTTACTAGATATTTTTCATGGACATTTCTAGATTTTCTATAGAAATTACTTTATAGAGCTTATAGAAAAAAAAGTCATAATTCTAGAAGATTCCAGACCCCTTTCTACAAAATTTTTCATAGAATTCTGTAGAAATTTTTCGTAAGGAATCTATTGAGCTTGACATAGCGACTTACACCACAACCACTTCACCGTATCAAAATATTAACTTCATTACCTTTCTGTGTCCCAATACTTCAAGAGTTCCAGGAAGAATGGCAGAAATCCTTTCACAAAAAGTCACACACACACACAGTTCACTCAAACATTTCGGGAAACAAACCACCGATTCATGTTTTGAAAGCAAAGCATAGACAGCGGATAAAACGAGATCGAATTGAAGTAAACATTCTTCCAAGCATTCGGAATCGTAACGCAACCATCGGAATCAACACAACCAGTACCAGTTCGATAATTGCTGATTTTTAATAAACGTCGTACTAGAGCAACACAGCGGGCTTTTGGTATCCGTTCGAATGGCTTGTATTCGATGTATGATGAGCCGACCAACCGGTATAGTGGTTAAGGTGTTAGCCTCTAGATAGGAAGGTTCCTGGTTCGAATCCGGGCCCGGGCATGTATGTTTGCAAGCGTACCGTGTAGAGGCGGCTGGTGCACCTTAAATAGGTCATGGCCGAAAGTCGTCATGTTGGGTTGGCGTGGAAGTTTGGAGAGTGGGGTGCCAGTTCAGGTGTTGCTTCGTCATCTGACCGTGGTTCAAAATTACGAGGTGTTGTTCTCGGTTCTTTCCCTTGAGGGACTGATCCCGGACCGCCGTCAATAGCCAATTGTGTTGCTCTAGTTGGATGTTAACTACAAATTATCATTACCATCGATGCATGATGATGTTTTTCCCTTGAGAGAAGCAGATTTTGAGGCTTTGCTCTTGTACCTCTTCAGAAAACCTTCGATACAATAGATTTGTGCCGACCCACAGGTCTAGTGGTTAAGGTGTTAGCCTCTAGATAGGAAGATTCGTGGTTCGAATCTGGGTCAGTGGATGGATGTTTGTAAGCGTATGGTGTAGAGGCGGCTGGTGCACCTTAAATATGTCGTGACCGATACTCCTCACTATGGGTGGGCGTGGAAGTTTGGAGTGTGAGGTGCCAGCTCAGACGTTGCCTCGTCATCTAAGCGTGGTTCTAAATGACGTGGTGGTGTCCTCGGATCTTTCTCTTAGGGGATTGATCCCGGACCATCGTCAATACCCGTTGTGTTGCTTTAGTACGATGTTAATTAAAAAAAAAAAGCAACAGCAACAGATTTGTTTACAGTTACTAGCTCGATTACAGTGAGACTCTTAGCAACAGCCGTGATTGACGTTGGTAATGGTAATTTTAATTAACGTCGTACTAGAGCAACACAACGGGTTATTGGCGACGGTGCGGGATTAATTCCATAAGGGAAAGATCCGAGGACAGCACCACGTCATTTTGAACCACAGTCAAATGACGAAGCAATACTTGACCTGGCACCCCACTCTCCAAACTTCCTCACCACGCCAACGGTTGGTAATTGGTAATTTTTAGTTAACGTCGTACTAGAGCAACACAACGGGTTATTGGCGACGGTGCGGGATTAATTCCATAAGGGAAAGATCCGAGGACAGCACCACGTCATTTTGAACCACAGTCAAATGACGAAGCAATACTTGACCTGGCACCCCACTCTCCAAACTTCCTCACCACGCCAACGGTTGGTAATTGGTAATTTTTAGTTAACGTCGTACTAGAGCAACACAACGGGTTTTTGACGACGGTCCGGGATCAGTCCCTTAAGGGAAAGATTCGAGGACAACACCTCGTAATTTTGAACCACGGTCAGATGACGAAGCAACACCCGAACTGGCACCCCACTCTCCAAACTTCCACGCCAACCCAACGTGAGGACTTTCGGCCGCGATGGATTTAAGGTGCACCAGCCGCCTCTACACCATACGTTTACAAACATCCATTCCAGGACCCGGATTCGAACCAGGAACCTTCCGATCTAGAGGCTAACACCTTAACCACTATACCGGTTGGTCGGCCGTGTACAAAGGGGACTGTTGCATGTAAAATCTGTCGTGGCCTCTAATGTCCTTATATTGACATGGTGTGGAGGTTTGGAAAGTTTGGTGCCAGCTCGCACCTCATCATCTGATCGTGGTTTAAAATGAAGTGGTTTTGTCCTCGGTTCTTCCCCATCGTGAGTTTATCTCGGACCGTCGCCGATAGTCCGTTGTTTTGCGCCGGTTGTAAGTTAATTAAGATACCTACCTATCTACCCATATATGCTAGTCTTTGAGTAAACTTTCCTGCAGAAAAAACAAACAAAAATATTTAAAATTATAAACATAAACAAAAGTATTTGGGTTTGTAAGTAAACTTTCATGTAATTTCGCTCGATTCTTAGACGGTTTCCCGAAAAAGTACGAATTAGAAAATTACGAAATTAACATGGTTTGTTCTTTATTGTGTTCCCTGGACAGTTTTGAAGATTTATTTTCCGATGCGGCTACTTTAGAGTTTATTAAGTATAAAAATTTCCAAAGCGAGTGAGCAAAAGACGTAGAAATTTTCACTCTACAGTCGTGATTTTTTTAGAGTACCTCGAAACGTGAATTTTTGCAGCTCGTCGAGTTTTTTTAGAAATTTCAACTGGGTTCCTAGTAATTTTTTTTAATGCGAGAAATATCGGGATATTTTCGTTACTTTTTTGTAAAAACTGTCATATCTATATTATTTACTACTACTAGTTTTTACATTTGAAAACATCGCAGTTTATCTTAGAATGCACACTTTCTTACGGTACAATCATTTTTGAAATTGATTAATAAACAAATTCGATGCGATCAACAGTGGGTCATACAAATTTCGTATATTCTAGATCGCGGAGCTATAACGTTCACGGAAATAAAGGTTACATTTTCTGACTAACGGGTTTTTCCCGATGCCTTTGAAACTCTCTGTGACGTCATGCTCGTTTTTTCGCTCGATTCTCATACGGTTTGCCGATTAAGTACAGATCAGAATATTACGAAATTAACATGGTTCATTCAAAACTGTACAGGGAACAAGATGGAGATGGTTTTTTACTAATGCGGCTATTAGTTTAGGGTGCATTAAATATTAAAGCAAAAAAAAAAAAAAAGCGAAATCCTTGTGACCGGAGTGTTGGTTTGCAAAGCAAACCAAATAAGATTGTGTAGCAATCACCGTGTGTTGGAGAGCGTTAGCGAGCAGGGGGCCGGATGAAAGGAATTATTAAGATAATTTCGCCGTCGCAGGAGATTGACTCTGAAAAAAGAGTATTGCTTTGCGTAGCAATCCCCGGGGGTTTACGAGCGTAGGCGAGCAGGAGGCGGTGCCCCCAAGTATTCAAAAACAGTCTTTTGTATCGTGGTCTCTAAATAAACTTTCCTACCGTTTATACCAGAACAATCTAAAAATGCAAAAACATTCTACAACCGAGAACAGCAAACTCTCCTCGACTCTCTCGGAATATCCCGCTGTAGCCCAACAAGCACGACCTATCGGCAGATTGACAGACGGTTCCAGAGATAATCATAGCTCCATTATCAAGGATTAAACTCCATTCCTTAGGAACACTGTCTCGTCGTCTTGCTCCAATCCAAATGACCCTTTCCTTCCAAGCGCCCCCTTTAACAATTTCAAAGAACTCTTAAAAGCTTTGCGCGAAGAAAGGGGAAACGATACACTTCTTTGGCCCCTTAAATACCAGGAGCATTTTCGATCGGGCGAAGGGAAACTGCCCGATTAAAGAGGCTCCGGTCCATTGTGGAACACAAAAGGAGCCTGGCTCCATTCTCCGCAATTGGATCCCGATCCTGCGAAAACATTTCTTTCGATTGCTCTTTTTTCTCCACGTCTTTTCTTTCACTCAGGAATGTCTCGGATACTTGCTCGATTCTACGTTTGGATGAAACCCAATGAGGAATAAAAAAATTGGAGTGAGCCGTGGTGACCTTTTCACATGACCAAGACTAGCCTTTCGTAAGCCGGGTGGAACCCAACATTCATTCTCTTTGAGGGTCCACTGATAGATTCATCTGTGTGTAATAGACTGGCGAATTCACCGCTTTCGTCGCCGCATTATAGAAATACGCATACGAACACGACCCGTCATTAGATTAGGGATGAGGAATGTATGATGTATTTAACATCGATGTATTGGAGTCTATGTTTTTGTAACATCGATGTTTATACGTGTCGATGTTTTATTTTTAAATGAAAACAGTACAGTTGTAAAATTTAAAAATAACCAAGTAGCATAATTTTCATAATCAGCAAATTGAACATACTTTTAGACCAAAGTGGTCAAGGTTGAAGGGTCTGAAAAATAGGGATGCGACATCGATGACGATGTTTTCAAAACATTGATGTTTTATAAAAAAAACATCGACGTATTGGAGCCGATGTTGCATTACAAGTTAAAAATGGGGAAAAAAGTTTAAATACACTGAATTTTAAAAACATCGATGGTTTGGGGGCGATGTCGCAGCATAAGGTGCTAAACCAGTTTTTAAAAATGGGGGAAAAGGTTTAAATACACTGAATTTTAAAAACATCGATGGTTTTGGGGCGATGTATTATCAACATCGATGTTTTAATTTTGAACATCGATGTTTCAAAACATAGATATTTTGCTGTCAATGTCGAATCACTACATCAAATGTCCTCCGTATAGGCTCAGTGGGTATATCCACCGCACCAGCGCGTCTCTTGTAGGTGGCGCACGTCCGATTGTTCCCTGGGTGTATTTCTTTTCTCAGTAAAACTTTCATTGTGTGTGTATGTCCATTACTTGCATTGTATGTCTTGTGTCTTGAGTTTGGTGATACGACATCGTAACGCAGTACAGATGTGTGAGGGTGTATTTCTATAGAGTGACGACAAAAGTGGTGAAATCGCCGAAGTCTACTCTGATGACACGTAAACCAATCAGGATAAATCAATGGATGGGCATATTCAAAGTCCGCATTTTAAGAGTTTCTTATCGATGACTGGTAAAAAAAGTGCGTACCGCGAAACGATAGCGCACTTTTTTTTTATCAGTCCTCGACAAGTCAGTCACATTTTGTGTGGCTTTTGCCTTCAGTTGTGTCGTTTGTTGCTGCGTTTCGCTTTCGTGTTCTATTTTATTTCTTTTAAGCTTTGGTTTCCTAAGAAAGTGGAGCCGTTATCTAACAGCCGTGATACGTCATGATGCCGCGGGCATAACTAAACGGCCGTCTAAACAAAAATCCAAGGTGTCAACTTAGGCGGACAGAATACGTTGGAGAATGGGCAACACATACGGCTGTCGTGGTTTATTTTATTCGAGAAACAAAACAAAGTGGTTTTTTATTCTCTAGTTCAAAGTTCCTAACTTCGGGATCGTTGAAGGTAGAGTGAAAATTTCAACAGATTTCAAATCAGCGTAAATTTCTACGCCAGATCGATATCAAAAACAGTTTTATTATTCAATTATTTACCATTTGATTATTTAATTATGTATTAAATAATTAATTATTTATTCAAAGAAAATCACATTTAAGGTATCGATCTGGTGTCAAATTTTCCGCAGATTTCGAATCTGTTGAAATTTTTATTCTGTGTATAACGATCCCGATTTTACAAAAACGAATTATTCAATGGCAGTCAAAAATGTTTATTTATATTGCTCCTCTTGGCTGGAATCGCTTGGAGCAGGAAATGAAATCTGGCCGCTACAAGAGAAAAAACGTTCTCCAACTGTTTGAGACCGCTATGACGACAGTCATGGAAATGGCGGCTCCGATCAATTTCGTTACGCTCACAAACAACGCTCTCTAGGAAACCAACACCATGTGTTAGTATAAACAACGTTTTAGTGACGTCACCCACCGATACATCACGGCCGCTAGATCAGGAAACCGAAGCTTTACTGTGCAGTGTGGTTTCTAAAAGGAAAAGATGCAAGTACAAAATGTAAACAAAGTTGTTTTCATCGGTCATTAAACTACATTACATACTAAACGAAATTCGTTTTTTACAAAGAAATAACCATTTCTTCGTGAACTATCCAATTATTCGAATGGATGATTAATTGGAGTTCCACTGTACCTACCTTAGCTGGAAATTTATTTATTTTTTAGTTTCCCATCCAAATCAAAATTAAAAACTTGAAGGAAAGTTTAGATGACGATTCTAAGGAATTTCTTAAACAGTGGTTGTTAAAAGCAATTTGCGAATTTATATTAATTCCTTCAAAGCTTTTTATTCATTGGGCATGAAGAGTTGACATTTAGGGGGAAAATAGGTGATAAAATAGTTTAAACCTGTCTCGGAAATTTATTTTTAACTCACCAACACTTTTTGAAATTAAGATTCATGGTGAATCGCTATTCTTTCTTCCAGAGCGAGTTCGACCCAGCGATTAATTAAAATGTCAAAGTAATTTTAATCTTTAATTAAAATGAAGGTAATATATCTCGGCAGAGTTTTTAATATTTTTATCGATATGTATTCATTAGCCTCGAACGTCCGCGTTTAGTTGTTTTATTCCTGTCGTAATTTTTCATCTTGCAACTTTCCCAGTTCTGAACTGAAGCGAATTAGAGCTTAATTAATTGCGAAAGTGATGCACGTTTATGCAAATTGTTCGCCCAGATTCGGTAATTCGATAATCGGTCCAGCTTGAAACAATGAACGCTTATTTTATCTACTCAACTATGAATAATTCGATTCTGGAATCGAAATGCTCTTTAATAAGTTTCGGGACTTGGTGTTAGGGGGCCAGAAATCAATGAATTCGGCGATTGAATTGATTAAATTTTTCCTCGGACACTGAAATGAATATTGAAATGAGTAATGGTAATGTTAATTTTTAATTAACGTCGTACTAGAGCAATACAATGGGCTATTGACGACGGTCCGGGATCAATCCCCTAAGGTAGGGGTTCCCAACCTTTTAGTAACTACGTACCACTTGAAATTTTTAGAAATTTTTGGTGTACCACCAGTCTTGTATTTTTATTGTATTTGAAACATATATACAATATCAGACGAGTGTTCAATGGCTTGTTCTATTTTAATTAAAATATTAAGAAAAATTCATATTTTATGATTAATGCACTTGTATTTCGTATTAATGATATTTTAATAAAGGAAAAAAAATTAAAGGATTATTGAAAATTACAGTTTAATTTTTTACTCACAGGTCTAAAAACAACTAATTTTAAATAATTAATACAAACTAAGAAAACAAAGATTAACATAATCAAAAATCAATTTTTAGTGCGAAACTTGTGTGTCTTTTATTAAAATATCAATAACAGGAGCAATGGTGCTTAACTTCACTCTCAAGTCCTCTCAACAATTACTCTGTTTCTATATATATTTATTTTTATAGACAAAAGTTCAGAAAAACCACTCTCACACAAGTAACTAGTAACAAGTGGCATAAGAAATAGCATAATGTGGTTGTACATATTAAAATATCGAACAAACTTGGTAGAATATTTGGGTCGCTCATATCATCCTTGCGTACCACCTGAAACGTCAGGAATCTTTGCCCTAAGGGAAAGATCCGAGGACAGCACCACGTCATTTTGAACCACGGTCAGATGACGAGACAACACCTGAGCCGGTACCCCACTCTCCAAACATCCACACCCAAACAACGTGAGGACTTTCGGCCACGACCGATTTAAGGTGCACCAGCCGCCTCTATAGCATACGCTTACAAACATCCATGCCCTGACACGGATTCGAACTAGGAACCTTCCGATCTAGAGGCTAACACCTCAACCATCAGACCGGTTGTTCGGCTTAAAAATGCGGATTTAGCCGAGTTCTTTATTTCTCAAAGCTATCCGGATAATGGGTGATTCGGAGAACTGGATTTCGGATAATTGAAGTTCTACCGTAGTTGAACTTGAGCAACGCAAAGGGTTATGGGCGACGGTCCGCGATCCACCTTGTCATTTCGAACCACAGTCCGATGGGATGACCTCACTCTCCAAACTTCCACACCACGCCAACGTTCTAGACCAAGACGCGCTCAACGTGCACCAGCTCCCATGTACGCGACGGTCTTTGGTTGGATCGAGAAGAGAAGCTGAATCGATCAGGCATGTTATTACGATTGCTCCAGTCCGCACTGGATAAACCCTTCCTTCCCAAGTATACGGCCCCGTGCATTTAACGAAACCAATTACTTCCAATTGAAATGTACACAGGCCATTAGTGGAGTCCGCACCCGGAGTTCTATTTGTCTTGGGCGAACCCCTTAAGCCACTTGTGGGATGACTTGCTTTTTCTAGAAGGGAAATGTTTGTTTGTAATTGCTGCGTCAACACGAGAAGCAAATAAGCTCCTTCAATTAGCCACTGAGCGTAAATTGTTGCGATTTATTTATTCCTTTCAGAGAAAAATCCATCGAAAGAAGTAGCTGGACTCAAAAAGATTATTTTTTTAAACTTCGTACTGGAGCAACACAACGGGCTATTCAAAACAATCCCCAAGTGAAAGATCGGAGGACAACACGATGGGTGCTGATTGCTCCGTTGAAGATAATTCTAAGGAAATTTTATAGTTACAGGATATTCACATTGGGAAACATCGCTAATTCGATCTTTTAGTATCAGACAAATAAGCAGAAGAACAATCTTTTGTTTGCAAGAATTTTTTCTCTTTTTAATAGGTGTTGTCAGGTTATGATGAAGAGCTTTAAAAAAAGAAAGATTATATTCAGCATTCATAGATGCTACAACACCTCGCCGACCAACCGGTACAGTGGTTAGCCTCTAGATCGGAAGGTTCCTGGTTCGCATTCGGGTCCGGGCATGGATGTTTGTAAGCGTATGGTGTAGAGGCGGCTGGTGCACCTTAAATCTGTCGTGGCCGAAAGTCCTCTCGTTGGGTGGGTGTGGAAGTTTGGAGAGTGGGGTGCCAGCTCAGGTGTTGCTTCTTGATGTGGGTTAAAAATTACGAAGTGTTGTCTTTCCCTTAAGGGATTGATCCCAGACCGTCGTCAATAGCACGTTGTGTTGTTCTAGTACGCTAATAATTACCAATTATCGCTACAACGTCTCGCAATTTTGAACCACGGTCAGATGACGAAGCGGCACACGAGCCGCCACGCCCATGTGTGGTCAGACTTGCACCAGACCCCTTTGTCATCAACTCTCGGGTCTCCAAGAAGTCGCGTGTTTGAGCTAAACCTGAGCATAGTATCGAGAGTGGCGGTTGCCCAGTTGGCAGAGTTCGACTCAACCGCAAGATCGTCTGATGCACGTCAATCTGTCGTGCAAGTTTCAAGTGTGGGGTTGTTTATGTCGGCCATCTGAACGGTGGTTGAAAATTACGTGTCGCCATCGGTAGGTTGTTAATTAACGTCGTACTGGAGGCAACACGACGGTCCAGCATCAATCCCAAAGGGAAAGAACGAGGACAACACCACGGTCAGATGGCATTGGTGAGTCCGAGATCCATACCGAATGGAAAGATACAAGGACCCCTCGTCGTTTCGAAGCTCGGTATGTCATGACACGAACACCCAACGTCATGGTCTTTGGTTGGATTCGGTCACGTAAAATAAAAGTCACCCTTGAAATAACAAAAGGGGACTAAAACACGAGTCTGACTTGAAAATTAAAATATGATGTAATTAAACTATGGTAATTATGTATCTACTATTATAAAAGGAAGTGTTTTGTTTCTGCCCTCAAAGTTCTGACGAATCTGTGGCACTTAAAAGTAATGGGATTTGGCATACACTTACTCCGAATATTTTGCAATTTTTGGGTTTTTTTAAAAGTCATTTTAGAACATTATAATGAATTTGAGGTTTTTTTTCAGTTCTTTCTTTTGGAAATGAAGAGAATCATCAAAATTTAAACTCTTCTCCCTCAAGTCACAATTGACATCAGTCTTTGAAACCATGCCAAATTTTTTTCACTTTCCGTCTCGAATGGGTAAAAATGGTAATTTTAGTTAACGTCGTACTAGTGCAACACAACGGGCTATTGACGACGGTCCGGGATCAGTCCCTTAAGGGAAAGATCCGAGGACAACACCTCGTAATTTTGAACCACGGTCAGATGACGAAGCAACACCTGAGCTGGCACCCCACTCTCCAAACATCCACGCCAACCCAACGTGAGGACTTTCGGCCACGACAGATTTAAGGTGCACCAGCCGCCTCTACACCATACGTTTACAAACATCCATGCCCGGACCCGGATTCGAACCAGGAACCTTCCGATCTAGAGGCTAACACCTTAACCACTACACCGGTTGGTCGACCCGTCTCGAATGGGAGCGAAGAAAGACCTTCGTTTCATTCGAGATTCATTCTTTTTGATTTCCTGATAAATGGCGTCATCTGACAGTGGTTCAAAATTACGAGGTGTTATCCTCGGACCTTTCCATTAAGGGACTGATCCCGGACCGTCGTCAATAGCCCGTTGTGTTGCTCTAGTACGACGTTAACTAAAATTACCATTACCATTACCTGATAAACGGGCCGACCAACCGGTATAGTGGTTAAGGTGTTAGCCTCTAGGTCGGAAGGTTCCTGGTTCGAATCCGGGTTCGGGCATGGATGTTTGTAAGCGTATGGTGTAGAGGCGGCTGGTGCACCTTAAATCTGTCGTGGCCGAAAGTCCTCACGTTGGGTTGGCGTGGAAGTTTGGAGAGAGGGGTGCCAGCTCAGGTGTTGCTTCGTCATCTGGCCGTGGTTCAAAATTACGAAGTGTTGTCCTCGGATCTTTCTCTTAAGGGACTGATCCCGGACCGTCGTCAATATCCCGTTGTGTTGCTCTAGTACGACGTTAACTAAAATTACCAATTACCTACCTACCTGATAAACGGTTTCGAGTGAAACAAAATAAAGTTATCACTGGCGTTCTTCAGCGCTTTTTTCCATCTCAGCGATCGTTACAGATAGAATGAAAATTTTACACCAGATAGATACGTTTGATTTTCTCTTAATAAATAATTTATCAATTACATATTTATATCTTTTGGTTTGCAAAGCAAACCAACACCACGGGCAATGCGACCCCCATGAAAAAAACTAAAAATGAGCATAAATGCCCTAGAATGATTGCCACAAACAAAATAATAATACTGCATTTAGTAGATGATGGGTCATAATATTATGACCACACCCATTTATACAGAGGCTGTTCACACATTTTTTAGACAATGTATATTGTATTTTCACAAAACTAAATTACATAAAATTCTTGTGTTTTAAATGTTCTATTTGATAACCCTTATTCTGAACTATCCTTCGACACCGTAATTTCCAGGATAATAATGCCTTTTGTCAGAAGAGGTATTCTATCCCATTCCTCCTGAACAGCTTTCCAGAGTCCTGTAAGGGTTGTGAGATGACGTTTGGATAATGCAGATTTTAAAAGTCCGAAAGCACAACAATCCATAGGTGATACATCGGGAGATTTAGTAGGGATATCAGTGAAGGGTATGACCTTGATACCGGTTTTTTGTTCCATTTCTTTTAGGATATTTACAGTGGATTTTGATGTGTGACTGCTAGCTTTGTCTTGATGGAGTTCCACAGATTGATGGCACTGTGGGTAAAGCGATGGTATTCATTCAGTAAAATTGGCGATAAAATATGCTCCTGATAGTATTTGGAGTTAATCTTGACATTTTTTCCACTCTTTATTTTTAACTTGCCATTATATGAAAAACCAGCAACAATCATGAATCCCTTAGAAAAACTTTCTTTCGATTCTGTGAACCATGTACTTAAATTTTTTTCTTCCCTTTTACGATAATAAATGGCTCTTTTTTTTCTGCAATAATTTAAATACACCCATGATTCATCTATTGTGACAATTTTTTTTTTCATTTTTCTTTGGATAGTGTTTCTCATATAGAATTCGGCAGCGTGTCCTGCGTTCAGCGATATGCTTTGGAGGAAGACGATGCACATTGCGTTTTTTCGCTTTCTTAAGATTTAAATCAACGTTTATCATTTTTTTACAGTGGACACCGAGCATTTTAATGATTTTGCAACTCTCCTTTGACTAGGGGGATTTTCTTTTAACATTAAACAACGTACCTTTGCAATAGTCGAAGATGTCCGTTTCTTCCTTGGATACTTGTTTGGAATTTTTGTCCCACTTGAGGCTCCAATTTGACGTTTTTTTCCTTTCTTGTTGACGATATTACCTATCGACGCTTTAGATATCACAAAACCACGACTCTCACATCGTTTTTGGATAACGGAATATGAATATTTCTCTTAGGAAAGAGCATAAATATAGCCTTCGAACCACTGCTTCGTTAAAAACGCCATTTTGAATAAAAACAAACCTCTCAAGTCGCAGACGATAATTTTGACTTTTAAAAACATAGTACAACTGCAATTATTTCTTTTGCAGCAAACGAATTTTTATTACCGCTCACCAAAATCGTGTAAAAAATGTGCGAACAGCCTCTGTAGTTGCGATGCCATACTGTGATCAATCACAAAAACATGACAACTCAACTGGTCTGTTTACCCAAGAAGGTGCAAACATGTGAGGATGAATTCTAATAAACGCAGGTTATTTTTAAATCGAGGTAGGTAGGGTTGCACTTACATCGGACAGGAGCAAGATAACCGAATTCATCCCGAACAAGAAATATCAGTGGACAACTATTCGTCATTCCAAGGATAAACATCTCCAAATTTTGCAAGTGCGTTGGGGACAACGACAGATTTAACGTGCACCAGCCCGTGTGCAGGACGGTCACAGGCTGGATCGAGTATTGAACTCGCGAGGTTCCAGATCAATCTTGAATTCAAGATACGAGGACTTTAATGGCCAGTCAGATAAGATATATACCTAATAGAGTTATTATATTCGTTTAGATGGCGGTAGTGAGGCTGTTATAGCTGGTTGAACCACAAAAGCGACACAATTTTGAAATGTCACCTGCATTTTGAAAGAATTCGAATACATTACAGCACTAATCTATATCTATAAAATTCAAATACCACTCACTGACTGACTGACTCATCATCACTGTATCTCAAGAACTACAAGTCGTAGGAAGCTGAAATTTTACAGGGGGATTCTTCTTATACCGTAGGGGTGCACTAAGAAAGGATTTTGAAAAATTCGAATCCTAAGAGGCCTAAAATTGACCTAAGGCCTAAGCCAAAATCAATTTGAAATCGCCATAGAAATAACATTGAGTATAAAACGATTGCTGCACGCATCTCAGATTGCTTTACCAGTGTTGATAGAAAAACAATTTTCTTAAAATAAATTAAATTGTAATGTTCATGTTTGAACTGAATTTTTACTTCTTTCCCTTATGAAAATAACATTTATAAATATTTGATTGATGAAGAAAGAATATTTAGAACATTTAATTTTATATTTACTTAAATTTTATAATGGAGCACGAAAAGCCCAAACGATAAACTCATTGATTATAAAAGCGTAGTTTTGCTATTCGGTATCTGGCAACCTCAGAATTAATGTTTAATTTTTTAATTTGATTTATAATTCTTTTTTTGGTTATTTGAGTTGAAAACGAGATGGTTGCGGTCACATTTGGGGATTCCCAAGTATTATAAATATGTGTTCTTTTTGCTAATAAATCATTGTCTTTATCAATATTGTTCAAGTTTTTTGTCGAATTGTTTTACTTCAGAATATATTCAGGAAATAAAATTCAACACGCTAGAAAAAAAATATTTTTTTTAAGAATTCTGCCTTTTTTAAAGTAATTGGAATAATGTTTCTGTTTGCTTATGTGTTCCGGTAAATTCCTATTCCAGAAATATTATTTAGGAGCTGGCTTTTATTTATTTATTTCCTGCAAAATATCACTAGACATGGTACTTTCGTGGTGGTATATGTATATTTACAAATCAAAATATTTTTTAAGTGTGTAATTTATTATTTTAAAATGACATGAAAAATTTCAAAAATAACTTTAAAATAAGATGGGTTACGTTAAATTTAAACTGGTAGTCATACTTTGTAGTTCAAAACATATTTCAAAATTTTGATATAGCTTTTCATTGAAAGACGATTAAAATAAACTAAATTTCATTTGTTTTTCGTGTTTCATGGGTGTTATTGAAAGCTTACGCCGTAGTCAAGTAACTACATCTATCATTCTAAATAGATACGTGCTTTACATTTAGAATCCAAATTTCTGATCTTAAAAAGTACCATAAGGATTCAATTTAAAACTGTATGTGTGTTGGAGAAAACGGAATTTTTAACAAGACTTTGTTGATCTTGGAATAATATCACACTAAGTTATTTTGAAAAATTGAAATTTTATGTCTTAAGAGACTGAAAGTCGAGGTTACTTACTCTATTTATTGAAGCTATTCTTACGCAACTTAGATGCATGTGAATCGTTCGTTGAAAATTATTTTCCTTTTGTAAAAGTGCTGTAAAATCAACCTTCTGTTTATTAAAAAATTGTTATCGATTGGGTTTAATTTGTCTACTTTGATGACATGTATTTCTAACAAAAGCTCTGTTTTTCCACGCCACTGAATGGAATTTTCTGGGAAAATGTGCCGTTTGTTTCAAAATAAATTAGTCACGAATGCCGTAAATGTTTAGCCCCCTTGGGCATTATAGAAAGCGGGTTAACATGTAGCCTATCATATCCGCAGGGTTCTAAAATATAAGTGTATCAAATGTGTGGATTGGTCAAAAGGTGGATTAGTGTAGAGAACAGACAAACATCAACTCTGCTTTATACATCTAACAGAAGTTCCGTTATTCCATCTGCCTCTGAATGGAATTTTCAAGAAAAATTGCGTTTGCTTCTATCTAAATTAGTAACAATTTAATTTACCATCTTCTCATATTGATGATGAAATTCGAAAATATCGCATACTAGGTGAAAGAATGGCACAATGAAAACAGATTCATAGAAAACTAAGTGCAAGACTATCCACCGAAATTCGTCAGAGTTTTACTGAAATTGAATGCACGGAAATATTCGTAGTCACTCGAAAACTTAAAATCAACTTCAGCAGAAGTGTGACGAATATGAAATGAATTATATGGTTGGATACAACATGTATGCATATTTGCGTCCGAAGTAAATTGTAGAAGCGATGGAGAAGTTAAATATATAGTTAATTTTTTTTCCCGTACACTTAAATGATGCTAACATTCTTTTATGAAAAAGAATTCATGACTTTTCAATCAACATATTATTAATTCAACCCGAGCAAAGACGGGTCTTTCTGCTAGTTATTACATAAATTAGACAATTATTTCAATTTGTTTTGATGTTGAATATGAACAGGAATTGAAAAATCCCTTGCATGGTTCCATCTCTTGGGTGGGAAAAAAAATTTAAGTACTTTTCCAGGCCCATTTGAAGTTTTTCAAGGACTACCGTAAAAAGGTAGAAATTCCCTCTTTAACCCCCCATTTTAGTAGACAACTTTTCTGAAGAACCTCGCGTGTAATGTAACCTTATTCACATACTTAACAATTCTTTCTAGTCAATATTTCAAGCATGTTATGGGAAATAAAAAATTCTTAAAAAGAAAAAGTAAAGTAACTAAGTTATTATACTAATATTCTATAGGTTCAAACTGACACAGAATGCCAATGACCTTGAGAAAATAAACTGTAACGTACACTTCCGGAATATCTTTTAAATGTATTTCTATAGTATTTCTTTTTCCTTATTCCACAAGATATTGTGATACTTCCTGTGTTTATTTTTACTTCTTAATACTCTTGGAAAGGATATCTTTTCTTTTGACATATTTATGTGAGCTTAAATGGTTTTCCCGGAAGTTCATTTTTTCTTTTATGTATAACGTTGGTGAAAAGATATTTTTTTGTAACGGCTTTTTTGAGTCCATTGGATGCTTCGTTGAAGTGTGGACTGAGTGCGGTGTTCGAATGGCGTGTTTCAGCGTTATGTTTAAAAACGTATGATGAGAGGTAGTTGTAACGGTGATATCGCTACCATATTGTAAATAAATTTTTCTTTAATTCTTTAAAAAAGGCTATTTCTTTTATCACGACGTTACAGCTACCTATTAATGGTGGCATGCACTGTGATCGTTCCCATTAAATTGAAGTCTTGGACATCCCGTCCTGATTTGAGAAAAAACTGTGGACATCTCGTCCTGTGTTCAGCGAAAATTTGCGTGCGTCCTGCAGCAACGAAGAAGGCCATCCGGTCCGAAGTTTGTGGACATCCCGTCCTCGTGAGTGGAGTATTTGCGTGCGTCCGGCAGCAACGAAGGGGCCATCCGGTCCGAAGTTTGTGGACATCCCGTCCTCGCGAGTGGAGAATTTGCGTGCGTCCGGCAGCAACGAAGTGGGCCATCCGGTCCGAAGTTTTTGGACATCCCGTCCTCGTGAGTGGAGTATTTGCGTGCGTCCGGCAGCGGCGAAGTGGGCCATCCGGTCCGATGTTTTTGGATATCTCGTTCTGTTTCTGTGCATGAAACGTGTCCTGTTACTGCGTGTGTTCAGCAACGAAGCTTAGTCCGGTCAATAGAATTGGGACATCCCGTCCTGTTCCTGTGTGTGAAACGCGTGTGTGTTCAGCATCGAAAGGGCCATCCGGTCCGAACTTTTTGGGCATCCCGTCCTGTCATCGTCAGCAAAGTCCAGTTCGAACTTTGGGTTCCTGCTCAAGGACTTCCTGTGTACCATCAAGCAACTGTTCCAGATAAGTGGTTTCGGTTTTAAGTCTAAAGTTTTATGCACTATTATATTTAATGTACAATTTTACTTCTGTTTTTGTGATAACTTCCATTTATCGTAACAGGTTTCGAAACAAAAAAATTTCTGAATTGCAAATTTTGCTTTTATAATAGAAATTAGTATTGTTTTGGAATTTATGTGAAATAGAAATTTAAGAGATTTTAATCATCGTAGATGATTATTTATCTTAATTAATAGTTTAAATTTGGTTTGTATTTAAAATGGTATTTTGATTTAAATTTTTTTAAATTAATTTTCTTTTGAAGGTCTTTTGGGTTACAAAATTGGTTTTTGTACATTTATTTCTTTTCTATTGTTCTGTTGTCTTTGAGTTATATTTTTTGTGGCTTGGCTATAAGGTAAGTCAGAATTCTGGACGGTTTCGGTTTCGAAAAGTTTTCATTTTGTATCTTACGTTATATTTGAGTCCAAAGGGGGAAACTGTTTAGAATTTAATCATGACTTATTTAGTTTAGGGAAAGAAAGAGGACTTGATCAAATTGGTGGAGGAGATAGATTTAGAAATCACCGTAGAAAAATCCATAAAACAGTTAGTGAATCTTATTACTTCAAGTGAGGGATATGATGAGGAATTCACCAAAGCACTTTTTGGTAGAATTATAGAAACTCGAAAGACAAATGAAGCCCTTGAAGTGGAAGAAAAGCGGAGAAATGAAGCCCTTGAAGAAAAGCGGAGAATTGAAACCCTTGAAGTGGAAGAAAAGCGGAGAATTGAAGCCCTTGAAGAAAAGCGGAGAATTGAAGACCTAGAAGTGAAAGAAAAGCAGAGAGAACGAGAGTATGAGTTGGAAAAATTGAGAATAGAAGCAACTAGTCAAACCCAGCGAGGTGCAGTTGATAATTCCAAACCAACGAATCGAGACTTGACCAAGATCCTTCCGAAATACGACATGAAAGATGATATGAGTCTTTATTTAATCTTGTTCGAGCGACAGGCAACTTTGCTGTCGCTGGGAAAAGAAATGTGGGTATCTCATCTATTAAGTTTGATCCCCCAAGAGATTGCTCATATAATAGCCCGTGAACCAGTTGACCTAGCTTCAAATTATGATCACATTAAAAATATTCTGTTAAAACGGTTCAAACTAACACCAGAAAGATTTCGACAGTTATTTAGTTCACACCATAAAGCAGTTGATCGGAACTGGAGGGATTTCTATCATGAATTGTCTACTTATTTCGATGGATGGATTGCAGGTTGTCAGGTCCTTACTTTTGAAAAACTGAGAGATTTGATCATCACAGATCAGATGAAGAAAAAAACACCATCCGAATTCAAAGATATGTATCTCAGAGAATGGACAGAAATAAACTCCCCTACAGATTTGGTGGAACTGTTGGAGAAGTTTGAAGACGTTAGACGAACTGTGAAACGATACCCTGTCTTTGCGAAAGACAAGTTCGAGGGTCGAGTTCAAAACAAGTTTGAAAAGACCGATAATCCACCAAGGAGAAGTGATACCATAAATGGTAAAGGGGTTAAGAAAGAACGAAGATTTTCCGAACAAGACCCAAATCCGGAATTCGACCGCAGGAGACAGATGCGGTGTTTTCATTGCAATCAGCCAGGTCATATCCGACCAAATTGTCCAAAGTTGAAGAAACCTTCGGAAACTGTAAATTACATTTCGGACAAAGAACCTGAGAAGTACCTGGAACCGTATATCATGAAAGGAAAAATAAACGGTCAGGATATAAATTTACTAAGAGATACCGGAGCGACCATTGACATTGTGTGTCGGAAATTGGTGAATTCAGCTGACATGACGGGTGAACATGTTTGGGTACAGCAACCTTTGGACTCCAGCTCAACTTGTTTACCTCTTGCCGAAGTTTTGGTAGAGTGTGAATTGGGAAAAACACTCACTAAGGCTGCTGTGATTCCAGATGAACTAGACCGCGGACGATATCTTTTAGGGAAACGGACTGCTGCCTTGTTAAAAAGGGAAGATTGTCAATCTGTGGATCAACTAAATGCAGTACTGACAAGGTATCAGAAAAAAGTGAAAGAAAGGGAAGAATCTCTCTCTCTCTCTCTCTCTCTCGATCTTTAATTAAAGAATCCGAAAACCCTATCCCAGTGGAAGAATTCAGTACCTTGGGAAAAAATGAAATGGAAACAGGGGAAGTAAGTGACGAGTTCACTCAGGTGGCAGAAGATCAAGATATCACTGAATTGTTAAAAGTGGACACTGAGCAGCTAATCAAGGCTCAAGGTGAAGATGATGAGATGAGCTCTCAAGTAAAACAAATCCAAAATGGAAACTCTCCTAAAGATTTTGAACTGGAGAAGGGCCGACTTTTGGTAAAGATCAAGAAGGACAAGAGTGGTATCGAAAGGAAGCTCATCGTCGTGCCCATAGAGTATCGAGAAAAGATACTGAAATTGTGTCATGAAGGCACGTCAGGTCATCTTGGGACCACCAAGACCAAAGACAGAATGACCAAGTACTTTTTCTGGAAAAACTGTTACAAAGAAGCAGAGGACTTCGTGAAGGCTTGCGATTCCTGCCAGAGAGCTGGAAAGGCAAGGGACAAGAAAAAAGCCCCCATGACTCTTGTTCCAGTGATTACTGAAGTTTTTCCCGTATTAATATTGACGCTGTAGGACCTTTGCCCGTGACGGACTCAGGCCAAAGATACCTGATTACGGCAATGTGTATGTCGTCGAAGTACCCAGATGCTGTGGCAGTACCAAACATAACATCTAGATCCGTAATTAATGCTCTCCTTCAGATTTTTAGTCGAATGGGTTTTCCTAAGGAGATTCAACACGACCAGGGAACCTCGTTTATGAGCGACCTCACATCGGAATTTTTTGAACGTTTCGGCATCAAGGTGGTACTTAGCTCTGTGTATCATCCCCAGAGCAATCCGGTAGAAAGGTTTCATCGTACCCTGAAACGGATTTTGAGAGTTTTGTGTACCGAAGAAGGATCAGATTGGGAGAAGCATGTCCATGCAGTCTTGTTCGCCTTAAGGACAGTTACTCATGAATCCACCGGATTCAGTCCAGCTGAATTGGTTCATGGAAAAAACTTACGGACTCCCGTCACTCTTCTGTATGAAAACTGGTTACAGCCGAAAGAAGGAAATGCTTCAGTTGTTGAATATATCCTCAATCTTCTCAGAAGATTGGAAAAATGTCGCAGCCTAGCCATTGATAATATGGAGGAAGCTGCCAAGAAAAGAAAAAAATGGTACGACAAAAATACCGTGAAACGTGAATTCAATGTTGGAGATAAAGTACTGGTACTGGCACCCTCACCTGTAAATAAATTAGCGGTTCAATGGCATGGTCCTGGGACCATTGAAAGCAAGATTTCGGTGACGAACTACTTTGTTGCCCTGCCTAACCGGAAAAATTCGTCACAAATCTACCATGTAAATCTTTTAAAACCTTATTACCAGAGGCCTGAATTCATAAATCTGGTCACTACTGTTGTTGCACATCCCCCTGGTGTAGGAAAGCCTACACCAGGTCCAGAAGGCCCCGTCGTGCCAGATCCCCATATACCTGCAAAAAGTCCTGATCAACCAACAGCTGCTTATACGAAGCGCCAAGACAGAGAAGAAGGTGATCAGGACTGGCAGGTAGGGAACAGGAACAAGGAGGGAAAATTCTCTCCCCGTTCTGAAATTTGATACTTTTAAGATGGCCACTTCGAAATCTGGCCATGGCCGATTGAAAAGGCCGAGGGCCACAGCATGTGATTGAGAGTCCAGGGTGATTGCCAGCATACCAATGGTGGGATGGCGTACGGCGCCACAAGGAAAGCAAACGTTGTTTTCCCAGGGAGTGGACCTCAGTGGGAGTGAGGCGATTCAAACAGTCCATAGGGAGATCACAGCCATTCTTGGCGAGTACATCGGCTGTCTCGTTGCCATACACCCCGATATGCGATGGAATCCATTGGAGGCTTATTGGTGTTTTCAGGCCAATCTCGCAGAGAAGCTTCAGAATATCCTGGTCTGGGATGTCAAAAATTTGTGGCCAATTTTTGAAATACTGTATAGCACTCCTACTATCAGTCAAAATCCAAATACAATTTTTATCAGTGGACTGTGCATAATTAAGGGCTGCACCAATTGCTATGATCTCCGATCTAAAGACTGAACAATGGTCAGGGTTTCGGATGCTGCATTTGACCTTGTCCTCAGCGCTGTTGATGAAAACACCACTCCCGGTTCTACCGTCTTCAAGTTTGCTACCGTCCGTATAGATGACCAATGCATCAGAAGGGATGCTATTGACAACCTCCAGGGCCAACTGTTTCAAAAGGTCTGGGTGATCAGTCTGTTTATTGGCATGAGTCTTCAGTTCATCATTAAAACTGACATTCTCAAGGGACACCGTCGGAGGCAAGCAGTTAAAAGTGGTCGAAGGAATAACCTCAAAATCAATAAAACCCTCCTTCCTCACAAATTCCATCGGGGTGTCTCTCTTTAAACGCTGATTACTCCTCCACTTCAAAGTGAATTCAGCAGTCCTGTTAAAATCACCAAGACTTGACAATTTATTAAAATATTTAAAAGAACCAATCCTATATCTCGTAGTCAGAGGTAAAATGTCAGCTTCGTATAGGACCACTTCACTAGGGCAGCTATTCCTTAACCCAGTGATTATTCTTGCTGCACTCAATTGTACTCTGTCCAAGATCTTTAAGTTAGAAGCAGAAGCCGTTTGAAATACCTGGTAACCATACTCAAGAATGGGACGCACGAGGGAACAAAAAGTAAGTCTGAGAGTGAAAGCATCAGCTCCCCAGTCTCTACCTGAAATATACTTCAAAATCTGTAGACGCTTTCTAGCTTTATCTGCTATTTTCTCTATATGTTTCCTACAGTTTATCTCAGGATCCAATGTAAAACCCAAGTAAATTGGATATTTGTCACAGTCCAGTAACTGATTAGAAAAGTACACTGCAGGAGAATAATTGTAGAGGTGTCTATTAGTGGTGAAGAAGCTACTAACTGATTTTGAGGGATTGAAGTTTAACCTGTGAGAGTTTGAGAAATCACGGACAGCTTCTAAGGATCCGTTTAGATTAGATTCCAGTTTTCCTATGTCTGAACCACTAGACCACAACACAATGTCATCTGCAAAGATGCCAATCTGGCATGGTGATACAATTTTTTCAATTCCTGCAATAAACATGGAAAACAGGGTAGGACTGAGTACGGAACCCTGAGGGATTCCCTGATACAACCTGTAAAATCCTGATTGGTTATTTTGAAAGTTTACGCAAAAATTTCTGTGATTTAGAAAGTTTGAGATCCATGGGAGAGCTCTACCTTTGATGTTAAAGTCATTGTAACACTTGTTAAGTAATTTATACTTCCAAACCCTGTCAAATGCCTTAGATAGATCTAGAAAAACCGCCAAAGTATGTTTTGTGGGTTTGCAATTTTGGGCATCTCTAACACTTTGACTGAAGAACAGAATCTGGTCCATTGTGCCATGGCCTCTTCTAAACGCATATTGCTCTGGTGGAATCAAGTTATTTGACAAAAGGTGGTGTGTCAATCTTCTCAAAATTATCCTTTCTATAAGTTTACATATAATACAGGTGAGAGAGATTGGACGGTAACTGTCAACAGAACTGGCTTTCTTGTTGGGTTTACGAATGGGGAAGACTATGGCCGATTTCCATTGCCTTGGAAGTTTCCCAGTTGACCAAGACAAATTGAAGAGATGAAGCAGCCTACTTTTGCCTAGAAAACCCAGATGGCTTAGGAATTGACCATGAATTCCATCCGGACCTGGTGACTTGGTCAGATTTTGGTGTTGAAGAGCGTAAGATAGTTCATCTGCTGTGAAATCATCATCAAATAAAGGGTTCTCTGTCCTCAAATCTCGGCAGGATTTCACTAGGTTTCTTGTAATTCTGGACAGCCTTTTTTGTCCGATCTACTGAATGTCACTCTGCTCGCCTTAGCATAATGCTTGGCCAAAGTCTCGGCTGCCTCTTGGTCGTTTACAGCAGTTGAACCGTCATCCCCAACGATAGTGTTGGTATCTTCATTATTGACCGGCATTTTATCAAGACATTTTGTCAATTTCCACAGCCTTGAATCTGGGGTTCTGTGGTCTAAGTTTCTACATGTGTCCTGCCAGTTAGTACGCTTTATCTCAACATAGCGTCTTTTGATTTCAGCATTTAATTTGTTTAGTTCAATCTTTTTGTCCATACGAGAACTCAGAGCTACCTCCCCATGAAGTTCCGATCTCCTTTGGATGAGCGATTGGACGGGGTCGCTCGCGTGAATAAATAAACGCTTCTTCCCTTTACACTTTACACGAGGAATGGAGGCCTTTGCGACTTTTTTCACTATGAACTTAAGGTCAGACCATTCTCTCTCCAGGTCCTCTGATGGAGAGCTCTGAGCGAACATCTCCTCTGACAATTTTTCAAATAAAGACCAATCGGCTCTACGAAAGTTCCAGCGGAGCCTACTATCTCCATGGTAGTTCACTTTAAAGTCGATTTCTATAAGTATTGGAAGGTGGTCACTTCCCACTTCGGCTAGAACTCTCCATGATGAATAAGGAAACAAGCCGGGACTGATCATAGAGATATCTAGAGCGTCAGTCGAATTATAACTATGCGAGTGATAGGTATGGCATCCATCATTTAGAAAAAGAAAAGCTTTGTCATTTGCCAAATTTACAAGCTCAGTCCCTCTATTGTTAGTGGTAGGGGATCCCCACTCAGCATGTTTTGCATTTAGGTCTCCGAGAACAAGTGTGTTGTCTCCAAGAAAACCTTCAATCATATCAGTCGGAAGTCCTAAATTATTGGGAGGGTGGTAGGTATTTATAATGTCTATATTACGATCCTTGGAGAGAATCCTCAATCCCTGATATTCCAAGGCACCTGATGGCTCGATGGCGTCGGGAATGGTTTTAAAATGCACATTTCTCGCAAGGAACATAAGGCCACCACCTCCCGCAGTTCTATTTTTTCGTAGTACACTATATCCCTTAACACTGAACTGCCGCGTCTCTCCGAGCTTAGTTTCTTGGAGTGCTATTACATCTACTCGGTATTTGTCTGCCAAATCTAAAATCTGATCAAGTTTAAGCCTAGTTGCAGGAGTACTAAGACCATTGATATTACACTGGATGATACGAAGATTCTTTGTAGAGTTATTATAATTGTGGGGAGACTGTAACCTACTTTTCGGACGAGACCCTCTGCCTAAATCCCGAACGCGTCCCGGATTATCCTGCGAGACGGACGATGCAGTATGAGAATCAATACGACTGGTCCATCTGGCTAAGGGTGATTTGCAGCTTCTTTTTGTTTAGAGGAACCACTAGGGCAGAAGACTGACTTGACCTCTGAGTACGCCTGCAGCCGTTAGCTGAGCATAATGGAACGGCCTTCACGCCTTGGGTGACCCTACCAGGAGAAAATTCTCCCGACGTACTTCGCCCGTTCCGCCCAGGGGCACCCCCTCGCCACTATGAGGCCGACTGCAGGACTTGAGGGGGCTGGTCACTACTTGTGAGGATGAAGAATCAGAGTTGGAAGAATTCCCGCCCGTGGAAAACAATCCCAATATTTTTGATCTCGAGGAGATATTGAGAAACAGTGAAGTGAAAGGAAGACTGGATGACGACCAGATTGACCAGCTCAGTTGTATTATATGTAAATATTCCAATTGTTTCTCAAACGTGCCTGGCCTCACAGATCTATCCAGTTTGATATCGAACTTTCTGAAATAAAGCCCATCTGTGCGAAGCCATATCGAATGTCGGTCCGACAATCTCAGATCTTGAAAGCCGAAATTGAAAAGATGCTCCAAATGAAAATTATTGAAGTGGGTGAGAGTGATTTCACTTCGCCTATGATTTTAGTTGAGGTACCAGGGAAAGACCCAAGGCCCTGCATTGACTATCGGAAGCTGAATGAAATCACGAAAACTCAGTATTTTCCTATCCCTAACATCGAGGAAAGAGTGGAAGCCGTCTCCAATGCCAAATTCATCACTGTTCTGGATTTGTCAAAAGGTTACTGGCAAATTCCCATGACTAAAGGTGCTCAACGGTATGCCACTTTCGTGACCAGTTTCGGGTCGTTTCGACCATTAAGGATGCCGTTTGGACTGAAAAATGCTCCTTATTACTTCAGCAAAATGATGTCTGAGCTCTTGAGAGGGTGTGACATGTTCGCAGTACCATATCTCGATGACGTGGCCATATTCTCTTAGGATTGGAGTTCTCACCTTAAACATCTGAATTGTGTCTTGGAGATAATAAGTAAAGCGGGCCTTCGTCTAAAAAGTAGCAAATGCAAATTTGCCCAAGAGAAAGTGATGTATTTGGGACAGGGGGAGAGGTCCCCTAATGAGTTGAAAATTCAGGCTATCCAAAAATTTTCTATTCCAACCACCAAGACAGACATTCGAGCATTCATTGGATTAGCCGGGTATTACCGCCAATACATCCCAAACTTTTCTGTTATTAATGCTCCTTTGACCGAACTCCTGAAGGGAAAAGTCAAGAAGTCCGAAATTCAGTGGACCAATGAATGCCAACGATCTTTTCAAGAACTGAAGAGGAGGCTAACTCAGAACCCTATTCTGTATGCTCCTAACTTTAATGCCCCGTTTTATGTTCAATGTGATGCCTCAGATTTAGGCATGGGTATAGTTTTATCCCAGAAGACAGAAAAGGGGGAGGAGCATCCTATTCTGTTCCTCAGCAAAAAGTTCTCAACAGCAGAGCAAAAATACGGAACTACAGAAAAAGAATGTGCCGCTATTGTGTTTGCTGTCAAGAAGCTACCTGGATGGACCTACCGAGTTCTTTATCCAAACTGATCATAATCCTCTAGTATGGTTAAAAAAGAAAGTGGGGTAAATCCACGTCTCATGAGATGGGCTCTTGCATTGCAGCCCTGGAACTATGAGGTAATCCATCGTCAGGGCAGAAAACACCAGAATGCTGACAGCCTTAGCCGACTGTTCTGAAGTACCAAAATGTCCTTTGAGTTTATTTTTATTGTTTTTTTAGGTAACTTGGCAGTTGTATATATGTTTGTAAATATTTGTATAAAATTTTGAAGAATTTAGTTTTTTTTTTAAAGTTAGAATAACTTTTTACCCTGTAAAAAGTTACCATAAGGGGAGAAGAGTTGTAACGTACACTTCCGGAATATCTTTTAAATGTATTTCTATAGTATTTCTTTTTCCTTATTCCAAGATATTGTGATACTTCCTGTGTTTATTTTTACTTCTTAATACTCTTGGAAAGGATATCTTTTCTTTTGACATATTTATGTGAGCTTAAATGGTTTTCCCGGAAGTTCATTTTTTCTTTTATGTATAACGTTGGTGAAAAGATATTTTTTTGTAACGGCTTTTTTGAGTCGATTGGATGCTTCGTTGAAGTGTGGACTGAGTGCGGTGTTCGAATGGCATGTTTCAGCCGTTATGTTTAAAATGTATGATGAGAGGTAGTTGTAACGGTGATGTCGCTACCATATTGTAAATAAATTTTTCTTTAATTCTTTAAAAAAGGCTATTTCTTTTATCACGACGTTACAAAACACATGCCTAGGAGAGAGAACAAGCGTATTTGGCGTATTCTTCGTAATCGGATTAAAACCACGCCTTCTAAGCGCATGCATTTCGAGCCGATACATACTCAAGAAAATTCCAGATTAAAATTTTTCAAAATAAATTCAAGAACTTTCAAGTATTTTGCACCAAATTTCAAGTATTTTCCAGGGCCCTTGAAAACGAAATTCAAGTACTTTTCAAGGCTCGTGGAAACCCTGCCTCGTGGGAAGAAACCTAAAATAATATCACATTAATGTGTGGGTTCTGTAAGCATTGGAATTGAAAAGAAGCACTCAGAAAATATAAATTTTTATTTACAAAAAGTCTTTAAAAGGTTTATTTACAAAGAAATTGAAATCTCGACAACGAAACTATTTACAATGATTTCAACCACTTGTGATATTTTTCCAGCATATGGTCCTTTGGATTCACCTAGACAGAAAATAAAAAAAACTTAGATGAACTTCAAAATGGGAACAAAAAACTAAAAGTGTTAATCTTTAGACTACGGGAAATATCGCCCGACTTCCTTCCCTCTACAGAATTTGGGTGTGTGGACGACTTACAACTGACAACCTAGCGCGCTTTCCTATCATAGTGTTGTCCCAATGGAAATTGTTCTTTGAATCACCTCTTGGGTTTGTTACTTTTGAACCCCACTCGATGCTTCGTACAGAGAGGAACTGGAACGGACGTATCAATTAGAATACTTCGAAGAGGACTACCAACCACAGCACCAGAATGAATAATGAATTCAACCTCTTCGTTGCGGCAGATAGTTACCACCAGCGGCATGGTATGGATCTGTGTACGGTGGATGTTATCCCCTTTTTAAGTGACCACTGGCAACGATCACACTTTACAAGCTGTCAACGACTGACCTTCTAGAGGGTCCCTCCTTTTGTTCAGTACACTACCCTGTCGACTCTGAGGTGTGAACACTTTGAGGGAAAGGCAGAAGGTTGCTCCGGTGATATCTCCTTAGCGCCAAACGATACTATGAAAGGAAAGCGTCAGTCGTAAATGCCACTCAATGCTCAATATTGAAAAATAATGATTAATTAATGAAATCAATGTTTGCTCAAGTTTTAGGGTATCAACAAGCACCACACCTGATGCGTAAAAGCTCTGCTACTACCAAACACTTTTACCCAAACGGAATTCCCGCCAATCCTTGTTCTGAAATCGATTCAAATTGTACATGCACAGAAAGTAATCTATATATATAATACTCTTACGTGGCACGCAAAATAGACGTTATTTGTTATCACGTTTTGGCAACATTGTACGATTGTTGTTTACCACAAAGCCTCGCGCCTCAATTGAATTTATAGCGTTATCGGATGAAATTTTATTGAAAAAAAATGAATTTTCGTCGAGTTGCAGTTTATAATAAGAAATCGAAGAAAGCGGTGGATCATTTCAGGGCCATTTAAAAACAGTCCTTTTCAGGGGTAACAATTATATTTCAACAAAGCGCTTGCACTATAACTTTCGACAACAATGAAAAAGTGTGGGTGAGTCGAGAGTGCTGGAAATGTACACACAAACAACATGCTGGGTATTCAATTTCCAAAGCAGCACTCACATTACGACTCAAAATTTTCATTTAAATTCTGATTCCAGGGTACTGTATATTTACTTTCTGTAATACAGCAAAATTAGATTTGAAAAAGATTTTTTGGAACATCATATTTTGTAAACAATTCTTTCTGCTAGGACACATGTCTTCATTAATGCGAGCGAACCTATGAGGATTGCGAAGCAATCCTCCGGGGGTTGGCGAGCTTTAGCGAGCAGGGGGCGGGCCCCTAGTTGGTTGTTATTCTACTAGGTATTGTAAAAGTTAATTTCCTTATCAAGTGAGTTCTGTTGGAGTTACGAGAGAAATAAGAGCCGTATCCAGCATTAGATAAAATAAATCCTCATTTATTTATGTAAAGTGACTAGATTATATGGTATTTATAAAAGTATACAAATAGGTGTACTTCACCTGGCCCGTAGGCTTCAGAAAAAGAGAGAATCAAGGATCCACACACTGTAATCCTATATACAGTCAGTATCCGTTATAGGGACAGCTCAGCGATAAATAAAAACAAAAGACCCTATATATGCGGAACACTACTACATTGTTTAATTATGGCAAGATTCTATTCACCTATCAAAATATAGTGCTCATAAACAAATAATTAAACTTTTAAGAACATTTTAGAAATTAATTCTATTTAAAAGGTTCTCTGGAGCGACGCATCAAGGTTCACCCTCTACCGTTCAGATGACAGGGAGAAAGCCTCCTGCCAGAATGCATTGTGCCAATTTCTAAAGATTACCAGAAGAGGAATTATAGTCTAGGGGTGTTTCTCCTGGTGTGGACTGGGACCCTGGTCCAAATTCATGGTAAGCTCCACGCCAAGGCCTACTGCACTACACGGTTAAGCATTCCTTACTTTCATTTCCCCTACACATTTTTCACCTTTGAAACTAAGAGTTCTGTCTGGCAAGATCCGATAAAAAGTCCACATTCATCAACGTTGGTAGATTCATATCTTTCAAGGACTTTTTTCTTCTGGTCATTCCCTGTGTTGCTCACTGCCTCCAGAAATGTTACAATTACTATTTTTCAACAACAAAAAAAACACCCGATAACCTCATTGAAAAGATGAAAAACTGACCCTATAACCGATAACCAGAAAAATAAAAAGACTCTATAAGCGGTGTGCTTTAACACATGTTTCCCTATTAAGTTCGACAGGACTTTAGAAAACTGACCCTATAAGCAGGATGACCCTATAGCCGTGACTGTATATATTTCAAATAGGGATAGATGATGTAGTAACCAATCATAGACTGAAGTGGGCGGGACTATACATGATACGATTAAGTTACATATTAGTTCTGGTTTATAAACATCCAATATATACTCCAAGTACCAGTCTCCAGCATTTTGATCTGATTTTAGAATTCTCAGTTCCCATTCGATTTCAGAAAATCACTACTTTTACTATAAAGAACTCGTCACAAAGATTTCTCTACAAATATTGACCGACAGAGTTGTCGGTTATTTCTGCACATGGTTCAAAGAGGATTGAAAAATCATCTTTAAATGAAAAGAATTTGGAGGTTTGGCTTAAAGTATTCAATGTTTATGTTCAATTGAAATGTCGTAAAAAGAAATTATCCTAACAGTTTGAATAATTTTTGGTTAATAATGGAAAATCACGGTCAGTAAGTAAAAGCCATGAAAAGTGGGTGCTTCTTTTACTTTCTAAAGACGGACAACGTCACGTCATGGACATGCAGTCTGCTAGAGGTGGGTTATTTTGAAGTTTTATGTCACAAGGGTTGTATTTTACCATGTTGTGCCAAACACAAGACAGAGCAATGTCAGTAATGGTGACATACGCACACAGAGAAAGCTATGATGACTCAGAAGAGAGAGCACCTGTGCTGTCAACAACTCGCAGGTTGCTAGCAGAGTGGGCACACTCACTGATCCACAATGAATGCCCGTACATACTGAAGATGTGCCCCAAAGAGCTATTCAACCAAGGTCGGGGGGATTTAAGGAGGGCCCGATTTGGACAAGCCTCATCATTCTGAATCGTGGTCAGATGACTCAGTTGTCAGCCCACTCTCCAAACGTCCACGCCAACTTCAGGACATTCTAGACCTCGACAGATTCAGAGTGCAATGGTCTCAGCACACACAATGGTCTTGGTTAGGTTGGATTGTTATGCCACACATGGTCAAGCTGCACCACACTCAAGACAAAATAAAGATTGATAGAAAATTTATCCATTTACAATTTTGAATCAAGACTAGGCCCAGTTTATGAAATCTAAATAAAATTTGCGAAATCAATGTCAGAGATGAATAAAAACAAATTTTGGTTGCAAGGACTCCCCAAAAGGTCTTTAACTCCGGATCGGACTCGTCTGTGGTCAGTAAAAGTTCCATACCCAGTTGAAGTGTGTCGAACAACAAAATCCTTGAACAAAAGTTCCCTGATATCCCCGATTTAACAATTCCCTTAAGAATTGTTGTGATCTGTGATTAATGTCGATATACAGTATCTACACAACACTATTTTTAAATATTTAGGGTCAGAGGGTGTAAAAGGAGCCACAAATATTTTGTATTTTTTCTCTACAGATATTTTAATTGTTATTGTAAGAGTTGGAAACCTTTATGGAACTCTTATGATTGCAATTGAATAAACTGGAGAAAAAATGCAAAATATTTTGATTATGAACTTTTAACATCTGACCCTACATTGGTCATACTATTCATCGAAACCCAAATCCAAATATACATAAAAAATTCCACAAATGAAACTGCAAACAAAATTAATTAATTTAATGTACAAAAAAAAACATAATTTGTTACACAAATTTAAAATTGCATCCCACAAGTTTTATCACTAGCCTCATGATGACAAGACGGCGCAAAAAAAACAGTGGCGGTTTTCGCGGGGTTAAAAAATTACAACGCTGCAATAAAAGTAGCCGTTTAACGTGTCCAAATTTCCCTGAAATTTGTAAAATTTGGAAATTTCCCCCTGAGATTTCCAGAAATAAAAAGTTTCCTGAGAATTTCCCAGTACTGTTACCACCCTGGTAAAAATACAACGGCAGGTCGAACATAATGCGGCAGGTTCTCTGATCAGTAAGTGGCTATGGGAAAATGGGTGTGGCTAATACAAAGTTGTACTTAATTTTTTCCATTCAAATTTGCATTGTCGAATCCTGCGACAGATGTCTCAAAAGAATAGAGTTTATGTTTATATGCATTATCCCAAGAACCTTGTAAGTTTAATTTTATTTTTGTCGTTAAGAACATTTCAATGTCTTCAATAGGGATTGGTAAGTAGTTTTGTATTGCCGAGGCGGTCTCGAATCGGACTTTCAATCCGAGCCATTGCAAACCCAAAACTATAGTAGGGTAGTTTTTACGATTCATGTACGGTCCATTTTCTTATAATTTGTGAACTGACAAATCAGCCGCAACATACTTAATCCTGTAATTTTCAATGATCGATATTTAAATGAAATACATGAAGTCAATTTGAAGTTATCTAGTGTCACTGAAGTCAACATTGGGTGTCTGAACAAGTCAGCAAGCAGAATGGCTCATTATGAAACAGGCCTCCGAAGAGAAATGATTTTATTGGAGAACATTACTTCGCATTATTTTAGAGATAGCTCAGCACCTATTCACTCCAATTGAAGTAAGGCAATTTCACTTTCATTCCATTCAAAATGGAAGCCGACACATCCGTACTGAGTCATTTAAAACCCAGAACAGATGAGCCACTGACAAGGACTACAGGACACGCAGCCTGAAATTAGCCTGGGGGGGGCACTGACATGGTTGGTGCAGTTTCATTTTGCTCTTGTAGCACGATTTGAAGTATTTTGTAGCCCATTGGTTTGGGTTTCAGGGCCTAAAAGCAACTGAATGCACCTCAAAGCACGAATTTAAAAATTGAATCTGGATTTAAAAATTGATTCTGACTAGTCATGGGCAAGGACTATTTGAGGTCATCTACCTTCGTAATGGTTAAAGATAGAGTGAAAATTTCAACGGATTTTAAACCCGATCGATACTTCAAATGTGATTTCCTTTCAATAAATATTTTTCGACTGCAACCCTTTGTCGAGTCAGATGGAGTTCTCTTCGTTGGCCACTTGCGAACGAGATAAAAATAGCGAGGCCTGCCCTCTCAACAAACAAAAAGATTTAATTCAACAAAAGATTTTTTTTTAATTCTCACTCGCTTCCATTCATTCACGCAGAAGATCCTGTAGGAATCGTTGCCGTATTTTCCGATCCCGTGCAACTCGATGGGGTAGTTCCATTTCTTGTTGATGTATTCGTCTGAAACACAATAGTAGAAGATCAGTCAAACAAATTCCTGAACACTTAAACCTGCAATTAAAATGGTTGGGTATTCTCCTGTTCTCTTGAATGTTTGTAAACAATGTGAGTACACTCGAGGTCGTATTGCTGTCAATCGATCAAATTGAGAATTCGCTCTGAATCGGGCCCGATGTGTATGTGAAACGCCCCCTACACTATGATGGGTATTGACCAATCTACACTCATGTCCATAAATTAAGGATAATGCCAGCTCCGGCAAACAAAGGTTCAGAAACAAAACAAGCGTGACTTATTCATAAAGCCCATTTATTAAACAAAAGATAAAGAACAAAAAAAAATGGTGTACGCATGATATCATTCATAAAAACTACGATTTTTGTTCACTGGAGCAATTACAAAAAAATATCCACCTTACAAAAACTTTACATGACATGGTTGGTATGATGGTTAATACATTGTATGTCTCCCAGACGATGAAATACAGTCTGTACAACGTCTAGGCATGCTGAGGATCAAATTATCGAGCTGATCTTGGGGAAGATCACTTCACTCAGCAAGCAATGCTCTCCAAAGTTTGTGTAGGAGGTGGTTGACGGGCTGCAACTCATTGGCAAAGCAGGTCCCACACATGAGACTTTGGGCGATTTCAAATTCCATTGAAACTTCCGTCTGAGTACGCCCACATTCCAAGCGGCCGATAATTCTACCATGTAAAAAATCATCGACATGTGTCCTCTGTGCCATTGCTAATTGGTTGTGGCACTGAGCGGCTTACAGAACGCTTGTGAACAATTTTACCATCATTTGATGGCTTCCTGTAATTTGGATATTATTCTTGAAAATGTGTGCGATAATTCTACAGGTGAAATCTTTACTTTAGAGTTTGATTCTGAATTATCCTTAATTTATGGACATGAGTGTATAAGTGGAGTTGTTTTACCTTAACATAGAAACGATCTTAGTACTGGTCATTTCTATGACGTATTACAGCTGAGTTGGCTCCTGTTTAATTTGCATCCATTTTAATATGCGAATTCTTTCGATGTATACTGATTTCAATTAACAAACTTTCAAGTCTCAACGTGCTGTGTTTGCTTGACAACTGTGCTATATTATGCATACCTTACTTTGCTAGATTGTAAGCCCATTTAGTTAACACAAATTACCATGGATCGGCAAACAAATGTCTTCTCAGACACTAGGAAATTTCAAGGCCACAACAAGAGATGTAAGCATAGAATATTCAAGAATTTTCTATTTAAAAACTAATTTTTGGAAAATTGTAATATGTTTCATTTTATTGACTACAGAAATGAACTTGAAGACTTTATGTACCATTCACAAAATATCTAGGCATATTACAGGTGGCAACAAAATCCTAGAAAAAAAGTTCCCTGATTTCCATGATAGTGTGACAAAAATTTCCCTGATTTTACAAATCCCTTAAGAAATGTCTGTATCCGCAATTGGTATCAATATACAGTATCCACACAACAAAATTTTTAAATATTTAAGGTCAGATGGGGTAAACGGATCATTCTCCACAAATATTTTGTATATGAACTTTTTAAACTTGCTACATTATACAAATATACATCAAAATCAAATGCAAATATGAATAAAAAAATTGGTACAGCTTCAGTCTACGTTTAATGCAGTGGCAACGATCTTGAAGCCTTTTTTGGTGCACTTCTAGTAGCGTGTTAAGTCAGGTTAAGACAACCTATCTGCATTATGGTTATTATGGTTTCCATGGCAGCAAAAAGTTAAAACTTTAGGCTCGGTGCACACATCCGGTTTTTCAACGTGCGGAGCCACCGCTGCAAAGCAAGTGCGGTCTGTGATACATTAGATCCAATGGAGTAGTGCACACATGCCACCGGCGGCACTGCTTGTCCACCTTGCGTGCAATTTGTACCGCAGTTCACCATGGCGCAGCAGCTCGCTGCACACGCTTCTCCGGTCTGAAGTAATTAATAAATGGTTGATCCAGTAACGTCTATTTTGTTTCAAAATATACTTTTTTACATTAAGTTAGCAAAATAAACATGTTTTCTTCAATAGAATATTTAACGCAAATGGCGCGAAGTGAGTACTTGCATCATTTCATGGTTATGTGTACATAGTTGGGCTTCGGTGCCGCAGCGGCGCCACACATTGAAAAATCAGCTGTGTGCACCAGGCCTTAGACTACGGCTGGTACAGCACTTGTAGCGTGATCGCGCCAAGGAAGAATTTAGACAACAGCCATTACAGCAGTTGTACCTTAAAAGTTATAAGAATCGCGCCAAGAAATAATTTAGACTACGGCAGTTACAGCAGTTGTGCATTGAAAGTTATAAAAATCGAGCCAAGGAAGAATCGCGCTTGTTAGATCAATAGTCGTAGTCAAAAGGTTAAATTTTCATTTTGAATATCTAATATTAAAATTATCACCCACATATTGTGGATAAGCAAAGTGCCCAGTGATATGTGGAGTAAGAAAATAAATCATCAGATTTAAATAGCTAAAAACATTTATTCATTAAAAACTATTTACAGAAAAAGAAACAAAGATTGGAAAACCAGAGATACCACTCTGTCCAATGTATGACAACAATTGAGAGCCGAAAGAAAGGAATTCTCACTTTTATACTTCTTGTATCTCTAGAAATTAGCATAAATATCTCAATGGGAAGATTGCCATAAACAAAATCATAATACTGCATTAAGTACATGATTGGCCATAATATTATGACCACACCCCTTTATAGGTGTGATGTCATACTGTGGCCAATCATAAAAGCATGACAACTCAACTTGTTTGTTTACATTATCATAACCAAACAAGAAGGAGGTGCAAACATGTGAAGATGGATTCGAATAAGCAAGTTATCTTTAACAATGGCCCTCCTCTTCACACTTTTTGCACTTAAAAAAATATATATATATGCAATAGAAACAAAAAAAATTGCAATACAATATTTAGAATGCAATACATCATGAACATAAATGTGTGTATAGGCTTTTATACGTAGGAAATATAATTTCTTAAAAAATATACACTAACAGAACAAAAAGTTCATTTTTGTTTTGTTGTTCATAATAGTCCATTTTTATATTTTAAATACACAATCTTTAAATTTTTGTAGTTCACTCTTACTCAGAGGTTTAGTAAATATATCAGCTAAATTACTTTTACTTTGAATATATTTGATATCAAATAATTCCTGGTATATTAAATCTCTTACAAAAAATAACTTAATATCGATGTGCTTGGTACGATAATTCTCTATAGGTGATTTTACAAACTCAATTGCTGCTTGATTGTCAACTAGTAATGTAGAAAAAGCATTTAACAATATTAATTTAAAATGTTTACATTCAGTTACTATACGTTGTAGCCATATTAATTCTTTCGCTGTTTCCGTTAATGATACAAATTCAGATTCCATTGAACTTAAACAAACTGATTTTTGCTTAAAGGAACGCCAGGTTATTGGAACCTGATCAACGAATACAATCTGTCCATTCATGGAAATCCTATCATCGCGGTTATTAGCAAAATCAGCATCAGAATATGCAGTTAAATTTAGATCTTGTATATTAGAAAGTTTAAGTTTTAAATCTTTTGTATAGCTAATATATCCTAGTAGCTTTAATAAACCATTCCAGTGTGCAATGCCAGGATTTTCTTGAAATTGTGAGAAAATGTTTATTGCATAAGAAATATCTGGTCTAGTTCTTCCTGCTAAAAATGATAAGCTACCCACTAAACTTCTGTATGGAATTTTAGACATATCTTGCAGTTCGCTATTATTTTGAGGACACTGAGATTTTGAAAAAATGACTCCTTTGGAAATGGGCAGTGATGAAATAGAGAAATTATAATTTTGATATGACTCACAAAGTTTAATTATATATTCCGATTGATGTATATACAGCCCTTCCTTTTCCTCTATAAATTCAACACCTAATAATTTTTTAGTTTTACCTAAAATTTTTAAATCAAATTGTCGTTTTAAAAGATTAATTACTGTATCAATACAATTTTGATTTTTACCGAATAACACAATATCATCGACATATAATAGAAGAACCACATTCTTATCAAAAACATAAACACAGTTACACCAGCTAAACTTTTTAAATCCAAGCTCCCCCAATATTCTATGAATCTCAAAGTACCATTCTCGACCACTTTGGTGGAGACCATACAAGGCTTTCTGTAAGCGACAAACCAAACTTGGGTTTTGCTGAAAACCAGGTGGTTGTTTCATAAATACAATTTCTTTAAGCGGGGCATATAAATAGGCGCATTTAACATCACACTGCAGGTGTAACCACTTGTTAAGACAAACTAGTACGGCAAAGAAAAATCTGATAATACCAAAGTTTACTACGGGACTATAAACCTCATCAAAAGTTTCACCCTTTGTTTGATTGAAACCCTGGGCAACGAGACGAGCTTTAAAGCGTTCAATTGTGCCTTTGTCGTTTCGTTTTACTGTAAACACCCAGCGACATCCTAAAATTTTAGAATTCTCAGGTTTTTCAATTAATACCCATACATTTCTGTCATTCATAGTTTGTAGTTCATCCTCCATGGCTTTTAACCATTCATCCTTTTGTAAGGATTTTATTGCTTGTTGATAACTTTTAGGAATAAAAATGTCCTCGTCTAGTCATCTTGACGTCCTACTAAAATTACTCTCTTGATTACCATTGACTATTCCAGAGGATGTGTCAGCAGATTTGAAATTAAAAATATCTGGTTGAAATTTTAAGTTATTTTTAATACAGTAATTCTTAACTTCATTTAGTGATCTTAAGCGTTGAGTTTTAGCCTCTTCAAAGTAGTAAATATCTATTCTTCTCCCATCAGGCCTGGTAATGGGTTTTCTAATCCAGTTAACTATCCTTTCACCCAAGGACTCTGGTTCACTATCACTTTCGACAGGGGAAGTTTCTTCCTCGTCAGTAGTAGGTTCATTCATTAAAGGAATTTTACACAGTGTATAATCAGGGTCCAGGACTGCTTCCACTCGTTCAAACTTACAATGATCCGAGTCGGATTTTAAGGAAGGCGTTTCCTCAAAACGTACATTTATAGTCTCTACTATTTTTCGTTCATCAGGTAGCCATATTCGATATCCTTTAGTTTGTAGGGCATACCCAACTAAAATTCCTTGTTTTGACCTCATGTCCAATTTCCTTCTCAGTTGTTTAGGAATATTAACAAAAGCTTTAGATCCAAACGGTTTAAGATGTTTAATTGATGGTTGTTTTCCACCATACAACTCAAATGGCGTTTTTTTTTGATTAGAATGACATAATCTATTCCATGTATAAACAAAATGCAAAAGAGCTTCAGACCAAAAACTCTGATTGAGCTTACTATCCCGTAGCAAAACATTTATACCATCTACTGCTGTGTAATTAAATCTCTCACTTACTCCATTTTGTTGTGGAGTATAAGTGTTAGTTCTTTCGTGTTTTATACCCAATTCATCGCAAAAGGTTTTAAATTGCTCATTTATAAATTCCAATCCGTTATCGGTACGTATGCACTTAATTTTTCTGTCTAAAAATCTTTCTGCACGTTTTTGAAATTTGCAAAAAGTATCAAAAGTATCCGATTTAGCTTTTAAGGGGTAGGCATAAACCTTTCGACTATAGTCATCTATTATGGTTAGAAAATACCTCTGTCCATTTATTGAAGTTTTAGGAAATGGTCCACACAAATCCATGTGTATTAACTTCAGTGGTTCGTCAGAACGAATTTTCTTAATAGGTTTAAAACTAACGCTCTTCCCTTTAGCTTCTTTACAAGGTTTACAGGTATCGATATTCCCTTTTAGATTTGGTAAACCCCTCACACAATTATTTTTGATTGTAGATTTAATGTGTTCAGAGTTAATATGAGCTAGTTTTCTATGCCAAGTATTAATATTCTCAACAGCAAAAGAAACAGATTTTGTAATTTTTTCATTTTTGAAATTTTTAACAAAATTCTTAGATTTACTAGAATATTGAGGGTAGACAAGGTATAAACCATTTAGTAATTTAGCTGTAAACAATATTTCACTACAACAATCAATCACTTCAATTTTTCCTCTACCCCCTTTAAAACTAGCTCCTTTTCTGTCAAAACATGCCCCAGATAACAAATTTCTTCTTAATTCAGGAGCATAAGCAACATTACAAAGTTTAATCTTTACCCTATTAAAATGAAGAAACACAGTACCTTTGCCTTGAATTGGAATAGAAGCATTTTCCACTGCTCCCACTAAAATCTGGTTATTTATTGGTTGGAACTCTGTAAACAGTTCTCTATCACGACAGAAATGTGTGGTGGCTGCTGAATCAAAGATCCATCCTTCGTCTTCCTTGGTGCTGGATAAGGCTTCCAGTAAAAAGCTTTTATCTCGACTTGTATGACGATTTGGACTAGGACTCCGGAATGGCTTCCTCCTTTCTAGACATGATCGCTCATAATGTCCAACTTTTCCACATTTGAAACATTTCGGCTTCTTCCGATTCTGGAATTTTGAAGTACGAGGACGACTTCTTTCCACATCCTGGTTGTAGTTAGTCATCATTGTGGTTGCCACTTGGTCAGCTGTCCTTTGTTGGAGTCTTGCTTCCTCAGCTAAGATTTCTTCCAGTACTTTAGGAAACTTGAATTCTTTATCCTCCCATCTGTAAATCGATTGAATAATATTCTCATATTCAGGTGGTAAGAATCGAAGTAGTTGAAAACACTGGTCTAGATCTTCAATTGGATGACCTGCTTCTACTAGTTGTTGTATGATTCTGGATAACTTGCTGGCATACAGTCCAATACTTTCTCCTGGTTCAATAGCACATGAAAAGAAATCGTGTTTTAGAGCCATCACTCTAGCTCTGGAATCAGGACGAAAGTGCGTCTTGAGCTTATTCCATGCTTCTGCACCACTGGAAATTCCTTCAATTACTATTCGGTACTGAGGGCTCACATTCATGTAGATTGAAGTGTAGGCCTTGTTACAGCGTCTGTTGAATTCTTTTATCTGTTTCCCATCGCCTTCTATGGATTTTGGAGGTCGTTCTTTTCCCGTGACGATGTCCCAGCAGTCTCTTTCAAGTAGTACGACTCTCACATCTGAACACCATGAGGAATAGTTGGTTCCATCCAGCGGTTTGATTTTGAAGAAAGTTTCCTCCATCTCAAAAAAAATCCAGGCTAGTAAGGTAAAAATAGTTATACTGCAAACTGGCCTCTTACTTTTTACTTCTTAAAATAAAAAATTTTAAGTTTAAAATAAAAATCTCTACTCTTGGGCTAAGGCAGTATGAAAAATAATAATACTGCAAACTGGCCCTCCTACTTAGAACTTCTTAGAACAAAAATTTTCAGTTTAAAAAAAATCTCCACCTGGGCTCTGGCCCATAACCATTATCACCCACATATTGTGGATAAGCAAAGTGCCCAGTGATATGTGGAGTAAGAAAATAAATCATCAGATTTAAATAGCTAAAAACATTTATTCATTAAAAACTATTTACAGAAAAAGAAACAAAGATTGGAAAACCAGAGATACCACTCTGTCCAATGTATGACAACAATTGAGAGCCGAAAGAAAGGAATTCTCACTTTTATACTTCTTGTATCTCTAGAAATTAGCATAAATATCTCAATGGGAAGATTGCCATAAACAAAATCATAATACTGCATTAAGTACATGATTGGCCATAATATTATGACCACACCCCTTTATAGGTGTGATGTCATACTGTGGCCAATCATAAAAGCATGACAACTCAACTTGTTTGTTTACATTATCATAACCAAACAAGAAGGAGGTGCAAACATGTGAAGATGGATTCGAATAAGCAAGTTATCTTTAACAAAAATCGGAAGTGTTTGTCAGTCTGTCTGTTTGTTTGTTTCTTTCTTGCACGCAAAGTCCTGGCGAATCTATTTCACTTACATCACAGGTAGTCCGAATATTTTACAATTTTTGGGTCGCGGCGAATTTTAAAATTCAATCTAGAATATTTAAAAATAAATTTAATGAAATGTAATTATTATTGAATGCAACAGCATAGAATATCACAGATTCTAAATTTTTTTTTTCGTTTCCGTTATCATTTTGAGCGGAGGAATAATTCTACAGCAGACGATAAAAAACAAAAACTTTTAACTGGAGTTATTTGGTTCTTTTTTCTATCTACTAGACTGTTAAAGATATAGTAAAAATTTCAACGGATTTGAAATCTGCGGAAAATTTCACATTAGATCAATACCTAAAAATATGTTGTTTTTTTTAAATAAAATTTTTTAATTGAATATCTTCAAAATTTTTGCAAGAGATTGTAAGATTTTGGAAACATTTGAATTTTTTGGCTGGCATTGTTTAGTTCTTTTTTGTAAAATCGGGATCGTTAAAGATAGATTGAAAATTTCAACGGATTTGAATTTGACACCAGATAGATACCTTATACCTTTGATTTTCTTTTAATAAATCATTTTTCAACTAAATATATATTTTTTCACAAGAGATTGTGACGTTACGCCGAATTCGTATTTGGTTTGTGAAGCAAACCAACAAACACCACGGGCAATGCCATGATGGCTGTTATCCAACAGGCTACGAATTCTCATTAGGTTTGTTTCACAAACAGTATTCGTAGCAATCACCGGGGTTTAGCGAGCAGTTAGTAAGCACCTGACCCAACAAAAAGAACTGTCACGGCCAACGCCGTACTGGCCACGCAGTGGCTAGTATTCTTAAAAGTTCTTTCAAAATTCATTGAACTGTCGATCGATTTCATTGGTCCATTTGAAATAATTCCTTACTTCGCAAATTTAAAAGTGCGCAAAAAAAGCGCCAAGGCCGTTACACCGCTATAAACGTAGACAGAAGCTTTACCAAAAAATTCTACAAAACTGTAATTGCAAGCAAAAAATATTAATTTAATGCACAAAAAAAAAACATCATTAGTTACACAAATTTAAGATTGTATACCAGAAGTTGTATCGTTGGTCATGGTGACTAGACGCTCAGGCAGCGAAAACCACGGCGGCGGTTATCGCTATGTTCGAAAATTAAGACGCCAGTTTTCCTCGATTCGAATTACAATTTCGGCGAAAACAAGTTATTCCGACTCTCAAAAGTACTTGATTTCGCGCATAGGCCACAAACGACAATAGTTACCGTTTTCATAAAAATTTTAAAAATTCCCTGATTTTTTGCGAAATTTGGAAATTTTCCCTGAGAATTCCTTGATATTTCCAGAATTAAAAAGTTCCCTGAGAATTCCTTGATTTCCCGGTTCTGTTACCACCCTGTATTAGCTCTGTTATAGAAATTAGTTATAACTGATATTTTTATTGATAAACGTGCAATGTTTTTCTAGTTTTATCATCATCAAATGGAAATCTGTAATTTATATCACATGGAAATAAAGGAAAAGTTAACATGCTATGCTATATACATTTAGTATTAGATTTCTATAAGTTTATAAAGTGTTTTCAAAAGTAAAAATTTAGCATTTTTTTACTCAAAAGTTCGGTTTGTCAAGCCACTAAACATTAAAAAATATGTTAAAAATTCAAATAGTTTGATTTGGTGAAGAAAATTACAAATCAAACAATCAGAAATCTGGTAATTTTGGTTCTAAAATGCGTTTCATTGGGGGATTTGGAAGTTTTTCAGTCTTCTGAGTAGGCAATAATGCCCTGTTTCCCACACTACATTCTTTTCACACACAGAAATAGATAGTTAGTTGAAAATAAATCAAAAGATATGGCTTATGTGGCAAGAAAATTTACGAAACCTAAAAGTTTAGCATGGGATCATTTTCATCAAAAACTATGCAACATATTTTTATTTTTTATGCATTTAGAAAAGAAAATTCTCCATTATTCTTCCACTGGAAAATAGTCTTGAGAATATTCTCCAAAGGATTATTATCAAGAATTTGACATCACTAGTTACAACAATGTCAGTCTCTAACTAGCAAAGCGTTGACCTCATGCTAGAGTCGTTAGCAGAAAAATGTTCTAAGAACATTAAATTTGGAGAATATTCGAGAATTTTCCATTCAAAATTTTCATTTTTCCCGATTGGTTCTATCGGGCCTCAAGAAGCTGTCACCAACTGGAGCAGGATGAAAAAGAAGAGGGACTTGACAAAGACAGGCAGACAGAAGAAACCGATTGTTTTTCCCCTTGCGGATCAGGCTAATCTACACTACATACCAGACAATGATGTCTGGTGATGTTATTTTCATGTTTTGTATCGTGTCCATTTTCATATAATAAAATATCTTGGGATAAAAAACTACTGTCTTGACTTTATTGATACGGAAGAAACAGAAAGAACCCATCCAATAGGCCCTATTTGGTCAAGATAGCGCCAAACACAAGATAGCGCCAAGCAAAACATGTTGTGAAAGTGAATTATGGAACAGAGTGTAGGGATGCATAAAAACTCATGAAGAGCTTCTTGAAGAACTGAAAAATTTGGATGAAACTCATTTAGAAAAGAGCAAAAGTAGAAATTCTGAGAAATAATAGTATTTTCTATCTAATGTAGATAGAGGTTGGTGGATTGTTTAGGAGTTTTATGGCCTAAGGCAAGACATTTTTAAGAGGCAGTGAGAAATTTAGAAAGTTTTTCAAAACGGGGTTCTGCTAAGTATTTCTCATTGACAAAGAGAAATATTTATCACAATCTCTGAAAACTTCGGCAGTTTCCCATATTTCAAGTGTATATCAGCAGAAAAAAAGTCACCAAAGTATCAGGTTAAAATCTAATGAATGAATACATAGTAAATGATAGTCGATTCTGGTTTGGTTGGCTTTTAATGGCCTGACTGCAGACACAGGACAAACAATGGACATGACATGCATGGAAAGGAAGGAATCAGGATTCAAAACTGTGACGCCTCCAACGTGCAGGATGCCCTGATTCTGAAAAGGTTGATTGGGTAATATTTGGCCATGCTGTGCCAAACACAAGGCACACAACTTGAAGTAATAGACATACACAGAAGGAAAGTTTGACTGATACAGTAGAGATAAATGCACCAAGGGAGGAATCGAATCTTTGCCACCTACAACTCACAGGTTGCAAGCCCAGACGATCACCATGGTCCAGATTATAAAAAGGATTCATTATGTATTTAACATGGGTGTTTAAAAGTGAATACAATTCAAAGCAAATCTCTTTTAACATGTGTTGCCACATTATTTAAGATTGGAAATTTTTTCGTGCGTGTCTTCACCATTCTGCATTTATAAAAAGAATCTTTTCAATGTAAGGTTTGACCTAAGGTTCCTAAAGGTTTGACTCAACTTCTAAATGTCAGAAAATTTAAATAGATTTAATTACTATAAGAAAGAATTAGTTAAGTTTTAATTTTATCTTTCCAAATAAAACGTTTATTTTTCAAAACAGAATTTCGAAGGAAATGGATTTATATACTGAAATTGAATTCAAATTAAATAGCACAAGGATGATTATTATTTTAGATCTTTGAAAAATTAGTCCTACCATATTTACTTAACTCTCTTATATCTGAATATTTAACCATAAAGCTTTAACCCTCTAAATGCACTAACCAAAGCCCGCTGGTCAGATGAAGCCCTCAGTTAATTTGCTAAGAATGTGCGATTCTAATAAACAAGTCACAAGGTACATAAGTAGTTAATGGCGCATTGCAACAACACAACAGGCAACAGTGTGTGATCAATATCCAAGGACAACGCCTCGTCATTTTGAGCCATGGTCAGATGACGAGGTCAAGGAGTACAAGCTGGTATCCTACTCTCCTAACTTCCACACCATGACAACGCGAGGACATAAGAGGACACAGCAGATTTAACGTGCACCAACCACTACGTTCAATGATAGGACAGAGTTTCAAATTTGCAAATGCTAATCCGCTGCCCTTCCAACTGGGTTACACCAGCCCACATACTCAAACAAATGTCAGGGATTTTTCTTACATTACCAGAAAAGCGTTGGAGGGTTCGGGCTCTTTTGTTATGCAACCCTAGAGTTTGCAAGACCTCCGAGATGTCCGATGCCGACGAACGCACCATGGCCTCGGGTGTGGGGAACTTGGCCAAGAGCTTGCCAATGACATTGTGCACAGCTTTGCCTGCAAGATAAAAAGCCTGCCAACATGAAAGAATATTTAACACAAAGCAAAATCACTTGTTAGCTCATAATTAGAGTGCAATCAGTAAGCCCCCAAAATTCTAATGTAGGTAGTTAATTAATGTTACACTGGAGCAACACAATGGGCTACTGGTGAAAATCTCGAGGACAGCTTTCAACCGTGGCCAGATAACAAATTCCTACACCTGAGCTTGGCACCCCAATCTCCAAACTTCACCACCCATCGAAAAGCTCAAAAGGAGGTTTGTTGGATTCTTACGGTACAAGGTCAATACTTGCTTCCTATTATCTGCTAGTGACGAGTTACCACTTCGAAACAACTGCCTGGAAGGTTAACCTTCATTACACCTCGCATATATACTGCCGATTCTAGCCCGAATGACCTTCATAGACGCCACCCATTCATTCCAGACATTGGATTATGAATTTGAACCATGGACCTTTCAATACAGAAGGCAGCTTGCACTGACCACTAGACAAATGGGTTATCAAAATTGCAATTCATACACAATATCTCTTTGTTTTGTCACGAACAAAGTTTGTTACACAACAGACATGCGATTGTTAGTCTGGTAGTTATTTAACGTCGCACTGGAGCAAAACAGCTGACTATTGGCGATGTTCAATTATCAATCCTGAATGGAGAGATTAGAAGACACCTTAATTTTGAACCATGGTCAGATGATGAGAACACCAGGCACCCCACTTTACAAACTTGTGCACCATACCAATGTGGGGACAATAGAGTCTACGACAGTTTTTAAGTCTTTGTTTGAGTTTCAAACTCACAATCCTGAAGTTATATCTCTTCCAACCAGGCCACCACTACTCTCTGCATTCGTGTTTTTGCCCATTTCAAATTTGTTAATACATTTTTGGGATTTGAGGTATCTGGAAGAAAATATGTACTTTTATAGCAAAAGATACCTAATTCAGGGTTTAAGCTGATTGGTTTTGGACGTTATGGTACAAAGGCCATATTTGGCCAAGTTGCGCCAAGCACAAGACAATGTCGAGTAATTGCGAAAAGAAAGGATGAAGAAGAGAATGTAGAAAAAGATCGCTCGGGCATACCGGGGTCACGACACACTACTACTGGAGGACGCCACGAGAAAAGAATGGATCTCTAGTAGTTCCGTGAAGCCAGTACGCACCTAAACACGATGTGCCCCCGAGGGATCAGGACTTGGGACCTAAAACGATCTAAAGGACTTAAGGCATAAGAAGACCTGTGGAATACGAAAAAGACTTCCAGATATTTTCTCTGCCAATGCAGAATATTTTTTCATTCAAAACAAAGCCGCGTGCCGAGTCTTTTCGGTCCCCGAGCGCTACGAAAACAACCGAAACCAAAGTCAACTACAGCAAAATATTGGCTAGCAGCATGAAAAGAGAAATGTCAAGGGACATATCTGTGGTGAGAACTGTTAGTTTTAGGTATCGTTTCATACATTTGGTACAGAACACTATTTACAAATATTGTACCATCCATTCCGTTGTTTGAATCAAGGGAACACTACCACTCCAACAACGCCTCCCTTTCCCTTCTCGGAGCTTAATTAGCCTCGAAAAAAAAAATCACTGTCACTGAGCTGTTTCCGAAGCACACAAATCTCGAGAACGATAACAAATTAAACTCGATTCCGGTGGAAATGGATAGTATTTTGGAAGCTATCAATACAAACATATCAATGTGAAGAAATCACAGAGATAATTGTTGTGTGATCCATATGGACAAATCCCAATATGGATCACACACAATGAATCTTGCTAACACAGGATTGAGAGAAACACCCCGGGAGGAAGTCAACCTGTGCTGTCTGTAGCTTGTGAGTTGATAGTGCAGTGGACAAACCTACAGAGCGCCCCAAAAACCCACTAGTGTACCTTGGTTATGGGAAGCCCGTTGATACCTAAAGATCTGCCCCACTTAAGGGAGCCACACACAGAGTAATCTTTAATCCTGTCTCATGAAAATTATTATCTTTTTAATTTGTGAAAGGGAGCTTATATTCAGGATTCTCTTCAAATTTTCAACTTATAACAACCCTTACGAAAAATATCTATAGAATTGTGGCCTGTTTTTCAATAAGCTCCTTAAAAAGTCTAGAGACTTGTTCTTTCTTTGTTTTGAAACCATAGAACTTTATAAATACATTTCTAAGTTATATTTCTTTTTCTAAAGAAATGAAATTTTGTTTCTCTATATAAAATGTCTGCAGAAACCACTATAGAAGCTCATTTCTTTAGAACTTCTCTACAGATATTTTATACTTTTCTATGGAACTTTATAAAAAAATTTCGCATAAGGGTGTCCAATATTTTCCTGTTGAGTTTCTTTAGGGAATTTCATAGCAGACCAAAAGTAGTCAAACCCTCACCTGTAGTCTTGTTGAGGCATATGGTGGCAACGAGCATCTTCCATGGATCGTGGAAGAGAGTTTCTTGAATCAAGTTAAAGGGAGATCGCGGAGGAGTCCAGCTTAAATGCGTCCGAAAGAATCCAGGGACAAATAAACTCGGAGACCTGTTCCTGAAATAGCGGCTAAGTCTTGGGTGATCTTTCTTTTCTGGAACCGTATCTAAAAGGGAAATGATCGAAAATCTATATAGAAAGCATTGTTGGTTTCTCTCTCTGTCCATTTTCTACACATTTTGACCAATCCACACCAAGTTAGGTACACTTATACTTTAGAGCCTTGCGAGTAATGTAACCTAAATGTAAACCCTGTTCTCTTTAACCTGTGTGTGCAGAGGGGGCTAAAAACAATTTGAAATCACTGTAAGAATAACATTGAGTGTGAAACAATTGTTGTATGCAGCTGTTTGCTTTCTCTGTATTGGTGGAAAATCAACTTTCCCGTTAAAATTGTTTTACCAGCATTGCTTGAAAAATAATTTTTGCAAAACAAATTAAATATAATATTTATGTTGAGGGAGCTAAAAACAATTTAAAATCCCAATGGAAATAATCTATGGAATGTTTGTTTGTACATTCAATATTTTCGACCCATTTCAAATTTTCTATCTGTTTTGGGCCCTTCTGATACCAAATCCGCCTCTTGCGCATTTGGTGTCTGTATGTATGTGCCCTACACACGTCCACACGGTTAAATATATTTTTTATGGAAATTTGCATACAGTGAGTACTTATCTTCATTTAGTGAGTGAAATTGGTTGCAAAATTCTGTCCGTTTTTCTGTTCTATGTTCGATTTTGTGTTTGTGCAGGCATCACATGAATTTTATTTGAGATATTTGATTGCAATGTGTTTTATTTTATACATTTTTTACTAGTTTTGTGAATGCAATATTAAACATTTCTTTATTGTTATATTTAGTTGAGTTTTGCGCTAAAACATGAGTAAGAAAATTTAAATCAACCATAATTTGGTAGTTTTGGAAAAATTGGAATGTACATTGAGAAAACGATTACTTTGATTGCTTTACCAGTACTGCTAAAAAACAATTATTTTTCAAATTTTTTTTTAATGAAATTTTAGTTCTGATACTTCATTTATTTAGAGAGTCTTAACGAAATGGAAACTCGTGCTGGTTGATCACGTGCAGTAATATTTTCTGTTTTGTTTGCTCTGAATTAATTTTGCATTTCTAAATTTTGTGCACTTTTTAGTTGTAAGTTGTGGCAGCTGCAAGATCAAGAGGAAAAAAGGAGTCACAAATTATTATCTTTAGAACAACTTTTCCCGACATCTTTTATTTTGTTTTATTTTATTTCGATGTTTTCTGTTTTAAATTTTTATTGTTTTAATAAATACATTTTCCTTCTCATCACACGCAACACCACCACAAAGTATTCGACTCTAATTATAAGGTAAGTCAGAATAAAGTAAATTTTAAACGTCATTATGCTATTATTGAAAGAATAATTCTGTTATTGAAAGAATAATAAAAGAAATTCAACAATGTCGCATGTCTGATGTACAAGTGCCCCAAGTAAAAAAAAATATTGCTTTGTTGACCATGAATGCGAGAGCACTTTTCTTAAATTAGTCATATTTATTAATCGAGTTGAACGTGAAAAGAACTTAAGAAAGGGAATTCGAAATATGCCTCAAAATCGTCTTTTGTAGGAGAAACCTTAGTGTCACCTTTCATAATTTTGTTTCTTTGTCATACAATAAGGGTGTGATGTACATGAAATGTATTACATGAATAGATATGCATGTGTAGGATTTGTATTCTAAGTAAATCGTAGAAATAATAAAGATGGTGAAAGGTGTCAAAATGTTACTTTATTCTAGTAAAGACAAAAGTGATTAGATATTTTTATCATCTCTTCACAATCTAGAGTTAATCAAATCAAACCTAGTAAGGTCGGGTAGTTTGCTAGTATTGAATATAATATAACAAACAATTTAACCCGATCAATGACGGTTAATTCGGCTGGTGAATAATAAACTGCGATAGGGTGACAAAAAAGGATTTTGCTTTCCTGCTGTCAGTTTTCATTAGGCAGAGCAGGAAATAATTTTTCGAGACATTTGAGGCTCACCCAAAGTTTTACTGATATAAAAATGATTGAAATCAACCATCCATTGTGGAAAGTTTTTTTTTTTTTTTTTGGGGGGGGGGGGGAGGTTATGGCACAAGGGTCATACTTGGCCATGCTGTGCCATACAACATGAAGGATGTACACAGAAACAAAGAAGGTTTTACTGACAGAACACAGAAATACACTGGGGAGGAATCAAACTTGCACTGGCTACAACTTGCAAGTCGCTAATGCAGCGGCTAAACTCACTGTGCTATGATGACCTTTGTGCAAAGAAAATCAAGGGAAATGTTTAGTCGTATGATCCTGTGTCAAATAAACTCACTATTCTCAAAAAATAAAACAATTTTGGCACATCTTTGGTATAAAGACTTCTAGTTTCAATGCTTTTTATGTCTCCAAGAAATAATTTCTTTGAAAAACAGGTTTAGGTTTAGTGGAAAATGAGTACAAATCACTTTAAAAACAAAAAGGAAAAATAAAAGGTTTTGGTGTTTTCCCCCCGGAATTGTAAAGTTTAATTTCTATTGCAACTCAAGAAATGAAACATGATATAGAGAAGATGGAGTCTGATGAACAAAAGAGGAGAGAAAAGACTAAACATTACATTAAAGAAATACATCTTTATACAGTTAAAAGAATTGCAGAGACAACGTGAACTATGGTATGTAGAGATATTTTTCTTTCATTCAACTATGAAACTTCTAATGTAATAGTTTTGTAAATGTGGTGCAGTACATAAGTAGCGATATATAAATATCAGAAGCAAATTAAAAACAAGTCACGAGTACATTTAAAACATAGCAATACATGCTAAAAATTAATGGACACAACATTAGGCTTACATAATAAAAAAACACTAGTACTTCTAATTGCAATTCATTCATCAACAACGAAAATAATTGCTTTTATACTACTTTCACATGAGAATTTACTTGTTGGTTAATTGTCACATACAAAAACGTATGGTATAATTAGGTAGAATTCATTAAATTATTGACATATACCTGTAAACATGTCAACAGTTGTTTTCACAAAGTTGTCAATTGCAAAGTACTGGTAAAATAGTTGCATTTGTAGCATACATTAAAAAAAAAGCAGCAAAAACGTCTATCTTAAACCCCATTTTCGTTTGCTTTCCAATCTTAAAGAGGACTAAATTTTCAATGACCAGTGAATTTTCAAACAAGTCCCTTAAAAAATTGACTCCAAAGAAAAGTCTGAAAAATGCCTTTTCTGTCCAATGGTAATTTTAAGGACTACATTTTTGTTAAGCTAAAGTTAATATTCCAAAAACGGTCGTGAAATTGGTACCTTGAGACGGTTTTATGATACGATACTTGCAAGATACCCTTAGTCACCAAGGTTGAAAAATAGCAGAGCCAAAAAGACGTCTTTTACTTGCTTTGAGGAATCTAAATTGTGGTTTTCATAAGTTACATATTCTACTAAATGTCTAATGATTATTTATTTATTTATTGTGAAAAATGATTATTTTTCAAAAATATTACATTCTAATTAGCATTAAGAATACATATTTAAACAAAGCATTTGTATACATTTAGTTTTGCTATTTCCAGGACTCTGGAGAACTTTTCATATCATAATTTAACTTCTCAAAAAATTTCAATTTTCTTCCCCTTCATAAGGCAGAGATCTAAGTATACACATAGAAACATCAAAATCATTTCTATTTAAATATACACAAGTTAACTCCAAAAATTACAATTGGGTTTTATCTCTCCTGCAAATCACTACACCTATTTTCATGTTACAAAGTATACAAACATTTTTAATGAAGTAGAACTCGTGGCAAATACATCGATTGTTTCAGCTTCATGAATAAAAATCACCCAAAACAGTTTTAAAAAATTCATAACATTTCTAGGTAGGTAGCTAGTTGAATTACTATCGCAATGGAGCAACAGAACTGGCCACTGGCCTTGTGATTTCGAACCACGGTCAGACGATGATGTCGACACACGAGATGGCACCCCACTCTCCAAACATCCACACCAGACCAACGCGAGGACATGACAGAGTTAACGTGAGGACATGACAGTTAACATGCTCCACACACACAGCGGTCTTGCTTCAGGTCGAGTTTCGAACTCGAAACTTTCATCGAGACTTGTTATCAAACTACTTTTCCAACTGGGTCACGACAGCTAAACTAAGCCGTTAAAAACATTTTAAAGGACTTTCAGCAAATGTTAAGGTTTTGTAAGGGCCTTTTTGAAAACTAAAATCAGTTCTTTGTAAGGCTTGTAGTTGTTATAACACAAGCCACTATTTGCCCAAGTTGCGCCAAACTCCAAACAAAAAATGCCTAGGGGGAAAAGAGGAATCATGGACTAGTACAATGGGATCTCGGCAGAAAAGAGTCATTTGGGTTTTCCTGGGACACGACCTGTGTGTGATGTTGCATATCAGTTTTACATTTTTGAGTACAAAGCCTAATTGCATCAGAGAGAGAGAGAGAGAATGAGGGGCATCTCCATGACGAACACTTCCTCCATGAATTCGTTTGGTTCCTGCTCATACCATTCAACTTGCAAGAGTGAGAGCAAGCATGTGAAGCACAGGGACCACTGGTGCAGAGGAATCGCTAACCTGGGTGGGATAAACCAGAACACTGCGGCTAATCAACCTGTAAAAAAACGGTCGGCGAAAGGCCAAACTTGGCCGTGTCGGCGAGACGAGATTTGCCGTCAGGGAATCTCGGTCGAGCGTTTCTACCACTCGGGATCCGGATCAAGGCAAGACGAGGCGGGCATTTTTCTAGGTGCACTGCACCAAGTAACCCACGATACTCTACTCTTTCAGGCAAACAGTAATGCCCGAGACAAGCCGACCCTCCTCGACGATCACTACCCTCCGGCCGTAGTCTTCGGGCACTACCTTTTCTGACCTCGAGGATTATTGTGGCTCGCTTCACGAATTTCCTATAATTCAGAAGCCTTTCCACCCTAGGACCCGTGCTTCATCCCGAGGACGCCGTCAGTCCCAAGACTCCCTATTTCTGACCTAAAATACTCCTGCAACAATAAATCTTTAAAAGTGGTTTACTAATAAATTAGAAACGTAAATGGGTAAGTCCTGTATGTTATTGTGTTTTATTTTATTCTCTCCACACTAGTTCACTAAACATTTGAGTGATTCTGAACCTTAGGGTTAGCTACTATTATACACCCTGGGACTAAATAATAAGTAAAGCACTCAATCCCAATCCCACTATCATTCCAACAGGAGTAAAAACCTCCACACCGCGTTTACGAAAGACAGTGAACAGGAAAAGTTTGATGTGGTACCTTGGGAACTGAAAGCCGCACACACCTGATGGGACCCTGAGGGAACTGTGCTGTACTAGCTGGGTCGGGTAATGCAAAGGGACATATTTGACCAAGCTGAGCCAAACACAACTGGATGAGGGGAAAAACCAAAAAGGCAGAAGGGAAGGGAGGAAAGATGATCATGCCGCATACCTAAAGAACAGTAGGTAATTAATTAACATTGCAGCAACACAACAGGGCAACGGTCCGCGATCAATACTGAAGGGAAAGATCCAAGGACTACATTTTGAAACATAGTCAGATGACAAGAACGCTTGAGCTGACACCCTAATACGACAATATTTGAGGCCACAACAGAATTAATGTGCCTCAGGCGGCCAGTTTAAAACTTTCAATCCTCTAATTGCTCTTGTAACTAGGTTACGTTACGAAACAAATCAAGTCTCGATCATGTGCTTTGAAATCATACATGCTTTCATATTTTTGGTTTTGGGATCTTCGAGTGTACGAGTTACGTCAATTCCGTCCTCGTCGGCACGCTTCTCGGTCATACTCGAGGAACTATAAAAATTACAAAGTAAAAGTATCAAAATGTGCAATGCAACTTAACATTTGTATACATTTCCAAGCATTTGGCTTTAGTGACCAAGTTCTGCTACCGGACATGGGCAAAAAATGCATTATTATTATTTGTCGCTTACTTTATTTTTTGTGCAGATTTCAAAGGTTGCGTAACTTTAGGCATAAATCTTTCCACAGAGATTTCAGTAAGTATGTTTCTGGAGGCCGAATCCGTCCCATCGTCCTCGCACGCCGAGGCGACGCATTTTCGATTCACGCGAGGACTGAAAATAACAAAGAAAAGACAGTAATACATGAGCCAGTAACATGGACAGTAAACTCCCCTGACTTTTCCAGATAAATTTTTTCTAAATTCCATGTTATACTTAAGTAATTTTAAAGGTGAAAAACCAAGAAATAATTTAGCATTCAATATAATAAAAAACAACACTGTACAAACTAATACACAAAGCCCAAGTAATTTGGCATTAAAATAACTTATTCGAATAATCCAACATATTTGACTTAAAGATTAATTTGTGAATTAATGTATCATAAGCCTGAAATTCTTCATTTGAAGCCCAGTAGGCGAAACAAAATTCTTTACCTGTTAAATATTAGCCGTGTGATTTGTGATTTATGTACAAAACTGGAATGCTTTTGATACCACAGAAAACTTTTTGTGGCAACTGTTTTTACTTTTTACATAAACAGACTAATGTGTTTTTAGATATAAAATAATGTATTGAATACCTGACTACACCTGCTACTAATTCTGTAGTTTTTTCACTGGTTTTGAAAGACTGCACATCTTTTGGAACACTAAAGTTAAACCAAGACAGCGGCAAATTGGAGCCAGTGTTGTCCAAATGCTGCTGGAGACTCTTTTTGGACCGAAACACTTTTCCATCAGGGCTAAATAGAAATGACTTCTAAATTAATCATCCAAGCATTAAATATGCATTGCAAAAACATAAGATTATTTAATCATAGGACTGTAATGGAAAAATGTTGTCCCTTATATCATACCCAGTGGCACTAGGAAATAGTGGTATAGCTTTGATATAGACTTTTTGTGTTTTTTCGTAGCAAGTTGTGGCAGGCAGAGAAAACTCCGCTTATCCATAGTAACCTCGCAAAGTTAAAATTTTAATTTCCAGCTATTTCATTCTTTGGTTTCAAAATTCTTTTCCCATTTCCCATAAATATGAAGAATTAAAACGTTTAAAATGGTAATCAGTTGTGGGGATTATTTTCCATCTTTAAAATTTTTAATAATTTTTTAATTATTTTCTGCTAAGCCCAAAAAAGGGGGTTTTCTATTAAAAAAATTATTTCTTGGCAACATTAAAAGCATTCCAAAAACATTACCACAAAAAGTCTTTATATCAAAAAAGTATCAAACAAATCAATTCCCCTGAAAAAACTAAATTCTAAAAATTTCGTTTTATATGAGGGATTAAGTAGGATATACCCAATGTGACCATTCCCTTGGCCAGATATGGCTTAACACAATTATTTAAACTAATTTGAAAAGACAAAATGAATTAATATTTTAGAATGTAAAAAATATAGATCACTTATAAAGGGATGCATAAACTTATTAAGAGAAAGGGCCAAATATATGCACTGTGTCTTGTAGGAGGGTTGCCAAAACACACACAAGTTATTTATTGTATATTACTAATTTTATTCATATTGGTATTTATTCTTTATATTGCTACAAAGACGATTAAAAGCAAATGAAGTATTTGATTTAATGTGTGACATTGCATTGATTCAACAATTGTTTTAATATTCAGTTGGATTTTTGTAGTCCCTGGGTTTTAGGACATGAAGGGGAGATGTAGCAGGTAAGGGCACCAATCAAAAGTGATTGAATTGCTGATGGAAAAAGGAAGTTGGAGGATTGTAACTGACGAGGAGAAGATCCCCACCAAGGCATCAACGGGTGACAGCAACGACGATCGTTTATACCAAAAGCTGATAAAGGATTATAATCTCCGGAAAGATCGAGCCTACAGTGCCATTTATTTATCTTCAGAGAAAGAATATCGCTTATTGATAGCGGGAAATGAAGACCCTGTAACTGCATGGAAGATCCTGGAGGAACACTTTAGCCCATCCAGAACTGGTATCAGGCGTTCCAACTCATCAGATACCTACCACCAGTGTATGCGGGTATAGTCCAAGCGATATACAGATGGAAGGATGACGACTTTAAAGCTGACAAGGTCCTGAGTGAACTACTGGCTGAAGAAGCTAGGTTGAAGCAAAGTAACAAAGACCAGGAGATGGTTGCATGCCAGATAAGAAGCTGTTATTCCAACCAACCTAAGGTCAACTTAAGAAAAACCCCAATTGAAAAACAAGATCAAAAAGAACAGACAAGCAGAGGAAGACAAAGAAAGAACCAGAGAAGACCCCACTCAACTTCCCGAAGGCATCTAACGACAAGTTTGGTCATCGAAGCTAATGCAAGTGGAACTTCAAGAATAACACCCGAGACCTGGGTATTTGACACAGCGGCGACTTCACACTTCTGTTGTGAAATAAATCTGATGCTCAACTACAAGTCTATCAAAGGCACAGAGGTAGCTGTAGCAATCGGAGGTGTGACTTGCCCTGTGGAAGGAACAGGCGAGGTGAAACTGGAATTCTACGTGAATGGTGAGATTGAAATTATAAAATTAACTAATGTTTTATATTCTCCCAAGCTTAAACAAAACTTGATTTCTGGTAGTGTAATAGATAAAGCTGGTCATCATTTTGTCTGTGATAGAAATGTTTTAACTGTTTTTCATAAAGATGGTCGCAAATTGTTTTATGCCAGAAGGCAAGGTGGTTTATACTATGTAAAGCCCAACTATCCTAAAAGTATAATTTCAAATATACCTAAAAAGGATTTAAAACCTAATGTTAACCTTTCAACCACTTCAATAAATGATTTAAATATTTGGCATAAAAGATATTGTCACATTAATACTAAGTACATTGTAAATACTAGTAATAGTGAAAGTGTAAAAGGTTTACCCAAATTTAAGAATGATAATATTAAATGTGAGCCATGCAAGATCGCCAAATCACGCCGTAAATCATTTAAACCGATCGGGAAAATAAGGTCAAACAAACCATTGGAATTAATTCATATGGATCTTTGTGGCCCAATGCAAAATACCGCAATTGGCGGATACCGCTATTTTCTTTCGATCACTGATGACTTTTCAAGAAAAGTTACAATTTACCCAGTAAAAGAAAAGAGGGATGTTTTCAAATGTTTTCGTAGTTATCAAAATCGAGTTGAACGTTATCTGAATTCTAAAATTGTATGTGTTCGAACAGATAACGGATTGGAATTTTGTAACTCTGAGTTTGAAGCTTTATTTGAGGAACAAGGTATTAGAGCCGAACGAACTAATACTTATACCCCTGAACAAAATGGTGTTTCAGAGCGGCACAGCAATGGATGGTGTTAAAACCATGTTGAATGATAGCGGTCTGGGAAATCACTTTTGGGTGGAGGCATTATTTTGTTTCACTTATGTATGCAACCGAATTTGTCATGGCCAACAAAAACTGACTCCTTTCGAACTTTTTAGTGGTAATAAACTGTCAGTTAAACACTTTAAAATTTTTGGAACGACTGCATTTTTGGGTATTCCCAGACAGCACAGACGTAAGCTTGATATGAGAGCTAAGAAGGGAATTATGGTTGGCTATGCCCAAAGAACCAGAGGATATAGAATCTGGCTTCCTACTGAAAGAAAAATAATAGAATCGATTAACGTAAGTTTCGCCGAGGATGTTGGTGATAGCAGTGGAGCAGTACTGGACCCTCCTAAAACTTTTTCTTTAAAATGTGACTACCCAACATCTGACTCCGATACGGATCAGGAACCTAATAAAAGTGATTCTAATTCTAAAGATTCGAGTAGTGAATCGGAATTTAAATTAGAACCTACTCCGGGAACTAGTAAAAGTGAAGTAACACAACCAGTTTCCCCTGTAAAATTTTTACTTATAAGGAAAGTCGTACCTCGAAAGAAGGGTTCGAGAATCGATGTCTACTATTATATTTCTGGTAGTAAAACTAGATTGAGTTCACAAAACGATGTCAGGAAATTCTGTGAAGCAAATAATCTACCGTATAATATGGAAAGGTTTGATTTCCATGGTAGAAGTACTCACACTGAAGAGATTAAATTAGAACCTAAAGAGATCAAACTTTCTCAAACTAATATTTCTGAAGCATGACTAGATATTACAATCCCAAATTGTTATAATGATACTTTGAGATCACCTCAAAGTAACGAGTGGCGTAAAGCTATGTTAGATGAGATTTCAGTCATGAATAACCGAAAAGTCTGGAACCTGGTACAAAAACCTCCTAACAATAAAGTAATAGGTTGCCGTTGGGTTTTTACAGTCAAAAGTGACAACAAGGGCAATATTGTTAGATATAAAGCTCGATTAGTTGCACAAGGCTTCAGACAAACTAAAGGTGTTCATTATGACGAGGTCTTCAGCCCGGTTGTGAATTTTTAAATTATAAGATTGTGTTTCTTAATTTTTGTATGTAAATTTCAATGGTCACACTGTCAAATTGACGTTAAATGTGCCTATTTATATGCATCACTTGATGAGAACATTCTGATGTCCCAACCTCAAGGTTTTGAAGATCCTAATAAACCTGATTATGTTTGTAAATTAAATAAAAGTATTTATGGACTTCATCAATCAGGAAGAAATTGGTTTCAGGAAATACACAATGTATTAGAAAATCTTAAATTTCATAAAATTGAATGGGCAAACTGTATTTATACTTTTGATGACAGTGTGGTACTTTTAATGTATGTTGATGACATAATTATCTTTGCTATAAATGAATCTTTAATATCTAATATTGTTCCAAAAAAATAAGTCAACAATTTGATATAAAAATTTTAGGAAAGACACGAAAACTTTTAGGTGTCGAGTTTGAACAAGATGGTAAAACCCTACTGATTCATCAGGGTGAATATATAAATAAAATTTGTTTAACATATAAAAAATACAACTATCCTCTTATAACTTTACCAATTGCTGTTGGAACCATTTTATCTAAACAACAGTGCCCGAAATCAAATGAAGAAATTTCATTGATGTCAAAATTACCATACCGTAATTTATTGGGTTGTTTAGCATTTTTAGCTATGAGGACTCGTCCTGATATAAGCTATGCTATAAACATATTGTCCCAATTCCAATCTAACCCAGGTATTATACACTGGAATACCTTATTAAAATTGTTGGGTTATGTACATCAAACCAGTAACTATAAGTGAAATATTTCTAATATAAATTTAAGATGTTTCAGTAATGCTGATTTTGCAGCCAATCGAGATGATCGTATTTCTATGGGTGGTTTAATTATATTTATTGATGAATCGCCAATTATGTGGCGTACTTTCAAGCAAAAATGTGTGAGTTTATCAACTTTAGAAGCAGAATACATTTCTTTAACAGAGGCATCCAAAGAACTTGTATGGATTATTCTTTTTCTAAATGAACTGAAAAACTTAAACATTTTGAAAGTAAACTTTGAAAGCCACCTATTGTGTGATAATCAAGCAGCTATAAATTTTTCAAAATCATCTATAGAGAACCATCGCACAAAACACATTGACGTCAAATTTCATTTTATTAGAAACTTGGTTCTTGAAAACTTATTCACTTTAAAATATGTAAATACAAAATCTAACTTGGCTGATTTGTTTACAAAACCATTACCGAAAGTAGGATTGAAATCACTAGTTGATAAGATATTTGTATTTTAACATATTTGTGATATTTTTTAAATGCACTTATTTTTTTTTCATGTCTGGCTGGCTACTGGCGAGATATCGTCCACTACTTTGGATGGATACAGCTGAGGCGTACGAAAGGCTCCTAATACCTTCTCGTAAGGAATACAATTGTAATCTGCCAGAGTACAAGGATGCTGTATGTCACCAGGGTGGTGGTGGTCGTTATTGAAGCCCTCTTTTAGGAGGCCTATTTGGTCTATTTTTATTTTTGTTAGTCCGTAAAAATGTGTCCTCCATTTTTGCATAACAAATTTGCATCCCAGCCCGTCATACTATAATGAAAAATTTTCATGTATTTTTACAGATAACTGTTTTTACTCTGTTATTACTTTTTGAATTTTTACAACATAAGATATTGTTGTGTGTTTGTGATTATAAGAATTGACTCCAAGTCATAAATATTATTAATCTGTGTTAAATTATTTTGTTAAAAGGTTAGTACAATTGATATTCAGAACTTTGAATTCTGGTATTTTTTAAAAATGTTTTTGGCTAGTAAAAGGCGGGCCATTGTTAGGAAAACCTTCCTTTTCTCAATTTTACTAAGCCAACATATTTGATTCGTACTTTATGCAAATCTTATCACGATTATGCAAATCTTGTCACGTGATCTTCCATACTATTATATAAAAGCGGTTGCAATCTGTTGCACCAGTATTCCCGCTTTAATTCCCATTCTCACTTGTTTGATCACGTACCCGCCTACTTGATCTCTTCGATCAAGTTATTAGATTTACCTTTTAATGTAACTATGTGTCGAATGTAATCTTTTAATCTTAACTTAAATTCATTTCTTATCTTTTGAATAAATTCTAGTTTGGATTTTAAAGACTTCGTCATATGTACTTTTAGTAACTTAAGTTCATATCAGCCTAATAGGTGATAGTTTATTTTAATTCACTGCGTGGTTACTCTAATTGATCTTAAAATTCAATCAAATTTTAATGAACAAATGAATTAAAGTTAAGATTAAAAGAGTACAATCGATGCATAGTTACATTGAAAAGTAAAATCTAATAACTTGATCGAAGAGATCAAGTAAGCGGGTACGTGATCAAACAAGTGCGAGCAGGAATTCTGGTGCAACAGATTGCAACCGCTTTTATAATAGTATGAAAGATCACGCGACAAGATTTGCATAACCATGACAAGATTTGCATAAAGTATCAAATATGTCGGCTTAGTAAAATTGAGAAAAGGAAGGTTTTCCTAACAAAAAGCTTTGTTCATAATCTGTGGGTGGAGCAATTTGCTTGCTTTGGTGGTACATGGCACGTGTCATCAAAACAGCACAAACTTTGTTTATTGAGAAGAGGCAGAAGCAGTTAGAACTTAAATGAAAGTGTAGATTAGATTAATAATTTAGTATCACTCTGGGTCTTTTTCGGATTAGATCATTGTATGGAATGCTTATATCCAGGGGACTTAGAGTGATAGTACTTAGGTGTTTCAGTTACATAGGAGAAAATAATTTTAGGCACAAACCAAAACTCAAGATTACCTGTAAAAGTAAATATCGCTCTTTCCAACAGTTTTTCCAGATTTTCTTTTCTTCACTTCTCTTCGCCAACCTTCAGGAGCAACAGCACATTCAAAGAAACAACTCAACTCACTCATAGTGACAGACTCGCATGCTAAGAACAAATAAAAGAATGGAATAAATTCAAAATAACATATCTCCCCAGGTTAAACTCTTAAATAAAAACAGTGATGGTTCAAAAAGTAAGGATTTTGGGTACAACTTTGATATAAAGACTTTTTCAAGGCTTGCTTTTTATGTTGCCAAGGAAGAACTTTTCAGAAAAGGGGAAAATAATTCAAAAATTACAAGATTTTTTTAAATGGATACATCTACACAACTGATTATTCTTCCTACTAGGTAAGTTTAACTTATCCATTTTACTCTGAAAAATCTTCACTTTTTCTGAAATATTGTTTTATAGTAGTTTGTATAAGTTAAGCTTATTAGTTTTAAGACTAATGGAAACATGCTTTTTAATATGAATGTTGTAAAAGATAATTTTTTTTGCAAACTTTAGTTGTTTAGGCACAGTAAAACAAGGTTATTACAAAAACTAATAAATTTAAAGAATCGTGAGGTTGTTGCTTCTTCATAATGAAATAGAGGGTTCATGAAAATAAGCACATTAGAATCTTTATTTGTTCTTGGAACACACAAATTACTGCGTTATAGCTTCTTACACTCTAACATGGAATTGTGCGTAACAGAGAGGACTGCACAAGCTTCTCTATTGGCTACTAGGTGGTATTTTGTCCGATTGCCGCTTCCCAACAGAAGGTATCAGCAGGGGTGCAGAAAATGTTTCAGGGCCCAATATTTCCCCAGAACACAATTTGTTTTGTCCGAAATTTCCCTGAAAACGTTCCTGTATTTTCATTCCAGTTTAAGCGACTATTAGAGTAAAATATTGATGATTAAGAACTCTCCTTTAGACTATTACTTACAAATTTAAAAAAATAATAATATTTATTCCAATAAAAAAAATAACCCCACGAAATAAACTGTCACGGGCCACAGAGGTCACGGGTAACACTGTGGTGGCCCCGTAGTGGCATTGGTTAGTGGGAGATAAGAGAGAAACTGCCGTTTTCCATGTGCAAGCTTCTTTCGACGATTTCAGTAAAATATAAAGTTGAAACCATTTGAAAATTTGCTTCACTACAAAGAAAAAAAAAAAGTATGTGTAAATATAGTTGCTAGCCAAAATATTTATATTTGTCACTGATGACAATTGAATTTTTAAAGGTTTTTTTAATATAAACTTGGGCAAAAATTTCCCCACAGCTGCCTGAATTTCCCCTGAACCTTGTTCAGACATATTCTGCACCCCTGGCTATCAGAAGACCAGTATGTATTCATTTCACAACAGGAATACTTTGTTCTGGTTCTGACATCATAATACAAATATTGACGACCAGCTACAGGCTCAAGCCCAGCAAGGCTGGTCCTTTGTTTATGAATTCCCCAATTCCCACTGACTATCCAATTGCATCTTAGATTTGTACACTCCCTTTGAATTAACTATATTTTCTGGCAACGCGTTCCATTTATCTATTACCCTATTAAAATAGTAGTTTTTCCTCAAATCCCGATTAAAATGTGTCTTATTCAATTTATACCTACCCATGGCCCCTTGTTCTGTTATCCCTATTGAAATTTAAGCCCTCTGTGTCCCCTTGTTTTACAAACTTGAAAAGCTGAATCAAATCCCCCTCCTTCTTCTTTCCAGTGTATACATGTTTAGCTTACTTAAACATTCATTATAGTCGAGAATTGCTATCCCCTTTATTATTTTTGTAGCTCTGTGCTGAACCCTTTCAATTGATTCTATATCCTTTCTCGTATATGGAGCTCAGAATTGTACAGCGTATTCTAGACGTGGTCTTACTAAGCCCTTATATAACGGCAAGATTATATTCTTATCCCTTGAATACTTCTATAGTCTTCTTGAATAGTCTTTTTAATATACCCCAATAACCTATTAGCCTTTTTATCTGCAGCTGAACATTAGTGACCCATTTTAAAATCTCTGTGAATTATCACCCCAAGATCCTTGACTGTTTCTCTCTCCTTTACCTTTACTCCCTGCAGACAGTACTCTGCTCCACTGTTCCTGGAAGGGTCATTCTTGTAAAATAGGAAAAATTGGCTTCTTAAAATTTTTTCAATCGAAGGTTTTTAAAACTTTATTTTTTTGGCCTAATAATTTTCTACCATGTTCATTAAGTAAATTAAAAATATCAGCAATCTAAATTATTAACATTTTGTTAAGGAAAAAAATATTTCAAAATATTGGAAGGCAGGACAATGACGAACCTGCCAGGACAATGATGAAAATAGAAAAAAATATATATAATTCTTGTTGAACATTTCATATGACCATGTATTTTTAATTCAGCTGATTAAGTACATAAATAAAATTACTAGGAACATGACAATTCAGGAAATTATGGATTCCCGAATATTAAAGTATTATTAGAAAGTAGGAACATTGTGGATAGCTATTACTGCAACTTCTATGCTTTTTTAACAGATTATGTGTTTTGCTGTGTGGTGTTAAATTACTGCAATCAATTCTCAGCTATTTTTGATCTGTAGTATTTCTTTTTGTATTTTTCCATTTGCCTTGTATATTTTTTAAATTTTTCTTCCAGTTTCTTTATACAAATGTAGGTCTCTGCTCTATCTCTTCTAACTTTTTTCACTAACTTTTTTTCTTAACATTATCATCTCTTGTTGTGTCTGGGTTTGAAGAACCTGAAAGTTGAATATCTATACCACTTTCACTTGGTTTGGGTAGCCAATTCTATCGGATGACAATTTCTTGTTCAAGCGATAGAGTTTTGAATTTTCTTTCCTATTTTTATAATTCTTTTCTGCCTCGAACTCATTTTAGCTATAGGCTTTACCACTCCTTTCTTCTTTTGGTTAACATATATTTCACATGCCTCTTCAATTTCTCTTGTATCAAACATTATGGAATTTTTTTTAATATGCTCCTGACGACTTTTCTCAGCTAAACTTTTCTTTAACAACCTTTCCTCATATGTTTGTTTCTTTTTACCACTCATATCTGTCCATATATTGTTTACAACTTATAAAAAAGAGCATGTGATAAAGGATATTTAGTAATATCTAGACATTTTTAGGTGCAATGACAAAAACATTATTTTTTAAATAAAAGAAACAAATAAGTTTCAAAATTTCAAGCCCATTATAAGGTATTTTACTATTACAAAAATTACAATGGAGAATAAATAATCAAAAGTTAATAGTTTAAAGTAAAGAATATATTTGTCTTCAGTTAATAATTTAAATATTTATAAAATACTGAACATAAAACATCATTTTCCTGTCTTGACATCATTGACTTGTATGCTAAAGGCAGGACAATGATGGCCAGGATAATGATGAAATAGGCTTGTTCAGGGCTTAATGGATGAACCCTTAAAAATTTCAGTTTGAATTTCACACACATTTAAGAAATATCTTTTATACACTTAATAATAAAAAAAATTAAAAATTTACTACAAACATTTAATTTTTATCAAAGCCAGGAAAATGATCTTCAATATACATAAACCTTGAACTCTGAACTTGTATGTGCTGACCAAAAAAAAAGTTGATAACTTTTCTAAGTGGGAGTTATTTATTTAAATAACCTCAACCCCAGATTACTTGAAAAGTATTCTTCTAACTCAGTGCTGTCATCTATTAATTGCCCACATAATGATATCTGAAATGCCAGGAAAATGATAATATTACTTGGGACAATAGTTATTGCAGTTACTTTTGGAAATTTTTGCAATATTATTTCCATTATTGTAACTAATAACCTTTCAAATGTATAAAGAAGCAGAATAAATTATTTACAAGAATATATAAATAAATATTAAAACCCTAATGAATGAACAAATTGTAAAATTTCACTCAGGGACATGCCAGGACAATGATATTTGACATTTTAAAGTTTTAAAAATGTATAAAATAAAAAAATATGTCATTAATTTTCTAATTCTGTAGATTATAAAAGTGATCCTAAACTATTCTTGAAAGTTGACAAAATCTTCAGAGTGATAGAATTCTATAAATTTTGAAGGGACATGAATTTTGCCTATTTTGCAAGAATGACCCGTAACACATATGCAGAACTTGACATTTCCCTATATTAAATGACATACCCCATTTTATAGCCCATTTGGATATCTTATCAAAATCCCCTTGAAAATTCTCTATCTGTAACTTGGTATCCACTGTCCTCCATATTTTTAAGTCATCTGCAAATATACTGATTCTATTCTTAATCCCCTGACCTATATCATCTATGAAAATTATAAATAAAATTGGTCCCAAAACTGATCCATGAGGCACCCCACTTTTAACTTCTGTCCACTGTGAATTTCCTTTTACCTGCACTCCCTGCTTTCTATTCAATAACCAATTCTTTATCCATATCAATGTTTTCCCCTGAATCCCTAGCCTTTCCAATTTAAACAGTAATAACTAAGCCTTTTGAAAATCATCTATGTGCATGATATCTACACTGCTCTTATTATCCAGCTCCTCAGTAATTTTTCCGTAGAACTTCAAAAGGTTTGTAGAGCAGGATCTGCCCTTCCTAAACCCATACTGATTATCTGATAACATTCCCCCCCCCCTCCAAGTATAACATTACATGCTTTTTTAACAGAGATTCAAATATTTTGTAAATTACTGATGTTAGACTTACTAGTCTATAGTTGCCTGGATTCCCTTTTTGAAAATTTGAGTTTTGTTGGCCAACTTCCAATCCAATGGTACCCAACCCATTCTATATGTCGAATTAAATATTATGTGAATTAAGTCCCCCAATTCTTCTGTGCATTCCACTAGTACTCTTGGATATATATTGTCTGGCCCTGGTGCTTTAGATGGCTTAATTCTTTTCAACTGATGTACTATTTCTTCCCAGTTACATTAGCATTCTTTAATTGTACCCCCTGCAAAGGCTCCATCCTTGGGATCCCTTTTCTTTGTCTGACATTACTTGCCAAAAAAAGTCTATATATCAAAGCAATACAGGTTTGGGAAGTGCACAAGGCGCAAGTGATCACAGAAAGTAGCATTTACAGAAATATGTTCCAAATGATGCACAGTAAGGGTGTTGCTTTGGATATTTATACATAGGACCGGAAGTGTAAAATTCTTGGTACTCATAATCTTTTGTAGAAAATTCCAAAAAGTCCAGCAAAGAGAATTGAGAGTTTTCTTTTCTAAATGCATAAAAAACATGGAACACATTTTTAACGTAAGAATGAATGTATGAGATGAAAAAAAATCATAATTTTTAAATGAAGTAGTATTTGAAGTAGTCTGACATTAAAAATAAAGAAAAAGATGTATATAAACATTTCACTTATTTTTGTATTTTAATTTTCTACAGCTACTTTCATCTAATAAGTAATCCATTTCTGAATCTGAAGTTAACATTTTATCATCCATTTGATTAACATTTAATATGCTCCTGAGATATTCTGAATAGGTGTCTCATGTTTCCTTTCTTTCCAAAGCTTCATATTATGTGCAGCATAAGTGAATTTGCAACTTCTTTCAATAGAGTTCTTTTTAGAAGAGTGGATAAGCTCGTAAGAACTATAACTTTGCTAAGTCGTTGGCACTGTTATAATAAACACATTTTAGAACAAAAACTCTAGATTTCTGACTTTTGTAAAAAAAAAAAAATGCAGTTAAAAAATCAAAATTTGTCATTTTCTTCACAGAAATTAAAAAAAAATTATGTTTATTGGCTAGAAAAATCATATTTCTGAGTAAAATAAATGCTAGATTTTTACTTTTGCAATAGCTTTATAAACTGCTACAAAGTAAAAATATACTTTTCCTAAGGATGAAAAATCAAAAAAATATTTTTTAACCCGTCAGCACACGCGCTACTTTCCGCTACGTTAGCACACGCGCGGGATAAATTTTACCCCACTTTTGTTCCGTGTATGATCAGAGTACGATACATAATTCAACTTAAAACAAGTTTTAAAATTAAAATATGAATCAATGTGAATAGTTTAAAATAATTTTTGGGGAAATTCTTTGATATTTATTGTAGAAAATAGACTTTCCAGTTGAACGTGTATTTTAACAGAAATTTCTACACATAAATCTTCAACAGACAAATTTTATGCCATAAAATATAGAAAATATTTATAAAACTAACTTTTTTTTAAATGAACACTAGTTTATTAATATTTAGAAGCCCAAATTTGGTATTCCTTGTATTGAAAAGTTTTGAGAAAACAATACCTAAAGTTTCTGCAAAATCTATCAAAAAATTCTACTAATGAGTACATAATATAGGTATAATTTTTTATAAAAATACCACTTGCCTGTATTTTAGTCACTCCATCTGCTTATTTTTTGAACAATGTTCACAAAAAATCACAACATGTCTTTTACAGATTAATTTACTGCATTCAGAACAGGACACCGATGTTTTTCTGTCATCCCTCCTGGGACACATATCGCAACGTCCGGAAGCTCTTTTTGGAAATTTTTCTGGCTGAAGATTTTCTTCTCCAGCTAATCTCTTCACGCCAATTCGAAATTCTTTTGAAAGAGATGGGACATTTGAACGCATGCGTAAATGGTCTTTCACTAATTCAAGACCCAACTCTTTCAGGAAAGCTCTCCTGTTCAAATTTCCTTGTTGATTATTTGAACGGTGAATGATGAAAGCATTTATGCCCGCAATGTTCATCAGTCCAAAAAAAATTGTCAAAGGCCATCGACGGCATCTTCTTGAAACAGAATACGTTCCACATAGTTCATCGACTGTATCTATGCCACCTTTTGTTAAATTGTAGAAAGTGATCATTTCGGGTTTTTGTTGTTCGCCCGACGAAGGATCAATTTTGTCATCATCATGAAGCGAGGACAGAACAAGCACTGATTTATTCTTTTTCGGAACATAGGATACTAGAGTCAACTCCTTATCATTGAACCCAAAAAGAGATTAATTAATTTCTCTTGTTTTGTGTCAAGGGGGATTTCGCGTTTGTTTCTGCGAAGTGTTCCTACGCAAGTAAGTTTGTGATCCTTCATTAGCTAATGGGATACTCATAAACCAATTATCCATGGTAATGTTTCTCCCTGTACCACTAATGGGAGATATGAGCCTCTTTACAACATCCACTGCTTTATTTGATAACCTGTAAGGTCCAACAGGTTGTTGTCCAGCGTAAATTTCCAAGTTGTAAGTGTAAAATGTTCGGGAATCACACAAAGCAAAAATTTTAATTCCATACTTAGCTGGCTTGCTCTTGATATACTGTCTGAACTGACATCTTCCACGAAAGGGCTCCAACTTTTCATCGATAGTGCAATATTCAGACACAGAATAAATTTCCTGTATGTTTTTGATGAAAGTTTCAAATACCTCTCTGATGGGTGCAAGTCTGTCCGTCGTCTTTCTTTCGGCTCGTGAATTAATATCATCAAACCTGAGGCATCTCAATAAATAATGAAATCGGTTGATTGACATCGTTGTTTGAAAGATGCGCATGCCACATCCATCCGTCGACCACAAATCTTTAGCATTGAGATGAGCAGCTCTCAACACACCAGCATAAAACAATAGTCCAAACAATGCCTTTAGTTCGGCTTCATTTGTGTCTCGAGCATCACGTTCCCTGGAAAATTTACTCCTCACTGTTGAGATATAAATATTTGTTGACTTAATCAAAATATGCATTATTTGGTCATCAAAATTTTTTGTCAAGCATTCCAGGAGCGTTTTCAAATTTCTGTAAAGTTTCTTGACACCAGGTAAATGTGTTACAATGTTTTTAGACCTCGTTCGAACATTTTTGGTGGATGCTCTTTTAGCCAGACAGTTCCGTCTTTTCCTAAAAAAGAATTTTCTGCAGTCAATGATTGTGGATCAAAATCATCGGATGAATCAATTTCTTGTTCTGATCCAGTCAAATGATCACTTTCTGAAACATTATCTCTTTCCGAATCAGAGTCGTCGAGTTCGCTCTCCGTTTCAACGCTTGCAAGGAGATCCCGCAGTCTTTGCTGTTCACGTTCGTAAGCGCTCATTTCGTCCCGCAATGCTAGACTAAAGTGAAACGCTACAACACGAGCGGGGTAATTTCGCTCCCATCTCCCATTCTTGGAACGATATGAGCCGATTCTCGGAACGCAGGCAAAATTCCTTTGGACCACTCCTTCATGACCTTGGTCTTGAAAGGTACCAGAAGTATCAGAATGGTCGGGTCAAAATTTCCCCCTTTTTCGAGCAAAATAATGCTGCTGGGGTAGATTTTATCCCGGCGCGTGTGCTGGCGGGTTAATATTCATTAATAATCAAAATTTATACTATTACTTTAATGTAATATTAGTAACTTAGTTCATAAGGAAGAATCATTGAACATAATAAGTGAACAACATAAAAATTATCTTGGGCATGAAATCTCAAAATTTTACTTAGATAGATCAATAGTTATTCAAAATTGCTTTTTGAGAAAATTTAGGAAAACCAAACACAAAATAATTTTTCCCACTTAATTCATCTTGCACTTTAATCAACAGCTGAGGATTCTTTTAGGTAGATTTCTTTGTAACAAGATTCAAAAATCACATTTGTAACCATATTTCATGCTTTGTAACAATGTTACCAACTGGGTCAAAGCCATTCGCATTGAAGCCATGGCCATTTATTACACATTGACTTTGCCAATTTGTATTAGAAACTAAATAAAAATAAAAATCTCATTTATATCGAATCAGAAAAGTTTTCCCTGCTTATACAAAGTTAGAAGTGAATTTTTCAAGGCCTTTATTGCTCTGGTCCCTTGAAATGATAATTATGGTATTAGATTCTTCGTTACTACTTAAAGATAAACTCTTGAACACTGTTCAATGACCTCAACAGTGGCTGCTAGTATACGAGTATGTGGGGGGGGGGGGGGCTTTGATAGAATTCCAACAAATATGCACAATCATTGATGCCCTTATCAGATGAAAAGTTAATTTCTCCACTGGTTTACACCTGGATTAAAAATATGCTTGAGACAAGAATGGCTCAAGCCTCCTTACTGGGAAACACACTCACTGTTTGGGGAACTGTAAAGGCACAGGGAGGTGTGTTGTCACCTTTACTATGGAGCCTAGTTGATGATGAGCTCTTAAACAGGACTCTCTTTTTGGGCCTGTACTGCCTGGGTTAAGCTGATGACATAACACTGGTCATAAGAGGTAAGTTCCATAATACTGTAACAGACCTCATGAACACTGCCCTAAAAAGATTGAAAATTCGTACAGAGAGGTGAACTTGTCGGTCAACCCCAGCAAAACTAGCCTAGTCCTCGTCATCCGGAAAAGGCAACGAGATATGCATTTGATTTAATTCTTTGGAACACCACTTGCATACTCAGATGAGGTAAAGTATCTAGGAGTTATCTTTGACAAGACCTTGACATGGAGCTTACATCTTCAATGCTGCATAAGCAAGGCCAAAAGAGTGTTCTGGGCTTGTAGACGTTCCATAGGAAATTACTGGGGTCTAACGCCAAAAATGGTACACTGGAGTGATTACTCCAAAAGGTATCTTATGGGGCCATTGCCTGGTGGAGTAGAACCCGTAATGAGACAGTGAAGAAAGAACTCACTAGTCTATAGAGAATGGCGACCGTTGCAATTCCTAGTACCACTCAATCAGAGTTTAGAACTGCTTCTAGGACTCCTACCACTACATGAACAAATGAAATTAGAGGCAATTCCATGTTCATAACACCTCAAACTCATGGGTCTATGGAAATCGTCCAATGAAATGCCTATATTCAAAAATGGTGATACACAAGTATAAAAGAACATCCTATCTACTAATGAGATCTGATTGGATGTTAAAGCAATTTTGCTTTCAAGCCAAATACAACATTATCTTTCCAACTAGAGAGGACTGGAGATTTGTATCCTGTTTGATCAGGGGAGGTGATGAAATATGGTACACACATGGTTCAAAACATCTCATGGCAATGATTCAGGTGTCTTTTGTCCTAATCAAAAAATAAAGCTATCTTCCTCTCTAGGTAAGATAGCCACTGTATATCAGGCTGAGGTTCTAGCGATATCTGCATGTACTTAGGTACCACTGCCTACATAGGGAGTGTTGTTAAGAGGGTCATAAAGTTCTTTGACAGTCAAGCATCCCTAAAGGTCAATCAACAATCTCCCTTGGAGCAGATTGAGGGAACTGCTGAAATTGAGCAAAAAAGAAATCAGGGTAGCTATTGGCCTTTTAACTGGCCACTGTACCCTAAATAGACACCTTAACTTTATGGGTGTTATAGATGACCCATTATGTAGAGGCTGTCGGATGGTAGAGGAGAGTCCTGCACACGTTTTAAGTGATTGTGACTTTGCAAAACAATTTAAATATCTGGGCTACCATTGTACCGAACTATGGGGGAACTGTCCAATCAGGTACATGCTGAAATCTATTTTGGCAATTGTTCTTTAATAGATCAGAGGGGTTTCCAGTACAATAGATTACTAGTCGCACTCATTCGAGTTACCTCCACACAAAGGGAGTGCGAGAACTCTAGTTAACACAAAGAGTTGATCATGTTTTGAACTCATAACCCCTCGGAAAGCTCACCCGCTACTCTACCAACTGGACTACCGACAGTCAAAGAACTCAGACACTTTGATGATCATCACAATGATTCTGATCCAAATGAATCTCCTGCATCTTATTAGTTTCTCTTTGAAGAAATATCTACTCAAATTGAATTATTTCTTCCCAAACAGGTAAGTTGTCATCTGACTGGTTCAAAATTACATGGCGTTGTCCTTACATTTTATCCTTTCGGATTGATCCCGGACCATCGCCAATAGCCCATTGTATCGCTCCAGTACAACGATAATTAAATACCTAGTCAAACAGGTAGGTAGTTAATCAACGTCGAACTTGTGGATAAATGGTGGAGTGGTAGCAAAAGGGACAATGCACCATTTCTCGCCAAAGTGGCAACCTTTAATTTATACTGTTGTTAAGGCAACCCTATTTAGAAGTTTAGAACTGAAGACTATTGACTTTTTTTTCAAAAACAAGTGAAGTTTCAAACTCAATGGTGGACTAAAAATGTCTTATTGGATGATATGTAAACCTTTCTTAGCAGAAAAATTTGCAGCTAAACATTTAACCACGGCAACTTACCTAACAGAGGCGACTCATTCTGTTTTGAGGTGTCTCGTTGTTTGGATGGTTTCAGCGACAGAAATTAGTTCTCTCGCTGCACAAAATAATTGCAGAAGAGTTGAATACATTCATTACGTACATTCCAATCTCGAAACCATGTTTTATTAGTGTCAATTCCAGCGCGGTCCTTTATTTATTTTATTACGTTGCCAGATGCAACAGACTAATTGAGCAATTCTACACGATATCGATTTATAAATTTTGATTATACAAATTAATAATTGGTAATTTTTTAGTTATCGTCGTACTAGAGCAACACAACGGGCTATTGACGACGGTCCGGGATCAATCCCTAAAGGGAAAGAATCGAGGACAACACCTCGTAATTTTGAACCACGGTCAGATGACGAAGCAACACCTGAGCTGGCACCCCACTCTCCAAACTTCCACGCCAACCCAACGTGAGGACTTTCGGCCACGACAGATTTAAGGTGCACCAGCCGCCTCTACACCATACGTTTACAAACATCCATGCCCGGACCCGGATTCGAACCAGGAACATTCCGATCTAGAGGTTAACACCTAACCACTATACCGGTTGGTCGGCTTTACAAATTAATAACTACTGTATTTTATATTCACATTGACGTGGTGTGGAAATTTTGTGAGGGAGTTTCCAAGTCAGGTGTTGACCTAGTTATCTGATCACGGTTCAAAATTACGTGCTGTTGTCCTCGGTCATTTCCCTTCGGGGTCATCAACAGCCCTTTGTGATGCTTCAGAGCAACATTAACTTTCTTCCACAACCATTGCTCGTATTTCATAAAGAACGATGAAAATTTCAAAGTTCCAGATATTAATTAATTTTTTAATGATTTGGGGCACCACAGAGAAATAGTATGTATAATATAACATAGATGGCAGCACCAGCCGGAGCACCTCGTGGTGCAGTCTTCTATAAATCAAAGGGTAATTTTTTTTTTGCTTGGACTATTCGGAGGTCCAGTGGCGGATCAAGTCAAGTGGGGGCCCCAATCGGTACAATTTTTGGGGCTTTAAACTCAAGTCAGAAAATAAGTTTCAAGAAAACTCATTAAGTTTTTAACAAAAAAGAAAAATAATCAAAAATTTCATACCATAGCTCGGTGCACACATTCGGTTTTTCAACGTGAGGCACCGAAGCCCAACTATGCACACATGAAGCCCCGTCCACACCGGAGAAGCCGAGCTGAACATGGATGATTGATTAACCCCGGAGACAGGTTTGGTGAATCAATCTCTCTGGTTTTTCTGGTTTGACAGCTCGGACACAAAATGTTCCATGTGCTCGCGATCAATCTGGTTGGTTGTGTATTGAAGTTAAACTGCAAACTTATTTGAAGCAAATTGTGCAGCGTATATTATCATTAAAGATTTATTAAAGACAAATAGGAAGAAAAGTTCCCAAAATAGGCGACTTTGGGTGACACCCGTGATGGAAAATATTCTCAGGAGCCAAAAGACTGAAAATGTATACCTCTTTTGCTCACACGCGGTAGAAATTACGCTTTTCCTACTGGGACACTTAATAAACCCTAAACTAATAGCCGCCTCGGAAAATAATCCACTTCATCGTTATCCCTGTACAATTTTGAACAAACCGTGTTTATATATATATATATATATATATATATATATATATATATATCCATACGTACTTGCAAAATTGATATTAAGCAGATTATTTCCCTACAAAATAAAAATTTCTTACTGAATATTTCACTCATATGTTGCAAAATATTTAATGTTTCTTTCAATTCGGCATTTTTTGGTAAAACGTATTAATATTGCAGTGCGACAGTTTTAAATTTTCTTCAATTGCAAAAAAGTTTAAATACATTTTAAATATCCACCTCTTATTTATCTTAAACTAGTCACTACGTGGTGATTGCTAAGAATTCCCATTTGGTTTGCGAAGCCTATTGGATAACAGCAATCATGGCGTTGGTTTGCCTCACAAACCAAATGGAAATTCGTAGCCTATTGGAATGGATTCCCTGCAAATTCCAATTTGATTTGCTTCGCAAACCAAATTATGAATAATATGAACTATGATTTGCTTCGCAAACGAAAACCACGGGCAACGCCGTAATGACCTCGTCATTGTCAAATTCGAATTGCGAAGAGCGAATCCAATCAGTGTGTCGTCACAATCTCTTGCGAAAATATAAATATTTAATTGAAAAATTATTTATTAAAGGAATATCAAATGTAAGGTAGAGATTTTCCACCGATTTCAAATTTTTTTAAATTTTCAATCGATCCTTAACGATTCCGATTTTACAAAAAAGTACTAAACAATGCCAGTCAATATGTTTTTTTATTTGTTTTGCTTTTCTTCGCTGTGAAATAGTTTGAGTGTAAGCAATGAAATATGTGATATTTCTAATCAAACGATAGTCATTCTTCACAGAAAGTGGGGTTCGTATTTGAAAAAATATCAGTTTCAATTTAAAAATTATTTATTTATCGAAAATTATATTTTAGGTATAGTTCTAATGTGAAATTTTCCGCAGATTTCAAATCCGTTGAAAATTTTACTCTATCTTTAACGATCAAGGAGATGAGAAAAAAGAACTACATGACTAAAGTTAAAACTTTATTTTTATAATTTTTTTTTTTTTAGTCTGATGACAAATCTTTTTCTGCAAAATAAAAACGGAAGTGGAAAAATAAATTTAGAATCTGCCAACTCTTTATGCAGTTGTCATTCCAAAGAAAACAATAATAATTAAATTCCAATAGATTAATTAAAAAAATGTTCTAGATTGAATTTTGAAATTCGGGCTGGACTGAAAAATTGCAATAATTTCAGTCTACCCGTGTGCTAAATTTCATTATTGTAAGTGCAATAGATTCGTCATGCCATTGCGTAGTGGAGGTCGGACATTTCATTTTATAACAGCAGAGATAAAGACGTGCAAAGTTCCTCAAGACCACTATTTCATCTAAATACACATGGATGGACACATTTATATGGGCAGATTACATTTTCACAACTAAGTTCTAATCGTCAACGATGTATAGCACTTCAAACAATGCGAACAAATAGACTACTTAAATAATAGCATCACTTTAAAATCCGAAGAAAAATAAATATTCCTATATTCCTATCCTCGACGCGTTTCTTAACGATGGGCCTGGTGATTGATTGAACGTCGACCAAGGGAACCAAAAAACGCAGTCCAAATAGAGCGAGCACAAGCACTTGCTTTCCTTTGATGTACCGACAAGAAGCGGATCATTTTGCTCGTGCTCAAACTGTTCAATTCACCGTCTACACTGAACGAGCTGTCAATCAAACCTGTCTCCGGGATCAATCAATCATCCATGTTTTGCTCGGCTTCTCCGGTGTGGACGGGGCTTAACCGTGAAATGACGCACGAACTCATTTTGCGTCATTTGCGATGGCTATTCTGTCGAAGAAAACGTGTTTATTTCGCTTACTTGCTGTAAAGGAAGTATGTTTTGAAACAAAATAGACGTTACTGGATACAACCATTTATTAATTATTATTTGTATTCCATTTGCTTACGAAAACAAGGTACTTCAGTACGGAGACTCATGTGCAGCGCCGTGGGGAACTGCGGTACAAATTGTACGCAAGTTGGAGTATCCAAACTTCGTACAGCTGAATTCTCCTTTACTTTTTAGCGGCACCGCACGTTGAAAAACCGGATGTGTGCACTCGGCCTAAGTAATTAAAAAAAAAAAAAAACATTTTATATGAATTTCGGTCTTGCTTAAATTTTTCCTAATTCGTCAATTATTTTGGAAGTGGCAATTCGGTTTATTATTTCTTGCTCTATGTACAGGATGACCATATTAATTATTCCTTCTTCTCCCATAGAACTCCTCCATCACCATATTAATTATTCCTTCTTCTCCCATAGAACTCCTCAAATAGTTTTTTACACGCTTTAAAACAGCAAACGACCTTTCTCCCGTTGCATTAGATAAGAGATTTATTAAAACAAATTTTCAATAGGTAATCATTCAGAAATGTGCAAGACATTTCTTTAGCGGCTCGATAGATGTCTGATGTGGTTTTATGGTGCCCTCGTTTTCTTTTAGAAATATTAAACAATTGTCAAATTCGTATTCAAAATTACAAACACCAATGTCATTTTTGTAAATTTCCTTCAACACATTTTATATCGTGTTTCTTTTGTATTGATGAATCCCCGATAAAAAAATGTTCGAAAAGGCTCCATAACAACTTCATACGTCTGAGTTCTTTGAGATAATTCGGCCTTGGTGTTATCACATATGACATAAAATGAATTAATTGACTATGAAATTTTTTCTTATTGTAAATTCATGTCAGACTCCTTTGTTTTCATTTTTAAAAAAACAACATTTTTTCTCATTTGTTGTCTGCGAGTTTGTCCATCTTCCACATTAAATGACAACCCTGATAAATCAGTTGCCTCTTTTTCAACTTCTCTGAAATTATTGATAAAATTTTCTAATGACTTCAGAAGGATAGATCCTTTCAATATAGTTCGCATTCCACTGATTGCAGTGATTTACTAGTAGCATTTATTCTTTGTTTCATATGGTATTCCAAATAACTGTCATTAGGGCAGTTACATATTTGTCCATTTTCTTGAGAAGTGAAGTCGCCTCCACTATGGTAGCCTTTTTTCTTCGGAATTACAAATTTCAGTTCAAGCCTCATTTATATGAGTGAAACCAAGTTTTATTAACTAATACAGCGACTGCTTTTGCTGACCATCTTACATTAGAAACTCTTTCCACTGCACTTAAAGACGAACATTGTAAAGACCCAGTCACAACTTTTCTCGAACTCTAATGAAAAAACATTTTAAGACCTCGGGGCCCTACACGGCCGCTTACCGCTTAATCCGCCACTGCTGAGGTCCAGGGAAATAACTGGATGTTGAAATAATGAAATACGTTCGTCTGCTGGACAATTTGTCTTGGAGCCTTTCGTGTTGTGAAGAAATGGATAAGTAATGTGCAGGACAGCAAAGTAACAAAGAATGCAGTCAATATAAATTTTTACAAAAGCTCAATTTGAAAGAAAAGGTCACATTTTAAAAACGTACTCCTGAAAAGTAGATTTAGACTTATTCAGTTATCCCCTTGACCACAGTATTGATCTTGAGGGTTTCCACAAATAGTATTACAATCCTCGTTATCATAGGTTAAGTATTAGGTTTGCATAAAGTTGACGAACAAAATATTAACATATAAGCAATATTACAAAAGAGCACCAATAAATATAAATTAGTCCTCAGAAATTTTAAAAAATCTAAAATATAAACATTTCTTAAGAGCTCAATAGTGTCTATTGTGTTCAGAAAAACTTTTGTATGTTTACAATCCCAACAAATTAGTAAACAAGCACAAGTTTGATAACAAAAATGCAGTAAATATCTAAAATAATTTTATTGTTTGATCCATGAGCACAAAACTTGAACACAATACAATGCAAAAAGACAAGAGTACAAATGAACGATATCACAACACAATGCCATTCAAAATTAAATTATTCGAATTGAAATAGGACTTACAGTAATTATAAATGTTGAAAAAAAATGCAAGAAAAAGCTCAATCACTTCGAAATAAAAATTAATTCGAAAAGCTGTGAAGAAATGATAGGCAGTGGTGGCCCAGTTGAAAAAGCAACAGATTAGCAACTGGAGGGTTGCGAGTTCGAACCTCGGTTCGTTAAAGACCGTTGTGTGGGCCTCGGAAAGTTGGTGTGGTGTGATCGTTTGGGCTAGCCTAGAGCAGCCAGCTCAGGTGTTGACCTCGTCATCTGACCGATGAACATGAATTGAACAAAATGCCCCCAGCTGATGAATATATGGAATTACATTTCACGAGTTATGTACCATGAAATTTTGAAGTGTTCTTTGTATTCTTCCAGGCTGATGGTGGTAGATGTAGCAACATTCCGATCTTGTATGGGTTGATAGTGAAATAGCCATAACACCTACTCTTCTGTGTGAGTCTAGGGGGTGGCATCGGCAGGTTTGGTAATCAACACTCCAAGTCATTACGACGAGAAATCTCGTCCATCAAGATCTGGCCCATTTTGCTTATGCATGTCATCAAGATAGTGCTGTTATTGTAATGAAATCGAAACCTCTTTTCGGTTTTCTTCTAATGAAGGTCAATTTTTCTATTATGACGAGATGTCTATACAACCACCAGGAGGGTTGAGGTAAGTAGGTAATATCCAGCTTTTAGAAGCATCTGATACTCAACTCCGGTAGTGTGTGTTTTGACGTTGTCATTAGAAAACTGACCAGACCTTGATTTCGTCATCGTTAAAAAATCGGCAAAATAGCCGTGAGATATGTCGTTGGTCTGATGTTAATGGACGCTATGTCTCTGGTTTAGAAAAGCTGGTCATCATCCAAAATATCATCAGTACCTCGATGACGATGTATCTCGTCCAAACCACTTGGAGGATTAAAAACCGTTGAGCAGAGAGGGAGAGCAGCACTGTGACTACTGCCCCGAAGAGGCTCCATCAGAAGACTCCTGTTGTCGAGGCTCCGGGTCGTGGTTCAACTCCCAATACTGGTCACCCGAGTCTCCGTTCTGGTCTTCCCAGTTGAGCTTGATGGTAGATTTGGTACCTTCCGTCTTGTGGTGACGCTCCAGATTATGCTCGGGACCTCCCACACGGTACCCGTACTCGTAGTCTTCTGCGCGAGGGATGTTAGCGTACCTGGAAATTAAGTCAACTTGTAATGGCATTTCTGGAAAGTAACAACATTTTCGAGGCCTTTACGATATTGACTTATTTGTTACCACTTAAATATCGCTTGCACCAGCGATAAATAATATCCCCCTTTTAAGTGACCGCTGGCATCGATCACCCTTTACGAGATGTCAGCGACTGACCTTCTGGAGCAGTGGTCCTCAACCCCCGGTCCGCGGACCGATACGGTCCGTGGATCAAATGGTACCGGGCCGCTCAAGGAACATTAAATTATTTCCATTTTATTCACTGTGGTGTATTTCTCTCGGGTTTGTGCGGTTCTTATCTGTGTAATGTCCACTCAAATTAGGAGAAGGTAAATCAGATCTTGAAATTTGTTCTGTTAATAGAGCTTCAATTATAATTTCTGAATTCTGTATGTCTCTATTTTCCAATTTTGACAAATGTGACAGCTGTTTTCAAGTTGGCAGACAAAGTAGCTGCATTTAAAGCCAAACTGAAGTTGTGGGGACGGCGCGTAAACAGAGGCATTTCGGACATGTTTTAGACATTAGAGGGGATTTTAGGTGAGACTGAGCCTAAACATTCATTCTCCCAGTTTGTGCACGGTCACTTGTCTTTGCTTTTAAAAGAGTTCGAGCACTACTTCCCAACAACAAAAGACCCACGTACTAGTAAGGAATGGATCCGCGACCCATTTGTCAACAAATCAGCGAATCTCGCATGTTTGTGCACGAAGATCAACTGCTCTAGATTGTAAATGAAGGCGGCCTTAAACTCTAAGCCCAAGACAACAACTCTGCCGGTGTTCTGTATTAAAGTCATGGCGGAATGTCCTAAGATTTCCACCACAGCTCTTAAATCCCTAATGCCATTTCCGACAACCTATCTGTGTGAAGTGGGGTTTTCTGCAGTGACAGCAACCAAAACAACGGAATAAACTGTACATAAGCAACACACTTCGGGTGTCATTGTCTTCTATTACTCCCCGCTGCAAAGAAACAAGCTCAGGGTTCTCATTGATTTAGCGTTCTAGTGAGTTAATATGTTAAATCACTTTTTTTTTTCATTTTTTGGTGAAGCTGTATTTTGTTTTGAAGGCATGTTTAAATGCAATTAAATTAAAATTATTAAATCAAAACAATCTAAAATATACAATCAACGTCTCCCCCTCAGCGGGCCACGTTAAAATTGTCAAACGTTGATCCGGTCCGCGGCAATAAAAAGGTTGGGGAGCACTGTTCTAGAGGATCGTTGGCCCCCTGCCCTGCCGATCGTGAGGTGTGAATGTTTTGGGGAAAGTGGTCAGGTGATATCTATTCTCACGCCACACAATGCTATGAAAGGAAAGCGTCAATCGTAAATGCCACTCAAGTTAGGTAATTAGTAGGGCAACAAATGCAACTTTTTTTCACACGCTGCATGTAAAGTATTAAAACCAAAATTCCTCCTACATGGAGTGTAAGTGAGTTATAACCGCAACATAAATGCAACCACCTGCAACTTTTTAAAATTTAGCTTAAAATTAATTTATATGAAATTACTATTTTATTTTTTTGCCCTCTGAACCATCTCCTTGATCACGTGTGTATGATCTTGCGTACGTCAAAGTATTGCGGATCAAATAAGAAATTATTGGAAAGAAGCTGTTCGTCCTAACAGACGAAAGTGAAATGGCAAGAAGTACTTTTAACACATGGGTTGGCACTCTTGATTATGCAGAGGAAACATGCGTAATCGACTGCAGAGTTTGCGACGTGAGTGTCGATCATAAATATGTTATTCGCCTTGTAGATATGACGTTTTAAAATCTCTGGATGTTGAACGAAAGGATTTGGCATTTCTGTTATCCAATATAGCACATTATATGAATGCGGCTGGCGCAGTTTTTCAATGTTAAAGAAATTACTGGCCAAGGATCGGCCATTCAACGTTCTTCTGTATTTAAGAATGTATTATAATACCATTACACACGACTAAAATTGTCAATATAGTTTGAATTTTTCATTTTTTACGAATAATTTATTTTAGAATTTAGTGTATCAAAAATAAATGCAACTTTATTTCTACAAATGCAACCCTAGGGAATGATAAATGCAACTTTTCCCATTTTTACTGCAACAAAAAAGTTGCCCTAGTAATTAGGTAAGGGGGCTCGGACATGCTGGCGAAAGAGCCGTTCCTGGATTGAAAAAATCTTAGCGCCGCAGCGTAAGGGTTTTTACCTAATACTGTTATACCTACTTCGAACATATTTAGTGGGACATCTATTTTAGAACACCTTTTAAATGGTAATGTGTTTACTTAGAACACGTTAACTACTGTAATATTTACTTAGAGCATATTTAATGTTCCAATATTTACATGGACTGACTCAATATTGCAATATTTACTTAGGATGTGATTTTGTTCTGTCATTACCAAAAGTAACCAGATCTTTGTGGACGATATATCTTGTTATTAGAAAAAAGACTGACTAGATCTTGATCTCGTCATTATATAAAAAAAATGAGCAATATATCTTAACAATGACACCCATTTTGTAATGACGAGATATCTCGTCATTAGCAAATTGGTTGTTGTAAAGTTGGTATTTCTTGTCATAAGCAAAAGTGGACATATCTTGATGATGAGATATCTCGTCCTCAAGATACTTACAATTACACTTACAACGGAAAGTAACAAGCTTCAGAAACACATTTGTAAACATTTAAAAAAATATATTGCATACGTAAATAATATAAACATGCTTAAATAAAATATGTAAAATACAACCTATGACGATAGCACTGCACCGTGACATAAATTAAAATGAAATAAAATTCCACAACTGGCGAGAAACCATTGAAAGAACCAATGAAATCAAACGACAGTTTGACGAATTTTGAAAGAACACCTTTCTAGAATATTCAAAATGAAAATTTAAACTTTCCGCTTGCCTAGGTTGCCTTAAAAAACGAGATAACCATAATACAGATGGGTTGCCTTTACATGTCATAACTCATTACTAAAAATGCGCCAAAAAAGGCCGTCGCCAATGCGATAAACGTAGACTGAAAATGTACCGTGATCTTTTCTTCGAGGCAACTCTTCGGTCCAGATCGGACCAATTTTACTGATGCCCTTCATCAATTATTTTATGATGAAAAGATCCCCAGAAATCCAACGAGGTTTTTTTCCAGCTATTGGGTCATCCGGAAAGTTTTGCAAATCGAAGCGAGCTTTGTTGTTATTATTTTGCTACCGTTGATAAGGAATGACCTTGATGGAAGCAGATGTTTCAATTCTGCTTACGCTGCGTAATTAAAGCATGTGTTGTGGCATCATTTTTGTTTCACTGCAGTGCTAAGAATGGAGAACCAGAAAGTTCATTTTCACTCGTCATATTATTCTTTTATTTTAAGAAAGGACGAATTCCTAGTCAGATTGCTCATAAAATATGTGATGTATATGGACATAGTGCTGTTTCCGAGGCCACAGATCGAAGGTTGTTTGATAAATTTAAGCGTGGAAATTTCGGCCTTTTTCCGTCTGGACGACCCTCCTCTGTGAACGGCTTTCTGTAGGGTGGGACTACAAAGGAATTGTATATTATGAATTGTTGCCACACAATCAGACAGTAAATTCGGAAAAAACAGTTCTCAAATGACAATATTAAAAGCAAAAATCGAAGCAAAGTGACCAGAACTGACCCATCGTCGAGGTGTTGTCTTCCAGCATGACCTTGCGCGGCCCCACATTTCACTGAATGTCAGACAAAGACTTATTGAGTATGACTGAAATGTTTTGTGTCACCCCCCCCCATATTCACCAGACCTTGCCCCTCAGATTTTCACCTCTTCAGGTCACTTCAAAATTCTCTGAACGGCGTGGAATTCCAATTCTTTAAAGACTGTCAAATAGCACCTCTACAACTACTTTACAAATAAGCCTAATAATTTTTTTTAAAGAATTTTTCAGCTACAGGAAAGATGGCAAAAAGTCATAGAACAAAATTGTGCTTGTGTGATTCCATAAAAAAAAATTTTATGTTTTTGTACTGCTTTGTTGAAATTTATCTTAAAAAACGCGCAGAACTTTCCGGATGATCCAACATATTGTCTATGAAGATCCGGTGAATTTTGCTACCTCGTGCAGGTGGGTTAGGTCAGACCTTTCCATCCTCCTCGTTCACGGTACACGCGCAGCCGGCTGTTGGAAGAAGTCCCCAGAAAAAAATTCATCGCGGAAATCATTAGCTCCTAATCAGTAACTCCATCTACAATTCGTTTTTCTTCTCTGTTCCTTATTTACAAACTCCTATTTTGTGTGAAAGAAGCGCATCGTTCTTAATGAGCGACCGGAAGTGCAGGATGCCGCGATTTCGGGTTAATTTTACGAGTAGGCTATTTTAATCGCGCTTGCGCTGAATCGTAGGGGGAGGAAGGTTATTCCTTCTGCTTGGTTCGCTTGAGTTGGTATCAAATGGAATGAGGTATCGTGTTATTTTTAACTCGGGAAGCTATAGAAATCCGTCTGATTGTGTGTAAGCGCTTTCTTTTTTCTGATACAGTAGTGAAACCTATTCCACACTTTATGTTGTCTGTAATTAGCAAAGCTGATCGAGTCTTGCATTTATCTCGCCATTAGAAGAGATCTTGATCATACAAAAGTCGGAAATATCGGTGACATCGAATCATTATCATGTCATAACTACTTTCAGGGATAAATATTTCGAATTGATAAAAATACATTCGAATCATTGGATAATTTGTAATATATAACAGCAATACGTAATGTATTTATAATTAATTATTTCATACGTCACATGTATCAGACAGGTGAAAGGGATTAGTTCTTCAGATTCAACACTTCAAAAGGTTTCGACAATTTTTTGCGTCGATCAATATCTAACCAATTCTGCTAATGATAAATAGTATATCTTCCATCGAAATGGGATCCAATTTTGATCGTGAAGATGAGAATCCAGCAAACTATGCGTAGTTGCCTTTGAACTGCGTGAAAAATGTTTGCTTCGGTTGGTGATATCCAATTGAATGAGGTATTGGATCATTTTTAACTCACGAAACTTACTCTAGAATCCCTCAGCCTGCAATTCTGATGGTTGCGAGATCGGCGCTTCGACCTGGTTAAAGACCGTCGTGTTCACTAATGGTGACTGGGGCACGTTAAATAGGTCGTGGTCACAATGTCCCCCATGTTCCCATACCAAATCAATACCTCTGGGGGTAACTGATCAGGGGGTTATCGGCCTTTTATTGGGATCTAAATTACGATATGTGTGAGTGAATGGATGTATGAAAGGGACCTTACTGTCAAACGGATGTGTCATGTATGTCGAGCAAAGTCGGACTTCCTCGCAATGAGGCTCAATAACATGGAAGGCTCCTCGCCTCTTGCCGTCTTCGACGAACTTGGCACTCCTCTGGTTTGCCAGTGTAGGCATAAGAAACAATTTCAGTTTTAGATCTTTTAAGCCCATTCAAATTCTCACATTATTGCGGGTAGTCCAATTGGAAGAGAAACGGGTAGCAAACGGAGGGGTGCGAGTTCGAACCTCGGTTCAGTCCTCGAACACGGGGGCTGGTGCACCTTCAATCTGTCGTAGCCTCAAATATTTTCACTTTGGCGTGGTAGGTAGGTATTTTAATTAACATCGTACTGAAGCAACACAACGGGCTATCGACGACTGTCCGGGATCAATCCCAAAGGGGAAAGATTCGAGAACCCCTGTCGCATGACGAGACAACACCCTAGCTGGCACCCCACTCTCCACACCAAACCCAACGTGAGAGAGGACTTTTAGCCGCGTCCGATTTCAGGTGAACCAGCAGCCTCTACACCACACGCTTACAACTATCCATGCACTGTCCCGGATTCGAATCAGAAACCTTCCTATCTAGAGGCTAACCATACCGGTGGCTTTCATAAAAGAGTGTTGGTTCGATTCGAAAAGTTTGCATGCTTGGGAGGTAAGATTTGCAATTAAATATTCTTACAGTGAGATTTAAAGGATATGAAGAACTTAATATTCGACGATTTTTAAACTTTGTATTCGCAGTAGTAGAACTCGACATAGTAGGATTCACTTGGACAGCGGGGATCACTGGGTTAGTTGGTTTTAGTGTTTAATGACGCAAGGGATGTCTGCGCCAGACACAAGACATGCAATATCAAGCCATAGACAGACACTCACTAAGAAAGTTGTCAAGAGAGAAATACACCCTGGGAGGAATGCACGTGACAGGAATCGAACCGACAGAGTATTTAAAAAAAGTGGCCTATCTGATTGAACTGGGTATTGTTTCCTTTCCGAACCGGGGTCTTCATTTTGAGTGTCCCATAAAAAGGAATCACAAAATATTTATTAACTTGAGATTTATAAATGAGCGATATCGCGTTCAAAAGAGCTTCAAACAAAAAATGTTTTAAATGCTCATTAATCTTTCGCTGATGTCATCGGGTGATGCAATCGCAGCGCAAAGTTGAGTCACGCACTGGCGCTCACATTCATTAAGTCTAGCTCTGGCCTCCTTTGTGCTAGCACGATGTTTGAGGTGTCATTGGAGTTTTGTAAACAAGAATAGAAATAAAACTTACAAATTTAATGCTTGTTTAGATAGTGGACTTCAAAGTGTAGATATTTCACAAAACTTTCAAAATGTCCAAATACGTATATGCATAATAAGCACGAGTAGAAATATTGAATTTAAAACGTCAACAGGAAGACAGAACGAGAGATGGGAAACCAAAAAGATCCGGACATCTGATGCTGAGCGTCAACGGGCTCGGAGGGGGTTCTTGAAAGTCGCACCTTCAAGCTGCCTTGTAAGAATACGCCGCTCAGTTCGATGCGAATAGCAGATCTGATGGCATAAACGTTTGAAAATCGAATGATGGAGTTCAACCCATTGAGGTTGGTAATGAGCCTTCGACATGTACACCCATTGTGATATTTGTGCAGACATTTGATCTGTGGAATTAAAACAGTAAACACCCACTTGTATCTTAATTCCGTCAGGAAGGATTTTAGACTAGGGCCACCGTGCAACTGTTGTACCTTGAAAGTTATCACGCCAAGAAAGAATTGAGCCAGTTATATCTATAGACGTGGTTAAAAGAACTTTCTAGAATTTTCGAAATAAAAACTTAAACTTTCCGTTTGCCGGGGAGGTTGCCATAGAAACCGAAATCCGACGTGGTAATACAGATGGATTGCTTTGACCTGCCATAACTCTCTACTAGAAGTGCGCCCGCTCAAAAAACGTTCCCTTGCCACCATACGACACGTAGACTGAAGCTGTACCTGTACTCACATGAAGAAGTCGTCCATGCCCCTGTGGTTCTCCATGCCCCAATGATATGTGGCAGCTTCAGCTTTCATGTGATCTCTCTTCGATCTCTTATTCTTCTTCGCCTTCTTTGGATGTCTTCTCCGCCTCGATCTCTGGCGTTTGCCCTTGCTCTGTTTCTTGGAGGTCTTGACCTCCTTTCTTGTCCTCATCGAAGGGGCTTCCGTATTCTTTTGCTCGGACGACGCCAGGGTGGTCAGGACTTCCCGTCCAACCCTGTTTGGTAGTTTTAGAATAGGATGTCTGAGTCGAATGATCGGTAGAATTACAGGTGTCCTCTGCTCACCCGAACTAGAGGACGGAATGGTGTTCGATAGAGCACTGATCGGGGAATCCAAACTTCTTTTGTAATCGGGTTTCATTGTTGTCCTCAGTACAATGGGTCGAAAACCGCTTTCGAATCGAACATTCCGCAACAGCGAGTTCTGATCTACGTTTTGAGGAGCACCCTTTGGAAAGGAATGAGTGTTTGGCACTAACGCGATTGTTCTTTCCTCCTGTTGGGGATTTTTACGTTCTTGTTCGTGGTAACTTGCCACATCTTGTTGGTAGTGGGACTCCCTATATTGGTGATTGACCTCGAATTGGTGGTGCACCTGAGGACTCGTGACTCCTTCCTTTAGTGGTTCCTTTTCCTGACACAAAGGGCGCTCATCTTCATACTCCTTTGTTACATAGTTTGGTTCATGGCCTTCTTTGGATTCAGTGGAATAATCGTAATCGCCTACAGGACATGGTACCTGCTGTGGTTCATTTGAATGTTGATCGTATAAGGAAGGTTCATCCAGCCCTTGATGGTAATCCGGTCTTTGTTCGTTGGTTTGTTGATGGTTATAAGTTGGTTTTTCAGCTGAGTTCTGGTAATCAGGTCTTGGTGCGTTGATATTTTCGTGGTGGTTAGGAGTTTGTTCTTGGCGATGGCAATCTGGTTCTGCTTCTTTGGTTTGTTGATGGTAGTATGGAGATGATTTCTCTGTCGATTGCTGATAATCAGGTCTTGGTTCGTTAATTTGTTGATGATTGTAAATTGGTTCTTCTGCAGAATTCTGGTAATCAGGTCTTGGTTCATTGATCGTAATATGCTGGCCAGGAGTATGTTCTAGAACTTGATGGTGGTAATCCGGTCTTGGTTCGTTAGTTTGTTGATGGTCGTAGGGATTTGGTTCTCCTGCTGAATGCTGGTAATCAGGTCTTGGTTCGTTGATTTTTTCATGATGGTCATGATTATTTTCCATGAGTTGGTGGTAAACTGGTCTCTGATCTTTGGTATATTGAGTATGGTATGGACTTGGTTCCTCTGCCGAATGCTGGTAATCAGGTCTTGGTTCGTTGATCTTTTCATGATGATTAGGAGTTTGCTCCAATTCTTGATGGTAATCTGGTGTGGGTTCTTTGGTATGTTGAGGATAATAGGGTGTTGATTCCTCCGACTCGTGTTGATAATCAGGTCTTGGTCCGTTGATAATTTCATGATGATTAGGACTTATTTCTCCTGGTTCCTCCTCGGAACTTGGTCTTTGTTCTTCGAAGGATCCAGGTGTTCCATCAAAGGCATTCGGCTTATGTTCACAAGGAACCGAATCAGAATTGAACTGATTTAATCCTTTCGATTCGATATCTTCTTGAAACGGAATCACTCCGTGGTTGTTTTCATCGTCTGGATGTACAGGTTGGTTCAGAACATGTTCAGGGATTCCTTCCTGGAACTGCACTGGTTCGTCTGGACCAGTATCTTGAAGGAAATCCATCGGTGGTTTAAAGTCAAACCCAAACAGGTCTCTGAACATGTCTTCGTCTCCCTTGTAAAAGAAGACGTGGTTTTGGGGTCTCTGGGGACGACCTCTTTGCTCGGTGCCATGCGGATTTCTCTCTGGATGTGCGGTTTGGATGCTCTGGATGTTTGGATATCTCTCTGGTTTATTTGGACGTGCAGTTTCGATGTGTGGATTTCTTTCTGGTTTATTTGGACGTGCAGTTTGGATGCTCTGGATGTATGGATTTCTCTCTGGGTTCTCGTTTTGTTTCGAGTTCTTTTTCTTGATCAGGGCCTCGGCCTCCTTCTCGATTTGGGATCGGTAATCGACGTCCAGAAACCGTCCGAAGTTGTGGGTCGTTTCGGTGCTACCGTCCGGATCTTCACCGCTCGAGTGTTGTCGCCGGATTTTATTCTTGAGCTCCGATCCTGCTATTCTTGGAAGGACGTAGTTCATCCTGAGGCTGGATATCTCAGGTTTCGTCACGAAGGACCTGGATTCAATAACCGATAGTGGTTGGATTGTTCGTCGATTCGTTGTTTCACTGGAAATCTGTGGTTTCGTCTCGAAGGACCTGGATTCTATTACCGATATCGGTTGAATTGTTCGTCGATTCGTTGTTTCACTGGAAATCTGTGGTTTCGTCTCGAAGGACCTGGATTCTTTTACCGATATCGGTTGGATTGTTCGTCGATTCGTTGTTTCACTGGAAATCTGTGGTTTCGTCGCGAAGGACCTGGATTCTTTTACCGATATCGGTTGTATTGTTCGTCGATTAGTTGTTTCACTGGAAATTTGTGGTTTGGTCAAGAAGGACCTGGATTCTTTTACCGATATCGGCTGGATTGGGCGTTGATTAGTAGCTGCATTGAAAGGAACGCCCTCTGGTAGGTATTTCCACGTATCTTTCGACCGAGACGCTTGTTCGTGCATATTATACACTCCGCCATTGTTGGTGGTAGTTGAATTGGGTCGAGTGCCTGGCGGTGAAAGGTTCTTCTCTGGATCGGCAGAATTGTTTAAGTACCCTACCTCGCGAGCAATGAATCTGAAAAGGTCGCTGTCCCTGTAGTCTTGACCAGCGAGAACCTTTGTCTGAGATTCTGCTGGAGAGCGGAAGGATTTCTGTTCTGCGAAGTGGTCGAGAAGAGTGCTTCTATTTGCACGCTTTGAGTCTTCCGAAAAGTCCGATCTGTGGCCAGAAACGAGTGTCGCTACCACGTAGAGAAAGATCAATGGGATCTGTAGGAGAGAAAGAAATTTTTCAACCAATTGAAGAGTTCGGCAAGCTTTATCGTCAAATCAAAATGTATCGATATGCCCAGAAAGACGAAGCTGGTTTTGAGCTCACTTTCGTATTTATGACATAAGATCCAATAGTGGTAGGTAGGTATTTTAATTAACGTCATACCGAAACAACATAACGGGCTATTGACGACGTTCCGTGATCAATCTCCCATGGGAAAGTTTCGAGGACAACACCACGTCATTTTGAACCACGGTCAGATGTAGGAATGTGCCATCGATGACGATGTTTTATAAAAAGCCGATGTTTTTGTTCAATCGATGTTTATACTTGTCAATGTTTTATTTTTAAATGAAAAAGTATCACTATAAAAATTTTAAAAATAACCAAGTAGCATAATTTTTATAATCAGTAAATTGACCATACTTTTAGACCAGTAATGGTAATTTTTAGTTAACGTCGTACTAGAGTAACACAACGGGTTATTGACGACGGTCTGGGATTAGTCCCTTAATCGAAAGATCCGAAGACAACACCTCGTAATTTTGAACCACGGTCAGATGACGAAGCAACACATGAGGAGGCACCCCACTCTCTTTTAGACCAGAGTGGCCAAGGGTGAGGGTATGAAAAGTAGGAATGCGACGTCGATGTTTTCAAAACATCGATGTTTTATAAAAACATTTTTGTATTTACCATCGATTTATTGGAGCCAATGTTTGTTCAACATCGATATTTTTACGTTGTCAATGTTTTATTTTTGAATGATAAATGGTAATTGGTAATTTTAGTTAACGTCGTACTAGAGCAACACAACGGGCTACTGACGACGGTCCGGAATCAGTCCCTTAAGGGAAAGATCCGAGGACAACACCACGTAATTTTGAACCACGGTCAGATGACGAAACAACACCTGAGCTGGCACCCCATTTGAATGATAAAAGCACCCTAGTAAAAATGAAGAAAAATCACCTTGCAACTAAGTGTTTGTCAGTGATGTCCATCATAAAGAGTATTTTCCCTAACTGGTCAACTTAAGGGACTGATTCCGGACCGTCGTCAATAGCCCGTTGTGTTGCTCTAGTACGACGTTAACTAAAAATTACCATTACCATCACCCTAACTGGTGAAAAAAAAAGTCGGCCTTCCGGTGGAGAAAGTTAACAAACTTCTATTTCTTATAAACTGTAAATAACTTATATATTAGGGCCTATAAAAATTATAGGCCCCGATATTTTTTATTTACAGTAAATAAAAAATAAGTTTGTTGTGTTTTCCCGCCATAAGTTGATAAATAATTAATAATAACTAACACTAATTATTGTGTTATGTAACTACCTAATTATATTTATAGTTAGTAGTACCCGTGTCAAATTGCTGTAAATATTTTTTTCTTTTATATTATTCAATTTGAAAAGAAAAGATTTGTTAATTGTTCTTATATTAATTTTTTTTATTTGTTTTGACAGTTAAAAAAGTCTTACTTACAAATTAATAAACACGGCAAATGACAAATTAAATCTCCTCCCCGGCGAACATTAAAGTTTGAGGTTACTAAACCAGTTTTAAGAAATAAGGGAAAAGTTTAAATACACTGATGTTTAAAAAAAAAAAAGATGGTTTTTGAGTGATGCATTATCAACATCGATGTTTTATTTTTGAATTTCGATGTTTCAAAACATCGATGTTTTTCTGTCGATGTCGCATCCCTAGTCAGACGACGAGGTAACATCCAAGCTGGCTCCACACTCTCCAAACTTCCACACCAATCTAACGTGAGGAATATAGGCCACGACAGATTTCAGGTGCACCAGCCGCCTATACACCATACGCCATGCACTGACAGCAACCTTCCGATCTAGAGGTTCACCACCAGACCGGTTGGTATAGAGCTGACACCTATTTACACATTCACCCCCTACGTCATCTGTAAAGAATGTCCTCAAATCTTTCCTTTGGGGGATTGATCTTGGACCGTCAACAGCCCATGTCCAGTAAGACATTAAAATACCTACCTACCAAATCTCGTCCACTTTGTGACCTCATTAAGACATCAACTCGTTTATTTGGTATATTTTCAACTGTGTATTTTAGATGTATAAATTAATGTCGCACTGGAACAGCAGAAAGGGTCAAATTCTCAGCCAAAGAAAAGGTAGGGGCAGCCATAGAGGAAAAGTAATTAAGGTATATATCTAGACAACAAAATCACAAAAATCAATATGAATATCGATCTGTTTCATTGCTTACAAATATTTTCCAATTCCTTAGCTTGCAAACCAAGAACTTGTAAATTTTACTAATATTTTTCTAGTTACAAGGGTGGTTTATCGTTAGGTAGGTAGGTATTTTAATTAACGTCATACTGTAGCAACACAACGGACTATTGACAACGGTTTATTGTTGTTGGGTACTGTCACCATGTATATCAGCCGACCAACCGGTATAGTGGTTAAGGTGTTAGCTTCTAGATCGGAAAGTTCCTGGTTCGAGTCCGGGCATGGATGTTTGTAAACGTATGGTGCACCTTAAATCTGTCGTGGCCGAAAGTCCTCACGTTGGGTTGGTGCGGAAGTTTGGAGAGTGGGGTGCCAGCTCAGGTGTTGCTTCGTCATCTGACCGTGGTTCAAAATTACGAGGTGGTGTCCTCGGATCTTTCACTTAAGGGACTGATCCCGGACCGTCGTCAATAGCCCTTTGTGTTGCTCTAGTACGACGTTAACTAAACAAATTACCAAATTAATCACCATGTATACCATGTTTACTAAACTTTAAATGGGTTGATGTGGAAGTTTGGAGAATGGAGTGCCAACTTAGGCATTTCCTCGTCATCTGACCGTTGTTCAAAATGACGTGGTGTTGTACTCAGATCTTTCCCTTAGGGGATTGATCCCGAACCTTCTTCAATAGCCCGTTGTGTCGCTCTAGTGCGACATTAATTAAAAGAATCACCCATTACTTAAACTTTAAAACTCAATTTCTGAATAACTGTTTTTTTGCATAAAAAATATTTGTTCAAACGGTGATAACTCCACAATGAATCGGTCTATTATAATTACTTTTGCACTATTATAATTTATGTAATATGGTGGAAATAGTAATTTTTGGTAATTTGTAATTAACGTTGTACTAGAGCAACACAACGGGCTATTGACGACAGTCCGGGGCCAATTCCCTTAGGGAAAGATCGCAGGACAACACCACGTAATTATGAAGCACGGTCAGATGGCGAGTAATACGTTGAATGTTTTGACCCTAAGAGTTACCCTACTTGTAGTTCAAAAATTAATTTTTAAGTTGATTTTAAATGCTAAATATCTTGTGATTTTATGCTTTCTTGGTTTAAAAAATTGCAAACTTATTCCCTCTACCAACTTGATTGAAGGTCACAACACGAAGAATAATTATTCAGGAATAGTCCTCAACAAATAAGAATTCGAGACATCACTGTTCCGAAAACATGCTAATTACGTGTAAAATTAGGTAATTAACGATTAGCGGAATATGATTTTTTCACATTGAAATGATTTCAAGCCTTACACGAGGACCTATTATAAAAAACTTAAAGTTAAAAAAAAATCTTCTAGTGTATGTTCTTGTTCAAACTCTTGCTCTATAAGTTCCTGTCAAGCTTCAATCTATACCAAATTAATTGACGCCGCGCACTTGCAATCTAAAGTAACATTGGAAGCGAAACTCAAATGCAACAAGTAATTTTACACTCATACGAAATGAACTAAAAGACTCACCTTATTTGCATATCGCATCTTCAATCCAGATAAGGAACACTCGGATCGTCTGACTGCCGAACAAGTGTTTCGAACGCATCGAAGAGGGTTCAGTACACCTCCTCCCCAGACCGGGTGTACCAGGCTCCGATCGTTTGGTCGCGCCCGACTGAGCGCTACCGTTATCGTCTGCTTCCTTTTCGAGGTTGTTAGTGAATCTTCTGACAAAACCTTCATTATTAATATCTCCGAAACCGTTTTGCTTTTCGTTCTCTTTTTCGATTCGGCAGGGGAGGTTTTTAAAAATTCGTTTTCATTTGGAGTATTTTTAACTCTATGGATGTATTTCGGGTATATAATTGTATGGAATGTTACGAAAAGGAAGCCAATTTTCCGCAGTTCTCGGTTGTTTCTCTTGCGTCAGTTTCCTCCAATCATTGCTTTTCCGAACCCTTAAGGGACTGAACGTGACGGTGGAAACGATTGAAATGGAGACCGTTTCAACTACCCGCATTTGATGGCACTAATTTAGTGCAGCATTTCTGAGGAATTTTCATGCAGGCTACGAGTCGAGATGGCAGTTTGGGGTCGGCCCAGACGTCAACTACACTAGCAACCGGCGAGCTGTATGGGGCGCAGAATCACTTGACATTTGAGCCGTTATTTTTTAAAGTGGTACGAGTCCATTTTTTTCACACATCGAGATATTTTAGGGTTTGCGTTTCAATTCATTTTAAAATGGTGGCAAACATTACTCAATTCGGATGTTGTTTTTAGCACTATAAATCTGTTAAATTTTACTTTGTAATAATAATTATTAAAATTATTAAAGAAAATAAACTCATTTTTTTTTCAAAGTGGACTTGTACCACTTTCAAAAATAACGGCTCATTTATTGTTTAGCGCAGGAGGGCCAATATACCATCCTTGGAAGATAGAGTGTGTTCATCAGACTAGTTTCAGAATGTGTTTGTACCAAGGTAGCTTTGGAGTGTATTACCTAGATGCTAGTTTTGGTTGGGTGGTTTAGGGGTATCATGGCGCAATGAGCATGTCTGACCATGATGCGCAAGACATACAATGTCAAGTAATCAACGCACACAATGAGAGTTTTACTGCCACAGAGGGAATCGAATTTGCGCCGCGTACAATTCGAAGGTTGCTAGTGCAGTGGACGCACCACGACGACCCCACTAGTTTTGGTGTGTGTTATATAGAGACTATATCTGATCAAGAGAGTGTGTTACATTGTGACTTGTTTTGAAGTCATCAAGAGAGTGTGTTACATAGTGACTTGTTTTGAAGTGATCAAGAGAGTGTGTTACATAGTGACTAGTTTTGAAGGGATCAAGGGAGTGTATTACATAGTGAGTAGTTTTGAAGTGATCAAGAGAGTGTGTTACATAGTGACTAGTTTTGAAGTGATCAAGGGAGTGTGTTACATAGTGACTAGTTTTGAAGTGATCAAGGGAGTGTGTTACATATTGACTAGTTTTGAAGTGATCAAGGGAGTGTGTTACATATTGACTTGTTTTGAAGTGATCAAGAGAGTGTGTTACATAGAGACTAGTTTTGAAGTGATCAAGAGATTGTGTTACATAGTGACTAATTTTGAAGTGATCAAGAGATTGTGTTACATAGTGACTAATTTTGAAGTGATCAAGGGAGTGTGTTACATAGAGACTAGTTTTAAGTGATTAAGAGAGTGTGTTACATAGTGACTAGTTTTGAAGTGATCAAGAGAGTGTTTTCAGTGACTAGTTTTGTGTGATCAAGAGAGTGTGACAAGATACAAGTCCAAGAGCTCTGACTGTCTGTCAAAGTTATTTTCATTTGGAGTATTGTTAAGGTTATGGTATATTTTCGGGTACAATGTTACAGTTGGATGGTTTTCTATTGTTTTTCTTGCGGCAGTTTCCTTTTTCGTTTAATTATTGCTGGAAATTTCACTGGTGCAAAGGGACGTTGTATTTAGCGCTGATGTGTTCTGGGACGGGGTAAATAATTGAAATTTGGTCGAAACTGCTTTTTTAGTCGATTAAAACCACATTTGATACTCGTCAGGATAAACCGAGCCATCACAATGGGACAACATTTTTATCAAAAGCTCTTTATTGAGTGGAGAAATTCAAAATTTTCTTTGAAATATAGGGGGCATTCTTGATTACTACGCTGCTAGCAACTTGCGAGCTGTAGTAGCACAGATTCGATTCCTACCTAGATGTATCTTTCTTTTGTGTTCGTAACGCTTTCTTTATGTGTGTATGTCGATTATATCTACTGTTATAAAAGGAAGTGTTTCTCTGTGTCTCTGTACGCAGTGTCCTGACGAATCTATGGCACTTACAATAATGAAATTTAGCAAACAGGTAGTCTGAATTTTTTGCAATTTTTGTAAGGCGCCCGAATTTAAAATATTATCTAGAACATTTTAAAATTAATTTATTAGTTCTTTTTTTCATCTTTCTTTTTTTCTCTCCGGAATGTGACGTCATTGAAGATAGAGAGGATTTTGAAATTTTCGACCGCTGACGTCACATTTTCGACTGAATGCCTTTGGAACCATGCAAAGTTTTCCGATTCTAACGTATTTTGATTTACGTTGTTGATACTAGCCACTTCGGGCCATCACGGCTTTGCATATTGGAGTTCGTTTGTGAATCAAACCAAATGGGAATACGTCGCAATCACCGGGGGGTGACGAGCATCAGCGATCAGTGGTCACACCTGACCCCATGAAAAGAACTGTCATGGGCAACGCAGTGGCTAGTATTTAATATTATCCGTCTTGAATTTGGCGTAGCATTATCAAATAGAGTGGTTACGCCGTAAAACATAGCTCAAGCAATCATCTTTGAGCAATTGGGTAGTTTTACTGTGTGTTACATAGGGAATAGTTTTGTGGTATGTTACCTAGAGACTACATTTGAAGTTTCCTTGAGACTAATTAGGGATTGTGTTTCTTAAGACAAGTTTTTAAGTGACCAAGAGCAAGAGAGGTAGCCCGGTTGGTAGAGTAACGGATTCGCAACCAGAGGGTTGAATCCAACCAAAGACCGTCGTGCACAAAGGGGGATGGTACATATTACATCCATCCGTCGTGGCCTCCAATGTCCCCACGTTGGCATGGTGTGGAGGTTTGGAGAGTGGTGTGCCAGCCCAGGTGTTGCCTCGTCATCTGACCTTGGTTCAAAATGACGAGGTGTCGTCCTCGGATCTTTCCCTTAAGGGACTGATCCGTCGTCAATAGCCCGTTGTGTTGCTCTAGTACGACGTTAACTAAAATTACCATTACCAGTGCGATGTTGATGAACACTACCTACTGGATCGGAGGTCCTAGCTGGAATCGTAGGTTTCTGGATACATCGTTTTCCTCGTGTCAGCACGGAAGCTTTGCGGCAAAAAAAGGAAATTCCGTTAATTGATAAACATTTTTGTTCCATCATTAAAAGCGAGTGGAAGTCACGCCGCGTTGGCATCACCTCAGCGGTAAATGGGTTTCCATTCATGCATCGTTTATTAGCAGTTGAATGGTTTCGGAAAAGAATTCTTATGCTATTCCAATTAACACAATTTGGTTTTTCAGCGAATGAGCGGCGTGATTTTTATTTATTGGTTGAAAGATTCGTCTGTTTCGCCGGATGGCTGCAAAGTGGCTCGCGTAGCAACAAGCTCATTTCCTAAAAGTTGAGATAAAGTCGTACTGTCCTCGGATCTTTCCCATTGGAATCGATCCTGAAACGTCATCCTTCATCTGACCGTAGTTCAAAATTACGTGTTGCCTTCGGATCTTTTCCAAAGGGGATTGATTCCGGACAGTCGTCAACAGCCTGTTGCGTTGATCTAGTATGACGTTAATTAAATTACCATTTACATCAATAGCCCGTTGTGTTGCTCCAGTGTGACGTTAATTAAAATACTAACCTAAAAGTTGGGTCAAAGATTCTTCTTAACTTTCAAAGGTCGCTGTAGAACAGTTAGAAGAGCGACAGTTTAGCAACTTGAGGTAGATAAGGTAATTTCATTATCGTCGTACTTGAGCAACACAACGGGCTATTGACGACGGTCCGAGATCAATCCTGTGAGGTTCTCCGGCCAACAGAGGGAGGAATGTCTGGCAGGTGGGGACGAGACATCTGTTAGGGACGTTGGTTGGGGTGTCTAAAAGGTCACCCGGAGTCGGGAGGAGAAAAAGGGTAGAGCGGAAAGGAAAGGGGATTCGACCCACGGACACCGAAGCGAACGGACGTTGAAAGGCTCTCTCCTGTTGTTGTGTATTGTTTTGGAGGTGTGATAAACTGGCGCATCTAGCCAGGATGTACGGTGGAGAGGGATGCCGATGAAAAAAGCGGTGGAATGAGCGAGTGACGCGAGCGGGCGTCACCTGATGAAAGACATCGAGCCTGAACGGAAGGATTAACATTGGAAGAGGGATCCTTTTCGACACCTGGATAATTGTTGGTTGAGTACCAGGATCGTTGGAAGTAGCGATCGACGAGGTCGTATGAAGTATGATGGAATAGAAGAGACCCTGGACCGAGGGGCGTCCACGCCGGAAGAGTGATCCTGGAGATGCGCTTGGTGTCTACGAGGGGCGAGGGAAAGAAAATGCTGGTTCGAGCATCGTGCGATGGAAATGCAGTGAATCTTTTCTGGGGAGTTTAATTTCTGATGAGTGATCCAGTGTGAGATGTCTGAGGATGCGAAAGTCGCGGATTTAAGGAAGATAATACTAGAATCGCAATCATACGAGGAAGAATTTGTAAAGGTTTGGGTAACAGATATTATTAATGAAAGAGAGAAAAGAGAAGCCGAGAGGGATTGGTTAGAAGCTGAAAGGGAGTGGAAAATTAGGCGAATGGTGGCTCAGAGAGAGGCGGGAATGGAATTTGGAGGAGCAGAGGAGCGAGTGAAAAGAGCTTGGGCAGAGGCCGAAAACAGGTATAAAGCTGCTCGGGAAAAGGCTGATGAGAGACTATCAGTTTATGAAATGAAATTGAGGGGGTTAGAAAGGCAGGATAAAAGTGTAGAAAGAAGGGAAGGAGGTGAAATTGAAAAGGCAATTTCTAGGGAAGATAGGGGAAGGAGCGATCTCGCTCAGGAGGAGGGGAAGGGGCAGGAAAATAGAACTGACCTTTCCTCAACTGATGTTAAAAAGTCAGCGGAAACTTCGCAAGACGAGGAACAAGGGAAGGAACTCGTGGGCGAAGAAACGGGGAGAAACGCTATCGCGACCCAGGTGGAGGTGGCTGAAGGTCACCAAAAGACACAGGATGAGGTGGATGACCCAACGGATTCATCGGGAAGGGACCAACCGGACATTCCTGGTGAAGTTACCAAGGAGGGGGAGAGTCTCAGATGTAGTAGAGTGAAGGGGAAAAGGCAAAGATCTCGGAAAAGGGGTGGAGACCAGAGTGAGATGTTGCCCCAGGCGTTAGGGGACAATACGGGGGTTAAGCAGCAGGGGCTAGAGATGGAAAGTTTGGGTCTCGGAGAGAACGGGAAGTGGGGTGAAAAGGAGTGCGTCTCTGAAACTTCGAAGTTACATAAGGAGAAAACACGAGGAAGGGTAAATTTACACGGGAGTTCAGTGCGAGTAGGGGTGGCGAGAAAGAACATGGAATACCCTCAATCTAAAATGTGGGGGGGTTACTTTTTATTGGGGGAAGGGTAACAAGTCATATCATTTGATAGGTACCCAAGAAAGGGGATGGAATAGGCGACTGTCATTCATGTGGTGGCATTATCGAAAAAAAAAAGTTCATTTATCAGTTTCGCTTTAGACTTCATGAAAATTGATCGGTTTGCTAAAGGCGGTCCTTAGGGGCCTGTACCACTGATTACGGAATAAATGAATGTTGGAAATGGGGATTATGCTGTATATAATTAATTTTTCAATTTGTGTAAGTTTGTATATTTTGTCATTTTTAAGTATAGTACACAAAGTGAGATTTATGTAAATGAGACTGGCAATATTTATCCTTTATGAAAGGAAATTTTAAAGTGTTGACCGTTAATGAAATTATATTGCCTGGAAATGTTAAGATTTTTAAGTGCTTACCAGTGAGGAAATTGTACTGTCGTAAAGTTAAGATTTTTTTATAGTTGTGATGTATAGTAGTTATGCTAATTAAGTTAGTGTTGTAAGGTGCAGTACAATTTTCTTTTTAAAATATTATCGTGATATGCAGTAATTACTTTCTTTACATTATTATCATGATGTGCGGTAAATATATTGGTTTAGTCCTTGTTGTAGGGTGCAATAATATTAGTTTGTTTTTGTATATATTCCTTTCCCCTGTTTCTATTTAGTGTATTATTAGTGTCGATAATTGGATCAGTACCTAGTTGTAAACTCATGCATGAGAGTATTGTTGAGGCATGTTTGCCAACTAGGGACACAGACAATCTTACACAGACTCCGATTTGGCTCGGTGGTGACGATTGGAAGGGCACCAGTGTACCTGCCACCTTTAATTTAAGGTTTTTAATTGCAAGACAAATGGTCTTACAATTTTAAACCGGTGGGGAGGTGTGAGGTTCGGAGGTTCTCCGGCCAACACAGGGAGGAATGTCTGGCAGGTGGGGACGAGACATCTGTTAGGGACGTTGGTTGGGGTGTCTAAAAGGTCACCCGGGGTCAGGAGGAGAAAAAGGGGAGAGCGGAAAGGAAAGGGGATTCGACCCACGGAGACCGGAGGAAACGGACGTGAGGGGCTCTCTGCTGCTGTTTTCCACTATATTGAAATGTATTCTTATTTAACCTAGGGTGATGAATAAATAGATTATATCTATATATATCTATGAAGTATTGCCCTCTTCAGTAGATGAAACGAACCACAGTCACACTCACCAGAGATAGAGGTAGAACGAAAGGGTGAGGTGTGATAAATCCCCTAAGGGAAAGATCCGAACATGTAGAGTTAGGTGGGTCTGGAATCCAATGCGTACCTTGCCCTTGATCTACTTCCTCGCTAGGAATCCAACAAGTGTCGTTTCGTAAGCAGGACTGGAAAGTGAGCACAGGTTGTAATATGTGATGCATCATCGGAATTCACGACCTCACTTTTGGGAAACGAGGGTGAATGAGAACGAAAGAAAAATCAGATAGAAGCTTCTGCTGTCCTCTTTTGCACTTTGTCAGCATGGAAATAGGATTGATTCAGAAATGGAAACAGGGCATTATAAAAAATTAACATCGTTAATTCCCCATCCCTAGCTTGCGGGCCGCGGTAGCCTGGTCAGCAGAGTGGCGGATTAGACATCAAGATGACAAATAGAGCGTCGTGTGGATGTCTGTACCTGCCATAACCTTTGTACCAAGTGCGCCGGTGCACCAAGAGAGGGCAATAGGTCGAAATTCTACGGTACTGTGCGAACTTTGGGCCAATGTCACTTTGGATTGCTCAACTGCTGAAGAGGTGGCGTCTCAAGAAGGCCACCGAACAACGCTACAATCGGTAATTGGACAAAAATTAATGTGAAAGTGTACTTTAATCGTTCATATCCATGTTTCATCATCATGTTTGATATCCATTCTAAAGAATCGTTCATACTTGCTATGTCTGCTGGCCACCCTATTGACAGAGTAACGGAATAGCAACCGGATGGTTGCAAGTTCGAATCCAACCCAAGACCGTCATGCACATACGGAGATGGTGCACGTTAAATTTGTAGTGGCCTTCAATGACCTCCCGTTGGCATGGATGTTTGAAGAGTGGAGTACAGCTCAGATATTCTCGTCATCTGACCGTGGTTCAAAATGACGTAATGATGTCCTCGGATGATTGCTTACGGACCGTCGTCAATAGCCCGTTGCGTTGCTCCAGTACGACGTTCATTACAATGGGGTCCACGTCTCGTCTGGTGGCAGTTACTGCTACCGAGGCGTTGTCCTTGGATCTCTTTCTTATGGACTGATCCATTCAGGTCCTCGTCTCAAAACGTGTCAATGTTTCATTGAATCATTAGTAATTGGTTGACCACTGTTGTGCTTTTTTAGATGATGTTTTTCCCTGTTTCAAATATGCTGACATTACAGTCGACACTGTACTTCTCCCAACACCTAGAAGGGTGGCACTGAGGCTCCAGCAAGACGGGCTCCAACAATCATGCCTCTTTCGAAATCAGAGAGGTCAGCCATGACGCAGTTTTAACACAGAAATATATTTCGCATCCGACTTCTATCACTGCTAGTAGCAGACTGATGTGTGTACTTTCTCATCCGCTAAGTGGCACCCTTCACCGCTGGAGGGCAGGAGTATACGAGAGGTTTCTTTCGAGTGCTATTTTTTCACAAGTGTTCATATTATTTTGTCCAACACCTGTATATATTTCATATTTGTACGACTGTGAAGAAGAAATTAGAGAAGTGGAAAGAACAAACATAATGAATAGAACTCGTATTTGAAATTCACACAAATACTTTAATTGAATGACGCCAGCAAGGCATTGTTTGGCACTGACGCTTCCTTAGTGAAAATGTTTTTTGTGGGAGCAAATCTTTCATTTTTTTGCTAAAATTTTCGCGTGGTGTGTCGTCTGTGCTGGGATGCGCTTTTTTGAGGTGCCGCCTCAACTTACTCGGGTTTATGCTCTCGGATGACGAAGCTTTAGAACACTGCGCAATTTCTTCATCGTCGACTTCTATTGAAAGGATGCCAAAATCCAAGTAGCTGTCTTCGTGACCACGCACGCCACTTGTCCATGCATGATCATTAGTATGTATATTACCGCTAAAGCTCGAGCGACGTTAATGTGCACATTCCATTGCTAATCTGCAGATTAACTGATTTGCTCCGTTAACGTGCGGAATCAAGAGTTTTCCGCATTTAGCCTTGGTAATATGCACATTAACGGCTTCTGTATCGATAAATTTCAAATGTTTGTTTGTCTCATTTCCTTTCCCTGTCTCCCTCCACTTTGAGTTTGTTTCCTTAATTGTAATAATATTTTTAACCGTTTGTTTCTTTCTATTATAGTTTTTTAATTGATTGATGATGGATTCTATCAACTAATTTGTTGATGGTTTGACTGTATTAACTTGATTCTCTAGATATCGAAAAATAAATAAATAACATTATGTTAATTTAAGCGTACAGAAACGTTGCTGTTGTTCCAGCAAAGATCCTATTTTCACTTTAAGGAGTGCCTAGTAGGTAATGTGCAGATTATCTAGGTAAATTGCAGATTACCTAGGTAGTAGTATGTAGAGTAGTAGGTAGTAGTATATGTTAGTATGTAGAAACTTGGTCACGGAGTTAACCACATTTGTTCGGTTCCTTTGACGAGTTCATTCCATTTTTCCGTGGATGACTAGTAAATCCTTTAACCTGACTAAAGTCGGGAGGTTAGGGGGTCGCCTGCGGTGACCAACCAACCATATACTCTTGCACTATCGGTTTTTTTTTTCATCAAAAATCTTTCATATTTACGATAAAAGAGTATATACAGCTTTCTTAAAACACGGCTGACAACATACAGCGACCACTAGCATCTTTTGCTTAGCAATAGGTTAGATTAGATATCATGGCCGCTTCGCGACACCCCTGATCTCTCTAGTGACACCCCAGTATGCACTTTGGGAACCCCTGCTCTAGGGTATTTGTAAATGCCACTACCCGTGTTATGTCGTTTCGTGGATTTTATTCCTATCTTGCAGCAGATCATTCTTCGTGGAGTAAGAAATGAACACTAAGGGTGCCTTCACACGAAGGAGATCGATCGCTCAGACTGGTCTGAAGGAGACCGGTATGAGAGACTAAAATATAGTCACACAGGAAGTTCAGTCGCCGTCGACTTTTTTTAGGTCGTGGTTTATTTTGTTCAAGAAACAAAACAAAAGAGCTATTATATTCTCGAGTGCAAGTTTATATCTTCGCGATCGTTAAAGATAGAGTAAAAATTTCAACGGATTTGAAATCTGCGGAAAATTTTACAGCAGATATTAACTTTAATTTGAAAATTGTACACCAAATATTAACCATACCTTTTATGGGATTTTCTTTAAATAAATAATATTTCTATAGTAACTTTTATATTTTCTTCAAATGCGACTAAATTCGTATTGCTAAAATATAAAAGTTGGAATTGAGATCTATTTATTTAAAGAAAATCACATTTAAAGTATCGATCTGTTGTAAAATTTTCCGCAGATTTCAAATCCGTTGAAATTTTCAATCTGTCTTTAATGATGTTACAAAAAAAAAAAAAAAAAAACTAAACAATTTCAGTCAAAATTTTTGTTTTGCTTCTCTTCACTCGAATAGCTTATGCGCAGGAAATGAATCTGTAAACATTTCCTGGTGACAATGTCAAGCGACCGGTCGGAAAGATCGATCACCTTCGTGTGAAGGCGCCCTAACATGGAGGAAGGAATCTTTCCCTTTGGGAATTCTCCACGGGCAGTTTGCCTGATGGCGTGAATGACCTTAATCGCATACATTCGTCGAAGGAGCATAAAATCGAAAGTTGCTTCTGCCCACCTAACATGAATCGTTCAACTTTGCCCAAGTTGAAAAATCGAGGTTTATGTTTTCAGACTCCTTTAATGTGCATCGCTTATTGGTTCAGATGTTTCCGTTGCGCTGCACTATGAACTCGCGCATCTAGTCTCGATGATGGGAAGCGAGTGGAGTTGAAATGTAGCGCAACTGTGTCAATCACCAGAAAATGAAAGTTCTCTTTGTGGAGGGAAGTTCCGACCTCTTCCTTCCGGTGGAACGTTTTGGCAACAGTTCTTATTCGACTGGGTATGAATTAAAGATTCGTGGGTTTAAGACACTTGAAGGGGTAGGTAAGTAGTTGAATTAACTGAGTACACGCAATGGGCCAAGAAAGCATTTCGACTAAGGCTGGTTGTACCTTGAAAGTTATAAGAATCGCGCCAATTCGATCTGTAGTGTTTTTCAAAAGGTTGAAGAGGGAAAACGAGTGGGGAGAGAGAACAAATAGCGGGATGAAAGCAGGTAAAGGTCGCTTGGGTAGTAGCGAAGGGGTGCAAATGTGTTCGCTCGCCTAGGTTAGAGTGCCTATATAATAAGAGTGGCGACACTTTCTGATTGGATTAGAGACCTTTTCTACCGCCGAGGCTGTCTTTTCTTAGCTCCCATAGACTTAACATGGGAACTTTCTATGTGTTCGAGAAAAACTTGTGTATCTATATAAATAAGAATGGAGTGTTTGTTTGTACATTCAATATTTTCGACCCATTTCAAGTTTTCTATCCGTTTTGGACCCTTCTGATGCCGAATCCGCCTTTTTCTCGTTTGGTGTCTGTCTGTCTGTCTGTCTGTCTGTCTGTCTGTATGTTGTGCCCTATACACGTCCACGCGGTTTAAGATATTTTCATGGAAATTTGCATACAGTGAGTACTTATCTTGATTTAGTGAGTGGAATTGGTTGCGAAAGTCTGTCTGTCCGTCTTTCTGTTCTATGCTCGATTTTGTGTTTGTGTGTTTGTGTAAGCATCACATGAATTGTATTCCAGATATTTGATTGCATTGTATTTTATTTTATACATTATCTATTAATGTAGTGAATGCAATATTAAACATTTCTTTATTGTTATATTTAGACGAGTTTCATGCTAAAACACCTGAGTAAGTATACTTAAATCAACCATAATTTGGTAGTTTTGGAAAAATTGGAATGTCTATTGAATATTACGATTAATTCGATTGATTTACCAGTACTGCTGAAAAAGTAATTATTCTTCAATTTTTTTTATTTTTTTTTGGAATTTCATCTCTGATACGTCATTTATTTCGAGTCTTATTTTTATTCTTTGCGCAATGAAAACGATTTCCGAATATTTGGGACAGACGATATTTTTCAATGAAACGAGAATGAACACGATCGCGCGAGCAGTGATATTTTTTCTGGTTCTTTCGCTCTGAATTAATTTCACATTTCTAACTTTTGTACACTTTTAGTTGTAAGTTGTGGCAACTGTGCGAGTTCAAGAGATAAAATTGAATCACAAATTAATATCTTTAGAACAATTTTTTACGACATCTTTTATTTTGTTTTATTTCGCTGTTTCCTGTTTTAAATATTTATTATTTTAATAAATGTGTTTTCCTTCTCATCACACCCAACAGCACCACAAAGTATTAGGCTTGAAAATGTTAGGTAAGTCAGTATAAATTTTCAGTAAATTTTAAGTTTAGTTATGCCATTATTGAAAGAATAATGCCGTTATTTAAAGAATAATGCCGTTATTTAAAGAATAATAATGTTTATTAATCCAAACTGGAACTTTTTCCAACATTAAAAAATTCGTTGTAATAATGACAGGAGAAGATTGCAAAATTTCACAATGTCGCATACCGGAGGCAAGAGTGCCACAAGTAAAAAAATATTGTTCTGTTGACTATGAGTGCGAGAGCACTCGCCGTAAATCGTAATTTTAATTGAGTTGAACATGAAAAGAACTTAAGAATGGGAATTCCAAATCTTCCTATCAATCGTCTTTTATAGTAGTAACCTTAGTATCACCTTTCGTCATTTTGTAGCTTTGTCATACAGCAATTGTGCGATGTATGTGAAATGTATTGCATGAATGGATATGCATGTGTAGGATTTGTGTCCAAAGTAAGTTGTAGAAATTATAAAGATGGCGAAAGATGTTAAAATAAATTTTTATTCTACAAAAAACGTAAGTCAGTATATATTTTGATTATCTCTTCAATCTAGAGTAAACCAATTCAAACCGAGTAAGGTCGGGTATTTTGCTAGTATTAAATAAAAAAGAAAATATAGCTTTTTCATGTTCCATTTCGTGTTCTAGAATGTTTATTTATTATTATTTTAGTGTTTTGTCAGCATAAATTTGAAGACTTTAGGAAATAGTTTTTTTTTTTAACAACATGGCGTTTCCCGCAATCTAAGTTAGCGCGTTGTGCAATTCATCTCATCCATTACACATGTAATTGAGCATTGATATGGTTCATTTATACCGAATGTATCCATATTATAACAATCATATTCTTTTTGTTCTCCCAGAAATGATATATTAATTCGCCCAGCAACCTTCTTTGAGACTATTCTGGTAGAAAAATGGCTGCAGCACATGCGCATTGGGCCACATTTGCGCATTTCCAGACGATCGTACTCGCAGGTGGCAGAGTCCTCCAAGGGTTCCCGGAAGTCCACCATCACCACGTGTTTCGTGTTTCACTTTAATCTTTATGTACTATCAATATTTTAAACCATGAATAAAACTGAAAAATCATAGAGATTAAAGTGAATCAAGTGCTTTTACAACGCTTAATAGTAATTTTATTAAACAATACTTGAGAAACAAACACAATTTTCAATTTTTTTTACCTAACATCATCGCTACTGCCCCCTTTCTGAGGACATCCACATAGCTTCATCTTTCGACGACGAAATTTCTCTTCGTAGCACGTTCAGTCAGGACGAGATCCTTTACAAATACTTTTAAATTCTTTAATAACCTGGCCGACCAACCGGTATAGTGGTTAAAGTGTTAGCCTCTAGATCGGAAGGTTCCTGGTTCGAATCCGGGTCCGGGCATGGATGTTTGTAAACGTATGGTGTAGAGGCGGCTGGTCAACCTTAAATCTGTCGTGGCCGAAAGTCCTCACGTTGGGTTGGCGTGGAAGTTTGGAGAGTGGGGTGCCAGCTCAGGTGTTGCTTCGTCATCTGACCGTGGTTCAAAATTACGAGGTGTTGTCCTCGAATCTTTCCCTTAAGGAACTGATTCCGGACCGTCGTCAATAGCCCGTTGTGTTGCTCTAGTACGACTTTAACTAAAATTATCATTACCATTAAAATAACAAAATGTGAAACAGGTTTCAAATAGCGGGCTGTTAATATGAAAATAGTGTTATGGTCGACAACAGTTTAAACAACACATAATGTTGTAACAAAAAACAATAATACTCTAACACACTATTTTAAATTGTACCGAACAACAGTTTATATGACATACTGTTATTGTAGAATAACACCTTAAATATGCCGTGGCCGAAAGTCCTCACGATGGGTTGGTGTGGCAGTTTGGAGAGTAGTCCCAGCTCAGCTGTTGCTTCGTCATCTGACCATGGTTCAAAATGACGTGGTGTTGTCCTCGGATCTTTCCCTTAGAGGATTGATCTGGATCAATAGACGTTAACTAAAATTACCATTACCCGGACCGTTGTCAATAGCCCGTTGTGTTGCTCTGGTACGACGTTAACTTAAATTACCTAACCCATTCACTTTAAACTTTAAGGCAGACACATTTCAAGGCTAGGGTGGGGTGGATAGTTAATTACTGCCGCACTGGAGCAACTCAACGGGCTAGTGGCAAGAGTCTGGTATCAATTTCTATTGGTAATGGTAATGGTAATTTTAGTTAACGTCGTACTAGAGCAACACAACGGGCTATTGAAGACGGTCCGGGAGCAATCCCTCAAGGGAAAAATCCGAGGACAACACCTTGTAATTTTGAACCACGGTCAGATGACGAAGCAACACATGAGCTGGCACCACACTCTTTAAACTTCCACGCCAACCCAACGTGAGGACTTTCGGTCGCGACAGATTTAAGGTGCATCAGCCGCCTCTACATCATACGCATACAAACATCCATGCCCGGACCCGGATTCGAACCAGGAACCTTCCGATCTAGATGCTAACGCCTTAACAAATATACCGGTTGGTCGGCCAATTTCTATTGGAAAGATCCAAGGACAACGTATTTTATGAACGTTAGGTAACAAGGTTGGTATTTTAATTAACGTCACACTGGTGAAACACAACAGGTTATTTACGACGATCCGGGTAATTGGTAATTTCAGTTAACGTCGTACTAGAGCAACACAACGGGCTATTGACGACGGTCCGGAATCAGTTCCTTAAGGGAAAGATTCGAGGACAACACCTCGTAATTTTGAACCACGGTCAGATGACGAAGCAACACCTGAGCTGGCACCCCATTCTCCAAACTTCCACGCCAACCCAACGTGAAGACTTTCGGCCACGACAGATTTAAGGTGCACCAGCCGCCTCTACACCATACGATAACAAACATCCATGCCCGGACCCGAACCAGGAACCTTCCGATCTAGAGGCTAACACCTTAACCACTATACCGGTTGGTCGGCACGACGATTCGGGATCAAACCACTGAGGGAAAGATCCAAGAACAACACCCCATCCATTTAAACCACGGAGAGATGACGAGGTCAGCATCTGAGCGGGCTCTCTTAGTTTTCTCCAAACGTCCACCACACCGACGTTCCAACCCTTCCAGTCCACTTCTTCCTTTCGAAGAGATCGTTGCGAGATTTGGGTCCGAGAGCCATTGCCAGCGATTTCTTTCCGCGTATTTCGAGCATCGTTTGAAACCAAATAGTCTCACGGAGGCAATAAAAGAACGATTAAGGAACATCTGAGGGTTGCGACCCGTTGACCTCAAAAGTGCGAAGTGGGGTCGACACACTTCTGCTCAACCCCTCTGGCAATGAAATTCTGGCCATTCGCGCGATTCACAACCACCTGCACTTCTGCCATATCAAGTGGGACGGCTAGTCATTCCCTTCGTTTACATTTCCCAGTGTGACAGTTGGTTTGGTGTCGTATGGCACCAGGGCCATGTTTGACCAAGGTGCGCCAAGCACAAGACAGCGTCAATTGAAGGGGGGGGGGAAGAGGTACTGAGGAATGGGATAGCGCGCGTGTTTACCAAACTGGAGAAGGAAAAAGTCACTCGAATACCTCGGGGTTCGAGAAGAAAACGGATCACATCTTGATCTCGTCATCATCCAAAAACCGCCGCTATCTTGATGTCGAGATATCTTGTCATAAAGCTTCGGTTTCCTAAGAGCCGACCAACTGGTATAGTGGTTAAGGTGTTAGCCTCTAGATCGGAAGGTTCCCGGTTCGAATCCGGGTTCGGGCATGGATGTTTGTAAGCGTATGGTGTAGAGGCGGCTGGTGCACCTTAAATCTGTCGTGGCCGAAAGTCCTCACGTTGGGTTGGCGTGGAAGTTTGGAGAGTGGGGTGCCAGCTCAGGTGTTGCTTCGTCATCTGACCGTGGTTCAAAATTACGAGGAGTTGTCCTCGGACCTTTCCCTTAAGGGACTGATCCCGGACCGTCGTCAATAGCCCGTTGCGTTGCTTTAGTACGACGTTAACTAAAAAATTACCAATTACCTCTTCCACCAGACCTGTGGATCGGCTGAAGTTGAGTCAAACTTTTTTGCACGAGAAACGTAATAACTAAAAATGTACTCTATACGTGTTTTGAATGATATTTAATGCATTTATTTTGGAAGGTCTGGACTGGAATATAAGAATTATCTGGAAAGTAAAGTTTTTGAGAGTTAACAGTAACGAAGAAAATTTTTCAAATATTCATGTTTTTCTCGACATTATTCTTAATGTCTCGTGAGTGGAAATGAATAGTGCACATCTTTTAGTTGAAGCCTTATTTCACAAATACGACCGTAATTTCAACCCGATATTACGCATCGTCCTAAAATGAAGGCAAAAATTCATGGAGAAGGGCGAATCTACAAAGAACGCACTTATAGTAAGGCGAGGTAATTGTAAACAGTATTTGTAAATGCACTTTCAATCCCTATTTTCAAACTCTTTATAAAGTAATTAAACTTTGTTCGAAACCAACTTGTCACTATTTTGCTTTGATATTTAATTAGTACAAAGATCCCAGAAAAGAAATTTAACACCGTACTCGGCTGTTTACAATTACCCCACGTGTTTACAATTACCCCTGAAAGTAGGGGTAACTGTAAACAACGATTTTCCTCGTGAGATTGAATATTGAATAAGTGACAGCATGAGCAGTAGTTATGGCACTAGAAGGAACTCCAAAGGTATTTCTACCCTTAAATACCATGTTTACAATAACCCTGTTTTGATCTTTACATTTACCAAATACTCCCTCTTCTTACCACAGCAAAATATAGTGACACTTGAAAGTTGCATTGATCATGAGGTAAACTTTCAGGAATGCATAAGAATAAATAATTCGAACATTTACTAAACAAAGAATGTATTTAGTGTAAATTTTTTTTTAAATTAAAAAAAAAACTTAGGTACGAAAAACAAACGAACATTACATTCATTACACATAAACAGTGCCCTCAAATTAGAAAATTTACTTACGGCCTTCTTTGCTACACGTTGAAATAGGTAAAATTGCTTTGACATGGTCTTTGGTAACACAGAATTAGTCTTTTTTCAATCACAGCGAATTTATTCGATGCATTTGAGTCCGGTAATCTCAAACTCCTTTTCTGAAACAACATCCACCCTTCATACATACAAACAATAGGTTTTCTTTCTGTCCCTTCCCCCTCAACATCTACAAGTAGAAACGTAGTCGTTTCAATGTCTTCCATGAATGGCTCCAAAATATTTAACTTCCCCTACAAGCTTGTCTTCTATATTTTGATTGAATGTTTGGAGAACTTCAAACTCTTCACCGTCAATGTTAGTCAATTCTTTCAATAGTTCCTCATACTCGAGTTCTGCTTTCCTTTCCATTTGCTTCTTTCTTGTTTTCTTGCTTACCCTTCTGGATCTTTCACTATCTTCTCACCAGGCTTCCTTTTGTTCTTTTTCTCTTCTGCCTCCTTCAAGCTTGACAGTACTTGGTCAGTTGTAAGAACTTCACCATATGTGTGATGTTTTAGTAAATCAGTCTTTCTGCTCCCCAAAAACAAGAAAAATGCAATAAAACGCAATTCAAACGTGCTAAATACGATTCAATACAAAATTACACTGGACAACACATTGGTTTTCCAACCAAATTGAACGAAACTATTGGCAAAGTTATGTTTAGAATTACCCCGTCCCTTGAAAAATATGGGGTAATTGTAAACATTTAACTGTACTGTAGGTGCATTAAAGTTCCCAGAAGCAAAAGGCAATTATTTTCTGTTCGATAGAAACATAACTGACCGTAGTAAAGAATTGGAACAACAAACCTTTCAATATATTATGGAGGGTTTTAAAGTTTTTGCAGCACCCAAAAACTTTAAAACCCAAACTTTTCAACCATAAATTTTCCAACTAAACATATTGCTATTAGTTGTGTTTCAAAGAAATACGGGATCATCCTATTGCATCCCCAGGGTTCCTAGTTTTCATATTTCACACCTTTTTAGTTTCTCGGAATCCCACGTGGGTGCTTGTATAGATTGTTTACAATTACCCCGCCTGACACATTTACTTCACTAGACGAGCACATACACCACAGACAGTGGTGCCAGATTTTCAGAACAAAGTACCTCTGCTTCTCAGGCGTAAACCTCTAGACAACCTCTGATTTAAAGATCTGGGACATATAGACTATCTAATGGCGCCATATTATCGACGATATTTTAAACAACACCGATATATCGATATTTTTTATATATGTGCCACATGGCATTTATTTATAAGCGCATTATTTTATTTTTATTGCTGCATGCTGCTGAATTCAAATGCATTTGCGTATGCTTTATTTTTTCTCCCAACTTTAATAACCTTTTGATAAAAATGCCTAAAAGGGGCCAACGACCTTTTTTTTTTCAAGCATTAGTTTCCCTTCTATGCAGCTAATAACATACACATTTTAAGCAAAATCCGTTATTTAATGAATTATTATTCAGTGTTGTGTTCATTGTGCAGTGCATATTCATGCATTTATTGAATACTGAAAATAATGCCACCAGATCCTTCAAAAATCTCTCTTATTTCATCTTCACTTCTTTCACGCTCGGTTGCCTCTTTTGGCTTTGTGCATGAATTAAATTTTATAAGCATTTCTTTCTAGGATAAAAGTCTACAGAGCTTTCACCTCTACCTAACCATAATGATAATTCAATCGATTGGCACTCTTAAGCCGTTATATAATGAAGACTATCTCCCTTATGTAAATTCCGCTGAGCCTACCTCGATCCTGTAATTCTTCTTGACCTTTGTGCAACACTGAGTAGAAACGGTCACTGCGTAAAACATTCTGAACCTAGGTTAATCTCTGTAAATCATAATCACTTCTGAAAAACCAACAAGTCAGTGTTGCCAACTCAAAACATCAAAAATACCCTAGGCTAGTTTACAAACGACGTATTAACGGCAATTGTACTTCAGACCTCTACATAAACCTCTGCTCTTTTTTCCAAACCTCCGTTTTTACCTCTGAGTATTTGATACCTCTGAAGCGAATTGTATACTCTAGATCTAAAGGTAAAACCTCTGAACTGTCACCCCTGACCGCAGACCAGAAGCGTGATTAAAAAAACTTTCGCCTTCCCATCATGCATTCCGCCTGCATTAAACGTAGACAAAACATTCGGCGACTACCGCTGACAGGCAAAAAGAAATATACATATTTATACACTAATGAGAGCTCTTATTTCTGACACCTTAATTCATATTTTTACGAGACTTAATACAAAATTTCCGGCAAATGTAGCCATACGTTTTACAATTGCAGTGAATTGAGTCAACGTTATTTTTTTTTACCTCCATCTTAAAAATTGTCGCTAACTTTTGAATAAACTAGAATGTTTTGTGATTTTTTTTGTTTTACAATATGTTTTTAATAAGTTGTTTTATCCTAAAAACAAAAAAATCGAGTGTAATTTGAATTTTTTTTAAAAGGACTTAGACAGAATCTTTGAAGCTAACTTCACTATCTATTTTGTAACATCGATTTTTTTTGTTTCGAGATAAAATTGTTATGTATGTTATATTTGTTGCTAATAATTATACTTATCATCCCATGCAGTAAATCGTTCGTTGCTTTTGGCAGTGTCACATTAAGGTCACAATAGTGACACCTAGGGATTGCAATCCGATCTGGCGAATCTGGTAATCAGACGGATCCGGCATCGTTTAGCTACCTACCGAATCCGATAAACCCGAATTTTTTAAAATTAAATAATCGATTATTCAAACCCAACTTTAAAATCGCAAAATCATTTGTTAAGCAATTGATTGTGAATGAATCTATTTTATATATTACAATCATCAATTCGGAGAATTTTAGCAGAAATATCAAATTAAATTATCCATAGTATATTTTGCAAAGGAAGGAAATTTACTGAAAGGAAGGAAACTTACAAAGGTTTAAAAGTACATATAGAAACAAAACACAATTAAATTGGCAGTGGATGCACTATACAGAAGAGAGTACTTTAAGAAGAGAAGACTCTTCTTAAAGCTGAAACAACATTAAAATTCATTTTAGAAACGCTGGAAAAACAAGACAATGTCTTAAGCGCTGAATTATCTGAGGCAATACGTGTAAGGGTAAAAGAACGTCGTTGCACGATAATAATAGAAATATTACTTTATTTAAAGAATCCAAAAATATATTATCAAAACATGAGACAAGCTGACAGTACGTTTCTTATGCCAAAAAAGAATCTTATGCAACAGGAAATGAAAAAAATATTAAACCAAGTCATTAATGATGACAACGAAAATATGGAACCTGCAGCATAAGAAATCTTAAATTCCAACTCACTTTCATTGCAAAATTATTTAATATTAAAGAGGAAAAGCAAATTCTGCAAGAAAATGTAGTCTTCTGCAAAAAAGACAAAAGAAACAGATTTTGAGAAAATACTGAAGAACGAAAAGACTTGATATGAAACAGAGGGAGTGAAAGGAAAATATTTGTCTCTTATGTACGACTACTTAATGACTGTTAGACCAACTAGTGTCGAAGCTGAGAGGGCCTTCTCGGACGCTGGTTATATTTGCAGTTCATTGAGAAGTAGGTTGGTTGTTTCCTTAGATCGTTCTTTCAAACTCAAAAGTGATAGTAAGACTGATCATCATCAGTCGTTCAATACTAACTACTAGTAGTTACTATAATTTAGTGTTGGTGATTGATTTCGTATCTATGGATAATTATTAATAAAGTTCATTTTCTAATGCTAAAATAAACGTTTTGTACGTCAATTTGGAACAGTATCCTTTTTACCTACTTTCACTCAGCCGATTTTGGGAAAATACCTACTGATTAGACTTTTATCCGGCCGGATTGAAAATCGTGCCGGATTACAATCCCTATTGACACCATTGTAGACAAAAATCTTTAACAACAATCTTTTTTAGGGTGAGTCATTTGTTAACCCCCTCTGAGTATCATGGGATTCTCATGTAGTGAAGTGTTGCTTTTACCACACAACCCACATAACGAAGCAATAACCAAGGTTATTTACTCCATTGGTTCTTACTGAGAGAAAGACGGGAAAAAGAAAACATTGATCGGAACATACAACAGGGAGAAAAAAGTTTCAAAAATCTCAATTTTCAAACCGTACAAAAATGTTTAAATTATCGTGGTGTTTTCCTCGAATCTTTCCCTTTGGGATAGATTCCGGACCGTAAGGTCAAACTATGTAGATGACTTATTACACACGGGTGACGTGCCTTGTGCCAGAAGACAAAGTGGACAGACCTGGCAATCGGCATTCATGGGATGTACGCATCTTGGCTGTGAGAACAGTTATGATACATCTTACATGACTCATTCAATATCGTATTTAAAATATTTGTAATCAAATTTATAAGCCAATATTTATAATATTGAAATAATAAACCGGTTCTTTACCTATGCTGTCTTGTTCATTGAAATGCAATAGAGTGCTCCTATGAGTCGTTAACTACCTACTTTTTATTATTGTCTTTATTAATCAGAATACACAGTTTTTATCTGTTGAATTAAACATACATAGTAGAGGGCGCTGTGTGAGCGGATTCAGGCTTGATGCTCTTTTAGACCTGATGAAAACGAGACTTCCTTAACCCAAACGAGAACAAGGCTTCCTTACCCTCATTGAGAGCCGACCAACCGGTATAGTGGTTAAGGTGTTAGTCTCTAGATCGGAAGGTCCCCGGTTCGAATCCGGGTTCGGGCATGGATGCTTGTAAGCGTATACCAGCTCAGGTGTTACTTCGTCATCTGAACATGGTTCAAAATTACGAAGTATGAATTGTTAGGGGCAATGATGGTCCTCCCACTGGGTGCTCCTTCACAAGTGGTCATCAATTCCGGCCTTGTAGTGGCCAATGACTTAGGTCAAATGTGCCCGCCATTAGAAAAAAAAAAAACTTCATTGAGAGCATGGTTCATCCACAACCTAGTTATATAATTGCTGTCAATGAATATTTATTTGTTGCAACGAATTGTTTGAATACAGACCACGAATAGTCCCATCAAGAAAGTTTATTTTTGGGTATATATCTGTCCTTCATAGAAAGGGATCAGTCCAACCGCTCGCTTTCATTTGAGCCCATTTGATTTTTCGACTGCACACTCAATGGGTTCAATCCTCCGAATCCATTTGCACGAAATACTTCGTCCATCTAGATCTGACCCAAGGTGCAGAGTTGTTTTTTTATCGTGACGGCATCAAGATGGGTCGTTTTTCTTCTATTGAAGAGATATCTCGTCCATCAAGAACACCTAATGGTGACGAAATACATCGCCAAGATAAACCCAAGGTAAAGGAGGGAGTTAACGTCGCATTAGAGAAACACAACGGACTAATGGGGACTGTTCTGGGTCCATCCCGAAGGGAAAGATCAGAGAACAACACCTCGTCATTTTGAATGAAGGTCAGATGACGCGGGCAAAACCTGAGCTGATACCCGACTCTTCAAACTTCCAAAGTGATGACATCTGAGGCAACGACAGATTTAAGTGTAATCTTTGTCTGGAACTCGCAACCCTTGGAACTTGCAACCGCAAAAGACATTCGTAGCAGAAGAGGATATCCCAATGGATGCAACGACACGGATTCGCGTTGATTTGACACAGCCCGCAATTATTGGCCCGGACACCTTTTCCCAAACATCAATCACGGTGCTTAACCGAAGTTCGAAAATCTTTCACCCGGTGGCGGAACGCATCCGAAGGGGTCACGGTGTCAGTCCGTTGACCCCGAAGTGATCGTCGGAAAAGGAAGAGTGACCCACTTCCTGCTAAGGGGGCGGAGGAAGGGAAAGTGAGCTTCTGCTGATTGTTGTTGTTGTTTAGCTTCTTGTTAATGTGGAAGACAACTGTTGGGAGATACATTCACTTTTCCCCATTGCTAAGCTACTGCGCGTGCTTTTTATTTTTAAAATTTTTTATCGGCTGCAAGCTATCCGAGCTTGTTTTCCTTTAAGGATTCGTCATCTTTTCCCGTTCGCATTCTTCTTCTGACCCCTCGTATTTTTAATTGCAACTTTTTTTTGGAATTTAATTCCTACGAAATATTTCTGAAGAATTCTATAAAAATGTTGATAGAATCCTAAAGAATAATGATCCGCTTTTCTAAAAGCTCTATAAAGTAACTTCTTTTGAAAATCTATCGAATGTCGGTACTCTATAAAATTTTATCGAAGCTAATTTCTTTAGTTTTGCGGCTTTACTTTTTAAAAGAACACTTCTCCATAATTATGTTGAAATGTATTTCAATAGAATCGGAACTGGCGCGTGTTCGCTGTGGAAAACGCTATTGTATTCTACAGATTGTTTTTATAGAAACGCGTCATTCTTGTGTTTTTTGTTGTTGTGTGTGTGTGTGTGTGTGTGTGTGTACTTTACAAAATTCTTCTGAAAAGCTATAAAAAGAGTTGCGAGATTGTCATAAGTAGAAAACACCATTTTGTGCTGTCTGGGCACCTCCCTGATGACGCTCTGATCCACCAACACTTTCATTTTCGAAAATTTCCTTATGGTTTTTATTTTTAATTTCCTTTTGTTTTGGAAACTGCTGTTTTTGTGCGTGCATAAAGCTTCCGTTTTTTGTAATACACGCACTGTTAGTTCCAACGCTCTTTAGGGTTTTTGCATGCGCTGAGCATTTTGTGACGGAAAAAAGGGGGCGTTGCCATTCGAAAATGTCGAGTCTCTGTACCTATAACCGTAACAGAGAATGCCACTTTGTTGCCGTTCACATAATCTTGAGCTCATACCTCTAAAAAACTATATCTTAAATCTCATCTCGATCTGTTGAACGGAACGACCACTATAGGTCCATATATCGGCAAAGTTTTTTTCAAACCACCCTGTGTATATATATTGAAACGATACCTAAAAATAACCCCCTAAAGCAATTCTCACCAGAGACCAGTCCCTTAATCACCCCACTTTCCTTTCAGTCTTTCGTCTTTTTTGTCCAATAGGTCATATATCTTGCCATCCCCTTTCACCTCCGGACCTCCCAGTATAACTGACCTCCCACGACCATTTTCCCTCTCAAATCGCAAGTTAAATAAAATTACCTCTTCGCAAAACTCCCGACCTCTACCAATGAAATTTCTTTCTTGAATATTTGCCGTCATTCGCAGTTTGTAATCTTCTTAATTTTGTTCTGCTCGTTTGTATTTTTAATTTAATCTTTTTTTTGGATTTTAAACCTAAAAAAAAATTTCTGCAGAATATTTTTAAATTTTCAACCGAATTCTATAAAAACTAATATAGAATGTGCTCAATAGGATCCTATAGAATTCTGGCCCGTTTTAAATAAACTCTATCAAGCAACATATCTATAGAAAATCTATAAAAATCTCTGTAGAAAATGTTTAGAAACACATTTATTTTGTTTCGCGACTTCCTTTTATGCGAAACTTCTCTACAGCTCGCCCCCTCCCCCTACTTCTCTATATATGGGTTCTTCCTCCTGTATTCTGCGGAACCCTTGGGATCCGAAAGAGATTTGTAGGGTTCCTCGACGTATATGGGAGAGACTAGCGAGACGAAATTCAACAATTTTACTAATGAAACAAATATCAGTAACTGCCGATATAACAGAAGTAGCCGTCGGGACCACTGCTGGTTTTATTTCGTATTTTGAAGCGCATGATAAAGTTTTATTTTGTATTGTTTTCACTTTCTAAACTTTCTCAAAGAATGGTATACGACTCATTTTTTCCTGGGGTAGTCTACCACTTCAGTTTTTCGTGATATGTAAAAGTATGTTTAGGTGGAACTTGTATGGATAACACAAGTTTGAAAAACTGTCTTAAACTGTAGGGGCCCTTGAAGAATATTATAAACTAGAAGGGTTCCAAGAAGGTTGAAGAGACCCCTGCTGAACAGTCAGAACTAGTTAATTCTCTGAGGAAATTTCTGTAGAATTTCGTTTCTGTGTAGAAATCTCCATAGCAATTTTGAGTTCTATGGAACTTTACAATTTTTCGTTTGAGAACGTATCAGAAATCTGCTCGTCCTTCTTTTGTTTCTTCTGTTGCTGTTATAGCTTGGTACAATAAGATTAGTGTATTAAGGAGCAAAAAATTCGTGAAAACATTTTTCCAGAAGGAATGTGCCGACCAACCGGCATAGTGGTTAAGGTGTTAACCTCTAGATCGGAAGGTTCCTGGTTCGAATACGGGTCTGGGAATGGATGTTTGTAAGTGTATGGTGAAGGGGCGGCTGGTGCACCTTAAATCTGTCGTGGCCGAAAGTCCTCAGGTTTGGAGTGTGGGGTGCCAGCTCAGGTGTTGCTTCGTCATCTGACCGTGGTTCGAAACTACGAGGTGTTGTCCTCGAATCTTTCCCTTAAGGGATTGATCCCGGACCGTCGTCAATTGCCCGTTGTGTTGCTCTAGTACGACGTTAACTAAAAATTACCAATTATTACCAGAAGGAATATGCTGTGAGCCACAAAATTTCCCCCATTTTTGTTTTTAGAAAGTGTTTATCGGCAGCTAGCAAAATAATTTTTCTTTGGTTAATAACATTTTCGTGAAGATATTTGAAAACATTTTCAGGAAAGGTCAATCATGTTATTATGCGGAAATATATATGTTGTAAATGTTTGTTGTGTGAATCGTTTAGAAAATCAAATAAAAATCTTAGTTCTCCAACATTTATTTCCAACAGAAGAGAGGAAATACACTTGTTCACTTGCTGGCTCCAAGGAATCCATTCAAGGCATCTTCAGCATCGTCGAAGATGTCTATAAGAAAAAGGAGATGAGAGTTCTATGGTTTAATCCCATGTTTATTTTACGCGTCATAAAGCAAATATTTCAAATGACGAAAAATCTAGTTGCTGGCTTCCATTCAACAAATCCAAAAACACATATAAAACCTTGATACAAAAATTAAATGAGATAGCAAAAATGATATAACTTAACAAAATCTGAAGAAAAAAACTTGCAGCGGTAGCCCCGAGTTGGAAGAGCAGCGGATTAGCTACCGGAGGATTGCGAGTTCGAAATAGGGATGCGACATCGATGTCGATGTTTTCAAAACATCGATGTTTTTAAAAAAAACATCGATGTATTAACATCGATGTATTGCTGTCGATGTTTTTGTAACATCGATGTTTATACTTGTCGATGTTTTTACGTTGTCGATGTTTTATTTTTAGAAAAAAGTACCTTTATAAAAATTTAAAAAATAACCAAGTAGGATAATTTTTATAATCAGCAAATTGAACATACTTTTAGACCCAAGTGCCCAAGGGTGAAGGGTCTGAAAAGTAGAGATGCGACATCGATGTCGAAGTTTTCAAAACATTGATGTTTAATAAAAAATATCTATGTATTGGAGCCGATGTCGCATCGCTAGTTGCTAAACCAGTTTTAAGAAATGGGGAAAAAAGTTTAAATACATTGAATTATAAAAAACTTCGATAGTTTGGGGGCGATGCATTATCAACATCGATGTTTTAATTTTGAACATCGAGGTTTCCAAACATAGATGTTTTGCTGTCGATGTCGCATCACTAAGTGCTAAACCAGTTGTATAAAATGGGAAAAAAGTTTAATTGCACTGAGTTTTAAAAACATCGATGGTTTTGGGGCGATGTATTATCAACATCGATGTTTCAATTTTGAACATCAAAGTTTCAAAACATCGATGTTTTGCTGTCGATGTAGCATCATTAAGTTCGAAACTGAGTCCAACTCAAGACGTCCGTTGGGGCACGTGCAGGACAATGGCTCGTCAGCACCACGGTCAGACGACGAGAACAGTACATGAGAGGACACCCCACTCTCTAAACTTCCACTCCACGCTAACAGGTCACGCCATGACAGATTTAACGTGGCCACGGGTGCACGACGCTGTTTGTCTGGATCTGCTATCAAACTCTGAACCGTCCGGTTGCTAATCCGTTCCAAGTGGGCCATCCAAATGAAAATGCGTTGGGAAACTTACTTCCAGAGTCGTGGTGACCACCGTGGTGATGGTGATGATCTGAAAATAAATTAAGATTAAGAACAATGGTCCACATGAAGAAGTGTACACATTTCCAGTAATGAATCTCTCCACCCTGAGAAGTGAGGCTCGAAATGATCATAATTAATTAAGTGTTCCGAATCGCGTTCCTTTTAAAGTTGAAATTATTTCAATTTTTGACGACTCTTAACCCCTTTGATTGGAGACGCTTCAGCTTAATTCAAATCCAAAGAAATAGGGAGGAAGATAGGGAAAGGGAATAGGGAGTAGGGAAAGGGAATAGGGAACAGGGTAAGGAAATAGGGAATATGGAAAGGAAATATGGAAATGGAATAGGAGATAGGAATAGGAGGTAGGTATAGAAGGTAGGAATAAGAAATAGGATTAGGAGATAGGATTAGGAGATGAGAATGAGATGTGAAAAGGAGATGAGAATGAGATGTAAAAAGGAGATGAGAAAGGGAGATGGAAATGAAAGAAAGGAATGAGAGATAGGAATAGGAAATATCAGGATTAGGAGATAGGATTAGGAGATGAGAATGAGATGTGAATAGGAGATGGAAATGAGAGATAGGAATGAGAGAAAAGAATAGGATATAGGAATAGGAGATTGGAATAGGAGATAGGAATAGGAGATTTATCTAGTAGCAAGTGTTTCGTGAGGTGCTGAAAAACCAAAACTTTAAATTTGAATTTTGTCGAATTGTTTTTGCATTAGGATGCTTTACTCTAACGCTGATAACTCAGCGATTTAATGATATAATTACTTTTGTATTATTAGCATCTATATAATACACTGTGGATCTTTTGACTCAATCTGTATTTCCAGTTAAGAAATACATTTTTGTTGACTTTAAAGTATTAAAATTACTAAAAATTATCTTGATTCCTTTTGTTGCCTTAGAGAAAAAAAACCGGAAAAACCCATTTCCTCTAGCAAGTTTATTGAAGGTCGAAACATGAAGAGTAGAGGTATAGAAATAATTTCCAACAGGTTTTTTTTGTGAACACGGAGGTTAGAATTTGAGGTATCACTGTCCAAAACACACTCTGATTAGCTCATTTTGTCTAATTCAGAAGTTCTTCTTGGCACACTGAAACGGTTTTAAGCATAAACTAATTACCTATTCTAAAAAAACGGATTTTTAAAGTCAAAATTTAAAAAATATATTATTAAGTACACCTTAAAAAATTACAAACATTTGTTTGAAAGCTAAATATTATAAAGCTGACGCTTTTAGCTATTTTGTTATTTTAAGAGGACAAATCCCTTATTTTCCAACAGAAAACGTATATTCCTGTCATGCATTTTGCGCATGATTCGCGTAATGTTTCGAAGACTCATATTTTTGTCATTTCTACACCAAGGTAAAGTGATTTAAGGTGATGAAAATTATATTTCATAACCGTATTTCATTTCGAAACTCGAATTTCCTTTATAGGAGAACTAAGATTTTTTTCAAATGAAAGTTTCTAAACATTAGGTCTAAAGCTGCTACCAAAAACTCATTGCAATCTCAGGACTTTAATCACTCCCTGCAATTTCAATATCGATGTGCACTTTAACCGTCCAGACTACAAATGAATTGCTGAAGTAAGTTCCCATTCAACCTATGTCTGCTTTATTCCATCAGCATGCACGCCAAAACTACGGTTTGCGTTCTGGACACAAACTTTTTTACAAACAACAAGATACTTACCGTGAGCATCCATTTGACCTGAAAAAAGAATACATTGAAATGAGTTAAAAGCACATATGAAATAATAAGTTAATTAGAAGTAAAGAAAATTGGATTCCACGCATTCAGAAAAATAATTTCAAGCAGGTAGTTAATTGACGTCACACTGGAGCAAGACAACGGGTTACTGGCGGTGATCCGTTTCAAGTCTCTAAATCCTTACATTCAAGTCGGATCTTTCCTTAGGAGACCTTCGTCAATTGCCCCTTGTGTTGCTCAAGTACGACGTTAGTTAAAATTACCTTACCTTACAGTTAAGATTTAACATTTTGACTACGGCTATAGTTATATGTGGCGCGATTCTCTTAAAACTCTTTTGGTGCGATTTTCAAAACCTTCAAGGTACAACTGCTGTACGAGCCCAAGTCTAAATTCTTTCTTGGTGCGATGAAGGTTGTACCGGCCGTAGTCCAAGGCTATGCCTCCGCTTGCGAATTCTAGTCGGGGCGACCCCAAAATCGCTGCCTTAGAAAATCTGTTAGGTGTGACAGATAAATCGTTGAATTCGAACAGTTATCCCAACGAATGTCATTGAAATTACTTGTGTGATCGTTCTTTTGCTTTGGGCGAGAAGTAAATAGAGGAGGTTATTGGGTACATCCAATAATAACTCAAGGATTAATTAAACGGGCAGTTCTAAAAGTTATTTGGAGATTTATTAAAGTTATTTGGAGATATCCGTTGGAGATTTATGTATGCACCCTGCAAAGTTTTTACAGTATTACCCACTGTTTAACAAATTGTTGTGTAAAAGGTAAGGTCGTTTTAATTAACGTCGTCATGATACCGCGGGCATAACTAGACGGCCGTCTAAACAAGAGTCCAGAGGTGTCAACTTAGACGGACAGAATACGTTGGAGAATGAGCAACACAGACGGCTGTCGTGGTTTATTTTATTCGAGAAACTAAACAAAGTGGTTTTTTATTCTCTAGTTCAAGGTTTCTAACTTCGGGATCGTTGAAGATAGAGTGAAAATTTCAACAGATTTCAAATCAGCGTAAATTTCTACGCCAGATCGATATCAAAAACAGTTTTATTATTCAATTATTTACTATTTGATTATTTAATTATTTATAAAATAATTAATTATTTATTTAAAGAAAATCATATTTAAGGTATCGATCTGGTGTCAAATTTTCCCCAGATTTCAAATCCGTTGAAATTTTTATTCTGTGTTTAACGATCCCGATTTTACAAAAACGAACTAATCAATTGCAGTCAAATATGTTTGTTTTGCTCCCCTCCGCTCGAATCGTTTGACGCAGGTAATGAAATGTTGCCGTTACAAGAGAAAAAACGTTCCCCAACTGTTTGAGACCGCTATGACGACAGTCATGGAAATGGCGGCTCCGATCATTTTCGTTACGTTCACAAACAACGTTCTCTAGGAAACCAACGCCATGTGTTAGTATAAACAACCTTTTACTGACGTTACCCACCGCTACATCACGGCCGCTAGATCACGGCTACGCTTTCTTAGGAAACCGAAGCTTAAGGGAAGGATCCGAAGACAACACCACGTCATTTGGAACCACGACGAATTGTTGGTCCATCAATAACAATCTTAAACTTCTTCGTTTCTTTGTTTCAATTTCTTTAATGAGTAACTGAGTATCAATTACTGCTAATATTCGTCACTTCCGGTAGATTCGTCGTGAGATATTTTAAATAAATATTTGCAGTGTTTTAAACAGAGACCAGAACAAGACTGCTTCAGAACGGCGACTCAACTATCACAAGCATGTCCGTGTGATTCATTGGTTAGAGCGACAATAGGACCGGTTGCAACTCTTTAATCGATGCGATTATTGAGTCGGGAGGATTCGAAACAATGAGTTTTAATTTTGCGACTGAAAAAATCAAGTGGAAGACCTCCCCTTTTCACTAAAGCCGCGTCTACACCGGAGTTGCATTTCTCCCTTTTTGTGGCGAGGACGTTCCCCTATGCTGACCCCTTTTTTCGTCCCTTTTTCCGACCGACTCCGGTGTAAGCGCTTTGTGGATTTTATCGGCGAACGCACTCTTCTCACCCCTCTGTAGAGAAATCACTTTTCATCAAGATGTCGACTTCCTCACCCATTTCACTCCAGGTATCGTTCTTTTTGTTTTTGTACTCGGGTGGAGTTGGGTCCCAGAGGCCTCTCTCTAAACAGTTCTATTAATGTCATGACCAGCTCTTTCGTCCATTTGAATCGAATAGGTCACTCACTGGCAGTTTAGCGGGAGATGGGGGTCAAGGCAAGCGATGGGGGCAAAATATCATAGAGAGCGAACAAAAGACGGCGTGAGCGACCACTGGGGGCCGAAAAGCTGTGGGGAGTGATTAGTGTCAAGCAATCGTCTCGGAGAAATTTCCTCCAAAAGTTGCAACCCAAGATCTTCACCGAGTCATGGTGGAAAACAAATTTGGTTCTGCAAACTCTCCCAATCACCACCCCGACTCGAGATCTTGACGTTACAATGAATGCCGTTTCTCTCGGAATAGCTTGGATGTTTGGTGGGAGAGAAGTTTTTGCAAATACGGTGTAAAAGCGGCTTAAAAATACAAAATGGATTCAACTATCCTGTATGGTCCCTGCATTCAGTTGACTGACAAGTTGGATTGATCTCATCAGCTTTCGTCTAATGACGAGATACCTCGTCGAGAAAAGCACCAGGGTGACTCATACGCCGGAATTCTCGAATCGAGAAGCAAAAGCAATCGGTTTTTGTACTGCGCCATGAGTCCTCAAGTCTGAATCCAAACACGGCCGCGATTTTAAACACTCCTATTTCTAAGAATGGAAAATCTATTGTACTTACTCATCATTCCCAAAATGGCGACGATCAAGAAGATGATTTGGGCCCACATTGAAGACATGGCTGCTGGTCGAATTCAAGTTAGATGCAACAAGAAATGTGCCCTACTCTAAGATAGGAGCCTCTTTTATAATAGCTCCGACGCGATACTTTAAGTACTTCACTAATCACTTTTTGTTCCACTGAGGTCGTAAATGCTGTTTGCTCTCACTTTTAATGCCGAGTAACATTCATTAGTGTCAACTTATCTGGCATGTTTGTTCGATTGGTCTTGAAGTGGTTCCGTGAGAAGTGGTGTAACCAAGGGATATGATTCCGTCCGTTGATGTCTCCAAGTAGTCTCGACGCGATGCCATCAATGTCTGACCCATATTCAATGCCTCTTCTGAAATGATAACCGATTCGGACAGTTTTTTCTTCGAATGACGATGATGAACGAACTCTGTCGTCCGTCGAGGAACTGACAATTTTTCGAAAGATTAAATACTTCGTCTAGACAAACAGCAGGAGTGTTAAAGTACAGCCCACATAACTTCTCGAAGAAAGTATAGCCTAGAAATCACAAAAGTAGACCAGACTATCGACCCTAGGCTCTATGCAATGTCTCAAGATATCTCACTCCATTACAAGTCTCACGGTATCACACTCCAATATTAGTCTCAAGGTATCACACTTCAATACAAGTCTCAAGGTATCACACTCCAATACTAGTCTCAAGGTAACACACCCCAATACAAGTCACAAGGTAACACACTCCAATACTAGTCACAAGGTAACACACTCCAATACAAGTCTCAAGGTAACACACTCCAATGCAAGTCACAAGGTAACACACTCCAATACAAGTCACAAGGTAACACACTCCAATACTAGTCTCAAGGTAACACACTTCAATACAAGTCTCAAGGTATCACACTCCAATTCAAGTCTCAAGGTATCACACTCCAATACAGTCTCAAATAACACACTCCAATACTAGTCTCAAGGTAACACACTCCAATACTAGTCACAAGGTAACACACTCCAATACAAGTCTCAAGGTAACACACTCCAATACAAGTCACAAGGTAACACACTCCAATACTAGTCACAAGGTAACACACCCCAATACAAGTCACAAGGTAACACACTCCAATACAAGTCACAAGGTAACACACTCCAATACTAGTCTCAAGGTAACACACCCCAATACAAGTCACAAGGTAACACACTCCAATACAAGTCACAAGGTAACACACTCCAATACTAGTCTCAAGGTAACACACCCCAATACAAGTCACAAGGTAACACACTCCAATACAAGTCACAAGGTAACACACTCCAATACTAGTCACAAGGTAACACACTCCAATACAAGTCTCAAGGTAACACACTCCAATGCAAGTCACAAGGTAACACACTCCAATACAAGTCACAAGGTAACACACTCCAATACAAGTCACAAGGTAACACACTCCAATACAAGTCACAAGGTAACACACTCCAATACTAGTCTCAAGGTAACACACTTCAATACAAGTCTCAAGGTATCACACTCCAATTCAAGTCTCAAGGTATCACACTCCAATACAGTCTCAAATAACACACTCCAATACTAGTCTCAAGGTAACGCACTCCAATACAAGTCACAAGGTAACACACTCCAATACTAGTCACAAGGTAACACACTCCAATACAAGTCTCAAGGTAACACACTCCAATGCAAGTCACAAGGTAACACACTCCAATACAAGTCACAAGGTAACACACTCCAATACTAGTCACAAGGTAACACACTCCAATACAAGTCTCAAGGTAACACACTCCAATGCAAGTCACAAGGTAACACACTCCAATACAAGTCACAAGGTAACACACTCCAATACTAGTCTCAAGGTAACACACTCCAATACAAGTCACAAGGTAACACACTCCAATACAAGTCACAAGGTAACACACTCCAATACAAGTCACAAGGTAACACACTCCAATACTAGTCACAAGGTAACACACCCCAATACAAGTCACAAGGTAACGCACTCCAATACAAGTCTCAAGGTAACACACTCCAATACTAGTCACAAGGTAACACACTCCAATACAAGTCTCAAGGTAACACACTCCAATGCAAGTCACAAGGTAAGACACTCCAATACAAGTCTCAAGGTAACACACTCCAATGCAAGTCACAAGGTAACACACTCCAATACAAGTCACAAGGTAACACACTCCAATACTAGTCTCAAGGTAACACACTTCAATACAAGTCTCAAGGTATCACACTCCAATTCAAGTCACAAGGTAACACACTCCAATACTAGTCACAAGGTAACACACTCCAATACAAGTCTCAAGATAACACACTCCAATGCAAGTCACAAGGTAAGACACTCCAATACAAGTCTCAAGGTAACACACCCCAATACAAGTCACAAGGTATCACACTCCAATACTAGTCTCAAGGTAACACACCCCAATACAAGTCACAAGGTAACACACTCCAATACTAGTCACAAGGTAACACACTCCAATACAAGTCTCAAGGTAACACACTCCAATGCAAGTCACAAGGTAACACACTCCAATACAAGTCACAAGGTAACACACTCCAATACTAGTCTCAAGGTAACACACTTCAATACAAGTCTCAAGGTATCACACTCCAATTCAAGTCTCAAGGTATCACACTCCAATACAGTCTCAAATAACACACTCCAATACTAGTCTCAAGGTAACGCACTCCAATACAAGTCACAAGGTAACACACTCCAATACTAGTCACAAGGTAACACACTCCAATACAAGTCTCAAGGTAACACACTCCAATGCAAGTCACAAGGTAACACACTCCAATACAAGTCACAAGGTAACACACTCCAATACTAGTCACAAGGTAACACACTCCAATACAAGTCTCAAGGTAACACACTCCAATGCAAGTCACAAGGTAACACACTCCAATACAAGTCACAAGGTAACACACTCCAATACTAGTCTCAAGGTAACACACTCCAATACAAGTCACAAGGTAACACACTCCAATACAAGTCACAAGGTAACACACTCCAATACAAGTCACAAGGTAACACACTCCAATACTAGTCACAAGGTAACACACCCCAATACAAGTCACAAGGTAACGCACTCCAATACAAGTCTCAAGGTAACACACCCCAATACAAGTCACAAGGTAACACACTCCAATACTAGTCACAAGGTAACACACTCCAATACAAGTCTCAAGGTAACACACTCCAATGCAAGTCACAAGGTAAGACACTCCAATACAAGTCACAAGGTAACACACTCCAATACTAGTCTCAAGGTAACACACTCCAATACAAGTCACAAGGTAACACACTCCAATACAAGTCACAAGGTAACACACTCCAATACTAGTCACAAGGTAACACACTCCAATACAAGTCACAAGGTAACACACTCCAATACTAGTCTCAAGGTAACACACTCCAATACAAGTCACAAGGTAACACACTCCAATACTAGTCACAAGGTAACGCACTCCAATACAAGTCTCAAGGTAACACACTCCAATGCAAGTCACAAGGTAACACACTCCAATACAAGTCACAAGGTAACACACTCCAATACTAGTCTCAAGGTAACACACTCCAATACAAGTCACAAGGTAACACACTCCAATACAAGTCACAAGGTAACGCACTCCAATACAAGTCACAAGGTAACACACTCCAATACTAGTCACAAGGTAACACACTCCAATACAAGTCTCAAGGTAACACACTCCAATGCAAGTCACAAGGTAACACACTCCAATACAAGTCACAAGGTAACACACTCCAATACTAGTCACAAGGTAACACACTCCAATACAAGTCTCAAGGTAACACACTCCAATGCAAGTCACAAGGTAACACACTCCAATACAAGTCACAAGGTAACACACTCCAATACTAGTCTCAAGGTAACACACTCCAATACAAGTCACAAGGTAACACACTCCAATACAAGTCACAAGGTAACACACTCCAATACAAGTCACAAGGTAACACACTCCAATACAAGTCACAAGGTAACACACTCCAATACAAGTCACAAGGTAACGCACTCCAATACTAGTCACAAGGTAACACACCCCAATACAAGTCACAAGGTAACGCACTCCAATACAAGTCTCAAGGTAACACACCCCAATACAAGTCACAAGGTAACACACTCCAATACTAGTCACAAGGTAACACACTCCAATACAAGTCTCAAGGTAACACACTCCAATGCAAGTCACAAGGTAAGACACTCCAATACAAGTCTCAAGGTAACACACTCCAATGCAAGTCACAAGGTAACACACTCCAATACAAGTCACAAGGTAACACACTCCAATACTAGTCTCAAGGTAACACACTTCAATACAAGTCTCAAGGTATCACACTCCAATTCAAGTCACAAGGTAACACACTCCAATACTAGTCACAAGGTAACACACTCCAATACAAGTCTCAAGATAACACACTCCAATGCAAGTCACAAGGTAAGACACTCCAATACAAGTCTCAAGGTAACACACCCCAATACAAGTCACAAGGTATCACACTCCAATACTAGTCTCAAGGTAACACACCCCAATACAAGTCACAAGGTAACACACTCCAATACTAGTCACAAGGTAACACACTCCAATACAAGTCTCAAGGTAACACACTCCAATGCAAGTCACAAGGTAACACACTCCAATACAAGTCACAAGGTAACACACTCCAATACTAGTCTCAAGGTAACATACTTCAATACAAGTCTCAAGGTATCACACTCCAATTCAAGTCTCAAGGTATCACACTCCAATACAGTCTCAAATAACACACTCCAATACTAGTCTCAAGGTAACGCACTCCAATACAAGTCACAAGGTAACACACTCCAATACTAGTCACAAGGTAACACACTCCAATACAAGTCTCAAGGTAACACACTCCAATGCAAGTCACAAGGTAACACACTCCAATACAAGTCACAAGGTAACACACTCCAATACTAGTCACAAGGTAACACACTCCAATACAAGTCTCAAGGTAACACACTCCAATGCAAGTCACAAGGTAACACACTCCAATACAAGTCACAAGGTAACACACTCCAATACTAGTCTCAAGGTAACACACTCCAATACAAGTCACAAGGTAACACACTCCAATACAAGTCACAAGGTAACACACTCCAATACAAGTCACAAGGTAACACACTCCAATACTAGTCACAAGGTAACACACCCCAATACAAGTCACAAGGTAACGCACTCCAATACAAGTCTCAAGGTAACACACCCCAATACAAGTCACAAGGTAACACACTCCAATACTAGTCACAAGGTAACACACTCCAATACAAGTCTCAAGGTAACACACTCCAATGCAAGTCACAAGGTAAGACACTCCAATACAAGTCACAAGGTAACACACTCCAATACTAGTCTCAAGGTAACACACTCCAATACAAGTCACAAGGTAACACACTCCAATACAAGTCACAAGGTAACACACTCCAATACTAGTCACAAGGTAACACACTCCAATACAAGTCACAAGGTAACACACTCCAATACTAGTCTCAAGGTAACACACTCCAATACAAGTCACAAGGTAACACACTCCAATACTAGTCACAAGGTAACGCACTCCAATACAAGTCTCAAGGTAACACACTCCAATGCAAGTCACAAGGTAACACACTCCAATACAAGTCACAAGGTAACACACTCCAATACTAGTCTCAAGGTAACACACTCCAATACAAGTCACATGGTAACACACTCCAATACAAGTCACAAGGTAACACACTCCAATACTAGTCACAAGGTAACACACTCCAATACAAGTCACAAGGTAACGCACTCCAATACAAGTCTCAAGGTAACACACCCCAATACAAGTCACAAGGTAACACACTCCAATACTAGTCACAAGGTAACACATTCCAATACAAGTCTCAAGGTAACACACTCCAATGCAAGTCACAAGGTAACACACTCCAATACAAGTCACAAGGTAACACACTCCAATACTAGTCTCAAGGTAACACACTCCAATACAAGTCACAAGGTAACACACTCCAATACAAGTCACAAGGTAACACACTCCAATACTAGTCACAAGGTAACACACTCCAATACAAGTCACAAGGTAACACACTCCAATACTAGTCTCAAGGTAACACACTCCAATACAAGTCACAAGGTAACACACTCCAATACTAGTCACAAGGTAACGCACTCCAATACAAGTCTCAAGGTAACACACTCCAATGCAAGTCACAAGGTAACACACTCCAATACAAGTCACAAGGTAACACACTCCAATACTAGTCTCAAGGTAACACACTTCAATACAAGTCTCAAGGTATCACACTCCAATTCAAGTCTCAAGGTATCACACTCCAATACAGTCTCAAATAACACACTCCAATACTAGTCTCAAGGTAACACACTCCAATACAAGTCTCAAGGTAACACACTCCAATACTAGTCACAAGGTAACGCACTCCAATACAAGTCACAAGGTAACACACTCCAATACTAGTCACAAGGTAACACACTCCAATACAAGTCACAAGGTAACACACTCCAATACTAGTCACAAGGTAACACACTCCAATACAAGTCACAAGGTAACACACTCCAATACTAGTCACAAGGTAACGCACTCCAATACAAGTCACAAGGTAACACACTCCAATACTAGTCACAAGGTAACACACTCCAATACAAGTCACAAGGTAACACACTCCAATACTAGTCTCAAGGTAACACACTCCAATACAAGTCACAAGGTAACACACTCCAATACTAGTCACAAGGTAACGCACTCCAATACAAGTCTCAAGGTAACACACTCCAATGCAAGTCACAAGGTAACACACTCCAATACAAGTCACAAGGTAACACACTCCAATACTAGTCTCAAGGTAACACACTTCAATACAAGTCTCAAGGTATCACACTCCAATTCAAGTCTCAAGGTATCACACTCCAATACAGTCTCAAATAACACACTCCAATACTAGTCTCAAGGTAACGCACTCCAATACAAGTCACAAGGTAACACACTCCAATACAAGTCTCAAGGTATCACACTCCAATACAAGTCACAAGGTAACACACTCCAATACTAGTCTCAAGGTAACACACTTCAATACAAGTCTCAAGGTATCACACTCCAATACAGTCTCAAATAACACACTCCAATACTAGTCACAAGGTAACGCACTCCAATACAAGTCTCAAGGTAACACACTCCAATGCAAGTCACAAGGTAACACACTCCAATACAAGTCACAAGGTAACACACTCCAATACTAGTCTCAAGGTAACACACTTCAATACAAGTCTCAAGGTATCACACTCCAATTCAAGTCTCAAGGTATCACACTCCAATACAGTCTCAAATAACACACTCCAATACTAGTCTCAAGGTAACGCACTCCAATACAAGTCTCAAGGTAACACACTCCAATACAAGTCTCAATGTATCATACTCTAATACAGGTCTCAAAGTAACCCACATCAAAATTGGTTTCGCAAATTAAAACTCTAAAACTGATTGACACACTCTAAAACAACTCGTATCTTTCAATGATGGTCAAGATATTGCCAATTTGTGACGATGACAAAATCTGGCCAGTTTTCTTCTATTGAAGAGATATCTCGTCCATGAGCACCTGGTCAGTTTTCTTCTAATGATGAAATATCTCGTCCATGAGCATCTGGCCAGTTTTCTTCTAATGATGAAATATCTCGTCCATGAGCATCTGGTCAGTTTTCTTCTAATGATGAAATATCTCGTCCATGAGCATCTGGTCAGTTTTCTTCTAATGATGAAATATCTCGTCCATGAGCATTTGGTCAGTTTTCTTCTATTGAAGAGATATCTCGTCCATGAGCACCTGGTCAGTTTTCTTCTAATGATGAAATATCTCGTCCATGAGCATCTGGTCAGTTTTTTTCCAAGATAAATCGTCGAGGCAGCCACAAGAAGGGTTAAAACAACGCACTCTCAGACATGAGTGTTTCCGAGACAAGATCCGAGGACAAAACCTCGTCGTTTTGATCCACGGACAGATGACGAGATCAATAGGTGAGCTGGATTTTGATCTTCTCCACGCCAACGCGAGGACATTTGAGATCACGACAGATTTTACGCACTCACAAACCCCCCACGTCTGCGACATTATTTCGTTGGATCAAGTTTCCAACTAGATATAGTAGGAGTTGGCCATTTAACTTGGAATGGAACCAGTTAATTATCTGCTATCGAAGCGGTGGTCATTTCTGAGGAACGTTTCTTGGACGGTTCGAAAGTGGTCCTGTGAGAAAGTGGTGTCGAATTACGAGGTGTCCACGAATCTTTCTCTTTGGGATGGATATCAGATTATCGCCAATAGCCAGTAGGGTCGTCCTGTAGCTTGAATGGAGGAGCAGCGGAATTGCAACAAGAGGTTTCCGAGATCGAAACTCGATCCAACCAAAGGCCGTCGTGTACGTGGTGGCTGGTGCGCGTTAAATCTGTCGTGGCCTCTACTATCCTCACGTTGCCGTGGATTGGAAGTTTGGTGAGGTCAGCTCAGGTGTGACCTCGTCATTTGATAGTTATTCAAAATTATGTGGCTTGTTCCTCGCATCTTTCCCTTTGGGATTCATCCCCTGACGGTCGTCGATAGCCCATTGTGTTGCTCCAGGGCGACGTTAATCAAACTACCTACCGACTGAAGATAAAGATATTCACTGATTATAAAGATTATGATACAAAATAGTTATAATAGATCACTATGTATTGTTGCTTCACAGTTTCAAGAAAACATCCTACTGCAAATGCAGTCTTCAGAAATTGAGTTTAAAGAAAAATGCCTTGTACAGGCGTTCTCCCAAAGTGAAAATATTACCAATAATGACAGGATATTTTGGTATCATTTGAGTGTTAGGGAGTTTTGGAGAATATTTTGAAGCAAAAAAAATAATAATAAGTATCGATATATCGTCAACATATTCGTGATTTTTATTATATTTTCACCCATTAAAGTAATCCAGTTTAGAGCCCATGACTTCCCACTTTTGAGAAAAAATTTTACAGAATCATGGGCACTTTATTTTTCTACAAACATATTTATAGCATAGTTTTGGATATTTTACTTTGTCACTGTCAAATTCTTTTTTCTGATGACATATTAAAAATATATTTATTTTTATGATTACAAAAACAAATTATCCCGCGCTTTTACTGAAATTGCAAATAAATTTACTTAATCATATCTTCGTCTCGAGGATCTAAGCCATTTTTCTTTTAGACCAGAAAAAAGTGTGTCGATGAAGGTATGTTTGATCTCATTTTCCAATTAGCAATGAAAGAGCAATGAATCTCGTTTATGTCTCTCAAGATGGAATTCCTTCCTTTTTGAACGGTTTTATTCACGTCAGGAAAAGACTATTTATTCTTTTGCGTCGTCCTTTTTTGTCTAGCTCAATTTTGTTTCGAACACTTTTGACGTGATGTCTATTAAAAACGGAACGATACTGGGGCATGCATGAAATTTGAGCCTTGTAACTGTACCTGACATGACCGTCCGAACGAGGTCGCGTTGAGCCCTTGGAAGGGGTTCACACTAAATTCTACGGTGCTGGGCGAGTTATAGTCCGGTGTCACTTTGGATTGTGTGGAGTGAGGATCGCGTAAGCGTTGCCATTCAAAAACTACCGAACTACGCAACAATTAATATTGGACCACAGCAATATCTACTAGTTTGTGTGTTAGTTTTGGTGTGTCTGTGGTTTGAGATGATATATACCACTTACGATATATCCTGAAATTTGGCACACAGGTTGTCCAGTAGTCCTAATTTTATGCGAATTTTGTGCGAAGACCGAATTTTTAAAATTAATCAAGAACATTTAAAAATTTAACCTGGAACATTTTTTAATTAATTTATTTTCATCTTTTAATTATTTGTTTTCCTTAGAATGGCAACAGTGTGAAGAGATCACCACTCTCTCGAAAAGACTAAGTAAGACTATCAGTAAGGATGCGAAAAGAACTGTCACGGATCGTATTCAGCATTAGGCATTTAAATGCATGGTTTTTAAGATATAAAGAAACTACATACAATTTCATTTAATACTATGCTTACACTAATAAATAATTAAAAAGTTTGAAACTTGTTGTTGTTGTTGTTACACGCCCCCATTGGCCAGCAGTGCTAAACCAGGTCCATGACGTTATACACCCTCAAAAAATCCAACACCGTCAATGGATCGTCAGTCAAGTCCTGTTTGGAGAGCCTCAGGCACGAGAGGATGTGGTGAGGTGAAGACTGCTCAGTGGAACAGTTGTTACAAATCTCAAAGATCTTGGATCCTTCGGAAAATTTCATTGATTTAAGTTGACCACTTCGAAAGCGGGCAAGAATAGTTTGGTCCTGCCTATTGAAACCTTGAGCCAGGGAGCCTCCAGGTCGTGAACAGTGATACCATGGGTGCTCTGGGGGGACATTAAAAGTGGTATTATTCTTGTGCTTTATTTTTGAGAAGATCTCCAAAAAGGTGAGGGGTGCTGACGGCACAGAGGCCTCACAAGCACCAGCCTAGGCCAAAGTGTCCGCAATCTCATCTCCCTCAAGTTCGACGTGGGAAGGAATCCACTGCAGATGAATCCGATGCGATATGGAAAGCCGTTTTAACTTGTAGAGTGTTGACACTCCAACACTATCTCTCACACTTTGCCAATTGGTCAAGTGCTGTATTGCACTTCTACTATCAGACAGAATCCATATCTCGTTTCCATGGGGAAGAAACACAAGAGATTGAAGGGCTTCATCAATGGCTATTAGCTCAATGCGAAATGCTGAACAATAGTCGGGATTTCTCCTCTGAATTCTTAAGTCACGGCCTTGCAATTTGATGTAAATTCCACTGCCAGATCGATTACAATCGTCTCTACTGCCATCCGTATAAACCCGAACGGCGTCTCTCGGAATATCTCCAATTCTCTCAAGAGCTATTTGCCTTAGATAGGCAGGAAGATCTGTTTGTTTGTTCACATGTACTGGCAAGTCAGAATGAAAAAAGACACCGTCAAGATCTTCCGTTGGCTCAAGACATTGTGTCAAGTGATGTGGTTCTACAGCACTTTCAACAAGTCCTGAGTCTCTGGTTATTATACCAGTCTTTGAAGTAGGTAGAAGTACGATTTTGAGAACCAAGTCCGCTGAGTTTGTTGTAGTATTTTGCTAGGCATGCACGTCTCCTAAGGTTAAGGGGCTGAATGTCAGCCTAGCACAGTATCCCTGGGACATGTGTTTCTCAGACTAGTGATGATCCGAGCAGCGTTGAGCTGGACCGTTTCAAGTTTTTGAAGATTTGTAGCAGAGGTGCAACAGTAAATTGGAATTCCATACTCCAGGATGGGTCAGATTAGTGAGATATGTGTTTCTAACGGCCGTATTCACAAGTCCGAGTTAACTCGAGAATCAACGATAATCCGCGAGTTATCGAAAAAACCGTATTCACAAGTCCTGATCCGTGGTTTAAACTGCCGGTTCAGTGTTACATTTCGATCCTCCGAAATCGGCGCGTTAACTCGCGAGTAAGAGTTACGCATGCGCAGTACTACCTTTTTGCGAAGGATATTCTGCAAAAAACAAAATGGATGACATATTTCATTCTATGCTAAAGTATAGTATTCTTGCGACGACTGGTCACTGGATTGGACGTGAGCACCTACTGCATAGCAGCTCATGTCCTCGTCATATTATTTCTTAAATGGAAAATTTAAAACATAATTTTACTGTAATTCAAAAGAAAAATGAAAATAAATGTAGCTGCGTAATCTTAACAAGCAGCTTAGCAAAAAGATAGATGGCGCCACGTCTGTCCTCTAAGCCGGAGAGAGCGAACGGTAGAAAACGACCATGGCAGATACAAATTCGTCGTAGAATAAAAATTATTCTGTTGAATTGTTACGAATGAAAGAAAATTGACAATGCAAGTCACTTTTCACACCACCAACACACACCCATACTGTCAAGTACAAAGATAATCAGATTACATACATCTGTCAAGACATTGAGTACAATTCTTTCTTGCAAAATTTAGGTTTCCATAAAAATCCAACTTGAAATTAAATACCTTTGCATTACTTTTCCCAAAACGATATTAAAATGCTGTATGAGTCCTATTTATTCACAATTTGTAATCAATTCTACGGCGAAGTACGTGCTTGATCAGTATGAATGCCGATTCGGGCGTCGTAACCAATGTAAACAATACCACGTGATTGTGAGGTAGCCAATCAGCGAGCGTCTCATTTTAATCCCCGGATCACTTAACACGCTGTTTGAGAATACCGTTCTTGCTAATCTTCGAGTTAACTCTTACTCGCGGATCAACTGATCCTCGAGTTAACTCGAGACTTGTGAATATGGCCGTAAGTGTGCTAGCATCCGCACCCCAATCACGCCCTGAGATAAACCTTAAGATGTTGAGTCTTTTTCTTGCCTTCAGTACAAGATGATCAATATGTTTGTTTCCAAGAATTTCAGGGTCCAACACGAATCCCAAATATTTTGGATGTTTATCCACAGCTAGTGGTTGATCATTCAATGAGATATTAGGATGGAAATTATATAGCTTTCTATTGGTTGTGAAGAAGCTAACTGTAGACTTAGTTGGGTTGAAACAAAGTTTGTGGTCTTCAGAAAAATTCCGAATGTCCTCAAGGACAAGATTAATGTCTCTCTCCAATTTCAACACATCAGAGTCCGACTTCCATAGGACAATATCATCCGCGAAAGCACCGACCTCACATTTCCTCTTGATGATACTCTCAATACCAGATAAGTAAAGTGAGAACAAAGTTGGACTCAGTACTGATCCTTGAGGTACCCCCTGAAAGATCCTAAAACTTCTGGAGAGGGAATTGTTAAACTTTACTCTGATATGCCTATTTCTCAAGAAATCGTAGATCCAGGGAAGGGCTTTTCCGCCAATCCCAAAAAGTTTATAAAGTTTTATTGCTAGTAAATTGAAAGTAATAGCTTGTATAGACTAGTAGTTTGTGTGTGTGTGAAAGTAATAGCTTGTATAGACTAGTAGTTTGAAAGTAATAGCTTGTATTGGAACGCTATTTTATACTGTTAAAAATTTTACCCAACGAAAGCTCACTAAATTTTAAATATTATATATTTGTATATATTTAAATATTATATATATATATATATATATAAATTATTGATATATTTGATCAGTTTTCGCTGAAATCAACTCATTCAAGTTGATCTTTGAACAGCCTGCAGTCAAAAGGGAACACCTGGTTACATTTTTTAGGTAGGTTGTTGAATTTATACGTCTCACTGGAGCAACACAACGGACTATTGTCGACGGCCGGGATCAACCCCCTAAGGGAAAGATTCGAGGACAACACCACGTCATTTTGAACCACGATCAGGTGATGATGTCACGCCTAAGCCGGCATCTCACTCTCCAAACGTCCACACCAAAGCAATGTGAGAATATGTGAGGCCACGACAGATTTAACATGCACCAGACCCCGTGCTCACTACTGTCTTCGGTTGGACCGAGTTACGAACTCGCAACCCTCTTTTGCTAATCCGTTACTCTGGCAACTGGGTTAATATCGTCATGTGACAGTGGTTCAAAATTACGAGGCGTTGTCCTTGGATCTTTTCTTTCGGAAAGAACTCCGGGAGGTTGCTAATAGCCCTTTGTGTTGCTGCGGTGCGACTTTAATTAACTACCTACCTCCAATGGACTACAGCGGCCACATCGAATTACTTTTACTTAATTGTAATTCCATTTTTTTTTTCATGTCTCATTCTTATATTTTAAGCCGACCAACCGGTATAGGAGTTAATGTGTTAGCCTCTAGATCAGAAGGTTCCTGGTTCGAATCCGGGTCCGGGCATGGCTGTTTGTAATCGTATGGTGTAGAGGTGGCTGCTGCACATTAAATCTGTCGTGGCCGAAAGTCCTCACGTTGGGTTGGTGTGGAAGTTTGGAGAGTGGGGTGCCAGCTCAGGTGTTGCTTCGTCATCTGACCGTGGTTCAAAATTACGAGGTTTTTGTCCTTGGATCTTTTCCTTAAGGGACTGATCCCGGACCGTCGTTAATAGCCCGTTGTACGACGTTAACTAAAATTACCATTACCATTACCAATTTGCCAAACCTTTTCAAGAATTCGATTGTTTGTAAAATACTGTTGCCAAAATAACCGTAAAATGAAGATTACAAATGTTGAACTGAAACGAATGTTTGATTTAATTTCTGTGATGGCATAAAAAATTCCACGTGTGTGTAGTAAATCTTTCTAAGGCTTTGAAGAAATGTTTTGAAACAATTTTTAATGTTTCGCAGATGTACGCTTTTAAAATTAGTAATTGTGCCCCTTTATTTATAAAATGCACAGAAATATAAAATACTTAAGATCTTAGTTTATTTCGTACTGTGAAGAAACAAGTATTATAAATTAAATATCAACTTTATTGATTAAATATTGCATGAAATAAAAACGAAGTTACACTTCACTTTGCACTCGACGATTGCAAAGGTAATCGGATTACACCAATCTGTCACAGATTTGAGAGTAATTTTTTCTTGCTTAACCCTCCAACTGGCTTCGACGAGATATGCCGTCTATCGAAATCTGGTGAGTTTGGTTACTGAATCGTCGAGACAACCAACTGGAGGAATAAAGTCAATTTGCTTAACAATCCACTCTGAAAGCAGATGCCTTTACATAATACTATTTTCTGTTACCGAATTAAATTGTGTAACTAAAATGAACTCTCATTTCATTGAAACCAAAGTTAAGGATCGAAGTATTTGGCTGGAACGGTTTCGATACGTTCAGTCTGCAAGCAATGTCACGTGACTATGGGAAGAACCATTTTGATGCGTGGACCACGTGATGTGTGGTTTGTGAACCGGGTATTTGCTGATCTACGGAGCAACTCGGGACCGTAAAGGTTCAACAGAATTTTATGAACATTTTCATAGAATGGGATCTACAGAATCATATAGAATTATGGCACGTTTTTTTTAATCTATCACTTCTAAAGAAATATCTAGATTTCTATAGCTCCTTTCTTTTATTTCTTTCAAGACTTTAATTTTCTGTAGAACTTCTCTATAGAATTATACAGCAACGCATTTGCTTAGAATTAGAGCTCGTTTTTTGTAGAAATCTATCCAATTTCTTTATATTGAGATCGCTAATTTTATAGAATTTAAGTTCGTTTCTCTATGGAAAAAATAAATAAAATGTTTTCGTAAGGTGTAAGAGTTATTTTCCTACGCCGATAAATATTTGCAAGACGCTCATCAGCTTGAACCACAGTCCGATGAAGAGGTCAACACCTGAGTTGGTATCTTACTCTCCAAACTTCCTCGCCTATATGAGGACATTTGAAACGACAGCAGATTCAACGTGCACAATCCCCTGTGTTACATGACGGTCTTTGGCTGGACATTTTATCGCAATCCTCCGGTTGCTAATCCGTTACTCTTCCGTTCATTTTATCAAATCGTTCATTTTATCAAATTAAGGTTACATTTTCTGACTAACGGGTTTTCCAGATGCCCTTGAAACTCGCTGTGACGACATGCTCGTTTTTTCGCTCGATTCTCAGACGGTTTGCCGATTAAGCACATATCAGAATATTACGAGATTAGCATGATTTATTCAAAATTGTACAGGGAACAAGATGAAGATGGTTTTTAACTGATGCAGCTATTAATTTTAGTGTATTAAGTGTTAAAAAAAGGCGAAATCACTTGCGACAGGAGTGTTGGTTTGCGAAGCCAACCAAATGGGATTGCGTAGCAATAGCAGGGGTGAGCAAGGGGCGGATCCCTCGCTGTGACGTCGAGGACCGGCAAGTCAAATTAGGATTATACGAATTATCAAGATAGTTTCGCCGTCGCAGGAGATTGACACTGGTTAGTGTAGTAACCAGTGTTTGTTTGCGAAGCAAACCAAACGGGATTGGGTAGCAATCCCAGGGTTGGCGAGCGTAGGCGAGCAGGGGGCGGAGTCCCCTAGCAAATATCCGTCTCTCTCTCTCTCTGTTCTAATTTGGTACGATACCCGATTTGAATAGTGATGTTTGCATGTGCTCAACTGCTCTCCATTTTGGCCTGGTTGTAACAAACTAAAGGATTTCGCTGTAAATATTTCGCCTTAAACTTTAACACCGACGAAAAGGACTCTTGTGTCCACACATTCGCATGCTGGATTGTGAGACACGTTATTATCATATAATATTTTTGCAATTGAACTATATGTAATACAATGTTCAGATCGTTGTTTTAAACAGTGTCTTGTGTGTGCCTTATTTTATTTCTCATCATGAAAATTTCAACTCTTCCTTTTTATTTATAATGTAAGCATATAAAATTCATGAATGAAGTACTTACTGCTAGCTTCAATTTGACCTGGAAAAGAGTAAAAAAATATAAATGATTAATTGTAATTGTAACTCTTTTTACAAAGAAGTCACTTTGGAGTAATAATTTAATGTCAATGGTAAAAGTATTTCCAAGAATGCGTTGTTTGACAGACTTGAGTTGCAGAGTTAATTTATCTACTAAGTTACGGGAAAAACAGCCAACTTTTAAAAAGTAAAGTATTTTTCAACCTTGAATGAAAATCCCAGGAAAATCACATTTCAAGACATTCAATTCAGTCATTGTGAATTCTTCATTTGAACTTGACATAATTGTTCACAAATATTTGAAGTTAATTTGTGATTTCTCTTTGTTCTCTTTAAGCCATATTCAAAATAAAGTGTACCTCAAAATTGGTTACACTAGCAACGCTGAAGAGATGTAACATCACTCCCTTTTATTTAACCCTCCAAGTGGCTTTGACGTCCACCTTGGTCAGATTGGACCAGTTTTGCTAAAATGACGATAGATCCCATCCACAAAGATCTGACCCATTTCCATAGTGACATCTCGTCATTAAGATAGAATCGATGAGGATACTTAAATATGTTGGGATTTACTGCGTGTCATCTTGAATTGTTTGGATACCTAATGAACATTCAATGAGTTTGTAGAGCAACCTAACATAGTGAACATTGAATAGAAGTCCGAACTAGTAATAAGATTGCTCCTGCGTTCAAGTCGGAAAACCTCTGCACTATGTCACAATCTTATCATGGCAAACGAGGACACTTGTTGAGCATGGCTCAGGAACATTGCTTGTAACAAAGGCTCAAGGAGTTGCGTCAGGACATGATGATTATTCCAATAGATTAATTTTTTTCGGATGTACATACAGTGTAACACAGTAGAATCGTATAGATGGAATTATACTGTGCTAATGTAATTACTTTATGGAAATAGTTACTGTATAGATGTTTCAATTTACAGAATGTATGGATTCTAGAACACTGGATTCCAAAGTGGTCCCTAAGTACCCCAAGGGTCCTTGTGACTGCTGAGGGGGGTTTGTGGCAAATTAAGATTAATTTGGGGGTGAATGGAAATTAAAGTAAAATAAAGTATTATAAAGTAAAATACTTGTGACCCACTTTCGTTATTATGAAGTGAAAATAAATAACTTGGTAGCTATGTATTATTAATAGTAAGAAAGCATTATGGATAGTATGCATTGAAAATCCTTGCCAAGAGCACACGATCCCCGTGATCTCTCTCACGGCGCCAGTTTGTAATGAGCATGCGCGAAACATAACGCACGGAGCGCGTGAGTCTTAATCTCCCATCAGGTTCACCCATCTCATTGAAAAAAATAAAGTTATAATTTCAATAAAAATTACAACTTTAAACATCAGAATGTTTCATTTATATGTCACTATTTACCATTCAAGGCATGAAAGTTAAATTTGTAGGTTCATGGTCAGGTTTTTGCTATAAGAAGGGGTCCATGTAAGTCTGGGAACCACTATTCTAGAAAGACGTGTGGCATATTCTGTATTATGCACTTATTTAAACAATGCCTCACTGCACACAGGAGTGTGGCGGTGTATTCCTCCAGGCTGTCAAGCAAATTATAGGAAATTGACTTGTTGGGATGGTATGAATACAAACTACAGCCGATCAGCAAAGAGAATAAGTTCCAACAGGGTTCAAAGTGAACTTTTTAAAAAACGGATCTTGTAGCGTTCCTCAATCCACAGAAGTATGTGCCTTCGTGGAGCGTGCAGAAGTAGTTCGCATGTTCCGTACCCTAAACTGGATGCCTTGTCAAAACAATGCCTCATAGTCCATCAAGATCTCGTCATTAGGAAAATTTATCATACAGACCGTGATGGACTCGTCATTAGCGAAATGGTTCAGAGCTTGATAGACATCTCGTCATTAGCCAAATCGGGATGATGAGATCTCGTCATGAGCAAAATGAGTGACACCTTGATGGACGAGATATCTCGTCACTAGAAGAAAACTGAATAGATCCTTCGTTGATATCAAAAATTGGCAGTATCTTGATGACGATATATCGCGTCGAACCACTTGAAGGGTTAAAGACTTGGATCATCCAGCCCTCCTGAACCCCTACCACCGGAGTTTAAAATACTTTTCGAAGATTAGGAAAACAGAGTATTACTTATTCATCATCCCAAAGAGAGCGACCCTCAAGAAGATGATTTGGGTTAACAAGGATGACTTTTTACTTTACATTATTACCTCTATTACTTCCAACATGAGTTTTACTGCGATTTTACAACCACAAAGCTCAGATTCAAGATAATAAATCGTCAAATTGGACGTTGAATTTTTTTTTTCTTCTGGATGCGAGGCTTTCCAAACTAAAATGGATCCAGTCCATTTTCTAACATTTTGAGTTCCATCGAGTTTCTTCTCGTGTGTACTTTTGGCGGAATTTTCTTCTGCCATCTCTCGGGAACCAAAGCAACTCGATTCAAAGATGCAACTTAAAGGAGTTGGGGTTAACAGAGTCTGACCAGAATGTGGACACTTTAGCTCTCATATGCTCAGAGATGGAAGTTACGATACGAATCATTTGGACACCAGTGGAACGCATGCGAAAGCAAAAAATAACACATACAATTGCTCTACAATGTTGCTGATCAGAAATAGCACCACGCTCCCTATCAATGGTACTAAACAAGATTGAAAATAATTTTTGTTTCCAATCGGAGTATCGAAGTGGTCTCCATCCCTATCGGACCCATTTTGCTAATGTCAAGACAACCACTAGAAGGGTTAAACGATCGGTTTTTCATTTCCCTCGAAAGGAATTGCAGGTGTCCATTGCGAGAGCACTTAGTATTTACTGTTATGAAAGATTATTCAATAGCATCTGAAACCAACAGTGAGCGAAAAAATTGAATGATTGTCATTCAAATTGAAGTGGATGCTACAGTACACATTCATTAGGATTCTTTCCAAATTTATCGTCCATCAAGATGGGGTTAACTTTGCTGATGACGAAAGAGAAGGGTTCTCTGAAATTCTTTAGGCAAGCAACAAGTGAACCAGATTAACTACAAATAATCCCCATCTTTCAATGTAGAGATGATCCCTGAAATGGAAAACTGAATATTTCGGGATATATCGATTGTAAATTCCTGAAATTTCATATATAAACTAATGTGACATAAAAACACGGCAATGCCTTTGGAAATTTGGTGGTTAATTCGAAATTTGATATGATACGGCCCTTTATACAATGTTTTAGCATTTGAATTGGCAGAGAACGTTATTCCGTATCGAATGATATCTTTGAATTTGCTCTGCTATGAAGAGTGATCGGGGGGTGGTTCTTTGTTTCCCGGCGATTGCACATTAACAGTGCTATATGTTGTTATAATTAAAGTTCTGTGAGTGAAATGGATGAGTTTTGTATTTGTGTTCGTCTTTTGCTCAGTCTAAAGTGAATGAAGATACAAGTAGGGAAAAAAAACATAAGGGCTCTTGCCTAGAACTATTCCAACAGGTGTCTGCACCAGAATGTGGCCACTACAGGGAGGTTTCCCAAGCGAAAATAAACCACCAGTAGGATTAAACTAACACACAAATGAAGCGTTCAGAACAAGAGTGGATCAAGTCCATTTTATAACATTTCGAGATACATCGAGATAAAGTCTCGTGTGAACTTTTCCTTTTCTTCTGCCATCTCTCGGGAACCAAAGCAACTAGGGACTCGATTCAAAGATGCACTAGAAAGATTCAAAGGAGTTCGGGTGTGGGATTATCAGAGTCTGACCAGAAAGTGGACTTGATCCAATCTAGTTCTGAACGCCTCAAATAAAGTTATCAGAAACTAATTTTGAGCACAGTTATTTATGTGATTTCATATTTTTCTTTCGTGTGTTAAGAGTATTTTTTATACTTTTTTCACGCTATCTACTTCCTAGGAACCGAGAGTCGTTAGTGGCAGTTTTATCCGTAGTAAAAAAAACTTGCAAGTTTGATTCTTGGTTCATGCATGGAACTTAATACTCCGAGAAAAGAAGCGTTAAATTGTGTCACAAATATACTCGGGGCCTGATATTGGATCGTGGAATCAATGAAGCACATAATAGGCAGTTGGAGCGATGGCTTAAAGTGTCAACATTCGACAATTAATTAACGGTTCGAACATATTAAGTGCAGTTTTATAATAATATTTCGGAATAATTTAATTGATTAAGAGCTGTCATCCTGGCGCCAGTGGTTAACCGGTCCGAAGATCATGTCAGGTAGGGAGATATTTCTGTCTACACTTCTGGGTGTTTCATCTACGATCATAATTTTTTTCAAGGTGAATCAAGAAAAATAAAATTCATATTGAATGTGTTGCGGGATAAGTGGAGAATAGATAGCGCAAGTTTCACGGTCAAGACGTCATTGCGGAGACCTTGTCAGCCGGCCAAGAATTCCTAGTATTACATCCGCCTACGGCGAAAATGGATGTGACACGCGAAATGCAATACACTGCATTGAAATTTTCGCCTAAAAAAATCGTCAGATCTTTCAAAAACCAATGTCATGTGTCATCCTCCATATAGTCTTGACCATGCGATTTTTTTCTTTTCCCGAATTGGAAGGAAAAGCGGTTTTCATCCTCACAGACAGTGGTAAAATTCGATTTTGAAGGACCTGTCAAAAAATGACTTCCAGCATGTGTTTGAAGACTGGAAAAGATGTGGGATAAGTGCATTGCATGTAATGAGGAATATTTTGAGAAATACCCTAATTATTTGGAGGATTAGTACAGTACATTTTTTAATAGTTCATGATCATTCTTTATTGAACAGCCCTCGTACTTCTAAAATCACAATCGGTGGCGCAATCTGACCGTGGTTCAAAATTACGAGGTGTTGTCCTCGGATCTTTCCCTTAAGGGACTGATCCCGGACCGTCGTCAATAGCCCGTTGTGTTGCTCTAGTACGACGTTAATTAAAATTACCATTACCACACGACGGTTGCAACGTTAGACTTTTCATATACGGCACCCACTACTGTTCCGATTTTAAAGACGCAAAATAGAGAACGTTAAATTTATAAAAATGAGAACCGAACGGTATGTAAATATGATAGTAATATTAACTATTTTTATTATAAATAAATAATTATTTTTTTTTTTTTTGGGGGGGGGGGGTAGCTAACAGTTTAGAGATGTATTGAGCGAAAACAATGCCAAGCGCGTTAAAATGCACCTCCTTCCACTTTAGAAAGGGCTCTAAAACTTAAAAAACAACTTCTCTGAAAAGGAAAAGAGCGAATCAAAGCCCCTCTTCCAATCCACGTGATAGCCTCGCAAGAACAGAGATGACGAATAAAGCCGCGTTTACACCGTATTTGCAGAGCGTTCCAAACATCGAAGCTATTCCGAGAGGCATTCATCGTATCGTCAAGATCTCGAGTCGGCAATTTGGAGAGTTTGCAGAACCAAATTTGTTTTCCACCATGAATCGGTAAAGATCAAAGGGTTGCAACTTTTCGGGGAGATTTCTCCGAGACGATTGCTTAACACTAACCTCCTGTGCCCTCTCGGCCCCCCGTGGTCGCTCCCTCCGTCTTTTGTTCTCTCTCTCTGTAGCTCTCTGTGTAGCTTTCTTGACCACATCTACCGCCAAACTGCCAGTGAGTGACAGTAAAGTCCACAAAGCTTTTACACCAGAGTCGGTCGAAAAAAGGAACGAAAATTAGTTCAGAATAGGGGAATGTAAAACGTCCTCGCTACAGAAAGGGCTGTTACCATAATGCTCTCTGTCCTGAAATCGAAGGAAATAATAAATAAAATATGTATTTACTTCAACCCGTTAAACTCTCAAATTAAAAAATTCTCTCGAGAAAACAAGCCTTGCACACCGAACACAACGCAGCTGGGAATTTGGATTTCTCTGAAAACATCTAATCCTACTCCTCAGAGTATGAATTCGATATCGATAGTTACAGGGATACACATTATGTCCTTATTTTAGGGCCGTTGTAGTCCGGTCGATAGAGTAACAGGTGGATTGCGAGTTCGAATCGAACCAAAGACCGTCGTGTACAAAGGGGGCTGGTTCACGTTAAATCTGTCGTGGCCTCTGATGTCCTCACGTTGACGTGATGCTAAAGTTAGGAGAGTGTGGTGCCAGATCAGGTATTGCCTCGTCATCTGACTGTGGTTCAAAATGCGTGGTGTTGTCCTAGGATCTTTCCCTTGGGGATTTATCCCGGACCGTCGTCAATAGCCCGCTGTATTGCTCTTGTACGACGCTAGTAAAATACCTACAGCGGCATCAAGGAAAAGAGGTTTCAGCAGCTTTTCTTACTCTGTAGTATTATAAGGGTAATGGTAATTTTTAGTTAACGTCATACTAGAGCAACACAACGGGCTATTGACGACGGTCCGGGATCAGTCCCTTAAGGGAAAGATCCTAGAACAACACCTCGTAATTTTGAACCACGGTCAGATGACGAAGCAACACCTGAGCTGGAACCACACTCTTCAAACTTCCACACTCACCCAAAGTGAGGACTTTCGGCCACAACAGATTTAAGGTGCTCGAGCCGCCTCTACACCACACACTTACAAACATCAATGCACTCTCTCGGATTCGAAACAGGAACCTTCCTATCTAGAGGCCAACACCTCCAGACCGGTGGGTCGGCTATAGGGGAAGGAACCCGAGATGATTCAATCAGAAAAAGGAAGCTCGGAATTCCAAACCTACCTATTATGATCTCCCGCTGATACCACTTAACCTCGTTCGAATCAGCAGTTTGCCCATTGGCCGGTTGTCCAGGTAGTTGAAGTATGATGTAAAGTTTCCTAACTCACACACTCCAATCAAAAAGTCCATCAAGTTGCTCTTTTTTTGAATAGAGGTACTGGCATACTGCTATTTCTTCTATACGAAGAGGAATTACACATAAAGGCAGCAACGGCAAACCTACAATTTCACTGAGAGAGAGTAGTAGTAATCTGATTACTCCCATACTGTTGAAATTTATTGAAATCTCTCATCCATTCAGTAAATTGAATTATTATTACGTTTAGTGTTTCCAAATCTGCTTCAGAAGCTCTAGCTAACGTCAACTCTCAAAGATGCACATGTCCATTCTCTTCTGCACAATACATGAGTTTGGAGAAAAGGTGATCTCTTCGGAGGTTTCTTGAGCATTTGCATTAAAGGAAATGAAGCTGCAGGTCCATTGACAAAAGAAACCAGAGAATTAAATGCTGAACAAGAACCAACAACGCTTAACTAAATGCTTTGGTAAGATTCCAAGTCATACTAAAAAGTGAAACGAACCCACAAATATGTGAAGTTGACAGCGATGGAACAAAAAGCCAGCACACTATCCAGATTGAGAACAGAACGTTTCAAAGGCATGAGAATTAACTCATGCCTTCCTCGAGATGGAAACAGAACGTACAGACATTGCAACAACTGTTATGAACTCGTACCATATTCACCTGCCCTGACAGAATAGCTCAACCATCAATAACCTTCTTTCAAGAACAGCTTCACAGCGAGAAAATAATCGCCATCGCCAAAGCTGTGCAAAATACATACGAAGGCATCTGATTCAGAAATGGAAGCAACAATTATTTAAAATATCCAAAACGAGTGATATTTCAAAATATTTTGTTCAGCTGAACTCAATAAAAAACCTATTTTCTCATAAAACGACAGATAAAATAAAATTAAAAACTAACAATATCGACACTTTATTTTTATTCACATAGATAAACCGTCTGTATTATGTCAAAACATACGTTTTAAAGTCAATCAATCAACAAAAAAAAAGCCATCAAATTCGTTATGGTTCATCTACGGGAAAGTTCAATTTTGGCGTTTCAATCGTGAACGTTAAAAAAAAATTCTCAAATCCATAAACTCCTCGACATGCAACTGAATTGGTAATTTTTATTAGAAGCAATTTATTAAACAAGACTTTTGGGTCGTATAATAGCAGTTAAACATTTATTCATGTACGAAAAACACCCGTTTGGATCGATATAAAATCACCAGTAGGAGAACCAGGAAGTCAGACATTCATTCGAAGTCCAAGTTTCTTCTCTAGATACTCTAACTCTCAGCAGTCATGTCGTCTCTTCTGGCCCAAATCGTCCTTTTGATCGTCGCCCTCTTGGGAATGATGAGTAAGTACAAGACCCCTTTTTACATTCTTAGAAAAGAAAAACTATTTTAAATCTTGTGGTTTTGTGGCCTCGTCATCTGACTGTGGTTCAATGTTGTGTGGTGTTGTCTCCGGATCTTTCCCTTGGGGTTTGAGCTCAGATCGTTGCCATTAACACGTTGATTTGCTCCAGTGCGGAGATTATTAACTACTATCTACTTACCTTTCTTAGAAAAGAAATTTTTTTTTTTAATCTTGGGTGTGAGGACTCAGAATTGAACATTCACGCCCTAGTCTAGTGATTGTTGTTATGTTTTCACAAACGAGTCACTAGTATTAACCCACCTGTCTCGACGACATTTCTCGTCGTTAGACGAAAAGTGACGAGGTCAAACCAACTGGTTAAAGACTGCATGATTTCTATGGGTCCAAACAGGATGATTGAGTCCACGACACTACTTTTTGGCGTAATAGTGTAGACTCTAAAACCCATTTTAAAACCAGATATTTTGGGTATTTAAATTTAGATGGAAAATACAAAATGGGTAGGGGTTGTGTCAAGATTTTTTGTTGTTGTTGAGAGATTGTTGCTGTAGAATATGAATTGAAGCGTATTTCGTTCCAATTTGAAAGACACCCCCTTACGCTGCCCTCAATGCACCCAATCCAAAGGGACACTGACCCAAAGATCGCCCGAAGGAAAAATGAAATTAGGGATTTTTAATTCTAAAAAATAATCTAGAATGTATCATTTCATATTTATTACGCATAAGTATAAAATGCTGCAAGTATGCTAACAAACTGCGAACTATATCGTGAACATACAAGGGCTATTCAGTAAAGAATGATCATAATTTTTTTTAAAGGGGTTTAAAAAATTCAAGAAAAATAAAATTCATATTGAATGTGTAGCGGGGTAAGTGAAGAGTAGATAGCGCAAGTTTCACGGTCATGACGTCATTGCTGAGGCCGTGGCAGCCGGCCCAAGAACGCCTAGTTTTACTTTCGCCTACGGCAAGAATGGATGTGACACGCGAAGTGCAATACACTGCATTGAAATTTTGGTCTTAAAAATCGTCAGCTGAAGTCTACAGTAATATTATGGGGATACTACAGTAAGATTATGGGGAGAATCACGTGTGTTCCCCATTCTCCATATAGTCCTGATTTAGCCCATGCGATTGTTTTTTCTTTTGAAGAAACACCTCCGGGAAAAGTGGCTTTCCTCATCACAGTCAGTGTAAAAGTTTCGGAGGCGATTTTGAAGGTCAAAAAAATGACTTCCAGCATGGACTGGAAAAGAGGTGGGCATTGCATGGAATGAGGAGTATTTTGAGAAAGAAAATTATTTTTCATTAATTTATGATCATTCTTTATTAAACAGCCCTCGTATTTTAAATTATTCATATAGTCATATACATATTTTAAACTATTCATTTAACTCCGAGAGTTTCTGCGAGTTACCGTTTATTATGCACATTTGTATGATGCGTCTAAATTACTTCATGTAAAAATACTTATGTCATTAGTATAAAAATGATTACAGTTAGGTAATGAAGTGAAGTAATTTCAACAAGTACAAAACTCCTCTAATCATCAATTGCATTTTTGGAGAATTTTGCTTCAACAGTTTCTTTTTTTCTCCCAATGTGTGTGCCATCTTTGCATTCTTTGATTTGATAGTTTTTATTTCTATTTCCAACTTTTTTTGGAATAGAACGTATCAAATTTCTGGTCGTATTCTGCTGCTGACAAAGTTCTGGCATATAAATAAATAAATTTATTTAGGAAAATTAAATTTAATATTTCTGAATTGGTTGACATTTTTGAAGTCACGAATGAATTGGGGATATTTGCAAGCTCCTTTTATTTTGATCTTAAACAGGAGGTAACGTAATTGGTGCCGTGGCCAGGATAAGAACCTGTGTTAGCGAACACACCAAAACAGGTTCGATTCCTGATTTGATTGGAACAGAGAAGAGTTTTGTATGCCGAAATTTTGGGAAATGTAGCCATTTTGAGTGTTGTATATAATTACAGCAAAGTGGACTTTCCGTTAAAAGTTATTGATTCCTTGTTTTTTTCTTTTAGGTCAAATTGAAGGCAGCAGTAAGTACTCAAAATTTAGGTTTATTTGTTTTGGAAGGCCTAGTAACGATTTTAATCTATAGGATAGCGTTTTATAACATCTTTCGTGGCATAGACGTCGAATCTAAGTTGCATGAGAGCAGCTTCAAAAGTGTTTTCAATAAGTCGATTTGTAATCACGGGACCGCTCCGTGAAAGATGGGAGGTGTTTAGACGATCCGGCATTTGGGTGCCTCGTTTTAGGTTGTAACATTTTATGAAATAGCAGAAGTGTGAATGCTCGTTTCTATAGAGCTGTGAGTAGATCTGTGAGAGTAGAAATGGTGAAATCGCCAGTCTATAACTATGTCGCGATGACCAGTTAGATGATGAATCAATGGTGTGGCATCTTCTTCTGTCCTATAGACCAATAAGATTGTGAATGTTCGTCTCCATCCGTAGACGAAATTAGTCCAAGAGTCACGGACTCACACATTACTTTCATTTCCTCTGATTCTTGGCGCAACTTGCCATGTTACTCGAATACAGTTTCGGCTCTCATTAAAAGGAATTCTAAAACCAGCGATAAATCAAATTAATTCTTAATGTAAAGAATTATTTTTTCTTCTGAAGTTTGATTACACTGAAAAATTTTATTGAATTCTAGAAATCTCTAAACTGGAATGTTTGCAAAACACACGCGAGATATTTAGAAGAAACACATTTATTTTTAAAATGTGTTTAAATTAAAAAATCACAACATTTCTTAAAGAGAATTTCTAAAAATGTTTTTTCTTGTGCAGTCGAACAAGAAACTCCTCATAGTGGCAAATAAGGCACTTGTTAGAGTCAGCCAAGTGAGAAGGTTGGACAGTTCAGAAGTTAACAATTATATGAGACAACAGAAAAAGGAAGACAAATTTTTAAGCTACACATGCTCATAGAACTCTCAGTAAATTCAATGAAAATATGACGATATTCTCCATTTACTACTTTTGAAAGTGAAATGTTCTTTAGTTGTGAACTGTCTAAAATGTACTATTAGTTCCGTTTTCTAATGCATTTTTTTTTAACAGAACATCACCCAGACTCTGGAAGTAAGATTGGTTTTCATCTTTATTTCATTGATACGAAAGAATGTCTAAAAGTTTATGATACTCGTTGGTTTAAACTCTTTTCAACTAAAAAAGCTAACTTTATGAAGGTGCATGATAAATTCACTTTTGCCCAGAGTAAAAATGTAGATTCAAAAGGATAGTTTGTCAGAACAATGATACACACAAAAAAACTTTAAATACTCCTGTGGTAACGAAGTCGAATTTATTATGAGATTTTAATCATTTCTTTTCACTCTCAAAAATATTGTTTGGAAAGAATTCCATACAAGTAAATTTTAAGCAAAAGTATACTGCAAATAACTTTCCGATTGAATTGACATTCCGTTTAAATACTAAACCTATTATCTTTGAAATACATTGTCTTCTTAAACGCTTCAATGGTAATGTCCATCAGGCCATTAAAAGGGCCATCTCGAAGTAGACTATTCGAATATTGAAGATTATCAGTGAAAGTTAGTTTAAGGCTTTTGAAACATTCCAAAATTAACACATAGTCATTCGAAAAAAAATCGAAATTCCTAGTAAATATTAAAATAAAAAATAATGTATGCATCAAATTTCATGAAGGGATTAGGAAAGAATCTCATGTAACAGATCAAGTGACCCAAACGTACACTTGCAGAGTCCTGTTTTCTTTTCCACTTTTGGTGTTTTGTAACTTAACCCTCCTGGTGGTTATTTCGAATATGTGCTATCATTTAAACTAACCGAATCTTGATAGATGTGGTCATTCGAAATCGGACCAGGTCGAAATCCTGTCATCAGAAAAATATCGGCCAAATCGTGCTGAGGACGAGTTACCTTGTCATTAGCAAAATGGGTCGAATGTCGACGAATCTCGTCGAAACCACTTGGTGGGTTAAAGCCTCTCTCACGGGTTCGGAACCAGGTTTAATCTACTCCTGTTTCTCTTTCTTTCTCATGTTTTCACGATACGTTAAATCACCTAGTGTGAAATGCCTCTGCTTCAAGTAGAGTTGCCATTTACTTCTACGGTCTCATTTAACACGCTTGTCTTCTTTTCCAGACATCTTCGACAAGGGTGAAGATTTCTTTAACACACTCATCGGAGCCGACAAGTGAACAGACGAATGTATTAACATTTCGATATGAAATAAACGCTGTAGTGCATGGAAGTCTGCCTTGTTTATTCTTCGCTAAGCGAAGACAGCGTAACGAACACTCATCAGTACCAGATAAGAGAGTACACTAAAAACCACAGAAACTTTTTATTATTATTAAAAACCATTTATTATTATAATTTGTACACTTTTCCCTTTTTTTCAACAAGATTTCCACTTTATTCTTGTACACGTTTTCCATCGTCTTCAAGCACATTGGTAGGTAGTTAGTTAATTAATGTAGCACTGTACCAACCCAACGGGCTATTGGTCCGCTAAGGGAATGATCCGAGGCCTCGTCGTTTCGTACCACGGTCAGATGGCAACAGCGGACAAACTACTCCACACACTTCACCTCACGCCAACTTGAGGACATTCGAGGCTTAGTTAACGCTCTACAGCCCCTTTCGATAATAACCTTTTATTCCAGGGAAATGAACAGTAAAAGCTCTCCAAATGATTCTTCTCCGAGAAAGAATCTTTCTAAATGATTCTTTTCGTAGAAAGGATCTTTCCCTATTCTAAGATAGAATATTTTCAATATTTTCTATTGTATCGAAAGGAGCAATAAAATGAACAACGCAATCTTTTCAAATGATTGTATTCTACTAGAGGACACTGATTTAATATTTCCAAATGAATCTTTACAAGAAAATGGAACCGTGGTCAAATGACCAGGTTAATACTTGAGCACTCTCAAAACTATCACACAATGTTCATGTGAGGACATTTGAAGAGCTGAGTGGATGAACATGTTAAGTGACATTTTTAAAAAAATGGAGATTTCCGGGTAAAAGAACATGTTAAGGACTGCATTAAATAATGGACGGTCATTGGTTCTGCCAATTCTTATTATAAGGCGGTTTTCAGTAGAAGAACATGTTATGTACACGGCTTTCTGTTATTTCATTTGTGGAAGAACATGTCAAGGGCACTTACCATCTTCTTCCACAAGAAATGCGTTCACCTTGAGTAACATAACATCTTCTTCCACTATATCGGTTGTCCGATATGCTGAAGTTTGCTCGGCCATAAAGTTCCTTCAGCAATTTAGCTCAAAGTGTTAGGCTTAAAAAGGGCGAGAACGTCTGTAACAAGAGTGTGTAGCGACTCGCCAAAAGGGTGCTCCGACAAAGGAGGGACGAATTGGCGCGCGGGAATTAGCTCCGCTAGGGTAATATTGTAACTTTGTTGGTCCACTTCCTCTTTTGGGAGCCGAATAAACGGTATAGTGGTTAGGTATTAGCCTCTAGATCGGAAGGTTCTTGGTTCGAATCCGGATTTGGCATGGATGTTTGTAAGCACATGGTGTAGACGCAGCTGGTGCACCTTAAATCTGTCGTGGCCGAAAGTCCTCATGTTGACGTAGTGTGGTAGTTTGGAGAATGGGGTGCCAGCTCAGGTGTTGCCTCGTCATCTGACCGTGGTTCAAAATTACGAGGTGTTGTCCGCGGATCTTTCCTTAAGGGATTGATCCCGGACCGTCGTCAATAGCCCGTTGTGTGCTTCTCTAGTGCGACGTTAATTAAAAAATTACCAATTATTTCTCTTTTGGAAAGTTGTTCCCAGCTTTCAGATATTTTATTTCTATTCAGAGGAGTGGCAACATCTGTAACTGTTAAAATCTCTATGGAACACCTTTTTTATTTTACTTGCATAGTATAGTTTACATCACACTAAAAAATTAGAGAGAGCTAAGCATAGCTCCTCAAGTGTAAAGTGCTTTTTACGTGTATTTGGAGTTAGTAAGTGCAAACGATGTCTCAACAGTTTAAAGTTGCTGAGTGTACTTTTAGGGAAATATTTTCTTCCAAGTTTAATTTATCTTTTGGTCATCCTCGAAGTGATACATGTAGTACTTGTTCGAGAGGTTAACACTAGTTATGTGGAAAGCTAGGAACGAGTGTTCGAAATGCAGAACTAGACAAGCAGTTGGATAAACAGACTTCAAGTGACGTCGCATATATTACACTTGACTTACAGCAAACCTTGCCGCTCCCAAAACTTAGTGTGAGTAAGGCTTTCTATCTTAGGCAAATGTGGTTTTATAATATCGGAGTGCACATCGTTACTGAGTCAAAAGAAGCTCCGTCCTCATTTCTTGAACTTGGACTGTAGATGTTGCATGTCGAGGAAGTATTGAGGTGGCTAGTTCCCTTTTGACCCTCCTAGAATTCGACGATTCTTTGAAGAGTAAAGATCACCTTATTATTTGGACAGACTCTTGTTCGGGCTAAAACAAGAATTCCACCATGCTATTTATTCCTTTACCAATATCTGATTTTTAAAGGATATTTCAAAGTGATTGAACACAAATTTCCTGAAGTGGGTCATTCATATCTTGATAGCGATCGAGATTTTGGAAGAATCGAAAATAAATTAAGGAAACATGAAACCGTATTTCTTCCTGACCTCTACCGTAGTATCATACGGAAAAGTGGCAGAACCATTGCGTCACCGATATGACATCTCACTGTAGAAAGTTCCATGATTTCCAAAATAAGATGAAGCTGATAAATCGTAAAAAGAAAGTCATCAACGAAAAAGTGGCATTTAGAGACTAAGTGAAATGGATTCGGGTAGAAGAGTTCGTTTCGTACCTGTACAAGGACTGCCATGATCCAAATACACCGTTCAAAAAAGTTGAATTGCTGAAAAAAATCGGAATGGTAGAACATATGTCGATGAAGATAATATAGAAATGGAAAGGACATCGGAAAATAGAGGAAAGCTAACACTAGAAAAGATTGATAAATTACAACGGCAGCTTCCTTACATTAGAAATGAGTTTCCATATATTTCTATGAATATTTAATTCAAAAAGAGAAATATTAATGATTTATTAACTTTTAATGATTTTGCAATTGAATGCATAGATTTTACAATGATTTTTGCGTTATGGTTTTGCGAAATGATTTTGCGCATATTCACAAAATAAAATAAACTTCTTAAATAAAATTTTTTATTTTCATTTTCTTTCACAAACTGTGCTAACAAATATATCTTTAATATTACAAAATTTGGATGAATCATTAGTCTACCTTACATCCTTAATTGTGTGCATTTCATGAACAAAGTAATCATAATGATAATATAGAGTCGGTTATGCCACATAACATGTTCTTCCACAAAATTAGAACCATTTCCTTGATATGTGAATGGAAAAAGATGTTATGTGCGACAAAATGTGGAAAATTATCTCTAATCAGACAAACTACATGGCCTACGACTACGTGAATGAAATCACGATTTTTTGAACGTTATTTCTTCATAACATGGCCGGAAAAACAGGAAATAAGTGAACTGATAAAAAAGGGCATCCTGTTAACTTTAAAGCTGATTATCTCAAATTTACTAAATTGTCCCTTAACATGTTCATCTACTCAGCTCTTCATTTGTGGCAACAACAGATTTAACGCGCCCCTTTTAATAACCTTTTATTCCAGGGAAAAGAACAATAAAATCTTTCCAAATTATTCTTTTCGAAGAAAGGATCTTTCTCTACTTTAAGATAAAATATTTTCTACTGTATCGAGATGATCAATAAAATTTTCCCAAAGGATTGTATTATAAGTAATGAAACAGTAGAATCTTTCTAGATGATTTTATTCCAAGGAAACGAACACTGCAATATTTCCAAAGAATTCTATTCTACTAGAGGACACTGATTAAATATTTTCAAATGAATCTTTACAAGGAAATGATCAATACTGTAGCATGTCTTTCTAAAGGATTATTTTCCAAAGAATGGTCCAATCGAATCTTTCTAAAAGAAGAAAGGGAGCAACCGAATACTAAATAGAACTCTAAAAGGTTTTAAAGAACTCTAAATCTGGAGATAGGAACGAAATAAATCTTTTCAAAGGATTCAGTTCTACAGAGAAACGAATGCTTCCATGTGATTTTCCGCAACCGACCTAGAATTTTGTAATTGAACTTCGAAAACAAGTTCCATTAAAAACAACAATCGGATTGTTTGATGTTCCGAGTGCGTTTTAATTTAGTGTTCGTTCGAATTTAATTGATCCGAGAAAAATTGAGTGTCTGCTGGAGCAATCGATACATTTTATCGCTATAACCAGCTGAGAAATGTTTGCATAAGAGAAATCTCGATCTACTTTATTTCGTCCTTTGTTGAATACGAACCCCAAATCGAATGTTTCAGCTGAATAAAGTTTGTTCTTCTATCGACATCCGAGTACAGAAGAATCGAAGGTAGTTAATTAACTGGTTGGTCTCCGGACTGACCTCCGGGGAGCGTATTTAGAAACCCTGGAGCATCCAGCACAAACGGAAATACGTCATATACATAGATGCGCAGACGCACCCGCGCAAGCTGACCCTCGCGCCGGCATACGCCGTTGACGAGTCATTTCACCGTGAACTGGTCTCATGCTCATGTACTTTTTATTTAATTTTAACTAATAGAATCTTTTCTTGGTGAAAAATACAATCTACTAAACAATTGCAACATGTCCATGCACACATGATAAAGGAATTACCATTTTTTAGAGGTTTTGTGTTTACTTACATTGCCATGTCAACAGTATTCAGGCAGGTGATTTTGACATGCTTTCATTTAATTCTTTGTAATAAACTCCTTCCAAGTTATACAAAAGAAAGAACACAATAAAATAAAGTTATTAAAGCCAAAATATTTTGGAAAAAAACAAAAAATAAAAGTTCTGGGTCTCATAAGTGTCTGTTCACCTTCGTCAATGCATTTGCACTGAGTACTTGTTTCATGTACTTTTTAATTAATTCTAACTTTTTAAAAAAAATTCTGGGTGAAAAAGTGAAAGCATTTATGATTTCCAATCTGTCAATGCAAAGGGAATCAAGAAATTATCACTTTTTAGAGTTTTGTGTTTGATTCTAATATGTTCTGTTACCATTGTCAAGGCAGGTGATTTTGACATGTTTACATGAAACTTTCATTTAATTCTATGTAATAATCTCTTTCGAAGACAAAGAACACAATAAAACCAAGTTATTCATGCAAAAAATTGTGTAAAAAAACAATACATAAAAATTCTAGGTGGTGCAAGTGTCTGTGCATCTTTGTCGAAGCATTTCACCAAGAACTTGTTATCATGCACTTTTTAAATAATTCAAAGTTTTAAATGCTTTTCTTGGTCAAAAACACAAACTATTGGATAATTGCAACACATAAATAAATAGTAAAGGAATGAGGAAAGTAGTCGTTTTTAGAGGTTTTGTGTGTATTTTAATTGGATGTGTTAACATTATGAAGGCACCTGCTTTTGACATGTTTCCTTGAAACTTTATACTAATTATATGTAATAAACTATTTACAAAATATACAAAAGAAAGAACTTAATAAATTCAACTTATTGATGCAAAAATATTTTGGAAAAAGCAATTAATAAAAATTCTAGGTCTGGATGTGTGTGTTCAGCTTTGTCGATGCATTTCACTGTGAACTTGTTTCATGTACTTTTTACATAATTCCAACTTTCTAACCGTTTTGTTTGTGAAAAACAGAAAGCATTTATCATTTGCAACCTGTCCAAGCAAAAGAAATCAAGAAATTGGCACTTTTTGAATATTTTGTGTCTTTCTAACATGCTGTGTTAACATCATGAAAACAACTCATTCTGACATGTTTACATGAACCTTTCAGTGGCGGATCAAGTCAAGTGGGGGCCCCAAACTCAAGTTAGAAAAAAGTTTCAAGAAAACTCTCATTAAGTTATCAGAAAAAAGAAAAGAAAAAAATTCCATACCTAAACACATTAAATAAATTTATTAAAAAACATATTTTTTACATGAATTTCTGTCTTGCATTATTTTTTGCGAATTCGTCAATTATTTTGGCATTATAAATTCGGTTTTAAATTTTTTGCTTTCTATACAGAATGGCCATATTAATTAATCTTTCTTTTCCCATAGTACTAATTTATTAATTTTTCACACGCTTTAAAACAAAAAAGATCGTTCTCCTGACACATCATATAAGGGAATTGTTAAAAAAATTTAAATAATGTTTCACAGCATTCGCAAATGTGTAAAACATTTCTTTGAATTCTCGATAGATGTCTGGTGTGGTTTTTATGATGACCTCGTTTCACCCCCCCCCCCCTCCCTTTAGAAATATTCAAAAATTGTCAAATTCATCTTCAAAAGTACAAACATTAATGTCATTTTTGTAAATGATATATTTTTTATTTTTCATCCAATTTCCAGTTAAAGCCTCTTTTCTATGGGTGAAACCAAGTTTTATAGCTAATATAGCATCTGCTCTTGATGATCCTCTTGTATTAGAAACTCTTTTCACTGCACTAAAAGAAGTATTGTAAAGACGCTGTCACATCTTTCCCCGAAAACTAATGAAAAGACATTTTAACACCTCGGGGCCCCTTCGTGTTATGGGGCCGTACCCGGCCGCTTAGTCCGCGTACCGCTTAATCCGCCTCTGGAACCTTTGTGTTAATTCTAATTAATAAACTGTTTCCAAGGTTTGTAAAACAAAGTACACAATAAAAGAGACTTACTGATGCAAAAATATTATGGACAAAAACATTTATAAAAATTTGGGTTATGAATGTGTCTGTTCAACTTTGTCGAAGCAGTTCACTGTGTAGTTTTTTCATGCAACTTTTGGTTATTTCCTACAATATTAAACTTATTTCTTGGTACATAATTCAAAGTAAACACGGATACGAATTTATAAATGCTAAAAGAAACATGTATGAAGCTTTTTTTTAAAAATTGGCTCTGAAAGTACTTTGTTGACCCAGCTCACCGTGAACATTTTGACACTCATCCTTTAGTGAAATTCAAGTGTTAATGTTTTTTCTTTGTAAAAAGGTGAAACTATTAATAAAAACAAACTTTTCCATCCCAAAATTAAAAAAAAAAAGAAGTAAGCATTTTTAAAGAAGTTGTGTGTGAAAATGTGTATGCAGTTTTGTGAAAGGGTTTCACCGTGAACTTTTCCCACTCCTCTTTTAGTAAATTTGAATTACTAATGGTTTTTCTTGGTGAAAAAGGTCATCTGACCGTGGTTCAAAATTACGAGGTGTTGTCCTCGGATCTTTCCCTTAAGGGACTGGTCCCGGACCGTCGTCAATAGCCCGTTGTGTTGCTCTAGTACGACGTTAACTAAAAATTATCATTACCATCTTGGCGAAAAAGTGAAAGTAATAATTACTTCGAACTTCTTAATGTCAAAATTAAAAAGTAAGCATTTTTAAAAAAGATGTGTGAAAATGTGTGTGCAGCTTTTTCGAAGGATTTCACCGTGGACTTTTCATTTATCTTTTAGTAAATTAGAACTATTAATGTTTTTCTTGGTGAAAAAGTGAAAGCAATAAATAATACTAACTTTTTACTGCCAAAAGTAAAAAGAAATAATTGATTTTAAACATTTTGGCCCTGAAGGTACTTTGTCGACAGAGCTCACCATGAACTTTTTCACACTCATCTTTAAGTTAATTCCAACTGAAAATGTTTTTTTTTTTTTGTGTGTGTGAAAAAGAGAAACGATTAATTTATTCATACTTTTTAATGCCCAAGTAAACAAGAAGTAAGATTTATGAAAAAAGTTGTGTGTGTACTGTGTAAACCAACTTCTCTCTTCAAGTTTCAGATACACGTGTTTGTTTATTTGGAGTTATACTACACACACAGTTGTTTATTATGGCTTTATTTAATACATTTTTCAGTTGCAAAAAGAAATGTAAACCCAACAATTATTAATTTTTTAGATAAAACGGCCATTACACAGCTCTCAATACGAGCGAGAGTCGTGTTTCGGCTCGCTGTGTTTGCGTGCGCGGACGCGTCTGCGCAGCTACATAAACGACGTATTTCCGTTTTGTGCTGGAAGCGCCAGGGTTTCTAAATACGCCTCCGTGGAAGGGGGCTTTTGGGGGCCACTTTGGATTGCGTAAATGGAATTCCAAAGCTACACCCCAATCAATAATCGATATCCAACTGTACTTGAATACTTCCGCCGACCAACCGGTATAGTGGTTAAGGTGTTAGCCTCTAGATATCGGAAGGTTCCTGGTTCGAATACGGGTACGGGCATGGATGTTTGTAATCGTATGGTGTAGAAGCGGCTGCTGCACCTTAAATCTGTCGTGGCCGAAAGTCCTCACGTTGGGTTGGCGTGGAAGTTTGGAGAGTGGGGTGCCAGCTCAGGTGTTGCTTCGTCATCTGACCGTGGTACAAAATGACGAGGTGTTGTCCTGGGATCTTTCCCTTAAGGGACTGATCCCGGACCGTCGTCAATAGCCCGTTGTGTTGCTCTAGTACGACGTTAACTAAAATTAGCATTACTTGAATACTTCAAAGTGTCTATTAATGTTTGAATCTTCCCACTCAACAATCGTTCAAAGCTCATTCCTCCAACATCAGAGACGAGTGTTTCCTTCTAGACTATAGTCCGTGTCCTCGCCACTTTTTGCAAATTCTTTTCGATTCCCTTTCTGTTCCTTTGGACACGATTGTCTTTGCTTGGATTCGAACTTGCAACCCTCCGGTTCGAAACTATGTCCTGCAAAAGACCGTCAAGTACACGGGGGATTGTAGTTTCAAATGTATTCATGTAGGCGTGGTGTGGAAGTTTGGAGAGTGGGGTGCCAGCTCAGGTGTTGCCACATCATCTGACCGTGGTTCAAAATGACGTGGTGTTGTCCACGAATATTTCCCTTTGGGATCGATCCGTTGTGTCGCTCCAGTGCAACGTTGATTGCAATACCTTCTAATACTTGCGTTTGAATTGAATTTGAATTCCTTTCCAAGATTTCTTAAAATAATTTATGAATATTTGTTGATGATATAAACCGATTAAGTACTTAATTTTGCGTGACAATTTTTGTAAGGAGTCTTGAATGGGAAATTGAGAAGTTGCATTAACGTTGCACTGAAGCAGAACATCATTTCGGGATTCATAAGGGAAAGAAGCGAGGACTAATACCTCGTAATTTTGAGCCACGGTCAGATGACGAGGCAACACCTGAGCGGTCACCCCACTCTCTAGACTTCCACACCACGACAATATGAAGGCACTTGGTTGATTAGAACACCGTGATATGGATCGCAATTTCATGTTTTTTCATGTCTCACACTTGCATTTAATTTCTGTCTAGCTACATAGCCCTAAATTCTAGGTAAAACATTTTATTTTTACTAGTATTTCAAATTAGAGTACTATATAAACTTATAATAGAAAACTAATTTCTTTTGAAAAAATTTCGTTTTCAAAAAGGACATCCAATTTCGCTGTCCTCAATTGAGGACGCTGGGCGTTACAGCCAACTTTTATACAAATTTCAAGAGTCATTACAATTTTTGTATTTTTTCGTGTAATAATTGAATTAAAAATTCTTTCGACTTTTATACGTCATTACTTTCCTAAAGCAAAACAAAGTATTATTATGGCTCGTAGGTTCTTAACGATTGCAGAAGCTCATGAATATTTATTTTCCGATCAAATTGAAACTGACATAATCGGAATTCCACTAAACGTAGATGAGCTTACAGATGAAGAGGATCTTTACGATGAAAGTACAGCTTTAGCTGAAGTACGTGATATTGCAAGAACAGCTGAAATCGAAAATTCCGTAGATCCAAATTCCTCTGAAACTAAACTCTGTGACTAGAATTGTGTTCAAAAACTAAAATTGTGGCACTATAAGAGACAACAGAATGGCAAGATGTCCTCTGAAATATCGGAAAAAAATACAAAAAGAAATAAGAGGGTTTTATGAGAATAAATTTGATAAGGAAAATTAAATTTTAATAGTTAGCAAAGAATTGATACATATTTTATGTAAATTTGTATGCATTTTATTTTTGTATCACATCTTGTTCTCCGTAATTCTGCATGAAAATATACCAAACAATTATTCTCCACTATTATAAAAGGAAGTGTTTGTCTGCGTCTTTGTACGCAGTGTCCTGACGAATCTATGGCACTTATAATAATGAAATTTGGCACACAGGTAGACCTAATTGTTTTCGATTTTTGTGTAGCGCTCGAACTTCAAAACTTAATCTAGAACATTTAAAAATTAATTTATTAGTTTTTTTCACCATTCTTTCTTTTTTCCGAAATGTGACGTCACACGAATGAAGAAGGAACGAATTCAGCGATTCTCGACTGCTGATGTCAGCCTTCGGAACCACGCCTAGCTTAACAATTGTAGCGTGTTTTGATTTATGTAGTTGATTATAGAAACTTCGAGGCGGCGTTGTCTGAGGAGTTCGTTTGCGAAGCAAACCAAATAGGAATTCGTAGCAACCACAGGTTTGGCGAGTGTCAGCGAGCAGTGGTCACAGCTGACCCCACGAAAATAACTGTCGCCGGCAACGCCGTGCTGGCCACGCAGTGGCTAGTTTTAATAAGACAGGATACCGTCGTATTTTAAAAGGACGAGTTGGAATAAAAGAGCGTTTAAACAAATCAGAAAACGTTAACAGTCATTTTTTTTTTAATCAGGCGGTAGTTAATTAATGAACGTTGCACTGGAGCAACACAACGGGCTATTAGATGAAGTTCAAGATCAAACCCGAAGGGAACGATTCAAGGACCAACACCTCGTAATTTTGAACCACTGTCAGATGACGACCTGAGTTGGGCACACCGGTTTCAAAACTCCCACTCCAAAGTGAGGACATTTGAGGCCACGACGGTATTAACTTGCTCCAGGACCCACGTTCACTACGGTCAGTACTACGTTCACTACGACCCAGTTTCGAACTCGAATCCGTTTCTCTTCCACCTGTTTTACCTCAGGCCATTCAAGAATTTAGAAGTGCGCATTGAAACGACTTTTAAAGACAAAATGAATTTCGAGAAACCCCTTTTCATCCTTCGATAGAACTTGAAAGCTAAATGTTAGACGAATGTTATGACTTTCTCACTCGAATAAGAATTCAATCTTCATACATTACATCAAATTGTTTTTAAATTTCGTATAAAATCGGGAATTTCTTTACCTCTTTTGTTCGAACGAAAGAACAGCACAATTAGATGACAAAATAACATAGAGCCCCGGCGGCGTAGTCGGCAACGCCTCAGCCTCGCTTTCGGAAGGTGCCCGGTTCGATACCCACATTGATGTACACTCGGATATATAAAAACAGTTTAATTTCATCTTCCGGCCCAGTGGCACGATTCGGAATTTCAGCATAAAAGAAATAACATCCACATTATGCGGTAACTAAAATACAACATCCAAAATGTCTTCCCAAAAGAAGTAGTCGGGGCTCAAAACTGTCTTCTCCGGATGTTCGGTAACCCGCTCCCGGTGGCAGCAGCAGCGTCCGGGGGTGTTCTTTGTGTCCCCCCGCGGCGTTGTCGTCTGTCCCGGGGGCATACTCGGAAACCCTCACGCTTTCAGCACCTCTTGGCGAGTTGGCGATAGATGCCTGTATCGCCAACTACGATAATCCTAATGTTAAAACTTAGAGGAATTGCCGCTAGAAGGCGTATTAGTTCTGTCGGCGGTTTGAAAAATCGCGCGCTGTTCTGATGTTGAATAATGCATTCTGTTTTGTTTATGCTTATGAGAATGTGTGAGGAGCTCATGTTTTTCAACTGTCTTTGTATTGAAAGCGGAATAATTTGATTAGGAAAAGTTAATTTGTCTTTAGGCGTATTCTTTTGAAAGATTGGATGTATAACTGAAAAGTAAATACAATCTCCTTCAATTTTCAAATGTGTTTTTTTGATGCTTTAGAGATGCAAGAAAAATTTGTTTCAGCTTTGATTTTGAATTGTTTTATGCTATTGCGTTTAATTATATTTGTGAAGTGTAATCTTAGTATTTTAGTAGAGGCAGTGAGATTGTTCTTTCTGCGATCAGTAGTTTTAATTTTTGATTTATAATTAGATGTAATCTAGTTTTTGAGATTACATTATATGAAAGTCCACAAATTGAATACATCTGATTCTATCAAAACGGACCATTTCTTTCGATTTTTAGATTGTTACAGGGAATGCAAATTTAAAATTAAGTGATTATTTTTAAAAATCAGTGATTTAAATAAGAATTTTGATTTCATTTCCTTTCTGTTTTATGTGTAATAATATTGAAAATGAAATAACTATGAAGAAGAGACATGCTATTTTATTGAAGTTAGTTGAATATTAAATCAGCCTTCCTTTGAAGCACTTACATAACCTTTTTTGATAGGGATCATAATTACAAGACAACTCTTTCCCTTTTGGGCCATTGAACATATGTCACTCACAAGCCTGTTCATCAGCATAGGTTTTGTTTAAAACATTCCATGTGACTATAAATCCAATGGGCAATTTTGAATCATTCTTCTTCATATGATGGGTGAAGATTCACTTAATATATTTACTCAAGCATTATACCTAAAAAAGTTCCAGGGCCAGTGCGACCCCATTAATTCAAATTAGAAACACATGCTTTTTCCTAATCTCTGCAGCTATTTTTTTATGTGCTTTCATTTGCAAAATCTTATATTAAGTATTATTTTTTGACCCCTCATATGCCTGTACCAAAACTTTTGCATTATTAATTTTATATAACTTCCATACACCGAACACTGATGTGCTAAAAGTCATGGGATAGCAGTATGCAAATTTACTAGTGCTCACATTGCATTAAAAGAGTATAAAGAGTCAGATAGTTATCAGTGCTCTCTGTTAAACTCTTGAATGTCGACCTGCCAAGAATTAACCGAGTTTGAACGTGGAAGGATAGTTAAAGCTAAACGCATAAGCTTAACATTTTGGACATAGTTGAGACCTTGCTCCACATTGTCAAGGGTGTATCGAGAGTACCTCATAGAAGGCATTACCCATCACAAGTGCATTTGTGCTAACAGACTTAAGTTCTCATATAGGTATGTTGAAATAAACAATGTAATATGTCGATTTGGTTTTCCAAAACCTCTGTTGAACAAAATTTGGGTAGTACTAATGATTTTGTGCTATTCTATTGATACACAAGCGGAAAGGGGAGGTGAGGTGTAGAGGGAATAGTATCATTACTGAGTACAAGGAGTGGGAAAGCAACTTGCTGGTGGTTCAGTGGGTTTCTCATTGTTAATAGCTTGCAAGCTGTAGATGACATAGGTTCAATTCATGCGACTACCCTGAGCGTATTTATTTTTTTGCGTCGAACATTTCCTGTTTGTATACGCTCACCTAATTCTGTTTTTGCACAAACTTTTTTTTTTACTCAGATTCAAAATAAATATTTCATTCTCTATTTACTCCAGTCAGTTTGAATTTATTTGCCCAAATTTTTTTTCTTCTATTTGTGGCATAGTAGTATCATCTGTTAAACTACATGGGTATTCGTAGCAATTACTGGGGGTTAGCAAGCAGTGGTCACACCTGACCCCATGAAAAGAACTATCACGGGCAATGCAGTGGTTAGTCAGTTATATTGCACCCACAAATAGATTGCATAACATGTAGTGTATGCGTTTTGGAATACATGTTTTCATTTACCAATGTATGTATCTACAATGTTCTAATTGTATTTGGTAACTAACACGACTGTATTCCCAACATCATTACAATGACACGCAACTGGAGGATTCAGTGATCTATCATTTGAAGATATTCATGAATCATTCGAGAAAGCCGTAAGCAAAGATGAATTATTAGAAGAGGTTGGCTTTGAGACTCCTAATCCCACAGAATGTAGTGATAATGAACAATAGGATCTTGTTCTAAATGCAGGTTTAGTAAAAGAATGTCTGGAACTGACCTGAAAATTGGGTAATCATTTTGTCAAACATGACCCTAATGAAAAACGCGCTAGGAAATTTCAACGTGAACTGAAGTTCTTGGTAGTCTCTTACAGATAATTATATAATGGCCTAACCAAAACACAACAATTAATAACTGAATTTGTTCGTAAAACTGTTGAAACATTCGCACAAGATGATACTCATGCTCGTCCAAACAGAATTAGGTGTACATTAGTGTTGACTCGAAAAGGTGAGTTTGTGATCTCATTTGTATTGTACTGATGTGCACACTTTATATTTTCAGGTTCCTCATCCTTCAGATTTTTAACTATCCCTTACTTGTATTTATGTTTTTGTAATTTCTATTATCAAAATGTGTTTCTATGTGGTTTTGTTTTTATTTCTTGAAGCAGGTGTTTTTGTGATAGCAGTTATTGCCAAAATGTTAAGTAATTTTTTAAATTACCCAATTTTTTACAAAAATAAACATTTTCTCTATTAAAAAAAAAAGTTTCAAGATAAAAAAAAAAATTTAAGATTGGAAATACTTAAATTTGAATAATTCTACACTTAATGGTCATAAGTTAAATTTTCATGCAAAAAGTTTCTTTTTGAGTCTTGTATGGTTAATTATATTTACAGAAAATTGGGATACGCAGCGAAAACTTGAATCTCTTCAAAATTCTACTCTACGTATTATCAGTGGTTACCCCTGGTACTACCGAAACGCTATAATTCGCGAAGATCTTGAAATTACCGAACTTAAAACTTACTTCAGTAAACTTGCTACTAATTTTTATGCTAATCTTGAATTAATTGATAACCCTGCCATCCAGTGTATCCCAGATATGACCCTCGTCAACCCGAATATAATAAAAGACCCAGAGTCATTCTTAATCCTTAATGTTCTTACTATTTAAATCTCCTGCTTTTATTTTTTCTTTAATTTAATAATTCTTAAGCCTTTCTTGCATCTTATGTACTGTTCCAATTGTACTCGTCCTTGATCTGCCCAATTTCTAAGCCACCTGTTTTCATTGGACAACCAACTGCACTCACTCTACCTTACATATTTCAGTGAACTTCATAACCTGCTCAGTTCCCAACTACTTTCTGAGGGAGATAGAAGGCCTTCGGCCTAAGTTCTCCGGCTCACCCATTATTTCATTTTCATTTACAGAAAAATGAATTTTTGTAATGTATGACTAAATTACTTGATATTTAAAGTTTATTGTGTATTGAAATGAAAATAAAAGTTTTTATGTACCATTTGTTTCTTTGTTTTTCTTGTAAGACATTAATTAAAAAATACCTTCTATAATGAATTGAAGTACATATATTCACTGTAACTGAAACACTTCTTTTTGTTTACCTTCATGTGTTTGTTTACAAAAATATCTTGCAATGTCAGAATCAGTCTCAATAAATCATTCTGAATACATTAAATGTTGCTTACAATTTGTACTAAAAGATTTATATTTAGTTCTGATTTTCATAATTATTCAAGATTGCCAATGTTGTCTGGTACACGCAAGTATTGTTAACCTAGTAATTTTTTTCTGGATTGAACTGTTTTGGAATGTAATTTAAATTGAACTTTAGAACTGAAATAATTATACTTATATGTGGAATATAATATGGACCAAGAGAATTGCATGCATAATAACATTTAGAGCTTCGATGAAAATCCAAATTTTTCCCATATTGTGTTTGGAGAAAGCCTACTTTTGTGTAATGTCAACAGAGGTCCCTTGTTTTTCAATAACACTATATATCATACAGTATCAATGTTTTCTTGGGAACTTTCTGTAAGAAGTCGGTCAGACTTTTTCGTATCTTGCAGAGAACAGTGTTTTGAAATTTTTTTTACACATATTTGTTTTGAAGGCACACGATGTAGCCCAAAGTAATTTTACAATTTTCTAGAAGTCTCCATCATAGAGAATTCATTTTGATTAAATATTTTGCTAAAATGTGCTGAGATTCACACTCACTAACCTAGATCAGCTTCCTAAATAAATGACAATCAAAAGCTGTAGAGCAAAATGGTCTTAAGAAATCATGTGGATGGAAGACTAAATATGCAGTGCTGGCAGTCATTTGATTGATATTAAATTCAATGAATAATGTCAATCATTGAGTGCACAATGAAATTAGAAATGTTTTATTTAAAAGTTATTCCAAAACAAAATGATGTCCTATGTAAACATCCTGCATAACAACTGAAGAAATTGTAAACCAATATTTTGGTTGGTAAATATTTTCAAGTCGTAAAATTTTCTGTAGCTATACATTCTGATTCTTGCAACTTTAGCAATATTGGCTTTAGTCAGATTTACATTCAAAGCTTATCTAGAACCACGAGTCAGCTAAACTTGTTCAAAGTAGACTTCTGTGAAACTTATAAAAATGTGCTCATGCTATCTCCATATATTTAACTCACTCAATATCTGTCCTGATCAGGACATGAAAATTTTAGATAAAATAATTTTTGAAAAATTAATTAAATCAGCATCATGCTAATATAACAGGTGCCGTGGTTGGAAGTTCGAATCCAGCCAAAGACCGTCATGTAGAAGGGGGCTGGTGCATGTTAAATCTGTTGTGTTGCCTCGCTATATGACCATGATTCAAAATTATGTTGTCTTAATCTTTCCCTTTGGGGTTGATCCAGGATCGTCACAAATAGCCCATTGTGTTGCTCCAGTGGGAGAGAGAGAGAGAGACGTTAATTAAAAATACCATTAGATATACCACATTTCATCAAAATGTTGGTTTTAGACTAATCAGTAGCATGTTATAACTCCTAAAAGGTCTTGTGAATAAATTATTGCACACGTAGTAATTAAACTAATAATATTACTCAGATTAATATTGTAATTTTATTATAAAACAAAAAATCTTTTCTTCTGTTCATAATAAGAAAAATTATAAATTTAATCATTGATTATGTATTTTTTGGCATACAAAACTAATATATGATGTAACTCCTAAAAAACTACAACTATAACAGGTGCCATGGTTGGAAGAGTAATGGACTAGCAACCGGAGGGTTGGGAGTTCGAATCCTGCCAAAGACCGTCGTGTAGAAAGGGGGCTGGTGCATGTTAAATATATTGTGTTCTTACATTAGCGTGGTGTGTAAGTTTGGAGTGCCAGCTTGGGTGTTGCCTCGTTATTTAAAAATGATTCAAAATTATGTTGTGTCTTAATTTTTCCCTTTGGGGTTATAAAAATAACCAAGTAGCATAATTTTCATAATCGCCAAATTGAACTTACTTTTAGACCAAAGTGGGGCCAAGGGTCTGAAAAGTAGGGATGCGACATCAATGTCGATATTTTCAAAACATTGATGTATTGGAGCCTATGTCGCATCACTAGGTGCTAAACCAGTTTTAAGAAATGGGGAAGAAAGTTTTAATACACTGAATTTTAAAAACATCGATGTTTTGGGGGCGATGCATTATCAACCTTGATGTTTTAATTTTGAATATCGATACTTCAAAACATTGATGTTTAGCTGTCGATGTTGCATCCGAACCACACAGTATGCATCGTGTTACTTTGCGGGCCTCTAGCAAAGACCTTCTCAAGCCAACAGTCAATGCTTCATCACACTACTACTCAAAATACCCACCAACTTACCTAATGTTGTGAAGAACGGCATAAGTTTGGCAGTCACAAATCTGTCCAAGGCCAGGAGGGCCTGGTGATACTGAGGGTGTTGTGAGTAAGTTTTGGTAGCCTCTTTTAGGAAAAGGAGATCACCCCTAAGGTGTTCCGTGAGTTTACAGTGGAAGATGTAATGGCGAGTCAACAAACTCTCCACACTGACACAGATCAGAAACTTGCTTTCCGAAGAAAAAAAGTTTTTTTAAAAGTATTCCGGAAAGCGACCATGGCCTATGAGTAGCTGGGATGTTATGGGGTGGTACACATATTGACTAATATCTGGAGTGGGAAAAAACTTGTGCATTCTTCTACCTATTGTATCTGCACTCCATCGTAGTTCCCACAATTCCATAAGGATCTTGAGAATTTGAACTGACAAGGCAATTGTGCCCACATTTCACAGACAGTGAATTTTGACAGTATCAGTCTTGTCACCACCCATGTGACATATTGACTGCAGCGACAAAGTAATGTTGTTAGGTGCGACACGACTTCAGAGACAAAGCACTGTTGTCGTCACGTGAGAGGTGACTAATGACCGTTAAGGGTTAAAATGGTAATAAACAACAACATAATACATAAAGTGATTTAAAATACAGAATAATGTAGGTCCTTGAAATAAAAATATTTATTAGACGGGAAAAAACTACATGTTTTGCTTGAGTTACAAATATATATTAAATACATTATAAAATATATGTTTGTGACACATCCTAATAACTTAAACAATAAATATGAAATAAAACAAATTAAAAAAATTTTGGTCCTTTATGAATGCACGCGTAAAAAAATTTTGTCTTCATAGCAGCCCAAATGCAAGTGCTATAATTATAGGATATGAGATAGAAAAAACTTTGTTTAAAGAAAGCTAAGCTATTGAAAACAGACAAAATGGAATATTTTTTCAATTTAAATTTTGTTATCTTGAGCTCAAATGAGTGAAACAAATCGAGAAGTGTATTTGTTTACAAAAAAATTACTTTGCTTAAATCTTAATACTTATTATTGATAACTGCTTTTACTAAGTTTATATTTACTACTAGTTGTCTCAACAAACAGTGGCGAGATTATATTAGGTAGACGATCAAACAAGAGATTTGATTCATAAGAAACTATATTATGAAAATACAAACACTGTGTAGGTTATAACGGCGAATAAGTTCCACAATAAACAAATACATACTCATCAATTCTTTGTATTTGACGAGTTTTAGAGTCAGTGATCATTTTATATTGTAAAAATCATAACAAAAGGCAATTGATTGACTAAATTTCAAATAAATGTGAACATATATAATTTGTTTACATGGGGGTACGTTTTTGCCGCCTGCTTCTTATATCAACCAATTCTTCGAAGTAGTTACAATACAGACAGATAAAGAATTGCAAAAAGATTTGTACATTACTATCTAGAATGTCAACATATATTTAGAATATCCAAAAAGAAAATCATACGGAAAATCATAGCACTCAGCGAGAGAAAAATGGCGATCTTTTTTACAACGTAGTAGGGTTGCTCGAGAAATTGAGAAGGATTGCCAATTTCCCCAGCCTTCGGTTCTCAAAGTGCTTTCTATCGCCAACTCGCCAAGAGGTGCTGAAAGCGTGAGGGTTTCCGCGTATGCGTCCCGGGGTCAGTGGAGATTCGACCGGCTTTCGCACGAGAAGGCAGTTTTGCATTTTTTGTTCTTCCATTCACGTGACAGTGCCCCCTGGTGGAGTTTATTCGAACCGCTTCCTGAAGAACTATGGTATTTTGAACGGACTCTACGGTGACAACATCGGTGTGGATAGATCGTAAGGTTCCTGGTTTGAATCCGGTTCAGTGTGTGGATATTTGTAAGCGTATGGTGCACCTTAAATCGGCCAAAAGTGCTCAAGTTGGGTGTTGCTTCGTGATCTGACCGTGGTTCAAAAATACGAGGTGTCATCGGACCTTAAGGGATTGATGTGGGACCGTCGTCACTAGCTCCTTGTGTTGCTCTTGTTAAAAATGACCAATTACCAGAGGTGGAAGTATATTTTCAAACATTATTCACTGGAATTTCGTTTCTTCACGTGTATTTCAAGTCTTCCTTCAATTGGACCATTTTCAGTTGGTTCCTTGCGTGTGGAATCTTGTATCAATCCAACCAGTGGTTGAATTCGTTGGACAGTTCAGATATTCCTTCTGTTTGTATTTGTTCTCTGTGGGATCTTGGTGTGTCTACAACAAAGCAGTTGGGATCATGTGCATGAGGAAGCAAACTAGTCTTTATTCACGTGTTTGTGTGTACTAATCTTTCATTTTGCTTGGCTTGCTGAGGTAGCAGATCTTTCCAGTGATCGGAGCTGCCTCTTTGGAGGTAAGTCGATTTGTATTGCTTTTTCTGTATTCCACAAGTGCCAAAGTGTACTCAGTGGAGCAGACCACTTCAACCCGAGATTGAAATAATTCAAGTTAGTGGTATGTAGGAGTAGGAGTGTGCTAAATTTGAGTGTGCGCGAACTTGTTAAACCTTTCCATTGAGATTTTTTCACTATCGTATCGTAGAACGGCTCTTTCGCCTGCATGTCCCTTACCTAACTTGAGCGGCATTCACGACTGACGCTTTCCTTTTATAGTGTGGCGTATATCTCCAGAGCGACCTTCTGCCCAAAGCGTTCACACCTCGCGGTCGGCTACCGAACAAAAGGAGGGATCCTCTAGAACAGGGACGGCGAAGTGGGTCAAATTTTGTTCATAATTTTTTTAGTACTAACTCGTGAGTCACTTGGAAAGGGTGCATGGTAAAAAACTACATTTTTTGGTTCTCCATTTTTGAATCCTTTAAAAAGTGAACGATTCCTTTTTGTTTTACAACTTTTACTTTTGCAAGTGAAGAGCAAAAAATATACTTAAAAGGGGTGAAATCATGCCCCTCCTATACTGAGTTTTTAATGAACAAGGTAAAGAAAACAACATATACATATGAAATATTATATTTTAATAGATAATATAGTTACAGGTATGTGTATGTACAATAAAGTTAAAGTATATTTTATGATAATTTTTTTTTTTAATCAGATAATTTCTTAATATTAGGTATATATTCAGTATTCATTAGTGTTGGGTCCATCGATAGCTCATAATCATTTCACAAGGCTCTGGTGGACTGTATCTTTATTGCTCATAACAAACTCAAGATTGAGGAAGATGCTCTCATACACCTCCTCGCGGTACATGCTCTAACTCCACTGGCTGGGTGCCAGAATGTACATTTCCACTGTTATACATAGATGGCGCTGGCGCATTACAACATAAGATTTACTCGCTTCAACATAGCGCCGGGCCTTGCAATGTATGAAAAAACATTCAAGTAATTGCCAATTGAAATTAAACATTAATTACTTAATTAACAACACAAATACTTGATTACAATAAATGATGTGCTCAAAGATACATTACAACACTAAAATTATATACAATAATAATAAAGCAATTAATATACAGGGTGGTCCCGAATTCATGGTACAAACTTTAATGGTAGGTACAGGACATTGTAACAATGATTTATTGTATAGGAATGTATAGTCGCAAGTGACGCGGTGAGGCGAAAACAGGGGAAATAACGGCCGAAAGGAAAAACAAAGATTTTATTGAAAGCGTTGTTGACAAGTGTCATGTTTACAGTAATTGTTCAAAATTGCGTCCACCAGTATCGATACATGCTTGACAGCGTCGGTGGAGCGATTGGCGTACACGTTCAAAGATGCCTGGTATTTCACGCACACCTGCAGCAGCTACAGATAAGCGAGCGACGAGATCCTCATCTGAGTCAACTGGAGTCTCATAAACAAGATGCTTTAGATGTCCCCATAAAAAGTAATCGAGGCTCGATAAATCGGGAGATCGGGGTGGCCAAGGGACTGGTCCACCACGTCCAATCCATCGAGTACCAAACGTGGCATTCAGGTAATTCCGTACATCAATGCTGAAGTGTGCTGGCGCCCCATTGTGCTGAAACCACATGCGGTTACGAATGGCGATCGGAACATCATGCAGCAGTTGTGGTAACACTTCTTTCAGAAAAATAAGATAGCTTCCGCCAGTGAGCCGCGTGGGTAGTAAGTATGGGCCAATCAAAAAGTCGTTCGCAATACCAGCCCACACATTAATACTGAAACGTTGTTGAAACGCATGTCGACGCGTTGCATGTGGATTATCGGTTGCCCACACATAGGAATTGTGCGCATTAAAGACACCCTCGCGTGAAAATGTCGCTTCATCTGTAAATAGCACATAATCTACGAAATCCGGCTGCAACGCACATTGCTGCATCACCCACAGGCAGAAGTTCACGCGGCGAGGATAATCTGCCGGATTCAATGCTTGTACTTTCTGAAAATGGAAGGGGTGTAAGCGATTTTCGTTTAACACTCTGCATACAGTCTGATGACTCACACCTACGTCACGCGCAACAGTTCTTGTGCTTGACTCGGGTCTATCAGCCACAATGTTCAAGATGCTTTCTTCCAGCCTTGGAGTGCGTACAGCTCTTACTCGACCAGCGCCATGTCTGTTGACGTCGAACGCACCTGTTTCACAAAGTTGACGATGTAACCGTTGAAAAATTCTATGATCCGGCATTCGTCGATCAGGATACTCCGCGCGATACATTCGTAACGCAGCTCTGCCGTTACCATTTGCACGGCCGTACATGTAATGCATGTCTGCTTTTTCTGCATACGTAAAGTCACCCATCGTCTACGGCAGCACAATTGTGAATGGCGCTTTTCCCTACTGCGATGCATCATGTTCAACAGCGGCTAGACATCTACTGCCCTCTACCGGCAATGATACCAACCGATCACTCCATTTCTCTTTCCTTTTATTTCCCCTGTTTACGCCTCACCGCGTCACTTGCGACTATACATTCCTATACAATAAATCATTGTTACAATGTCCTGTACCTACCATTAAAGTTTGTACCATGAATTCGGGACCACCCTGTATACAATAATTAGTTATTTACAGGTAATAAACATAACTTCGAAACTGGTCGTTTATATTGACCAGAAGCTGTTTTAATCTCTGCTACTCTAATTTTACCATCAGTTCCTGGAAACACTTCTGTAATTCGACCCAATGGCCAATTGAATGGGGGAGAATTATCCTCCTTAATTAAAACTACATCACCTATTTTCACATTATTTTTACAGAACATCCACTTATGTCTTTCTTGCAGATTATTTAAATAGTCAATACTCCATTTTTTCCATATTTTTTGAAAAATTCTAGTGATTTTTTGCCAATTCCTTAATCTATTTTCGCTTAAATTAGTAAGATCAGGCTCAATTAATGAATGAAGAGGTCTGCCAATTAAAAAATGGGCAGGCGTCAAAACTTCCATCTCATCAACATCAGAAGTTATTGGTACAAGAGGGCGGGAGTTTAACATTCCTTCAATTTGAATAATTATGCAGTTAAATTCCTCATACGTTAACTTCAAATTGCCAACAACTCTTTTCAGATAATACTTAAAAGATTTCACACCCGCCTCCCAAAGACCTCCGAAGTTGGGAGCTCTTGGAGGCAGGAAGCTCCATTCTATTTCTTCTGACCCTAAATAACCTGCAAGGTTCTCATCTGGTTTACATAATAAATTGTGTAACTTTTTAATCTCCCTGTTAGCACCCACAAAATTTGTTGCGTTATCTGTGAATAGCTTAGCAGGTTTACCTCTTCTCGAGATAAATCTTTTCAAAGTTTCAATGAAAGAAGCAGAAGTTAAATCAGAAACACTCTCTAGATGTATTGCCTTAGTTGTGAAACAAACGAATATACATACATACATTTTATGGAAAATACCTTTACGTTGATTTCTATATTTAATAGAAAAAGGACCACAGAAATCAATTCCTGTAACATTAAAGGGAAAATCCTGAGTAACTATCTCTTTAGGTAAGTCACCCATAATTTGATTTACTGTTACCGGTTTTACCTTGAAACAAACAACACAATTATGTACAATTTTCCTACAAAGATTTCTACCGTTTACAATCCAAAATTTCTGTCTCACATGGTATAACAATGCTTGTGGACCTGCGTGTAGATATTTAAGATGATAATAAGCAACTATTAATTCTGTTAACTTATGTTTAGAAGGCAGAATAATTGGAAACTTTTTCTCATAAGTTAAATTACTATTTTTTAGTCGGCCTCCTACTCTAAGAAGTCCAAAGTCATCAATAAAGGGATTAAGATTCTTAATCGAACTATCAGTTGGAATCATACCTGATTTTTGAAGACCTTTTAACTCAGCTTTAAAATACTCACGTTGAAGTACTCTTACTAGTGTTACTTCTGCTATTTTGATCTCTTCCGTATCTAATGGTCCTACCTTCCGTGGCTTGTTCCTACAATTTCTACAAAACCTAAGAAGAAAACTTATAATACGGATTATTTTCAAATACTTATTACTACAATTCACTAAATCGTTAATAAAATAATTCACAGTTAAAGTTAAACACGGTACAATTTCAGAATCAACCCAGTTTTTGAGTTCATCAGTGTCTTTCTCAATCACAGATTCTTGTATAATTCTATTTGGGTACTCATTTCCCCTTAGAAAGTCCCGTCCATCCCACCACAATTCACTTAGTTGCAGTTTCTTAGAGTCCATACCTCTGGATATAAGATCAGCGGGATTTTCTTCAGATGGAACGTGGTGCCATTGTTCAATTTTGGTAAGATCTTGTAACCTTGAAATTCGATTCGCAACAAATGTCTTTAGTAGACGAGGCTCTTTCTTTATCCACGACAGCACGATCATTGAATCACTCCACAGGTGGGTAGACGTCACTTCGATTTTTAGTGATGATTTGACTCGATGCATTAATTTCGCTAGAAGAACTGCAGCGCAAAGCTCAAGTCTTGGTATTGTAGTCTTCTTTAACGGAGAGACGCGGGATTTACTGCATACCAATCTCACGGACGTATGACCTGATGTTGTTGTGGCTTTACAGTAGATTACTGCTCCATATGCAGCTTCTGAGGCATCTGCGAAGCCATGCAACTCTATCTTCTCAGCATCTTCAACTAAGATGAATCTTGGAACTGACATGTTAGGAACCTTCTGCAGCGACTCAATAAATTCATGCCATTCTCGATTTTCTTTCTCAGGTAGTGTTTCACTTCAGTTTAATTTCAGCAGCCATAATTTTTGCATAAAAATTTTAGCTTTGGTCACAAGAGGACCCAGAAGTCCAAGTGGATCATATATCCTTGCGATTTGTGACAGAACTTCTCTTTTAGTATATAATTGTTTTATATCTGGTTTAAAACTGAAGCAAAAATAATCAGTTTGAGGTTTCCACAAAATACCCAACGTTTTAGTATCAGGTGTGAAAGAGTATTCTTCAGATGCATCAGCTTCATTTTTCAAAAGAGATGTATGATTAGCAGACCATTTATGCAAAACCATACCACCTCGATCCAAAAGCACAATAAGTTCTCGTTGAAGTTCCTGAGCTTGTATTAACTGATCAGCTCCAGTTAACAAATCATCCATGTACATGTCTGATAAGAGTACAGATGCAGCCATTGGAAATTGTTCACCTTCATCGTATGCCAACTGCTGCAATGTTCTAGTGGCAAGGTAGGGTGCACTAGTAGTTCCGTATGTAACGGTAGATAGTCTGTAAGTTTTGACAGGATCTTTATCAGAGGACTTCCAGACAATTCTCAATAGATCTCTTTGATCGGGATGCATCCAAATCATCCTGTACATCTTTTTAATATCCGCAACAAACGCAACTAGATGCTTTCGGAATCGTAGCATTATTGTGAACAAGTCATCTTGATTCACTCCTCCATTGTACTGCAAGGAATTTAGAGAATTTCCGTTAGACGTTACTGCAGAGGCGTTGAACACAACACGTAGTGGTGTTGAGCTGGATTCTGGACGCACCACACCATGATGGGGTAGATAGTAAACCACATCAGGATCTTTGTTTTCCTTTACTTCCTCCATGTGTCCCATCCGTAAATATTCTTCCATGAAGGCCTTGTACATTGACAGAATTTCAGGCTCTCTCACCAAACGCGCCCATAGAGAATCTAACCGTTTCATTGCTATATGCTTTGATTCACCTAGACTAGCCGGATTATCTTTTAAGGGCATTTGCACGATGTACCGACCACTTTTATCTCTCGTATGGGTTTTTTGAAAATGTTCCTCACAAATAAGTGCTTCCTCATTTTTTATTTTCTCACATTCAATATTTTCAATTTCCCAAAAACCTTTCACAATTTTCTCTAAATCGTTACAATCGTTAACAAGCCCACACTGTACACTATTCTCATTTACTGTCTGTACACCTCCACTCACAACAAAACCGAACACAGTGTTTTGTAACACTAATTTTGTGTTAGATGGATAAATTTGACCTGGTTTTAAAAGCTCATAAAAATTTTCAGCTCCCAAAAGTACATCAATGGGACCTGGTATGTTAAAACTTGTATCCGCTAACTTAATGTTGTTTAATTCTGGAACGCATATATCAATTTGCTTAGATGGTGTCAGATCTGTTATTTTTGGAACAACCAAAAATTCTAAATCCAATTTGAAATTTCTCAACTCATTAGTTATCTTAGCATTAACCTTAGATTTAATTGTCAAAGACAACCCATTCAAACCTGACACTGCAATATTTATTTTTTGCTTTCTTAGATTAAGCTGATCTGCACATCTTTTACTTAAGAAATTAGCATTTGCCCCCACATCTAAAAGACCACGCACGGGTATAACATTTCCAAGATCATCGTACAAAAAACAAATAAAAGTGCTCAGCAATACAGCCTTCGAATTAGCGGATGACGTACTAGTCGCCACAAAATAGTTTCGATCCTGACTCATTTGTTTATTCTCTGCTGGTACGAATTCTACAGTTGTTGGGGAGGGGAAAGCGGCACTTCCCTCTCTTGGGGTGTTTACCACTCCCTCACTCGCTCCTATTTTTTGTGTTGTGTTTTGTTCGAAAGGGAATTGTAAAGTCATGTGATGACGCCGTCTACAAAGATTGCAAGAGTATTTGGACTTACAATTTGATACTCTGTGATTCCCTAAGCAATTAAAACATAAGTGATTTGCTTTTACAAATTCGATACGTTCGTGTACAGATAATGTTTTGTAAATTGGACATTTATACAAAGGGTGATTGTCACTACACGAAAAAGCACACTTAAAACTCTTAACATCCGACAGAAAAACTTTCGATGCATTTCTTGACTCGGGAAATTTATTTATCCGTGCATTTTCTACAAAAGTTTTACCGCGGGATGTAAAATATAAATCTATTTCTTTTGCTAACTCAAAAGGTTTAAACCAGCCGTCCGCCTGTCTCAGACTAATGTGATAGGCGGTTTCTTTGTCCAAGGTTTGACATATTTTATCCGATATTATTAATTCTTTAAGGGTCTCTAAATCCGTAACTTTTCTCAACTGCAAATAGTATTCCCAACTCGTCGTTAAGCGCGATGCAAATTGCACATACGTTTCATTGGGTTGGCGGTGTGTTTTCCTCAAATTATCCAAACACGATTGGGGAGTTGGTTTAAATTCTCGAATGACTATTGCTTTTACTTTAGCATAATTATTTAATTCATCATCTTTTATATAAGTTATCACATTAGTTGCCCTTTCACCTAATAAATTTAAAAGAATCTCAGCTTTATATTTATCAGGGACGGTTTTTGAAACAAAGGCTCTTTCTAAAGATAGAAAAAATAACCCCAACCTTCTGGTCTACTAGCAATTTTAATTGTTAATGTACGGACACTTTTGATGAGAGAGTCCAACGATTCCGTTTGATGACTGGCACTAGTATCATCAGATTTTGACTCTGCTTTCATGCGAGCTAGTTCCAGTTCTGTTTTCAATCTCTCAAGTTTCAGTTTTTCTAGCTCTATTTGCTGCTGCTCCTCAGACTTTCTTTCCTCAATGATCATGGTTGCTAACTCTTTAACCCATTTTTGATCGTTTTGGAATTTTTTATTTTGTTTAATAAAACTGCTCAACTCAGTAATAGTCATTTGCTCAGTAACGTCTTCTCCCAATTCCCTGGCAATTGCTATCAAATCATCTCTCTTTGCACCTTTAAACATTTTGAAAAAGTATTTCAAAGCGTGAATAATAAATTCAGTCACGTACCTCAATTTTCGTCGACGATACTGATTTGAATAGCAAGACGCAGAGTTGTTTATGAGAACTCAATTCACTAGTTGCTCCTGGAGACGTGACCACATGTTGGGTCCATCGATAGCTCATAATCATTTCACAAGGCTCTGGTGGACTGTATCTTTATTGCTCATAACAAACTCAAGATTGAGGAAGATGCTCTCATACACCTCCTCGCGGTACATGCTCTAACTCCACTGGCTGGGTGCCAGAATGTACATTTCCACTGTTATACATAGATGGCGCTGGCGCATTACAACATAAGATTTACTCGCTTCAACAATTAGCTTAACGCATTTTGCAGTCAATTCATTTCAATTTATTTCTATTGGTAGACTTCAAAAGTCATCGAAGAAAACAATTTTTCACATGAATATGTGGGTCCAAAGATCGTTAAAAGAGCATTAGCAAGTTTCTTCATTGATATAAAATTATTTGGTAAATAATCATACGTTTAAATAATATTTTCAATTTTTAGTGTGGGATAGTTATAATTTGCACTATTTTCAGACATTTTCCCTTCTACTTTGGAAATCAAGCTATCAAATGAATTTTCTAAACTATGCTGCTTTGAAATTGAACTAATTCCATTTCTAAATCATGGATACACAGCCCCTTAAATTCGTTTAACTCCATTGTTTCGAATTTCGTTTTGTATGGATGTAAAATAAAGTGAAATGTATTTTCCATACTTGATTTCCTGTATAATCATTAAATATTTTTTTATTGCATTTTCTTGAACGTCAAGCGTATTTTCCATTGTTATTGTGTTTTGAAAATGTTTTTGTAACTGAGGAAAATATTCGTTTGCGTGATTTTCATTTCCAAATCCCTAGTAAAGGTGTCAAGTTTTGTCATAAATATCCTAATATTCTCAAACATCATTAAAACAATTTGTCCATTTCCTTGAAGTTCTTTATTCAGTTCATTAAGATGCTGAGTGATGTCGCACAAAAACATAAAATCATTTAACCAATCTATATTTGTCAAAATTATTGTTTTTTTTTCATTCGAAGAGAGCTTAATTTCTTCAAATGAAATGACAAATCGATTAAAAACTTGACCGGTACTGAGCCATCGAATATTGTTGTAGGTCATAATATGTTAATACTGGCACTCAACTTCCTCCAATAATTGTGCAAATTGTCGTTTATTAAGACCTCTTGCGTTTATAAAGTTGATGACTTTTATTACAACTGGCATTAATTGGAAAATGTTTCGAAACCTCGCTTCGCACATAGAACTTGCTGGTGTATTAAGCAATGAAATTCAATCAGAGGACGTGTAATATTTTGCTTAAGGTACTGGAAAAAAACAATATTTTCCCCCACCAAATTGGGTGCACCATCCGTTATTACAGAAACAATTTTCTGTAGGTCAATATCCATTTCTTTAAATGTAATATCAAATTCTTTAAAAATATCAAGACCGGTACACTTCCCTTTCAGCGTTATAAGTTTTATTAGCTCTTCTTTCATTACATTACCTGCTTTATACCGAGCAAAAACTGCTAATTTTGCATATCCATTTACATCGTTACTCTCATCTAAAGCAATAGAATACATTTCTAAATAATTTATGTATTTGCGAACAAAAATATTCCTTTCGAATTCTATTACTGGATCTTTAATTGTATTGTACCTTTTATTAACAAAAATTTGGAAACAAGCAACGGAAGAACAAAAATGAAAAAATAACTACTGTGACCGTGTGCTGAGAAATTCCTCCTTGAAGCGGGCGAACAAGCGACAAACTCTCATTACACTCACAAACATTTATTAATCTAATTTACATTACGTGGACACAACACATGTATACTATTAACAGAACCTTTCATAACTAACTACCCGACATAACGGACGCTACGACGCGTCTTCATTCTAGGCCGCCGATTAACTCCCTGACCTCCTTAGGGTGTCCTTGATCGGAGCAGGGGTAAGATTTAGTTTTGGTTCTCACTTTTAGTTCGGAGGTTTATAGCTCTGCAGCTGACGATGCGCTATAGTTCACTTGTTACAGTCTCCCCCCCCCTGGCTACGAAGACGCTCGGCGAGTCGCCAGGAGAAGGGTCAGATGGTTGTCTTGAGTTTTGTCGCACTGTTGGATCAGCCTTTCGGGGTCGACCTCTCCTTCGCAGTGGGGTGATGGGTACGTTTCCATTTTGAGGTGTGTTAAGGCATGGACGTAGAGCAGATGTATGATATGTTCCGACAGGAATATCAGGAGATTGGGGATTCGCAACAACATAACTTGTTGGAGAACGCTGAGTTAAAATCAAATAGGGTCCGTCTCGGCGAGGTGCAAATTTCGCTGACCTCTTCTTAGCTTTGTTGCTCACAGTATGTGAGGTGATCCATACTTGATCTCCAGGTGCGTATTGGGGAACGCTTCTTCTTCCTCGATCAGCATTTTTCTTTCTCTGATCCTGCTTTTGTTCTACAAGATCTTTTATCTCAGAGGAGATCTTTGCAAATTTCCGTAAATACGGTGTGATCTCAGCAATAAAGTTGTCATTGCTGATCACTGACCTTATGTCATGTTGAACATCGTCTAGTGTTCTAAGTTCTCTTCCAAACTGTAAAAGGGCTGCAGTATGAGCAGTGGTGTCACATTTTGCAGTGTTCAGAGCAAAACGGATAGTTGGGAGTTTTTCTGACCATGTGGTGTGGTCATCACCGACAAGAATGGCAAGTCTTGGTTTTAAATCCCTGTTTTTCCTTTCTACTGGGTTCGCTTGAGGACAGTAAACTGGAGTAAGAATTTGTGTAACTCCGAGAAGATAGCATACTTGTTGAAGGACAGCACTGACGAATTGGGATCCGTTATCACTTATGAGACGACGTGGCAGACCGTATCTTAGAAACACTTCCTCTAATAAGGTTACTGCACACTCCTTTGCAGTGGCGTTTTGGAGAGAGAAAAGCTCCACCCATTTTGTAGAAGTGTCCTCAACAATGAAAATCCATTTCTTTCCATCTGGGGTTTCTGGCAAAGGACCGAAAAGATCGATCGCTAACGTCTCAAAACGCTGGGAATACACTGGTGTTCTCAAAAGTCCAGCAGGCTTTTGGTTACTTGGCTTATAACGGCTGCACTCAGCACAATTCCTTACATAATCTGCGATGTATTTTCTCATTCCAGGAAAGAAATAACGCGTTGCAATCTTGTGAAAAGTGCCCTCGGCACCATAATGTCCACCGGTTGGGGCATCGTGATATTGTTGCAGAACTCTTTCACGTTCCTGTGTCGGAACTACCAACTGGGCTTCCTCTGATTCGGAATCCGGGCCATATCGATATAAAATACCTTGAGACATTATGTAGCCACGATTGGTCCAATTCACGTAGTTTTCGTCCTTGGAGACACTCTCAAAACAGTCAATGATTTTCTTCAAGTCATAGTCTTTCAATTGTCCTTCACGTATGTCATTTGCCTTCCTGGATGGCAGATCAATAATGGTAACAGAACAAATGTCACAAGTGGGCCTTCCATGTGTACATGAAGGGCGGGATAGCATGTCTGCAATGACGTTTGCTTTTCCTGAAAGATATTCAACTTTGATGTTGTAAGACTGTACCTGAAGGGCCCATCTTGCGAGTCGACCGGTTGGTGATTTCAGGCTCAACAACCATTTCAAGGGTTGATGATCTGAAAATACTGTTATTTCAGCTCCTTCGACATAGCCTCTAAATTTGTCCAGCGCCCAAACGACTGATAAGGCTTCGCGTTCTGTAGTAGAGTAGTTCCTCTCTGCTGGGGTTAGCAGACGACTAGCATACTCGATTGGATGTTCTTCAGATCCTTGTCCTTGGATAAGGACTGCGCCCAAAGCATAGCCTGAAGCGTCAGTTCTAAGGACAAATGGTTTATCCTCATCTACTTGTTTCAGCACGGGCGGTGAAATTAAGCTATTCTTCAACGATTCAAATGCTGTCTGTTCGTCTTGTCCCCACTTCCAAGGTGTTTGCTTCTTGGTGAGATTGCTCAAAGGCCTTGAGGTCTCAGCAAACTGGGGAATAAAACGACGATACCAACTGCAAGTTTGAAGAAAGCTCTGCACTTGCTTCACTTTCTTGGGAGAAGGGATCTGTACAATGGCTTCCACCTTAGCAGGGTCTACTTCCACTCCAGAACTCGTGATGTAATGTCCCAAATATTTGACTTTGGAGCAAGCAAAATGACACTTAGTTCGGTTGGCATGCAGATGGAACTTTTGGAGTCGGTCAAAGACTAATCGCAGGTCCTCCAGGTGTTCTTCAAAGGTTGCAGACATCACAATAATATCATCCAGATAAGCTAGAGATCTGACCTTTAGTCCATTTCGGAAAATGTCCATAAGTCTTTGGAATGTGGCAGGGGCTGTTTTTAATCCAAATGGCATTCGAGTAAATCGAAAAACTCCAAACTGACAAACAAAGGCTGTCTTGTCTTTATCAGGAGGATACATCTTCACCTGATGATATCCTGACTTTAAGTCTATGGTAGACATAAAGGCAGTTTGCTTAGCATTTTGCAAGAGATCATCCATACGCGGAAGAGGGTATGGATCAGACTTAGTTACTGAATTCAATTTTCTGTAATCGATACAAAGGCGGAAATCCCCATTTGGCTTGGGTATCAAGACCACAGGTGCTGCGTAGGGAGAGTCACATTCTTCTATTACTCCGGATGAGAGAAGTGCATCAATCTCTCTCTTCAAAATTTCTCTTCTCACAGGGGATAACCGGTAAGGAGCAGTAGCAACTGGAGGAGCATCACCTGTGTCGATCCGGTGTTCGATGTAAGGTGTTGATTCTCCCCCCGGACTGAAGTTATTTTCATAGTGAATTAGAAGTGCATTTAATCTTCTGCACTGATCTTCACTTAAATGATCACCTTCATCGGGACGAAGGAGATATGGATTTTCTGGTCTAACACTTTCTTTAATATCACAGGAGTGGACTTGAGCACTCGCAACGAAAGGGAAAGGTTCCTTTGGCTTGTCAGTGTAGAACCAAGCATGGTCACGAAGATTTAGAACAACACCTGCTTTCTTCAAAAAATCTGCTCCAAGTAGGGTACGGTTTCCTTTCGCCTCTGGGAGGGCAAAAAGTGTTAATTGAAAGGAACGTCCTTCCAGACATAGAATTACACAGGCTGTTTGAACTTCCTTTTCTGTCTGACTTCTATCAGCGAGGATCACTGAGAGAAAAGACTTTTCGAATACTACTCCTTCATCTTGAAGAATATGGTACAATCTTTCGCCTGCGATAGAGTGACTTGCTCCACTGTCTGCACATGCTGTGCCGAATATTCCATTTATCGTAATATTCATAACTGGAACTTCATTAGACATGGCAGGTCTATCAATTTGAATCTTTTCAAAACGAGCTGAGTCAAATTTTGTGGAAGGATTGCAAACTGGACAGTTAGCTTTAATGAATCCGACTTTTCCACAACCATAACAAGTCCGAGCTGGTCGCTCCTGATTGTCACCAACCTTTATTCGACTAGTTCTGTTTGCCTGATTTGTTTTTTTGAACGGTACAGGCTTGATAATTTCATCTCTACCGCTGTAGGCTTTCCTTTGAATTGGAGGGGATGAGCTTCTTTTTTTGTTGTTTCTGAGACAGTCATAAGTTTCAAGCTTCTCAGCTAGGTAATCGGGAGAAATCAAATTTTCCCAATCATCTAAATAATGTTCTCGGCACTCAGGGTTGCATCTTTTCTTCATTTGATCTGAGATAATCAGATCTTGTAATTTTTCAAAGGTAGTGACACCCAGTTCAGTAATCCAGCCTTCAAAATAGTTCCTTAGTTCAAAGTAAAACTCTTTCCATGTGCAATCTGCAGACTTTCTATGTTGACTGAAGAGCTTTCTGAACTTTTCAGCTGTCAGTTTAAAACGCTGAAGGAGTATACCTCGAATGTGTGTATAGTCATGGGATTTTACTTCAGGTTCCCTGGCTATCAGCTTTGAGATCTCTGAAGGGAAAAGTCCTAATAGATGAGTCACCCACATACTCTCGTCAATTTTTAAGAACTTCATTTGTCTCTCAAATAAGACTAGAAACAAGGACATGTCATCTTCTTCAGGCTTGAATTGTGGCAAAATTTTTTGGAGATCCATTCTCATGGAAGGGTGCATTACAGGTTGGGAAGCAGAGGCCTCTACCATACGTTGAGATTCTAGCTGAATCCGTAACTTTTCAAGTTCAAAGTCTTGAACCTGTTTTTCTTGCTCTCTCAGTAATCTTTGCTCTGTCAAGAGGTTGGATTCTTCTTCCATCCTTGTTGACACAATTGTGTCTAATAAATTCTTCACAAATTCTTTGTCGTTTTGGTACTCTTTACTTTCCAAAATTATTTTCTTTAGATCTAAGACTTTTAAGTCATCATCCACGTTTTCACCAAGTTCTACAACCAAACTCTGAAGATCGACCTTTTTTGCCTTGCCGAGATAAGCCATTGTCACTATAGTTGTAAAGTACAGTTCAAAAGTCTCAATCTAAATATCCACTAAAGTTTGTATTAATACTAAAATTATTTACTTATACACTTTTCTTTGCACACTAGTTCACATAAAAGTTATATAAGGTGTGTTCATATGTAGCACAAGGTATGGGGTATACTAATGTTTTCCAAAAATGAGAAAATAAGAATTGGTATAACCTAGGTAAATTAATGATAGCATTCGCTAATAGCAGGCATACAAATATTAAGAAAAATGTCGTGGGAGATCCACCTCAAATAAAGTATCAAAATATAGTACAAATAAACAATAAATACCATGTTTAAAGAACAGTATATCTTAAGCATTTGTAGGTTAACTAATACGAAAGATGTTTACCTATTTACTGAGTGAGGTTCACATAAAAGTTATATAAATATATATGAAAAGCACTTTGATAATTATTATGTGGGTTCACATAAAATATTCCATGTTATCAATCTGTAATCATATACCAAATAAAATAATATTGCATAGAATACTCAAATTTTTTTTTTAAAACACCCCATTTTCCTAAAATAAAAGAAATACTAATTGCTCAAAAGTGACAAATGTATGTATTTTTGTTATAATTCAAATATGCATATACAACATTTCGATAATTCCTACAATTAACTTTCTAGAGTCATGAAAATAAATTATAAAATCTTATTTTAAAAGCAAGTATTCGAATTCAACAAAAGCAAAATAAAAGAATTCACTTTTTCAGACACAGATAAAAATAATATACAAAATGCAATTAACGTTTCCTGACTTGTTGTTTATAAACAAATTACTTCCTCACAACAAAATCGCTACTTTCGCAAACAGCAAATAGTATCTGGAATATTTTCACTCTTTCGTTTTGTACAAAACGCAACCTTTAAGAACAATATTCTGGTTGAATATTAATTTTCAAACAAAGGAACTGAATCACTGTAAACTTCTAATTCAAATTGAACGACCTGACGTTTTGAAATTAATTTACACTATTCAGGATGAATATGTATTAGTTTACAGTTGCTCATCGCTAGGTTTAGCAAGAACGTAGGAGCAGTAAGGATTCTAGAAGAATTTACTTATCTTTGTCTGGTTCGTAATCCACGTTTAGGGCGCCATTCTGTGACCGTGTGCTGAGAAATTCCTCCTTGAAGCGGGCGAACAAGCGACAAACTCTCATTACACTCACAAACATTTATTAATCTAATTTACATTACGTGGACACAACACATATACTAATAACAGAACCTTTCATAACTAACTACCCGACATAACGGACGCTACGACGCGTCTTCATTCTAGGCCGCCGATTAACTCCCTGACCTCCTTAGGGTGTCCTTGATCGGAGCAGGGGTAAGATTTAGTTTTGGTTCTCACTTTTAGTTCGGAGGTTTATAGCTCTGCAGCTGACGATGCGCTATAGTTCACTTGTTACACTACATAAATACTCTACATGCCGCGGTATTGTTCAAAAGAACATTATTTTTAGCAAAAAGGAAAAACTAGTGGCTACATCATCTAAAACCTTCATATAAATAATAAACAGCATTATGTATAATCACACAATAAATCTAAAACATTTTACAAAAATCATGTATGCATTTTTTTTTAATTTTTAAGTTCTTTATTAACATTTGTATTTTCATATTTTTTAAAAGAGAGGTTCGAAAAATAACTAAAATTCTTTATGTGTATGATGAAATGATAAGTTTATAAAAATCAACGCGTGGGTCATTTAAAAAGCCTGCATGGGCCAGTGCCTGACCCGCGGGTCATAGGTTCGCCATCCCTGCTCTAGAGGGTCAGTCGTTGACAGCTCGTAAAGGATGATCGATGCCAGCGGTCACTTAAAAGTGGTATATATCCACAGTACACATATCTATACCTTGCCGCTAAGTAAACGAAATTCTAGTGGTAACAATTGTTTACCTGCAGCAGCGTAATGGTTAAAAAAAAAAATTCTGTCTGTACAATAAAGCACTAACTTCAGTATTGCACAAAATTTAACACTTTTTAATATTCTATTTGAATCGGGTTAAAGCGGTGTGATCCACTGAGTACACAACACTAAAAGTTTCAATTTTCAGGAGACTAATTTATATATTCCGTACTAGCCATTGTCTTGTTGCTAGGGGCACCGTTCCCCCTTTTATCCTCGTCCTTTTTAGACCCTTGGGTCCACAAAAAAATGTTCAATTTACTGATTATGAAAATTAGGCTACTTTATTTTTTAATTTTGTTATGGTACTTTTTTCATTTAAAAATAAAATATCGACAACGTAAAAACATCGCCTCCAATACATCGATGTTTTGAAAACATCGACATTCCTAGTACCGATGAGTGCTCCTTACGGTGTCGGGGTTGAAAAGTTTGGGTTTTAAAGTTGTTGTGTGATGCATTTTCTGCTGCCCTCCATAATATGAGATCAAATACACATCTGCAAGTTAAGACAAAGATACTTTATTATTTAAAAGGGACAAAATAAAACCGTGAAAACAAAAAGGAAGAAGCATCGACGTCTATAAATCATTCAATAGAGCACGTCATAACTCAACCAGTTAAAGCGCGAAGCTCTTGCTTCCACGGCTCACATTCAACGTCTGATTAGTAACAATTAGGGATGCGATATCGATGTTTTCAAAACATCGATGTTTTCAAAACATTGATGTTTTTTAAAAACATCGAGGTATTGGAGTCGATATTTTTGTAACATCGATGTTTATATTTGTTGATGTTTTTACGTTGTCGGTGTGTTATTTTTAAATGAAAAAAGTATCATTATAAAAATTTTAAAAATAACCAAGTAGCATAATTTTCATAATCAGCTACATACACTCAACATACTTTTAAACCAAAGTGGCCAAGGGTGAAGGGTCTGAAAAGTAGGGATGCGATATCGATGTTTTATAAAAAACATATACATCCATATATGGTAGAACAATACCCTCGACTAAAATCACGACGGTCACGAAACACAGCGTGGCAATTCACCATACCAAAAGGCATACGTTTGAATTGCTACTGTCCACGATATGTAACAAAAGAAGTGTATGGACGACTTTGTTCTGCAACTGATACTTGATGAAAAGCATTTTTCATGTCCAAAGTACTAAACACTTTAGCATCTTTCAACTGGTCAAGAATATCCTCAATGTGTGGAAGGGGATATCTATCCTTTACAATCACTTTTAATTTGGCGATAATCAATAACGACAAGCGATCACCATTCTTTTTGCGCACCACAAGTGTTTGACTTGAGTACGGCGATGAGAAAGGCTCAATGACATCATTGGCAAGCCAGTAGTCGACTTGTTTTTCAACTGTGTCACGTTCCACAAAAGGCAAAAGGCGGGGTAAAAGATGAATTGGTTTTTCGTCAACCAAAGTAACACTCAGTTCGACATTCGTTGATTTAGTCTTTTTCGGCAAGTAAGATTGGAGTAATTGTTGAACGTCATCACGGATTTTTCTGGGAATGCTGCGGTCCACATATGGGGTATCGTCCTCGATGTGCAGGATTAAATTTTCGGGCAAAGACGTCGAAGTGGGAAGATCAGTTTTTGTAAATTTTCTTTCCATCAGGGGGGGGTAGCAGTCATGGTTGCTTGGTGAATGACATCACAACCAATGAGAATGGGGTACGTCATGGAGGAGTCGGGCACAACACGAAAACTTGTATAAAAGTTTCCATCAATTTGGAAGGAAGAATTAAATGTGCTTGTCACTGGGGTCTTAGCTGAACCAAATCCAGTAGGGAGGGAAGTATTGTACGTCAATTCATGAGAACCAATGAATTTCCATATACCATGCTGCATTAAAGTTACGGGACTTCCAGTATCAATTAACGCAGAGTATTTGGTATTTAAAAGTTTAATTATTTTACATGTGGGTGTGGCGTAATTTCTTTAAAGGAACTAACAACATCGGTTGATTTCTGAGTCGCGGTTTTTAAGCATTGGGATGAAATATGACGAAAATGTTTACAAATTAAAACGTTTTCCACGATTTTTATCTGGGCAGTATCGCGAAAGATGGTTTGAACCAGTGCAATTATAACAAGTTAAAGGTTTGGGAGAATCGAAGTTTTGTAATTTAGAATTTTGATGATAATGATCAACTTTAGAATCAAAAGTGCGACAGAAAAACGATTTTTACTCTGAAAAATCTTTTTGTAAATATTAAGCTTTTCTATGAATTCTGTCATCGATTTGCTACCGTAATAATACCATTTTATTAGCGTTAGCCTCTGTTCTAGGTCTCGCAGATCTAGGTGCTATCTCGCGGAATGCTATTCGGTGTGATTCTTTTTCATCTAATTTACGTCTACTTAATTCGACATGTATTTCGCGGGAGTTAAATCTTTGACCAAATTCATTTATCAACGCGGTTTTCTAGGATGAAAAGGTTGTTAAGACATTCTGACTTTGAATGCAAGTTTTTGCTGCGCCTATCAACAATTTTTTACGTATTAGAAGTTTTTGCAATTCCAGTGTTACTTCATACAATATAAAGAAATTTTCGACATAATAAATAAAAATACAGAACAAGACTATAGACCTGAGAACGAACGTTCTTCGATTAAAACATCTTTCAGAAATAACCAAGAAAAACGGTCAACAACAGCTGCATTCGATTTAGACGAATCATCAGAACACGAGAGTGTTGTAGCAGTGAATGGATTTGTTTGGATATTTTGTCCTTGTGGCTTCGAATTTATGAGTTGTTTTGAGTTAGCGAAGCTACTTGTTGAGGGGGGGGGGGGGTTCCGCTTCTGCTTTTTCGACAGTTTCATCATCCGAATTTGAGTCGAACATTTCATTTAATGAGTTCAAATCAGAAAGGGAATGTAAAATTTGTGCACACAATTCTTCAGCAGAACCATCTACATCTAAATTTAAAATATTACACATACAGATAAAATTAGTTATCTTTAACTCTTTCAGCAGGGATTCCATTGCGTTTTGCAAATTAAAATTATAATCAAAACCTGCGAAAACAAGAAGTTTTCTTCGATTAGTGCGGTCGTAAGTTTCGTTAGGGTATACTATTGAAAATAACAATTTAATGTTCCGAATAGATCCATTTTTTAAAATTGAAAGGAAAGGGATGTTATCCAAAGTAAAGGAAGTCATAATTGAGAACTTAGCATGGACAACTGGAAATTCAAAGTAATCCAAAAGCACAATTCGTGAGAAAAAAAATATTCACATTCACACTTGAGAAGATCGGTTTTTGTTGCTAGGGGTAATTAGGGTGACCAGGAAGAAAGGCCAGAGCCCCCAATTGTGGGATAAAATAGACAACTGCAAGTTAAGACAAGGATACTTTTATTTAAAAGGGACAAAATAAAACAGTTAAAACAATAAGGAAGAAACATCGACGTCTATAAATCATTCAATAGAGCTCGTCATAGCTCAATTAGTTAAATCTTGCTTACATTCAAAGTCTGATTAGTTACAATCAGTGGTGCCAGATTTTCAGAACAAAGTACCTCTATTTTGCAGGCGTAAACCTCTAGAAAACCTCTGATTTAGAGAACTGGGATATATCGACGATCTAATGATGTGATATTATCGACGTTAGTTTAAACGACGCCGATACATATCGATATTTTTTATGTGTGCCATGTGCTAAGCACACGCATGGCATTTATTTATAAGCGCATTACGCCCAAAAGTAGTGTCATGGACTCAACCATCCTGTATGAGCCCATAGAAATCAAACAGTCCTTAACTAGTTATTTTGAACTAGTCACTTTTCGTCTAACGACGAGAAATGTCGTCGAGACAGGTGGGTTAATACTAGTGACTCGTCTATGAAAAGGTAACAAAAATCGGTATTCTAGGGCGTGAATGTTCAATTCTGAATCCTCACACCCAAGATTTAAAATACTCTTTATAAGAAAGGTAGTTGATTAACGCCAGTGTAAAACTACTGGTAACCATATGGGATCATAACCCAAAGGAGAGAACACCACACAATTTTGAACCATGGTCCAATGACGAGGCCAACACCTGAGCTGGCACGCCACTCCTACTACTGGTAACAATCAGCGCCACTACTGGTAACAATCCGGGATCATAACCCAAAGGAGAGAACACCTCACAATTTTGAACCATGGTCCAATGACGAGGCCAACACCTGAGCTGGCACGCCACTCCTACTACTGGTAACAATCCGGGATCATAACCCAAAGGAGAGAACACCACACAATTTTGAACCATGGTCCAATTAAGAGGCCAACACCTGAGCTGGCACGCCACTCCTAAATTTCACGATGTCGATTATTTTCGCGCTGTGAAGATGTTCTCGACTCTTGCAGGTGAATATACAATGAGATGCGTGTTCATCAGGTTCGTTTTCCATCTCTGTTAATTCTCATGCCTTTGAAATGTTCTATCTGGATAGTAGATTTTCAATCGCTGTGAATTTCATATTTATGGGTTCACTTTCATTGTATATATATACACTCATTGCCATAAAAATTTGCGCACCAAGAAATAATTGTGGGATCGTAACGAAACTTGGCATGAAGGTACATGTCGGCCAGATATGCAAATGATTAGAAATGCAACGTGATTGCGCATTGCGTAATGCCATTAGAGGGCGTTGAACTTCGTTATCCTTGGAGTACAAAACAGGTAAGCAGAGCTTGTTTGAGTGTACTTAATCTTTTGCAAAGGAAACGCTGAGGTAGACATGCCGTTACGACGCCATCAAAGACAATATGAGCAGCTGTCAGAGTTCGAGAGGGGAAGAATCATCGGGATGTTGGAAGCTGGGTGGTCAGCTCGTCAAGTAGGCCGTTCTGATTTTACTGTGAGGAGGTGTTTGGACCCGGACCAGTGGACAGAAGAGACGTCATTTACACGGTGACCAGGCTCAGGACGCCCTCGACAGACCAGTCGTCGACAAGACCGTCACATCATACGAAACGCACGCGTAGAGCCAACTGCCTCATTGACCGCTTTCCAGATACAGGCAGCACCTTCACTACGGGCCTCTGTGTCTTCCTGAACCATCGCAAGGCGCCTGGCTGAAGGACATCTGGTATCGCGACGCCCATTACGTATGCTGCCAATGACACCCACCTATCGACTTCTCCGTTTGAAGTGGTATCGCGTACGACGGTATTGGACTGCAACGGAATGGAACCAGGTCGTCTTCAGCGACGAATCTATATTCAATTTGAGCAGTGAAGACAATCGTGTTCGTGTGTGGAGGTCCCGTTGTGAACGCCTCTCAATCCTGCCTTCGCTTTTCAGCAACACACCGCTCCCACAGCTAGTGTGATGGTATGGGGGTGCCATTGCTTACCATACACGGTCACCCCCTAATATTGATCCATGGCACAATGACAGCCCAGCGGTACGTCCATGACATCCTTCAGCCACATATGATGTCACTCATGGCAGGGCTCCCAGGAGCCATTTTTCAGCAAGACAATGCTCGGCCACACACAGCAAGGATATCACAAGACTGCCTCCGCCACATTACCACCCTTCCCTGGCCTGCTCGATCCCCAGATGTGTCACCAATCGAGCCTATCTGGGATCATTTGGGACGGCAAATTGGACACCCTACGAGTTTGGTCGAACTAGAGGCGCGTTTACAGCAACTGTGGAACGAGATGTCTCAGGACATCATACGGAACCTGTATGCCTTAATGCCCGCTCGTATCGCATCGTGCATTCGCGCTAGAGGGAGTCCAACAGAGTACTAAAACTTCCGTTCCTTTGTTATTTTTTCTGCAATAAAAATGATCCTTTTCTTTGATTTTCTAATCACTTACTTATATCAAAGTAGTACTTACATGCGTAAAATTTCGTTTCATTTTGACGACTTTTTCTTGGTGCGCATTGCGGGCACGTTTAGAGTTGTCGTTTACTATTGCTTACAAAGCAGATCTGGAAATGCTGAACATAATAATTCGGTTTGCTGTGTGGATGAGATTATTTAAAATGAACGCCTTCTTTGTAGTTAGGAGTTCAGTTGCGAAATTTTAGAACATTTTTCTCTACTAGCCTTTATTTGCAAAGGATCTACATCTGGAAGAAGCGGAAGTGCCCCAGCATTTTCTTTATTCTAATTCGAGTAGCTTTGCTTCTAAATGATGCAATTCGCCGAGTGTTCTTACATAATATATCGTCGGCTAGTATTTGTTACCTCGTAAGTGCCAAGCGCCAATTTTTCAGGAGTCATCCTGTTGATCTGAAGAATACTTCTCAGGTCTCACTTCACCAATGCGCTTCCTTTTTGCAAAACTCATGGTTCGCCAAAAATCGTAGCATTCGTGAAATGCGGCGGTAACTTTTTTTAAATATGAAGAGATATTTCCGTATTTTTGGAACGATTTCAACAGCTTATTTACGGATCCGGTAATCTCGCAAAAAAGTAGACAATTTTCCGTTACTCAGGCGTTAAATATCGCAATGGGAAGGGAACCTTCAATTAATATCTTACTAGAGGTCCGAGATCAATACAACAGCGATCCATATGTTGTTGGATTGGGAAGCAATCCCATCCCCCTCATTCTTGAAATGTAGAGTTCGCTAAATAGGATTGCGTAGCAATTATCAAGGGTTGACGAGCAATAGCGAGCAGTTAGTTTGTTAAATAAAACATTTAGCGATTGTGCGCTGTCCAACGCAAATATTGTTATTTAGCTATTTGTTATCCAGATGGGATGTAACAAACATATATCTCGACGCAAAAGTTGAATGATACAAATGGACAAGTATTCCTAAGCTACAGCAGAGTTGCAGACGTGTTTAGATCTCGGTCAACGTAGGTACACTGAATTATAGAATCACACACAAAAATCCATGAAAGTTATCTTAGAAGGGCCTCTTATTCCATCTGATAGTAATATGCCTTTTAAATTCAAGCGTAAACAATTTCCTATTAGGTTAGCATTTTCAATGACCATTAATAAAGCTCAGGGCCAAACTTTTGACCAAAGATGTTTAGATTTGAGCAAACCAGTTTTTACTCATGGCCAATTGTACGTAGGTCTTTCTAGAGTGAGATCTTTCGAATCTGTTACTGTTGTGTCTGCGAGTTCTCAAATACACAACTGTGTGTACAGGGAGGTTTTATGTGAATGAATATACCACAGAATTTGTTATAATAGTAAATTCATTCATTCATATATTCCAGAAATCTATTTATCTATGTAGATAATCACCCGCACTTTTAATAAAAGTTCCAAGAGATTCCCTTTCTCGCTGCTCTCTCAGAACCTCAGCTGTATGGTTCAGAAATACGTAAAAAGGGTCTTCGGATAAACTGTTTTGCACAGTGTAAATACACAATTATAATATACCCCTGAATTTGTTATTATTGTAAATACATTGAGCCATATATTATCCCAGAAATCTATTTGTCAGTGTAAATACTCACCCACACTATTCCTAAAAGTGTATTTAGAACATAGTAGTCCACAGAGATCCCCTTTCTCGCTGCTCTCTCCGAACCTTAGCTGCATATCGTTCATCAATACATAATCAGATCAACTTTTAGGTCTATGTAGACTAAATAGGACCCATTTTAAGCTAAACTAAAGAATTGTAGTGTGCGATGGGCGAGCGAAGCGAGCTCGTATCGCGACGCGATCTGGAGGGTTGCCTGCAGTTCCGGGGGTTGGCGAGCGTTAGCTCCCTAGTAGGGTGTATTTCTCTCTATAAGTATTCCTGTCTTGTGTGTTAATACAATTTTCATTGTGTGTATGTTGTTGAAAGAGGATTCGGAAGGATACGAGTACAACTAAAGTCCGTAGTACACTTAAAATCTGTCGTTTCGACAAATGTCTTAGTGTTGGCGTGGTAGTTTGTAGAATGGGGTGACAGCTCAGGTGTTAACGTAATTCTGACGCATGGTCATAAGATATGTCCCCGGATATTTCCGTTGGTGCTTCATCCTGAAGAGCACGATGTGTTGCACCAGGGCGACGTTGGTTATAAACTTACGTACCTTCATTGTGGGTAGGTTTATTACTTGGTGTATGCTTTGTGTCTGTCGAAAGCATGTCCGAATATGGCCCTTCCGCCATTGAAACGCCCGCAAACAGCCAACTCTTTGAAAACAAGTTACCACTAGTTCCCCAAGCTCAAACTGTTATTTACTTTGATAAAAGACAACACACTTAAAATTACACTACTATCGCGACCTTTTTACAACCGTCCGCTCTTTCTTTTTCTGTCTTCGTTCGGACAAGGCCGAGAGGTGCGAGACACCTCTGCTCGAGCTTCTGACCAAGCAACGGTCATCAAAGAAGAATAAGAACGTTTGAGTATCCCTTGTTGATTGTGGACAGAAAAAGCCACGGTAAAAGATCCTTGGATCCGCGCGGTTCGTTTCCTACAAATGCATCCCTTCCTTTAGCTTATTCTGTCAGTAAAGCTTTCGCGTGTTTATTACTTGATATGTGTATGTGTCTTGCGCAGCCAAATATGCTTTTTGCACACGACGAATTCTTACATCAACGTTTCCAAAATACTTCCTGTTAAGATTGTAAAGCTTCGGTTTCCTAAGAAAGTGGAGCCGTTATCTAACAGCCGTGATAAGTCATAAAGCCACGGGCATAACTAGGCGGCCGTCTAAATAAAAGTCCAGAGGTGTCAACTTAGACGGACAGAATACGTTGGAGAATGGGAAATACAAACGGCTGTCGTGGTTTATTTTATTCGAGAAACAAAACAAAGTGGTTTTTTTATTCTCTAGTTCAAAGTTTCTAACTTCGGGATCGTTGAAGAGAGAGTGAAAATTTCAACAAATTTCAAATCAGCGTAAAATTCTACGCCAGATAGATATCAAATACAGTTTTATTATTCATTTATTTACCATTTTATTAATTATTTAAAGAAAATCACATTTAAAGTATCGATTTGATGTCAAATTTTCCGCAGATTTCAAATCCATTGAAATTTTTACTCTATCTTCAACAATCCCGATTTTACAAAAGCGAACTAATCAATGGCAGTCAAAAATGTTTATTTGTTTTGCTCCTCTTCGCTCAAATCGTTTGGCAGCAGGAAATGAAATTTTGCCGCTACAAGAGAAAAGACGTTCCCTCGCTTTCTTAGGAAATCGAAGCTTTAGTCACGTTAAACCATTACATGATAGTGTGGATGCAATCTGTCCTGTCATGACATTCTTCAGGAGATGGATTTGCGAAGGCCCATTTTTATACTGCAGTTTCGAAACACGGCCAGGCGAAAGACAATCGTTTACATGGAGGATGGTGCGCGTTAAATAAAGTCGTAAATGTAGCCACGTAGGTGTGGTTTCCAAAATCGGGTGTTCTCGTCATCTGACCGTGGTACAAAACGATGAGTCACTGTTCTTGGATCGTTCTCCCACATTGGATCATCACCAATAGTCCGTTGTGGTGGTACAGTTCAATATTTATTAATTAACTAACTACTTATCAATATGCTTGAGAGCGATTGAATACTTGTACCAAATTGAATGGAAATCATGTTGAAAAATAAGGTAAAATAGTACAAATTATAAATGGTTTTCAAGTTACTGTGGTTTAGGGTTTACTCTCTTATCTGGTACTCATGGGTATACGTTACAGTGTCTTCGCTGAATGAAATTAGTCAGACTTCAATGCACTACAGCGTTTATTTCATATCGAAATGTTAATACATTTGTCTGTTCACTTGTCGGCTCCAATGAGTGTGTTAAAGAAATCTTCACCCTTGTCGAAGATGTCTGGAAAAGAAGACAAGCGTGTTAAATGAGACGTAGAAGTAGATGGCAACTCTAACTTGAAGCAGAGGCATTTCACATTATTGTTTAACGTATCGTGAAAACATGCTAACATGAAAGAAATAAACAGGAGTAGATTAAACCCTGTGAGAGAGGCTTTAACCCTTCAATTGGTTTCGACGAGATTCTTCGTCCATCCCGATTTCACCCATTTTGATAATGGCACGAATCCTCAACAAGATGTGGCTGATGTTTTGCTGATGACAGGTTTTTGACCAGTTCAGATTTTTAATGATCACATCCATCAAGATTCGGTTAGTTTTACTTATAACGAGATACACATCTTCGAAATAACCACTAGGAGGGTTAAGTTAAAAAACACCAAGAGTGCAAAAGAAAACAACACACTACAAGTGTCCTACAAGTGTCACCTTCGATTATTTTCTAACCCTTCACGAAATTTGATGCATACATTATTTTTTCTTTTAATATTTAATAGGAATTGCGCTTTTTTTTGTTATAGACATTGACACAATTTCGGAACGGTTCAAAAGCCTTAAATGAGCTTTCAGTAATGTTCTTGAATATTCAAATAGTCTACTTCTAAATAGACATTGTGTTTTAGAAGAGAATACATTTCAAAGATAATAGGTTTAGTATTTAAACGGTATGTCAATTCAATCAGAAATTTATTTGCAGTTTATTTTTGATTAAAATTTACTTGTATCGAATTATTTCTAAATATTTTAACCTTTGATATTCAGAAGAAATCATTAAAATCTCATAATAAATTCGACTTTGTTGCCACATGAGTTAGAAGTCGTTTTGTGTGTGTGTGTCATTGTTCTGCCAAACTATCCTTTTGAATCTACATTTTTACTCTGGGTAAAAGTGAATTTATCTTTTCACCTTCATAAAGTTAGCTTTTTTAGTCAAAAAGAGTTTAAACCAACGAGTATCATAAACTTTTAGACATTCTTTCGTATCAATGAAATAAAGATGAAAACCAATCTTACTTCCAGAGTCTGGGTGATGTTCTGTTAAAAAAAAAATGCATTAGAAAACGGAACTAATAGTATATTTTAGACAGTTCACACTAAAGGACATTTGACTTTCAAAAGTAGTAAATGGAGAATATCGTCATATTTTCAATGAGTTTATTGAGAGTTGGTATGAGCATGGATGTAGCTTCAAATTTTTTCCCCTTTTTTCTACTGTCTTATATAATTGTTAATTTCTTCGCTGTCCAACCATCTCACTTAGATGACTCTAACGAGTGCCTTATTTGCCACTATATGAGGAGTTTCTTGTTCGATTACACAAGAAAAAAAAATATTTTTTTATATTCCTTTTAAGAACTGTTGTGATTTGTCTCCTATTCGTATTGTTTTTTTTCTTCAGAGTTCTTATTATGTATATTGCTTTGTTAGTTTATAGAAAACTTTGTAAAAGTGGCGTTACTTCGACCAAACACATGAAACAAAATGTAATATGTGATGTCCAAATTATTTTATTTTAGTTACTCTTTACTTTAAACATTTTGCACTGATGAAATTAAAATAAAAAAGTGCTGATACCTCACATTTCAGAACATTTCCACCCTTAACTTGTCAGCAATCTCGATAATTAAACTGTGTCCTCTACAGTCTAATTTAAAGTAAAAACTTCACGAAACTAAAAACTTCATATTTTTCCAAACTACTATCGAAAATATTTTAAGACTGTTGTTAAAGTTATAATTTCTCAAAAATGGTTCTTTCATTTAACTTAATTACGTAGACTTATATTGATTATTTTATTAGCCTATTACTCTTAATTTAAAATTTTGCACTGACCATCTATGACTAATTAATTTAGTTCATCAAATTGAATTGTTTGGTGCATAATACTTATATATTAATGTTTCTATGAAATTCAAAAATTTAGGCATGTTTCCTTTAGTTGAAACAATATGCCGCACGTATTTGTCATTCGCAAACAGTCTAATTTAGATATTTCTAGATTTTGTTCTAGGTTCTTAGTGTAATTAAACTTTAGAAGAAAAACAATTCTTAAAGTAAATAACTAATTTGATTTATCGCTGGTTTTAGAGTTCGTTTTAACGAAAGCCGAAATTGTGTTCGAGTTACACGGAAAGTTGCGACAAGAATCGGGAAATAAAAGTAAAGTGTGCCATGGTAACTCTTCTTATGCGCCCAGCAACACGTGACCAAAACTAGTAGTCACATGACCCTGAGTTGTTAATTTTGTCTGTGGATGGAGACGGAATAGGAGAAGATGTGAAATTGTTTATTTATCCTCTAACTATCTATATATCCTCTATAACTATGTCCGCGAGACATAATTATTGACTGGCGATTTCACTATTTGTATATATATCATAGCTCTATATAAGTACGCATCCACACTTATGCCATGTGATAAAATGCTACATCGTAAAACGAGTCAATAGGGTGCAGTATCGGCCAAACACCGTTCATTTATCCACAGCAGTCACGTGATTACAAATAGATTTATTGAAAACACTTTTAAAGCTCCTCTCAGACTACTTATATTCGACGTCTGTGCCACGAAAGAGGTTATGAAATGCTATCCTGTAGAGTAAAAATCTTTACAAGGCCTTCAAAAACAAATAAACGTAAAACTTAAGTACTTACTGCTGGCTTCAATTTGACCTAAAAGAAAAAACAAGGAATCAATACCATTTAACTTAAAATCCACTTCGTTGTTTTGTACGACTCTCAAAATGGCAACGGTTTCGAAAATTTCTGTTATGCGGTATACAAAACTACACTCCTATTGGAAATTAATAGAATTTTTTTTTATGTCTGAAAAACTAATGGACAGATTTTAATAAAATTTGGTACAAATCTATAGTTATAGCAGAGGAAGAGACACACGAAAATCATAGTATCGCATGATTGTCGTTTTAGTGCAGGAATGTCCCAAATCCACGTTGCGAGATCCAACCCAAAAAGAGTACTATGGGATATCTCTCACAGTCAGACAGCACATTGGACTTGAGGAGTCCCTGTGGCAGTCGGTCCCACTCTTGCGACAACGCAGCTCCGTTCTCTGAGGGGAATGGCGCAATTGCCCTCCCAAGAGCGTCCCTCACATGTTCTATAGAGATCTGGCTGGCGAATATTCTCCCTCCCGATGAGCCCTATGTGGACGAACGTTGTCGTCCAAGAACAGGAACCGAGGGCCAACTGCGCCCCTGAAAAGTCGAACATAGGGCTGTAAGATCTCATCTATACCTCAGCAGTCCTCTGTCAAACACATGGAAGGGCCGTCCAACATGATGCCTGTCCAGACCATGACACCACCCTAGTGGTCCATTCCCCTGATGGGGTAGGGATGGTCCTAGGCTCTCTCCAGACGAGGGCACGTCGAGAATCCAGGCTCAATCTCATCTGTGAAGAGCACGGTGCTCCATTCAAGTCTGGTCTAACGGCCATATTCACAACTCGAAGATCAGTTGATCCGCGAGTAACTCGACGATTAGCAAGAACGGTATTCTCAAACGGCGTGATCCGGGGATTCAAATGAGACGTTCGCTGTGATTGGCTACTACCGTCTCCTCACGATCACGTGATATTGTTTACATTGGTTACGACGCCCGAATCTACATTCATACTGATCAAGCACGTACTTCGCCGTAGAATTGATTCCAAATTCTCAATAAATAGGACTCATACAGCATTTTAATATGGGTTTGGGAAAAGAAATGCAAAGGTTTTTAAGTTCAAATTGGATTTTTATGGAAACCTAAATTTTGCAAGAAAGAATTGTACACAATGTCTTGACAGATGTATGGAATCCGATTATCTTTGTACCTGTCAGTGTGGGTGTGTGTTGGTGCTGTGAAAAGTAACTTGGATTGTCAATTTTCTTTCATTCGTAATAAATCAACAGAATATTTTTTATTCTACGACGAATTTGCATCTGCCATGGTCGTATTTTACCGTTCTCTCTTTCCGGCTTAGTGTACGGAGGTGCCGCCATCTATCTTTACGCCAAGCTGCTTGTATAAGATTACGCAGCTACTTTTATTTTCATTTTTCTTTTGAATTTCAATAAAATTATGTTTTAAATTTTCCATTTAAGCAATATTATGTTGAGGACATGAGCTGCTATGCAGAGGTGCTCCGTAATGATACGTCCAATCCAGTCGTCGCAAGAATACTGTAATTTACCATAGAATAAAATGTGTCATCCATTTTGTTTCGCTGAATTTCCTTCACAAAAAGGTAGTACTGCGCATGCGTAACTCTTACTCGCGAGTGAACTCGCCGATTTCGGAGGATCAAAATGTAGCACCGAACCGGCAGTTTAAACCACGGATCAGGACTTGTGAACACGGTTTTTTCGATAACTCGCGGATTATCGTTGATCCTCGAGTTAACTCGGACTTGTGAATACGGCCGTAGGACTGATGTTGTTTGCACCATTCTAAGAGTGCTCTCTTGCAGTGAGCGGGACGCAAACAAGCAGGACTTCTCTCATGAAGCCTTCGGACAACAGTAATCCCTGAAACTCAGATTCCAGTGGCAGCTTGCGTGACAGCTGTGAAGTTGTAAGTGCGAAATAACGATCCCCGTGAGTCGTCGTGGCTCTTCGACTACCGAGTAGAGATCACATGGATCCAGTGTCACGAATCTGCATCCACACATTTGAGATGACACTTAGTGTTACATCTAGCTCTGTAGCCACCTGCACTTGTGGCTGCCCTGTCTCCAATCTATGCTCCATCTCTTTCCGTCATCCATACGTTTGTGTCTACTCATTTTACCTGATAATTTATAAAATGTACCCAGCTCTTGAGAGAAACGGAGCGAATCACGGAAAATGCCTCGTGCGCTTATCATTTCCTTCCGCGGTCACAACTCTGCCCACACGCACGTTTACGCTTACGTATTCGACACTGAATATTTGCATTCTTCTTCGGCGGCATAATTAGTACCTTTGGTTCAGTATTTTTTGTGAAAATAAAAACACTGTGTGCAAATTCTCTTGATTTTGAACACGGGTGTATCTCCTGTTCCGTTGCAATCAGGATTCAATCCTGGTTTGTTGTGTCCACTAGCCTAGGCTCGAATTTTGGTCAATTATGTTACCTCCTGTTTAGAATCTACTATTCTAAAATTAAGGGTTTATCTGTGTCTCTGTTTCTTTGTGTGTCTGTTCAGTCCTGACAAATCTATGGCACTAGAATAATGAAATTTTGTGTATCTACTCGGAATTTTAAAATTTAATCTAGACCATTTTAAATGAATTTATTAGTTTTTCTCCCTTGAAACAACTGTTTCGAATTGAAATACCATTTTGGAACTGTGCCAAGTCTGACGTCGGTGTTCGAGGCGTTGGTGGAAAGAACGAGAAGACATGCACGTCATGCCTTGTAGAGGTGTGCCTCATTCTATAAATTTATGTTTTTTCTCTTACACTGACGTTTGTGTTGTGGAAGGAATGAGGCGACATGTACGTGTCATAATTTTTGGCAAATTTAATGTGTCCAGACATATTACCAATTTTAACTTAACATATTTTTTAATTTATTGGCATTTATTTATTGCTTGTCACTTTGAGGTAATCACGGCGGTGACTGTGGTGTTGGTTTGCGATGGAAACCAAATGTGAATGCGTAACAATCACCGGAGGCTGGCAACCGTTAGCGAGTAGAGGTCATACCTGACCCCACGAAAGGAACTATCACAAGCAACTCCGTGCTGGTCACGCAGTGGCTTGTAAAATGTAAGGAATTTGCAAATATTCGCTATTTATTCATAATTTTAAAATTTCCACCAATTTAAAAGTAATAAAGTTAATTTTTCTAACTAAATTGATTTTTTTTTAATTTGAAGAACGTTAAAATAAAAGGCTATAGCAACAACGATTGATTATATTGACGAACAGAATTCTGATACATTAAATTGCAAAAAAAGTTGAAATTAGAAATAAAAACTTCCAAATCAAAAAACGCAAACTAAAAAAGATGACGGACACATTGGCAGAGCAAGTAAGTTCTCAAAGGAAAGCAGTCTTGAAAGAATCCTCACAACCACGATTTAAAATACTTTTTATAAAATAAAGGAATGCAGTTAGGGGTAATTAATTAACCTCACACTGGAGCAAAATAACGGGCTACGAGCGACGATCTGGAATCAATCCCCAAGGGAGAGATCCGGAGACAACACCACACAATTTTGAACCACGGATGACGAGGTCAAAACCTGCGATGAACCCCTCCTCAGCCAACTTTCACACCACGCCAACATGTGAGCGTTTGAGGGCAATATAGATTTAACATCCTCCGTATACGCGATAGTCTTCGACTGTATCGAGTTACGAACTCGCATCCCTCCGACTGCTGATCCGGTACTCCGCCTACTGGGCTACCGAGTTCCTTTCTGGAGCTTCAATCTACGAGTCTGATTCAACAGAAGCAAAAGATTTAAAATTCGTGTTTTTTAAACGTGAGTTTTAAATACGTGTTTAAAATACGTGTAAACGCCACCAGAAGCCTATCAAGTTGACTGTCTTCGGCCTACGGTTAATTTTTTCCATGTACACGACGGTCTTTGGCTGGACAGAGTTCCAAACTCGCATCCCACCAGTTCCTGATTCGGAACTTCCCCAACTGGGCTACCATGTTCCTTTCTGGAGCCTGAATCCACGGAAGCACAAGATTTAAAATAGTTTTCTAAGAATGGATAAAAGGGGTCTTGTACTTACTCATCATTCCCAAGAGGGCGACGATCAAAAGGACGATTTGGGCCAGAAGAGACGACATGACTGCTGAGAGTTGGAATATCTAGAGAAGAACTTTGAATGAATGTCTGACTTCCTGGTTGTCCTACTGGTGCTTTTATATCGATCCAAACGGGTGTATTTCGAACATGAAATCAATATTTAACTGTTGTTATACGACACAGAATCATGTTTATAATAGATTGCTACTAATAAAAATACCATTTCAGTTGCACGTCAAGGAGTTCAGAGTACTCGATAATTTTTAATGCTCACGATTCAAACGGCAAAAGTGAATTTTTATTGAGTAGAACCTTGACAAGTTTTATGGTTTTTCCTTTTGATTGACTGTGTGTGACTTGTATGTAACAAGAGAGTATTACTTTTTATTCATACGACTGCACAATAACGCATCTTTTGACATAATACAATCAGAATGTTTACGTGAATAAAAATAAAGTGTCGATATTCTTAGTTTTCAAGTTGATTTATCTGCCGTTTTATGAGAAAATCGGTTGTTATTGAGTTTCGTGTCTATGTGTAGAAATCAGGAACAACAGCTGAATAAAACTGTTTGAAATATCACCTGTTTTGCATATTTTAAATAACTTTGTTGCGTCCATTTCTGAGTCAGTTGCCTTCGTATGATTTTGCACCGCTTTGGCGATTTTATTTGTGAAGTTGTTTTTCAGGATAGTAATCGATTGTTGGAAGAGCAGATGCTCCTTTTAGGGCAGAATATAGTGTGAGTTCATAACAGTTGTTGCAATGTCTGTACGTTCCATCACTGTTAATTCTCATGGTTGTGAAATGTATTGTTCTCAGTCTGGTTTGCGTGTTGGTGGTTTTTCTATCGCTGTCAATTTCATATTTGTTGGTTTATTTTATTTTAATTTCTTGTATGACTTGGAATTTTAACAAAACTTTATCATCGGAAAGAATTTTTTTTTAATATTTAATTCTTTGGCTTTTTTTGCCAATTGGATCCTGATATTGTTTGTAGTCCGATCCCTTTCGTGATAAAAATTTCGGTTCGTGGCCAATTGATCTTTTTACTTAGCTCATCAGTTAGAGCAGAACAGAATGTGGGCAAATTTAGAGTTGCTGTATGCTATTGCTTCGGAAGCAGATCTGGAAACACTGAAAATAATAATAAATTGGTTTGCAGTATGGTTGAGAGATTTAAATAACTTTCAAGAGCCTTATTTGTATTTATGAGTTTAGAGGTTAGTACATACTATTTAAGCCTTTCTTTGTAATTTATCTGCATCTGGAAGCAGCAGAATACTCCAGAACCTATTTATTCAAATTAGAGTAGCTTTGCGGACTTTGTAATTGCAGTGTGTGAACCGGCGGCCTTCGTTTCGTATCTGTCCCTCTATCTAGATCAGGTCCTTCCATTATTGATGAGGTAAGCGTACATGATAGGGATACGACTTCGATGTCAATGTTTTCTAACATTGATTTAAAAAAAAATATCGATGTATTGGAGCCGATGTCGCATCACTAGTTGCTAAGCCAGTTTTAAGAAATGGGGGAAAAGGTTTAAATACACTGAATTTTAAAAACATCGATAGTTTAGGGGCGATGCATTATCAACTTCGATGTTTTAATTTTGAACATCGATGGTTTGCATCACTTGGCACTAAACCAGTTTTAAGAAATGGGTGAAAAAGTTTAAATACACTGAATTTTAAGAACATCGATGGTTTGGGAGCGATGTATTATCAACGTCGATGTTTTAATTTTGAACATCAAACTTTCAAAACATCGATGTTTTGCTGTCGATGTAGCATCACTAGTTGCTAAACCAGTTTTAAGAAATGGAGGGGAAAAGTTTAAATACACTGAATTTTAAAAACATCGATGTTTTTGGGTCGATGTATTATCAACATTGATGTTTTAATTTTGAACATCGATGTTTCAAAACATCGATGTTTTGCTGTCGATGTCGCATCCCTAATCCCTAGTACATGACGGTCTTTAGTCGGACCTAGTTTCTAACGCACAACCCTCCGGTTACTGATCCGTTGCTTATCCAAAATGGCTTCCGCTGCCTAGTTCAGATTCCTGGTGGTAAACTTGACTAATATCTCGTCTTTCGAATCCCCTTTCAGTAGAATATTATCAGATTCGGTTGGACATTACTTTTTCAACCGCAAACATTGTGTAATTTAACTCCTGTATCAAGATAGGATGCAACAAAAATAATTTATCTCGTGGAAAAAAGTGCTTTATAATGTTTACGAATTCTGTTCTCGCATCTGTATAAATGTTACAAATATTTATAAACGTACTAGCAGAATTTCCCGACGTTGCTCGGTTTAAATTAATTAGATGTTGATTGAAAAGGTATCGGTCTAACGTTTTCTATTTCGTAAAAGAATGCAATTTAAGTGAAAGGAAAATAATTTTTTTTAAATAGTTTTAACATTTAATCATTTCTACATTTTACTTAGGAAGCAAATAGGCGTACATCCAATTGTCAATTATATCTCTATAGTCTTAGTTTTCTTACTATAGTTTTACTTATAGATAGAGAGTCTTACTATAGTTTTAGTTTTCTTCTGAATATGTTTTACTTGTGTCGTTCTTGCACCTGGTAGGCGACGTTTTTTAACTTTATCAATATGTGAAGAAGGTAAATTAAATTGTTACGGCATTCGTAGTTAATTTATTTTAAAGGAAACACATTTTTTTCTTGAAGATTCCATTCAGAGACACGTCGAATAAAGGAGCTTGTGTTAAAAATAAATGCTATCAGTACAGACAAAGCAAAATCAATGAATTACAATCGATCCGAAAACAGAAGGTCGCTTTTAAATCGTTTATAGAAAAGAAAATTCCCATCTATCTGTTGCTTAAGAACAGATTCAATTTCTAGAGTGAGCAACATTAACCTTCTGTCACTTAGGAATATTAAAATCTTTTAATTTCTTGTCTTAACTAATTATTCTAAAAGCAGCAGTCTTATTTAAAATTTATTTTACTTCAACAGATATTCAGTTTTAAATCGAATCCTCTTTTAAATTCAGAGACTCGGTTTCTAAATGGAAACCAAGTACCTATTTAGAATGATAGATGTAGTTTGATTACTAAGTACAGTCTTCATTAATATCCATGATGCATAAAAAAGGTGTACATTTAATTTATTTCAATCGTCTGGTAATGAAAATCTATGTCAAAGTTTTGAAATAGAAGGGTTGGACAAAATAATATGAACACTTGTGAAAAAATAGCACTCGAAAGAAACCTCTCGTATACTCCTGTCCTTTAGCGGAGAAGGGTTCCACCTAGCGGATGAGAAAGTGCACACATCAGTCTGCTACTAGCAGTGATAGAATGTCAGCATATTTGAAACAGGGGAAAACATCATCTAAAAAGCAAAACAGTGGTCGCAAATCGAAGCTGAATGACAGACAGAAGGGTTTTGAAGCGGATTGTGGCAAAAAAACACAAGACAACAGCATCCCAGATAACATCTGAGATGAACACACATCTACAGGAAGCAGTTTCATCAAAAACTATCCGACGTGAACTGCATATGGCAAATATTCATGGCAGAGCGACTATTTCAAAACAATTGATTACACCATGCAATGCCTTAAAGCGACGAATATGGTGTCGCGAGCATAAAAATTGGACACAACAACAGTGGAAGAATGTAATATGGTCAGACGAATCGTCGTTCACATTATTCCCGACAAATGGACGTGTTTACGTTTGGAGAACGCCACCAGAAGCCTATCAAGTTGACTGTCTTCGGTTAAACATGGCGGCGGTTCAGTGATGATCTGGGGTGCGATATCACATCGTGGATCACTTGTTGTTCTGAATGGCCATGTTACAGGATAGGATTATGCCGACGATCTTTACCCAATGGTGCAAACTGTGTTTCCTGATAAACGACCAGTCTTCCAAGATGATAATGCCCCCATTCACACCTGTGGAATTGCCCGAGTTTGGTTTTATGAACACGACGATGAAATAGAGCACCTCATTTGGCCTCCTCAGTCCCCTGATCTCAATGTAATTGAACCTTTGTGGTTTTTTTTTTTAAAACAAGCTGCGCAGTCGATTACCCCCTCCATGGACACTTTCTGAATTAGGGACTTTTTTGCAATTTGAGTGGGAACGTATCCCTCTGAATGTTGTACGTGACTTGTATTTGTCAATTCAACGTCGGATACAAGCTGTAATTCATGCAAAAGGAGGACCAACGGCCTATTAATAAAAAAAATTATATTTTCACAGGTGTTCACATTATTTTGTCCAACCCCTGTATATTTGTACTATAACGTATGGCTACCTGTTTTAAATCAACGTAACCAATCTTATAATGAATTGAATTTTTCAAGTTTGCCTGACGTTTTAAAGTAAGAAATTACACACCTTAAAACTGTTTTGTGTGGTATATTTAATTAATTTTTATGAAACAGCATTTTACAAACCAGTACTTATACAACCAAAACCTTAAATAATGTTGGTAAGAATATCCATATACCGTTATAAAATTACCCATGTCCGATATTTTGCAGGAAATAAAGAAATCTTTAAAATCTATACACAGGAGCATACATCAATATACAGGAGCACGATAGCAAATAGAAACGAAAGTCGGATCATGGAGGGAAAAAAAAAGCAGAACTCTAAGAAAAGAAAGGAATGTGCAAACGTGTCGAATGTCGACTTTCGGAATATATTCTGAAATAGAACAGTTCGACAAAAGAATAAAGGCAATAATGATTTATTTACAAAAAGAGCGCATATTTATAATTCTTGTAAATGCTCAACTCTGACCACAACATTTCGCTGTCAACTCAAATACACAAACGCAGAATTCCAAATTAAAAATTTAAATATTAACTGTGTAGTTGCCAGATACATATTTGAAAAATGACACTTTTTTGATCAATGAGTTTTTGGTCTTTTCACGTCCTATTACAAAATGTAAATTAGGTAAAATTAAATAATATTATTTTTACATCACGGAAAGAAATAGTTCAATTTGGCGAGGTTATAACTAAGGCCGCCGTAATTGGAAATGAGATTGAAAGAAGTTATTTATTAGGTAATAGAACCGATGATCTTATAAAAGAAAGAACTGGAAATGAATCCCTAAATGCCGCTATCTCAATCGGAGTCGCAACTCATTAGTTTACACCAAAATTCCGACTTTCTGGATGTGTACGTATTTTTTTTTTCGGTTCATTTCAAAAAGGCTTTGGACGGTTTTTATACACAGCTATGGGTATTATCCTGCTGCAAGAATGTCGCCATCTTAGATGTCGATTTCGAACGTGGTTCCCTGGTCCGTAAGCGTCACGCTAACGCGTCCCACAGATCTTCTATGGGGTCGAGCAGGCCATAGAAGACATCCATATCTCAATACCACTGCTTGACAGAGACTGCAGCATGACACGGAGTCCAGGAAGTCGTCCATTCCATACAATTGCCTGAGCGTAGGAAGAAGCTGATGGTCCCAAATGTTCCTGTAGGCGTTCAATTGACTAGGAACAACGTGCAAAGGGCCATAGCACGAAAAACACCCCAAACAAGGAGTCAGATTTTTGCAAATCCGCTGGCGTCCGTATTGTAGGGTAGTGTATGTTGAAACCATTGGAGATCTTTATAGTTTTGCTATATAACAGTACTAGCAGCTACGAATGTGTTGAAGATGCAAGAAAACACATGTTTACTCAGAAAGGTAGAGCAGTCTGCTCTCACTCAGTACACAAAGAGAGCTGGTTACTGCTGGACCCAAATGATGGTCTCAACCCTCCCGTCACCAGGTGATTGGGGTCCGAAGAAGGTTGAAGGTGGATGGGAAATATCGTGGACAACCCTACCAGAAGCACAGTGCCAACGTAGAAAGACTCCCCTACAGAGTGTACGTCTATTTGTACTGAGAGTAATATGAAGGGGTTATTAAAAAATGTGTTAATTTCATTTAAATCAGAATTCTATTTATCATTCTATTTTGTATTTATATACCTATTATGAATCGAATCTATTGTATATTTATCTATCAGTATTCTACACACACAATACAGACAATGCAGTATTAATATTTCCATTAAAGAATCTATCAACATTTACTATAAATATAATATATATAAATAAAATATGGTGTATATAAATATATATACACTCATGTCCATAAATTAAGGATAATGCCAGCTCCGGCAAATAAAGGTTTAGAAATAAAACAAACGTGACTTATTCATAAAGAGCATTTATTAAACAAAAGACAAAGAACAAATAATATGGTGTATGTATGATACCATTCATAAAAACTACGATTTTTGCTCACTGAAGCAATTACAAAATATATCGACCTTACAAAAACGTAACATGACATGGTTGGAATGATAGTTAATACATTGTATGTCTCCCAGACGATGAAATACAGTTTGTACAACGCCTAGGCATGCTGAGGATCAAACTATCGAGCTGATCTTAGAGAAGATCACTCCATTCCACAAGCAATGCTCTCCGAAGTTGTGGTATGCACGTAGGAGGTGGTTGACGGGCTGCAACTTGTCGGCCAAGCATGTCCCACACATGCTTTACTGGATTCAAGTCAGGTGAGAATGCTGGGCATTTTATACGGGTAATATCCTCAGATTCAAGGCATTCGTTAACAATGTTTGCACGGTGAGAACGGGCGTTGTCATCCATACACACAAATTCTGGGCCCATGGCACCACTAAACATACGTGCATGTTGTTCCAGAATGATGTCCTGATAAATTTGACCTCTCATGATTCCGATTTGATTCTCATGGTTCCAATGTAGATCTGTTCTGGAGCCCAGTTTAATTCCGCCCCAAACGAGCAGTCCTGCACCACCGTAACGGTGTCGTTCAATGTTGTAGTCTTGGTGGTAGCGGGTACCTGGCGTTCTCCATATGAACGTCCGCCGTGAATCAGACTGCAAGCTAAACCTGGACTCGTCGGAAAACATCACACAAGCCCACTGTGACGTTGTCCACATTGCGTGTTCTCTACTCCAGGCTAACCGCTGGCGACAGTGAGTTGCCGTGAGCGGAACACATCTGACAGGCCTGCGAGCATATAGACAAACATGTCCCAAACATTTGCCTTGAAACTGTCGTAACCGTGTCTGAAAATAGCTGACGAAAAAAGTCGGATGCTGTGCTCCGTCTGCTTTTCTTTGCAGTTATTGCCAAATACCGATCGTCATTCTGCGTTGTAACTTGGGGGCGACCTGTACTGTAACGTCTACTGACATTTCCATTATTTTGGAATCGTTGCCAAACTTTGTACGATTCCAAGTTCCACTGATACTTTCGTCGCAGTACCCCCCCCCTCATTCCAGGCTACCGATAATTGTACCATGTAAAAAATCATCGACATGCGTCCTCTGTGCCATAATTATTGGGTTGTGGCACTGAGCGGCTTACATAACGCTTGTGTACAATTTTACTTACTTGCTACTATTCCTTATATACACCTCTCTTACACTCTCGTCATTGTTGACGTACTATCGGCATCATCTGATGGCTTCCTGTAATCTAGATATTATTCTTGAAGATGTGTGCGATAATTCTACAGGTGAAATATTTACTTTAGAGTTCGATTTCCGTGTGCTAAAATTATTAAAAATAGCAAACTACATGCACAAAACAATTATGTGCCATTTATTTCATAGCTGTTCTTTTAACATCATTAAATAACATTTAAAAAAAACATAAAAAATATTCAAAAGTCGCCGTTTTGAATGTCTATTATTACTGTAATCGGCAAAATCTGAGATGGTCTCATATCCAAAATTAAAATCTTTCGTAAATATTTTTCACGTTCTAATCCAGTGTTTCTCAAAGAATGGTCTGGGACTCCATTTTTTTATCGAGGGTAGTTTACCACCACGATTTTTCGTGATATGTAAAACCATGTTTAGGTGGAATTTGAGTAGATAACACAAGTTTCAAAACCAGTCTTAAATTGTTATCTAAATTAAGGGTTACTTGGCAAATATTTTAAACTAGAGGATTGAAGACCTCTGCTATATAGAATTCTAGAGTTAATGGATTTTTCCGTGTGGGAAAACTTTAGAAAAATAACGTATGATCTGTTTCTTTGAGTATGTACTAGGGAAATAGAAGTAATGTATTAGCACCGAAAGGTTTCGAAACTAGGCCCAGCAAAAGACCGTACACTGGGGTTGGTGCACGTTAAATGTGTCTCAAATGTCATCAGGTTGGCGATTGTGGGGCTTAGGTGTTATCATCCAACCGTGGTATAAAACGACGTTGCCCTTGAATCATTCCCTTCCTGATTGATCCATCGCTAAGAGCCCGTTGTGTTGCTCCAGTGATTAACTATCTTGCCAAGGTGCATCGAGACGACGGAATATGTGTACAAGTACTGAGTGGAAATCATGTTGAAAAATAAATGGTTTTCAAGTTACTGTGGCTTTCAGTTTACTCTCTTATACCTGGAAGTAATGAGTGTTCATTACGGTGCCTTCGCTTAGTCAAGAATGAAACCAGGCAAGACATTCAATGCACTATTGCGTTTATTTCATACCGAAATGTTAATACATTCGTTTGTTCACTCGTCGGCTCCAATAATTCCGTTCAATATATCTTCACCCTTGTCGAAGATGTCTGGAAAAGAAGACATTAGAACAATGGTAAAAAAACGGCCATTTTTGAATTCTATTAGTGCTTGAATTGACACTTGTTGATGAAAACATCAATGAAAAGAAATTTTTAGACGTTTTTGAAACTCTATTTTCGGTTCATTCTTCCGTGTTAGTTACTTTCGATAGAAATTGTTCAAACCACTGAGTGGGTTAAGTGAGTTATCTCGTATATCGATATCCGATCCATTTACTATTGGCGAGATTTATGGCAGGCTTTTTAATGACATTGCTCGGTCTACTTGTATTTCACGTCTATGGTGCTTACACAAATAGACGTGTTGTAATGTGTCTGAATCTATAGAGTCTAGACCACACAGTGGTCGATACAACAATGTTACGGGTCGATAGAAAAATATTAAGTTGTAGAAAAACATCCAAAACTTTTAGAAGTGGTAGTGCCCTTGCATTTCCAAGCTTTTAACGTGGCTGAAACCAGCTTGATCCCTGTAATTCCATTTTAACCGAAGAAATCCGTTAGTTATAGAGTTCCGTGACGATTTAAGGCGTACTCATTTTGAACCCGACATTGCTAATCTCGCCAAGTGTAATCAAAGAAGAAACGTGTACCTATAGTAAAGTGATCGTGCTGAATTGATTGAGACAGCGCTCCAAGCGGCGAAAAAAGGAAGTTAGAACAATTGATCAAAAAGTAAAGGAGATCGGACAAAAAGATTGAAATTTGAACTATTCCGTGCCTTGTAAAGGGGGTCTTTTTTTGGTGGGGGGAATATTTACTCGGGTCAAAGTGTATTTATCATTCACCTACTTTAAGTTAGATTTATTGGTAAGAAAGGGTTTAAACCAACGAGTGCCAGAAACTGTTTAGCATTCTTAAATATCATTAACTGAAGATGAAAACCAATCTTACTTCCAGAGTCCGGGTGATGCTCTGTTAAAAAAAGAAATACATTACAAAACAGAACTAATAGCACATTTGAGACAGTTCACACTAAAGAGAACACAATGGTAGATAGCGTAATGTTTTCATTGAATTTTATTGAATTAAGATGAAGTTTGTGGCATTTTTTAAACAAAAAAGTAATCCTTTTCTGCTTATTTTTATAATTTTAAATTATAAGAAATGCTAAATTATAATAATAAATTATGAGAATAAAACGTACTCTTAAGAAAATTTTGTAATTCGCCTTACACACAAAATTTTTTTATTTTCATTTTGAATTAATTTTGTTTATCGCTGGTTTTTAGCGTTTAACGAAAGTCTAAATGGTATTCGAATAACATGGTAAGTTGCGCCACTATGCACCCAGGTTCATGGGACCCAAAGTAGTAGTCAAATGGTCCTTGGACACATTGCATCTGTGGATGGAAGCGAACAATCACCTAATTGGTCCATGGAACAGTAGAAGATGCCAAACCATTCGTCATCTAACTGATCACACGAAATAGTTATATATCACCATTTGTATTACAGGTCTATAGAAAGGAGTATTCAAGCTTCAGCCATGTCATAAGATGTTACATCGTAAAACGATACGATAAGGTACCGAATCGGATAAACGCCGGCCATTTTCTCACAGAGCAGTCACGTCATTACTAGTCGGAATATTGGTCGCACTTTTTGAAGCTCCTCTCAATAGCAAAGCTAAGACTATTATATTCCACATTTATACCACGAAAAAGCTTATAAAACGCTCTATAGAGTAAGATATTTTCAAGACCTACAAAAACAAATCAACATAAATTTTAAGTACTTACTGCTTGCTTCAATTTGAGCTATAAGAAAAAACAAGGAATTAATAACTTTTAACGGAAAATCCGCTTTACTGTAGTTATACGACACGTCCAATAGCAACCTTTACGAAAATTAACATTTTGCATCAAATTAAACTCTTTCCTGTACCATTGCAATGAAAATTATGACTTGAGATGCTGTGTCCATTAACTAGGTTCGAATTAGGAAAGTATCAGTTATGTTATATCCTGTTATATAAAATAAAAGAAACTTGCAAATATTCGCTGTTCATTCATGACTTCAAAAGTTCGAACGATTCAGAAATATTAGTTAATTTTTCTAAATCAATTTCTTGTCTATTTGGCAAGAATATTAATAGGCTATAGCAGCAACAGAATACGACCAGAATTGGTTAAATTCCAAAAAAAGTTGAAAATAGAAATAAAAACTATCAAATCAAAGAACGCAAACTGCTAAAGATGGCGAACACGGCAAGTTCTATGATGATCAGATGAAAAGAGTTTTGTACTTCTCGCAATTACACTCTATAACAAAAAAAAATCGACTCACCAAGAAGGAATTATCCGATTGCTTTGAAATTTCGTATGCAAGAATATTTTAACCAAATATGCAAATGATTAAAATTTGGTGTCCAGTGAACGAATAGTGCGATCTCCAGCGCATCGGAACTGCGCATCCAGCAGATGTATATGAGGAGTTGTTCTTGAACTGTTGTTAAAAATTTCTGCTGCATTGCGATTTAGGATACCTTTCAACGACTGAAAAAATGCCTCGCCGCAGGATTTGAGCTCATTACGAGCAACTTTCAGAGTTTGAAAGAGGCAGGTTGGGCAAATCGGAGAATCGCTCGTCATGTGAGTCGAAGCGATGCGGCGATTAGAAGATGCTGGCAAGAGTGGGTGGACAGTGGCAGATTTCAGCGTCATGATGGTAGCGGTCGACGTAGGGCCACAACAGATCGCGAGGACAGAGTCAGATCAGCTGTCACAGCGCCTGATTCATCGCTATCAACCATCAGTCGTGCGACCCACACACGAGTGTCCACCATGACCATTCACAGACGGCTGAGAGAGCGAAATCTACGCTCGTACCGACAGTTACGCCACCTGCCACTCACGCCTGCACACTGTCGAGCCAGATTACAGTGGTGCTTGGCTCGATCAGGCTGGAATGATGCTGACTGGGGACGTATAGTCTTTAGCGACGAATCCCGTTTCCAACTGTGTCCTGACGATCATCGAAGACGATTCTGTTGACGCCCAGGGCAGCGTGCCGATTCTGCTTTCACCCTCTACAAGAAGTTATGGTCTGGGGTGCCATTTCCCTTGATAGCCGGACCCCTTTGGTCGTCATTAGAGGTACACTTACTGCACAGCGGTACGTTGACGACATACTGAGTCCTGTTTTGCTACCGTTCCTTTCGCAGTACCCTGGGCTTATTTTTCAGCGAGACAATGCCAGACCACATACGGCACGTGTTGCTATAAACTGTCTTCAAGCTTGTCAAACACTTCCTTGGCCAGCCAGATCACCAGATCTCTCTCCCATCGAGCATGTCTGGGATATGATGGGAAGGCGACTGCATCCGGTAAGGAATGTTGATGACGTAGTCCAACAATTGGAGCAAATTTGGCAAGAAATACCGCATGAGACTATCCGGGAGCTTTATCGGTCTATGACACGCCGTGTGGCAGCTTGCATCCAGGCTAGAGGCGGGTCAACACCTTATTGAGCTCGTTACTGTAATTCTGAAATAAAGCTTTCAATTGTTCTGAAATTTTAATCATTTTCTAGTCTGTACATAATTTTCCTATCCACCAATTTTTGTCTCCATCGGACAACTCCTTCTTGGTGCGTCGATTTTTTTGTTATAGAGTGTACTTCACTTACTGCAATCATTTTTATATTAATTACATAAGTATTTTAGACGCATCATACATAGATGTGTATAACAAAGGGTAAATCAGTAGAAAACTCTCATTAAAAAAATGTAAAGTATCCTTCATTTCGTATTTAAGTTACCTTAAAGGAATAATTTAAAATATGTTCACACTATAGCATAGACCAGGGGTTCCCAACCTTTTAGTTTCTGCGTACCCCTTGAAATTTTTAGAAATTTTTGGCGTACCACCAGTCTTATATTTGTTTAGATGCATATATCTAATGTCAGAAAAGTGCCCAATGCCTTGTTTTATTTTAATTAAAATACTAAAACAGCTTCATATTTTTTGATTAATGCACTTGTATTTCGTATTAATTATGTTTTAATTAAGGAAAAAATAAAACGATTATTGAAAATTACAGTTTTATTTTTTACTCACAGGTCTAAACACAAATAACTTTAAATAATTAGTACAAACTAAACAAACAAAGATTAACATAATCAAAAATCAATTTTTAGTGCGAAACTTGTTGTTTGTCTTTTATTAAAATTTCAATATCAGGAGCAATGAGCTTAACTTCACTCTTAAGTCCTTAGTAGAATATTTCGTAGAATATATGCTCGTATCATCCTTGCGTACTTCCTGAAACGTTGCCGCGTACCACCGGTTGGGAATGCATGGCATAGACAGTTCGAAGTTTGTGTTTGCATACTAGTAGCAGTTTACAAGTGCGTAATAAATATTAATTTTGATACCTTATACATTATTTTCTAGAACCAACAATCCCTAATCTCACTTTCTCTATGGTTCTGGGTGATTTTTGAGTCCCTTTGGATAAGGGGCAGTGAGGACTGATTAGGAAAGCTGACGAGCTACAATTCATTTTCAAGCTTTCAATTAATATTGGACACGCAACAACAATCTCTCGGCATTAAAAATTTGACGCAGCCAATTTTGTATTTTCTATATATATTTAGCCGTTTGTTTTGGTGAAGTTTTTGCCTGGTGTCAGCCTCTAGATCTGAAAGTTCCTGGTTCAAATCCGGGTCAGTCCATGGATATCTGGAAGTGTATGGTGTAGAGACGGCTGGTGCACCTTAAATCTGTCGTGGCTGAAAGTCCTCACGTTGGGTGGGTGTGGAAGTTTGGAGAGTTGGGTGCCAGCTGAGGTGTTTTTGTGTATCCATGGTTCAAAATAACGTGGTGTTGTCCTCGAATCTTTCTCATAAGGGATTGATCTCAGACCGTCGTCAATAGCCCGTTGTGTTGCTCTAGTACGACGTTAATTAAGAATTACCATATATATATATAACAGAAATTATAAGCCTGCAGTCGTGACGCGGAGTGGTAAGAGTGGTCTAGGCATCCGGATGAGGATGATCCATTGGAGGGGAGTGTAGTGCTGGTTCCATAAAAGAGACATAAATTCTCTAACAAAATCTTTATTATTCCAATAACATCCTAGTAATATTATCAGGCGTGGAGGTTGTGAAGGGGACGGAGACTTGAACGGTTCTGTGGCTTCCTATTCTAAGGGGCTCATGGAAAAAGTGTATAGTACACAATGAATTCGCCAGAGGGATGAGAATTAAAAGAAAGACTTGGACAGGGAATCTAGCAAGAAATGTCATTGGTAGAGGACGGGAGTTAAGCGAAGAGGCTTAACACAGGAGAGCATAGGCGATTTGAGACGGAAAATGGATCGTGTGAGGTCCTGTCAGACTGGGAGGTGAAAGGGCAAGATATATGATCTATTGGACAAACAAGACTGAAAGGGAAGTGGGGTGATTAAGGGACTGGTGATAATTGTATTAGGGGGTTAGTTTTAGGTATCATTTCATATATATATATATATTTAAGTACCCCAAACATCTCTGGTTAGAACGCGTTTTAGTCTTCATTATTATTTAAGTCATGAACTCAACCATCACAATAGAGATCATGCAGTCTTTAAGTAATTGATAGGGCAACTTTTTTTGTTGCAGTAAAAGTGGGAAAAGTTGCATTTATCATTCCCTAAAGTTGCATAAATGGAAATATAGTTGCAATTATTTTTGATACACAAAATTCTAAAATAAATTATTCGTAAAAAAATGAAAAAAAATTCAAAATATCTTGACAATTTGAGTCGTGTACAACAGTATTATAATACATACTGAAATACAGACGAACGTTGAATGGCCGATCTTTGGCCAGTAATTTCTTTAACATTGAAAAACTGCATCAGCCGCAGTCATATAATGTGCTGTATCGGCTAGCAGAAGCTCAAAATACTTTCGCTCAACATTCAGAGATTTTAAAACGTCATCAACAAGGCAAACAACATATTGATGATGGACACTCACCTCGCCAAATCTGCAGTTGATTGCGCAAGTTTTCTCTGGATTATAAAGAGTGCCCAACCAATGTGTTAAAAGTACTTCTTGACATTTATTTCACTTTCGTCTGTTAAGACGAACACCTCTTTCCATGAATTTCTTGTTTGATCCGCAATGCTTTGGCTTTCGCATGATCATACACGTGATCGAAGGGTTGATTCAGAAGTCAAAAAATGAAATAATATTTTCATATTAATTTAAAGCTAAATTTTAAAAAGTTGCAAAAAGTTGCATTTATGCAAAAAGTTGCATTTGTGCAGAAAGTTGCATTTATGCAAAAAGTTGCATTTTTGCAGAAAGTTGCATTTATGTTGCGTTTATAACTCCCTTATAATGCACCCCATGTAGTAGGAATTTAGGTACTATACATGCAGCGTAGAATGTGTGAAAAAAGTTGCATTTGTTGCAAAAAGTTGCCCTACTAATTGGGTTGATCTCGTCGAGACAACCAACAGGTGGTTTGACTCGCATATGGAAATGTAACAATAATCCCAAGATTTAAAATATTTTGTAAGATAGGTAGTTAACTAACACCATACTAGTGTAAAACTATTGGCGGCGGCATCATAACCCAAAGGAGACAACATCACACAATTTTGAACCACGATCAGATGTAGAAGCCAACACCTGAACTGGTCACCACACTCCAAACTTCCAACGTGAGAACACATGAGAACACATAGATTTAACATGCACCAGTGTCCGTGTACACGACGCTCTTTGGCTGGACTGAGTTTCAAACTCGCATCCCACCAGTTCCTGATTCGGAACTCCCCCAACTGGGCTACCATGTTCCTTTCTGGAGCCTGAATCCACGGAAGCACAAGATTTAAAATAGTTTTCTAAGAAGGGGTCTTGTACTTACTCATCATTCCCAAGAGGGCGACGATCAAAAGGACGATTTGGGCTAGAAGAGACGACATGACTGCTGAGAGTTGAAATATCTACTTGGACTTTGAATGAATGTCTGACTTCCTGGTTCTCCTACGGGTGCTTTTATATCGATCCAAACGGGTATGTTTGGTACATGAAATCATTATTTAACTTGTTTTTTACGACCCAAAAGTCATGATTAATAAATTGCTATTAATAAAAATACCATTTCAGTTACATGTCAAGAAGTTTACGGTTCTTGATCATTTTAATGATCACGATTCAAACGCAAAAAGTGAAATGTCATGTCTTATTAAATGAATCTGCACTAGTTTTTTTGTAGCTCAATACAAAACGACGATTTTGATGTCTTTTTTGATGGCCTGTTTTTTCATTCATTCGACCACACTATAACACATGTTTTGACATTGTAAAGACGGTTTATCTCTATGAATAAAAATAAAGTTTTAATAATGATTGTTTTTATCTTAATTTATGATATTTTATGAGAAAATCTATAGTTTGTGTAGGATATCACTCAAATACAGCCGAACAAAGTTTTTTTGAAACAGTAACTATTGCACAGTTATAATATCTTAGTTCTTTTTTATGTCGATTATTTTCTCGCTGTTCCTGAGGATGGTTCGAAGGGCTTGCAGGTGAATATAGGATGAGATGTGTTTTCATCATGTTCGGTTTCCATCTCTGTTAATTATCACGCCATTGAAATGTTCTGTCTGGGAGTTAGATTTTCTATCGCTGTGAATTTTTTATTTGTTGGTTTATTTTAATTGTTTCTAGGAATCTTACCAAAGCATTACCATGAGTAAACGTTATTGGTGCTTTTTCAGCATTTAATTCTCTGGCTTCTTTTGTCAACGGATCTGCAGCTTCATTTCCTTTAATGCAGATGCTCGAGAAACCACGGAAGTTTTCTCCAAACTTATGTGTCGATGCAGAAGAGAATGGACATTGCATTTAGAGTTGCCGTTTACTTTTGCAGATCTGGAAATGCTGAACATAATAATTCGGTTTGCTGTGTGGATGAGATTATTTAAAAGGAACGCTATATATGTAGTTATGAGTTCAGTTGCGAAATTGTGTGGAATACATTTTTCTGTACTAGCCTTTATTTGCAATGGATCTACATCTGGAAGAAGTGTTCCGGCACCTTCTTTATTATAATTAGGGTAGCTTTGCTTCGAAATGATGCAATTCGCCGATTGTTCTTACGCAATATATCGTCGGCTTGTATTTGATACCTGGTAAGTGCAAAATACCAATTTTTCAGGAGGAGCAAATTACTGTATATAATCGAATACTAGGTATCACTAATGCATACATTCTTCTATCTTGTTGATCTGATGAATACGAGGTCTCACATTACCAATGGGCTTAAATTTTGCGAAACTCATGGTTCGCAAAAAATAGGCGCATTCAAGAAATTGGCGCTTACAAGGTATATACTAGCCTACGATACACAAAATACTCAATATGTACAAAAATATGTTTACATCGAGGATAAAGTTGTTTGAATCCTTACGAATTCTTAATGGAACCCGGATACTTGTTTTTCTAAGTTCAAGGTTCGTTTTAGAAAATGACATGAAAGTATTGGTCTCTCTGTAAAACTTTAAAAAGAATTTTTTTCTTTATATTATAACCCTTTAGAGTTCTATTTAGTATTCGATCTCTCACTTCCTTAGAATATTATCTTTTAGAAAGATTCGATTGGACCATTCTTTGGAAAATAATCCTTTAGAAAGAGATGCTACAGTATTGATCATTTCCTTGCAAAGATTCATTTGAATATATTTAATCGGTGTCCTCTAGTAGAATAGAATTCTTTGGAAATATCGCAGTGTTCGTTTCCTTGGAATAAAATTCTCTGGAAAGATTCTACTGTTTCATTACTTATAATACAATCCTTTGGGGACATTTCATTGCTCATCTCGATACAATAGAAAATATTATATCTTAAAGTAGGGAAATAATAAGGATAAATAATAATAAAAGAAGGGATAAATAATAATAAAAGAATCATTTTGAAGGATTGTATTGTTCTTTTCCCTGGAATAAAAGGATATTGAAAGGGGCTTGTGCGCGTTAGATCTGAGATCTGTTGTGGCCACAAATGGCCTCACATGAACTTTGTGTGGTAGTTTTGAGAGGGGTATTGACCTGGTCATTTGACCATGGTTCCAAATGAAAGATTGTGCCTGGATCTTTAAGTCAGGGAAGGATTCCTAGCTCTGAATACTTGGGCGAAATCAAGCTAGAACTGAAGTCAAGTTGATAGTTCAAAGACTTTCTTTTAAATTAAGCAATTTGCCGACTGTGCGCTGTCCAACGCAAACATTGTTAGTTAACTATTTGTATCCAGATATGATGTAACGAAAATATATCTCGAGGAAAAAGTCGAATGATACAAATGAACAATAATTCATAAACGTATAAGCTACACCAGACTTGTTATATCACGGTCAACATAGGTACACTGAATTATAGAATCACACACAAAAATCCATGAAAGTTATCCATATGCATCATATATTGCTACAAAGACTTCTCAAAGAGTAAATAAAGAATTCAATTTGGTTTGATGACATTGCACTGATGTAGCAATTGTTAAAATAATTAGTTCGATTTTTGTGAGTCAAATAGAAATGGATTCTGTGTTCTCATTCGTCAAGTGGTTACTATTTGTTAATATTCATGGCTGTAAACGTTTGTTCAGATCTGTTGCATTTTAATGCAAAAGCCACTTTAAAACAAGCAGAATTGTTTTATCTTAAGTCGTTACTAGATAAACATTTATTAATGATTTAGTATTGTTTTTATACCATACAACGATAGAATTTAAATAAGTTTTCCTTAAAGATTCGCAGGTTTTCACAGGTTTGTTGAAATTTGTATCCCATCATTTCTTGTCTACGTCATTGAAAACTGCTGATAACTATTAAGAACGGGCCGTTGTGGAGGTCATGTATGCCCAATGCGTTATCAACATTCGAGTGGTAGGACGGGAAGGTTCGATTCTAATAGGTCTCCCTATAAGTATTCCTGTCTTGTGTGTTAATACAATTTTCATTGTGTGTATGTTGTTGAAAGAGGATTCGGAAGGATACGAGTACAACTAAAGTCCGTAGTACACTTAAAATCTGTCGTTTCGACAAATGTCTTAGTGTTGGAGTGGTAGTTTGTAGAATGGGGTGACAGCTCAGGTGTTAACGTAATTCTGACGCATGGTCATAAGATATGTCCCCGGATATTTCCGTTGGTGCTTCATCCGCGAAGAGCCCGATCTGTTGCACCAGGGCGACGTTAGTTATAAACTTACGTACCTTCATTGTAAGTAGGTTTATTACTTGGTGTATGCTTTGTGTCTGTCGAAAGCATGTCCGAATATGGCCCTTCCGCCATCGAAACATCCGCAAACAATCAACTCTTTGAAAACAAGTTACTACTAGTTCCCCAAGCTCAAACTGTTATTTACTTTGATAAAAGACAACACACTTAAAATTACAAAACTATCGCGACCTTTTTACAACCGTCCGCTCTCTCCTTTTCTGTCTTCGTTCGGACAAGGCCGAGGGGTGCGAGGCATCACTCGTTGTGAGAACCCTTTACGGAAACCCCCAACTGCTGCTCAAGCTTATTCTCAAGCAACAGCCATCGAAGATCGAAAGCAGAATAAGAGCGCTTGGGTATCCCGTGAAAGCGACACCCGTGTTTATTGTGGCCCGTAAAACCCATGGGAAAAGATCCATAGGTACCTCGGGGCCGTGTGGTTCGATTCATGTCAGGTGCCTTACTCCCTCTATCAGTAAAACGTTTTTATTACTTGATATGGTAGGTCGTGTCTTACGCAGCATGACCAAATATGCTTTTTGCGCAATAGAATCCCCAAACAACCCACATCGGATCCTGTACACACCTAAAAGAGCTGTCGCTTAAATGCCATAGGTTAAGATTCAAATAATTTCGAATTCATCCTTCCTCAGCTCAGGTTTAAAAATGGTGAACGAGTTCTAAGAGCGTTCTTTTGGGTTCGCACACGAGGAATTCTTGCATCAACGTTTCCTAAATACTTCATGTTGTTAGTTTTAGTCACGTACAGCATTACATGATGGTGTGGATCCAATCAGTCATGGACCTTCATCAGAAGGTGGATTCGGGACAGCGCGTTTTTATGCTGCAGTTTCGAAACACGGCCAAGTGAAAGACAGTGGTTTACATGGAGGATGGTACGCGTTAAATAAGTCGTAAATGTAGCGACGTGGTTTGCAAAATCAGATGTCATCTGACCGCGGTGCAAAACGATGAGGCATTGTCCTTGGATCCTACCGGACCATCACTAATTCGTTGTGTTGGTACAGTGTGATATTGATTGACTACTTACCAATGGGATTGAAGATGATAGGATACGTGTATTAGTATTGAGTGGAAATGATGTTGAAAAATAAGGGAAAATAGTACAAATTATTGTAAAAGTTTTTTTGGTTTACTCTCTTATCTGGTACTTATGAGTGTACGCTAGTGTCTTCGCTGAATGAAACAAGGTAGACTTCAATGCACTACAGCGTTTATTTCATATCGAAATGTTTATACATTCGTCTGTTCACTTGTCGGCTCCGATGAGTGTGTTAAAGAAATCTTCACCCTTGTCGAAGATGTCTGGAAAAGAAGACAAGCGTGTTAAATGAGACGTAGAAGTAAATGGCAACTCTACTTGAAGCAGAGGCATTTCACACTAGGTGATTTAACGTATCGTGAAAACATGCGAAAGAAAGACAAACAGGGATAGATTAAACCTGGTTCCGAGTCCGTGAGAGAGGCTTTAACCCTCCAAGTGGTTTCGACGAGATTTGACCCATTTTGACAATGGCGAGATTCGACATTCTCAACAAGATATGACTGATGTTTTGCTGATGACAGGATTTGAGCTGCTCATATTTCTAAGGACCAACAAGATTCGGTTGATTTCGAAGTAACCACCAGGAGGGTTAAGTTACAAAATACCAAGAGTGGAAAGGAAGTCTGCAAGTGTCCGTTTGGGTCACTTGATCTGTTACATGCAATTCTTTCTTGTTTTCTTTTAATATTTAATAGGAATTGTGCTTTTTTTCTCTTATAGACATTGTGTCAATTTCGAAACATTTCAAAAGCCTAAAAATTAATTTCACTAATGTTCAATATTCGAATAGTGTACTTCTTAATAACCTTATGAACATTATTTAGAAGACAATACATTTCAAAGATAATAGGATTAGTATATATATATATCAAAATTCAATCAGAAAGTTATTTGCTTTAAATTTACTTGTATCGAATTCTTTCCAAGCAATATTTTTATCTTTAATAGTCAAAAGAAATGATTAAATTCTTATAATAAACTCGACTTTGTTGTCACTGGAGAGTTTAAAGCTTTTTTGTTCTTTCTCTGCCAATCTATTCTTTAGAAGCTATATTTTTACTCAGGGCAAAAGTGAATTAATTATACACCTACATAAAATTAGCTTTTTTAGTTGAAAATAATTTAAAAGGACGAGTATTGGAAACTTTTAAACATTCTTAAATATCACTGAATAAAGATTAAAACCAATCTTACTTCCAGACGGGTGGTGTTCTGTTAAAAAAAATACATTAGAAAACGGAACTAATAGCATACTTTAGACAGTTCACTCTAAAGAACATTTGACTTTCATAAGTAGTATGTATGGTTCTATATGGTAATATCGTCCTATTTTCATTGAATTTTATCGATTTACAATAAGGCGTGTAATATTTCTCAAATAAAACTTTTTTCTGTTTTATTTATTTGTTAACTTTTGAGCTGCCCAACCTTGTCAACTGGCTGACTCCAACAAGTGCCTTATTTTTGCCACGATGAGGAGTTTCTTGTTCGACTGCATAAGAAAGAACATTTTAAGGAATTCTCTAAATAAATGTTGTGATTCGTCTTCTATTTGAATTGGGTTTTTTCAAAGTTCATATTATCTATATTGTTCCGCTGGTTTGTAGAAAACTTCGTGAAATTAGCGTTACTTTGCCAAACTGACGTATATATATCACAATTTTATTTTTTTACTTTAAACTTTTGCACTATTTAAATTCAAATAAAAACGTGTTGATGCCTCACACTTCAGTATGTTTCCATTCTTAGCTTATCAATAATCTCAAAAATTAAACAATTCCCTCTATAATCTAATTCAAGGTAACAGCCTCTACGATACCATAAACTTTGTTTTTCAAGCTAGTATCGAACATATTTTGAGATTGATGTCAAAACAGTTTTAATTTCTCAAAAATGGTTCTTTCAATTAACTTAATTGCGCAGACTTAAATTGACTATTACTCAAATTTTAAAATTTTGCACTGACCCTCTGTCAGTAGTTATTTGAATTCACCCAATTGAATTGTTTGGTCAGAATACTTAATAGTTATATATTAATGTTTCTATGAAATTTGAAAATTTAGACATGTTTCTTTAGTTGAAACAATATGTCGCGCGTGTTTTGTCATTCGCAAACATTCTAAGTTAGAGATTTCAAGATTTTATTCTAGTTTTTCAGTGTAATCAAACTACAGAAGAAAAAATAGTAAGAATTAATTTGATTTATTTAGTGCTGGTTTTAGAGTTCTTTTTAACAAGAGTGTGTAATTAATTGTGTTCCAGTAATATGGTAAGTTGCGCCCAGAATAGGGGAATAAAAGTAAAGTGCGCAATGGTGACTATTTCTATTATCCCAGGATCACGTGACCCTGAGACTAGTTTCGTCTGCGGATGATGCAAAATTATTTATTTATTCATGATCTAACTAGTCCGCGCGACATAGTTATAGACTGGCGATTTCACCATTTGTACAGCTCTATATAAATACGCATTCCCATTTCTGCCATGTGACGAAATGTTACATTGTAAAATGAGGCGATAAGGTGCGGAATCGACCGAACAACGTTCATTCACAGAGAAGACACGTGAATCGACGTATTGAAAACACATTTTGAAACTTCTCTCAGACTACTTATATTCGGCGGCGTCTATGCCACAAAAGAGGTTATGAAACGCTATCCTGTAGAATAAAATTGTTACAGGTCAAGAAACGTAAATTTTAAGTACTTACTGCTGGCTTCAATTTGACCTAAAAGAAAAAAACAGGGAATCATTAATTGTTAACGGAAAATCCACTTTGTTGTAGACACACACAATGACAACGTTTTCGAAAATTTCTGTTATGCGGCATACAAAACTATTTCCTGTTCGATTACAATCAGGATTCAATCCTGGATTGTTGTGTCCGCTAACCTAGATTCGAATCTTGGTGACGCCACCAATTATGATACCTTCTGGTTAGAATCTAATATTATCAAAAATAAGTGTTTTTCTGTGTCTCTCTTTCTCTGTGTGTCTATGTATGTTACGTCCTGGCGAATCTAGGGTACTTACAATAAAGACATTTGGCTCATATGTAGTTGTTTTTCAAATTTTGTGTCGAATCCTAATTTTAAAATTTAATCTAGAGCAGTTTAAAATCAATTTTTTTCTCACTTGAACCAACGTTTTCGATCTTTTTGGAACTGCCAAGTCTGACGTCAGCGTTCGGGGCCATGGTGGAAGGAATGTGGCGATATGCCTGTGTCATAATGGTTTTGCAAATTTAATGTGTCCAGTCAAATTTTGAAATTTGAACTTAAATATTTTTTTATTTATTAGCATTTATTTATTACTTGCCACATCTAAGCCATCATGACGCTACCTGTGGTGTTGGTTTGAGAAGCAAACCAAATAGAAATGCGTAGCAATCATCGGGGAGTGGTAACACCTGACTCCACGAAACGAACTGACATAGGCACCGACGTGCTGGCCACACAGTGGCTAGTAAAATATAAGAAACTTGTAAATATATGCTGTTCATTCATAACTTCCACCAATTCAAATATAATAGAGTTAACTTTTCTAACTAAATTTATTTTCTCATTTGCCAGAATATTAAAATAAAATGGTATAGCAGCAACATAATATTGGAATGACAACCAGAATTCTGATACGTTAAACTCCAAAAAAAATTCAAATTAGAAATAAAAACTTACAAATCAAAAAGTGCAAACTGAAAAAGATAGTTAACACATTGGCATAGCAAGTAAGTTTTGAAAGGAAAACAAACTTGTTTTAGAAAGAAATTTTAAAAAATTATTCATTTTTTGGCCGATAAAATATTTTTTAATGCAAGCGCGGTGATGATTAGATGAAAAGAGTTTTGTATTTCCCATAATTACTTCTTTTCATTCTGTAGCCTACCCTCTACTGCAATCGTTTTTATCGTAATTTTAAGTATTTTTACATGACGAATATTTTAGACGTATCACAGAAATGTGCATAAAGGGTTACTCAGTAGAAAACTTTGATTTAAAATATGTAAAGTATCTCATTTCATATTTAAGGTACCTTAAAGAAATAATTTAAAATACGTTCACACAAAAGCATAGACAGTTCGGAGTTTGTGTTTGCATACTAGTAGCAGTTTACAAGTGCGTAATAAATATTAATTGATACCTTATACATGTTTTTCTATAACCAACAATCCCTAATCTCACTTTCTCTATGGTTGTGGGCGATCTTTGGGTCTGTACCGATATGTATTGGGGGAGGAGTGTGGCTTAGAGAGGTGGTATCATAAAAAAGGGGAACGAACTACGCTTTAATTAACAATCTCTTAATAACAAAATTCGAAACGACCCTTAAATTTTATTAAGTTTGTATTTTTCATATCTATTTAATAACCCAAAACATCTCTGGCTTAAATGGATTTTAGTCTTTAGCTAAAAATAAAGACTGAGGTTTTAATGTTCAATTCTGAATAGTCACACCCCAAATTTAAAATACTTCTTCTTTTCTAAGAAAGGTATGTAGTTTGTTAGTTAATTAACCTTACACTAGTGCAAAATAACAGGCCACTGGAAACGATCAGAAAGATCTGGAGACATCCAAACACAATTTTGTACCATGGTCAGATGACGAGGTCAAAACCTGCGCAGGAACACACACCCTCTCCAAACTTTCACACCAACGTGTGAACATTTGAAGACACAATCGATTTAACATGCACCAGTCTCCGTATACACGACAGTCTTCTATTAAACCGAGTTGCGAGCTGACATCCCTACGGATACTGATCCGTTACTCCACCAACTGGGCTGCCGTGTTCCTTTCTGGAATCCGAATCTTCGAGTCTGAATTCACAGAAGAACAAGAGTTAAAGTAGTTTTCTAAGAATGGATAAAAAGGGGTCTTGTACTTACTCATCATTCCCAAGAGGGCGACGATCAAAAGGACGATTTGGGCCAGAAGAGACGACATGACTGCTAAGAGAGTTGGAGTATCTAGAGAAGAAACTTGGACTTTTCGAATGAATGTCTGACTTCCTGGTTCTCCTACTGGTGCTTTTATATCGATCCAAACGGGTGTATTTCGTACATGAATCACTATTTAACTGTTGTTATACGACCCAAAAGTCATTTTTGATAAATTTTTATTAATAAAAATTCCATTTCCGTTGCACGTCAAACAGTTTACAGTACTTGAGAATTTTTAAAGCTCACGGTTCAAACGCCAAAAGTGAACTTTCATTTAGTAGAACCTTGACAAGTTTGATGGCTCTTTCTTTTGATTGACTGACTTGCATGTAGCGAGAAAGTATTACTTTTTATTCATACGACCGCACTATAACGCGTTTTGACATAATACAGACACTATATTTATGTTAATAAAAATAAAGTTTCGATATTCTTAGTTTGCAATTTGATTTATCTGCCGTTTTATGAGAAAATCGGTTGTTATTTTGTAATGGAGTTCCTTGTCTATGTGAAGAAATCATGAAAAACAGCTGAACAAAATTGTTTGAAACACCACCTTCTTTGCATATTTTAAACAACTTTGTTGTGTCTACTTATGATTCAGATGCTTCGTACGGATTTTGCACCGCCATAGCGATTATTTTCCCTTTGTGAAATTGTTCTTCATGATGTTAATCTATGGTTGGAAGAGCAGCTGCTTTAGCAGGGCGTGTGAATATAGTTTGTGAGGTTCGAGAGAGAGAGAGAGAGTTCATAACAGTGTTGGAATGTCTATACGTTTTGGTTCTATCACTGTTAATTCTAATGCCTTTGAAATGTTTTGTTCTCCGTCTGGTTTGCATGTTGGTGGTTTTTCTATAGCTGTCAATTTCATATTTGTTGGTTTATTTAAATTTCTTGTATGACTTGGAAATTTAACAAAACTTTATCATCGAAAATAATTCTTTTTATTATTTAATTATCTGGCTTTTTTTTTTGCCAATTAGATCGAGATGTTGTTTGTCCTCAGATCCCTTTCGGGATAAATTTCGATTCGTGGTCAATTGATCTTTTCTCCAAGGTTATGAATTGGAGCAGTACAGAATGTGGGCAAATTTAGAGTTGCTGTATGCTATTGCTTCTGAAGCAGATCTGGAAACACTGAAAATAATAATAAGTTGGTTTGCAGTATGGTTGAGAGATATAAAAAACTTTCAAGGAGCTTTGTTTGTAGTTATGAGTTTAATGTTTTAATTGGAGTAAATGCTATATCAGCCTTTATTTGTAATTTATCTGCATCTGGAAGGGAGCAGATCGATTACATTCGATTGGTCATTCCACGAAGTATAATCCTTTGGAAGATGGTCTCGCGTTTCCTAAAAATAGATTCATTGGAATGATTCTACTGATACTTTAGTATAATAGAATCTGTTGGAAATATTGTATTGTCCGTTTCCTTGGAATGAAATACTCTGGTAGGATTTTTGTTGCTCGTTTCATAGGAAAGAAAATCCCCTTGGAGAGATTCTATAGTTCCTTTACTTAGAAAATAATCCTTTAGAAACATTATTTTGCTCATTTCGATGTAATAGAATGTGTTTTCAAAATTCTTTCGTAGAATAAGGAAAGATTCTTTCTTGTAAAATAATCATTTGGAAATATTTTATAGTTCATTTCTTTGGAATAAAAGTTGCCGCCCAATTAGAAGAGCAATGGAGAAGAGCGTTGCGAGTTCGATACTAGGTCCAGCCAAAGACAATTGTTTACTTTTGGGCTGATAATCGATAAATATATCGCTGCCTCAAGTGTTATCACGTTATTCTTGTGTTTTAGTTTGTAGAGTGAGGTGTCAGCTCACGTGTTGTCAACTGACCATTGGTTCAAAACGTTGTGGTATTTTCCTTGGATCTTTCCCTCCGGTAATAATCCCGTACCGACGCCAATAGCTCGTTGTGTTGTTCCAGATTTATTAACTATCTATCTGCCATCCAATTGAATTATTTGGCACAGAAGGCGAAATTAAGGTCTAACTGAAATCAAGTCGACTTTCTTCTAAATGAAACTATTTGCCGAGTGTGCTTTTTCAACCGCAAACATTGTGTAATTTAGCCCCTGTTTCAAGATGTGATACAATAAAAATATATTTATCTCGAGGAAAAAAGTGCTTTATAATGTTTACGAATTCTGTTCTCGCATCTGTATAAATGTTACAAATATTCAGAAACGTACTAGCAGAATTACCCTACGTTGCTCGGTTTAAATTAATTAGATGTTGACTGAAAAGGTATCGGTCTAACTTTTTCTATTTCATAAAATAATGCAAGCATCATTTAAGTGAACCAAAAATAACTTTTTTAACATAGTTTTAATTTTTTCATAGCTTCTGCAATATATAATTCTGCAATATATATATATCTCCAACTATATAATTCATTTCATATTCATAGCATTTGTGCTGTAAGACAAAGATTTTTTTTCTAAGCAGACTACTACAGAAGTTAATTTTGTGTTTTGGAGTGATTATTAATATCCCCGTAAGTTGATTTTCAGTAAAAATAGAATTCAGGGTCTTGCACTTCGTTTTCTTTTGAATACTTGTCAATCGTGCACCTGGTAGGCGATGTTTTCGAATTTTATCAACATGTGAGGATGGTAAATTAAAGTGTTACGGCATTCGTAATTAATTTATTTTAAAGATACACATTTTTTTCTTGAAAATTCCATTCAGAGACACGTCGAATAAAGGAGCTTGTGTTAAAAATAAATACTATCAATACAGACAAAATCAATGGATTACAATCGATCAAAAAACAGATGGTCGTTTTTAAAAAAGAAAATTACTGCTTAAGTACAGATCCAATTTCTAGAGTAAGCAACCTTTACCTTCTGTCCACTTAAGACAAGAAATTAAATAAAAATTTTAACTGTGATTATTCTAAAAGGCAGCAAAGTCCTATTTAAAATTTCTCTTACTCCAACAAATATTCCGTTTTATATCGAATCCTTGTAAAATTCAGAGTTTCGGTTTCTAAATGGAAACCAAGATGTAGTTCGATGACTAGAGTAGTTTTCATTAATGAAAAAAGTGTAAATTTAATTGATTTTAATTGTTTTGTAATGAAAATGTATGTCAAAATTTTGAAATATATTTGTACTTTAACGTATGGCTATCAGTTTTAAATCAACTTAACCCATCTTATGTTAAAGTTAATTTTTCAACTTTGCATAACGTTTTAAAATAAGAAATTACACACCTAAAAACTGCTTAGTGTGATATATTTTATTAATTTTTATGAAACACCATTCTATAAACCATTACGTATTCAATCAAAAACTTAAATAATGTTGGTCAGGATATACATATACCTCCATGAAATTACCTATGTCCAATTTGCAGGAAATAGATTTTAAAGATTTATTTAACTCCTAAATAATATATCTTCAATAGGCAATATACTGGAGCATATAAATAGAAACGAAATTCGGATCCCAGAATAAAAGCAGAATTCTATGAAAAGAAAGGTATGTGCAAATGTGTCGAATTTCGACATTCTGAAATAGAACAATTCGTCAAAAAATGAACAATGTTAATAAAGGCAATAATGATTTATTTACAAAAAGGACACATATTTATAATACTTGGAAATGCTCAAATATGACCTTAAAATTTTGATGTTTTGACTTAACATTGATTTTTTTAATTGGTTTCACTTTTGTATGTCAAAAGGTGGATTCTGAATTTTTATTGGACAGTTTGGTAATTTTTAATTAACGTCGTACTAGAGCAACACGACGGGTTATTGAAGACGGTCCGGCATCAATCCCCTATGGGAAAGATCCGTGGACAACACAACGTCATTTTGAACCAGGGTCAGATGACGAGGCGAATTTTCATTAGGAATATTCCTATATATAAAGTAGATAATTATGGATTCTGAAATTTCACTCGTCAAGCGGTTTCTTTTTCGATTTGTTAATATTCGTGGCTGAAAAGTTTGTTCTTCGATTTGTGTTGGCTTGTGCATTTATCTATCAATGATTTACAATTGCTTTTCGTTTGAACAAATACAGCCCTTGCACCATAAAAACCAACCAATTGCACAAATGATAGAAGTTGAAAAAGTTTTTTTTTCAAACAATTTATTTCACAGGTCGTTTTCCACGTCGATGCCCTTAGGCTTTGCTGATTCGGGGACATTTTGAGACAATGGTTGCTTAATAAATAGAGCAACTGTTGTTTTAAAACAAGAAAACGATCCTTTAAAACCGATATAAATTTATTTTTATGAAACTTTTCTACATAACTGAGGAGCTGGATAATAAGAGCAGTGTAGATATCATGTACATAGATTTTCAAAAGGCTTTTGATAAAGTACCTCATGGGGGCATTACTGTTTAAATTGGAAAGGTTGGGTATTCAGGGAAAAACATTGATATGGATAAAGAATTTTTTATTGGGTAGAAAGCAGAGAGTGCAGGTAAAAGGAAACTGTTCACAGTGGACAGAAGTTATAAGTGGAGTGCGTCAGGAATCAGTTTTGGGTCCAATTTTATTTATAATTTTCATAGATGATATTGGTCAGGGGATTAAGAATAGAATCAGTATATTTGCAGATGACTTAAAAATATGGGGGACAGTAAATACCAAGTTACAGATAGAGAATTTACAAGGGGATCTTGATAAGATATCCGAATGGGCTGTAAAATGGGGTATGTCATTTAATGTAGGGAAATGTCAAGTTCTGCATATGGGTTACAGGAACAGTGGAGCCGAGTACTGTCTGCAGGGAGTAAAGGTAAAGGAGGGAGAAACAGTCAAGGATCTTGGGGTGATAATTCACAGGGATTTTAAAATGGGTCACCAATGTTCAGCTACGGGTAAAAAGGCTAATAGGTTATTGGGGTATATTAAAAAGACTGTAACTTCAAGGGATAAGAATATAATTTTGCCGTTATATAAGGGTATAGTAAGACCACATCTAGAATACTGTACAATTCTGGGCTCCATATATGAGAAAGGATATAGAATTAATTGAAAGGGTTCAGCACAGAGCTACAAAAATAATAAAGGGGATAGCAAATCTCGACTACAATGAACGTTTAAGTAAACTAAACATGTATACACTGGAAAGAAGAGGGAGGAGGGGGATTTGATTTAGCTTTTCAAGTTGGTAAAACAAGGGGACACAGAGGGCTTAAATTTCAATAGATAACAGAACAAGGGGCCATGGGTATAAATTGAATAAGACACATTTGAATCGGGATTTAAGGAAAAACTACTACTTTAATAGGGTAATAGACAGTTGGAACGCGTTGCCAGAGAATATAGTTAATTCAAAGGGAGTGTAAGAATTTAAGATACAATTGGATAGTCAGTGGGAATTGGGGAGTTCATAAACAAAGGACCAGCATTGTTGGGCCTGTAAATGGTCATCAATATTTGTATTTGTATAAACCATCTTAAAGTTTGCATTGAAGTTGAAAATTAAGTATTGTTATTATACTAAAATAAAACATGGTAAGAGGAGGGCGCATGTAATCCGTGGTCTGTTCATCCCCGAATGAGAATTAGATACGGACTGCAAACTTAGCATGAATGCTGTGCTACTAGATACAACAAACAACCACGAAACAAAACTTATCAATTGAATGCGATAAGGATTCTTTTTCAAAATAATAGCGGTGACATTTTAGAGAATGTCTGCAGAAATCTATAGAATATTCCTTAGAAGCTTATTTCCCACGACTTTACTATAAAACTGATCAATAGAAATAAGTTTCTATATAAATCATTTACCTACAGAAACGAAATTTCATTTCTATAAAGCAGGGTTCTGGAAGGTTTGAAGGCTTCCTCCGCGTTTATGGGACAGACTACAGAGACGAAATTCAACAATTTTACTAATGAAACACATATTCATAACAGCCGATGGCAAATATATATTTTTTATTTCTGTTACTTTGTTACACACAAGGACAAAAAAATACAATTTGTTTTGTAAAGTTTTTTTTTCACTTTCTAAACCAGTTTCTCACAGAATGGTCTGCGACTCCATTTTTTTTTTACTGGGGTAGTTTACCCCCCATAATTTATCGTGGTAGCATGTTTAGGTGGAACGTGAGTAGATAACACAAGTTTCAAAAACAGTCTTAAATTGTTATCTAAATTTAGGGTTCCTTCAAAAATATTTTAAACTGGAAGGTTGAAGACCTCTACTAAATACAATAAAATTCTACAGAGTTGATGGAACTTAAAAATTTTTCCGTGAGGCTTTCGAATAAGAACGTATAATCTGTTTCTTGAAGCATGTTCTCGAGAAATAGAATTGCATCTCAGTCAAAAGTCTGAAACCAAACTAGCGAAACTAAATTTGAAAAATTCATTAAGCGAGTCTCAGTCAAAGGTCAGCTAGAGGAGTAGCAAATTAGCAACCGAAAGATTTCCAAACTATCCAAAGACGATCGTGTACACTGGTGCAAGTTAAATCTGTCGTGGCCTCCAATTTCCTCACGTTGGCGTAATGTTGGGCGGAGTGGGGTGCCAGCTCAGGTGTTATCGTGGTACAAAATGACGTTCTCCTTGAATCATTCCCTTTTCCTGATTGATCAAGGACCGTCGTTAATAGCTGATTGTGTTTTGATTAATTATCTTGCCAGGTGCTTCAAGACTATATAGGGTAATATAGAGCACAGTGTTATATTGTTACAGTGAATTTCATTTGAAAGTGGTAGAAAAATTAGCTCCATCTTGTTTTCCAAAAGTCCATGTGTTTTGGAAGAATTTGCATTAGTTAAATCTCTATTTTGGCTTGTTAAAAGTAAAATTTTGCGTTTGTAATTCATTTCTATTTATTCATGAGTGGTAATTATTTTATAATGAATAATATTTTAGTAGTAAAGCTGATTGTGTTTAGGTTCTGTTGAGTTAATATGGAGGATCTAAATTCACATTATGTAGTCTTAAAAAAAATTCTGTTACAAGCTGTGTCACATGGGTTACAGAAATGAAATGGTGTACACTGTTACATAATTTGTCCATTTAACACATTACAAACAAGCATATGATTCACAATACAAATTTTATTACTCTTGTTGCTCTGCATTTTTCATTTTAAGATTTTTAGTTATAAATATGAATAATAACATAAATAAATTGGATAAATTTCATAAAGCTTTTCCTTCATATAGGTTTGCATACCTTTTTATGTGATGTTTACAATCTTTCTTTACATGATTAGCAGTTTTCTTTTGTTAATCCATTCGAAAAATTCACAAGTTAACAAAATTATGTCTCTTTAAGAAGTAAGGTCTTTCCCTTAAGCCCCACACCGAACACCAGCACAAAATAGAAAGCGGGGTGTTGGATCTTAACTCATACGCCAGTTAAAAAATGATTGCAGAGGTAAAAAGCATTAAACCTTAAAAAGAACTAAATTCCCAAGAACTGAGCCAAAGTATCATCAACAGAAGATGAAGAATTGCCATCTTATGTGTGCTGATAGAGATAATGTCTCTTTTTCAGAATTGCTATCAGGCATTGCTGCAGACTAGAACAATTAACAATGGTGATAAATGAAGAAGGACACCTTAAACATAGAATTCACTCTATTGGGGAAGGTGTGAATCAGAACAATGTTGATTTTGAAGTAAAAATAATTTGTCCATCTTAAAAATTTTCACGAAGAAATGAAGTTTGTTCATTTGAAAAATCATTGCCTCTCCCAATTCCATCAGGAGGGACAGTGTGAAAAGTAGAAATGCTGATGTTCCCTGTGGATTCCTATCCAAATCTAAATTCAGTTTATTTTATGATGCACTTTGTAACTACAATCATTACTTTCCTCCCATTTAAAGCAGCTCAATTATGCGTAAACTAATCAGAAGTGTATTTTAAGGAATCGATAGATATCTGTATTTCTAAATTATAAAGAATAAGCTATATTAAAATTCATTTGATTTACTGTATCCCACAGTGTTACAATGTACACAATCAAACACATTAAATAATGGAGATAAATTGTACTCTTTTTAATTTGAATTGGAAGTGATCAAATATTATTTTAAGGGCTCTCTATATAGATGCATATCTTGATACCACAGCTGAAAATTAAAAAAATAGCACCCCACCTTCCCCTAATATGTGTATTAGTATTGAGTGGAAATCATGATGAAAATGAGGTAAAAGTGTATAAATAATAAATGGCTTTCAAGTTACTGTAGTTTTTAGTTTACTTCATTACGGTGTCTTCGCTTAGTGAAGAATGAAACCAGGCAGACTTCTCAATACACTAAAGTGTTTATTTCAAAATGAAATGTTAGTACATTCGTTTGTTCACTTGTCGGCTCCAATGAGTGTGTTCAAGAAATCTTCACCTTTGTCGAAGATGTCTGGAAAAGAAGACAAGAGTGTTAAATGCGACGTAGAGGTAAGTGCAACTCTTTTTAAAGCAGACATTTTATCCTTTTATGGAAACATTCCAACAAGAAAGAATGTGAAATAGGAGTAGATTTTCGAAGTTTTAACCTTGTACCGCGTTGTTTCATCATGACAGCAGGTTTTGTGTTTAAATGGAATGTCAATTCAATTAAAAGGTTATTCGTGGTTTACTTTCGCCGAAATTTTACTTGTATCGAATTCCTTTCATACAGTAAGTTCATCTTTGATATTACAGACAAATGATTAATACCTCTGATAATAAATTCGATTTTGTAGACACAGGTATTTAAAACCTCTTCATGTCTTTAGGCGTCCAAACAATCTTCTAAAAACTACAATTTTATTCAGGGCAAAAGTGAATTTAACCACCGATGAGACAACCAACTAGGATTGTTAAATTATAAAATTCCAAGAGTGGAAAAAGAAAACAGTACTCTGAAAGTGTCCGTTTTGGTCACTTGATTTGCTACATGCGATTCTTCCTTAACCCTTCACAAAATTTCATGCATACATTATGTTAATAGGAATTGCGCTTTTTTTCTCTTATAGACATTGTGTCAAAAGCCTTAAACTAACTTTCACTAATGTTCTTCAATATTCGAATAGAATATTTCTATGGCCTTATGGACACTGTCATTTAAGTGTTTTAGAGGATAACAGATTTCAAAAAGACAATAGGTTTTGTATTTAAACGGAATTTTAATTCCATCAGAAAGTTTTTAGAAGTTTAGATTTGCTTAAAATTTACTTGTATCGAATTCCATCCATTATGTTCGACTTTGTAGCAACAGAGCTAAATAAAACTTCTTTACGTCTTTATGCTTCCAAACTATTCATTCGAAGCTAAGTATATATTCAGGACAAATGTGAATTTATGTAGAACCTACTTTAAGTTAGCTATATTGGTTATAAAGAGTTTAAAGAAAATTTATAACATTCTTAAGTATCACTGAATAAAGATTAAAACCAATCTTACTTCCAGACGGGTGGTGTTCTGTTAAAAAAAATGCATTAGAAAACGGAACTGATAGCACATTTTAGACATTTCACACTAAAGAACATTTGTTGTTAGTTATTGTCCGTTAAAAACAGAACTGATAGCACTTTTAGAGTGAAAAGAAGTTATGCTTGAGTGGTAACCTCCCGTCACGTTTTCTTAATAGAAAATTATTCATTTTCTTTTCTCTTACACTTTTGTAAACGTCTAAGATGTCCAAACCTGCCACAAGGCTGTCTCCAACAGGCGCTTTTTTTTTACTTGATGAGAAAGAGACTTTAGAATACATCTTTTCTTCAATTGTACCGGATAGAACATTTATAGAATTATCTTAAAGAAGTGTGATTCGTCTTCTATTCGTACTGTTTTTTCTAATGTATATACTTCTTTGGTTTATAGAAGACTTCATGAAATCAGCGTTAATACACTGGATTACCAAGAATTCTTTTAAATCACGTACTTGTTACGATATTGTCAGATAAAAACGTGTTGATGCCTCACCAAATGTTTCCACTTTTAATTTATCAAAAATCGAATTCTCAAAAATTTTAAATAATAATTTAATTTTTTCTTAATACTCTAATGGAAAGCAATAGAGCCAACAATGCTATGAACTTCTTCATGTTCAGCTAGGCAATTATCAAATAGATTTTGAGATTGATGGTCAAAACAGTTTTAATTTGTTATAGAGTTCGACTTTCAATTAACATAATTGCGCAAGCTTAAATTACAGGTTTTAAACATTTTCTACCGTCATTGCGCCAGTAAGTTGAATTCATCAAATTATATTGTTTGGTAAAGAATACTTTGGCGAAATCAAGTCGATAATTTAACCTTTTGATTACGCGGCTATAGATATAACATGCCAGTTTTCAACAACTTCTGTACTGGCCGTAGTCTAAATTCTTTCTTGGCGCGATCAACTGCTGTACCGGCCGTAGTCTAAAGGTTAAAGACGTTCATTTGAAAGAATTTATCGATTCTTATCATTTGTGACCCGCAAACATTCTTTTTTTTATTGTTAGGGAGTTTGATTTGGCAATGTTCGGCGTTCGATTTTAACGAAAGCTGAAATTGTATTCGAGCAATTAACATAGCAAGTTGCGATTCGAAACATTGGGAAAACGTGAACGTAGATTGAGCTCCTTATCCTGTGTGTATCACCCAGGATAAAGTGACCAAAACTAGAAGTCGCGGATATAAAACGAATCATCTGATTGGTCCATGGAACAGGAGAAGATACCAAACCAATCATCATCTAGCTGGACATATTTATAGACTGACGCGATTTCACCATTTCTTTCACAACTCTAGAAATGAGCATTCTGTGTGGACAGAACAGAAAAAGTTTTTCTATTCTGTCCAAATATGTTATATCGCCAAACGAGGCGGTAAGATGCCAAATCGGCCAACCTAGTTAACTTTTCGCAGAGCAGTCACGTGACTACCAGTTGAGGACACTTTTTGAGGTCCGCTCAATAGCAATACCCATTCTGCTCATATTTCACATATGTGACATGGAAGATATGATTAAAACGTCAACTGTACGGAAAAATCTTTTCACTTGCTTTAAAAACAAATCAACGAAATTTCCAAGTACTTACTGCTGGCTTCAATTTGACCTGTAAGAAAGAGGAAATATTAGTTATGAGTAGAGCTCGGATCGATATGCAAGAATGTGAATTGAAATATACATTACAAAATCCAAAAATATGCACCAAAACCACAAAATATACGAATTTGTAAAAAAAAAATTTCATTCTTACAAAAAGTGTAGTGTTAGGATAAAGTGAAAATGAGCCATACTTTCATTCAATTAATACGCAATTTTATTAATTAATCGCTGCGCTAACTGTCCTGGCGATCATGAGTGATTTGTGTTTTCCAACGTTTTACATAAATTAGGTATCGCCAGCAGGGGTCAGTCGTTTCATCGACATGGGAATCACCTATCTCATTTTGTACTCTTTGTATCACCTTCTCGTACACTGGCGTACTGTAGTTCTTTCTGAGTGTCGATTCAAGAGGAATTTCTTTACCTGTTTACTTCTTCAAGAAGGCTCTAAAGTGCTCATACTTCAACATTTCATTGATCTTGGTACAACTTGTTCTTCTCCGAAAATTGGGACACAGACTCAAAACTTTTGACGCGATAAAAAGTTATTGAATGTTCTTATCTTTTTGTTTGTGAGTCGTAGTTGGTTTGAATTGGATGTTTCTGAAAGCCTTCCTTCTAAACACGCTGAGCAAAATTCTTTGAAAAACAATTTATTACAAAAAAAAATTGTCCAAATATGCAAAATGGTCCCAAACATGCAAAATAAATTCGAGTTCTTTTTACTTGTTGCAAATTGCTAAAAAACACTCAATACGGATTTCTATCAACATTAGGGACCAAAAAAAAAGGTATGCAAAATCCGAGCTCTAGTTATGATCAGAAGATCCACTTTGTTCTCACAATGGCAACCTTTTCAAGAGCGTAATTCTACGGTGCTGAGCGAGTTTGGAGCCAGTGTCACTGGACTGCATTTGTGATGTAATTTGGTAACTTTCGAGTAACAACTAATATCAAACCACTTGAATCGTTCAAATTGTAAATTAGTAACTTGAATATTCACGCCAAGCAACAGTTCAAATCTCCTGTCTGCTTCATTCAATCCGTAATCCAACATCAAGCTCGGGTATTCACGTCAAAACAACGGCTTGTGTCCTCGATACAACCTACCGAGATTTTATTTTACGCATATATTTAATACCAAAAACACCTATTTAAAACGGGTTTTAGAATTAAGATTACTTCGTAAAAAATTCCAGGTGCTTTTTTATAGTTTCTTTTTAAGAAACTTGAATGATTCATTCCTCAATACGTTTTTAAAGGATAATTAAAATCTCCAGATGGGAATGTTGAAATCCTCAGAATACTTTTTTCAAGTACTACAAAGAAAAGAAATGCAGTATTTTAAAGCTAAACTATTAAAACCGAAAATTTTCACAATCCTTTATCTTTAACTCTTTACAAATTGACGATTACTTATATATAAGCTAGAAGAAATTTGACTTTAAAAATCCAGTTTTTTAAAATGGGTTGTTGGTTTCTATATAAAATCATTTCAGTGTGAAAAAATGAAGTGAAGCTAATCATTCATTATCTAATAATTAGTATGTATCTGAAATATACACCTCAAATTATGTATTCAGAAAAGACAATTCTTGTAGGAAATTATTTGCTCAAGTTTTGACTTAATCAAAATGTTAGAGAGAATATTTTTGTAACATTTTTTTAACAAGGAAGTAATGTACAAAGTCATGATTTATTTTTTTCAGGAAATTTAAAACTTAATTTCTTAACTAATAAGTTACACTGAGAAAATCAACGGGCAATTGGTGACGATCCAATCCCGAAGGAAAACTGCCAAGAAGAACGCCCCGTAATTTTAAATCACGGTTTCAGATGGCGAGAACAATACCTTAAACTGGCACCCGACTGAAATTACAACGAGAGATAAAACGTGTGATAGCCCCCTCGCAACGACCCTATACCAGGCCTCGAAATAGATTTTTTAATACAGGTGCACCTAAGTTTTTAAATTGGGTGCACAGGTTATATTTTAGGTGCACATTAAAAAAACCGTAATGTAAGAGCATTGATATAATGTAAACTACTTTATTAGTTGGTTATGTTAAGATAGGTTAGAGTAGTAGATGGTAAGTAAAAATATTTAAACATCTAAATTATCCCTTCTCCGGCGCACGGCTGTCGCGACAGTCGCTTCAACAGAGCCATCTGGAAAATGTTTCGATCTTCGGAAAGTTCTGTTGGCACTGACACAAGTAAACCTTCCTCCTGTGCATAAACCCGACCAGCGATTTTTTTTTTCGCATAGTGTGTATTTGGGAATTTTAATTACGTTCATTTAGAGAGGTCGATACTAATAGTTTATTCAAGCATCAAAATAACATAAAAGGTTCCCACCCCTTTTTTAACGTTAGGTGCACGACATGCACCTAGCGGGAAAAAATTAGGTGCACAATTTTATTTTCATGTGCACCCGGGTATTTCGAGCCCTGCCTTATACTCTTCCAACTGAAGCACACCGTGAAGACGTTTGAAGTCATGATAGATTTAGCCCAACATTTACTGTGGTCTTTGGTGATTCGAACGTTCAATAAACCGCCTATCTACCATCCTCTGCCGGAAGTCAATTTTTCAACGTCATTTTCGGGTTTCTACAGCTTCAACAATTTACTTTGAACGGGTGTTCATGGTGCTGCATTCATCTATGTAATCCATCTCACATGCAACGAAGGTGTAAAGAGAAGTTTATTCTAGGTGACCACTAGAGAATTAAAGAAACGACAGATTTAATGTGCACCAAGACGGGCGTTCTCTAGGAATGCAAAAGCTCGTTGCTTACTCATCATACCCAGGAGGGCGACGATCAAGAAGATGATTTGGGCCAAGAGGGAAGACATGACTTGGGTGAGTAGAGTAAAGAGACGCGTCTTCAGTCCCGTCTCATTGCGCTTTTATAGCAATTCAACTCGGGGCCATTCCGTTCATGACGTTATTTTACGACGTCTTCAAAACCATTCTATAGCTATCAATCAACGAGTTCCACGCAGGCGAATGACGTTAAGTGAAACGTCCCAACACATAAGGTCTAGTGGGGCATTTGTTTCATTCACGTGGTCGGACCTTCAGACTACGGTCAGTACTAGGAATGCGACATCGATGTCGATGTTTTCAAAACATCGATGTTTTTAAAAAACATCGATGTATTGGTGTCGAAGTTTTTGTAACATCGATGTTTACACTTGTCGATGTTTTATTTTTAAATGAAAAAGTACCGTTATAAAAATTTAAATAATAACCAAGTAGCATAATTTTCATAGCTAATTGAACATACTTTTTAACCAAAGTGGCCAAGGGTGAATTGTCTGAAAAGTAGTGATGCGACATCGATGTCGATTTTTTCTAAACATTAATGTTCTAGAAAAAAACATCGATGTTTTGCTGTCGATGTCGCATCAATAGTTGCTAAACCAGTTTTAAGAAATGGGGAAAAAAGTTTAAATACACTGAATTTTAAAAACATCGATGGTTTTGGGGCGATGTATTATCAACATCGATGTTTTAATTTTGAACATCGATGTTTTGCTATCGATGTCGCATCCCTAGTCAGTACAGCAGTTGTACACTGAAAGTTAGAAGAATCGCGCCAGTTCCATCTTTTAGGGATTCGACGTCGATGTTTAATAAAAAACATCGATGTATTGGAGCCGATGTTTTATTTTTTTAATGAAAAAGCACCATAGAAAAATTAAGGGAAAAAAACCCGTGCAACTTAGTATTTGTCATTGATGGCGACATCCGTCCCATCAGAAAGAGATTTTTCCCTAACGGGTGAGATACTGAGTGAAAAAAGAAGTCGGCTTAAGGTGGAGAAAGTGAACAAACTTCTTTTTTTTTACAAACTGTAATTAACAAACATTGGGGCCTATAATAATTATAGCCCCCAATATTTTTTATTTACAGTAACTGAAAAATAAGTTTGTTGGGTTTTCCCTCAAAAGTTGAAAAATAATTATTGTTAGTTATTATTATGTACCTACCTAATTATACTTACAGTAAGTAGTACCTATGTCAAATGGTCGTAAATATTATTTTCTTTTATATTAATGAATTTGAAAATATAAAAGATTAGATCATTTTTCTTATTATTTTTTTGTTGTTTCGACAGTTAAAAAAAGTCTTACTTATAAATTAATAAACACGGCAAATGAGAAGTTAAATCCCCCCCCCCGGGTGAACATTAATGTTTGAAGTTGCCAAACGAGTTTTAAGAAAAGAAGGAAAAAAGTTTAAATACACTGATGTTTTTAAACATCGATGGTTTTTAGGCGATGCATTATCAACATCGATGTTGCATCCATTCTACCTATCCTTGTCAAAAGGTTTTCGCCCGTAAACAGTTCGGTAGCAGCTCAGGAAGCGTTGGTGCAGGGGATTAACGTGGTTTTGGCGAGATATCTCGTCTATTAAGGTCGGACTCATTTCGCTGATGACGAGGTCCTCAAGATTTTGCCAATTTCTTTATGACGACGAGATAAAGATCCGTTTTTATGAGAAAAGAAGTTTCTTTCTATTTACGAGATATGTCGTCCATCAAGATTTGGTTAGTTTTGACCTAATCGAATGAATGACGAGACCAAGAGGATTAAACCACTACGACAGCAAATATAGCAAAACAGGTGTCAAATTCGATTCAATACAAATCAACTAAATCAACTAACAAAATCATCGGGGGGATGGATTGACATTTATTAAGTACGAATCTATTTTCATATCCGTTTTTGTTTCGCCGAAAACCAAGCCATTTCTTTTTATAAGTCAATAAAGTGCTTTTTTCTTTATGGTTAAGGCGAGTAAAAGATTACATTATGCAACGTCAAAATGGTATGGTTCTAATCTGCTCTAAATTGTATCGACCGACTCAAAAATTATTTATTTAGTGGGCAGTGGATCGAAGGTTAAGTTATTTAATTACAGTACAAAGATAAGCACTCCCCCAAGAAAGAACGATACAATTTAAAAAAATCTTTACGTACCAAAGTAGTTTTTGAACTATTTAACAAGCATTACACTATCGTTTCTGTTGGGATGCAAGTTGTTAACCCTAATAAGGGTTGTATCAACGAGGTCACGGGCGAAACTGAACCGATCTTGATCATAAAATGAAAATAAAAAATCAGCAATGTGATAACGGAACATAGTTAATAGGCATGATGGACAAGTATGTCGTTAGAACCACTTGGAGGGTTAAAAAGAGGGAATCTCCTTTGTTACGAAAGAAGAGGTATAACATTAGACAGTACGACGAAGATTGAAAGGGAGTTAGAAAAGCAACGAAATTAGGTCCAGTCAAAGACCGCCGTGTATACGGGGGCACGTTAAATCTGTCTGCCTCCAATGCAATTTGTGCACGCTTGGAGAGTGTGGTGCCAGTTCAGGTATTGATCTCATCTGACCGTGGTTCAAGATCCTAATGTGTTACTCTCGTCATCTGACTGAATCAAAATGATGTGGTGTCCTCGGATCTTTTCCTTCGGAAAAATCCCAGACAGTCGTCAATAGCACGTTGTTGAAGTACCTACCTTTCAACAGTGAACATCGATTCGCGGAAACAATGAAACATCGAAAATGATGTAATTGTGTTCACTTTTTATGATATCAAAAATTCTAATAATCATACAAGGCTTGAGTGAGAAAGCACTAACTATAGCGCTCATAACGGTTCAGAAAACGAAGTGAGAAAATTAGTGTTTTTTAATACAGTGGGTTTTTAAATTTTTGGTTTATTAATTGGATCAAAAAATCTATTCAGTCAAAGGGATATGCACTGGATGTGAAAATAAAAAACGTAAGAAATTTATGTAAAAATAGATTGGTTCGAGATTATTCTGTGTTTCATCAGTTCACTTTGTGCCGACCAACCGGTCTAGCGGTCAAGGTGTTGGCCTCTGGATCGGAAGGTTCCTGGTTCGGGTCAGGGCATGGATGTAAATTGTGCTGTCCTTTGTGAGGGACAATGATGGTCCACCCACTGGGTGCCCCTTCACAAGTGACCATCACTTCTGGTCTTGTATAAGGCTACAATGACTTCGGTCAATTCTGTACTGTATTGTATTTGTCTTTGCAATCTGTACCCAGCCTTGCCATTGGAAATAAAAAAAATCAGTTCAGTTTGTGCTGTATGGAAGCGTTCGTAAATGCAATTTCAGAACTGGTGGAGTTCACGTGACGGATTACTTTCTGGTTTACACTTTTTTCAAGAATTGTTTACGAACTCAATGGTACAATCGAATTGAGATGAAGAATTCAATTTTTATTTCAAAGTTTGTGTAAAACAATATAGAAAAATCGGACTTGTTCACAATGGCTTCTGAAATTAAACAGCATATTCAGAAAAAAGAAGCGCTTTCTGACCCAGAAATAAAGAAGAAACGTTTAAATCCTTTATAATAAATAAAAAGTACATAATTTATTCCATTAAAATATATTTAAAAAAATAGGCTTCTGAGCGACTCATATGCTAAAACGAATCTTTTTATTATCTTTAAAAAATTATTCGACGGAACATAACCTTATAAATGCAACCAGTTTCTTTAAAAAAAAAACTCCTTTGCACTCGGTTACCTTTTAATTTACATTTAAAAAAAACGATCCCAATTTTACTCATTAAGGCTTTTTACCATGTTGTCATGGCTACTAAAATAACAATCTGTCCAGTTGAAATGAAGGTCTCCTACCAGTAATTGCATATCTGATGTAAATTCATGAGAACAGTTTGGAACACTCTTTTTTCGTTTTGGGAAGATATTCGAAAACTAATGGAGAACATGAAATAATTCATAAAATATTCTGAATGGCTTGTTTGAGGGAATGATTAGGATTGTGGCCGTGCACATTAGTGGGAGGTACAACCTCTACTTGACTGGATGCCACTTTTAAGGGACAAATGTTTTCCCTAAAGACAGAGAAACGATGTTCGGCATCGCTTTGTCTCGGCGTTTTGAACCACGGACGAAAGCTGGATCTAAATCTGAGCTGGCACCCTACTCTCCAAACTCACACGCCGACTTGAGGTGTCATTTGGGACTACAGCCGATTGAATGTGAACCATTCCTTACGTACACGACGATCTTCGCTTCGATCGAGTTTCTTGCCGCGCCATCGTGAGTCACACAAGCTTGTTAATAAAAGCAGGTAAGTATTTAACGTCACTGTGTACCAACACAACGGGCTATCGGCGACGGTTCAGGATCCATCCCAAAGGGAAATATCCGAGGACAACACCACGTCATTTTGAATCGCGGTCAGTTGAGCTGACACCCCAATCATCAAACTCTCACACCACGCCAGGGCGAGACACGCAGGGAAAACGGATTTATACGTATACGCCACTTACCGGCTTAAGAATGTTTCCACTGGATATAACCATCGCAGCCATGCATTCTCGGTTCTTCAAATGGCCCCAAGATGGCGCCACGCCAGGGGGCGTGGAAGGGAAACTCCTCGACCTTGTGTCCCGAGCCCTGAGATTCCGATACACTCTGGTCACTCCCACCGACGGTCAGTGGGGCAGCCCCTCCGACCTCGGAAACTGGACCGGCATGATCGGTATGGTGGCCGGAGGCCAAGCGGACTTGGCCTTCAGCTTGATCAGCATCACGCAAGAGAGGAGGAAAGCTGTGGACTTCAGCGCGCCGTACACGGAAGCTCCAGTGTGCTTCGTGACCGACCTGCCCCGGATGAAGCCCAGGGCCTACGCCTTCCTACACCCCTTCGACCTATTAACGTGGGTCGGCATCCTGGTGGTGCTGCTGGTGGTCCCCCTGGTGTCGGGTTCCGCGTACCACTCCAAACTCTCCTACTGCCATCGCTTGGTGGTCACCTACGGGAACGTGCTGAGGCAGGACTTGAGCCGGAGGTCCACCAAGAGGGGCTTCTGGATCGCGTGCTGGTGGATGAGCGGGTCCGCCTTCGCGATCGCCTATGCGGCGGTGATATCTTCTTTCCTGACGATGCCCCTACACGAACCACCTGTGAAGACGTTCCAGGAGCTGGCCGGTGCCGTGGCCCGCGGCGAATACGCGGTCTTCCACAAAAGGGGCACTTCGACGTCCAGGAGCTTCCTGGAAAGCGGACAAGACCATCTGATTCGAATCGCCGGGGAGGTGCAGAGGAACGGATGGTTCTACAGCCAGGGAGAGACGATGGCCGCCAAGAGAGTTCCGGGAAGGAAAACTGCGTTCCTGGGCCCCCGACTCACCAAGACCTTCGACTACGGGAAGCACCCCTTCGCCACCAAGTACCTGTCGGAAGAGGACGCCATTTCAGAGGACATAGCGTTTGCAGTGAGCAAGACGTTCTGCTGCAAACCGGCCCTCGATGAGGTGCTCGTGAGGATCAGAGGAGCTGGCCTCTTCCAGAAGATCATGGATCACGAACTCTACCCTAGGTGGATTCAATTCTATAAGAATAGTTCGCATGCACACCAGGACAGACCCATCGCTTTGGGCGATGTTTCGGGAGCTGTTCTTCTACTGATCCTTGGGCACGTCTCAGCTGCAGTTTGTTTCTTTTGCGAAATAGTGGCATCTAAACTAAAATGCGAGTCGACTGGGGAGTAACCCCTCCCATAGACGAGATATAACAGTAGAGTGAGATGTGTTAACTTTTTTATGCGCCCAGTATCACGTGACCCAAACTAGTAGTCAAGTGACCCCGAGATTGATTTTGTCTGCTGGGTCGAAGGAGACATTCATCATATGATGGGTCCACGGGAAGGGAAAAGACGCATATCCACAGATCTGATGGGTTCGCTGGTGCCATCATCTGATAGGTCCGCTCTTCATAGTAGCGCACTTTAGCGATTTCACCACTTTTCTCACCATTCTATAGAAAAGCCCGATCTACCCTTTCATGAAATGTTGCATCGCCAAACGACAGGACATGATGTCTAACATCCGTCATCTGATTGGTCTATGGGACGGAAGAAGGACGATTAAGGTGGTCCGGAACACATTACAAAAAAAATTTTATTAATTAATTTAGAATTTTTGTGTACTGATTACCCATCTAACTATAATAAACAAACTCACAGCACAAAATATTTTTAAAAATTTTAAATTTTTAAAAAAGAGAGAGGTCATTTTAAATTGCTAAACTCAATTCATATTTTTGGTCAATTTTCAAAATTCTTGCAGAAAATTATTCACAAATTTATGAACTTTAATTTTGATTCAGCAATTTTAAAAATATTAATTCAATAAAAAATATTTAAATGAAAATTTTTAAAAATTTTAAGGTACTTTTTTTTAAAATAGTCTGTCCTATTCATAAAAGTAAATATTTGTTTCAAATTTCCTGAATCAAAATTAAAGTATAATATTTGAAAAAGATATATTCAAAATTTCAACCCTTAAACTTTATCGGTTCTTGACTTTTGAATACAAGAAACAACAATTTGAATACAGGAAATCTTGAAAAAATGTATCATGGAGAAAAACGCTTTTTAAGTTTTAAAGACAGATTTACAATTAATAAAATGTTTAAATACCTTATAAAAGCATCCAGAGGAGTATCTAACTCTTTCTTTCCTCTTAAATCTTTGGTTTGATTTTTGCAAGTTCTACCTTTTTTCTATATAGTTTAAAGGTCTGCGTAGACTTAAATAACGTCTTTCGCAGATGTTGCCATAACAACAACTGTCTGAGTATTTGATTTTCAAAACAACGAATCCCAAAAATAATTATATCTCGTTTTAATTAAGATAGAAACATGATTCAGACATCATTTAAAGCAGACAAACACAGAGAATTTTTCAATACATAAAATGCTTTTTCGAAAATGTTACGATTTTTGTGACCCTTTTACCAGTTGATCCATGATCTGGTTGGGCTATTGTTTGATCATTAGATAGACCTTTCACCATTTCTATCACAACTCCTCTGTGGAAATGAACACTTCTACCGGTCGTAGCATGTTATATTGCTAAACAGCCAATCCAGTTCATTTTTCAGAGGAGTCACATGATTACTAGTAGACACACTTTGTAAAGCTCCTCTCCGTACAAGTGCTCCATCTACTTATATTTAACGTCTATCAATTCCTAATCCGAAGGATTAAATTGTTAAAATATCAATATCGAGATTTTTTTTTTAAATAAGTTCAAGCTGATGTGTTACCTTTCTTTAAAGGGATCCAGGACACAAAAATCGTCAAATTTTCGAATTTTTTTTTATTTTAAGAAATTCTCTGTGTTTTTTTGATTAAAATGACGTATGTTTCTATATTAATTAGAACTAGAGATGTAATAATTTTTATGGTGCGTTGTTTTGAAAATCTAACACTCTTGACAACAACATCTGTCCTTAAAACTTTAAATGCGTTTTTCTTCCATGATACATTTTTTCAAGATTTCCTGTATTCAAATTGCTATAAGTCGAAAACCGATAAAGTTTAAGGGTTGAAATTTGAAATATATCTTTTTCAAACATTATATTTTAATTTTGATTCAGCAAATTTGAAACAAATATTTACTTTAAAAAAAAAAGTACCTTAAAATTTTCAAAAATTTTCATTCAAATATTTTTTATTTTTTATTAAATTAATATTTTTTAAATTGCTGAATCAAAATTAAAGTTTATAAATTTGTGAATAGTTTACTGCAAGAATTTTGAAAATTGATCAAGAATATTTTGAGCCTTAGCAATTTAAAATGACTCCTCTTTTTTTCAAAAAATTTTTAATTTAAAATTTTTAAAGAACTTTTGGAAAAATTTTGTGTTGTGATTTCGCTTATTAGTTAGATGAGTAATCAGTACAAAAAAATTCAAAATTCTAAATTAATTAATAAAATTTTTTTTTCAATGTGTGGCCTTAAGAAAGCTGTTTCTTAAAAACATTCCGAAAGCCATTAAAATTTGATCATTTCAAAGAAGTAAACATGTCTGATGCTTTTTCCCCCACAACCATTCAAATCATTAGTGGCAAACAGTAGATCTATGCACACAAAACCATGAAATGACGCAATTTCGCGCTATTCGTGACAAATAATCTTTTGAAAAAAAACGTGTTTATTTCGCTTACTTGGTGTACAAAATATAGAAGTTTTATTGGATACAGCCATTTCTTAATTATTATTTAGAGTCCATTTGTTTGTTATGGAAACAAGGTTCTTGAGACAGGAGAAGCGTGTGTGGCGCCGTGGAGAACTTCGGTACAAATTCTAAGCAAGTTGGACGTGCAGCGGCGCCGAAGGCATGTGTGCCATTGGATCTAATGTATCTCAGACAGCACTTTCGTTGCGGCACGTTGAAAAACCGGATGTGTGCACCGGGCCTTAACTACACGTGTATGTTGCATCATTTACTCTAGTTTTAGTGAGATCGCAGCTTCCAGAGAGAAAAAATACGGATTTGTGTTTTTTTCGTAAATGAAAGTTTTGAGGTGTTTTCAAGGGTTCTGTTGGATAGAATGAGCAATAACGATTGTTTACATGTACTGGAATCGCTTGTAAAACTTAAGTGGAAGAGTGAGGCTTATCTCAAAAGTCGTGGTGGGGTATGGTGGCATTGGAAAGACAGTGGACATCGATGGCGATACATTTTATATTTCCACAATAGTGAAAAACAACATACTTTGAAGATGGCCAGAAGTCGCGAACACAATCTGGTACAACCGCAACAAAAGTTTAAGAAATTTAAAGACACCAATCCAAATGAACGATCGTCCTACTTTTTTTTTGTGGACATGAAGAGTTAATTTCCTTGGTGTTTTTTTCTTAGTTTGTATTAAAATATAAGTTTAAAGTGATTAATTCGCATTATTCCTTTGATCCTATCACAATGACATCCTATGCCAACTTACCCCAGGCTTTATGGCAACCTGCCCCACATCAGGGGTAAGTTGGCATAGTTTGAACACTTTCGTAAACAATGTTTAACGAGTAAACTATACTATCTTTAGTGATGCCTTCTTTATTAATTTGTAATGAGTTTATGCAAAAATAATTTTAGTGTGAGAAACACACATTCTGAGGAAGGCAACTTTTTTTGTTGCATTTATCATTCCCTAAAGTTGCATTTATGAAAAAAAAGTTGCATTTATTTTTGATGCACTAAAATCTAATTAGTAAAAAATAAAAAATTTACTTGTACATCATTAAATACAGAAGAACATTGATGTCGTTGAATGGCCGATCCTTGGTCAGTAATTTCTTTAACATGCTCTCAAAACTGCGCTCAACAGAGACTGATGTTGCCTGACATTGTTGCATTGGACTTTTTCTGCAGTTGTGAAACAAGTGTACCACTCAAGTAACTTGGAGCAATCGCGGATAAAGCACCTTGAGTGTGATTCCAGCCACAGTCATACAATGTGCTGTATCGGATAGCAAAAGCCCAAAATCCTTTCGCTCAACATTCAAGGATTTTAAAACGTCATCTGCAAAGAAACAACATGTTGATGATCGACACTCACCTCACAAACTCTGCAGTCGATTTCGCAAGTTTGATCTGGATTATCATGAGTGCCAACCAATGTGTTAAAGTACTTCTTGCTATTTATTTCACTTTCCTCTGTTAGGACGAATACCTTCTTTCCATGAACTTCTTGAAAGATCCGCAATACTTCGGCGTTCGCAAAATCAGACACACGTGATTGAAGGGTTGATTCAGAGGGCAAAAAATGAAATAGTAATTTCATATTAATTAATTTTAAGCTAAATTGCAAAAAGTTGCATTTATGTTGCAGTTATAACTCACTTACAATACACCCCATGTAGGAGGAATTTTGTTTTTAGTACTTTACATAAAGCGTAGAACGTGGGGAAAAAAGTTGCATTTGTTGCAAAAAGTTGCCCTAATTATGAGCTAATCACTCCTGATCTAATTTAGATATAATTAGCTAATTAGTATATTTTTAAACAGTTACAACTCCAATTCTGAATCACGGTCAGATGACGAAGTAACACCTGAGCTGGCACCCCACGCTCCAAACTTCCATACCAACCCAACGTGAGGACTTTCGGCCATAAAAGATTTAAGGTGCACCAGTCGTGGACTCTACACCATACGCTTAAAAACATCCATGCACTCACTCGGATTCAAACCAGGAATCTTCCGATCTAGAGACCTTAACCACCAGACCGGTTGGTCGGCTTCATATCCCGAGCATTTCAGTCCTAAAGATGGGTGTCAATTTCAGGGTAGTCGTAGAAGGTCGCTATTTGTTTATCGAGATTAACTGTAGGTATAATAGTTACCCAAATTTTAAATTTTAGCACTAGTTCGAACTTATTTGTCAGCGATCCGCTGAGCTGAAATTTTACCTGGCCATATTAGAAATTCTTTTGAATCAATTATCACCAAAATATAATAAAGTTCCAATTCGTAATTTTTTCACATAAATTTAATAATTATTATTTTATACTAAAAACTATTTAAAATACAATATCAGATGGATTTGGGTGAGGTTGTTTAACAGTAACATGGTACACAAAATATCAGCGCTATAAAAAATATTATTTAGGAAGATCTCCATAACAGTCTAAGAAACTGATTTAACATTAATAGCTCCTATCTTTCTTTTCTTATAACTTCAAAACAGTCAGATCTAATGACATGACATGCAGTTTCTGAAGTTAAATTTTGATATAGATTCGAAACTGTGGGGAGCTTATTGGAAATTATGAAGTGGGTGCTCAGTTTAATATGAAGACGATCCCTTATGCACATTTTATGCGTTTGAATTTATAGAAGACGTGAGGGTTCCTGTCAAACGCCATATTCGAATTTTCTCTTCTGTTAAAATGGCTCGAATGAAGAGGGGGTTCCGCGACTGTACCTCAATAAGTACCGATCTTAAAGTGGTTATTTAAAACGCGCTTATGCAGAAAATGGCGCACCTTAACAGAAGTACAAAACCGAGGAAGTCCGTATTTCCGTTACACCGTTCCATTCCAAAAGCGGTTGTCTTAAACTAAAATAAAACGAAATCCAATCAAAGAAGCATCACAGATAAGATCAAAACGAACTCTTAATTTAGGAAGTGGGACGTGAAGTGGAGGCTCCACACAACAAGGATGATCATTTACTGCACGAAAAAAGCGAAACACTTTTTTCGTCCCTGCCTTCGTTATCGCTTTTCCTGCAGCACTTACAAAAGGCTCGAGAGAGAGAGGGGGGGGGGACAAAGAAAGCCATCAGATACCACTTATAAATTAGAATTCCTCACCTGGCAGCAAGTCTCCGGATTTAGAATGGCCTGATTGCGGGTCAGTGATCTTCCTCGACCCTCGCCCGACCTTTGGAGTCTTCTCCAGAAGAAGCGAAAGGCATATTTAGAGAGCGCTTTTGGAGCTGGCTTTCGGAATGACAGCCACTCGCGACAGGGGGACAGCGGAAGAGCAGTGTATGAGTCATCGGAAAGTTCGAAACTGGGTCCAACAAATCAGATCGTCGTGTACACGGGGATTGGAGCACGTTAAACCAGTCGTCGACTCAAATGTCCTCTCTTCGTCGGGGTGTGGAAGTTTGGAGATGAGTGAGTGGGGTTCAGCTCAGGTGTTGACCTCGTCATCGTACCGCTGTTCGAATTGAAGAGTGGTTGTCCTCTGATCTTTACCTTGGGGATGGATCTCGGACACCAATAGCTCGTTGCTCCAATGAGTCGTTAATGGAACTACCACTACCTCGACAAGTCGCCCCACCCCAGCGGAGTTCTCTCACAAATTGTCTCATCCCTTCCAACAACTTGCCTGTTTGAAGAGATCCCGGGGCTAACTAAAAGCTACTCCACCCCATTCGCTCATGCAGCCGCAGTCTTCGGGGAATAATTCCGGCTTAAGCTCCCTCTCAGAATTCCTCACCTTTTGATTATTTATCTCTCTTCTACCGCGGCTCTTCATTCAATCCCAAGAAGTTTAACCTTTAGAATACGACCGGTGTACCTCGATCGCACCTAGAAAGAATTTTAATTACATTCGTTACAGCAGTTGCACCTTGAATCGTTCCTGTTGCATCTACAGCTGTAGTCAAAATATTAATATCCAGGTGTCCAACACACACAGACTGTCTTTGATCGCGAGCCTTGGTATGATTGAGGGATACGTTTACAACCTTTCAGCCGCCATAATAAAACGACATTAAACAAAACGAACGGTGTTCAATAATTGCCTTCCAAGTTCCTTTCTCCCGATTCTTTTTCAAAGCACCGCACAAAGCACAACGGCTCGTCAAAAGAAATCCGGTCAGAATGTTTATCCTTGCCAAACCAGTCCGTTTCGGAAAGCTCTGAAAAGCGACAGCTTCGTTTTGTTCGGAGGGTTCAAAGTAACCCTTTCAATTCATCCTCCGACCTTTTGAAACGGAGCTATTTTAGAGCTTCCTTTTCCCGATTCGTTCTGCTTTCCGAACAATGTTTACTTTCGATTTCGTGCAACCCGAAATAAAGTCTGCAGGACTTGACCACACAATCAGTTCCTTCCGCGTTTGAGACGGAAAAGGAGGCGATTATGTCCGAATCTGCCGCCATCTTACTTGCCTTTTGTTCTGGACATAATGCAAGAAATGCAATTTGTAAAGTAGAATTTGCCATTTTGCGCAATTCTTTTGAGGGATTCGGAATGGATTTTAAGGCGATTATCATCTTAAACGATTCTTGTGTGTAGAATCATGCTTCCAATTAGAAAAAGTGTTCTGCGCATGCATTCTTCCTCCACAAGTGGATTCATGCATTGAAATGCAAAATTTAAAGGTGTACGATCACAGGAAAAGAAACTGTCTTCCTTTAAAACCGAGGGGAATTTTTTTCATACTATCCAAAAGTAATAATGACCTTCCAATGTGTTAGGGTGTTTTATTCCATGTTACAAGTGTCATGGGTACGGCAACTTTTTGCAACAAATGCACTTTTTTTCACACGTTCTACGTTTCATGTGAAGTACTAAAAACGAAATTCCTCCTACATGGGGTGTATTGTAAGTGAGTTATAACTGCAACATAAATGCAACTTTTTGCAATTTAGCTTAAAATTAATTAATATGAAATTACTATTTCATTTTTTGCCCTCTGAATCAACCCTTCAATCACGTGTGTCTGATTTTGCGAACGCCGAAGTATTGCGGATCTTTCAAGAAGTTCATGGAAAGAAGGTATTCGTCCTAACAGAGGAAAGTGAAATAAATAGCAAGAAGTACTTTAACACATTGGTTGGCACTCATGATAATCCAGATCAAACTTGCGAAATCGACTGCAGAGTTTGCGAGATGAGTTTCGATCATCAATATGTAGTTTCTTTGCAGATGACGTTTTAAATTCTCTGAATGTTGAACGAAAGGACTTCTGCATACAGTATACTACATGACTGTGGCTGGAATCACACTCAAGGTGCTTTATCCGCGATTGCTCAAAGTTACTTGAGTGGTACACTTGTTTCACAACTGCAGAAAAAGTCCGATGCAACAATGTCGGGCAATACTAGTCTCTGTCGAGCGCAGTTTTTCAATGTTTAAAGAAATTACTGACCAAGGATCCTCCATTCAACGACATCAACGTTTTTCTGTATTTAATGATGTACAAATAATTTTTTAAATTTTTCATTTTTAACTAATAATTTATTTTAGATTTTAGTGTATCAAAAATAAATGCAACTTCAGGGAATGAGAAATGCAACTTTTCCCATTTTTACTGCAACAAAAAAGTTGCCCTAGTCATGGGTAAAAGTTCATTAAGTAATAAAGTTCGCGAATAATTTCCAGTGTTGGATTCGATTGGCGAGCTTTGTTCCAAAATGAGAATAAATTGTGTGTCAAGTTTAATGTCCTCGAATAAATTGCTCACATTAGCTGAAAAAATTCTACACCTATCACCGATGAAAATTTAAATTCACATTTCAACTGTAGCTTCACTACATTAGTTTATTTTCAAACGAGATCAGGGATGCATAGACCGCGGTCCGCAGTCTATGCGGCCCGCCATTGATTTGCTTGCGCCATTTGTTATTTTAAGGGGGCCAATGCACAAAAATCTTTCATTTTTTTTTTATTTAAATATTTTTTTTTCTGTTTAAAATTATATATTATTTATGGTGATATGTGGAGTTGAAGTATTTTAAATATTTTTTTAATGCCTGTACGTTTTGAAGTAAAGTTAATTTTATGCTTCAATATCTCAATATGTGTATTTTTTTCCATAAAAGGGACATTCTCGCAAAGTCTATTCAAGCAAATATAAAAAAACTTGGTTTTGTGTAACAAACAGTGTAACATACCCTATAACATACTATAACACGAGCTTTTTTTTTCTATCTGCTTAGAAAAGTTCATTTCAATTGTTATAGAAAATGAAAATGGGTCATATTTCAAAAAAAAAATTAGGAGTTAAAAATTGAAATTTTGTTTTTTAATTTCTCCCCTTTATAACCTGTATGAAAAAATTTAAATCAATAAACATGAAAGATTCCGAAAAATGTTCTTTAAAATTTGAACCTTTTAATATTAGGGAGATAGAGGACTGCACCGGTCTATAACGGTTCCTGGTTCGAATCCGGTGCCGTGCATGGATGTTCGTAAGCGTATGGTGTACCTTCAATCGGTCGTGGCCGAAAGTCCTCACGTTGGGTTGGTTTGGAGAGTAGGGTGCCAGCTTGCCTCGTCATCTGACCGTGGTTCAGAATGACGTGGTGTTGTCCTCGATTTTCAAGAAACCAGTCCAGCACACGCAGCATAACATGGAGCTCGATCCTGTTGGAAGAAGCAAACGTCGTCGCCGAAGTATTGTCATGGTGTAGGCAAGGCCGAATGATCCAGAACATCGAGGTATTAGAGATGCGACCGCAAAACATCGATGTTTTGTAACTTCGATGTTCAAAATTAAAACATCGATGTTGATAATACGCCCTCAAACTATTGATGGTTTTAAAATTCAGTGTATTTAAACTTTTATCCCCATTTCTTAAAACTGGTTTAGTAACTAGTGATGCGACATCGGCTCCAATCCATCGATGTTTTTTTAAAACATCAATATTTTGAAAATATCGATGTCGCAACCCTTTTCAGACCCTTGGCCACTTGGGTCTAAAAGTATGTTCAATTTGCTGATTATGAAAATTATGCTACATGGTTATTTTTTAAATTTTCATAACGGTACTTTTTTATTTAAATATAAAACATCGACAACGTAAAAGCATCGATAAGTATAAACATCGATGTTACAAAAACATCGACTCCAATACATCGATGTTGTTTAAAAGACATCGATGTTTTGAAAACATCGACATCGATGTCGCATCCCTACGAGGTATACGTCAGCATTCATGGTATTAGGTGTATAAAGCAATGGGCCGAGTTCTAACCAGTAAAAACAACCCCACACTGAGATGAATCCTCCTCCGAATTTCCGCAGTGTCCAAATACAACATTGTACTTACATTCCAGGAATAGAAAAACGCAATTTATGTAAACATAACAACAATGACAACTAAAATTTAAAAGATCTGACATTCATACCCTTGAGAAAAGATATCTAGAACAGAAATTACAGTTTCGAAGTGGTAAGAGAGATAAAAGCACGCGCGACTTTATACTTGGTTTCGTGTAGAGCTGTCAGAAGACAGCAACGTACTTGAAAGTTTCATAGGGATTGTTGCCACGAACCCTATTTTGAACTCGGAAAAATCCGGTCACTATCCCCAATTGGGCTAACACTTGACTACACTCGTTGGAATAGTTCCCGATTGTTCCGACCCTGTTGGTGGACAAAACATACGGCCGTATTCACAAGACCGAGTTAACTCGAGGATCAACGATAATCCGCGAGTTATCGATAAAACCGTATTCACAAGTCCTGATCCGTGGTTTAAACTGCAGTTTCGGTGTTACATTTTGATCCTCCGAAATCGGCGAGTTAACTCGCGAGTTACATTTAACGCATGCGCAGTACCATCTTTTTGGAAAAACAAAATGGATGACACATTTCATTCTATTCTCAACTACAGAATTCTTGCGACGACTGAACTGGATCTGTCATTACGGAGCACCTACTAAATAGCAGCTAATCTCCTCATCATAATATTGCTTAAATGGAAAAATTTAAACATATTTTTATTGAAATTCAAAAGAAAAATGAAAATAAAGGGAGCTACGTAATCTTAACCAAGCAGCATAGCGAAAAGATAGATGGCGCCACCTCTGTCCTCTAAGCCGGAAAGAGCGAACGGTAGAAAACGACCTTGGCAGATACAAATTCGACGTAGAATAAAAATAATTCTGTTGATTTATTACGAATGAAAAAAAAATTGACAATGCAAGTCACTTTTCACACCACCAACACACACCCATACTGACAAGTACAAAGATAATCGGATTACATACATCTGTCAAGACATTGTGTACAATTCTTTCTTGCAAAATTTAGGTTTCCATAAAAATCCAATTTGAAATTAAATACCTTTGCATTTCTTTTCCCAAACCCATATTAAAATGCTGTATGAGTCTTATTTATTCACAATTTGGAATCAATTCTACGGCAAAGTACGTGCTTGATCAGTATGAATGCAGATTCGGGCGTCGTAACCAATGTAAACACTACCACGGGATCGTGAGGTAGCCAATCACAACGAGCGTCTCATTTTAATCCCCGGATCACTTAACACGCTGTTTGAGAATACCGTTCTTGCTAATCCTCGAGTTAACTCTTACTCGCGGATGAACTGATCCTCGAGTTAACTCGAGACTTGTGAATATGGCCGTTAAGTCCCACTCTCCAAACGTCCACACCTACCCAACGTGAGGACTTTCGGCCATCACATATTTAAGTGCACCAGAAACGAGGGATACACATTCACAGCGAGCTTCAATTATCTGTGTTTAAAGCTTACAAAACATATCTTCACTCCAAAGTGTAAAAGGTCGCGTATCAACTATTCTATTTTTTCCTTTATTATTGCTATTTGTGATTTCCATCTGGTGGCAAAATCTGTTTTGCCCTCAACTGATCCAATAAAAGTTACACCCAAATTGTATCTAACACTAAACAAATTCGAATCATAATAAAAACGTTTTTTGTGCTCTCCTGAAAAATGCGGTTTTTAGACGTCCGACCTTTCGTGCACTTTGAGCGTCCTGGTGGTTGTCCCGACGAAGTGTCGAATCAAACTGACCACATATTGATGGACGAGATATCGCACCATTAAAAGAAAACCCATTTTGACATCATCATCAAAAAATTGGAAACATCTTGATGAACCATCCTAATCAAAATGGGTCTGTGACGAGGTGTCGTATCGAAACCACTCAGGGAGTGGAGGCAGAAATTCCAAAGTCATGATAGATCTAATGTACACCAGCTCCCATGTTCTCGACGGTCTTTTAGCTGAACCAAATTTCGTACTCTGAACCCTCCGGTTGCTATCCCCCCCTATGTGGGCTACCAAGGCCTAACCTCGTGGCATTGGTGTGATTGGTGGACAAGATATCTTGTGTTTAGAAGAAAACTGACCAGATCTTGTATTTAGATGAATGGGTCAAATCTTAAAGGATCGAGATATATCTCATTAGGAAGAAACTGACCCGATCTTTACCCTGTTAGTGGTTGCCTCGACGAAGTATCCAGTCCAATTGAATTGATGGAGCTATCTCAACGTTTGAAAACAGACTGTCTTGATATCATCATCCAACAATCCTCAATATCTTGATGAACAATCCGAATCAAAATGGGTGAGATCTCGACGAAACCCCACTCGGAGAGTCTGGGACAGAAATGCGAAGTCCTCGGAAAGGGAGCAATGGAGTCCAAATGGGTCACCCAACTGGGCTGATTCGGAGACAACGGATGAAACGGTAAATGTCGCCACTTATTTCACACGAATCCATCTCTGCCAACACCGCCGCAGAAAAAGGGCTCGCCTATCAAGGTCACGGGAGTTTTGAAGGTCAATAGACGACTGTCACGGTGGGAAAGCGCTTTAACGTCGACTGGGAGGGACGTGCTGTGGTTTCCTCCTTGTGACGATACTGACGAGGCACTTTGTATTCCAGAGAACGTGGAAGCGGAGCTACTTTTTCACGAGAGTAAAGAACTTTGATCCCGAATGCGGTGGTGGAGAGGATAGACCAGTGGGTAGAGCAACGGATTAGCAACCAGAAGGTCAAAATCAGCCACGTCCTCATTGGTGTGATGTGAAAGTGTGGAGAGCGAGGGTGCCAGCTTAGGTTGTCAGCTTTTTTTCGGAATAGTTCGATTGCAGCTCCGCGAAAGAAAGGTATCCATTAATTAACGTCGCCCTGGAGCAACGCAACGGGCGAATGGCGACGGTGCAGGATTCAACTCGAAGGGGAAGATCCGAGGACAAGACCGTCCATTTAATCGACGATCTCAAAACCTAAGCTGGCACCCCGCTCTCAAATTTCTACACCACGCCAGTGTGAGGACATTGGAGGCCATGGCAGATTTAACTTGCACCAGCTCCCTTTGTACAGGTGTTGGGTTGGATTCGAACTCAAAAACCTCCGGCCGCTAATCCGTTACTCTTCCAATCGTTCTACCGCGAAAGGAAGGATTCCCACCCTTTATCCTTCGTCATCTGACCGTCGTCCAAAATGACGTGCTGTTGTCCTCTGATCTTTCCCTTCGGTATTGATCCTGGACCGTCGTCAATAGTCCGTTGTGTTGCTCCAGTGCGATGTTAATTAATACACACCTACCCATCACTATCCATTCTATTCTAAAAATGGAGTGATTTCACAAATCAACCTCTCAAGGCGGGGAATGGAAGATTAAGGACACCTCTTCAGTTTGAAACAGCTGACGATGCTTGCTCCGAAAATTTTAATACGTACCCCCATCTTTTATCACAAATTTGTATTGTACACACAATTTCAGGCGGAAATGAAAAAAAGTTCATCAATTTTAATGGATTTTTTATCGATTTATAAGTGTTTGAAAATTAGATCTCCTAATGTTAAATTGGTGTTTCACGTTTTTGATAAAATTTGCTAAAAACATTATTTTTCGTTGGAAATTGTTTTTCTATCCTTTGCTACCCAAAAACACAATCCATCATCATTTTAACTATCAAACTAAACTGTTCAACTGTTACTGAAACATCGGAATTCCAAATTTCAGCTCATCACGTGAATAATTAGTAGAGCAGTGAGACTGTTTGCAAAATTCGATGATTATTATCGTTATTGGGATTGTTCACAAAATGAAAACAAAAATTTCTGCCAACAGATCCTGGGATTCAGTCAGACTGGATTTTGACTGTCACCATCTTAAAGGACTCAATAACAAGGCAGCAGGTCATTGACTTCGACGGCCATTACACGTCTTTATTAATATTTATAATGTGATTGAACTCCGAACATTTATACGCTCCCTCGATGGTTTTCATGAATTTTCTCGATCAATTTTACGTCGTTTTTCATTATTTTTTCATCAAATCCACCTGAAATTGTGTGTAGAATCCAAATTTCTATTAAAAGATGGGGGTTCGTATTGAAAATATCGGAGCAAGCACACAATTTAATATGAAGACGACACCTTAGACAAATTTTAAATATTGGTATTTGTAGAAAACATTCATCCCTATCGATTGCTACATTACATTAGTAGAGATAATATAGGGGTTCTGGAACAAGATAATTGAGGGTTTTAGGCACAGGTCATTGGAGATGAGATAAGCATTTAATGGAAGATGGTCGTCGTTTGATAAGGTATTCGGGGAATCACTGATAAAGTTTGTGTGGTTTACTGATAAGCTGTTGAAAGAGGGGAGATAACGGTTGATGGAAGGATATCAGAGGGTCGTGAGGGAAGGGGAGATGTGTTTTTATTCAATATTGTTTTATTTTTACAAAAATTAATTAAAACGCTTAGACTCAAAGAAATTTACTTGTTCTCTTTTTTGCATGTTGTTTATAAACGCTGTATAAAAGGTATAAAGTGAATCATACGTGTGGTTTTACAAAGTCTCAAACCTTTAGGACATTATCAAGAGCCTTTCTATTTAGATATATACAATCTTAATTAAGCAGCAGGTTGAGGCTATATGCTTACTTACTGATAGTGTCCCAGACGGAAGTCTCTAGAACTTGACCATACTATTTAGACAGAGCGAGTGTAAGGGGTTGTTATCTTATAAACTGAGGAGGTAAATTCACATTAAATCCTATAGAAGAGCGATTAGGGTCGCTTCCTTTTCTGTCCTGTCCTTTGAAATTGTTGTTTTGATGTATTTTTAAATTATTGACACGATCGAATGTTCTTTCACATTGCAGACACTTGTGTCGGTTTGAAGCATGCACACTTCGCATATGCCTTGAAATATTATGTCTAAGAGAAAAGCTTTACCACAATCAGGACAATCCAAGCCGTCAAACGGTTGTAATAATTCGTGATCCGAAATATCCCCAAAATCGGCAAGAGATGTAATTTCATCGGTGAGGGGAAGCTCGGTGGTTTAAAATTCCTCTTCGAGAGACATCCTCGTTAAAGCGGTTACTTTTTCTCAGATGTTAATTCTCGCATCGAATGAAGTTCTGTGACCCTAATCGCTCTTCTATAGGATTTAATGTGAATTCACCTCCTCAGTTTATAAGATAACAACCCCTTAAACTCGCTCTGTCTAAATAGTATGGTCAAGTTCTAGAGACTTCAGTCTGGGACACTATCAGTAAGTAAGCATATAGCCTCAAACTGCTGCTTAATTAAGATTGTATATATCTAAATAGAAAGGCTCTTGATAATGTCCTAAAGGTTTGAGACTTTGTAAAACCACATGTATGATTCACTTTATACCTTTTATACAGCGTTTATAAACAACATGCAAAAAAGAGAACAAGTACATTTCTTTGGATCTAAGCGTTTTAATTAATTTTTGTAAAAATAAAACAATTATTGAATAAAAACACATCTCCCCTTCCCTCACGACCCTCTGATATCCTTCCATCAACCGTTATCTCCCCTCTTTCAACAGCTTATCAGTAAACCACACAAACTTTATCAGTGATTCCCCGAATATCTTATCAAACGACGACCATCTTCCATTAAATGCTCATCTCATCTCCAATCCTCTGTGCCAAAAATCCTCAATCCTCTTGTTCCAGAACGCCTATATTATCTCTACTTACGTTTTGTTCTGCGATGTAAATTGTGCAGTTGCGATCGGGTGAGTCGTTTTTTTTTTTTTTTTTTTGACGGATGTGCATTTTTATTTGGTTTTAAGAGACTTCTCATTTTAAAATTACCGGTTAAGTCAACATAAAATTATTTTAAAATCAGATAGGTTACGTTAAATTAAAACGGGAAGCCGTATATGGTAGTTCAAGATATTTCTATACCGACTTCTGAAATAGTCAGAGAATAAGCAGAAATCTTTCGTAGTCTGAAGTAGTAGAAAAAATTTTTTGTGTAGTGTGTCTTATATACAACAGAAGTGCGAATATGAAATGGATTATATGGATGGATACCTCATGTATATATATTTGAGTCCGAAGTAAAGTGTACAAGCTATGAAAAGGTTAAAACGATGTGAAAAAAAAATATTTTCCCTGCACTTAAATTATGTTATCGCTTCTTTCATAGAAAAATGAAAAGTTCTGATCACCCTTGGTGTTTTAATCGGATCTTTCCCTTCAGGTTTGTTGTCAGGACCGTTGCCAATTGCCCGTTGTAATGCGTTCTAGTGCGAAATTAATTAAAATACCTACCTACCTGTAAAAACAACAAGCACTTTCAGCGCATTATTGCAGGAAAATTATATTTCCAAATTCCATCATCATTATGAAAGCTTAACAATTATAATTATGAAAGTTGAAAGTTCATTTATCATTTTTAAAGTTTGAACTTAATTTATCATTATGAAAGTTTGCTCGTGTTTAAAATATGATCGTGACATTTCCGTGTTAACTCAAATACACAAACCCTGTAGAACGTGTTTCCTTTTCCATGACCATTTATTGCAGGAAAAGAAAATTTAGATTCTAAAAGTGGGTGTTAATTTTCCTGGCTACATATTGGTCTGAAGACAGGAAAGAAATAGCTTTCCGCAGTGTTCTAAAATGTAAGTGTTATATAGGTAACGCTTCGCTGCATCAATTGGATGAGAATCCTACTTATGTAGGGTTATTTTCCTGGTTAGGACTTGACCTACAGCATTACGTAAAAAAACCACAACGGAAGGTAGCAATCGATAGGGATGAATGTTTTCTAGAAATATCTAAAATTTATTTAAGCTCCGATAATTTCAGTACGTCATCTTTTATCACAAATTTTGGTTCGACACACAATTTCACGTGGTTTTGATGAAAAAGTAATGAAACGCGGTGTGAAATTGACAGAGTAAATCCATAAAAACCATTGCGTGTAAAATTTCCACAGTAGAAGTGTCGGATTCCGATCAGATAATCCGATGCTGTGAGTATAATGTCTGTCTTTCAACGACTGTTTGATGATGATTTGTTAGTGGACACATAGATAGTGTCTGATAAGTGTATTGTTACAATCCGAAGTACCTACAGTGGTAGAAGTAGGTTGTTAATTATGTTTCAGAAAAATCTGAATTTTAAAGTTAAATTATGCCTTGATAAAATACCCTTCATACAAAAGCTTTAGAATAAATCCTTTAAGAATGTACTACACAGTCCAATTCTAAATATTTATATGTGCAGTGGCTGTTGCATGCTCCGTGGCATCGAGTCCATTAAGCAGGCGATAAAGTCATAATCCATTCGGATTCAATCCCAGGATCAGACGCCCGTTGATGGGGAACTCTTGAAATGACGTCAAAATCTATGTCAATTTTACCGTTTCTTATAGTTTGTTGACATTTCCACAGTAATGCAAATTTGCAGTGGAATTACATTTCTGGTTCCACTTTGTGAACAAACCCTCTAACAATATAATCATCGAATTTTGCAATGTCTCACGGCCCTACTAATTGTGCACGTAATGAGCTGAAATTTGGAATTCAGTAACAATTGAATCGCATGGAGTCAAAATTTGCCCAGGATTCTATTCCTAATTTTTATGAATATTAATTTTATAATTAATAAAAAATAGTAAAATTTAGTTGGATGGTTAAAATGTTTATAGATTGTGTTTAGTAAAGGATGGAAAACAATTTCCAAGGAAAATAAATGTTTTTAGCAAATACAACAAAAAGCGTGAAACACAACTTTAACATTAAGAGATCCAATTTTCAAACATTTTCAAATCGATGTATACAACAAAATTCATTAACTTGTATTTTATTTCCTCCTGAAATTGCGTGTAGAATCCAAATATCTGATAAAAGATGTGGATGTGCATTGAAATTATCAGAGCAAGCACCCAATTGAATATGAAGACGGCCCCTTATACAAATTTTAAGTATTGAAATTTGTAGAAAACATTCATCACTATCGATTGCCGTTTTGTTCTGTGATGTCAATTGTGCAATTGCGATCGGGTGAGTCGTTTTTTTTTCACGGCTGTACCTGGTGCCATAAACGCTGACGTGTACCTTGTGAATAATTCGGCCTTGCCTACACTATGGAGATACTACAGCGATGACGGTTGTTTCTTGCAACAGGATCGAGCTCCATGTCGCACTGCAAAACGAGTACTGGACTGATTTCCTGAAAATGGGATGCTTGAATGGCCCGATCTCAATCCGATCGAACACTTGTGGAACAAACTGGAGCGACGCGTACGACACCATCACGCACGCCCATCTTCACAACAATCTCTTAAGTTTCATAAGAAAGCCGTGATGTAGCGGTGTGTGACGTCACTAAAACGTTGTTTATACTAACACATGGTGTTGGTTTCCTAGAGAGCGTTGTTTGGGAACGTAACGAAAATGATAGGAACCGCCATTTCCATGACTGTCTTCATAGCGGTCTCAAACAGTTGGGGAACGTTTTTTCTCTTGTAACGGCAACATTTCATTTAATGCGTCAAACGATTGTAGTGAAGAGGAGCAAAACAAACAAACATTTTTGACTGCAATGGATTAGTTAGTTTTTGTAAATTCGACATCGTTAAACACAAAAAGGAAAATTTCAACGGATTTGAATACCTGCGGAACATTTGACACCAGATCGATACCTAAAATGTGATTTTCTTTAAATAAATAATTAATTATTTAATAAATAATCAAATGGTAAATAATTGAATAATAAAGCTGTTTTTTACATGGATCTGGCGTAGAAATTTACACTGATTTGAAATCGGTTGAAATTTTCACTCTATCTTCAACTACCCCGAAGTTAGAAACTTTGAACTAGGGAATAAAAAACCACTTTGTTTTGTTTCTCGAATAAAATAAACCACGACAGCCGTCTGTGTTGCCCAAAACTCCAACGTATTCTGTCCGTCTAAGTTGATACCTCTGGACTCTTGTTTAGACGGCCGTCTAGTTAAGCCCGCGGCATCATGACGTATCACGGCTGTTAGATAACGGCTCCACTTTCTTAGGAAACCGAAGCTTTAGGGGATTGAATCCGAACCGTCGTCAATAGCCCGTTGTGTTGCTCTAGTACGACGTTAATTAAATGACCTTACCTTTTACACAACAATTTGTCAAACAATGGGCAATACTGGAAAAACTTTTCAGGCATGGCTAGATATTCCTCTGTCCATACTTACAGAGAATTTGCGGAAGGTGAGCCTCGACGTGTTGCAGCCGTAATACAAGCAAAAGGAGGGCCTACCCTTTACTAAATAGAATAGTAAAGCACTTTTCTGAAAAATATGCTGTGTCTAAATACTTTTGTCCATGTAGTGTAAATGTATGTTACGATTATAAGAGGTATGAGTAGGTAGTTCAAATTAACGTCGCATGGAGTAACAATACAGTTTTATGTACCATTATAAGAAAAATGTTTTAGTGCTATTTTTACATAGTTATAGCGATAAAAAGTAAAACACTTGAAAAAAATAGAATTTGTAACAAAAAATATTCATTGCAACATGCTTGAGCGGAGTTCACCTATTGGCTATTTCTGACTACGTTAAATAGTCTATTTTTGATTAAAATTTCATTTATAATTTATATTTAGACTTTCTTCTTTACAAAGCTTTTTTTTTAAATCTTGTTTGTAGGATAAATAGTAGCGGATATATAGCCATTCGAATAGATCTGGACAGCTATTTTTGATTTTCCAGGACTTAAAATGCATTTTTCTGATTATGATTTTGAGCAACATTTTTTCATGAGAAACGCGATAGCTAAAAATTTACTACATCATTTCGGATGTACTGATTTTTATATTTGTTTAGGAGAGCCTGGATAGAGTAATCTTGAAAGGAAAACTTTATAAATATTTCAGAGTTGGGAAAAATTTCAAAAATTCATGTTTTCTTCAACGATAATATCTTATAAATGGCAGGGAATAGTGCCTTTACTTCAGGCCCAAGCTTATACCTTTTAGGAGTCCGTATGGATAAAATTTAGGCACATGTGAGTTTTTCAGTTTTAATGTTCCCCCCTCTCGTTGACATAATTTTTTTACCTACATTTTCAAAAATATTTTTAAATACATTATAAAACAAAATAAAATCGCTAAAAACTATTATAATGTTTTTCATAAGTCCTTTTACCTTAAAAACAAAAAAATAGTATAATTTGTACAATAAAAAAGGGATTCCAAACTTATATACCTTAATACTTAACCGGATCGGGAAATGTTCCCAGTTTCTAAAATGCATTCAAAACTGAATCAAACAGCTCTAAACTAGAAGCTAGCTCAATTAGTACATGAAACTGCTTTTTTTTTAATTCGCATCTATTCAAGGAATTTTCATTTCAGAGAAATATTTTAGACACTTAAGTCATCCTTTTAGGGAAACGTCTACTATGTGTACTGTATAAGATGTCCTATGTTCAAGAAAAACAAACAATGAACTAAAAATATGACAATATACCTTGAAACTTCCTGCTATTCCAACATTCGCTAATACCTTGGCATGCTGCCTAAATAAAGAACTTTATTAAAAAGAAAAACTGATATTTGGGGGAAAAAAGTAAAGTTGGCTGAATTGAAAACACTGTATACAAGAGTTCTATCCTGACCACTGATCAAAAACCCCTTACCCCTTTTTAATCCATACTTTTGTATGTAAAAACATATTTGCCTTGTTAACCCTCCAATAATTTACCAATGTTAATGCTTTGATGAAAAATTCAAACTGGTAACACACAAAACTTGATCTGCATTGAGCTATCTCATAATATTATAAAAATGTTTTCAAATTTTATCTGATTTATTTTTTGACATATTGGAACAAAATAGGAGGGTAGGACCTAATCAATTTTCACCTTCGAAATTTTGGACCACCCTAATGTATAGTTCAGAATTTTTATTTGCCTTTGGGTGCAGTTTCGCAGAGTCTGATGCAAATTCGGATTTGAGCATCTATTCCCGTCTTTGTGCCGACCTAGTTGCCACCGAAGCAGTAGTTTTAGTGGGCGGAAAATCCTATCCCAAGCAGGGTCGTTCGAAGATCACACTCCTTGAAATCGGTATACCCAAAGCTGTACATCGCAGAATTAGGAAGCAAAAGAAAATCGTTTCTATGTTGGTTTGAAACCGACTGCGATGTCACGCGTAACATTTCTGTGAACCTCAAACGTAACAAAAAGTTTCATTTCACCGTCATGAAGAAGTGGCGTTGGAATTTTTGAAGAAACAAAAACCTCGCTTTCCGAAAGGTTTCGAATCGGGGCCGCGGTGGGTAGAGCAGTGGATCAGCAATCGAGTTCGAAACTGGATCCAACCAAAGACCATCGCGTTGGTGGGTGTTTGACGGATGTTAAATATATCGTGGCTTCAATTGTTCTCGTGTTGGCATGGTAATATAGTTTAGAACCATACCAAAAACGCACCATAAAAAATAGGCAATATCTTGATGGATGACGAATTATCTCGTCATTCGAGAAAAACTGACCCGATTTCGATTTTGTCACCCTAAAAAAATACACACTACTTTTATGACGTAGTATCTCGCCATCAGCAAAATGGGTCGATTCTTGATGGACGAGAAAACATGTCACTCGAAAAAGCCAACCTCCTCCTAATGACCAAGTCACTCGTCATTAGGAAAATGGGTCGAATATTTGCAAGTGAGTGAGTGATTCGTAGGTAGGTATTTAAATAACGTCCCACTGGAGTAACACAACGGGCTATTGGCGACGGGATCCATCCTCAAGGGTAAGATTCGATAACAACACCACGTCAATTGGAACCGCGATCAGGTCACACCTGAGCCACCTGAGGAGGTACCAAACCTCCACACAACGCCAATGTGCACGAGCCGTCCCCCCCCCCCCTTTGTACACGACGGTGTTTCCTCCGATTGTTAAACCGTCACTCTTCCAACCGGGCTACTTTAGCCTTGTAACGCAGTTAGGCCGAGTAGCGTGCCTGGCAACGCAACGAAGCCTAATTTACAAATTACTCGCGTATGTTTTACAAAGAACTATATAGTGCAATAGAGACTTCGCGCAGACCACCTTAAAATTGAATGGCTCAGGAATATTGCATACAAGGTCTCGAGGGTTAAAATTATTAACATGGTGAGATTCATTGAAAATCATCAGGACTTGATTATCCTAAGAGACTAAGAAAATCCAACTTTTTCTCACCTTACATGATATATATATATTTATTTATTTATTTATAATGTAACCTAGTATAATGATTTAATGGATATACTGTATGGATGTATAAATGTAATGTGCTCTAACATTCTGAGTAGCCATGTCACCTTGGTAGCATGCTCTACTCGCCCAACGACACTTATTTAAACTGGTACAGTGTCTCACGTCACTAGGCACGGGAGTGTGTGTTGGTGTTAGGTAGTCCCTGTGGGGTAGTTGCTGCAAAACAGGCAAAAACTCAACAGTCGTGGCCCCATGAACGAGCATTGCGAAACAAACACCTCTGATCAGCTCGAGCAACAGACGCCGGATTTTTTTCAGGGAATCGGTTATAAATCAGCTGCACTCCAAAGACCACCTGCGAGGACAGGAATTTTCGACCAGAGGTTAGTGGGGGGTGTTGGGGACAGTTGAAGCAAGCAAACTGACTGAAGCCCCGTCCACACAGGACGAACCGAACTGAACATGGATGATAATCCCGTTCCTTATGTTACATAACATAAAATGTTTCTTTCAATTTGGCTTATTTTGGCAAAACACATTAATATTGCAGTTCCGACAATTTTAAATTTTCTTCAATTACAAAAAAGTCGAAACACATTTTAAATAGCCACCTCTTTATCTTAAAATTTAGAAGTGCAAAGTTCTCCAATACCGCTATTCGTCTAAATGCACGTGGATGGACACATCAATTTTGACATTAATATGGGCACATCACATTTTCACAATTAAGTTTTAATCGTCAACAATGTAAGGAAAAAACAATGCTTACAAATGGACTACTTAAAAAATAGTATCACTTTAAAATCCGAAAAAAAATAAATAGTTCTATGTTCCGAGTGCCGATCCGTTTCTTAACGATGACCCCGGTGATTGATTGTACGGTGAGCGAGTGAACCAAAAACGAGTGAGCACAAACATTCACTTTCCTTTGATGTACCGACAAGAAGCGGATCACTTTGTTCGTGCTCGAACTGCTCAGTTCACAGTCCACACTGAACGAACAATTAATCAATCAAACCTTCCGCCGGGGTTAATCAATCATCTTGGTTCGGTTCGTCCAATGTGGACGGCGCTTCAACACTTTATCCCTAATTCTTTTTGGATAAAATTCGGCTGGAACGAGTTTCAAACTCCCACCCATCCGTCAATACTGTGTTTTAAAGCCATCTTGTTTCACTTACCGATAGACCGGCGTAGGATTAAAAGGTAGTCCAGGGGCAGAAGGGCAGCGAGAATATATCAATCAACGGATCTTTTTTCAGAGCCTGTCGTCGCTTCTGGATGGCAAGTGGATGAACCTCTTGGCGACACGAGGTTATCTCGCTGGTCTCCCTCCGGCCTCCATTTGTCTTCCATGGAACACTTTCTCTCTCTTACAAACGTTGGATTAAACTTCGACACAAAGTAGGTTCCAGGAGGATTGAGAAGAATAAAAAGGGGCTCATTCTTTCCGCACCATTGAATTACTTCACAGTTACTATGACGGAAATATGTATGGAAAGAATTCATCCTACGTCGGAATTCGGAACAATGGCGACGTAATAGAATTCGCTCATTTGCATTGACTTAACTTTTATTCCGCGCCGCGTGGGTTCTTGTTTATAAATTCCCTCTCATGCGATTCCCACAAGAGCATGATTCCGCAATTCCGATTCTATCCATCGATTATGAAAGTTAAAAATAATTCGAGAAGGAAAAGAAATGGCGAGTAGACGTCTCTCCAGATCAATTAAGGTTAATTGATGTTTATATTTAAACTGCAAAAACCGCACTGCAATATACGTATTGGTATTTTAATTTAACGTCGTACTGGAGTAACACAGCGGGCTATTGACGACGGTCCGGAATCAATCCCCTTAGGGAAAGAGCCGAGGACAAACGTCATTTTGAACCACGGTCGGATGACGAGGCAACACCTGAGCTGGCATCCCACTCTCCAAACGTCCACACCCACCCAACGTGAGCACTTTTGGCCACGGCCGATTTAAGGTGCACCAGCCGCCTCTGCACCCTACGCTTATATACATCCATGCACTGACCCGGATTTGAACCAGGAACCTTCCGATCTAGAGGCTAACGCTTTAACTGGTGGGTCGGCTTCTAACAGAGGAATGGACCCAAGACTGTCACTGATAGGCAGTTATGCGAATCTCAATTACCTCTTTTTAACATTTTTTACTTGATTTGTGTCCGACTTGACGTAGCTTTGTCAGATGTCCATAAAGAGCCCAAACAACTCCCCCGGGGATTCCGCAGTGGCGGACACACCTAGAAATACGATGCTATCAGTTTCCCATCCAAGTCAAGAAAGAATAATTACACACAAAAAATAGGCTCACCATACTTCTCACGCTCTGGATGGGGCCTGTTGGACCCCCTGACCCATTTCAGGAGGCACAGGGGGCTTCTGCGACACGATGGAATGTCCTGTCCGGAATGTTTCGCAATACATCCACCCCGGGAGTTCCAGAGACACGAAATTGGTGTGTGGAACCCCCGAGACCACGTTCTGTTGCCACACTGGAAAGTTTTTCATAGAGTTTCGTCGAAATGGTCTTCTGCGTTGTTTCGTCCCGGGGGAGCTGTGTCGTCATGAATATGCAGTGACAGGTGGTCTCATCGTCGTCTTTTGAATAGAGTCAGTCGCTAGCTGGTTGCAGATTTAGGCTGCATCTTAGACAACTAGGTAGTTGATAGGGGAATTAATGTCTGGAGCAACACCACGGGTAATGAGCGATCCATTCCGAAGGGAAAGATCCAAAGACAACCATCGGTCATTTTGAACCTGAGCTGGAAACACACTCTCAGAATTTCAACCTCAAATAACTAACATTTGAGGCCACGAGAGATTGAACATGCGCACCGACCCTCTTTGGTTGGATTTAGTCTTCAAATCGCGGTTGCCAGGTTGGAAGAGTGACGGATTGGCAATTGGAGGGGTGAGAGTACGAATCCAACCAAAGACCGTCGTGTACAAAAGGGGCTGGTTCACGTTTAATGCATCGTGGCTTAAAATGACCTCCCATTGGCGTGGTGTGGAGAGTGGGATGCCCACTCAGGTGTGACCTCAAAATCTGACCGTGGTTCAAAATGTCGAGGCGTCCTCGTATCTTTCCCTTTGCGTTTCATCCCGGAATGTCTCCAGTACCCCATTGTGCTTTTGTAGTGCGATGTTAATTAAATAGCTAGCTACCAGCTCTTGTACTTTTAGCATCTCTTGTACTTTTAGCAACTCTTGTACTTTTAGCAACTCTTGTACTTTTAGCATCTCTTGTACTTTTAGCATCTCTTGTACTTTTAGCATCTCTTGTACTTTTAGCATCTCTTGTACTTTTAGCATCTCTTGTACTTTTAGCATCTCTTGTACTTTTAGCATCTCTTGTACTTTTAGCATCTCTTGTACTTTTAGCATCTCTTGTACTTTTAGCATCTCTTGTACTTTTAGCATCTCTTGTACTTTCAGCAGCTCTTGTACTTTCAGCAGCTTTTACTGTAAACAGCTTGGATAGCATCGAGTTTCTTTTTTTTTAAGTTCGTCCTCTTGTACCGGAACATTTTTGGTGGGTGGCTTCAAAACACTATTTTTTCATGGAAGTCCGCCGTGTCATTGCCGCAGTCGGAGGGTAACCATTGCAAAGTCTATGCATCATCGAGTTCCAACATCTTTCTGCAGTCCACTCTTGCTGTTTACCTTCTGCAGAATCACTCAAATAAAGAATATAGACTACGACCACTACAGCAGTTGTATACCGTGAAAGTTATAAGAATCACTCCTATGCAGGATATAGACTACGGCCAATAGAGCAGTTGTACCTTGAAAGTTGTAAGAATCGCTCCAATAAATTATACAGACTACGGCCAATGCAGCATTCGTAACTTGAAAGTTATAAGAATCTCGTCAGTTCTATCTATAGCCGTAGGCAAAAGATTAAAATCTGTCGGTTATACAATCTGAAGCCTCACTCGCTGAAAGCACGAACGAATTCATTTCAATGCTTATTTTTTATTTCAATGTGGGTTACTTTCCAGACACACACAAACATGATGTGGGGGTGTGTACATCTTATTCAAATCGCGATGGAGCGTGTTCCATCGAACAATGGAGACTCTTCTCGACAGATCCGCTGTCGTTTCAGTACACTGTAACTAATCTTTTGTCCTCTGGTTTCTCGTGATAACGCAAGCATTCCCGAACAGAGCGCGGCCCAGATTGTTTTATATCATCTCATTCTGCCAATCTCATTCAGTTCTTTGGATGTTTGAGACATTTCTTTGAATGCCGGGGTTCATCTTGATGAAGAACCTGCTCGTGGGGTGGTTTTTGTGAGACGAAATATGTATTTTCAATTACGTCAGCGTGATGAAACGGGTCGGCCAATGACCTGTGGGAAGAAATTTGATACCTAGATTGTGACATGGCAATCGTAAAGTGTCCAGAAATGGTACCGACAGTATACAGTAGAAGCGTATTGGCGACCGAAGGGTTGGAATTTGAAACGTGCTCAAACATCGACCGCAAAACATCGATGTTTTTAAAATTCAGTGTATTAAACTTTTCCCCCATTTTTTAAAACTAGTTTAGCAACTAGTAATGCGACATCGGTTCCAATACATGGATGTTTTTTATAAAACATCGACATCGATGTCGCATCGATACTTTTCTAGCTGATTGTAAAAATTATGCTGCTTGGTTATTTTTGTTTTAAATTTTTATAACGGTACTTTTTTCATTTAAAAATAAAACTAGACAAGTATAAACATCGATGTTACTAAAACATCTACTCCAATACCTCGATGTTAAATACTTCGATGTTTTTTAAAAGACATTGATGTTTTAAAAACATCGACATCGATGTCGCACCCCTAGAAGTTGGGCACACGTTAAATCTGCCGTCATCTCCAGTCCTTACGTTCGCATGGCGTGGAATTTTGGGAAGTTGGGTGCCAGCTCAGGATTTGATCTCTCATCTGTACGTAGTTCAAAATCACGAGGTTTTGTCCTCAGATCTTTCCCTTCTAGATGGTTGATTGTGTGAAGCAAATTGAACTAAGTATCTACCTACTGACGCTATTGAAGTCAATACTTTATAATGATGTGTAATAAAGCGATACACAGCTTTAGACGGCGGTAGAAAAAAATTGGCACTACATACTTTGAAAGGGACATAGACAAAAGGGATGCTATTGTGTATATATATATATATTTTTTCCAATGACGGACACATATGAACTTAATCATTGACCACCACAAGGCCGGAAGTGATGGCAACTTGTGAAGGAGCACCCAGTGGGAGGACCATCATTGCCCCTAACAAAGGACAGTACAATTTTATAGCTGTGCTTTGGATTCGAACCAGGAACCTTCTGATCCAGAGGCCAACACCTTAACCACTAGACCGGTTGGTCGGGCTATTGTATATGTATATTGTATATGTATACGGTGATACTATTTCTGACAGAACATATCTTGACAGCGAGGCTCAATCTAGGAGATGTAGAAGTGAAAAAAGGTTCGGGGGTCCTAATCCAAAAATTTTTGAAAATTCTGGCCTTTAAGTGTGTTTTGAAGCCATTTGAAGCGCCAAATTTTTAGGATTGTAAAGTAAAATTATGATGATATCTTTGTCCTCCTTTGTCGTCAATAGCCCGTTGTGTGTTTCTCTAGTATAATTAAAAAATACCAATACCACGTACACGACGATTTTTTTGCTGGATCTAGTCTCGAACACGCATCTTTCTAGTTGCTCACTTTATCAACCAAGCCTTAGGAGGACTTCTTCAAAAGAATCATCCCAAAGAAAAACTCAAAATGTTGCACATCAGTCCCATTTTGGTCAGAGACCTTTCCGTTCGAAGTGACTTCCTACTTCGTCTACGCAGTAAAAAAAATCATTGAAATCATTCCGCAATCTGGCAACCAAACAACCGCCTCATTAGATCTGCTTTATTTCATTTTTGACGGACGAGCAGCACGAAAGGAAACACTTGCGCAATCGATTGAGGCGATTCGGAAGGGGCAGACGATAATTCACTCCAACCACCCCTGGGGCGTCCCTCACTAACCCACTTTCCCCAATGAGCCCCACACCCTTGTGAAAAGGTTCCTTCTTCATCCGGTCATCCCCGTCGAAAGGTCAGTCGCTTTCGATTGACGAAGGGATCTGGGTCAACTTTTCAACCCCCGCTGCAACGTGAAATGGCGATTTTCACCTTCCCTCGAACACAGTACGTCATCTAAACTGTTGTTCGGTACAATTAAAAATAGTGTGTTAGAGTATCATTGTTTTTTGTTACAACATTATGTTGTTTAAACTGTTGTCGACCATAACACTATTTTCACATTAACAACCCGCTATTTGAAACCTGTTTCACATTTTATTTTAATGGTAATTTTAGTTAACGTCGTACTAGAGCAACACAACAGGCTATTGACGACGGTCCGGGATCAGTCCGTTAAGGGAAAGATCCGAGGCTAACACCTCGTCATTTTGAACCACGGTCAAATGACGAAGCAACACCTGAGCTGGCACCCCACTCTCCAAACTTCCACACCAACCCAACGTGGGGACTTTCGGCCACGACAGATTTAAGGTGCACCAGCCGCCTCTACACCATACGCTTACAAACATTCATGCCCGGATTCGAACCAGGAACCTTCCGATCTAGAGGATAACACCTTAACCACTATACCAGTTGGTCGGCGTTTGTAATTTTAAACTATTGTTGTTTACATTGCGCCACTATCTGTTAACTTGATTTGCATTAAAAGTCTGTTATTTTAAGCTGCTATTTTACAATAACAGTATAGCGACTTCAACCCTCGCATGCCAATAGCCCAGTTGCTAGAATTTCGGATTAACAACCGGAGGGTTGCGAGACTCCATCCAACCCAAGACCGTCGTGTACATGAGGACACGTTAAATCTGTCGTGCCCTCAAACGCTAGAGTGGAAGTTTATAGAATGAGGTACCATCTCGGGTATTGAAGTAATCTGACCATGGTTCAAAATGAGGAGGTGTCCTTTCCCTCCGCGATTGACCGACACCAATAGCCATTCGTGTTGCTCCAGTGCGATATTAACTCCCCAATATCAAATCACTTACACAAGTCCAGTTTTTATAGGACGGGGTATTACAATTAACGTCCTACTGGAGCAACACAACGGGCTATTGACGACGGTCCGGGATCAATCCCAAAGGGAAGGATCCGAAGACAACACCACGTCATTTTGAACCTCGGTCAGATGACGAGGCATCACCTGAGCTGGAACCGAATTCTGAATAACTTCCACAACACACCAACGTAAGGATATTTGAGGCCATGACAGATTAACCTGCACCAGCCCGCCTTATACACGACGGCTGGATTCGAACTCGCAACCCTCCGGTTGGTAATCTGATGCTCTTCTAAACGGTTTTTTACAAAACAGAAAACTGAACAACTGTCCAACATCAATTGCTATAAAAATGATTGATGCAAACAAATTATATCTTGAAAGGATCGTACCGAAACCATATCGGGTCTCTTTATGAGTCTCTTAAAGTTAAATATTTGTGACTAAGGTTTTCATCTTTTTCTCTGCTCTAAAAGCCGTGCCTACTTTCGAAGAATCTTTTTCGCCACACCATGCGTAAATAAATTCTTAAAATGGGAAGTATTGGAGTCGTAAAAGGGATTGAATCTTCCATATGTACTCAAAGAAATAGTTTTCTGCCCTTCTTCATTTACAAAGCGTAAATACAACAAAGCTGTCCATAAAACTTTTAGTGCGGATCGTTAAGCAGTCGAAGACTTTTCGATAAGTCTCCAGTTCTCTTAGCCTTGAGACTTCGGCCAGGTGCACACATCCGGTTTTCCAACGTGCGGCGCTGCCGCCGCAAGTGCGGTCTGATAAACATTAGATCCAATGGAGTAGTGCACACATGCCTCCGGCGCCGCAGCTCGCCGCTTTTCCGGTCTCAAGTACTTTATTTCCATAAATAAATGGAATATTAAAATGAATTCATAAATGGCTGTATCCAGTAACGTCTATTTCGTTTCAAGATTTTTGCAACAAATAAGCGAAACAAACACGTTTTCTTCGATAGAATATCTATCGCAAATGGCACGAAATGAGTGTCATTTCACAGTTATGTGTGCACCTTAGTCTTGTCATTAATCAAAATGGATGGAGTATTATGCTTGGTTGTTTTGGGCGTTTCATGTTTGGCCAGTGTCAAGTAAAATCTGCCACGAAAGAGGGGGAAAAGATAAATGTGGGGGATTGGCAGACACCACGTGGTACACGATCTGCAGGGTTCTTTTCCTTGGAGGCCAATTTTGATAGGGCACAATAATTGAATGACGGTTAGCAACGAATGTTTGCCGACGTCGGAGTTCAAAAACAAGCCACGACAAAACAATAGTTGAATCAATTTCACTAAATTTTCACATTAAGGACTCTTGAAATTAGATGTGAAAGGAATAATGCTGGCACAAAATTCAAGTCTTGTAAGGGAAATAGTTTCCAGTGGTCCGACTGGTCTTGGCTGTTAGAAGACTCACTTTCATTTCGGAATAAACTCAAACCCTTCGTACTTCATCACAAAAGAGATGTTGAGCGAAACTTCGATTAACCGTCTGGGCCCGTGACGGTGAATCGGATACCAGAAAAACCTTAACCAACCCATCAATTGCATATGATTGAATGATAAAAAAAATGCACGTTTCCGAACTGGAAATGCACTGTACGTACTATTTGTATTTTATTTTACAGATAAACCACTATACAATTTACATTAGTACGGTACAACAGCTTCTCAGCCACAACTGAAACTGATCATGTGTACGGACTGACGGTTCATCGAAATTTCACTGTAATTGGGTTTGCAATGCTTTGGATAGCACGAGACATGGAGGAATTTGGATGAGCTTCAGTTAATGAAGCTCTGATAGGAATTTCGACCCCTTCCTCTGAACAATTTCACCAACCAGGATATATCACATCCATACATCTCATCACACATTTGTCCCATGATACATCCCATTGTCTTCCGCAATTCTTGAAGGAGCATTTTCGCCAGGATAACAAAGTGGGAAAGCCAATGGTCAAATGATTGGACGCGTCAATGGATGAGTTAACAGAATGCAGCTCGGGATCAACAACAAAAACAAGTCTATTAGCAAATAACAACAGAGAGCGAGGTAAATGCTCGGCAGGCAGTCATCTCCCAAGTCAGTGGTGAAAAAACAAACCGGCATGCATCTTTTGTCTCGCCACTTGGGAGGAGTGCCCTCGTGTTCTCGACAAAAGTTGACCACTCCAAGCATTTACACCGGAGTGGGTGGAAAACGGGTCGGAAAACTCAAAAGGAGGGAGGGAATATGACGCGGCTTTAACAAATACTTTTTTAGTAGTGCCCCTCAAAGGATCAGATTTGTTTCAACCCTGAGGCCGCTAGATATTTAACGTACACCAGCCCCTGTGTTTCATTGTTTTCAGTACAGCCGTACTTACACCAAGTGTTACAGACATTTATCTGGAAGTTTTATGTCGAAGACATGTCGCTCACTCCTTTCAACAACGTCATATCTCAAATATCCCCGATTTTTAGTTATGCCTGTTTTCAGAATGCCCTGAAAGAGTAGTATATCCCTGCACGCGATCGTCCTATCTCACCGCTCAATACTTAGCCGCTAGAGAGTAGAAGTAATATTTATTTTCAATGCATTTCAATCTAATTTTTCACTTTAAAATCACTGTCCTGAAAAATCCCGTTTTTTGAGATATGACGTTGTTGAAAGAAGTGAGCGATTTGTCGATGACTTTTGGTTGCAGACAAAATACTTGCGGGTTCTTGCAATTAGTGTCGACAACACTAAGAGACACATAGGAAGCTCTTTTCACCTCATTGGTCAAGGTGTCGAATGTGGAGGATGAACTCGAAAATCCATCCGTCGTATGGTGACAATGCAGAAGCAACCAATGAAGGGTTGTTGATAGAATGTGGGGTAGCGGAGGAATGTCTGCAACACCGACAAAGCACCGCAACATGTGTCGACGTCTTCTAATCTTTACAGAGTCCCGGTGAAAAACTGTATTGCAGTTTGTCTGCCAACACGAGCCATCCGTTGACTACAAAATGAGTGCCATTTCTCGAAATGTTTCGTCAACGCTTGTTTGTGGCGTATAGCGGCTTAAGACTTTCCCTTGTGTCTTGATGTCTCTATTGTGTTTGGTGCAGCACGGCCAAGTTGAGTACCATCATCCGTTTCCCCATTACTTGACGCAGTCCAAATAGGGCTTGTCCCAAAATCAAACAACTGCCCGTGTTGTGTAACTGAATTTACCCTCACTCGTGCTCTGAGTGCCCCCAATCGTCTGTTCCGTTCCTTCGACAGTTCTTTCAATCGATCGTGGCACGCGAAGCTTCTGAAATCGTTTCTCCCTCGCACAGGAAGAGGAGACACCTCGCCTCCTCAATGCGGGTGTCTGTCCGGCCGACGTTGTTGCGGGGGAAAACAATGGGGTGCCAGAACAACGTTCGCTTTTCATTAGGCCCCCTTATCTGTTCGACATCGCTTCCGATTGGTAGCGCTCGTGCGTTGAAGGGTGTCGATGGCCGGTGTCTCGCTCCTCCAGGGACTGGAACAATGGGAGGGACAGTAACAGGTGACAACCGTTGGCGGTTATTGTGAAAGAACAGGTAGTAATAAAAAATAAACAGTTAATACACTTCCCTACAATAATGGACCGAACAGCAAGATGTGATTTTATAAGGGAAAGAATGCATGCTGCAATGACACTAGCAACCCTTCTGGGCATACTTTGCGTGTCCATTCCTGCTGCAAGAATGTCGCCAGCTCGGCTGTAGATTTCGGACGCGGTTCCCCGGTACGTAAGCGCCGCTCTAACGCGTCCCATACATGTTCTACGGGTCTAGGTCTGGATTCTGAGCGGGCCAGGGAAGACGTTTTACATCCATGTCTCAATACCACTGCTTGACAGAGGATGCAACGTGACATGAAGCTTTATCGTCCTGGAAGTAACATTCGTTCATTCCATAAAATTGCCAAAGCGTAGGAAGAATGTCCAAACTGTTCATGCAGGCGTTCAATGTACCAGGAACAACGTGCAAAGGTCCCAGGCAATACCACGAAAAACACCCCCAAACAAGTAGTCGGATTTTATGTAAATCCGCTGGCGTCCGGTCCATTATTGGAGGGTAGTGTATGCGTAATAGCGTAGTTCATAGTTATAACAGTTATCAAATGTTATCTAGTTAATTGTTATAAGAGTTATCAAATATTATATAGTGGACAGTTATCTAAAAATAGTTAACCTGTTATAACAGTTTTTTATAGTTATCAGTTACCGACAAGGTGTCAATTTTAGAAGTTAATAATAACTGTCAAATTGAAAAATCACTAATTGAACAAAAAGCAATTAAAACCAGTGGCGAATTTCATGAGGGGCGATCGCCTAACGCCAGAAGAACGCCGACGTTTTTACAAATAAATTATAAAATTTAAAAAATCATTAGAGGAAATTGTTGGCCTCCTTCAGTTTATTCACTGTAACGTTTCTGGTCTATAATTAGAGATTAGACTGGTGTCACATGCATGCCGGGAAATCGTCCTGGTAGCGTCAAGGCCAACGGTTAAGCGGGATGTTGCCCAAATCCAAATGTTGTAAACTATGAAAGAAAGGATCAACATTAATTCCCAATCATTTATTTGCTTCACAGTTGAAAACATAAAAATACAAACAATTAGTCGTATTTTTAACAGCACCCGGACAAATACGTCCGATTCTCCTCGTTTTCAAAACTACTTCTTCCTTTCGACTTTGGCGAAATTCTCCTTTTTCGCCAATTGCCACCCCTTTCGCCAACCGAATGTTCATGTGACACATTTAACTTTATTTAAAAGATAAATTGGAAAATTGTTTCGATTCATTAAAGAGTACGAGGACACAGCATTATTATGGATCGAATCTGCCTCGGAGCCCTAAGGCTCGTCAAATCGGAGTAACTTGAGGAGTGCCCGCTTCCTTCCCATGTTCAAGTCTCTCCTCTTATTTGGAGGAGGTGAGCCCTCCATACTAGGGATGCGACATCGATGTCGATGTTTTCAAAACATCGATGTTTTTTAAAAAACGTCGATGTATTTAACATCGATGAATAAGGGTCGATGTTATGGTAACATCGATGTTTTTACGTTGTAGATGTTTTATTTTTAAATGAAAAAAATACCGTTATAAAAAAAATTTAAAAATAACCAAGTAGCATCATTTTCATAATCAGCAAATTGGACATACTTTTAGACCCAAGTGACCAAGGATGAAGGGTCTGAAAAGTAGGGATGCGACATCAATGTTGATGTTTTCTAAACATTGATGTTTTAGAAAAAAAAATCGATGTATTGGAGCCGATGTAGCATCACTAGTTGCTAAACCAGTTTTAAGAAGTGGGGAAACAAGTTTAAATACACTGAATTTTAAAAACATCGATGGTGTGGAGTCGATGTATTATTAGCATCGATGTTTTAATTTTGAACATCGATGTTTTGCTATCGATGTCGCATCCCTACTCCGTAGCACTATCATAAGCAAGATGCAGCCTCAAATGTTATTAAAAGGTACTTGTCGAAATGTTGCTAATCAAGTATGTACTTATCACCAAGAATTAATCGACTGGAATTGAAAAATTATCAATTATTGAAACGGTTCAGGCAAAACATAGCTTTGCATGGTCACCGAAAGGATGGAAACGTTGGACTTTCAATGGCATCAAACATGAAGTAAATTTTCGTGCTTTGTTGCTGTTCAGAATGTTCACTCGAGACAAAGTTCTTCGTAAATATTTCTCTCAAACCAAGTTCATAGGAAAAACCATTCAAAATGACAATTTATTGTTTTGTCATGGAAATCCAGTCTCATCGTTGCACAAGTTCGTGAAACAGGTGTCTATAGCACAGTGTTTGATGAAACTACAGATGTTTCCCATATTTCTCAATTGACATTGGTACTAAGATACGTGACTGGTGAAGCAAGAAAGGAAGTTCATAAACATTTATTGACGTTTTTAGATATGTTTGCTGTTTTAACCAAAATCAAATAGTAGCACTCCAAAACCCAGGTGCAGAATTCTATTCAGTCTTCTTCAGCACAACTCAAAACAATTAAGATTATTCTGTTAACATTTTGTCCGACTTTTGAAAGCTGCAGTAAAATAGATTCAATTCTGAAGATTTTTTTCCGGCGATTAATTTAGGGTTTAAGTGTCAAAAATTGAAAATGCGAAATTTCTAACGCGAGTGAGCAAAAGACGTAGAAAGTTTTAGACTTCAGTCAAGATTATTTGTACCTCAAAAAGTAAATTTTTGCAGCACGTCGAGTTTTTTTTTTAATTTCAATTGGGTTTCTGATACTATTTTTATTTATTTTTTTAATTCGAGAAAAATTGTTACATTTTCGTCATTTTTTTGTTAAAACTGTCATTTATATACCTTATTACTATTAGTTTTAAAATTTGAATACATCGCAGTATATCTTTGAATGTACTCTTTCTTGCAGGACAATTATTTTTGGAAATTGGTTAATAAATAAATTCGATGCGATCAAAAGTGGGTCATAGAAATTTCGTACTTTTTAGAACGCGGAGCGATACGCGTTCATTCTTATTCACGGAAATTAAGGTTATATTTTCTGACAAACGGGTTTGCCAGATGCCCTTGAAACTCGCTGTGACGTTATATTCGTTTTTACGCTCAATTCTCAGACGGTTTGACAATTAGAATATTACGAGAGTAACATGGTTTATTCAAAATAGTACAGGGAACAAGATGAAGATTGTTTTTTACTGGTGCGGGTATTAGTTAAGGGTATATTAAATGTTAAAGTAAAAAAAAAAAAGCGAAATCACTTGCGACAGGAGTGTTGGTTTGTGAAGCAAACGAAATGGGATTGCGCAACAATCAACTGGGGTTGGCGAGCATTAGCAAGCAGTGGGCGAAGTCTTTGCTGTGATGTCATGGACCGGAAAGTCAAATCAGGATTATACGAATTATTAAGAAGTTTCGCTGTCACAGGAGATTGACTCTGCGAAAGGAGTGTTGGTTTGTGAAAAAACCAAATGGGATTGCGTAGCAATCCCCGGTGGTTTGCAAGCGTAGGCTAGCAAAGAGGGGGGGGGACCCCATGTAATTAAAAAAAATTGGCCAAAATTTTGTTACAACTATGGAAAAATTGTTCTACGACGTACGTCGCAGTTCTAAGCACTTTCTGCTCCCAAAGAAGCCCACTACCGTGTCAACATCACTAAAAGCGAACTGGAGTTGGAGATAGTTGAGACTGGGTTCTTCCCGAATGGTTAGTATTGGTACAGATAATGTGGTGACCTCTTTTCGTTGCGATGCAGTAAAGGAAGTTTTAAAAAAATTGTTGTAAATGCAATCCACTGTCCATGTTTCAGCCACCAACTAAATTTGACTCGATCCAAATCTTCGTCCGTTTCAAGCGTGTGTAATTCTGCTGTCATCATTAAACAAGTTGTGAGTTTTTTCCTTATATAGTTTTTTTTTTCTTCCTTGTTTCGATTTGATTAAGGATAGGCCTACACGTATGCTGCAAAGAACTTCTGTGAACTTATGAATTTGTTCTAGTTATTTCAAAAATATCAAATACCCGTATATAGAAAGCCGTTAAGAAAGGTGAACAACCCTCGGAGCACATTTCGATCTGGATATCGCCACTCCCAAACAAGGGGCCAAAATCCGCCACTGAAAAACTAAACTGTTATATTAGCTGTTAATAAACACTGTTCTCGCGAAATAGTAATAACAATTATCACTGTTATATTAAAATAACCCATTCTCTAGCAACATGTAATGATGCATCGTGTCAAATTGCCCCGAAAAACTAGAAACCGGTTTTTGCGGCGAATAAACAAAGGGGATCCATCCGAATCATTGAAATGGGCAAGGGGAGTGTATTGGGATAACATTTATTACCCAATTTGGGTCTTTTGTTCAATGCGACGTTTAATTCATGACAAGCAATGGTGTAGAACGCGCTTTGATGTAGAATACGTCTTACCTTTCGAAACCGGGGCACCACGTTTAATTTTTGAGTGTCAAAAGAAGCGTAAGTGCGAAAAATTTAATAACTTGAAGTACATAAATGACACAGAAATGAACGATATAGAGTTCGAAAGAGCATTAAACAAATTTTGTTATAAATACTCATTGATATTTTACTGACGTCATCGGCAAATGCAGACACAGCGCAAAATTAAGTCACGAAATTGCGCCGCTCACATGCATTGAGTCTACCTCCGGCATCCTTCGTGAGAGCACCAAGGTTGAGGTGTCATTTTTGTTTCGCCTCCTTTGCGCTTTATAAATAATAACAGAAATAAAACTTAAATATTTAATACTTGTTTAGATATCAGACATCGAAGTGTGGGAATTTCGCAAAAATGTTCAAATATATGCATAATAATCGCAAGTAAATTTATAGAAACGTCAACAGGAAGAAAGATCGAGATGGGGAATCTAAGAAGATCCAGACATCCGTTGCTGAGCGTCAAACAGGCTCGGAGAGAGCGCTACAAAGTTGATGCCCTTGAACATCAACAGCGAGTGCACCCAATTCTTATATATCGCACCCCGGCAAATAAAGTCACGCAACTCAAAACTGCAGAATTTGAGAAACATCAACTTAAAGGGTACTATAAAACTTATATTGAAATAGTATAAGCTTCTAATGAATTTTATGTAATTATTTGTGGTGGTGTCTTCTATTATATTCTATAGAATAGTAATATAACACGCTGGGGCACCTCGTACATACATGGGTTGGACAAAATAATGTGAACATCTGTGAAAGGAGAATTTTGTTTTAATAATAGGCCGTTGGTCCTCCTTTTGCATGAATTACACCTTGTATCCGACGTGGAATTGACAAACACAAGTCAAATACAACATTCAGAGGTTCCCACTCAAATTGCAAAACAGTCCCTAATTCAGAAAATGTCCTTGGAGGGGGAATCGACTGCGCAGCTTGTTTTCCAAAATACCCCACAAAGGTTCAATTATATTGAGATTAGGGGACTGAGGGGACCACATGAGGTGCTCTATTTTATCGTCGTGTTTATAAAACCAGTCTCGGGCAATTCCACAGGTGTAAATGGAGGCATTATCATCTTGGAAGACTGGTCGTTTATCAGGGAGCACAGTTTACACCATTGGGTGAAGATGGTTGGCCAGAAGACTGACATAATCCTCTCCTGTAACACGGCAGAACAACAAGTGACCACGATGTGATATCGCACCCCAGATCATCACTGAACCGCCGCCATGCTTAACCGTAGGCCGAATACAGTCAACTTGACAGGCTTTTGGTGGCGTTCTCCAAACGTAAACACGTCCATTTGTCGGGAATAATGTGAACGACGATTCGTCTGACCATATTACATTCTTCCATTGTTGTTGTGGTCAATTTTTATGCTCGCGACACCGTATTCGTCGCTTTAAGGCATTGCATGGAGTAATCAGTATTTTTGAAATAGCCGCTCTACCATGAATATTTGCCATATGCAGTTCACGCCGGATAGTTTTTGATGAAACTGCTTCCTGTAGATGTGTGTTCATCTCAGATGTTATCTGGGAATCTTGTTTTTTTTTTTTTTTTTGCCACAATCCGCTTCAAAACCCTACTGTCTGTGTCATTCAGCTTCGATTTTCGACCACTGTTGTGCTGTTTAGACGATGTTTTTCCATGTTTCAAATATGCTGACATTACAGTCGATACTGTACTTCTCCCAACACCTAGAAGGTTGGCCGTTATCGTTATTGAGGACTTAGCAAGACGGGCTCCAACAATCATGCCTCTTTCGAAATCAGAGAGGTCAGCCATAACGCAATTTTAACACAGAAATATATTTCCCATCCGACTTCTATCATTGCTTGTAGCAGACTGATGTGTGTACTTTCTCATCCACTAGGTGACATCCTTCACCGCTAGAGGGCAGGAGTATACGAGAGGTTTCTTTCGAGTGCTATTTTTTCACAAGTGTTGATATTATTTTGTCCAACCCCTGTATTTTTTAATGACATAACATCAATGTAACGTGAGTATAATTTACGTGGCGAGTGGCTTGAAGGCAATTAAAACGACATTAAAAATACAGCACATTTAATTAATTATTGAAGATATACATATAAGTTAAGGCTATTTCGAGGCTAATAGATATTGTATACAAATAGGGTTTCAGTCACGCGGCTTCAATCGGAGCAGAGTCGTTCTGCGTCCGTTCACGTTCCTGCTTTCCACGATTCTCTCTTTTCCTCGAGAGAAGACCCCCACACGTTCTTCCGAAAGCGCTACAGTTCAAAGACAAAGGGATACCCCCATCCGGTCGTAAATTCAAGGACCACCATGAAAGCTGTAGTCAGAGAGACCCCCTACGACGACGCTACAATCAAAATTTATATTTCTTGAGTTGTATCACTTTTCTTGCCGTGGTGCGATATGTGCGGAGCTACGAACATTTGATGTGTGGAATTAAAACAATGTAGTACTGATATCTTTCACTCTCAAATTTCCATTGTCTAGGTGTCTGCAACAAGGCTTCCGTATAGGAAAGAACAAAGGGATTAGTGCTCTTACGGGATCAGATTAGTGCTAATATGCCAGATGGGTACCGTCGAGACAAGCCCCCTCCTTCATTTGAGCGAGAGGTGTCAGAAACAAATGGAAATTTTCGGAGTTTGGAGACTTTCGATACGTTTTTTTCCTGGTTTACGTCTGGTTCTTTTTAATCAGAAGAATCGACGAAATTTAATGGCGTCAGCTAGAGAAAATTATTCTTTAAGCTTTTCACGGGAACACCCTACGTGTGGTCGGTCACGTGTTTGAGTGCGCCTTTAACGCTCGAAAACTCGAAGGGTCCAAGTGAACACCCTTCAGTGGTGTTGAAGAGGAAAAAGTGAAACTCATACGACCTGTTCACAAGAGTAGGCAATTTTTAATCCACTGTCGTGTACTGCAGGATCTTACTTTATGACATACGAAATCAGGAGCCTTTAAAATGATTTTCCTCCAAACAGGAAACGAATTAGTTGAGAGAGAAGGAATGTATCGGGTGGTTCCGCGGTCTCCCACTGTGTTCAGAGGCCGCGGCACTCCGGTTGGAAGTAATGATACGACATCGACAGCGAAACATCGATGTTCAAAATTAAAACATCAATGTTGATAATACATCGCACCAAAACCATCGATGTTTTTAAAATTCTGTGTAATTAAACTTTTTCTCTCATTTCTTTAAACTGGTTTAACAGCTAGTGATGCGACATCGACTCCAATACATCGATGTTTTTTACACATCATTTTCAATACATCTGTTTTGCCCGGTTTTTCCGGAGGTTTTGTTTACTTGTTAATTTTAGGGCCGCTTATTGCGTGCATGACGTAACTCCAAATCGGAGAATGTAACCTGCCCCACAACATTTTTCTTTGAATCAATAAGAGATCGATCGGCCGTCGTGGGCCCCTATGGACGTCCTTGTGCTGCGGTGGAAGTCGCCCCCTTTCCCCCCGGATCTTATAACACTCTAAACCTAACGGTGAGTGGTACCGTGGAGGATCTTTAAAAAAAAAAACCACCTAGTGATGCGACATCGGCTTCAATACATCGATGTTATTTTAAAAGCATCGATGTTTTGAAAACATCGACATCGATGTCGCATCCTTAGTTGGAAGAGTAATGCAGCCAGAGGGTTGCGAGGTCAAAACTCGGTCCAACCAAAGACCGTCGTGTACATGGGGGCTCGTACACGTTCAATCTGTGGTGTGGACAGAGGTAGGAGAGTAGAGCTCGGGTGTCTATCTCATCATCCGAGCGTTGTTCACGATGACGAGGCGCTGTCTTTCCCTTCGAGATGGATCCCATAGCCCGTCGCGTTGTTCCAATTCAAAGTTCAGCTTGCTACCTACTCAGGAGAGTCGATAAAATTCTCCAAGATTAACACACCAGACTCTTTGGAAGGAAACTATCCGACGCTACAAAAATAGTTACCTTCTTTTGAATCGGCTCTCAGCCATCCATACTCCCGGAAGGGTCATCCATCCCGACTCGGGATCAAGAGCTGTGTTCCTCGGAGGGAATGGGGGAAGGGTTGAGTGTGCCACAAAGTGTCATCTATCAATTCTCGTTTGCGGAACGCCGAAGAATGCTTCGAGCTGTCACGGATTTTAGTGCGTTCATTAGTCTCACATTTTGACGAATTGCGGTTGTTTTACAGAAGTTGGAAATGTAATAAATTGGAACACTGCTTTCGGTGTGGCAACCAGCTTTTAAGAAATGTTTGTGTGTGATTTTCAATTTAACTCTCTTAACCTTATGACTGGTTATAGATGTAACTGGAGCGATTTTCTTCTGGTCCTTTTCAAGATACAACTGCGGTATCGTCCATAGTCTAAAAGTTAGTAAGGGTCGGCCCGGTTGGAAGACTAACGGATTAGCAACCGAAAGGGTCGCGAGTTCGAATCCTACCCAATTCGTGTTCAAAAGGGGCCTCTAATGTCTTCACTTAGGCGTGGTGTAAAAGTTTGGAAAGTGGGGTGCCAGCTTAAGTGTTGCCTCGTCATCTGACCGTGGTTTAAAATGACAAGGAACTGTTGGAATCTTTCCCTTCACGATTGGACCGTCAACACTAACACGTTGTGCTGTGTCAGTGCGACGAGACACTCTCTTGGAATCTTTCTCTTTGGGATGACCGCCGCGTTGTGTTTCTCCAGTAGACGTTAATTACCAATTACCCGAACCGTTACCAGCTGCCCGTTGTAATACTCCAGTGCGACTTTGATTCAACTACTTACCGTTATTTATTGCTGTAAGTACTATTTTAAATGTTCAAGGGAAGCAATAACAAGCGCTCTTCTTCTGAACACGAATGGATCGTCTTTTTCCTCAAAACGGAATTTGAATTAGCGTCGTACTGGAGCAACACAATTGACGACGGTTTGGGATCCCAAGGGAATTACCGCGGCACAGAAATGTTGGTGAGGACCGCAGGGGTTGATCTTGTCATATGACCATGGTTTCAAACGAGTTGTCCTTGAATCTTTCCCTTAGACAGGAACCATCGCCAATAGCTCGTTGCTCCAGTTCAACGCTAATTCAACACCCATCACTGTAATTTATTCCTCCGAGGATAATTCGAAATGTGTCCGACGTGTGGGAAGTAACAAAAACCTCAAATTGACCACCACTTTGCCATCGAAAATACGAGCGCAATTTCAGAGGTCGGACAGGAAAAAAACAACCGCTGCCACCTCGGGCTGGAGAAAAACCCGACCCTTCTGCAGGATGCCATGCTCGAGTCGTTAGAAAACTTTATTTTTAATCCATCATTCCTCGAAAACGTTCCCACTCGAAAGTGGCTTCTTTGCCCTCAGGGATCTCTTCGCGGTTTAGAAGCGGCTATTTTTAGGAACGTCTTGTTTTCGGATGTGTCGTGGTTTTGGAGAATTCAAAGCGGCTCATTGTCTGGGGAAAAGCGAATCCATGCGTTTGAAAAACTTCGAATGAAATTAATTTGGGTATTTTTAGTGCGAGCTTCTCGTTTGGACTGAATTTCCTGTTTTGTATTCCTAGTGAATTAACTCTAAAAAAGCACGCGCTCTTATTTCGTTTCGCTCCGGTGTTGACCTCATCACCGTACCGGGTTTCGAAATGACGAGGAGTTGACCTCGGGGTAGGTAGTCCTCTAATGTCGCACTGTAGCAACACGCGGGCTATTGGCGACGGTCCGAGAACGGACCAGAAGTTAACCCTTACGAAAATATTTTATATATTTCCATAGGATTCTATATATAGAAACGAAATTTCTTTTCTAAATAATTCTAGACTTTTATTTTAAAAAATAGCTCTGATTCTATAGATTTGTATTTCTACAGGGTAGTGGTAATTTTAGTTAACGTCGTTCTTGAGTAACACAACGGGCTATTGACGACGGTCCGGGATCCCTTAAGATCCCTTAAGAGAAAGATCCGAGGACAACACCTCGTCATTTTGAACCACGGTCAGATGACGAAGCAACACCTGAGTTGACAGCCCACTCTCCTAACTTCAACACCAACCCAAGAGAGAACTTTCGGCCACGACATATTTAAGGTGCACCAGCCGCCTCTACACCATATGCTTACAAACATCCATACCCGTACCCGTACCAGGAACCTTCCGGCTAACACCTTACCCACTATACCGGTTGGTCGGCATTTCTACAGGGTGATTCTACTGTCATGGGACGAACTTGGAGGGGTGGTACAACCTACTAAAACATACATTTTTCGTTCAGGAATGTAGGGTCGGCAGTGACGCGAGAGGCACGAGCACAAAAAATGAGACATGAACAGAAAAACATTGTTTATTTACAACATCCTTGCAAAGAGCTTCTTTGCAGCAGTGTTTACAATAAATGCTCAAAATTGCGACCACCAACAGTAATACATGCATGGTAGAGTCGAAGGAGTGATTTCCTCATATAGGCCCATATCTCCTAACAACGCGAGTGGCTCACATTATCGTATATTTCAGGAAGAGGTTTTACCGGAATTGCTGCAAGATGTTCCGACTGTCGTTCGTAATCACATGTGGTTTCAGCATGATGGTGCGCCAGCCCATTTCAACGCAATTACCTGGATACCAGTTTTGCGGACCAGTCCGATTTATCGAGCATCGATTACTTCTTGTGAGGGCATCTGAAGAGCATCGTTTACGGGACTCCAGATGACACTCAATTGAGAACCTCGTTGCTTGACTCTCCATTCCGCGAAATGCCTGGCACCTTTGGTCCGTCGATACCAAGCATGCATTACTGTTGGTGGTCGCAATTTTGAGCATTTATGGCTGCAAAGAAGCACTTTGCAAGGATAATACAAATAAAAATTGTTTTTATGTTCAGGTCTCCTTTTTTGTGTTCGTGCCTACACGCGTCACTTCCGACCCTACGAAAAATATATGTTTTAGTAACCACCCTTCCAAGTTCGTCCCATGACCGTAGAATCACCCTGTATAAAGAAGTGCTATGAAATGGTAAACTCGTGAAACAAAATAAACGAGCTTCTATGGAATTCTAGAGGTTTATACAGACCTTCTATAGAGTACATAGAAAAACGGGCCACATTGTAATCACATTTTTTATGGGATTTTATGGACATTTTTCGGAAAGGAACACCGAGTTGTGGACACAAGCGCACGATAAAACACTAAAGCTAATGCAAATATATAATTTCCCTTCAAGAAATGAGATAACAAGATATTTGAATGAGACAAATAGCGAAGTCACTCTGAGGAGGAAGACTTAACAAAAAGCGTCGGTCAACAACAAGAGTAGAGTTAAAATGAAAACCGGGCCACTGAGATGGAAAAGTAAATACACTAATTGTGGGGTTGAAAAGTAGGAATTGAGAATTGATGATTCGAGCGATGCAGGTGTCACATTCGAAGGAATCAATGCGTGAAAGGTCGGGACACAAAGATGTGACGTCACGGATAAAAGGAAACGTCACCCCGTTCAGTATCAAAACTGACTGTGCATCAAGATCGCGTCTCGTTAGAAGAAAAATGACGAGGCAATACTAAAAAATGAGACGGTTTCAAAGGGTTCTAAAGAGAATATTAATTAGAGAGGGGTAGTTGAATTAAAATTGCACTGAAACACCGCAACTTTTGAAATACACATACAAATGCATGTAAAAATTATATATATTGTAATTCAATACATAAAACTATTTCTCCCTTAAAGAATTTAAAAATGTTACGGCCGCAATCGCCCGGTTTGAAGAGCGAGCGATCAGCAACCGACACTCGATGCAACCAAAGACCTTCGTGTACCAGGGAGCTGGTGCACGTTTAATCTGTCGCGACCTCAAATGTCTTTATGTTGGCAGAGTGTGGGCGACATATAGGCTGCATTTTGTTTACTCGTGGGAATTCTGATAAGTTCTTTGGTTAAAAAAACAACCTTTATATGAAAAGCAGATTTTTATTAAACAATTGTGTGTGATCTCAATTGCATAAAAAAAATGATTTTATGGGCACCTTTCTCGATTTAGCTCTGTTTATGTATTAGGTCGGAATCAATTTTGCTTTGGGCAGTATCGTTTTCAAAGGCTATAATAACTGAATGTACAAACAGTTATTTTTTTTCACCCTGCAGTATTTGATTGGGTCGCCCCCTTCCCCGAAGACAGCGCCCGATCGATCGCACCGCCCTAGGGCTGCCCTGGGGCCACCACCGTGTACATCTTCTAACAAGTCTGCCCTACCTCAAAGGATAGTAAAGAAAGCAGCACCTGTTTTATGAAAAAGTGAGGTCAAACCAACATCAACTTAATCACTCAAGAAGGAAAGAGCAGAAGGTTCAACCAAAGGTCAAGGATTTTACTCTTTTTTGGATTTCTCGAGAAGATTCGATCCGCTTTGATATTTAGTAAAGGCCTTTCGTGTGGTGAAAATTTCGGCATTTACATTTATGAATGTAGTACTTTCGCTGTACATAAATATAAACATCTCATCTGAGTATTTGTGTCTGCTAGGAAAGTAGATAGGTAGTTGATTAACGCCACACTGATACAACACGACGGGCTATTGGTGAAGGTCCGGTATCCATCCCGAAGATTCAAGGACAACTTATCACGTCCATCAAGATCTAGCCAAATTAGTCCACCTAGAGATTACTAATGCTTTGGTGTTGGTGAGATCGGGTTGCTTTTGCTAATAACGGCAACTATTGCAAATTTTCATTGCTCTGGCCTCTTGTTATTCTTTTCAGCGTATCTATCAAAGTTTTTCTGTTCTTCTTTTCTTATTCCGTCAAATGTTTAATTTTGTTTTGTACGATGTTCCCGCTTATGGTTTAACACTATCGCACATGTACCAAATGTAAAATTCTTTTATTCAACCAATGAATGATGATGGGGTGTGTTGATGAAACGCGAGTAAGACTTAAGGTGGACGCATACTGATTTTTTTAAAATTATTTTATTTAAATCACATTTTTTTTACAATAAGTCATTTGTTTGTATTAAAACTCATATCTGTGTGAAAAATTAAGATTAAGCTAATCATTAACTAATGGGTTCAAAAAGACATTTCCTGTTGGAAATTATTCCTTCACTCATCTTTCATGTTTTGAACCTCCGTCCAAATGCTAAAATAAATAGTTTTTTTTTTTTTTTACAATTTTTTTCTCCAAGTTTTAAAAATCAAGATTTTTTTCAAGAATTTCTGTATTTAAACGATTATGTAACGACACAAAAATAATCATAATAGGTCAATTCATTGTCGAGTTAACAGTATTTAAACAAAGCATCCTATTGCAAAAACAGTTATTCAGGTATCGAGTTTTAAGTATCGGAAACGTGTCTAGTTCAGGCTGACAGTACGCAACAAAGACCCCTGCAACTCGAAACCGATTCCGAATATTTACAAGCTCTTGCCATCGTTTAAAAGCTAAGTTGGAAAGTATTTTGAATTAATAAAAAAAATTATTGATATTCGGGTCAACATTTTCGGGATTTCTAGTGTATACATACACATTAAATTACTATTATTATGAATTTCAAGGGTTCCTTTTTATTTCTGATGTCTATCCGTCATGACGACGTTTATCTTCTTGTTTTTGAGATTGGAGTCTTCTACTCGGAACTAAATAAAACATATCCCTTCATGCCATTTTTTACTTGACACTTGGTTGGTATTGGCTTAGCTGGGCAAAAATTTGACCTTGCGGAATAAAACACAAAAACCAACCGCACATCTTTTCTATTGACATCTCTCTGTAGATCGAGAGTCTATTAGTCGTATTAGTACTGCTCTTACGTAGAGGTGGAGTGGGTTTAGGTTGAGGCAACTATGCCCCAGCCTCAGCCAATCGTTTTTCTCACTCATACAGACACCTCAAATGTACTCATATTTTTGAATCGCATTTACGCTTTAACTTTTAGACTGCGGTCGGTACAGCAGTTGTATCATGATCGTGCCAAGAGGTTAGAAGACCAAGGCCACGGCCGTTATATCAGTTGAACCTTGGAAGTTATAAGAATTTAGACCATGGCCGTTGACTAATGACTTGTTGAAGGGGTGACTCGAAAGACTGCCAGCACCGCGACTAATAGTCTATTGTACTGAGACCCCTGCTGATCCATTAAAGACCGATTGCCGAAATAAATTTCAGCAAGTACCTGATTGGAATGTTTGACAGTTCCCAGGGTTCGATACAATGGTATCCCAGATATTCAAATCGTTTTGCAGAGAAATGATCACAACTCACACGGAACACGTGTATAGAACTCTCCGACAGCCTCTACATAATGGGTCATCTATAACACCCATAATGTTGAGGCGTCTATTTAGGATATGGTGGCCAGTAAGAAGGCCAATATAGCTACCCTGATTTCTTTTCTGTTCAATTTCAGCAGTTCCCTCGATCTATTCCAGGAAGATTGTTAATTGAGCTCTTTGGCTTGTCTTTGATTATTAGATTGAAGCCTTGTATGGTAGGACTCGGCGAGGAGTAAGCCCTTGATAGTCCTCACCCTTGAGAGGATCTGGTTTTAAAAATGGCGTATCATATCCATGTTTTGCTAATGGGTCGGCCATTTCATTACCCTCAATGCCATTCTGATGTAATAACTATTACATCGAGTCCCAAGTTCGCGCATCATAAGGTTGCATGTTCAAATCAAATTTTAAGTCCAATTCCATTTCTATTTCTATTTTAAACATCTATTTATTAACAAAGACAGGACACTAACACAATGGCAATGAAACAAAGAGAATGGATAGGTCCATTCCAACGTAGTCTTCCTTCGACCACGTTCCAAATCAATCTGGCGAATTCCCCATCGGGTAGGGAAGACGCGTGTTTCAAATTCCCTTACATAGGGATTATCACAAGATCTGTGGCTGATACAGCCACAATGACCAGGGACAAGAAACGCATTGGGACAATCTCACACTGCTTTTGAAGAAAAGCAGTGACTGCAATGCCTTTAGGGCTGCCAGGCTGTCAGAGATTTTTATAACTCGCTTAACACCCCCCCCCCCTGCTGAGGCAGTTGTAAGTACAGGAAGAGATCGATAGAACCTCAGCCTGATATACAGTGGCCAACTTACCCCAAGAGAAAGATAGCCCTATTTTTCGATTAGGACAAAAGGCACATGAACCAGTGCCATGAGATGTTTTGGAACCATCTGTGTACCAAATTTCATCACCTCCCCTGATCAGACAGATCTCTATTGGCGTTATATCAGTTGTACCTAGAAAGTTATATGAATCGTGCCAAGAAAGAATTGAGACTACGGCCATTACATCAGTTGTACCTTGAAAGTTATAAGAATTGTTGTGTCTATAGCCGTAATCCAAAGGTGTTTGGCACAGCTTGCCCTAACGCCACAAAGTCAGCCAAATACGCATCCGAAGAGGTGGACAGTTCACATCGCAATGGGCGACGGTCCGAGACTAATCCCTAAGGAAAATCCAAGGACAACAGGTCGTTATGTTGAACCACGGTCAGAGGACGAGTTCGACATCTGAGTCGGCACCCCATTCTCCAAACTTCCACGCCAACGTGAGGACATTAGAGGCCACGAGATTCAACTGTTCGAGTGATTTTTCCTCGCGATACCCCGTTCATCAAGATATGACCAATGCCGCTAGTAACGAGATGGGTATTTTGTTGGATCCATGACCAACAAGAGACCTCGTCATTTAGAACAAAGACGGTCGACACCCCACTCTCCAAACGTCCACATTACGCCAACGTGAGACATCGGAGGCCACGACAGATTCAACATGCACCACATACACGGCGTTCTTTGGTTGGACCCTTCTCACACCTCCGGTTGCTAATTGACTACTGTTCCAACTGGGTTCTCGATTGGGATTCCGAGAAAACGCAGTGATTATGTAACACTAAAGCAATTCGATCGGAACAGAGCACCACCCCCGAAATTATCACCCGAATACGTGCCCGACTCTTTCAGTTTTCCAAACACCTTGCGCGGGGTTCGTTCCGCGAATTCCCTCACGCAGCCAGCGCAAGGTGATTCCTTTCGCGGAAACCCGAAGCTGTCGCAAGAGGAACAATACCCGAACACAGGTAACGTTCCGCGACAAAGGGAAACTGCTTTTGGGGTCGCGGGGGGTTTTGTTGTTGTTTCTTCACCACCCGATCGGTGTTTGAGGGACCGTTTTACAACGGAATTGCATCATCTTTCACCGCAGCTACACCCATTGTCATTTTTATTTCTTTGCTATCGTTGGGTCATTGTTGTGTCGGATGGCGAACACAATGTTACTTCTTTTATACCTTTTCAAAGCAACGGCCGTTCTCTTTCCTCCCATGGCTAACGAGGCGAGATTTGAATACTCGCAACGGATCGCTTAAGATGATGAATTTCGCATTAGAAAACGCTGGTTCGAGTAGCTTTTCAATTTTCGACCGCTTTCGAGTCGATTGTTGGCAAATGGATGCGATCTCGGGAGAGTGGGGTGTTTGGGGGCAATGCGAATGGAGTGGGACTAAATCGGATACCTGTTGAAGTTTATTTTTTTTCACTTGCAAGGTTTGAATTTACAACTAGAACTATCTACACGACGAAATTAATGAACTAATGTTCCTGAAGAAACAGTATATTTCTCTTTTCATAGTTTGTCTTTTTGTTTTCCCCGGGGTTTGACTTCCACGTATCACTGTCTCTAGAGGTACCTCGTTCATCACCTTCCTCTGTGGTTTCTTTCTCTCAATCTCTATCTATATCTATATCTCTCTATCTCTCACAATCTCTCACAAACACTCACAATCTCTCTCAATCTCTCTCTCAATCTCTATCTCTCTCAATCTCTATCTCTCTCTCTCAATCTATATCTCTCTCAATCTATATCTCTCTCAATCTATATCTCTCTCTATCTATATCTCTCTCTATCTCTCTATCTCTCTCAATCTCTCTATCTCTCTCAATCTCTATCTCAATCTCTCTCAATCTCTCTCAATCTCTATCTCTCTCAATCTCTATCTCATTCTCATTCTCTATCTCATACTCTCTCTCAATCTCTCTCTCTCGATTCTCTTACCTTCCTTTTTGGGGCATCCACCTATCTCCTGGAATCCCTGTCTCTTCTTTTTCAAATGACACCTCCCACTCTCAAGGGGTGTCAAATCCCCACACGTGCGAAAGGGTCGTGAAACCGTTAGCCCTTCACAAATACCAGGTGTCGGGTGGCAATCGGGGTGCACAAGAGTCGGACGCCGATCCTGAGTTATTACCAAACGTGGCTGTCGGCTCCCTTCTCGTGGAAACGTTTCTTTTCCCGCCACGATCCCACAATAGAAGAAAAAAGTCGCCTTGCGTTGGCAATGAAGAGCCCATTTGCTAAGGTTGAAAGCAGTTGTCCCAACACAAATTCTCATCGACCTCTACATAACATCAAGAGACGTATGTGAGGAAGCGAGAGTGGAACAAGTCCATTTTATAACATTTTTAGTTACATCGTGTTAAAACTTATCTTTAAAGTAAATGCAATTTTAGAATAGATTCAAGGTAATCTTTACTTACGAACTTCTCAATCGTATTGTTCTATCAATATCTTTTTTTTTATCGCGTTAGTTTACAAGAGTTCGTAGCCATGGTTACAAGCGATGCCAACAATCGCGAGTTAGTTTCTTCTCGTGTGTACCTATCTTGTTCGCCGGGCTTTTCTCTCCTGCCATCTCTCGGGAACCAAAGGAACTAGGTAATCGACACAAAGATGCACTAAAAAGATTCAACTTAGTAGTTGGGGTGTGTGATCATGAGAGTTTGAGTACTTTCAAAGTCTCAAAGCTGAAGAAGAAAAAGCAAGAAACAATACAACCTGATGCGATTGCACTGGACCGTGACTTGAATCAAACAGAACGTTAATTCTTCCAATTGACATAAAGGGGAAAGAAAATCCTTTAAAATGATAAAATAAAGTGAACGAACCCATCAAATCAAAGGAAAATTCCGCACGGGGAAAAGAAAATTGCGCTTTGTATACCATAGGACCACTGACGTCATTCATGCAACGCGGCAGAGAGTGGAAACTTGGCGCGTGTCCAAAAATATTGCACGGGGGAAAAAAACTAATAAATTTATTATAAAATGTACTAGATTCAATTTTAAAATTCGGGCTTCGAGGTTCATTCAGTCACCTTTTAGGACTACCGGTGTGCCAAATTTCAGGACTGTAAGTGCAAGAGATTCGTCTGGACATCTCTAGACACACAAACACTTGCATTTTTTAAATAGTAGAGATAACTGTTATTCATTTTGTAGAATGTACTTGTCTACAAGGACTAATAGATTCTCAATCTACAAAGATATGAAAGAACTGGAATTTTTTAGTGAGGAATGAAGCACGTATCCTAGGTAGTGATGCGACATCGACAGCAAAACATCGATGTTCAAAATTAAAACATAGATGTTGATAATACATCGCCCCCAAACCATCGATGTTTTCAAAATTCAGTGTATTTAAACTTTTTCCCCCATTTCTTAAAACCGGATTAGAACCTAAACTGATGCGACATCGACAGCAAAACATCAATGTTTTTTTTATAAAACATCAATGTTTTCAAAACATTGACATCGATGTCACATCCTTACTTTTCAAGCCCTTCACCCTTGGCCACTTGGGTCTAAAAGTATGTTCAATTTGCTGATTATAAAAATTATGCTACTTGGTTATTTTTTTAATTTTTATAAAGGTACTTTTTTCGTTTAAAAATAAGACATCGGCAACGTAAAAACATCGATGTTACAAAAACAACGCCTCCAATACATCAATGTTAAAACATGGATGTTTTTTTTAAAAACATCGACTCCAATACATCAATGTTAAAACATCGATGTTTTGAAAACATTGACGTCGCATCCCTAATCCTAGGCTCCTTGCCCAGAGCTTCTTGCCAGTCATCTCGGATCACCTACAAAGACACTTTTCCACCGCATTGTGACAGCTAGATCAGCTATTCTTTGCGACGAAAGGACTGGACACCAACTCAACACCTGCCCTCAAATTCATCACAAAAGAATTGCAAGTACCGTTGATAAGTTTCTAAGACATATTTTGTTCAGTTGCGAAGTCTATTGTGCAGACCATCGACTGGTGCTGGATAGACCTGCGTAAAATAACAAAAGTTCTAGTTTTTGTTTGGATCGTTTGCATTTTAAATTTAAACTTTTTTGGATTAATTTAACGTATTCTTACCTTCTTTTTAAATTTATTCTAAACAAGAAGTAATATATTAAATGTTCAATACTCACAAATATTTGGTATTTATACACTACATAGACAAAGGTATTTGGACACTGTTTTTTGAACTTTGTTACTCTATTTAGTAACGGATAGGCCCTCCTTTTTTGCTTGTATTAGAGCTGCAACGCGTCGAGGCATACTTTCCTCAAGTTCTCTGCAAGTTTGGATAGGAATAGCTCGCCATACCTCTTGCAAGGTTGTGAGAAGAGATTGTTGTGAAGATGGTCGTGCGTGGCGGTGTTGTACGAATCGCTCCAAAATGCTCAATCGTATTGAGATCGGGGCTCTGAGCTGACCACTCAATCGAATTCACTTTTTTAAGGAAACCAGCACACGTTTTGCACATAAAGCTCGTTCCTGTTGGAAGAAACAACCATCATAGCCATATTATCACCATAGTATAAGCACGGCCGAATGATCCGGAACATCGAGGCACACGTCAGTGGGTACCAGGTACATCAAGCAATGGGCCTAGTACTAACCAGACACTAAGATGGATCTTCCTACGAAATTCTGCGAAATACTTTTGTCCATATAATGTATGTTAATGTCCTGTACCACATCATTTCAAAGTCTTTTCCATATACGTATATCCCAAACAATTAATGTCCATCTCAAATCAAATCACGCCACTGTAACAGTATTCATTTAGAATAAATTGGAAAAAAAAGGCTGGAATTAAAAATATAGGGCTGATGTATTCGTCAGTAACAGCACGACTTAAGCCATTCGTTATTTCGCCAGCACCCCGAGGCGTTCATAAAACACTTTTCCTCGAGGACATCTTAATAGCAGACATTTGCGATAAGAGTCACGTCTTGTATCATCTTCGGATCACAACAGACTTTTCTCGTCCACCTTTGGAATGCTCAGAAGGATTACTCCTGCCGTTTAATAACTTTCTAAAAGTGGTATCGGGAACGAAGGGACAGTAAGCAAAAAGGTCGTTGTTCTAAATATTCGAACGTGTGAAGTACCTGATTATGTGCCTCAATTTAGAACGATAGGCGTTATAGTTTCAAGCAATCTGGCAGCTGTCTCGTGCTGTGGTGATTGTGCACCACCACGTCATTTTGAACAGATGACGAGGCAACACCCCACTCTCCAAACCTCCACACCAACGTCACAACTTTCGACCCGGTTGAAAGTGCACCAGCCACACCACATGCTTACAAATATCCATACACTCATACGGATTCCAACCTTTCTATCTAGAGCAGTTATTCTCAACCTTTTTTTCGTCGCGGCACACATAAAGATTTCAAAATTTGGCGGCACACAAAGAAAAAGATAAGTTTAAAAGTTGTTTGTAAAACTTAGAGTTACTACTAGAAGTTTAAAAGTTTTAAAGATAAAAACAGTGAAAAATATGGAATATAACTGTAAAAACAACAGTTTTCTTTTACAGTGTACTTTTCTTTAATTTAAACAAACTTGACTCGTAATTTAAAAAAAAAGCATTTTATTTTTTACTATATGCATTTCTAAAATTTGCCGGCACACTAAGGATTTGATGGCACACAAAAGTGCCGCGGTACAATGGTTGAGAATCACTGATCTAGAGGATATACTATGTGTGAGGACAAAAATGTATAAAATTCCAAAATGGACTGTATGAATCTGGTTCTATATTGATGCTATACACAAGCATCAATATGAATCCAACAATTTTGTACTGCCACTACAGCCTAGGAAGGCGACATCGATGTCGAAATTTTCAAAACATCGATGTTTTTAAAAAAACAACGATGTATTGGAGTCGATGTTTTTACGTCGTCGATATTTTATTTTTAAATGAAAAAAGTACCGTTATAAAAATTTAAAAAATAACCAAGTATCATAATTTTTATAATCAGCAAATTGAACATACTTTTAGACCCAAGTGGCAAAGGGTGAAGGGTCTGAAAAGTAGGAATGCGAAATCAATGTCAATGTTTTCAAAACATCGATGTATTGGAGCCGATGTCGCATCACAAGTTGCTAAACTAGTTTTAAGAAATGGGGGCAAAAGGTTAAACACACTGAATTTTAAAAACATCAATGGTTTGGGGGCGATGCATTAGCAACATCGATGGTTTAATTTTGAACATCGATGTTTTGCTGTCGATGTCGCATCACTACTTCAGCCCTTTTGTAAGAGTAGGAATTTTGCAACTCGATCTAACCAAAGACAGTAGTGCACACAGATGGACAGTGTTGCATGTTAAATCAGTCGTGGCATCAAATGTTGGCGCGGAAGTGGAGAGGCCGGTGTTGACCTCGTGTATCGTTGCGAGGTGTTCATCTCGTTCCGTCCGTTGTGTTGTGCCGGAGCGATGTTAATTAACTACATACCAACCCTAGGACAGGCCTCGAAATATATTTTTTAATACAGGTGCACCTTGTACACCTAAGGTTTTAAATTAGGTGCACAGGTGTGCCTAGCTGGAAAAAATTAGGTGCACAATTTTATTTTCATGTGCACCTGTGCACCCGGGTATTTCGAGCCCTGCCCTAGGACGTTGGATAATTACCATAACCACCGTGGCAGAGGTACGGAAGTGGCAGGTATTTAGTAATTTTTTATTTATTTCGTACGCGAGCAATACAACGGGCTTCCGGGATCAATGCCAAAGGGAATGAATGGATCGAGGACATCACCACGTCGTTTTGAACTGCGGTCAGATGACGAGGCAACAGCTGAGCAGGGACCCCACTCTCCAAACATCTACACCACACCAACGTGAGGACATTTGAGGCCACGACGGATTTAACATGCACCAGCCCCTTTAATACACGACTGGCTGGATTCGAACAGAAAACCCTCCGGTCGCTAGTCCGATGCTGTTTCAACCGGCGGCCCATTGAAGTGGCAGGTGTCGGGTTACTAGATCTCCGAAATGAGTGAAGAAAATGAAAAACCACGGCGAAAAATCAATCAAATGAATCAGTTTCCACTGCTAAAAGGATTCAAAAAGACATTTATTCCACTAGCAGCCGTCGTCCCGGGTAAGGGGCGGGTGGAGTTAATTAAATTCGACAACCGAATGCAACATTCGAAGCCAGGATGAGATGAAAAGACCATAAATTCGCCTTTTTGCCTCATTAGAGATAAATTCACCTCTTTTTCCATTTCCCGCGTTGGCAGCAGTGGTCAAGAGATCACTAGAACACAACACCGCCCCGGGTTCCGTTTCAAACGTTCGAACGCGGAAAATGACGTTTTTTCACTTAAATGACTCTCTCGGGAATGAGTTCTGTTTAGACACTTTGAAGCCATTTCAAAAAGAAGACAGCGCCGATGAATTGTAGCAGGAAGTCCTCTCGCGTTTCGTTAATAGCAGATGGGGGGAAACAGAAAGCAAAATGGCGCGCTCGTCGTTCTATTGAAAAGGAAACTTCGGAGTGATTGGATGCTTTGGTTAGACTGCATTAGAAATCGGAGTTGACCTTTTCATAGGTTTCAAAAGGTAATCAGAGCTCGGTTGGAGCGGTCGTTCCATATACAAAAGCTTTCTTGCCTTTCTTTGTACACACAGCCCCACTGTTCGGATCGAGTTTACTCTTTCAAATAACTCATACGCTTACACTTTACAACACATCATGTCGGTTGGTAGTTGATTTAATGTCGCACCGAAGCAACCAAACAGGCTATTGGCGACGGGCCGGGATCAATCCCCAAGGATTAGGACCTAGGTCGGCTGGCACCCCACTCTCCAAACTTCCACACAACGATAAAGTGAGAATGTTTGAAACCATGATACATTTAATATATCCCCGCTAACACAAACAGCTTGGATCGTATTTTGAACTTCTTCCGGATCCAAACCAGATGAATAGAAGGCGGGTTCGGAACTACTACATTTTTTTGAGGGGGAGGTAGTCCAGGTGAAAGAGTAGAGAATTGCGATTTCGAAACTGGGTCCAAACCAAAGAGCGTCGTGTACGTGTAAGGGTTGATGCACGTTAAATCTCCCAGGACCAGAAATGTTCTCAGGTTAGCGTGGACGTTTGAAGAGGTTGCCAGCTCAGGAGTTCACCTGGCCATCTGACACTAGTTAAAAAAAGACGAGGTGTTGACCTCGGATCTTTCCCATTGGGATTGATCTCGGACCTTTTCCAACAGCCCGTTGTGTTGTCTCAGTGCGACAGTTTTTTCAATTACCTACCTTCCAACATAGATCATTCCTTGTATTTTTATTCTTAGAAAAGTTATCACCGATATATATTTTTCTCTAGGAAAGACAATTTAATTCTTTAACAAATATTTCACTCCAATATTAACTCCAAAACCCCTTTGAGACACCTTAAGAGGGAGACTGAAATTTGGAAACCACTAAGCACACACAAGGTCACAAGGCGTCTTCCTCCTTTTTTTTTTCCGAACAAAAGTATTCTTTTAATTTTGTTTGTATTAAGCGATATTATACAGCTTTTGACTTTTATCACTCAACCCCAGTCCCTACTTTTCGTTGCTTGGAAAATCCCATGGACATCTCTGACGTCTCCCTTTCATTGCTCTTCAGGTTGTAAATGAATCCAGTTCATCTTGGCAATGAAACCGCTCCTTAATGAGAAGCTGCGAAGAAATGGATCAGGGAAACATTGTTTGCGCTCCGAATGGTTTTGACGATTTATCTCGTCAAGATCATGCCGATATTTTCTGAAATGACCACCATTTCTTTTCTTATGAGGTGTTGTTCAATATCGGGTCAGTTTTGAAGTAATGACGAGAAAACATCCGGTCACCAAGACAGTGTTGATTTCTTTAAAGGATCCCGAGACCAGGATCGTGTCGGTTTTCCTCTTTTGACGCGCTATGGTGTCGAGACAGTAACTCCAAAGTAGTTAATGGTATGGAGCAACACAGCGGGTTATTATCTGAGGAATAATTCCTCATGGCCATATTCACAAGTCTCGAGTTAATCCGAGGAATAATCCCTCACGGCCATATTCACAAGTCTCGAGTTAATCCGAGGATCAGTTAATCCGTGGGTCAGAGTCTGCAAACGTGGACTATCCCAGAACCAATGCATATTGACAAACCACGGATTCAGTGATCCACGGATTATGATAATACGCTCGCGGTGATTGGCTACTAACGTCTTCTCACGATCACGTGATATTGTTTACAATTCTTACGACGCCTGAATCTGCATTCATATTGGTCAAACACGTACTTCGCCGTCAGAATTCATTCCAAATTGTGATTTTAATAATTTAAGAAATAATTGTATACAATGCCAATGTAATCCGATCTTTCATTTTCGTAACAAATCAACAAAATAATTTTTATCCCATGGTCATATTATTCTACCGTTCACTCTCTGATTACTCTGGCGATACAGAATAGAGTTTGAACACATCCGGGCATATCTATTTTATAGAATATGTAGTCAGTTTTCTTGTACCGATTCATGAGATCAGTTGAAGTCGCCAAGAATACTGTAATTTAGCACAGAATGAAATGAGTCGTCCATTTTCTTTTGTTTGCACCTTCGCAAGATAGTACTGCGCATGCGTAAATCTCAACTGAATGTTAATCCGCCGATTTCGGAGGATCAAAATGTAACACCGAAACGGCGGTTTAAACCTCAGATCAGGCATTGGGATTTTCAATTAACCGGGGATCATCGTTGATCCTCGGCTGAACTCGGAATTGTGAATACGGTCGTTTGGGACATATCCAAGGACAGTCACCTGACCGTGCTTCAAAATCCGAGGCCCCGTGTACACGACGATCTTTAGCTGAACCTAGCTTTGAAGTCGCTCCGGTTGCTAATCCGGTGCTCTTTCAGCTGGTTCATTTCGGGACGCAAAGGTCCATCACAACACAAACCACGCAATGAGGAAGAGAAAGCAGAAATGTGGTACCAGCTAGGGATGCGACATAGATGTCAATGTTTTCAAAACATCGATGTTTTATGAAAAACATCGATGTATCGGAGTCGATGTTTTTGTAACATCGATGTTTTTGTAACATCGATGTTTTTGTAACATCGATGTTTGCACTTGTCGATGTTGTATTTTTAAATAAAATAAGTACCGTTATAAAAATTTTAAAAATAACCAAGTAGCATAATTTTTATAATCAGCAAATTGAACATACTTTTAGACCCAAGTGGCCAAGGGTGAAGGGTCTGAAAAGTAGGGATGCGACATCGATGTCGATGTTTTCGAAACATTGATGTTTTATAAAAAAACATCTACAGGTGGAGGACAAAATAATACCAACACCTGTGAAATAATGTAAAATCTTTATTAATAGGGGGTTGGACCACCTTTGACTGAAGTACATATTTAATGCAACGTGGGATAGATGCATAAAAGTCATGGACAATATTTAAAGGAATATTAAGCCATTGCTCCTGCAGAACGGTCTCTAATTCCGAAAGTCTGGATTTAGGTGGAAATCGGGAACGAAGTTTGGAAGAAATATTCCCATAAAAGTTCAATAATATTAAAGTCCGGAGACTGAGGGGCCAGACGAGATGTTCAACTTCATCGTCATGCTCTTCGAACCATTCTTGAACACACCTAGCAGTGTGGATAGGGGCGTTGTCGTTTTGAAAAAGCGATCGCTCTCCAGGGAATACAGTCTGGACAAAAGGATGGACATGATCCCCTAGAATGCTTAGATAGTGGTTGGATGTGATCCTTCCATGCAAAATAACAAGCGGCCCAAGAACGCGCCAAGATATCGCACCCCATACCATAAAATGGAGCCACCCCCATGCTTCACAGTCGGCAAGAGGCATTCAGGATTAAACGCTTCTCTGGGCGTTCTTCAGACATAAACGCGTCCGGTCGTCTGGAATAGGGTGAATGACGATTCATCTGACCATATTACCTGTTGCCACTGCTGTGGGGACCAGTTTTTGTGATCTCTGCATCATTGGCGTCGCTTGAAAGCATTAGTTGCTGTCACCAAGGGTTTACGAATTGCCACTCTGCCATAAATGTTTGCAGCATGAAGTTCCCTTTTGACATTTTTTGTTGAAACGGGGTCCTGGAGATGACTGTTCATTTCGGATGTTATCTCGGATAACGATTGCTTGTATAAGCTTCTATAAGCTTCAAGACCCGTCTATCCCTATAAGCGAGCTTTGACTTTCGGCCACTGTTGTGCTTTGTCATAACGGCTGATACCGTATACTCCTTGCAAACCCCAAAAGGTTTGCTGTTTCCGTAACCGATGCTCCACCTAAACGCGCTCCAACAATCCTTCCTCTTTGGAACTCTGACAGGTCTGACATTTCAACTTATCACAGACATTCGATAAACGCATGCAACGCAGGTGACTGTTGTTGAGAGACTGATATCTTCCTCTTCACGCCCAATAGGTGGCAGACTTCTGTTGCAGGTGGCGCGGCTGTACTGCAGGTGTGAAATACGTCATACTTTTTCACAGGTGTTCGTAATATTTTGTCCTCCATCTGTATGTTTAGGAGCCGATGTCGCATCACTAGTTGCTAAACCAGTTTTAAGAAATGGGAAAAAAAGTTTAAACACACACTGAATTTTAAAAACATCGATGGTGTGGGGGCGATGCATTATCAACATCGATGTTTTAATTTTGAACATTGATGTTTTGCTGTCAATGTCGGATCAATAAATGCTAAACCATTTTTAAGAAATGGGGGGGGGGGGTTAAAAAATTGAATTAAAAAAAATCGAAGTTTTAATATTGAACATCGAAGCTTCAAAACATTGATGGTTTGCTGTCGATGTCGCATCACTAGTATCAGCACACACCGAAAGATGTCGGGAAGCCTTCCAACTGGGCTGCTCCGTCCTGACAACCACCCCGAGGGTTTTACTCCGAGTAGAAACATGCCACCTGTTGCCCGCAGTGGCGATTCCCCTCTTCCTGCCCCCAGAGTCATTTGTCTCGCGGAACCCATTAGCTCCGTTCGTGGACGACCCCTCCACTCGTCGTGCGTGTTACCCGACGGGAACAAGTGTCAGCTAAGTCACGACGCGGATTTCAGTCACAAGACTCCGTTTCATGGAAAGATAATGAATAAATTAGGGAGAATTTTCACGTAATGAGGAAAAGAACACTGAGCGTGGATCCAGATTTGAATCGACTCTGCGCCTCTTTCCTTTGCAGTCGGTAAGAATTTTAAGCCCTCGAGGCATTTGACGGATCCGCTTTTTTGCTTTGATTCATTCGGGAGGTTCATCATGGCACAAATGAGTGTGGGGGACAAACACACCAGGGCCACGGCGACTAGACACACCAGGAGCTAGGTGGGTGGTGAACTAACGTCACACAGGCGCAACACAACGGGCCATTGGTGACACAAGTCCTTTTGAATCATGGTCAGATGACGAGACCAAAACCTTAGTTGGCACAGAATGTAGGTAATGGTAATTTTAGTTAACGTCGTACTGGAGCAACACAACGGGCTATTGACGACTGTCCGGGATCAGTCCCTTAATGGAAAGATCCGAGGACAATGCCTCGCAATTGTAAACCACGGTCAGATGACGAACATCACCTGAGCTGGCACCCCACTCTCCAAACTTCCACACCATGCCAAAGTGAGGACTTTCGGCCGTGACCGATTTAAGGTGCACCATACGCTTCCAAACATCCATGCCCGATCTAGAGGCCTTAACCACTCTACCGGTCGGTCGGCACAGAATGTAGGTAACAGACGGGGATGCAGCAGCAGAAGACTTTTAGGTAGGTGCTTTAATTAACGGAATACAACCGCCAACCGCTCCAGTTGGTACTCGCCAATCTCTCCACTTGGCACCAACTTCCTGATAATATCCGAAAACATTGTCACGTAATGTGGACAGACAACCTGAGTATCGATCCAGATTTTTGTCCTTTCTTTATACCCGGATCAACTCAAGGTTACCTACGGCCTTACAAGTGTGGCTGCCCCGGAACAAATTCATTTGGGCCACGAAAACCTCCTTAATTAATTAAAGTTAAATGAGGGTATAAAAAGGGGCATGCAATTGCTTTCTTGATTGAAAGCATCGTTTAAAATGAAATCCAAGCCAGAGGTCGATGAGGAAGAAACGAATTTCCAGTGAAAGAAATGGAATAGGGCAGCGGTTTTTTAGGTGCTTGTATACTCAAGAAATCGACCTGAATATTGGTTTTGTTTAATGCTTCTGATATAACAAAAAAATCGACGCCCCAAGAAGGAGTTGTCCGATGGAGACAAAAATTGGTGGGTAGGAAAATTATGTACAGAATAGAAAATGATTAAAATTTCAGAACAATTGAAATATTTATTTCAGAGTTACAGTAACGAGCTAAATAAGGTGTTGACCCGCCTCTAGCCTGGATGCAAGCTGCCACACGGCGTGGCATAGACTGATAAAGCTCCCGGATGGTCTCCTGCGGTATTTCTTGCCAAATTTGCTCCAATTGTCGGACTACGTAAGCAACATTCCCTACCGGATGCAGTCGCATTCCCATCATATCCCAGACATGCTCGATGGGAGAGAGATCTTTTGATCTGGCTGGCCAAGGAAGTGTTTGACAAGCTTGAAGACAGTTCATAGCAACACGTGCCGTATGTGGTCTGGCATTGTCTTGCTGAAAAATAAGCCCAGGGTACTGCGAAAGGAACGGTAGCAAAACAGGTCTCAAAATGTCGTCAACGTACCGCTGTGCAGTAAGTGTACCTCTAATGACGACCAAAGGGGTTCGGCTATCAAGGGAAATGGCACCCCAGACCATAACTTCTTGTAGAGGGCCCGTGTGGCGTGCAATAGTGAAAGCAGGATCTGCACGTTGCCCTGGACGTCTCCAGAATTTCTTCGATGATCGTCAGAACACAGTTGGAAGCCGGATTCGTTGCTAAAGACTATACGTCCCCAGTCAGCATCGTTCCAGCCTGATCGAGCCAAGCACCACTGTAATCTGGCTCGACAGTGTGCAGGCGTGAGTGGCAGGTGGCGTAGATTTCGGTACGAGCGTAGATTTCGCTCTCTCAGCCGTCTGTGAATGGTCATGGTGGACACTCGTGTGTGGGTCGCACGACTGATGGTTGATAGCGATGAATCAGGCGCTGTGACAGCTGATCTGACTCTGTCCTCGCGATCTGTTGTGGCCCTACGTCGACCGCTACCATCATGACGCTGAAATCTGTCATTGACCACCCACTCTTGCCAGCATATACTAATCGCCGCATCGCTTCGACTCACATGACGAGCAATTCTCCGATTTGCCCAACCTGCTTCTTTCAAACTCTGAAAGTTGCTCGTAATGAGCTCGAATCCTGCGGCGAGGCATTTTTTCAGTCGTTGAAAGGTATCCTAAATCGCAATGCAGCAGAAATATTTAACAACAGTTCAAGAACTACTCCTTATATACATCTGCTGGATGCGCAGTTCCGATGCGCTGGAGATCGCACTATTCGTTCACTGGACACCAAATTTTAATCATTTGCATATTTGGTTAAAACATTCTTGCATACGAAATTTCAAAGCAATCGGATAATTCCTTCTTGGTGAGTCGATTTTTTTTGTTATAGAGTGTAATTGCGAGAAGTACAAAACTCTTTTCATCTGATCATCATAGAACTTGCCGTGTTCGCCATCTTTAGCAGTTTGCGTTCTTTGATTTGATAGTTTTTATTTCTATTTTCAACTTTTTTTGGAATTTAACCAATTCTGGTCGTATTCTGTTGCTGCTATAGCCTATTAATATTCTTGCCAAATAGACAAGAAATTGATTTAGAAAAATTAACTAATATTTCTGAATCGTTCGAACTTTTGAAGTCATGAATGAACAGCGAATATTTGCAAGTTTCTTTTATTTTATAACAGGATATAACATAACTGATACTTTCCTAATTCGAACCTAGTTAATGGACACAGCATCTCAAGTCATAATTTTCATTGCAATGGTACAGGAAAGAGTTTAATTTGATGCAAAATGTTAATTTTCGTAAAGGTTGCTATTGGACGTGTCGTATAACTACAGTAAAGCGGATTTTCCGTTAAAAGTTATTAATTCCTTGTTTTTTCTTATAGCTCAAATTGAAGCAAGCAGTAAGTACTTAAAATTTATGTTGATTTGTTTTTGTAGGTCTTGAAAATATCTTACTCTATAGAGCGTTTTATAAGCTTTTTCGTGGTATAAATGTGGAATATAATAGTCTTAGCTTTGCTATTGAGAGGAGCTTCAAAAAGTGCGACCAATATTCCGACTAGTAATGACGTGACTGCTCTGTGAGAAAATGGCCGGCGTTTATCCGATTCGGTACCTTATCGTATCGTTTTACGATGTAACATCTTATGACATGGCTGAAGCTTGAATACTCATTTCTATAGACCTGTAATACAAATGGTGATATATAACTATTTCGTGTGATCAGTTAGATGACGAATGGTTTGGCATCTTCTACTGTTCCATGGACCAATTAGGTGATTGATCGCTTCCATCCGCAGACGCAATGTGTCCAAGGACCATTTGACTACTACTTTGGGTCGCATGAACCTGGGTGTATAGTGGCGCAACTTACCATGTTATTCGAATACCATTTAGACTTTCGTTAAACGCTAAAAACCAGCGATAAACATAATTAATTCAAAATGAAAATAAAAAAATTTTGTGTGTAAGGCGAATTACAAAATTTTCTTAAGAGTACGTTTTATTCTCATAATTTATTATTATAATTTAGCATTTCTTATAATTTAAAATTATAAAAATAAGCAGAAAAGGAATAATTTTTGATTTCAAAAATGTCACAAACTTTATCTTAATTTAATAAAATTCAATGAAAACATTACGCTATCTACCATTGTGTTCTTTAGTGTGAACTGTCTCAAATGTGCTTTTAGTTCTGTTTTGTAATGTATTTCTTTTTTTAACAGAGCATCACCCGGACTCTGGAAGTAAGATTGGTTTTCATCTTCAGTTAATGATATTTAAGAATGCTAAACAGTTTCTGGCACTCGTTGGTTTAAACCCTTTCTTACCAATAAATCTAACTTAAAGTAGGTGAATGATAAATACACTTTGACCCGAGTAAATATTCCCCCCACCAAAAAATGACCCCTTTTTCAAGGCACGGAATAGTTGAAATTTCAATCGCGAACTTTTTGTCCGATCTCCTTTACTTTTTGATCAATTGTTCTAACTTCCTTTTTTCGCCGCTTGGAGTGCTGTCTCAATCAATTCAGCACGATCACTTTACTATAGGTACACGTTTCTTCTTTGATTACACTTGGCGAGATTAGCAATGTCGGGTTCAAAATGATTACGCCTTAAATCGTCACGGAACTCTATAACTAACGGATTTCTTTGGTTAAAATGGAATTACAGGGATCAAGCTGGTTTCAGCCACGTTAAGAGCTTGGAAATGCAAGGGCACTACCACTTCTAAAAGTTTTGGATGTTTTTCTACATCTTAATATTTTTCTATCGACCCGTAACATTGTTGTATCGACCACTGTGTGGTCTAGACTCTATAGATTCAGACACATTACAACACGTCTATTTGTGTAAGCACCATAGACGTGAAATACAAGTAGACCGAGCAATGTCATTAAAAAGCTTTCCATAAATCTCGCCAATAGGAAATGGATCGGATATCGATATAAGAGATAACTCACTTAACCCATTCAGTGGTTTGAACAATTTCTATCGAAAGTAACTAACACGGAAGAATGAACCGAAAATAGAGTTTCAAAAACATCTAGCAATTTCTTTTCATTAACAATTCAAGCACGAATAGAATTCAAAACATTTATGCATACGAAATTTCAAAGCAATCGGATGATTCCTTCTTGGTGGGGCGTCGATTTTTTTGTTATAGAGTGTATTTTCCAACTCCTAAGCTTTGAAACAATACCTTGAAAATTATTCGGAATATTTTTGTTAATTTCAGTCAACATGTATACTCACATGCTTTCTTTGACTCAACAATGCATTGTTTTAGTAAATTTAGTATCATTATGATCTGCATAATGCGGTTGATATTTTAGTCGACGATTAGAGTTATTAGTAAGGAAATTCATGTTTAATTGATTTTAGAATTCCTTTGCAAAAAAAAATCTGAATTTTTCTTTTACTTCCGTGGTGAAATTTTTTTTTAAAATATATTCCATCTAGCAATTTGATAAAGGGTCCAAATCTGAAGAAAAGGGTTAATTTCCAACATGAACTGTCCTTATAAACACATTAGACTTTCAAGGTGTGAGCTGTTCAAAAAAACAAGATAATTCCATCTAAATGAGATACTTAAATGATTAGCTTAAACTGGTTTTTTCACACTGAAATGATTCAAAGTATAGACCCGTTGTAAGAAAACTGAATGTTTTAAGTTGAAAAGGTTTTTAACGGTCTAGTGCAGGGTTGGCCATAACGGGCTCTCTCAGATGAGTGGCTCTTACGGAAATAAAATGCATGTATGAAATAGGGTAAACTAAAACTGATCAATGTCCAAAAGCAATTATTTCATTGCATTTCTTGCCACAAAGTTATTCAAAAACAGAAAAGTTATTCAAAAATAAAAATGTTATTAAAAAGCATTGTTCTGATTCTATCAAACAATTTTGTAAAGAAAATCACAAGAAGCTCAGTCAAATGCTGATCAGTTAAAACAGAGCCATGCTTATCTCTTTTATAAAAGGAGCCGACCCACCGGTATAGTAGTTGAGGTGTTAGCCTCTAGATCGGAAGGTACCTGGTTCGAATTCAGGTCCGGACATGGATGTTTGTAAGCGTATAGTGTAGAGGCCGGCTGGTGCACATTCAATCTGTCGTGGCCGAAAGTTCTCACGTTGTGTTAGTGTGGAAGTTTGAAGAATGAGGTGCCATCTCAGGTGTTGCCTCGTGATCTGACCGTGGTTCAAAATTATGAGGTATTGTCTTCGGATAATTCCCTTAATGGATTGATCCTGGACCGTCGTCAATAGCCCGTTGTGTTGCTCTAGTATGACGTTAATTACTAATTACTATTATAAAAGAAAATGCTCATGTGTGGGGGGACTGTTAGCACATTTTAAAATGAATTTAATGAGATATTTAATTACTATTTTTTCCTCCGAATGCCAGCAGTATAAAAGATCAAAGATTCTAAATTTATTTTCCGTTAAATGTTGCGGAGGTATGATTATTCAATGGTCGATAAAAAAACAAATAAAGTTTTAACTGGAGTTATATAGTTGTTTTTTTCTATCTCCTAGACCGTTAAAGATAAATTCGTTGCAATCACCGGAGATTAGTGAGCAGTGGTCACATGTGACCCCACGAAATGAACTGTCACGGGTAATGACGTGCTGGCCACGCAGTGGCTAGTTTAAAATAAATTTAATTTAAGAATACAAAGATTGTGTGATGCATGTAGTGTGATATTTTACCACACATTTCTAATGCTGAATCTTTTGCTTCGAGTCAAAGTCTGAGAAAACAGCGTAGTTTTGTGTTTCAGCTAAGAATCACGCTGGCCGGAGAATGTGTGGGCAAACTTTAAAAAATTAAGTTTATCATTGTTTTGTTATGAAAGGTAAATACATGACTCTTTCAAATGTTCCTTCCTCAAATGTGGCTTTCAAAGGTAAGGTAGCTGGCCTCCCCTGATCTAGTGCATGCATACACACCTTAACTGGAACACGGTCTCCAGTGCTGGCTAGTGATGCTACATCGACAGCAGAACATCGATGTTTTTAAAATTCAGTGTATTTAAACTTTTCCTCCCCATTTCTTAAAACTGGTTTAGCAACTAGTGATGCGACATCGGCTCCAATACATCAATGTTTTGAAGACATCGATGTCGCATTCCTACTTTTCAGACCCTTCACCTTTGGCCACTTTGGTCTAATTTGCCCTCAATTTGCTTATGAAAATTATGCTACTTGGTTATTTTTTAAATTTTTATAACGGTACTTTTTTTCATTTAAAAATAAAACATCATCAACGTAAAAAACATTGGCAAGTATCAATGTTACGAAAATATCGACACCTAATACATCAATGTTAAAAATATCGATGTTTTTTAAAAAATATTGATGTCACATCCCTAGTGCTGGCGTGCCCAGGTTTGTGTGCGCATGCGCATTGGGGACCTATATCTTTCTGTCTATGTTAGAGTGTAAACAGGATGTTTTGAAATATCCCGCCCAATCGTAAGGGGTGGTAGAATGCCCGAGATGAACATGTTTCGTCAAAGAATGTGCCGAAAATGCCGCGTTTAGATGCTAGGTCAGTCGATAAGTTTCCGTGGCGTAAGACGTCATTCTCCGGATTTTCAACGGCACCGGCTTGAAAGTTGGAGCGGGAATGATGCCCGGCGCCACAGAAGCCATGTGCAACAGGTTCCTGAATGCAGCAAGTGTTACATAAACGCACTCGTGACGCTAAGAAAGCGGTCATCGTAAATTCTGACAGGTCAGTATTGAATCCAGAACAAAACTCGATAACTAATCGACGAATAATGGCGAAGAAAAAGTCCGGAAGTCGTGAAAAAGAACACAGAGGGTGCAACAGGACAAATGAATAACAAACAAAAATAATTAATGCAAATCCGATGCGACGAACAATGGAACATTACAGCGCCAAATTTAATTAACCGGTGTACCTGAGAACGAGGAAGCGAGACGGCGAAAGTGATGCCATAGAACATTGACAAATGGAATGAATTTCGTCTCCTTTTGCAAAGAAGATCTGAGGAGTGATGTTCCCACGCGACGAACCGTTCTCAGCATTGGGATGAGTGGAATTGAGGTCTTTTGTTCTTGGGATTAAATTATTCGGTATTGGTCAATGGCGATTGACGAATCGAAATGTGTTTAATTGTGTGATACGTGTGACCGTCTTTTTCACGTTTTTATTGTGCTCAACTAACTTGTCGCGCTAAGAAACTCCATTTGCGCGACCATGGAAAAACATGTGAAAACATTTTAGAATTCTAGAGACACGAAATTCCATTTCCATAGCAAAAAATTCTTTAGCATTCTAGAGATTACTAGAGAAAACGATCAGTTTCTATCTATCGAGAGAGAGATAATAATACGTCATACTAGAGGAACACAGTGGGCTATTGACGACGGTCAATCCCCTAAGGGAAAGATCACCACGTCATTTTGAACCACGGTCAGATGACGAGGCAACACCTGAGCCCCACTCTCCAAACTTCCACTCACCCAACGTGAGGACTTTCGACAGGTGCCTCTACACCATACGCTTCCAAATATCCATGCACTAACCTGGATTCGAACCAGGAACCTTCCGATCCAGAGTCTAACACCTAGACCGGTTGGTCGGCGTGAGAGAGAAGGCTTGAAAAAAATGAAACGAGATTCTGTAGACTTGTAGAGGTTTCTACATACATTTTCTATACATTTCTAGACAGTCTATAACGATTTCTATAGAATTTCTAAACATATTTTCTAGAGGTTTATACAAACACGGTTTTTACAGGCACGTTAAACGTGTCGTGGCCTCAAATGTCCTCACATCGACCTGGAGTAGAGATTTAGAGAGTGGGGTGTGTTGATCTGTCATCTAACCGTGGTTCAAAATAACGAGGTGTTGTCCTCGGATTTTCTCTTCAAGATTACCCATTGTGTTGTGACAGTAGGACCATAATTTAACTACTTAGCTTTTGAATGCAGATTCAAGTGTGTAATTGATTGTATGACTAATTCATTAATTACTCCTTATACATATTGTCTTATCCCCTACATTTCACTTCACATCTGGGAACCATTCTTCACGTTACAATAGACTCAATTATACGTTCGCTGTCAGTCGTTTAACCCTCAGGAAGTCACTGCTCGAAAGACTCCGAACATTTGTTTGACACCTCAAATAAAGGGGGCTTTCTTCGATAGTATCGATCCGGCATATTGGCACTAATCTGTTCCCACAAGAGCACTAATCCCTTTGTTCCTTCCTATACGGAAGCCTCGTTCCAAACACACAGACAATAGAAACAAACCTATCGAATTCCCGTACAAAAAATAAAAAGAACTTGGGATAAGAAAAAGTCTCAGACAAAGAGTCTCGCTGCTTTGTCTCGACATGTGTGACCATTGCTTGACTGGTGCTACACCCCCTCTTTCACCCTACAGGTGGTTTCGACGAGATACTTCGTCCATCAAGATCTGATCCATTGTACTAACGACGAGATGTCTTGTCATCAAACTATTAACGATTGTTTGTATGACGAAATCAAACCCTGGTCAGTCTTCTTATGACGAAATATCTTGTCATCCAACTATTAACGATTGTTTGTATGACGAAATCAAACACTGGTCAGTAGGGTGGAGCGAAAAACACGAATTTCGGAAATTAAAAACGCCTATGGTGGGAATAGTTGGGGACTACCATGCTTATTAATAATACAAAATATGAGCTAAATCAATTAATATCTTCAGGTGCCAAAATCACCTCGAAATTTCGAAAATTTGCCAATTTCTTCACAAAAACAATAATAACGCATTTAAAAAATGTAATACATCCTATTTAAAGCCATGGGTGGGTGAAATGAACTTCCCTGCTTGAAAAAAAAAAGTGTTACACCTAACATTATCCCGGAAATTTAAAAATTAACCCTTTTTTTAGAGCGCTATCACACGAGTCTCCACTCCTCTCAATAGACTCATCATTGCGACCACGCGTTTACACGGGCGCTTCCCCTTGCAGCTCTTCGTTGTTTTTTACATTATGAAAACAACCCAGAACTCGGCACGAGGTGGTGGCTGCATATCGAGTTCCACCCCCTAAAAATTTCAATTTAAGTTGCTAGCTTACCCCAAAAAATTAGGATGAAGTTACTGGCAAGTGGTTTAGCTTAAAAGTGGTTGATATTGGCTTTTGGTTTCAAATCTTGATAAAGCAAGTCTGGAAGCAATTCTTGACCGAATAAATCCATCTCGTGCTTTTGTACCACATACTGTACTATATGCTTCAGTTACTAATTTAACGCAACGTTCTACTGCTTGTGAAATGGAATGGAAAGTTAAGCATGTTATTATTGGTTGGAACGTCTAGAATCATAGACTTGAGTTGATCATCAGAAAGAGACACTATGAGTGGTGGATCTGTAAAGGAAATTGATTGCCATTCAATTAGATTTATGTAATCGTCTGCTTCGAAGTTAGTTTAACTTGGGAATTTTAAATTCGCGATTATTCTTTTCAACTTTATTTTTTTGTCTTAATTTTAAATTCTTCTGAGGCTCAATTCTCTGGCGTGTTTTTGATCATCGGCTAACATTGCCAAAATAATATTTTCTGGATGGGCATAATAAGCATTTCTTTGCAAAGTTAGATCTACTACAATTTTTAAATCATTAGGCAAAAATCTCGATTTATTTAAAATATGGTAAAAATGAAGACTCCCGTACTAACATGACTAGCTTTTAATTTTTAACCACACATATGAATGTACCTTCCCAACATACTCTGTTAATATTTTCAAGTTATGGGTTGGATCTTCTGTTGAAACATATAACCTTAAAATTATATTTGTCGTCGTCAATCCATCTGGAATGATTCAATTTTCCTTATCTTTTTGTGACAAGCTTAATGGAATATATTTATTTGATATGCCTGTGCACATTTCGTAAAGGTATCGTTAATCAGTGCTAAGATCCTCTAGGACAATATCTGGTAATCAATCTTTTCAAAGTTTGTTAAAGGCAATTTTTCACAAGATTCTAACATTTTTTCTAATTTCTCCTATGAATCCTTTTGGTCCAGTGGTTTTCCCTTCTAAATGTCGCAACAAATGACGTAAAGGTAGCTGGGTAGCTCATTTGCATGTAAAAAAAATTAAACCAATGCACAGAACGTCCTAAAAAGAGCTCGATATGTCGAATGACTCCATTTTTTAAACATATATTTACCACTGTACCATCACAACCAACGACTTGCATCTTAGAAAATCGATATTTTTCTTCAAAAAAGTTAAAATACTTGTTTTAATATTTTGAGAAGAGCCAGTCGTAGGAGTGACATGTCCCATATATTTGGATCCTGGTTCTAGTATCAGAACGATATGTTCTTTTGTTACCGTCTTTCTAGAAATCCTTTCTCTTTCTTTAATCATTACTAAAGATTAATAATTTCGCTCATCAAAATATATTCCATATTCTGATAAAGAGGTAGTTTCCTCATTTTTCCTTTTCAAGTAGCTGCGGGGATTTATCCTTTCTCTTCTAATTTTACTACGATCAACTATGTTTGAAGAATCATCCATGGAAATTTTTCCCGTATCCTTCAAAGCAGTATTTATTAGAATTGCTGCCGATCTATAGGAAAAACCAATTCTGTCACAAGCCTGAGCTACATTTGGAAGTTCAGTTCTCGTTTGTGAAGTTGAAGAAGAATTATTATCAATGATTGTGTTGATAGTGTCATTAGAATTCTTAAGCAAATTAAAACTCAAAGTAGCTCCCGTAATAGAGGGCGAGAGTATTTTGGATTGTTTTTCTTTACAATCTTTGAGCTGAACGTTTTGGCTCTATGCTTCTCTTTCTTTGCGCTGCAATCTTTTCTTTAATCATTCTGCTGGTTTTAATGTCAACATTTCCAATGACCATTTTTCGAAATGTCCTTTGATCTGTTAAAAAAGCTCTTTAAGCAATAGGTACTTTCATTTTGAAATTACAACTGAGAAAGTTCTTACATTTACATATGCTAATATCAAATAGATTTTTTTCTGCTGATTCCCTGAAGGACACAACTTTTTTCGAGAAATATAGTTTGACAGTATTTTTTAATAGTTTCTTAATATTTCTATATGCTTTATGGTATTTTTTCAGCATATATATTATTTGTTGGTTGTTACAGTTCGAATCGAACTTTTCTCCCATAATCCTTGAAGCTCTTTAATTAAAATTAAACATACATCAGTCACATACTAGCATCTCTTTTATAATCTTTCTGTATGTAAAGATAATACTTTATAACATCTGCATATGTTGGAAGTATGTTAGGCTTCATTATTTCAGCCATTCCAAACACGGCACATACATCTACTGATCGTGTCCTAGGCATTTCGACTAAATCGCAGAACCGTGTATCCTTAACAAACCAAACCCAAACAAGACTGAACTTAAAGATTAAAATTCTATATAAAAAATATCTAAAATAAGTAAAAATAAACAGTAAAATACGCACCGAGAAACGAAAGCGAATCAATTTTAACAAAGGACTTAGTTTTCCTCGATAGACTAGATCGGTAGAGCATTTGCAGGATCATACACCTACTAGATATTTACCAAAAAAGTAGGCGGGTATTTAAAGAAACACAGACACATCCACTCCATGTGGTGAAATACGAGTTATTTACCCCTTATAAAACAAGCGAAGAAAGGAAAGCGTTCGTGCACCCTAGTAACGAGGAACGTTATGATTAGTCTATTGAGAGGAGTGGAGAAGTGCGTGATATAGCGCTCTAAAAAAAGGGGAAATTTTTAAATTTCCGGGATATGTTAGGTGTAAATTTTTTTTTTCAAGCAGGGTAGTTCATTTTACCCACCCATGCCTTTAAATAAGATGCATTAAATTTTTTTAATCCGCTATTATTGTTTTGTGAAGAAATTGGCAAATTTTCGAAATTTCGAAGTGATTTTGGCACCTGAAGATATTAATTGATGTAGCTCATATTTTGTATTATTAATAAGCATGGTAGTCCCCAACTATTCCCACCATAGGCGTTTTTGGTGGAGTGGTAGCATCCGATACGTTAGGCCGTCAAAGCGATTATTTACGCCAAATCAAGATGGCGGCCGATGTAAGCAATTCCAAGATGGCCGCCATATACAACGTGAACCTTTGCATACAGTGCATAAATAATAATAATAATTTGTTTAAAAATTATGAAAAAAGCAATATAAATTTCACTTGAAAATTTTCTAATATTTCAGTCTGGTTTTCTCCGAACATGTACGCAATTTTGCGTCAATTTCATCCTAGTTTTGTCACTTAAAAAAAAAAAAATTTAATAAAAAAAATTAATTTATAATTGTTAAAAAAATTTAAAAAAAATTTAATTAAAAAAAACCGCAATTTTTTTAAAACGTCCGGATTTTCATCAATTTTGAATTAGAAACTTTAAAATGCATAGAAAATTCAAAACATGAAATCTTTTTTTAATAAGGTAGTTGTTTTCTGTGATCATAATCCACACAAAGGTTTTTGATGAGAAAAAAAAAATCTAAAAATTCTTCTGCTATCCATAAGTGTGAAAAAATATTTTTCCACAATTTTTCTAGCAATTAGCATTATGTGAGCAACTCAATGGGGATATTCCAGGTTATAGAGCCATATATGGAAAAGCAAGACAAATATTTTTATTGTAACGACTTTACAAGAGGAAATTGTTTTTTAGAGAAGTCAAAGCGTATTGCGCTTAAGGGGACCGGGAAGGCCCTATCTCCTCCATGTTAAATTCACGAAATTCAAGACCCTTTTTCTCAATAACTATAATAGTAATCAACACAAAATTTTTATGGTGGTTAGACTGATATGTTATACAAACTTTAACAGCTCACTTTTTTTTTATTTAAGCATTTTAATTTTATAGAAATTTTTAACTGAATATCTTTTTTTAGATAGCATTTTTTAACACATTTAAATTTCTAAAAAATCCAATTTTCAAAAAATCAAAAAATGCCCGTGTTAAAATCTTTAGAGATATAACACAAATATGTCATAAAAATATTAAGTCATTATGTTCAGTAGATTCTGAGAAAATGGGGCATGAATCTTAAAAATCTAAGTTTTGAGAAAAATGGATTTAAACATTTCAAATGAATTTTTATAAATAATTTTACGTCTAACCTTAATGAAATCCTGATTTATATAAAGGGTGATCTCTTTCAATTTTTAATACATGTATCTTCGATTTTTTTTAATGCTTTTCTTTCTATGGCGGGCCTTTTTACTGTATTCGGAGAGTTTTCGCTCTCCGTCGATAACACGGTCTTAGTCCAGTTTTCTCAAAATTTTTTATAAAATGGCAGCCTGGATTGATTTTAACTCTAGATAATGTATAGCACTTTATAATATTTCCACTGTTGCAGCAGGAAATAGCATCAAACACTCCCAGTTATAAAGTTTGGATGGTTACAAACACATTTTTTGGAACGCGTGTCCAAATCACATTGTTCACCGATTCATTTGGGTTTTGAGTCTTTCCGTGAACACATTTTTTCAACAATTCTGGATTCGCCAAGTCTCTGAAATTTGATTTAATTGTCTTCAAAATGTAGGCAGTATAAGGCAAGGCAATATGTGTGTGTTTATCATGGTAATACACATCACTTTTAGCTACAGCACGTTGAAATTTCCACCAGCTTTCATTCCCAACTGGACAAAGACCGTGATTTGGATTTAAGTTACTTGACAGTAAATAAAAATATTCTGCCCAGACAGATTGTTGCATATTGTGCAGAAAACCAACATTTATCCTTATTGCTAGTCCATAATAGATCAAATGTCATGTCTCAGAAAGTGCTAACTTACATCGCATGGTAAAATTAATAAAAATAGTTAGAAAAAAACTAAATGTTACAGTTAACTCTACTGTTACCAGATTATCGAAAATAATTTGAGTAAAGTAAAGTAAAAAATATAATATACATTGTTGAGCAACAAAGATTAGAAATGTCCACAAACGGTTTGTTTACATTTGAAAGGCCGTGTCAGATGTGAAGTGCTTATTGGAAACGTGCATAATTTTCAAACTTCCTCTTATTCTATTACCTAGTGTGATATATCATTGGAAAGAGGAGATTTTGAACTATATAAAGGAGCAATAAAATAGAAATTGATTTTTTAGTCGAATTTTGCCTTCCCGGTCCCCTTAAGGTTTCAATGCCTTTAAACCAGTATACCGGGAGAAATTTGTTTGTAGATAAGTCACAGCGTATAACGCGCGATCCCCGCCTGCCGGCTACCTCGCCGCCCCTCCGGGGCCGGCGAGGACCTTTCACCGTTGGCTTCCATACGTATAAGTCACCGTATTGGGTGCCCACCCAAGCATAGTCCAGTGTTTGTAATATAACCAAAAGCAAAACTAAAATCAAACTTACCCTCATAGCCGGGTCCTTGAAATTCTGACTATGGTTAACAGTCATATGCTCGAATCGATAACCCTTGAACTCTTTGTCCTTCGGGTATTGATACCAGCATATGACTTCCAATAGTCAGAAATTTTTGTAGTTCCTTGCAAAATTCAGCTCTGAATTATCTCAGCCAAAACTTTCTGGTTCCTATTTTTCACCTCAACCATAAAACATTTATCCGTCCCTCGTTCAAGTCCTCCAAACACCCATTTACCCTCCAATTTCTTACTCCTGTTATACTTTCTTTTGCCAAACTTTTGTCCCATCTTTCTACATTTCCACTCCTACCTATCACCAGCATCCTTTCTCAATGTTAAAATCATATCATTCTCACATGAAAGACATTTCACCCTCTTCCCAATCAAGCTACTACATGTTTGCAAAAAAAAAAAAAAAAAAAACATTTTCTAACGTTTAATAACACTATCCATTGCTATATCAAATCAACTAAGGGGAAATGAGCAACCAAAAGGGGGAAAAAATTTTAAATTCCAATCTGCAATTTCAAAAATCAAATTTAATCCAAATTTTTTTTCGAAATTTTAATTGAAATTTAAATAAAGTGACAAATTTAAAAAATTGTAACTTACAATCTGCTTTTCAAACTTATCCTAAAAATTTTGAAAATTAATAAAACAAGTCGATTTTATAAATCAAGAGCAAAATTCATATGCACCCAACAATTTCAGACTGTCTAAATTTTAATTCCGTTCTACATTAAAAATAAAAGTGGAAAAGAGTATTTTCTTCCTTAACCAATCATGAGACCCGTTTATTATCGTCAGGAGAAAATATCTAGGGTTGCCTTAAAACTAAGAAAAGTACGAAAACGGGAAGGTTACCACAATTGGCAATACATCGCTCAAAAGTTGTAACGTATCGGATACTACATACCATCCGAGATGTCTTGTCATCAAACTATTAACGATTGTTTGTATGACGAAATCAAACCCTGGTCAGTCTTCTTATGCCGAAATGTCTTGTCATTAAACTATTAACGATTGTTTGTATGACGAAATAAAACCCTGGTCGGTCATCTTATGTCGAGATGTCTTGTCATCAAACTATTAACGATTGTTTGTATGACGAAATCAAACCCTGATCAGTCTTCTAATGACGAAATGTCTTGTCATCAAACTAGTAACGATTGTTTGTATGACGAAATCAAACCCTGGTCAGTCTTCTAACGACGAGATGTCTTGTCATCAAACTATTAACGATTGTTTGTATGACGAGATCAAACCCTGGTCAGTCTTCTAATGACGAGATATCTCGACCATCAAAATCTAAGTGGATGTTTACGAAGCACCTGGGCCCTCCTACTCCAGGTGGTCATACGCTTCATTTCTAAGCTGAGCCGCAGTGCCACATCTTTTGGTGTGTACGGGCGTCTGAAGTAGCCGAGTGATCTATTACTTTCCTGTGGGGGTCTACTGTCTTAGGTAAACAGGGGGGAGGTCGTGACCCCAGACTGTCTAAGCGATCTTTCTCCGTCATCCTTCTTTTCCACAATGACTTGACATTGCCTGCCGTGTTTGGAACAGCTTGGCCAAATACTGTCCTTGTGCTATAACACCTGAAAACGACGCTCAAGATCTGGTTAATATATTTCTAACGACGAGTACTTCGTTGACACAACTACCGGTGGATTGGTTGATTTATAGGTGATTCATGGCGCAAGGGTCATATTTGACAATTACACCTGCTCCAGACACACACTATCATGTAATAGACACACGCCATCAAAGTTTTGCTGACTTTTAAGAGAAAAACAAATCAAAATTTTCGTAAGAGGAAGGCAGAAATGCAAATAACACGAATCGAACTGTCTACAACTCGAGGGTTGCTAGGACATACCCACTGAGCCACGACGCCTCCCCCCCCCCCAACAACTTCCGGTAGGGTCGGAGACATTGGATACAAATACATATACGAGGCTCTCAGAGAGTGAGTGACCTAACCCACAAACACCCGAACATTTTATTAACTCTTCATTTTTTTTTTAATTTGCAGGTTCAAGTCTTCCAAAATCACTCAGTGTTGATCATCGAGAAACATTTTTAGAATCTCATATCCTATTATAACTTCACTAAAAATATATAAAAAAAATGGTGCCTAGAAAAAGTCGTTTTGAAAGTTTCAAAGTCTATTAATTCCTCGACTTTGATACATGTATTCACAGACCGTACTTGGACCCTGGTTGGAAATACATGGATAAGATCAACTGTAGAGGGTTTTCTTTTTAGGGCTAATTGACCTTCAGTTTTCTAGGATTTTAAATCGAGTGATATTTGTTGGGGTTTTAAGGCGCAAGGGACATATTTGCCACGAGGGATATTTGAAAGTGACCCTGGATGGATAAATGATCGTGAGTGGCCTGAACACTATCAGAAAGGCTTTCCTACATTATCGAAACATCCGCTTCAGTATCTAGGAAGACAATTTCAGAGGTTAACTATCGCCATTTCTAAATAATCCAATAAAGTAATCCTCCGGGATTGAACAAAATATAACTATTTAACGATTCAAAGGAAAAAGTTATTGAAATCGTTGATCTCACGAACATAGCATTGGAATGGAATCCAAATACTCGGTCTTCAAATCCAGTAAACCCAATTACACCCATTACACAAAGGAACAATACTATTCCAAAATTAATCCCTCTAATGTTGTAGAATATGTCATCTATAATAGAATCAGTTCAACTCTTATTCGTGCATCCATTCTTTCGATGCAAATAGATCGATTCATTTGGGAATCCAAACACAATGCAATCCGAGATCTACTTTGTTTCCAGAAGCCAGCTCTAAAACCAAGTCTGAAATCTGCTGGCACGAACCGATGCTAATAATATGACGGTCCTCTTTCACAGATCATTTACACGTAATTTCCATGAGGAATAGATTTCATTCATAATCTTTAAAATATGCAGTCGAATACAATCGTTTGTTATAGACTCACCTGTACCAGGGTCCAAATCACTTTCCTAATTTCATCGCGTTCAAAATTTTCGTAAGAGAAAGTTTTGTTCACTTTCACACAGCTTCATCCATCCTCGAGTACCAGAAGTTGCCAGAAGGAAGGACGGAAATAGTCGTCATTTCGAAATCCTCGGTCAGAAGCGTCGTCAAAAATTGCATTTCGGAGAGAGGTAGTTAAATGACCGTCTCACCGGAGGAAAACATCGGGTTCGATATCCATCCCTAAGGGAAAGATCCAAGGACAACGCCGGACCGCGTTAGCCCGGTTCTAAGACCATCATATTAGCAACCGGAGGGTTGCGAGTTCGAATTGAGCCCGAGACCGTCGCGTACAAAGGGGATTGGTGCACGTTAATCCGGCCGACCAACCGGTATAGTGGTTAAGGTGTTAGCCTCGAAATCGGAAGGTTCCTGGTTCAAATCCGGGTCCGGGCATGGATGTTTGTAAACGTATGGTGTAGAGGCGGCTGGTACACTTTAAATCTGTCGTGGCCGAAAGTCCTTACGTTGGGTTGGCGTGGAAGTTTGGAGAGTGGGGTGCCAGATCAGGTGTTGCTTCGTCATCTGACCGTGGTTCAAAATTACGAAGTGTTGTCCTCGGATCTTTCCCCTAAGGGACTGATCCCGGACCGTCGTCAATAGCCCGTTGTGTTCCTCTAGTACGACGTTAACTAAAAATTACCAATTACCACGTTAATCCGTCGTGGCCTTCAATGTCCTCACGTTGGTGTGGTGTGGAAGTTTGGAGAGTGGGGTGCCAGCTTAGGTGTTACCTGGTCCGTGGTTTAAATGACGTGGTGTTGTCCTCGATTCTTTCCTTTTGGGTTTTGATCCCGGACACTCGTCAATAGCCCGTTGCGTTGTTCTAGCACGACATTAATTAAGAAATACCAAAGGAAGTTTGGAGTGTGAGGTGCCAGCTCAGGTGTTGCTTCGTCATCTAACCGGGGTTCAAAATTACGAGCGGTTGTCCTCGGATCTTTTCCTTGAGGGATTGATCCCGGACCGTCGTCAATAGCCCGTTGTGTTGCTCTAGTACGACGTTAATTAAAAATTACCAATACCAAAGACAACACCTCTTCATTTTAAATTACAGTCAGATGACGAGGTCAACACCTGAGCTGGCACCCCACCTCATAGAGAAATATATAAAAAGTAATGGACTTGTGTGTCCGGGATTGTGCAACACAAGTTGTGGCCGTGGTAAGAACGAGCATTAATCACCTGATTGGTCTATGCGACAGGGTCGACTGCTTGATAGATTTCACCACTTGAGTCGACAGTCTCTAGAAATCAACATTCACACCTATCCTGCCGGAGGGCGCCGGACTAGCAACTGGAGGGTTACGAGTTCCAATCCACTTTCGTACAAAGGAATGGTCTCACGTAAGCGAGGTGTTGAATTTTGAAGAGTGGGGTACCAAGCTCAGGTGGTGCCTCGTCATCTGACCGTGGTTCAAAATGGCTTGGTGGTGTCCACGTTTCCTTCCCTTTGGGTTTTGATCCCGTACCGTCGTCAATAACCCGTTGTGTTGTTCTAGTACGACGTTAATTAGAAATACCAAAAATACTAATACCTGTCATAAGATGTTATATCGCAGAGCGAATCGAGTTCGATCCCGGACCGTCGCCCATGGGCTATTGGCGACGCCCCGAGATTTACCCCAGCTACTGCGTTTCAGGAATTCTGCAAAGTTCAATGACCAGAGAAACTGTTCGCAAAGAACTTGTGAGTAAGTTTGTTCCCTTAGCTTCCTACGTCGTCAATAGCACGTTTTGTGTTGGTCTAGTACGACATTGATTTAAAACATCTTTCGTTTCCTCGGCTCCAGTTAGTCCAGAGAGCACGATCACTGCAGTATTCTGTCACTTCCTTCCAAAAGGGATGCGAGGCAGGTATTCGAATCGACCCATTTCGAAAGGGGGTCGAAACTCGCTCCCGCATTTTCTCCCTCGGCGCGAGGTCAGTGTCGTGAAGCAAGTGGCGAGTTGTGAATTAACGATTTGTTTTCACTCCCGATGGGAAAACGAGGCCTTGATTTATGAACCGTTTATAACTCGTGTCTGCTTCTCTTTCGATACATTTCAAATATGCAAAGTTGCGAGGGTATCGCGCTTTTTGCTCCAACAAAGGAGGCATTTGTTCTCGCTGAATGGGGGAATATTTTGATGTGTTCCAGATCTGTAGATTGCAATGTGTGACCAGGAAGTTGCCGTGTTTCTGAAGTACGGGGTTCAGTTACTTCGAGTAATGATCGTGTACAGAAAAGAAAATTGGATTTCTATAATTCCAAGGATTTCACCTTTTTACACTTATTTATTTATAGAGAATGATCTGTTTTCCCATTATTATACTGGATTTCGGTTAGGCATTGATATATCACTTCTGTTTAAGAATAAGTAAAAACAGAACTGAACAATATTTGCTCGTTTAGGGTTGAATTAACTTCCACACTACGTCAACTAATTCAGTTTGGATACCTTTTTGATACTCTTTGTTGAGAATGATTTGTTACCACATTATTATAGAGGTGAGCTTTGATTCCAGGTGTACATTATTATTTTACTTCATGTTTAGAATGAGTAAAAAAAATTGCAAATATTTATTGGAAAAGAAGAATGAAAAAAATTATTAAAATGAAAATTCCACAAATGGCGAAGTAAGAACCCTACCGTGAAGAAAATGATAATGAAATAAAATTCCACAACTGGAGAAAAACCATTAAATAAACCAAAGAAATTAAAGAAAATAATTTTGAAAGGGCCCATACAATCAAAGGATATTTTAAAATTAAAATAACCCATTGGAATCAAAGAAAAAATTTCAAACGTGCCAATAAAGTCAAACGACTTTAACGGATTTTGAAAGAACTTTCTAGAATAATCAAAATGAAAAATTAAAGTTTCCGTTTGCTGAGGTTGCCATGAAAACCACACTAACCGTAAAAATTTCCGCCAAGGCCGTTGCCACCGCTATAAACGTTGCCTGTAGTTGTGCCATTATATGTACACATCATTGAGAAATTACCTTTCGCATGAGCGAGTAAGATCGAAATAAGTCCCGGTGCACACATCCGGTTTTTCAACGTGCAGCGCCGCTGATGCAACGCAAGTGCGGTCTGAGATCCATTAGATCCATTGAAGTAGTGCACGCATGTCTCCGGCGCCGCACGTCCAACTTGCGTGCAATTTGTACCGCAGTTCCCCACGGCGCCGCAGGTCGCCGCACACGCGTCTCAGTTCTAAAGTACCTTGTTTTTATAAATAAATGTAATGTAAATAATAATTAATAAATGGTTCTAGCCAGTAAAGTCTATTTTGTTTCAAAATATACTTTTTTGTACACCAAGTAAGCGAAATAAACACGTTTTCTTCGATAAAATATTTATCTCAAATGGCGCGAAATGAGTACTTGCGTCACTTCACTGTTATGTCTGCATAGTTGGGCTTCGGTGCCGCAGCGGCGCCGCACGTTGAAATGCCGGATGTGGGCACTGGGCCTAATAGCACTCGCTCGTGCGATTGTTTCGCTCAGAGCTGTTGGATGCGTGCTAACGTGCTCGAAATTTTCATGGTGGTTGTTGCTACAAATTAATTAAAAAATGTTCTCGATTAAATTTTAAAATTCGGGCTTCGAGGTGCATTGAGTCACTTTGAGGACCACCTGTGTGCGCCATATTTCATGGCTGTAAGTGCAGGAGACTCGTCTGGACACATACACACAAACATTTCCTTTTATAACAGTAGCGAGTTGTCTTTTTGCAAGTACCAGGCTGTAGCAGCAACCAAAAACCTCAAGACACTGCTTGAGCCATCCACAGCCCATTTGGTACACTCATTCATCAGAAATCCGAGGGAAACATAGGCTGTATGTATGCTGTGCCATTTCTCCTGGGGACAGTTCGAAATCCTCATTGAGTTACAATACTATAGACGCATAGCAACGTCATTCTGCTGGTAATAAATACAATGACATGAAAGGGTCTTGTATTGAAACTCCGGAAGTACGTATTTTATTCTCTGAAGTCGCGGATAGTGGATTTAAGAGATTATGAAATGCTTGAAAGAAGTTGTCTAAAGTGAAAACCCGTGCGGTGGTACATAATCTCGGGAAGGAAATGTTACAAAACAACATCGAACAAACGCGAGAACAATTGAAGCATTCATAGGAAGGGGTTTCCGTCTTGAACACTTTCTCATCACTTTTGCATTTCACGGACCATAAAGTCTGAACGTTTCTCAGGAATTGAGTCAGAAAGAAATTCGTGACAGGAACCTTGGCATTTAGATTCTAAACGGTTCTAGATTTTCCTAACAATTTACTGGTGCACGTCAAATCTGTCGTAGCCTCGAATGTACTCACGTTGGCGTGGTGGGAAAACTTGGAGAGTGGGACGCCAGCTCAGGTGTTGCCTCGTCATCTGACCGAGGTTCAAAATGACGTGGTGTTGTCCTCGAATCTTTCTCTGGGGGATTGATCCCGGACCTTCGTCAATAGCCCGTTGTGTTGCTTTAGTACGACGTTAATTAAAAATTACCAAGTTATTACCTAGCGGGCCAGATTTCGCGGCCCTGGAGTCCGATGAAATTTAACCAAATGTTTTCGTAAGGGTTCATAAGGATTGAAAAATATCCTTTCAGGAGAGGTCAACTGCTTGACCAAGATTTGCAATGCGTCCACTGTCTTTTGTTTCCCGGATCGAGTCCCCCCGCGTCAATTGTGCAAGTGGGCATCCGCTCGGAGAGGCGAGAGTGTGTGGCAACGCGGGGGTGGCATTGTCCGAGCGCTAGACGGAATTCCGAAACACCCCCGTTACGTATGCGGCGTTGCGGAGCGAATGAAATTGAGGTTTAGGCGACGAAATCAGCTTCGCGCTGGAGCTTCAGCTGTTGGCGACGGTCGGAAGGGAAGGATGCGAGGACAACGCCTCGTCCTTTTGAAACACGGTCGGATGACGAGGACATGACCCTCAGCTAGCACACCTCTCCGCACCCACGGGGAGAACATTTGAAGTCACGACAGATTCGAAGTGCCTCATATGTCGAGATATCTCGTCCATGAGACCTCTTCTGCTGACGACGAAACACCCCGTCGAAACGACCCCCAGCAGAGTGTCAGTGGGTGGTGCAGTGGTTTAGTAATGGGGTAACTACCTGGCAACTGGTTTGAAAACGATTAAAAGTCCAGTGTGATTTTGAGTGGGGTGTTTTGGGTTTTCGCAACACACTTCTCTCAACTCGAACGATTTTCCACGTCGAAGGACGGTGTTCTGGATGGAATTACCAAGGAACGAACGTTGTGACGAGAATGTAATATTTCGAGAGTTTTTCCTTTATTGTCATTAGCTGGTACAGCAGTGGTACCTTGAAAGTTATAAGAATCGCGCCAAGAAAGAATCACTCCAGTTATATCTATAGCCATAGTCAAAAGGTTAAGAGAGTTTTAAAGAATTTAAGTTTAACCTTTTGAGACTACGGGCTATATATCGATACAACAAGTGCGATTCTTATAACTTTCAAGGTACAACTGCTGTAGTTTAAAGGTTAAATATATTTTAACCTTTAAGCAGGGGTCCGATTGTAACATTCTGAACCATCTTAAATCGAAATCGCCTGTAAATCTCCACGACACGCAATTCAGGAAACTCTTGGGGAATAACCATTATCACATAAATTACTTCGCCCTTGAATTTCGTTCCGCGGGTTGTGACATTTCCAATCCACTTTTTCTCAGAATTAGGGTTTACGGACTAGCTGCAGCACACGTTCTTTTTCTGACTCGTTCGTTCTTTCCCTGTCACGAGAAGGCGAAACTTCTGGGGGATCGAAGGGTACAGTAGGGATCGTGTTATTCGAGCTCTACCATCTGGGGTAGCCCCCACAGGAAATTAAAGTAGGTAGGTAAGTTGGAAGTGGAATTGAGTGAAGCACCAACACGGGCCATGAGCTACGGTCCACGATGAGTCCCGAAGGGAAAGAGCTGAGGATGATAACGCGTCACTTCGCATCATCTCGCCCATCAAGATGTGACCCATTTTGATAATGACGTAATATTTCATCATCATGATAAGGGTGACGTTTTTTGTAAAGATCGAGATCCATCCATCCTAAATACCTACATACCATCCCTTCTCTCGAACGGGTTTTCATCTTGTAGAATTTTGACGAATGGAATCGTTCTAAAGGATTCCATTCTCAGGAAATGAGGAATGAAAATTTTCAGTCCTCCTCTAATGAACGCCTTTTCTTCTAAAGTACCCGTTAAAATAACCACCGGGAGGATTCTCGCACTGTAGCAATACAACGAGCTATGGGATTATACGTCGGGATCCATCTCCGAGGGAAAGATGCGATGGCAGTTCTAACCGCGGTCGGATGACGAGGTCACCACCTGAGCTGGCACCCCACTCTCCGAACTTCCCATTTGAGACCACGACACGTTTAACGTACACCAGCACCCAGCTCCCCGACGGTCTTCGGTTGGACTCGTAACCCTGCTGATGCGTCGCTGTTCCACTGCGCTAGCAATCTCCGAGTCGTACGATTCCTCCCTGGGTACATCTCCCTCTTCTGTGTCACTTTCATTTTGTCACGTGCTATTGCGTGTCTCGTGCGTGTGCATGGAACCCCGACAAAGTAAACCGTTCCCAAAGTGGCAGCAACAGGATCGCATGTTTCCGCCATTCGGGGACACGGAGCTATCGACTGAGCACTCAATGGAACCCCTTCCTACTAGTGATGCGACATCAAAACATCGATGTTCTAAATTAAAACATCGATGTTGATAATACATTGCTCCAAAAACATCGATGTTTTTAAAATTCAGTGTATTTATACTTTTTCCGATATTTCTTAAAACTGGTTTAGCAACTAAAGGTGCGACATCGGCTCCAATACATCCATGTTTTTTATAAAACATCGACATTGATGTCGCATCCCTACTTTTCAGACCCTTCACCCTTGGCCACTTGAGTCTAACAGTATGCTCAGTTTGCTGATTATAAAAATTATGCTACTTGGTTATTTTTAAAATTTTTATAACGGTACTTTTTTCATTTAAAAATAAAACATCGACAACGTAAAAACATCGACACGTATAAACATCGATGTTACAAAAACATCGACTCCAATACATCGATGTTAAATACATCGATATTTTTTAAAAAACATCAACATCGATGTCGCATTCCTACTTCTTACTGAGACAAATCTCTCGATTGTTCCGATTCGAGAGAAAGAAAAATCGATTGTTGCGACGGCAATGGGGAAATCCCACCCCCTGTGAACGTCGCTTCACTGCCCGAGCACATAGCGAGCGAGGAAAGCAACTCTTCTGAATGGAGGATCTTTTTCTTGGAAAGTATTCCCAAACTGCAGTCTTCCCTACGAAGTGGGGGAGGGGGGGGGCAAGGTAGCTCGGTTGGAAGAGCAACGGACTACCAACCGTCGAATCCAACCAAAGACCGTAGTGCACAAAGGGGGCTGGTACACGTTAAACCTGCCTCAAATAGTCTCACGTTGGCAGGGTGTGGAAGTTTGGAGAGTGGTGTGCCAGCTCAGGTCAAAAGGACATGGTGTTGTCCTTGGATCCTTAGGGGTTTGATCCCGGACCGACATCAATAGCCCGTTGTGTAGGTCCAGTACGATGTTAATGGAAATACCTACCTACCATCCCTTCTCTCGAACGGGTTTTCATCTTGTAGAATCTTGACGAGTGGAATCGTTTCAAAGGATTCCATTCTAAAGGAAAGAGGAGTGGAAAATTTTTGAAGGATTCTGCTCTAAAGGATGGACCGATACATTATTTCCGAAGGATTCCATTCTAAGGAAATGAGCAATTGAATATTTCCACTTTCTTCTCTTCTTCTTCTACACAATGTCTTCTACAATAAGTCTTCTTTTCTACACAATGGGTCAATCGAATCTTTCCAAGGGTTTCTATTCTTAATTAATCACCAATCGAATCTTTCAAAGGATTCTAATCTACAGAATGGGCTAATGGAATAGTTAAAAAGAACTCTTTTCTAAGGAAAGGAGAAATCAAATCTTTCCAAGGGATTCTTTTCTAAGAAAAGGACAAATCGAATCACATTCAAAGGGTCATTACTACAGAATAGAAAACTCCGACAGTTCCGACTGTTAAAATTTTTTTTATCACGGACTTAAAGTCTTGTTTCTTGAAGTTCATTTTACTTAGACCTTTTCAGTATGCCATGCCCATTTGTTTTTCAGTCCAGGTTATTGATTGTGCTCACGTGCTTTGCTTTCAATCATTTCTTCTGCCTTTTCACGCTGACATACCAATGGATCTGGATTTTTTTAGAATGATAGTAAGAATAAATAAAGAGCATGTAAACAAATTATGTTTTTCTTCAACATCAGAAAAACCCAGTTTACTTTATCATTCCTCTAAAGTCAATGACAAAAGTTTCCTCACCATTTAAGAGGAATCTTCTAATCTACTAAATACAGGGAAATTCTAGTAATACCAACACTAAAAGTAAAATCTTTTATTGCTGGAAAGTATAACCACCTAATCCTTTGAAAACAACAGTTAATATGCAACAGCCGGTACAGCAGTCGTACCTTGAAAGTTAGAGGAATCGCGCCAAGAATGAATCGAGCGAATAGTTATATATCAATAGCCGTAGTCAAATGAATCGAGGACAAACCATCCACTGTATTATAATATTTCATAAATAATTGTTGAACCGTTTGAACAAAGTACCTTATTGCAAAAATGGATCGGAAGAAATTGAATTTTGAAACATGTTTGGACATGTTGACGGTATCTTTCAAAAACCCTTATAACTAGAAACCTATTCCCACCATTGATAAGATCTTGGTATCGTTTTGAAAGCTAAGGGGTTAGAGATTATTTTTGAGCAATAAAAAAATCAATATTCTGGTCGATGGTCGTACCTAGTGCACACAAATACCTTAACGTGCATCAGCCGCCATGTACAAGGGTCTTCGGTTGGAACGAGTCATTGAAATCAATCTTTTCCGAAACTTTCTTGCAGTTATGAAAACGGACACCACTTTCTTGTGACATTTTTAAGCATTACCTTTCGCGTGGTAGGAAGGTAGTTCACCAACGTCTCACTGGAGGAACACAACGAGCTATTGGCCGGGATCGAACCCAGAGGGAAAAATCCAATCCTATCGTGAGACTTTTTAAAGTAAATCATGCTGAGGCCGGCTGTCAATTGACGGAGGTTCAGGCCCGCGATCTGTGCATCTCCGAATCCGATCGTAAAAAAGCCGCGTGCCCCCTCATCGAAACCGCGGGGGAAACGATGTTCCGATTTCAAACACCGCACCATCACTTTTCTTTCCAAATCCGAAGCGTTTGATTTATGCACACTTGACATTCATAACCTCTCGGAGGTTAAGAGGGGGCGAGCACCCCCCTCCCCTCTTGGGAAACCGAGCGAGCAGAGGAACGGAAAAAGAACACCTCATGATGGAACAGGTTCCTAACTGCGACCAGGAAATAACTGGACACAAGGTTTGAAAAGGGAAATCGAGGGGGGATGGAAAAGGGGGACTTGTTTGTGACGTCACACCTACAGGTGAAAGATTAACCGGGGGGGAGAGCAGATGAAAAAAACAATCCGAACGGAAACCAAAATACCATGAAAGACAACAGTAGGTGAGTGCGTGCTTTACCGAAGGCGCCTGTTAACCCAGTTATGGCTCCTCCAACCAGATTGGTTGTCGGATGAACCGAAAATTTTGTTGGAGGCGGGATCTGAGGGTGCTGTTGACTCGAGGAATTAAAAAAAATAAAGGGGGACTGCTTGGATTTCGTGCTTTTGTTCGAGGTAGTCCAGCGGTATATAAAGCCCGGTCGCAGCTTCAGTGGACATTCAAACTTCTCTTGTGGTCTCTTCTGCGAACAAGCCTCGAATCATGGCATCGCGGAAGGTAGGTTCTCACTTCACTTCTCTTGCTTGGATTATATGCGATTGGATTTACTCGAGTGGAATGGCAACGGTTACTTCTGACGGAGGTGTTCTTTTCAGTTTTGGTTTTGTCTTTCGATTGTTAAGATTCAATTCAAACGATACGAGTTGTTTGAGTTTGGTTATTTCGTAGCAACTCGATTCATTTGGTTTTAAATTGACTTAAGTAATTATTAATTTTACAGAATTAATTCGATCGTTGTTTTTCAATTCCTTTTTGAGACAAAATTTCTCCATTTTATTATGTGTGAATATTTGAATTTATTTTTGAATCGAACGAGATATTTGACCGCACGCTTTGGATAATCGTGTTTAAAAGTATCCGTTTATTCATACGAAGAGTTTTCAGCTTAAATTTCATAAGCGGTGTTCTTTTAATTTTCTTTTGGTATCTTGACGAGTGTTAATATTCGATTCAAACGAATGTGTTGCTCCAACTCCGTTGCAAACTCGGTTTATTTGATGAAATTTATTTTATTAATTATTAATTAGAAATTTTCATTCAGTCGCAGAATTAATTAGGCCTGCGATTTTCAATTCCTTTTCGTGATTAAATCTGTTAATTTTGTTTTGAATTGAATGAAATGACATTTAACTATGTAACATGGGTAATTTGTTTAAAATTATTTGATTCATTATTAATTTTACTGTCACTCACTTGTAGAACTAGTTCGTCCATTGTTTCCTTTGTGTGATTAAGTTTGTCAGTTTTATTTTATGTAGGTGTGTGTGTGTGTGTGTGTGTGTGTGTTCGGTCATTTTTTTTAAAATCTAACGCGAAAGATGATATTTAATTCTGCACCATTTTTGTTTAAAAGCCTCTTTCTGTTTATTTCTCAGAAGAGTTTTCATGGCTAAATTTCATAAATGTACAATATTTCAATCTCATAACTGAGTGAACAAAATGGTGAATAATTTGGGGACTTTAATTGTCAATACAGCTCTTAAGCTGGGCACAATATTCTGAATTGGTCCAGTTTCAATCTCTTGGATAATATTTTTTTGTCCCATCGGAATCCCTCAAGATTTAAATTTTTATAAATATTTCAGCATTTATTTTATTCAGTTCCTAACAAAGGATTCAACAATAAGAAGATTAGAAGCTTTGAAAATTGCCATTCGAAAATTTCTTTCTCTCTCTGTACTTCAAACTTCATAGCTAAATAATGCATTTACGTGAAAGTAGGGTCTGAATATTCAAGAAGATATTTTGTATAACTTCTAGAAAATAGTTTCAGTGAGGTTTATGGTTTATTTAATTTTCCTATACAGTTATTCTTTTGCATAATTTTCATGCTAGCTTGACCATCAAAAGTAATTGAATTTGCCTGGCATAATTATGTTTACGAAAAAATGCATTTACATATTTACGTACATCCAATCCAGCATTTCCATTTTGTTCATGTGTATCTACTTGCTAAAGGTTTTTAATTTCAATTCTTGTGTTTCTACTAGCTAATGGTTTTTGTTGACTTGAATGTTGAAATTTTTATGCATTTCATATGGTTCACGTGTATTTTGAATATTTATATATTTCGTAGATTTTTCTTTTTAATACAATATGAAGAATTAATATGCAGTATATATATATATATATATATATATATATATATATATATATATATATATATATATACAAACCATAACTTATTAAAACTGAAAATTAAATTAAGTTTCATCCATGCACTACAAGAATTTTTAGATCATTGGTTTATGTTTAAAATAATTTCAGTGTGAAAAATCAGATTGAGCTAGTTATTAATTATCTAATTTGCATATAATTAGCTAATTAGCATGTCTTTTGAACGGTGATATTTCCAATTCTAATGCGTTGATGCTGATAATTCCCGTTGCAAATAATTCCTAAATAACAATAGTCTTCATGGTTTTGATTCGATCAAGTTCCTGGGGAGGGAATAGGTTTTTACAACTTCCTCACTGAAAAAAGCTTTAAAAAATCAAGATTTCTTTTCAGGAATTTTAACATAAAAAAACAAACTAACTATTCATTTCTTAACTAGTATTCTGACTGCGAATCAAAAGATATTCTGAATGCTATATAGGTTGTGATGTAGAAATAATTCTAATCACTGTTGAGTCATTGGCGTTTGAACAAAGCATCCCATTGCAAAACATAGTTCAAACATTTTGAAACGTGTTTTTTGTACCTTGTTTCTCGAAAAATATTTTGGTAGGTATCGTTTGAAAGCTAAAAGGAGTTGGAAAATATTTTGAAGTAATAAAATAATCGATATTAGGAGTGATCTTGGCGGTTTTTCTAATGTATCCATACACCTTAATCATAACTCCTCAAAGAGCTATCCATTAAAAAAATTTCCTTAACGATTACAATTATGCATTTGTCCTAGACGACAAAAAACGAACCCACTCAAAAGCCGAACATAGAAAAAAATGGAATCTATTCATCAATACAGAAATAAATTATCCTCGTATCGTAACCGATCGCAAAAACCTCTATCGCATCAATGACTTCCCATCGTAACATAATAATGGAAGTTATCTTTCCTCTTGGATGAGTTCGAAAAGGAACAGTGAAAGTGGTTGCCAGTGAAAGAGAGTAAAAACTGAGATTGTTCCGATAGGGTTAGAGGAAATGGGTCAACGATTGATATGGACCCGACACTCTCTCAATTCTATTGTTATACTTTTTTTTTAAATCGTGGGACACTTTTGACTCGATGAAACATTGTATCAGAAGCTGTGTGGAGTTAAGACTCATGAAGAATAATTGTTTGAATTAGAACAGTATAAATTATGTTCTAAGATTAATTATTTTTCATTGAATCTTCAGAGAATGTAGGTTTATGGTAAAGAACTCAATGAGGTACGATATTATGTATTATGTCTGTATATGTCGGGTTTTTTTAATTCATATATAAATATTAATCCTAATACTTATGTAAAAACATTGTTAATATTTGGCTTTGCTTAATATTGGCGCTTTTTATTTGATGGGTTGGCTGTTTAGAAGGGCCCTATTCTTGGTCCAGCTTCCCCAAACACAATGTCAAGTGAAAAACGTCATGAAGGAGGGGCGGGGGAGAGGAATCTGGGAGTGCGACGAAAGCAGAAAAAGATCGCTCATGTCCTTGTGCTTACAAAAAACACTAAGCCCCCATGGAGCTTCGTATCGGTCCTTAAAGACATGGTTTCGAAAAGACACTGCTGAATGACATTTAATAGCAAACCACTTCCCGAATTTTGGCTCAGTTAGGGGAGGAACTTTCGAAGCTGTGATAGGGCGCGGTCAAAACCTTCAGTGATACCCCACTCTTCAATCATGCCAACGTGAAGATATTTCAGATCACGACGGATTTTAACGTGCACCAGCCCCCGGGTGCGTCGGGAATCAAACCGCGTGGGAAAATAACATGGTACCTCGGGTTCCTGATGCCACCGCAGGAAGATGTGCACCAGAGGGGCGTTTCTTCTGTAACGAGGTAAATCCTTGACAAGAATAGACCCTGTGTGGATCCTTGACAAGGATAGACCGCCCTCTTGGCCACCTGGCGTTCGCACCGCAGGCTAAGATGTATAAGAGCAGAGGAGCGAGCTACGGTGAGCTTTTCCATCTTGTGACCAAAACGAGTAGCAACAGAATCCTCAGACTGCTTTCGTGTGCTGGGTGGATTCAGTTGTAAGACGTCACGTCGCCAAGTGAGGCGATGAAACGCCAAATCGATTTTCTACAGAGCAGTCACGTGACTGCATGTTGGACACACTCTTTCGAGCTCTTTTCGATAGCAATTGCTCACTGTCTCCCTGCAACTTCTTATGTGACATTCGATTGGAGATTTTCTGAAGCTCGTTTCTTTCTTCTCCCGCAGATCGTGTTAGCGTTCCTGGCCATCGCATTGCTGGCGGGCGACATCCATGCCGCCAAGAAACCCAAGGCCGCTGTGGCGAGCAAGGAAGCGATCGAGACTGCCGAGATCATTTCCGACTTGATTGCCGAGGCAACCAACTACGGAGGCGGATCAGTTGCGTCCGGTGGTGGATACGGAGGCGGTGGTGAATCCGGAGGATACGGAGGCGGTGATTCTGGTGGAGGATACGGCGGAGGCTCTTCCGATGGAGGATACGGAGGTGGTTCCTCTGGTGGATACGGAGGCGGTTCATCCTCTGGTGGATACGGAGGTGGTTCCTCTGATGGTGGATACGGAGGCGGTTCATCTGGTGGACACGGAGGAGGTGCCTCTGGTGGATACGGAGGCGGTTCCTCTGGTGGATATGGAGGTGGTGCTTCTGGAGGTGGAAGCTCCGGCGGAAAGCACGCTGTGCTCTTAGCTGTTCCTGTCACCTTTGCTTTGGGTGATGGTGCCAAGGGAGGATCTAGTGGAGGTGGATATGGAGGAGGCTCAAGCGGAGGTGGATATGGAGGAGGATCCTCAGGAGGAAAATCTGGAGGATCTGGGGGCTACGGAGGAAACAGCGGCGGTGGAGGTGGATATGGAGGCAGCAGTGGAGGAGGTGGTGGATATGGAGGCAGCAGCGGAGGAGGTGGTGGATATGGCGGAAGCTCAGGAAAGAGTTCCAAGGGAGGATCTGGAGGTGGATATGGAGGAGGCCAAGAAGGAGGATATGGAGGAGGACAGAGCGGTGGATACGGAGGAGGACAGGGAGGAGGATATGGTGGAGGAGAAGGTGGTAAATCTGGAGGTGGATATGGCGGTAGCTCAGGAGGTGGTGGATACGGTGGTGGTTCGACTGAAGGAGGATATGGAGGAAGCTCAGGTGGTGGAGGCGGATACGGAGGAAGCTCTGGTGGTGATGGAGGTTATGGCGGAAGCTCTGGAGGTGGAAAGTCCGGAGGAGGAGGAGGATACGGTGGTAGCTCTGGAGGCGGAGGAGGATATGGAGGCGGAAAGTCTGGAGGAGGCGGAGGTGGATACGGTGGTAGTTCTGGAGGAGGAGGAGGATATGGTGGTAGCTCTGGAGGAGGAGGATACGGTGGTAGCTCTGGAGGTGGAGGAGGATACGGAGGTGGAAAGTCCGGAGGAGGCGGAGGAGGATACAGTGGTAGCTCTGGAGGTGGAGGAGGATACGGAGGCGGAAAGTCCGGAGGCGGAGGAGGAGGATACGGTGGTAGCTCTGGAGGTGGAGGAGGATACGGAGGTGGAAAATCCGGAGGAGGCGGAGGAGGATATGGTGGTAGCTCTGGTGGGGGAGGAGGATACGGAGGTGGAAAGTCTGGCGGAGGTGGAGGAGGATACGGTGGTAGCTCTGGAGGTGGAGGAGGATATGGTGGTAGCTCTGGAGGTGGAGGAGGATATGGTGGAAGCTCTGGAGGTGGAAAATCTGGAGGAGGTGGAGGATACGGTGGTAGCTCTGGAGGTGGAGGAGGATATGGAGGCGGAAAGTCTGGAGGAGGCGGAGGTGGATACGGTGGTAGCTCTGGAGGTGGAGGAGGATATGGTGGTAGCTCTGGTGGTGGAGGAGGATATGGTGGAAGCTCTGGAGGTGGAAAGTCTGGAGGATACGGTGGTAGCTCAGGAGGTGGAGGAGGATATGGAGGCGGAAAATCCGGAGGAGGCGGAGGAGGCTACGGTGGTAGCTCTGGTGGGGGAGGAGGATACGGAGGTGGAAAGTCTGGCGGAGGTGGAGGAGGATACGGTGGAAGCTCTGGTGGCGGAGGAGGATACGGTGGAAGCTCTGGTGGCGGAGGAGGATACGGTGGAAGCTCTGGTGGCGGAGGAGGATATGGTGGAAGTTCCGGTGGAAAATCAGGTGGACTCCAAGGAATAACTCTTGTTGGAATCAAATTGAACACTGTTTCCCTTGGAGGCGGCGGTAAATCTGGAGGAGGAGGAGGAGGATATGGTGGATCATCCGGAGGCGGAGGAGGTTATGGTGGATCTTCCGGAGGAGGACATGGAGGATCTTCTGGAGGTGGATATGGAGGATCTTCCGGTGGAGGAGGAGGTTACGGTGGTGGATCTTCCGGAGGAGGATATGGTGGATCTTCTGGAGGTGGATATGGAGGATCTTCCGGTGGAGGAGGAGGCTACGGTGGTGGATCTTCCGGAGGAGGATACGGTGGATCTTCAGGCGGTGGAAAATCTGGTGGCGGAAAGAGCGGAGGTGGAGGAGGAAGCTACGGTGGAGGAAAGAGCGGAGGATCCAGTGGATATTGAAGTGCTACGCCAAAAAGAAGTAAGTTTTAAAACATTCTCCTTGACCCTACCGGTGGTTGTCACGACGAGATATCTCGTGCTTTGAGAAGGACTGACCAAGTCTTGGTGCACGAGATACTTCGTCGTTAGAAGAAAACTGGCCACGTCTTGAACTCGTCATCTTAAAACACCTTTGATCCTCGTCGAAAGGACGACACATCAAATGATCCCGTTTCGTTCAGACATTTTTCTTTCGCTTTCGACTCAAATTCTCAATGGAATAATTGTGTCACAACACACAGAACTAAAATTACTCGAAAACAAATTTTTTTTTTAAATTTTAACTAATTTTATTTTTATTTTTATTATAAAACTATTTTCACACGACTTCAAGATAATGGTAGGTTTGGGGTTCTAGAACGCGAGGGCCATATTTTGTAAGACTGTGCCGAGCACAAAATTCCGACTCCAAGTTTATCGTCCCATACTAGAAGTGACAGCAATGATTACGAGTTTCATCATATCCTTCGGCAGTCGCCATACATACTTTCGCGTACGGCAGCTTTAGCCTCTCACTTCACCCTCCAAGTGGCCGTCTCATTTGCAAAGCTGAACAAGATCGTGATAAACGAGGTATCTAGTCATCTAGTCATTAGAAGAAAACTGACCAGTCTGTGATCTGGATGGGTTTTCATAACTTCGATTTGTATCCATGAATTTCAACATTTATTTTGCAAGATCCCAACATTTCGGGGGAGGGGGGGAGGGTTGCACCCACTTGGGAATACGTTCTCGACTATCCTACCTGTTAGTTGTTCGAAGAGATGTCTCGTCGGAAACAGACCAGGTCTGATGAACGAGATATCTCGTCATGAACAAGACTGGTTGGATCTGGATGGAGAGACATCTCGTCGATATTACTTGAACCTTACCTGGCTCGAAGTAAACTCGGCCACGGTCATGTTCCCAAGTATCCCAAACGCTTGTCTGAAACACGTATCCGTTCATTTCGTGTCATACTTATGTTTCTTCTTTTTTTCCCTGCAGGATAATTTATAACTGCCAATTGTACAGACGTCCCAAAGTCGATGCAAGAGAAATAAAGGAACATGGCTGTCCTCGACGCACAGAAGAAAAATTATTTATCCACAGCTCAAACTCTGGTGCGATACTGTCCCAACTCTCGATCCACCAATGAGGAGCGACGACCTCTGATTTACGTCATTTGTCTGCAAGTGCAATAAGAAACGAGACATCATTTTTGTAATTGAGACTTTCGGCCACTCCCCACGAAACCACGATAAAATGCACAAGATCTGTGTTGACTAAGGGACAATTGTAATTAAATATGTTTATTTGTGATACAAAATCTGGTCCTGTTGTTTATTTTGATAACTTACAATTGTGAATTTATAAAAATCTCATAAAAAACAGCCAACATAACTAACATCATTTCTATTCTTTTTATTTTTTATTTACTTTATTTATTCACCATCAGTAACCACAAGAGCTCGTGCGTTATTTCTATTTACTTTTCGTTTCTTCTCTCGTGTGAAACTTGAATTGGACTCCTAATTGTATCAATTACTAAATTCTATTATCTATCCTAATTAATTTCTTTTACAAATTGAATTTGTCACTTCTTTTAATTTTTTTCTCTCCTAACAACTTTTGTTTTTATTGAATTCTCTATCAATTATGATGTGGCAGGTAGTTAAATAGCGTCGCACAACACAATGGGTCATGATCGGATGACGAGAATAACACTTGTGAGCTGTCGCTCCACTCTCCAAACTCCCACGCCTACACTAGAATGTAGATTAGATATCATACCAGAATTGACAACATTTCAGAGTTTCTTTGAGGCATCCTACAAATGAAACTGCAATTCTCGAAAGAACAAATTTTAATCAGCAAGCGAAATAAGTCATAACCGAAATCGACTTTTTTTTTGTTGTTGGAGGGATAAAATGTTTCTAATAACGACATAGGGTCAGTTGGAATCAAATACGTGTATTTGTGACACAAAATAGCATCCTGTTGTTCATTTCGACCTTCTAAACGTAAAACACTTCAACGGTGAATGTACATTATATACACTACCAGTAGAAAGACCCGGCTTTGCTTATCATCAATATGAGAAGATGGTAAATTAAACTGTTACAACATTCGTTACTAATTTAGTTTGAAACAAACGCAATTTTTCCTGAAAATTCCATTCAGCGGCAGGTGAAATAACGGAACTTCTGTTAGATATATAAAGCAGAGTTGACGTTTGTCTTTTCTCTACACTAATCCACCTTTTGACCAATCCACACATTTGGTACACTTATATTTTAGAACCATGCGGATATGATAGGCTACATATTAACATGCGTTCTATTTGTCCAAGGGGGCTAAAAATTTACGGCATTCGTAACTAATTTAATATAAAGCAAACGGCACTTTTTCCAGAAAATTCCATTCATTGGCATGTGGAATAACAGAGATGTTGTTAGGAATACATGTCATCAGAGTAGACAAATTAAACCCAATCAATAACAATTTTTTAACAAACAGAAGGTTGATTTTACAGTGCTTTTACAAAAAGAAAATCATTTTCAACGAACGATTCACATGCATCTAAGTTGCGTAAGAACAGCTTCAATAAATAGAGTAAGCAACCGCGACTTTCTGCCTCTTGAGACATAAAATTTCGATTTTTCAAAATTACTTAGTGTGATATTATTTCCAAATCAACACAGTCTTGTTAAAAATTCCCTTTTCTCCAAAGCACATACAGTTTTAAATTGAACCCGTATGGTACTTTTTAAGATCAGAAATTTGGTTTCTAAATGGAAAGCACGCATCTATTTAGAGTGATATATGTAGTTACTAGACTATGCTTCAGCTTGTACAGCTTTCAATAACACCCATGAAACACGAAAAACAAATGAAATTTAGTTTATTTTAATCGTCTTTCAATGAAAAGCTATATCAAAATTTTGAAAGATATTTTGAACTACAAAGTATGACTACCAGTTTTAATTTAACGTAACCCATCTTGTTTTAAAGTTATTTTCGAAATTTTTCATGTCATTTTAAAATAACAAATTACACACTTAAGAAATATTTTGATTCGTAAATTTTTTTTTTATCTACACACTATTACGTATTTAACCAAAGATTTAAAGAAAGTTGGTTGAAATATACATATACCACCACGAAAGTACCCATGTCTAGTGATATTTTGTAGGAAATAAACAAATAAAATCCAACTCCTTAATAATGCCGACCAACCGGTATAGTGGTTAAGGTGTTAGCCTCTAGATCGGAAGGTTCCTAGTTCGAATCCAGGTCCGGGCATGGATGTTTGTAAGCGTATGGTGTAGAGGCGGCTGGTGCACCTTAAATCTGTCGTGGCCGAAAGTCCTCACGTTGGGTTGGCGTGGAAGTTTGGAGAGTGGGGTGCCAGCTCAAGTGTTGCTTCGTCATCTGACCGTGGTTCAAAATTACGAGGTGTTGTCCTCGGATCTTTCCCTTACAGGACTGATCCCGGACCGTCGTCTATAGCCCGTTGTGTAGCTCTAGTACGACGTTAACTAAAATTACCATTACCATTACAATTACCTTAATAATATTTCTGGTATAAGTAATATACCGGAACACATAATGCAAACAGAAACAAAATTCCAATCCTTAAAAAAGGCAGAATTCTGAAAAAAATTTGTGTTCTGGCGTGTTGAATTTCGACTTCCTGAATATATTCTGAAGTAAAATAATTCGACAAAAAACTTGAACAATATTGATGAAGACAATGATGTATAAGCAAAAAAGAACACATCTTTAGAACACACTTGGGAATCCTCAAATAAGATCGCAACCATCTTGTTTTCAACTAAAATACCCCCAAAAAGAATTATAAATCAAATTTAAAAATTAAACATTAATTCTGAGGTTGCCAAATACCGAGTTGTAAAATTATGCTTTTTTGATCAATGAATTTATCGTTTGGGCTTTTCGTGCTCCATTACAAAATTTAAGTAAATATGAAATTAAATGTTCTAAATATTCTTTCTTCATCAATCAAATATTTATAAATATTATTTTCATCATGGGAAGAAGTAAAAATTCAGTTCAAACATGAATATTATAATTTAATTTGTTTTAAGAAAATTGTTTTTCGATCAACACTGGTAAAGCAATCTGAGATGCGTACGACAATCGTTTTATACTCAATGTTATTTCTATGGCGATTTCAAATTGCTTTTGGCTTAGGCCTTAGGTCAATTTTAGGCCTCTTAGGATTCGAATTTTTCAAAATCCTTTCTTAGTGCACCCTTGCGGTATAAGAAGAAACACCCTGCAAAATTTCAGCTTCCTAGGACTTGTAGTTCTTGAGATACAGTGATGAGTCAGTCAGTGAGTGAGTGAGTTGTATTTGAATTTTATATATATACTAGCTGACCCGGCAAACGTTGTTTTGCCTTATAAATTATTTCTAGTTTCTAGGTAAATTCTAGTGTAGACAAAAAGTAACTTACTTATTATAAGTGTGTAAGTATGTGGTATATGCGTGAAATGGGCATGGAGCGCTATGAACGATAAGGGAATATAAAAATAACAAACGCCAAACAATATTATTTTCAAGTTATTATAGTTTATTTCTTAAAATTACATATCACATATTAATTACGACAGTAACACTTACAAACAACATCAATCTTTTAATGCTATAGCGTGGACAATATTTTTTGTTAGCCCATCTTTAGCGAGCACAAACAAACTGGATGGTTTACCGACTCGAGAGCATGCTACGTACAATTGCCCGTGTGAAAAACATGGTGTACTCAAATCTAAGCCACAAACAGACATCGTTTGGCCTTGGGATTTGTTGATTGTCATTGCAAATGCCAATCTAATAGGAAACTGAATTCGTTTGAATTGAATTGGCACATCTGTAGGTATGATAGGAATCCGTGGTATTAAGATATTTTCATCTTTGAACTTGCCATTTAAAATGCTGGCTTCGATAACGTTTTTCGTCAATTTTCGAATGACTAATCGCGTACCGTTGCACAACCGTGGCGGGTTTAAATTACGAAGCAAGATAATTGGAGATCCAACCTTCAATTGTAAATTATGCGGTGGCATGCCTGGCAAATCCAGTGAGTTCAATAATTATGTGGGAAAATTGACAGCTTCGCTGGCATCGCAAACTGTATCAATAGATTTGTATGATACCAAGTTCCCTGGCAACAACTGTTGTATCTTCAAATTTAAATTGTCAACGTCTGCATTTTTTGCTGCTAAAATAGCTCTTTCTGCAAGCCACTCATGATTTATGTACTGTGTGTGTACATCGGGAAATATTTGTTCAATGAGAGTATCTTGCGAATCAGCGATTGTGCAGAAATCGGTCGGTAATTTTACGTATCCAGTTTTATCTGTAGCAACTTTTCCATCACCGATATCTAAGAGTTGCTTTGAGAATGTTTCAGCGGATGGATCTTGAAGCATTTGAACGCGCATATTTACTTTCAGCTGTACTTTTTCAACATTACGCCACAATGGAGATGATTTTAAGCAAGCGTTGATCTCATCAACGTATGTTGAACGTGGAATGACGGGAAGTGTTTGTCTGAAATCACCTGAAAGCACCAATAGAGTGCCGCCAAATAGTTTGTCGTTGTTTTTAATATCTTTCAATGTCCTGTCCAACGCCTCAATTGAATGTTTGTGTGCCATAGTACATTCATCCCAGATGATAATTTTACACTGTTTCAGCACGGTGGCCATGGACGATTGTTTTTTAATGTTACACACTGCGTCAGGGTTATTTTGAATATTTAGTGGCAGCTTAAATACTGAATGAGCTGTTCTGCCTCCATCCAATAAAGTTGCCGCAATGCCCGATGATGCAACGGCCAATGCGATGCCATTATTTGATCGTATTTCAGCAAGAATTAGTGAAATAAGGAATGTTTTGCCAGTTCCACCCGGTGCATCCAAAAAGAAGAACCCACCTTGTCCTGCTGAAACTGCGAGCAAAATGCGGTCATAAATGGTTATTTGTTCGTCATTCATTAGTGGGACATTGCGAGTAACAATCGCTGCCATTTCTACAGTGTTGTACTGCAGTTCACGATTCATTTCAGTGTTAATTAAATCAGATGCAGTTCGATTTGGCGAATTCATTCCGAAATGAGTGAGTGATAAGTTGGTAATGACAATGCAAAGATCATCAATAACAATCAATGCTTCATTGTACATAGCGTCGCTGAATGTTATCGTTAGATCGTTGCACCGTGTACGATGTTGATGCAATATATCATCAGTCATTGAATCTTTGTGATTATCCCACAATATCTGTGCTCGAGCTGGGAAACATGTAATCAACACTATAGCGAATAGTATACGAATTTGTATTGCTGTACAGTTCAATGCAGCTTCAGCAAGCATACACTCCCACTGGTTGTCGTCTTCCAGCAAGCCGAGTGCAAGGCATGCGTCTTTATATGTCGGATACTGTTGCCCATTCACTTTACATATATCTTGAAATGATAATGGGCCAGTAACATTAACCAACAACAGTCGAAGATAAAAGCACTCAGTGACTTGTGAAGAGAGTAATGTTCTTGCAAAGGCACCAAAATCATCCGTACTATTACACAATTCAAAAAATGCAGTGAGTGTAGTTTTAGGTGGATTTGTAACACGATCAATTACTGTCTCGTTCGTGAAAAATACACGCTGACCGTTTTCAAGATGGACGGCTAACTGAACAACTGCTGGATCCCGTTTATGAATTAGAAAACCGAAGATACGCCAAGCAGCTTCATTGGAGCTGATGTACCGACCAATTTGGTAGAGCGTAATTTCATCGTTTTTATCCATTGGAGGAGCATTTACATTAGTATTTTCTACTCTAAACACAGCCATATCACTGCCTTTATGGACATACTTGCAAATATATTTGATGCTCTTCACAGAACTGCAAAACTCAACATTAATATGAGCATTGTATGTCTTGCTTAGCAGAGGCGAATACGGCACCACCCAACGATTGTCAATGTCAATGTCTGTGTTGCTGATATTTTTAATAAATGATTGTCCGCCATTATCGGGACTTCTTCGACGATATATTGGATATCCGTCGGTATTTGTTATCGTATCATTAGTGAAATCTTTAGGGAAATTTTTAGTACATTTTCCATTTGCCATGCAAGGCGATGAACGATGAAGAGTACCGCATGGACCATGGATCATGTTTGCTGTAACAATATCAAACAGCACTTGGTCAGTAGACGGATCTGTAATTTCCGCAGAAATGATACTATCGATTTCTTCAGGACGGATTTTGTCGATTAACCAAACCAAAATGTGCGCATGAGGTAATCCTCGCTTTTGCCATTCAACTGAATACAGCCAGCAACGTGTGGGACCGAATACATGTAATTTAGTAATGATACTTATTAGAGACTTCAACTTTTGTCTGAATACACGTGCTGTAATGTCATGACGATGTATTGCATTTTGGCCAGGCAATAGCAAAGATGTAATCTCTGGCCATTTTGGATTACATGTGAACGTGATAAATAAACACGGTCGTCCATATTCGCGCACGTAAGCCATAGCATCCTGTATATATTCCTGCATATGACGTGGACTGCCTACGTACGATGATGGTAAAATGACAGAGTTACCAATTTCGGCGACGTCGGCGTTGTTGTTAATAGCGTCTCGTAAGTGAATGTACTCTTCCGCACGCAGCTTGAGTTGATTATATCGTAAGTATCGTAGTCGTTCGCCCTCTATCTTCGCGTACATGTCGACCATGAATTGTTGACAAAGCTCACGACATCGTAGAATGACGTTGTCCAGGCCGCGCCGAATCATTAATCGGTACGCATAATAATCTTTCGAGCTAACGTTCTTGTTTGTTTCAGCTCCTGTAATAATATATTTATGAATATTAATTTAAATTAATTCCGTTCAATAATTTAATTGTTTTGTTAAATGGTTAATGATCAAGTTCATAATAAATGAAGTACCTGATACGGGATCTCGTTGTTTTATGTTTATGCAATATCCGTCTTGCCCCTTCCAGAATATTAGCGGATATTGGAGAGCGTCATATGAACGATGTGTATCAGCAATGAACTGAAGATTATTATTTCTTCTACGAATCACAATTTCTCGTGTACCTGTACGATCGCCAACTATGATTCCAGCAACGTCTTCAACAACAGGTGCATTGAATCTACGAATATGTTCTCCAGCTGGTGTTTTATCAGGATTAATGACAATAGCGTGATTATCGCTTTGTAATTTGTGCATGTGTGATTTGAATATTTTCAACAATTCATTGTGCTCGCACAATGGCTTCCGCACGCAGCTTGACTTGGACGCTCAATAGAGCGTCCAAGTCGCTGACGATGCGCCTGGCAAAAAATGAATCAAGGTTATTATAGTCACAACGTGCATTCACGCGATTGGCAAGTGCGTTTCCGGAATCCTCGCCGCCCATGAAGTAGATTAGTAAAAATTTATGTGGTTCGTTTGGCATTGGCAGCAATGAGCCCATTTTATGATAAACTTGGCCTCTGATTTTGAATGTAGAATTGTATTGTTGACCATTAGCATTAGTATTTCGAACTATTTCTGTTGCTCCAAACGATGTCATTTGAAAGCATGAATTGAATGTTCGAATTGACTTCAGGAATACGTTAGAATCTGGATCCGTGCCGATAATTAAACCGTTCAATGGTTCAGGTGGTGTTTCAATTTCAGGTAGTTGCACTTTTCCTGACGCGCAACACATCCCAGGTGGCTCATTTTTGAATTTGAGAGCATGACAATGCGGACATTCCTTATCCATAGCACCAATTACCACTTTTGAATGAGCATAATATTCAATATCGGGCTCATACTGGAATGCTAGACGCAAAAATGAATCAGATGTAAATGCACGATGTACCTGTTGGCGTTGTTGGTCATTTGTTTTGCGTCTATTAACCGTAAAACGGCGTGATTGCCGTTGTTCTAAACGTATAACCTCATCGCGCTCAGCTCGTGTATCTTCTGATTGTTCTTGACGCAATTGCTGCATGCTCACACGTGCATCAGCATTTTGTTGCTGGACTTGTTCTTCGGTTCTTTGGGATCTTTTATCTCTCCTACTTCTGGACCTACTTGTATTACGGCTCAAATCAGCCCCTTTGCGTTTTCTTGGCATTGCTCACTGTACAAAACACATATAAATAGAATTAATGAAATAACTTCATTGCGCTCAGCTCGTGTATCTTCTGATTGTTCTTGACGCAATTGCTGCATGCTCACACGTGCATCAGCATCGGCCAGGATTATAGCGAAAATATTAGTTTTGTGAGAAAAAAATTTGAAACAATAGTTGTAAAAAATTCAAATAATTATATAAAAAAAGTATACTTACAACACAAAAGCCGTTGTTGGTTGGGAGCTCGTGACACGTGTTGAGTACTTTTAAGGTTATGTAAATCACTTGTTTAACTAAAACTTGATTAACTGAACTAATCGTGCCAAATACACGCGCGGCAAATTTTAAGAATCTATGATTGGTAACACTAAGCATATATCAGGATTAAACTTTAATAATAAAAATAAATGTTTATTTTCTTTAAAAAAATTTTAGATTTTTAATCGAAGTACAGTTAAAAACACTATAATTGATCAGTTATCAAGAGGGATGAAAAATGATTAAATTACTAAAATGGCCATAAAAAAATAGGGGTTGGTGATAAAAAAGTAAAAATTAAGAGTTGTATGTATTTTTTAATGCCACATTATAAAAAAAAAAAAAAAAAAAAAAAAAAAATTGTCAAAAATTCAAAAAAGAAATTTTAAGGGTGAACAACCCTTATCACTTAGGGGTATGGAAAATAGATAGTAGCCGATTCTCAGACCTACTGAATACGCATATAAAATTTGGTAAAAATCGGTAAAGCCATTTCGGAGGAGTACGGTAACTAACATTGTGACAAGGAAATTTTATATATTAGATATATATGGACAAAAGTATTTGGATACGTTGTTCAGTAAAAGTGCTTTATTATTCTATTCAGTAACGGCTCCTCCTTTTGCTTATATTACAGCTGCAACACGTCGAGGCTTACACTCTAAATGTTCTGTGTAAGTGTGGGCAGGAATAGCTCGCCATGCCTCTTGCAAGGGAAGAGATTGTTGTGAAGATGGGCGTGAGTGGCAATGTCGTCGCTCCAGTTTGTTCCACAAGTGCTCGATTGAATAGAGATCGGGGCTCTGAGCTGACCAGTCAATCGAATTCACCTTTTTAAGGAAACCAGTCCAGCACACGTTTTGCAGTATGACACGGAGCTCGATCCTTGTGGAAGAAACAACCATCATAGCCGTATTATCGCCATAGTATAAGCACGGTCGACTGATCCGGAGCGTCGAGGTACACGTCAGTGGGTACCAGGCACATAAAGCAATGGACCTAGTACGAACCAGGAAAAGCAACCCAACACTAAGATAGATCTTAATTCGAAATTCTGCAGTGTCCAAATACTTTTGTCCATCTAGTGTATATCTCATGAAGCTAAAATGGAAACAGTTTCAAATGATGCACTTGTTGGAGTCAGCCGGGTGAAAAGGATTCAAGTAGGCCCGAGTTCCAATACAGTCTATTTTGTCTTGAGCAGAAAAAGTGGCAGCTGCTCTAGGAATTATTATTTATTTTGTTAGCGATTAGGCTCCCTGACTGGCATTGAAAAAGACGTCGATTCATTCTAGTGTTCCTTCACAAAGTGCACCAAAGTGATCGAGTCTCCTTATCCTGACCAACGGAAATAAGTATTTTGAACGAAAACAGTTTCTTGTTGGGGCTTCCTCAACACAGAGGAAACAAAATAATTTAAAATACCAATGTATGGGAAGAGATGGGAATATACAGATAGATCAATACATAGGGACACATTGATACAGATACGTACTTGTTGTGAGGTTTCATTGATGAAGTCCATCCATTGATCCTCCCAATGCGAAATCTTAACCCCCGACGGAGTTCGCCGAGAGGCACAGGTGCGAACCACTGCGGACAATGGAGAGTCGCCAGTCTGTCTGGAATATTGACACTAAAACTACAAAAGAAGTCGTTCTACCCCGCCCTTATACGTGAACTATCATCAGCTTGGGTAGAAACAGCCAAGAGCGATTAGACGACCCGACGCCAGATACGAGGCCAATGACAGACGCAACGGAGTGACATCAAAACCAACCAGGACCAATCGAGGATCAGCTCCGCCCAGCGGCCGGATCGCGCCAAAATCCGAGCCGAGGAATCGGAAGAAGAAAAAAAATCAGTTTTGACTTGATCTCATCCTGAGGTGCGTCGTACTCAAAGACCCAAATAGGTCGACCAATTTCTTCTCTTTTGAGAAATTATTTTTGGTGTTCGGTGTGACCTCGCCCTGAGAGGACACCAACTCAGAAGCCTTGAAAGGCTGAACACTAAAGTCCCCGCGACTTTATTTAGAAGGAACGTCCTAGAGTTCCTGGTGTAGACCGTCACCAGACGTCTGTGTGGTTCTGTGTCGCCGACGAAGTGATCTCCTCCCGAGATAAAATTGTACGAGCGTAGTGCCGTTATACTACCCTAGAACCGTTCTTCGGTGTAGACTTTTCTTCTGCTGGAGACTTTTCTGCTTTTAGATTAAAATTGAGTTGAGACAACCTGTCCAATCTAATTATTATAGACCTATGTCTAATTTCCGAGTCATGTATATAACTTACCATTACTCAAGAAAACTGTAAATAAAAATTCTTATATTAATTAAGCTAGACTGTTCTCTGTAGATTCTTCATCTGCACGCTACCCAGAGAAATCATTACAGCCTACTTAATTTATTTGGTGGCAGCTTGTGTGATCATTAGCCATTTAATAGATATTGGCAACCACACCTTTAGCGTAGTTAAGCCCACCCAGGATTTAATACGTTAGGACATCCAGTCCAGAGAAGAAAAAAAATTCAAGAAGTATTATTACGATATTAGACATAACCATCCAGAATTACTACAGAGTGAAGGACATCCGGTCCAGTGTGTGTGTGTGCAAGATTGTGTTACTGCAAGAAAATGGACGTCCGTTCTACATTCAAAATCGAAGACCAGAGAGAAGACAGAGCAGAAAGACACTTTCTGTCGAAAAGCAGAGCCAGTCGTCGGACAAACGATAAGGGCGCCTTCACACGAAGGAGATCGATCGCTCAGACCGGTCTGAAGGCGACGGAACTTACATAGAAACCATAGGAGCACTTCACACGAGAAGACTATCAGGAGACCGGTAGAGAGACTAAAAATAGTCGCCAAGGAAGTTCAGTCGTCGGCGACTTTTTTTGTTTGAAGAAGACAGATGTTACATTGCGTCATTCACACGAGAGAGACTATCGTCTGTCGATTTTTGATTCCTAGCGATATCACCTGCCGATCTGGATTTGTTTTCCTTGTTTCTTTGAATTATATTTTTCTAGTAATGGAAAGTTTAGGTATTGATAAGTCAATTACTGCTTTGCAAATGCAGTTTGCATTGTGGGACAAAACTCACGAAGATTATGCGAACAAAATAAAAAAAGAAAAAGTATGGAGAGCGGTGATGGTGTTTATTTATGGCGAAGAAATGCAAGAATTGTGATAAACAAAAGAAAAATGTGCTTAATAAGTTCTTTATTTTTTCTTACAATACTTTAGCATTAATTTATGTTGACAAGCTATAGTAAAAATACGTGGTATGAAAAAAGTAAATGACAAAACGATAGCTTGATAATATTTTAAATAAGTTACATTAATTTCTTATAGTAATTTAACATCAATTTATGTTAATAAACTAATAGTAAGAATACGAAGAAGTAAAAAGTAAGCGACAAAAAACGGTAACTTGATAATATTTTAAATATGCTGTTGCATTATTTTATTATATTTTTATATACTGCCATGGAAAATCGCATTCACTTACAAAATACTGACCGAAATTATCTCGAAGAGCCGTTGGCTCAGGTCCAGTCTAACCATTATAAACATTATTATCATCGCTTTCCATCAAACAGGTGTGCGTTAAGGTGTCTTCGTGCGAATAACAATACCTCGTTCGTATGAAATTATGCAAGATTACACATGCTTTTATTATGTCAATTGCAAATCAATATTAGAGTTCAATGGACTATAGAAAATCCTCCATTTATTAGTTAAAATACCAAAAGAGCATTCAATGAACTGGCGGTTTTTTAGAAAGACGGTAATTAAATATTCTTTCGTTCTGTGGTAAATTTTTTTCCATCATACTAACCTCAATGTTAACGACAACCTTTCTCGTGGAGGTATGTTGTCTCTCATATTTGTGTCCTGCTTCTTAGGCTCCGTTCACATGAGGCGCGTAAAATGCGCTTTTGGTGAGGCTATCAGGATCCCGCTCTTCAAGGTCGCAAAGATAGATACTTGAATTATAGGAATAAATAAACATAATTTAATGGCGGGACCTCGCTAGCCTCACCATACGTGCGTTGAAACGCCTCATGTGAACGTGGTCTTAATGTATCCTGCTGAAGTGTTCTCTAAAAGAAGCTACTGACACCCGGAACTAATTGAAAAATTTAGTAGAGTCGTCTTCCAGTTCGCGATACAGAACTTGGTATAAACCTTTCTGCACACGAAATTTATTGATAGGGTGTACCCGATACTTCCTTTCGACTTTTTTGTTTTACTTATGATTAAAATACCATACTGCAAGCGTTTCCAGCTCATTCATTCTGAAAGAAGGCGGGATTCCAAAGGACGTAACAGTCGTGACGTCATTGCCCATATTCGTATTGCAAAAATTCAAAAGTTACAATTGAAAAATTATTTATTTAAAGAAAATCAAATGTAAGATATCTATCTCGCTTAAAATTTTCCGCAGATTTCAAATTCGTTAAAATTTTTAATCTATCTTTAACGATGCATATTTTACAAAAAAGAACTAGACAAGGTCGATAAAAAATTTTGTTTTGCTTCTTTTCGCTCGAATCGTTTATCTGCAGGAAATGAATCAAAACGACTATCACAGGCGACCGTTGTGAGCGATCGATCTCCTTCGTGTGAAGGCGCCCTAAGCTTGACATTTTATTAGAGGCAATTTAAGAAATTAGTTCTTTAAATTAATGGTGGAAATTGTTCTAAAGAATTATGATTAGTATTGTGTATGCAAATTTGTAAGGCTTTTATAGTTAATAATTGTTGTAAAATGTGTGGTAAGGATTTGAAAATTGTCAATTTAACATCTGCTTGAAACAATCGAATTCCAAGTCTGTGGATGATCTTGTTACTTTAGCAAACAGCTTAATTTTATTGAGAATTTAAAGTATCTTTACATTGTGAGTTACATAGTCAATGTGAATGAAATTTAGTAAACTTGTCAGTAGAGTTATAATTGTGTATTATTTAAGTAAAAATATCTTAATATTGCATGAATGTTAGAAAAGATTTTTAAATCTTAGGAACTGACTACATTGTGTATTGCTTGTTATCAGTTAAAAGTAACTTGGTTAGGAGGTTTTAAATCCTACGAAAGTATCGGGGGATAATATCTGTGGGTGTGCATAAGCATTGTAAGCGGAGTGCATTGTTAAAACTAGTTCCACTAAAGGAGTGGACCAGTCGAATAACGACTATTTTTATTGTGTGTCTATCGTATGTGAGTAGAATTTGAAATATTGTATTTGTGTCACTGAAAATCTTAGAGTAGAACCATGGCGTTTTTAACTAAGCAGAAAAAGATAGACTTACAGACATTAGCGTATGAATTTAATGTTGATTTTGATTCCGACCATCGAATCATCGATCTGGCAAGGAAAATACAGGAATGCGAACATTTTAGTGAGGAAAGCGCTAAAGATATGATAGTTAATATCATAAAGGACAGGAAATTAGCTGAGGCTAGGGAAAATGAAAGGTTAGCTAGGGAAGATGAAAATTTAGCTGCGAGTAGGGCGTTCGAACTAGAAAAATTAAGATTACAACAATCAGGAGAAGTAAATAGTTTAAGTTAATCTAACCATGATAGCGGGAAACCGTCCAAAAACATCAAATCAGTCATGCAAAAGTTTGATGCTGATAAAATAGATATGGCCTTGTTCTTGACGCTTTTCGAACGCCAGAGTAGAAAATTAAAAATCGATCCTGAAGAGTTAAGGCTGGTTTACGATTCTGCGTATGTCCAACTGCGTAGGCTCCTCCTTAACGCATACGCGGAGGATAGTCGTTTACAGTTTTGCGTATGGGCTTGCGTCGGAACGAGAAATCCAGCTTTCGATTATGCACACTAGATGGCGTGTTTACTTTTCGCGCGCTTTCTTGATCCATTTCAGTATTTTTTACGAGCGGTTTTTTTTTCTACCGTCTTATGTTTACTTTAACCAATTTTGAGAACCGTTGTTTTTTTTTTCTTTTTCCACGGGAGACATTTTTGTAGGTACTTGAGAACATTGCGAAATTAACATCACTTTGGAAACTTTTAACTCCGAACAAAACCAAAATTAGAATAAACAAGTAAATCTCGATTTCTAAAAAATATTGTACCGATTGTGAATACTCAGATAAATCAACATTAAACTATTTTCTTTCCAAAACAACTATCTACTTTAAACTGAGACTAAGTGTTAAATTTAATCAGAGCATTAAAAACCAAAATGAAATGAAGTTACATGAATAATTTGTTTTAAAATCTTTTTACTTTTGAAGCCTTTTATGTGAGATTGAAGGAAAACACGAAATTTGATATCTGATGAGGGTTTCTAGTTATTGAAATGTAAATAAATATATCTTCGATTTACTCATTATCAGGGTGTCAAGATTTAAATCAAATGATTTTTTTTAAATCACAACAAATCACACATTTTTATAACTAAGTAAATACACCATAGAAGTTGTAAAACGCTTTAATGTTTCTGTACTCATGGTGATTTCAGCATTAATGGCTACACTAAGCTCAGAGAGAACTGGGTCAATTAATGCATATTATAAAAGATTGCAACAGCCAGTTGTAACCTATTAGAATATACTATATACTGGAAACAGTAATGTAAACACACATGACATCATAAATCTAAATGCCAGGAAGAGTAATGTATAAACATTCCTGATTAACAGCACTCATAATATAAACACCCAAAAGTATGTATGCAACACAGTTTGATTCAAAATTATAAACTAAAGGGTAGTTTACTAAAGAGAAAGAGGCTAAATTACTTTCTACTTGTGTTTTTTTAGGTATTTGTCAGTTAGCTTATTTTTGTGGTGTGCAATAGATTAAAGAGTAGAAATATACATTTTCACACACACACAGTCATTAACATGTCAGCAGGAAGAAAGAAAGATCCAATATTAATTCAAAGTTTTAATATTAGAATTTACTATAGTCTGATTATTTCTGTCCTCTATTCTACTTCTCATACTGTAGTTTAGGTCTGTAACTTACACTTACTGATAAATTTGTTAACATGATGATGTAATTTACTCAAGGAAAACTATGTAGGATGTCAACTTGTGTTTTAAAGTTAAACAAATCTTAAGTATATATTGATTTACCATGTCACAAACTAAATTTTTTATTTAACAAATTTATAGATAATTATTTTTTTTTAAAAAGTGCATAGAGCCTACAGATATTTAAATTTAAAATATCTGATTGATTTTTTTACACCTTGCTCATTATATTTTAATCCAGCCAACCACCGAACAAAAATTTAGTTGTCCATACAAACCTCATTTCCCTGAAAATTTGTATCATCTTTTGTAAAATCTACAATTTTTTTTTTCATTTTTTTTTCACATTAAACAGAATAAAGTAAGCTTTAATGAATTGGAGTATGTATATTTTATCATTTGGTTGGTGCTATAATTTCAAATTGTCAGCATTCCATTTCTGCCTAAGATTTTTTTTAAACTTGAACAAAACACACCTTGAATGTTGGGAAGTATTGAATTTTTAGTCAGCGAAACATTTTCCAATGGTATATTATGTAGTTAATTTGTTTTCAATAGAAATGTTATTTTGTACTGAGAGTTTTTAATTGTACTTAAGAATATGTTTCTTGTGTCAACTCACTACAATAGGAAAATTACTGTGTTTCTCATATTTCAAGAAATTTATTTATGCATACTACACATGTATGTGGTAACCATGTTCTTTTAATCATTTAGATTTAGTTTACCATGTCCTCTCTTTTATGATTTGTGTGTCTTGCATATTCAATCTTATAAGCATTGTTAAATACTTAATACTAGTCGGGCTGCGCCAGCTAGCGCTCGGCAGTGTGTAATAGTGCTTTTTAAACTTTTTTACACACCGTAATTAAACATGTTTTGATTTGTATATTTTATTTATTTTTGTGAAACAATTCTTTAAATCAATATTCAATCAAATATTTAAGCAAAGTTGGTCGAAATGTACATATACCGCTACAAAATTACCCACGTCTAGAGATATTTTGCAGGAAATAGACATATCATTAAAATCTAACTCCTAAATAATATTTCTGCAATATGTAATATACCGGAACACATAATGCAAACAAAAATAAAATTGCAATCCTTGAAAAAATGCTAAATTCTGAAAGAAAAAAAAACATGTACGTATCTATTCAAACGTGTTGAATTTCGACTTCCTGATTATATTTATTGTGAAATAGAATAATGCGACAAAAGACTTTTCAACGATATTGACAAAGACAATAATGGGTGGAGTGGTTGTTCACGGTAAGAAGGCGATTTGTCGCCAAATATGGTAACCTACGCCTTTTGCGGATTTTCTTCACCTCTGCCGTTTTTGTTATGGCAACCCTTTCTGCTGTTACGGAATTCGGCCGCCATCTTGATTTGGCGTCAAAAATTAGTTGGCGACAAACGTCTTACAGTGAACGACCACTCCACCCAATAATGATTTATTAACAAAAATAACACTTATTTATAATACTTGGGAATCTTCAAATATGTCCGCAACAGCTCGCAGTCAACTCAAATACCCAAACACGGAATTCTAAATCAAATTAAAAAGTAAACATTAATTCTGACGCTTGGCCAGATACCGGGTAGCAAAATTACGTTTAAATTATTTTTACATCAAAGGAAGAAATAAAAAGCAAGTTCAAACATAAATATTACAATTTAATTCCTTATTTTTCATAGAAATTGACCTCGGCTAGTTGAAAACAGCAAGAAGTCAAAATATCTGGGTTATTTTATATATGTTGATTGTTGCCATTCGACGATACACAAATAACGTCGATTTCGGGTCCATTTACGTTAGTGTTTTATATATATAGATAATTTAAATATATAAGATAATAGGCACAAGAACAATGCAATTGAATATTTCATATAAACTTCCTATTAAAATATTCAAAGAAAATTTAAGTTACTTATGTTTAATATTATACTTGGATTGAATGCCGTTCACTGAGCAAATAATTTCAATTTATAAAATGGATAGGTGGCAAAATACAAGTGAAGTAAACAAAGATGAGAATAATTAATTTATAATAAATTTAATATGATGCATGTAATGTGCTATTTTAAATATTTACCTGAAACATTAAGAAATAATTAGTAAGCAAATATAATTTCACTTTATTTAATAAAAGTATTGAAAAAAATTATTTTATTCTTTTCTGCATTTGTGGCTCAAAATTACATTAAATACAAAACTTGTAAATTTTAAAATGAAACTAGTACTAAAGATTATGAATAATAAAATGTACACACAAGAAATTCTTAGCATTAAATTTATTTAATTATAAATCTATCAATATAAGCAAGGGTGCAATTGTATACATTCGAATTATGCCCATGGAGTTTACAAAACTATCATGTAGCTCAAGTGTATTCTTTCGCCATTGACAGAGCAACGGATATCTTTCAGAAGTTAGCTTCTTTCTCTTCTTTAGAGAATAATGTCTGAAATATAAAATGAAATAAACAAAATGCAAACTATATAACCACTGATCATGAAATTCATCTTATGGATACTAACTTTTTGATACATGGTATTAAACATGAAATCACGCTGTAAGTTAATTATCGACTTTCTGAATAACTCAAAAAGAAATTTTATTAAACTGAGAGTGGAGTATGTTTTATATTCAACTAATAACCACTATCTCAGCCTAAGCCATTCGGTGTATTGCCTTGTAATTTTAAACCATGGTCAGATGACGAGGCAACATCCGAGCTGGCACCCCACTCTCCGAACTTCTACACCAACCAAACGTGAGGACTTTCAGCCACGAAAAATTTAAGGTACATCAGCCACCTCTACACTATACGTTTTATATAACTTACAACAGTTTTACCCAATATATTGATTATTATCCTGGTGTAATAAGATTATAAAAACTTACATAGCAACACTTTAAAAACTGAATTAATCAACATTTAGTTTTAGATCACTTTTAACATGGAAAGTACATTGTTTTTCAAATTTGAGATAAAAATTTTACAGAAGAATCAATTGCGGTTACTGTGTCTTGATTTGATGGGTATTCAAGGATGTTTCAAAATTTCACACAATCACTCGCTGAAAGCAGAGCTTTTAATGAGTTACATGTAAATCTAGACACATTGCCGGAGTAGATGAAAAATTATGATACTGACTACTCACAATATGTACAATATCAGCTAAGGTAAAATATTAAACGTATTGAGGGGGGGGGGGGAAGCAGAGCATAGTAATTAACCTTGTAAACATACATAGAAATGTTTTCTCATCAACAGATATACATCAAATGCATTGCAACTAAGCATGAATAAAATGACACTAGTTTTGAATTACAAACATAAATATTATAAAAATGTTAAGTTATAAATGATTATTTTACATAGTGTTATTACTTTATAAACGTATTGTTCGTGTCCCTTATCTCCGGAACAGTTTTTGGCATCACTCTTTAATAGGCATAACTTTTCATGTTCTTCGAACATTGCCAACTTCTCAGAAAGTGTCTGATCTTGTGACAAAGTAGAATACTGCCAGCGTTTCCATACAAGAATCTCACTCTTTATGCATTTACAGTACAAAACAAAACAGTACTAGATTTTGTGTTTTTGTTTGAGACACGACAAATTTTAAACATTACCAGAATTATTTAAACAAACCATATTTTAAGAAAATAATGAGTGACCTTTTGTAAGAGAACTGCTCAGTATTGCAGCATCTTCTGTCTTGATACTGCATTTCTATTGAACATCTGTCCCTGGATGTACTTTCATCACTTAAATGAAGTAGGATATTATTCTGCAAAAAAAAATTACAACCAATTAGTTGACATAGGAATTAAAATTCAGAATTTTGAAATTTTTAAGGTTTCTCCAAGTATATACAGTTTGCGCCAGAAGCGACATCTGTTGGAAAGGTTTTAACTGTCAGTGTGTTCTGAGAAGCCACTGAGCGGTTTCAGCTCTTAGAGTAAGAAACAAATAGGTAAAGTCCAAATGAGGTGTTCTTCCTTGTGTTGAGCATCAGTAAGTTTATTTTGTGAAAAGTCGGTTCAAGAACCAAAACCTAAGCTATCATGCGAATACATGTACTTTCTTTGACTTAGAAAGGTAGTGGATTTGAAGTGAGCCTATTACATTTGGTAGTTTGCGGCGGCATAATTTTCTTTGATTTTATTGCTTCCGACAAAGAAATACATCTTGATGGCATTTGTACCGATACAAATTCCCCACAAGAAAATTGCTAATACATTTTACTCAGAAGGTACTTTTCGGTTAACTGGTTTCCAGTCATAATTATGCAATGAAGCTTTCAAAAGTGGAAATTTGTTGGTATTCGTTGAAGTCTCATTCTTCCAGTGCAGTGGATATTCGGGCTGTGAATCGAAATAATGCTTTCGGTGGCTGTGCTAGTTCGTTCAGCAAAACCTTTAAATGCAGGCCATACAATAAAAAATGTGGCAAAAGAAAGTATAATTCACTCTGTCACAGTCAGAGGAAACCAAGAAAATTTCAGTCATTGTTGAAAGCCTGTGTATAAGGGTTGTCATAAGACTTGAACTGAAACCGAAAAACTATCAGTACAAAAATTAATGAAGATAATTCTGTTTAAAGTAGCGAACTGAAGCCTTTTGGTCATCAAACACTATCACTAGAAAAACAGAAAACAAATCTCAGGGTTTGGTTAGGTTTCAACAGTGCAAGGGCCATATTTGGCTGCACCAAACACAGGACAGATAATGTCAAGTAATGTACATACACAAAGGTTTTACTGATACCAAAGGGGGAAATACACCTAGGGGGAAATACACCTAGGGTGAAATAGAACCTGTGCTGCCTATAACTGGCAGGTAGCTAACTGTGGGTAAAACCTCTGAGAAACGAAGGCACCTCAATCTCAGGGAAAGAACATTTGCATATAGAAAATCAGATGAAGTTTTTTGTACATTTTCTCTTAACTAAGCACTTCAGTAGAAGTTCAAGTGTTGTGTTGGTACAGCTACACTCTACGTTTATGAGTGATGGCAAGGGCTTGGCGATTTTTTTTGGCGCACTTCTAGTAACGAGTTACGATAAATTAAGGCAACCCATTTTTCGTTGCTGTTGTTGTGGTTTTCATGGCAACCTCGGCAAACGGAAACTTTTAATTTTCATTTTGAATATTCTAGAAAGTTCTTCCAAAATCCGTTAAAGTCGTTTGATTTCATTGATTCGTTTGAAATTTTTTCTTTCCTCCCATTGGTTATTTTGTTTTTAAAATATCCTTTGATTCCATTGGTCCTTTTAAATCGTTTTCTGTGAGACCATTGGTCCTTTTATTTGTATTTTGACAGTTGTGGAATTTTTATTTTGTTATAATAGTTTTCATGACAGGATTAAGAGTTTTGTTTTTTGACCATTTTCGTTTTCATTATTTTTTTAAGAGAGAATTCTGACTTTATCAGGTATTATTTCTTGCTTTTTTTCTTTTGTAAATCTTTTTCCTTTTTCAACATGCTCACTTTATTTAGTGTAATTGATGTTTCAGGTTATTCTTACCATTCGTAGCTTAGTTTCTCTGCTGGTTCACAAATGTGTTTTGATATGTGCTTAAGCTTACTACTTTTTGTGAAAGTTTTTTAAAAATATACTTTTTAAAACGATCTGAAATATGTTTAAAAAGTGTGTTGTAAAAAGAAAAAAAAATTGTGACATTAGAGTTAGGAAATAATTCTTTACTTGGCAACATTAGAAGTGCGCCAAAAAAATCGCCAAAGCCGTTGCCATTACTCATAAACGTAGAGTGTAGCTGTACCGTTGTGTTTTGTAAGGTTGAGAAAGTAACAATTATTGGTCAAAAGAGGAGGTGGAATGGAATAATCCTACAACAAAAGTTTCCTACATCCACAAATGTTTACGACCACAATAGTTTCAGTTATAAAAAATAAACAGCTATTTCTACAGCGCTTTTCTATCGCTCACTTTAATTTGCCAATAAACTTAAAAATCGCTCATGAAATAAACGCTACCCGACAAATCAACTTCAAAAACAATTTTTCACTAGCATAAACTAAGAGGTTTTATTATTTCGGATGAAACTGGGTAAACAAAATATAGATATATTGCAATGCATAATAGAGATTAGTGTAAATACATGTACTCACAAGGAATTCCAAAGGCCTTTGCAACAGCTACCCGTCTCTTTCGAAGTCAAATTCGTACATAACGTATGCCCAGTGTTTTAGAATGTTTTTTAAACTTCCACAGTCAGCAACTCACTAACAAGTTCGGTAATGGCGATGTTTAGTTTATTACTCGATTGAATCAAAACATTAGATGCTGGATTTTGATTCGTCAAAGTAGTCACGTTTGCTTGCGTATGTGCGTCGAGAGTAGGATCTGATGAAGTATAGAATTTGGACCTTGCGTTGCTCTGCAGAGAGGCTGCGTGATCCCGCCCATCTGTCAATCACGTGGTTCTCCTCTATCATTGGTTCGACTCAACCGACGCATACGGACATACGCAGAATCGTAAACTGGCCCTTAAGGCTGGTTTACGATTCTGCGTATGTGCAACTGCGTATGCTCCGCCTTAACGCATACGCGGAGGATACATCGACCTTAAAATGAAATAGACGGACCATGTAGGCGGAGTCACTGTCGTAAGATCTCTGAAGGGTAAATCACAAATCGAATTCACCGATTGGCTATGGAAGAGCAGACTAGTGTTTTTGATCACGGTGGATTGTCACTTTAACCAATCAATAATATATGATTCATGCTTCTACCCACAACCACGTGACACATCTTGAAACCGAGAACTGGAAAACATAATATGAAGCTGCGTGGCCCATGCTCTGTCTATATCATTTTAAGGTCGATGGGAGGATAGTCGTTTACAGTTTTGCGTATGGGCTTGCGTCGGAACGAGAAATCCAGCCTTCTATTATGCACACTAGATGGCGTGTTTACTTTTCGCGCGCTTTCTAGATCCTTTTATGTATTTTTTACGAGCGTTTTTTTTTTCTGCCGTCTTATGTTTACTTTAACCAATTTTGAGAACCGTTGTTTTTTTTCTCTTCCCACGGGAGACATTTGTGTAGGTACTTGAGAACGTTACGAAAATTACATCACTTTGGAAACTTTTAACTCCGAACATAACCAAAATTAAAATAAACAAGAAAATCTCGATTTCTAAAAAATATTGTATCGATTGTGAATACTCAGATAAATCAACATTAAAACTATTTTCTTTCCAAAATAACTATCTTCTTTAAGCTGAGACTAAGTGTTAAATTTAATCAGAGCATTAAAAACCAAAATGAAATTAAGTTAGATGAATAATTTATTTTAAAATCTTTTTTCTTTTTAAGCCTTTTATGTGAAAGTGAAGGAAAATACGAAATTTGATATCTGATGAGGTTTTCTAGTTATTGAAATGCAAATAAATATATCTTCGATGTACTCATTATCAGGGTGTCAAGATTTAAATCACTTACATTTAAATCAATGATTAAATTCACTTGATTTAAATCATCGAATAAAATCATGATTTTAATCAAATGACTTTTTTTTTAAATCACAACTAGTCACACATTTTTATTACTTGTAAATACACCACAGAATAATCACAAGTGGTAAAATGCTTTCATTTTTCTGCACTCGTGGTGATTTCAGCACTAATGGCTACACCAAGCTCAGAGGGAACTAGATCAATTACTGCATATTATAAAAGTTTGCAACAGCTAGTTGTAACTTATTAGAATATGCTATTTATTGGAAACATTAATGTAAACACACATGACATCATGAATCTCAATGCCAGGAAGAGTAATGTATAAACATTCCTGATTAACAGCACTCATAATATAAAAAATTAAAGAAAGTATGCAACAGTTTGATTCAAAATTATAAACTAAAGTGGTGACGGAGTTCATAAGCTAAAAAAAGGCACAAGTAGGAAGTAAAGTTTTTGGAGGTATTTGTCAGTTAGCTTATTATTGTGGTGAGCAACAGAGATTAAAGAGTAGAAATATACATTTTCACACACACACAGCCATTAAAATGTCAGCAGGAAGAAAGATACAATATGAATTCAAAGAAAGTGAAAATTCATTTATTATGCTGCTTGGCAGTTTTAATATTAGAATTTACTATAGTCTGATTATTTCTCTGTCCTCTATTCTACTTCTCACACTATAGTTTAGGTCTGCCACTTACACTTACTGATAAATTTGTCAACATGATGATGTAATTTACTCAAGGAAAACTATGTAGGATGTCATCTTGTGTTTCAAAGTTAAACAAAAATTAAGTATATATTGATTTACCATGTCACAAACTCAATTTTTTATTTAACTAATTTATATATAATTATTGTAAAAACAGTGTATAGGGCCTACAGAAATTTAAATTAAAAAAATCCGATTGATTTTTTACACCCTGCTCATATTTTATTCCAGCCAACCACTGAACAAAAATTTAGCTATCCACACAAACCTCATTTTCCTGAAAATTTGTAACAACCTTTGTAAAATCTACAATTTTTTTCTTTCATTTATATTCACATTAAACAGAATAAAGTAAGTATTAATAAATTGGAGTATGCATATTTTATCATTTGGTTTGTGCAATAAATTCAAACTGTCAGCATTCCACATTTCTGACATAAGATTTTTTAAAACTCGAGTGTTTATATTTTTTGTTCCAACTAAATTTTCATCTTTGATATCTCTCGGTGGATTGAATTTTATCAATGAACAAAACACACCTTGAATGTTGGGAAGTATTGAATTTTTAGTCAGCGAAACATTTTCCAATTGTATATAACGTAATTAGTTTATTTTCAATAGAAGTGTTATTTTGAACTGAGGGTTTTAATTGTACTTAAGAATATCTGTTTCTCGTGTCAACTCACAACAGTAGTAAAATTATATTGTGTTTCTCATATTTCAAGAAATTTATTTATGCATACTACACATGTATATGGTAACCAAGTTCTTTTAATCATTTAATCCTTTAGATTTTAAAATATTACTATGTCCTCTCTTTTATGATTTGTGTATCTTGTATATTCAATCTTATAAGCATTGTTTAATACTTAATATAATTTAAATATATAAGACAATAGGCACAAGACCAATGCAATTTAATATTTCATATAAACTTCCTATTAAAATATTCAAAGAAAATTTAAGTTACTTATATTTAATATTATACTTGGATTGAATGTCTTTCACTGAGCAAATATTTTCAATTTCTAAATGGATAGGTGGCAAAATACAAGTGAAGTAAATACAGATGAGAATAATTAATTTATAATAAATGTAATATCATGCATGTAATGTGCTATTTTAAATATTTACCTGAAACATAAGGAAATAATTAGTAAGCAAATATAATTTCACTTTATTTAATATAAGTATTGAAAAAAATTATTTTATTCTTTTTCTGCATTTGTGGCTCAAAATTACATTAAATACAAAACTTGTAAATTTTAAAATGAAACTAGTACTAAAGATTATGAATAATAAAATGTACACACAAGAAATTCTTAGCATTAAATTTATTTAATTATAAATCTATCAATATAAGCAAGGGTGCAATTGTATACATTCGAATTATGCCCATGGAGTTTACAAAACTATCATGTAGCTCAAGTGTATTCTTTCGCCATTGACAGAGCAACTGATGTCTTTCAGAAGTTAGCTTCTTTCTCTTCTTTAGAGAATAAAGTCTGAAATATAAAATGAAATAAACAAATTGCAAATTATATAACCAATGGTCATGAAATTCATTTTATGGATACTAACTTTTTGATAAATGGTATTAAACATGAAATCACACTGTAAGTTAATTATCGACTTTCTGAATAACTTAAAAAGAAATTTTATTAAGCTGGGAGTGGAGTATGTTTTATATTCAACTAGTAACCACTGTCTCAGCCTAAGCCATTCGGTGTATCGTCATGTAATTTTGAACCATGGTCAGATGACGAGGCAACATCCCAGCTGGCACCCCACTCTCCAAACTTTCACACCAACCAAACGTGAGGACTTTCAGCCACGACAGATTTAAGGTGCACCAGCCACCTTTACACTATACGTTTTATATAACAACTTAAAACAGTTTTACGCAATATATTGATTACTATCCTGGTGTAATAAGATTATAAAAACTTACATAGCAACACTTTAAAAACTGAATTAATCAACATTTAGTTTTATATCACTTTTAACATGGAGAGCACTTTGTTTTTCAAATTTGAGATATTACAGAAGAATCAATTGCGGTTACTGTGTCTTGATTTGATGGGTATTCAAGGATGTTTCAAAATTTCACACAATCACTCGCTGAAAATAGAGCTTTTAAGGAGTTCCATGTAAATCTAGACGCCAGAATAGATGAAAAATTATGATACTCACAATATGTATTGTCACCTATGGTAAAATATTAAATGTATTGAGGTGGGGAAGCAGAGTATAGTAATTAACCTATTACATAGAAATGTTTTCTCACCATACAATTAATGCATTGCAATTCAGCATCAATAAAATGACACTAGTTTTGAATTACAAACATAAATATTATAAAAATGTTTAAGTTATGAATGATTATTTTATATAGTGTTATTACTTTATAAACGTATTGTTCGTGTCTCTGGAACAGTTTTTGGCACCACTCTTTAATAGGCATAATTTTTCATGTTCTTCGAACTTCTCAGAAAGTGTCTGATCTTGTGACAAAGTAGAATATTGCCAGCGTTTCCATACAAGAATCTCACTCTTTATGCATTTACAGTACAAAACTAAACAGTACTAAATTTTGTGTTTTTGTTTGAGACACAACAAATTTTAAACATTACCAGAATTATTTAAACAAACCATATTTTAAGAAAATAATGAGTGACCTTTTGTAAGATAACTGCTCAGTATTGCAACATCTTCTGTCTTGATACTGCATTTCCATTGAGCATCTGTCCCTGGATGTACTTTCATCACTTAAATGAAGTTGGATATTATTCTGCAAAAAAAATTACAACCAATTAGTTGACACAGGAATTAAAATTCAGAATTTTGAAATTTTTAAGGTTTCTCCAAATATGTACTGTTTGTGCCAGAACCATCATCTGTTGGAAAGTTTTTAACTGTCAATGTGTTCTAAGAAGCCACCGAGCGGTTTCAGCTCTCAGAGTAAGAAACAAATAAACTACAGTCCAAATGAGGTGTTCTTCCTTGTGTTAAGCATAAGGAAGTTTATTTTGTGAAAAGTGGGTTCGAGAACCAAAACCTAAGCTATCATGTGAATACATGTACTTTCTTAGACTTGGAAAGGTAGTGGATTTCAAGTGAGCCCATTACATTTGGTAGTTTGCAGCGGCATAATTTCCTTTGATTTTATTGCGACCGACAAAGAAATACCTCTTGATGGCATTTGTACCGATACAAATCCACCACCAGAAAATAGATAATACATTTTACTCAGAAGGAGATACTTTTCGGTTAACTGGTTTCCAGTCATAATTATGCGATGAAGCTTTCAAAAGTGGAAATTTGTTGGTATTCGCTGCAGTCTCGTTCTTCCAGTAATAAATATTCTTTAAATATTCGGGCTTTCGGTTGCTGTGCATTCAGCAAAACCTTTGAATGCAGGCAATACAAAAAAAAAAACGTGGCAAAAGAAAGTATAATTTACTCGGACTGTCGCAGTCAGAGGAAACCAAGAAATTTTCAGTCTTTGTTGACAGCCTATGTATAGGGGTTGTCATAAGACTTGAACTAAAACCAAAAAACTATCAGTAGAAAAATTAATGAAGATAATTATGTTTAAAGTAGCGAACTGAAGCATTTTGGTCATCAAACACTATCACTAGGAAAACTGAAAACAAATCTCAGGGTTTGGTTAGGTTTCAACGGTGCAAGGGCCATATTTGGCTGCACCGTTAAATGCACCGTGAATACATGTCAAGTAATGTACATACACAAAGGTTTTACTGATACCAAAGAGGGAAATACACCTAGGGTGAAATAGAACCTGTGCTGCCTACAACTGGCAGGTAGCTAACTGTGGGTAAAGCCTCTGAGAAACGAAGTCACCTCAATCTCAGGGAAAGAACATTTGCATATAGAAAATCCGATCAAGTTTTTTGTACATTTCCTCTTAACTAAGCACTTTAGAAGTTCAAGTGTTGTGTTTTGTAAAGTTGAGAAAGTAACAATTATTGGTCAAAAGAGGAGGTAGAATGGAATAATTGTACAACAAAAGTTTCCAACATCCACAAATGTTTACGACCACAATAGTTTCAGTTATAAAAAATAAACAGCTATTTCTACAGCGCTTTTCTATCGCTCACTTTAATTTGCCAATAAACTTAAAAATCGCTCATGAAATAAACGCTACCCGACAAATCAACTTCAAAAACAATTTTTCACTAGCATAAACTAAGAGGTTTTATTATTTCGGATGAAACTGGGTAAACAAAATATAGATATATTGCAATGTATAATAGAGATTAGTGTAAATACATGTATTTACAAGGAATTCCCAAGGCCTTTGCAACAGCTACCCGTCTCCTTCGAAGTCAAATTCGTACATAACGCATACCCAGCGTTTTATAATGTTTTTAAAACTTCCACAATCAGCAACTCACTAACAAGTTCAGTAATGGCGATGTTTAGTTTACTCGATTGAATCAAAACATCAGATGTTGGATTTTGATTCGTCAAAGTAGTCACGTGTGCTTGCGTATGTGCGTCGAGAGTTGGATCTGAGGAAGTACCAAATTTAGACTTGCGTTGCTTTGGAGAGAGGCTGCGTAATCCCGCCCATCTGTCAATCACGTGGTTCTCCTCTATAATTGGTTCGACGCAACCGACGCATACGGACATACGCAGAATCGTAAAATGGCCCTTAGTCTCGCAGCTGCTTAGCATTTTGCCGATTGAAATCGCAGAGATTATTATTCGTGAACCCGAAGAATTGAGTGATGATTATGATCATATAAAAGCAGTACTCCTCGCTAGATTCAAGCTTAGCGAAGAATCGTTTAGGTCTAAATTTCAAATGCACCAAAGACAAAATGGCTCTTTATGGAAGGATATGAAAATTATTATTTGAATTCTGTTGTATGGCAACACCAATCTATACAACGTATCTGGCAACAGCTATGTTCTGTTATGTTTGTTGATCTTGCTCATGTAGCTGTGTCCATGTGAACGGCGTGTGTCGCCAAGTCCCATCCATTTCCATCTATTTAATAAACACTATTTTCTAATTGAAGTCTTGATAGGTTATGGGCCCAGATCTACGCGCCGATAACTAGCGGAAGCATTTGTTGCTAAAAAGAAAACACTGTCTAAAAAAATCTGCGAACTCAAACCTAACGGCAACTTGAAAATGGCTGGTGTAGATGTTTCGTCCATAAACAAGTTCAATGGACAGAACTACTCACAATGGAGATTCCAAATCACATGCGCGCTGAAAGCAAAAGGAGTTTTCTCCACCGCGAACGGAACCAGGGAGCGACCTGCCACTGACGGAGCCGAGCGTGAGAAATGGGAACGAGATGACGCCGTGGCGATGTTCACCATCTCGTCGGCCATGGATTTCCGGCAGATCACGCTCATCGAAAGCTGTGATTCATCTCGCGATATGCTTTCAAAGCTGGACTCGGTGTACAAAATGAAGTCGGACTACAACAAAATGCTGTTGCTTGATAAATTTCACCAGTTAAAAATGGAGTCCAACGAGAGTGTTATGCAGTATATCTCTAGGGTTGAAAACCTAGCCAACCAAATTCTGGACTGTGGGGAAAGAATTGGCGACAACATGATCATCGCCAAAATACTCGGAACTCTCCCGACGAAGTACCGAAACTTCCGCCAAGCATGGCTATCACTCGATGAGAAGAGACAAACGATGGACAACCTCGCAGCAAGATTGATTGATGAGGAGATGTCGTTAACGCAGAATGAGGAAGCTGACATAGCCCTTCTCACTTCTAGAACTCGTAAACCTGCTGCTTATCAAGAACCCCCGGCACAAAGAAAAGGGAATGACAAGTCAAGAATAACTTGTTACAACTGTCACAAGAAAGGACACTATGCCCGTGAGTGCAGGTCCAAGCCTAGAGGGCAAGGTGCATTTAACAGATCCAGTTACAGTGCTTTTACAGCAGAGGAGAACCAAATGCCAGACAGCTCTGAAGGGCAATGGATTCTTGATAGTGGGGCATCTGCCCACATGTGCCATGACATTAAGATGTTTGAAACCATAACTCAGTGTGATGCCAAAGAGAGCATTCGTCTTGGAAACAACCAAGAGTTACCAATCAAGGGCAAGGGTAACATTCATATAGAAAAGTTCATTGCTGGAAAATGGCAAAAAGGGGCCATTCATAATGTCCTCTATGTTCCTGACCTCAAAAGAAATCTTCTTTCTGAGGGTGTGATCGCCAGCAAAGGAATGGAAATCACGAAATCCCTTGATAGTGCAAAAATCCATGAGGGCAACGAGTTGGTTGGAACAGCTGTACGCTCTAGCAACAACCTCTACATCATGCTGTTCAGATGTGTTGGATCCTATGAGGCTCATGCTGCTGCAAAAGACAGCTTAAAGCTGTGGCACGAAAGGACTGGTCATCTTAACATCAAATCTCTCTATGAGTTAAGTAAAAAGGGTGTAATTGAAAAGATTGACTTTTCATCTAAAGACGAGTTTTTCTGTGAAGGATGCCAATATGGCAAACAGCACAGGTTTCCCTTCCAGCAGAGGGATCACAAGGCTACCAAACCTGGAGAGCTCATTTACAGTGATGTGTGTGGACCTATGTCTACACAATCTCTTGGAGGTGCAAGGTACTTTGTACTCTTTAAAGATGATTACAGTGGTTTCCGAGTAGTGAGATTTATAAAACACAAGAGTGATACTCTAAAAATGTTTAAGGAATTTGTACAGCTGTGTCACAACAAATTTGGACATGATGTAAAGGGTCTAAGGGTGGATAACGGTACAGAATACACCAACCTGAACTTCAGTGACTATCTCAAAAGTAAAGGCATTGAATTTGAGACAACAGCACCCTACACCCCTCAGCAAAATGGTAGATCTGAGAGGGATCTTCGAACCATAGTAGAGAGTGCCAGATCCATGCTGCACTCCAGAGACCTGCCCTTGTATCTCTGGGCAGAAGCTGTGAACACTGCTGTGTACATCCTCAACAGGACCCCTACTACTCAAGCACCAGACTCCACTCCTTTCCAACTATGGACAGGAAAGATGTTCAAGCTAAATCATCTTCGAGTCTTTGGATGTGAAGCCTACATGCACATTCCTGATGCCCTTCGAAGAAAACTAGCTCCAAAGAGCAGGAAAATGATCTTTGTGGGTTACGAGAAAGACTCCACAAACTATAGACTGTTTGATCCCAACACAAGGACTGTTAAGGTGTCCAGAGATGTAACCTTCAATGAAGACATCTCTTATTCACCCATTCCATCGCCAACATCTCGTGTTGAGATCACTACTGAGAGTGAACAGGAGGTGACAGACAGTCAAGGGGCAACTGATATTCCAACACCTGAAACAGATGAATATGGTCTTCGCCCAAGGAACCTACTGAGAAAGCCAGCTCGGTATGAAGTCAACATTGCTGACCTTGTGACTCCTTCAACCTACGAAGAAGCAGTCACATCTCCCGAGGCCGAGCTCTGGAAATCTGCAATAACAGATGAGCTAAATTCCCTTGACAGAAACCGCACCTGGGATCTAGTGACTCCTCCAGAAAATGCCAACATCATTGGTTCAAAGTGGGTATTCAGAGTCAAACAACTCCCTGATGGAAGCATTGAACGCTTCAAAGCAAGGCTGTGTGCCAAGGGATTTGCACAAGTGGAGGGAATCGACTTTCAAGAGACTTTCTCACCCACAACAAGATTCGACACCATTCGAGTAGTACTTGCCCTAGCTGTGCAGAGAAAATGGTCCATCTTACAAATTGATATCAAAACAGCTTTTCTTTATGGAGAGGTAAAGGAGGAGATTTTCATGGAACCTCCTCTGGGCCTGGATATTGAAGCTAACCTAGTGTGTCGTCTGAACAAGTCTCTGTATGGACTTAAACAAGCGTCAAGATGCTGGAATCGCACCTTTTCCGATTTCCTCACAAGCTTCGGCTTTCAGCAGAGTGCTGCAGACTCGTGTGCCTATGCTGGAAATTTTCGTGGGAAAAGAGTCATTCTAGTGCTATATGTGGATGATGCATTATTGCTTTCTGAAGAAGAAGAAATACTCCACGAAATAGTCTCTGACCTGGGAAAGAGATTTGAGGCAACCATTTGCAACAGCGGGTGCTTCGTAGGAATACAGATCGAACACAGCCCCAGCGGTTCAATCTTCATCCACTCAGAAGGATACATTGAACGCCTCCTAAAGAGGTTTCACCTGGAAGATGCCCATCCCAACAGCATACCTGCTGATCCTGGTACTATCCTGTCATCAGAATCTATTCCTGTTCCAGAAGGGACCCCCTATCGGCAAGCCATTGGGTCACTGATGTTTCTAACCAGCACTACTCGACCAGACATAGCTTTTGCTGTGAACCTGGTCAGCAGATTTCAATCAAATCCTGGTCAGATCCACTGGAATGCCGTGAAACGCATCTTCAGATACCTGAAAGCTACCAAGAAATATGGTATTGAGTATCTTTGTGATCCTGAGGCTGCTTTGCAGCCAATAGGATACTCCGATGCAGACTTTGCCAACGACATTGATACCAGAAAATCTACATCTGGTTATGTATTCATGCTTTCCAGAGGACCCGTGACCTGGTGCAGCCAGAAACAGGCAACCGTGTCAACCTCAACCACCGAGGCTGAATACATTGCAGCGGCAACTGCCGTCAAGGAAATAGTGTGGCTTCGACAATTACTTCAAGACCTGGGTGAGCACACAATGATTAAGAATGCAATTCCCCTCCTAGTGGACAATCAAAGTGCTATCAAGCTCATCAAAAACCCAGTGTATCACAAAAGGACCAAACACATTGATGTTCGTCATCATTTCATTCGTGAGAAACTTGAGGACGACACTGTAAGTGTCAAATATGTGGAATCGAAGAAGCAACTGGCAGATATTTTAACCAAAACACTGCCTAAAATGGCCTTTGAGAACTGTCGTGACCTTTTGAACATTAAAGGACCAAACTGAACTTTATATTTATCATTTGTGAATAACCCAGATTTCTTTTTCACCTATATGCTATTGCTTATTTTATGTTATAATCTGACAATATTATTTAGCTACTATTAATGTAAACTGTAATTTCATGTATATGAAATAATGTGTAAAACCTAGGGACAACAGAATTGGAGGGAGTATGAAAATTATTATTTGAATTCTGTTGTATGGCAACACCAATCTATACAACGTATCTGGCAACAGCTATGTTCTGTTATGTTTGTTGATCTTGCTCATGTAGCTGTGTCCATGTGAACGGCGTGTGTCGCCAAGTCCCATCCATTTCCATCTATTTAATAAACACTATTTTCTAATTGAAGTCTTGATAAAGGATATGATCTTCGAGCTAAGAAGCTATCTAGAAGGGTGGCTTAGCGGAATCCAAGTTGATGATTTTGATTCTCTTAAGAATCTAATGATCGCTGATCAAATTAAAAGAAGGGTACCGGCCGAAATAAAGGACCACTTCATTGATCAGTGGGGCGAGTTGATTGATCCGAATTCATTGACTGATAAGCTGAACGCGTATGAGTCAACTCGGCGGTATATTAAGAAACCGGTATTCTCCAAATCACTGGGAAAAAAGTTTTCGACCGCCCAAAACAAACTGAAAAACCGACTACGGGGAAGAAATTCTGGAGTGAGAAAAATCATAGTAAGGATTGGCGAACTTGGAAAAAGGGTAACAACACAGAATGACGGACTAAGGAAGTTGAGAAACGTAGTAGCCCAATTTGCTTTCATTGCAATTTACCTGGCCATATACGCCCTCACTGTCCAGAGCTTAAGAAAGTAGCAGAACCTGTAAATAATCTTGCAGCGAGTGCAAATTTTGCTCCCTCATTTTAGCCTTTTTTAAGTAAAGCTAAAATAATTACATGATTTTGTTGACTAAATTGACATGATTTTGTTGAGAGATTCTGGGACAAATATTGATCTAGGGCCCCTAGACTTAGTGAAACCCGAGGATTTCACGGGCGAACACATTTGGGTTAAGCAACCCTTGGACAACCACTTTAAGTGTTTACCTTTAGCTAGAATAAAAATCGAAAGTCCAGAACTCTATGTAATTAGGACAAAAGCAGCTATTGTAGATAAATCTGTCGAGATGCGACATTATCTTCTCGGAAATTCCACCCAGGAATTAATTGAATCACATACAATAAACCCCGAACAGTTAAACGCAATTATGACTAGGAGTAAAACCAACCGTTTGAGCCCTGAAAAGGCTACAGTTGAAAACAAAACGCAAATAGATCCGATTGAGGTAACAGAACCAGAAAAAGAAATGGAGGATGATAATTTGGTAATAGATTTACCACCCTTAGAGAAAAATGCGGAAATTGAATTAGTAGGCATTGACTCTGAAACTTTCGCGAGGGAACAACAAAATTGTCCCGAACTCAAGTCTATTTGAGAGAAAGTTCGACTAAACAAAAAAAGTGAGTTTGTCATTGATAAAGAACTACTCTTTAGGCAATCTAAGGATCATAGAGGTGAAGAGCGGAGACAGCTTTTAATACCCGCTAAATATAGAAATAAAATTTTAAGTCTTTGCCATGAAGGGTTCGGATCCCACATGGGTAGTTCAAAAACAAAAGATAAACTTTTACGTTATTATTTCTGGCCCCAGTGTATTAAAGAGATAGAAGAATTCGTAAAATCGTGCGATGTTTGCCAGAGTAGGGAAATCCTCTGAACAAAAGAAAGCACCTCTTAAGCTGGTACCTGTGATCACAGAGGTGTTCACTAAAATAAATATAGATATTGTAGGTCCCTTACCAATATCACCGAATGGAAACAAATATTTTTTGACGGCTATTTGCCTTGCCTCCAAATACCCGGAAGCAATTCCATTATCAGCAGTTAATTCAGAAAACGTAACGGATGCATTGCTTGCTATATTTAGTAGAATAGGTTTCCCCTAAGAACTTCAATTAGACAATGCTACGTATTTTACTAGCAACCTTACGACTACATTTTTTGAGAAGTTTGGATTAAAGGTTATGCGTAGTTCGATTTACCATCCACAAACGAACCCGGTTGAACGTTTTCACCGCACTTTAAAACGTCTTTTGAAAGCTATGTGTCTCGAGATGAAGGAAAATTGGGAAAAAAGTCTCCCGTCCGTGCTTTTAGCTTTACGTAACGTAACACATGCGTCAACAGGTTTTAGTCCCGCAGAGTTGATTTACGGAAAGAATTTGAGGGTGCCTGAGTCCATCTTATTTGACAAATGGTGTCAGAGTCCCCCATTTGATGACATTGTCACGGAATACGTTTTCCAGTTGATCAATCGATTGCGACGTTGTCAACAGATAGCCACTGAAACTGAAACAAACTTAAAAGTTAAAAGGAAGTCGTACTACGACAAAGGATCGGTGAAAAGAGAATTCAAGATAGGCGAGCGGGTGTTAGTATTGTCATCTTGTCAACAAACGAAATTCGCAGTAAAATGGGTTGGTCCGGGAGTTATAGAAAAACAGCTTTCGGAAACAAATTATGTTGTTAGATGCCAGGAAAGGTAGAGAAAGTACGTGTGTACTATGTAAACCTATTAAAGCCATACCACCAGCGGATGGAAAGCATCAATATTTTGTTAAACGAAGAATTCTCTCACGAAACTTTAGAATCAGATTTAGATATTCAATATCCGGTAGCAGATCCGAATATTTTTTATTTCGGAGAAATAGTGAAAGAAGGTAAATTAGAGGAGCGATGCACGCAAGATCAAATTAATAAACTTGAACAATTGTTAAAGTCCCATAGGAAGTTGTTTTCAAATGATCCCGGTAGGACGCATCTCATTGAGCATGGGATAGATTTAATTAGTGACAAACCCATTAGGTCTAAACCCTACCGCACCTCTCCTAGACAGACGGAAATCTTAAAATCAGAAATTAAGAGAATGCTAGATTTAAAAATCATTGAGATTGGGGAGTCGGATTATACCTCCCCATGATTTAGTAGAGAGCCCAGGGCGTGACCCTCGCCCTTGTGTCGATTATCGTCGATTAAATTCCATCATTAGGACGGAATATTATACGCTGCCTAATATGGATGACAGAATCGAACAAGTGGCCGCTGCAAAATATATAACTGTCATAGATCTGACCAAGGGATATTGGCAGATACCCTTGAGTCCTAGGGAGCAAAGGTTGGCCGCTTTCGTGACACCATTCGGGTCATATCGACCGCTAGTTCTTCCGTTCGGATTGGTAAACGCCCCATATTGCTTCTCTAAATTCATGGCCCAACTCTTACAAGGTTTATATGAATTTTGTGTTCCTTATTTAGACGATGTAGCTATTTTTTCTCAAACTTGGGAAGAACATATCAAACACCTGGATATTGTTCTAGAGAAAATAGCGTCCGCGAATCTAACAATTAAACCTGCCAAATGCAAGTTCGCACAGAGCAGTGAGAAATACTTAGGACACATGGTAGGGGGAGAATGTAGAACTCCAACCGAGGCAAAAATCCAAGCGGTTGTTGATTTCCTCACACCCAGAAATAAAACCCAAATCAGTCAATTTTTAGGCCTGAGTGGTTACTACGCCCGATATATCCCAAAATATGTCATCATCGCCGAGCCATTAACTCGGGCGTTAAAAGGTAAAAATCGAAAAGAGGAGGTGGAGTGGTCTGCGGAGTGCGACTCAGCTTTCCGGGAGCTAAAGACAAAACTCACTGAGAAGCCGGTGTTGTATGCCCCAGACTTCTCAAAGGAATTTATCCTCCAAACTGACGCTTCCAATCAAGGAATCGGGGTAATCATGGCACAAAAAGGGCCAGATAATGTGGATCACCCAATACTATATTTAAGTCGAAAGTTTACAGACACAGAAAAAAAATTTTGCGTTACAGAACAAGAATGCGCCGGCATTATTTATGCAATTAAAAAGCTGCGGCATTACTTGGACGGACAACGCTTTACTATTGAGACGGATCATAATCCGTTAGTGTTCCTGAAAACTAACTCCGGAAATAACCCGAGATTGATGAGGTGGGCGTTGGCGTTGCAGCCCTTTAACTATAAGATAATCCATAGGGCTGGGAAGGATAACCAACACGCAGATTGTCTAAGCAGACTGCTGTCAGAGAATTAAATCATACCCTAAGTACTGATTTAAATTGTAAATAAACACCAAGTATTTTAAGTGTGCATTATGTGATAAAATATAATTATATCACAAGAGTAGAATTTAAGAGTATTGTAAAAATTAGAATTAACTTGAAATTTAGGTGTTGAAATTGTACTAAAATTTGGTATACAAATTTTCTTTAAATTGTTGCCTCTAATGATGTGTCGAGTTGCCATGTCTAACCGTTGCCTTATAGATATTGCCATATACGACACGATCTTTCGAAGGGGGGGGGGGAGGTTGTGAGGATTCATTGATGAAGTCCATCCATTGATCCTCCCAATGCGAAATCTTAACCCCCGACGGAGTTCGCCGAGAGGCACAGGTGCGAACCACTGCGGACAATGGAGAGTCGCCAGTCTGTCTGGAATATTGACACTAAAACTACAAAAGAAGTCGTTCTACCCCGCCCTTATACGTGAACTATCATCAGCTTGGGTAGAAACAGCCAAGAGCGATTAGACGACCCGACGCCAGATACGAGGCCAATGACAGACGCAACGGAGTGACATCAAAACCAACCAGGACCAATCGAGGATCAGCTCCGCCCAGCGGCCGGATCGCGCCAAAATCCGAGCCGAGGAATCGGAAGAAGAAAAAAAATCAGTTTTGACTTGATCTCATCCTGAGGTGCGTCGTACTCAAAGACCCAAATAGGTCGACCAATTTCTTCTCTTTTGAGAAATTATTTTTGGTGTTCGGTGTGACCTCGCCCTGAGAGGACACCAACTCAGAAGCCTTGAAAGGCTGAACACTAAAGTCCCCGCGACTTTATTTAGAAGGAACGTCCTAGAGTTCCTGGTGTAGACCGTCACCAGACGTCTGTGTGGTTCTGTGTCGCCGACGAAGTGATCTCCTCCCGAGATAAAATTGTACGAGCGTAGTGCCGTTATACTACCCTAGAACCGTTCTTCGGTGTAGACTTTTCTTCTGCTGGAGACTTTTCTGCTTTTAGATTAGAATTGAGTTGAGACAACCTGTTCAATCTAATTATTATAGACCTATGTCTAATTTCCGAGTCATGTATATAACTTACCATTACTCAAGAAAACTGTAAATAAAAATTCTTATATTAATTAAGCTAGACTGTTCTCTGTAGATTCTTCATCTGCACGCTACCCAGAGAAATCATTACAATATGTATGTATTTTGAAAAGCTGGCATTGTTTAGAATGCCTGGGCAATACATAGAAAGTTTGGATCTTTGGAACAGAGTTTTAATTCTTTTGATATTATACATACTTTCTCTAGGCATTGTATGTAATGAATAGGCATTATTTAGAATGGCAAATGCTATTTAGGCTCAAAGTATTAAAAGCTTAAAACTTAAAAGACGTATATGAAAAAGATAGAGATACAAAACAGAGTATAGACCTTTCTTTTGGGGGAAATGAAGAGAAAATAAAATATAAGATAAATAAAATATGTTGCATCAATGGACATTATAAACGTCATCAGCAAGTTAATTTTATACTTTACCGGTTTGTCTTTTGTCTTAGTTTAGAATGCCTGGAAATGTATGAAATGTTAATCGTTTTATACTTTGCGCCCAAATGCCATGCATTCTACAAAATTGTCTAAGTATTCTATAGAATGCCTGCTTTGCATACTTTGCCGGTAACATATATACACACAGATAGATAAATCATTCAATCTACATAGAATAAATCTACATAGAAAAGCAATATAGATTCTGATATTGTTACAAAAATGTTGTTCTGTGAAAGCATATTACAAGGTGTACACACTTGAAGATATTTTTCTTTTCAAATTTTAACTTTAAAAATCCAGTTTTTATACAATCGGTCATTGGATTATGCTTAAAATAACTTCAGTGTGAAAAAAACAGATTAAGCTATATCATCCATTATCTAATTAATACAGTATTACCTAGCGTTACTCGGGTTGAATTGGTTAATAAAGGCACACAATTGTTCTATACACAATTCCACAATGTAAAGAAACGTCATATTTAATATTTTACATGGTTGTGGAATTTAAATATTTTTTGCAAGAAAGAAGTCTCCAGAGTGTGCCAATTTTTCTGAGAATGCATACAATGCTTCAAAGTATGTATATAAATATCCCTAGTATTATTTCAAAACAAAAATGTTTCTCAAAATTATCATATAACGATTAAAAGTCTTTCCAAACCGAATTAAATCAGTACTTACCTTGATAACAGTTATTGAACGAAAAACCTCACGTTGAAAATCCCGAAATACATCTTAAAACAGATATGAAAAAACCTTTGAACTAAAATTAATGTACGTTTGTATCTGTCTTTTCACAACAAAATAGATTCTTGGAATATAACGGACACATCTCATCCCGGCAAGAAAAGTGACACAACTCAAAATAGCAGAATTTGAGAAACATCAATTTAAAGTTTACTACAAAACGTATGTTGAAATAGTATAAGCTTCTTTTAAATTTTAGGAAAGAATTTATGTCTTTAAATTCTATTATATTCTATAGAATAGTAATATAACACGCTGGGGCACCTTATACATATTTTTCAATGACATAACAACACAATTTTTATTTTTTAAGTTGTGTCACTTTTCTTGCCGGAGTGCGACATGTTTTAAAAATGCAAACGATTTGAAAAATACCAAAGTTGTCATATTAGCTACCAGTTCTATTTTAAAAGGTCGAATTCTGTGTTTTGTATATTTTATTTCTAATGTTTTATTCTCCTTATCGGCTGTCCTAAATATTCAGAATATTTTTATATTTCGCCAAGAAAAACAAGAATCAAAACAAATATAGTATTAGAATTTAAATTCCGTAAAAATAGTTTCGGAAAAGTAATTGATTTTCAGTAGCAATGGTAAAACAATCCGATGCATATATATAAACATAAACAATATAATGCACACACATAATGACAAACACCAAACTTACAAAAGGCGGATTTTGAATCAGAAGAACCCAAAACGGTTAGAAAACGTGAACTATTTTAACAAAACCATATATTACTCATGAAAAATGCAACAAATTTTCTAGAGATACATGTCATGATTGTTGTACAAATTATCACGTTCAAAGTAATACGCTATTTTTCATTTTGTAGAATTGCTAAATTTATAGAAGAATGCTCTACTTTTTAATGTTTTTTATAACAGATGGCAGCACATCATAATGACAAGGGAAGTATTTCAACATTGCAAGGGTAAAGGAGCTCGAAACTAACCAGAGATCGTCGTATTTAAGGGGCTGGTGCACGTCAAATCTGTTGTGTCCTCAAATGTCCTCACGTTGGTGCGGTGGTTTGGAGGGGGAGACCAGCTCAGATTTGGCCTAGTCAGCTGACCATGGTTCGAAATTACTTTGTGAAGCTGGTGCACGTTTCGATCATGGGCTCAAATGTCCTCCCGTTGTCCAGGTGTGGAAGTTTGGAGAGTGGGGTGCCAGTTCAGGTGTTGACCTCTTCATCTAACCGTGGTTCAAAATTACGATGTGTTTTCTTCCAATATTTTTCTTCGGGATAGATCCCGGACTCTCTCCATAAACTCATTACGATGCTCTAGTGCGACGTTGATTCACCTACCTACCTGTTTGTGATAATGGTAATTTTTAGTTAACGTCGTACTAGAGCAACACAACGGGCTATTGACGACGGTCCGGGATCAGTCCCTTAAGGGAAAGATCCGAGGACAACACCTCGTAATTTTGAACCACGGTCAGATGACGAAGCAACACCTGAGCTGGCACCCCACTCTCCAAACTTCCACGCCAACCCAACGTGAACCTACCTGTTTGTGAATAAATAAATGATGGTAATGGTAATTTTAGTTAACGTCGTACTGAAGCAACACAACGGGCTATTGACGACGGTCCGGGATCAGTCCTTTAAGGGAAAAATTCGAGGACAACACCAACCGGTATAGTGGTTAAGGTGTTAGCCTCTAGATCGGAAGGTTCCTGGTTCGAATCCGGGTTCGGGCATGTATGTTTGTAAGCGTATGGTGTACCTTAAATCTGTCGTGGCCGAAAGTCCTCACGTTGGGTTGGCGAGGAAGTTTGGAGAATGGGTGCCAGCTCAGGTGTTGCTTCGTCATTTGATCGTGGTTCAAAATTACGAGGTGTTGTCCTCAAATCTTTCCCTTAAGGGACTGATCCCGAACCGTAATCAATAGCCCGTTGTGTTGTTCTAGTATGACGTTAAGTGAAATAAGCAAATTATTACCGAGGACAACACCTCGTAATTTTGGTAAATGATAATTTTAGTTAACGTCGTACTAGAGCAACACAACGGGCTATTGACGACGGTCCGGGATCAGTCCCCTAAGGGAAAGATCCGAGGACGACACCTCGTAATTTTGAACCACGTTCAGATGACAAAGCAACACCTGAGCTACCTCGTAATTTTGAACCACGATAAATAAATGAAAATTAAAATCCTAGTTATTGTCACGCAACTCAATGTTGGGTTGGCGTGGAAGTTTGGAGAGTGGGGTGCCAGCTCAGGTGTTGCTTCGTCATCTGACCGTGGTTCAAAATTACGAGGTGTTGTCCTCGAATCTTTCCCTTAAGGGACCGATTCCGGACCGTCGTCAATAGCCCGTTGTGTTGCTCTAGTACGACGTTAACTAAAATTACCATTACCATTACCATTACGTCACGCAACTCAAAACAAACTTCTCAACTCAACCCAAATATCAATAAATCGCTCGGTTTTTTTTTAAATGGCCGCTCCGTAAACCTGTCATCCGCTGATAGAACCGAAGAAACGAATTCGTTTTGTTTATTTACCACCCCGCCCCGCGCTTTCTCGACACCATGGGTGAAAAGGAAGCCCTCGACCACCTGCTCACTCGAGACGCGGAGCAGAAGAAAAACCCGGGCAGGAAACTCCACATCTGCGACCTGTGCGACAAGGCGTTCTGCCACCAGTGGACACTCAACCGCCACAAGATCCTGCACTTCCAGCCTATCGTGTGTCCCATATGCCAGAAGCAATTCACGTGGAAGGACTCCTTAGAGAAGCACCTGATGATCCACACGGGCGCCAAGCCGCACATCTGTCATGTGTGTGGCCGAGGGTTTCGGGGTAAATCGGATCTCAATCAGCACTTCTTCACTCACACGGGGGAGAAACCTTATCCCTGTCAGGTGTGCGGGAAGCTGTTCGCAGACAGGAGCTCGAGGAGGAAGCACTACCTCATCCACACCGGAGAGAAACCTTACACGTGCGAGACCTGTTTCAAGGGTTTCTCCGAGAAGGCACACCTCAGGGAGCACAGTGTGACGCACACCGGACAGCGGGACCATGCATGCCACCTGTGCGACAAGAAGTTCACCACCAAGAGCAGCCTCCAGCGACACCTATCCACACACATGGACATCAGGCCCTATGTGTGCGATGTGTGCGACAGGGCCTTCAAGCGACGCAACGCTCTTCGAGACCACTACACGACCCACAATAACACGAAACCCTACCCCTGTCCCATATGCAACAAGTACTTCGCCAGGAAGTACGACGTGAACTTGCACAAGGTGTCGCATTCGGAAACGAGGCCCTTCGCCTGCGACGTGTGCAACAAGACGTTCAAGATGAGGAGGACATTGCGGCAGCATCTCCTGCGGCACAGTGAAAAGCCCTTCAAGTGTGAGCAGTGCAAGAAGGGGTTTTACTCCAAGAGCGCGGCATACGAGCACAACTTGACGCACACAGAGGACAATCCGTTCCGATGCAAGACATGCGACATCGCGTTTGCTTCCAAAGACACGATGAAGCGACACTTCCGATCGCGACACAGAGATGAGGAAAATGATTGATATCCTGGGCATGACCCTAAAGGAAGTTTCAAACACAGGGCCTGCGGAAATGAGGTGGCGATTGTTCTGTATTCGCCGTTGACGCAAGTGCTCTCAGGTTCTCAAGTAGTTTCGTCCAAGAAACAAGTGGTCAGGAAATCACAAATTTTGATTCAAGATTTGGTATTTTTGCTTTGAGAGAATTTCTTACATTGCATTCAAAGCTCAATCTTAATAACGTGAGGTTGCGATTTATTTTGTGTCAAAACGCTCTTGACACACTTCTCAGCTTGCTCTTAGAATCCCCACGGACAAATTTCTTTTTAGTGATCATTACGTTAAAACTAATTACTTTCCATTAAAGCTTATTACAATCAATTTTGATTTCGTCTAGGATTTGTCTGAAAATTCAGTGATAATTTCTTGGATTGTGCAAGCTTCATGTCAGTATTAGAAATTAGGAGCATCATTTGCTAAAATCCTCAATTATGTTCAATTTCAAAATATATTTTGTTTACATGGATGTGTATAAACACTAATCGATACCTTCTCGGTTAACTCTTGTACTTTCTTGGCAACATCCTCATTGTCATTTACAATTCACACCTACATTACTGCCATCTATTGATGCTGTATAAGATTTATTTTAGCATCTGGCTACTGCATAACGAATTGCACTTTCACTTCTATTATTATTATATGTGCCATCGTCAAGAGGCCTGGCTCATATTTGTTGTGTAAAAAAGTTCCTTCCATCTGAAAATATTGTCTGCCATCAACATGAAAATCATTAGATGTTTGTCTGACAAAATTTATTCAACATACTATATTTGTGTTCTGCAAATTTGTTTGTAACTATGCATAAGTATATTTTGTTTCCATTATTGTGTTGCAAATATAATTTTGAAAATTATTTGGTGGAGTGGTAGCACATGAGACCTTGTTACCAAATGAAGATGGTGGCCCCCATGTAGCAAAATCCACACCGTGAACCTTTGCATATATGGATTTAATAGTAATTTTTTGGTAGATAAGTGAGCAAAAAGGTAGAGAAAAATGGAATTTACCCATATTTTGTTTCCTCTGCTACTTTGTAAATCCTGTTAATTTACTGGACGAAGGCCAGAAACATCTGCTTAAAACGCAATCACAAAAAAAAGACGGAGCAAAGATGTCACACAACTGCATGTTTCAACAAAAAAACGAAGTGGTACATATAGAGTTGTTATCGTTTATCGTCAACCAAGAAATGCTATTCTGAAACAATCAGAGCATGTCTTAATTCCAATCAGAGAACGTCTTCAATTCCAGAAAATTCTGAATAGTGTTGCCTTAAAACTGCAGAAGAAATTGAAGGTAACCACATTTGGCGAAAAATAGCCAGTCTTGTATGCTACCACTCTATCAATTATTCTACTGATGCAAACTATGGTGATACTACATGACTGCCATAAAATAATTGTTATTATTATAAATTGTGAAAAGGCACTTTTTTTTTATTAAAGTAGTTGGTGGAGTGGTAGCAAACGGGACAGTAGCGCCAAGGCGTTTTTTTTGTCGCCAAACCAAGATGGCGGAAATGGCCACCTTTGCATAAATAGATTTGACAATAATTTCTATGTATTTGATAGTAATTTTTTGCTAAATGGTATAACAAGATGGTGCGGTGTTCATGTAGCAAAATTCACACTGTGAACCTTTGCATAAATGGATTTGTTAGTAATTTCAATGGATTTTATAGTAATTTTTTGCGAAATGGTATAGAAAAATTAAACTTACCCTCATTTTGTCGCCACATTGTAAATGCTGTTAATTTCTTGGACGAAAGCTAGAAAATTCGTTGCACAAAGAGGATATTCGTCTTATAATGGAGGTAGATGCCCGGATAATCTCCCTCAACGGTCTCAAAGTCACCGTGTTTAGCGTCAGCAAGTACATCTGCAAATTCGCTACTGCCGACATTAGTTGCGGGAAGAGTACCAAACTCCTTGAGGATACCATCCTTTTGGCAATATTCTGCACATTCCGCTGGTGATCCACTAGCAGCCTCAAAATGCGAATCATTGTCAAGCTTTTTGATCTCGGATATTCTACGCTGTTGTTAAAAATAAATATAGCCCTGCCAATGGACTTCCGAAAGATCTCCGTACTGAAGCAAAGATATTCATAGCAATCTGAGTTCGCGAACGGCTCATTCTCAACTTGAAAAGAAGTAAAACACCAAAAAATGCACGAGGAACAATAAAAAACAAAGTGGTGGATTAAGCTTCGTTATCTCTTATCGTTAAACGAGAAAAAAATCTAAACCAATCAGAGCATGTTTAATTTCACTTCAAAACACGGTTTAATTCCCATCAGATAACGTCTTTAATCCTAATCTTCTTAATAGGGTTGCCTTAAAAACAGCCAAAATTAAAGGTTACCACTTTGGCGAGAAAAAAAGACTGTCCCGTTTGCTACCACTCCACCAATTAGATAAATAAAAATTGCTTATAGTTACTGCAAAATAACAAAAGTATCAATAGATGGCAGCGCTTGTCTGCAAATTGAACCGAGGATGTTTGGTTGCCAAGACAATGTATCTGGATATAACCAAGTACCTAACTAAGGCCTTGACTGTTTGCATTTGTGGGCCTTTTTCTCACAAAGCACTTTTCTCTGCAGTCATTGTTTTTAAAGTAATCTTGTTCACCAAAAATTACGACTGGCTCTAAAATCTGACTAAACAAAATTTAAAAGATTCATAATTCAACTATTGTTCAGATTTTTTATTTCGTTTAGTGGTTGTCAGAAGAGTGGTGTTGTTGCGACTTGGAATTTGTTAGTCTAGATTAGTAATCGGATTAATTGGTTTGTTGTGGTTTGGGTTTCGAATGCTCGGATAATCAGATTGCAGAAGTTTTCAGTATTTGTCGTTTGAAGTCTTAAGGATTCAAAAAGTTTATTTCCTTCTTTGTTGTATTTATTGCAAGTAAATAAAATGTGGTCTAATGAGTCTTCTATTTTACATAATGTGCATTCAGCTGAATTTTGTAGATTGAGACGGAATAGTAGGGAGAAGTGTGATCAACATTTTAATCCTGCTTCTGGTTAATATGTCTTCCTGTCTGTTGTTCGAACATTTGCAAATATTTGATAAATCCGGGATATTTCCTAAAATATGGTGATATTTGCTTGTGTCCATTCTTTAGAAATTTCTTTGTTGTCTTCTGGAGCAATCCAATCTAAAAATATGTCTTCGTGATTTACAGCTTTTGCAAGTTTATTTGCTTTTTTGTTGATTTCTATGTTCCAGTGTTTTTTTTTTTTTTTGAAAATTCATCTTAGACTACAGTTTTCTTGTTTTGCCCTACGAATATACAGTACAAAGTCCTAAATCTGCACAGTTGAATTTGTCCAAAATACAGACAATTTGCTAACCAGTGGATTTTTTTCTATCTTCCTGACTGTTTATCTTTCCTATAATTTTTAAAGAACTAGATGTTCAAGCTAGACCAAATTAATGAAACAATGCAAAATAACAGACATTGTTCAGAGTAAATACCACACAGAAAAATGAGATTTGAAAGTAAAATTTGTTGCATTGTATTAAAAAGGTTTTTCCTTAAAAAATTATTCCTATTTATATATCTGCTATTTTAGTTATGCAGTATCCAGACATAAATAACGTGTTGGCAAATTGTTGCAATTGTGGGTTTTTGGATAAAAAAACTGCAAATAATCCGGAATGGCTGAGGTCTTTGTACTGTACCTATATCTACAGGCATAGTTTATGCCCCTTTATATCTCATGTCAGGGCAAAACAGGTCAAGTCAAAATGGAATCATAATTTGAATATTTCACTCACAAATATTCAAAGAAAATATAGCATGCCATGATACAAATCATTTCAGTTTAGACTAGGAGATTAATTTAGTTTTGATTTGAAGCATTGCCGACCTAGTGGTCAAGGTGTTGGGATCGGAAGGTTCCTGGTTCGAATCCGGGGTCAGGGCATGGGTGTAAATTGTGTTGTCCTTTGTTAGGGGCAATGATGGTCCACCCACTGGGTGCCTCTTCACAAGTGACCATCACTTCCAACCATTTAATGGCCAAGGACAAGTCCTTAGTGCACGCCATTGGATGTAGTGACCATTGCTTCCGGCCTTATAGTGGCCAAGGAGTGTCCAGTGCCTGACAGTGAAAAAAAATGATTTTTCGCATTTTATATTTTTAAAAATGATGCACTTGCCCATCAAAATTCAGACAACCCATTCTGCTGTGACATGGAAGCCTCAAAATGCGAGATAAATAAAAATTGCTTATAGTTACTGCAAAATAACAAAAGTATCAATAGATAATAATAAAAGTATCAATAGAAAGTAAAGAATTTACTTAAAAGTTGCAAAAACCATTAAAAAAAAAATCTTGTCCAGAAAGATAGTAATCATTTTGCTATATTGAAACTTTGTTCATTAGAAGCTTATTTTCTGTTCCATTTTCAACAATAAATTATGAGTGACAGGTAAAACTTAATTTTAATTTATTTTCCATTAATAAAACTCAATTGCCAATTCTTAATATTTTATTAGTTATCTTGAACATTGATGTTATTTTATTTAGATATAGAGATAAAATTATTACACAAGTTGTTTCTTATCTATTACGTACTTATTAAAAGAATCTTACTTTTTTTAATGTAGCACAATATACTTTCTTACGTAGGGGATTGATCCCTAGATCGTCGCCAATTGTGATGCTCCAGTGCGACGTTAATTAAATATACCTACCCGATACTTGAAGATATAACTATTTTGTGTTCTAGTTATTTCCTATTTTATAAAAATGCAAGTATATTGTAATGCAAAACTCCTGTATCCATGTAATTAAATTTTACTTGTTTGTAAAACTAAATCTTAGTTTATACCATTTTTCACTAGAATCAGGTCACTGCATGAACTTTCCAATTACTATAAAAATGTCAATGGCCTGGAGAATGTATTCCTTGTAGAAGGTTATTTCCTAGTGCAATGTATGTAGTTGTACTATTTATTCTATATAATTAACTGTTATTTGTATCTTACATTTGTACATAGTGTATAGTTATTTATAAAAAAAAAACTTAAGAGTTTGCTGTCCGAGTTATGCTTAAAATGTATTTTGTTGCTTCAATGCTCATGGGCTGCAAAAAGTAGCACAGCTCTAAAAAGGTTGTGGAGCATGTCAATATCAGGGGTGAAAATCTTCCGCGTGTACGCGGATTTCCGCTTTTTTCCCCCTTTTGAGAATTTCCGTTTTTTTTTCTTCCGAAAATTTCCGCTTTTTTCTTTGAATTAAATTATGTCATGGAATTACAGCCAAAGAATAAATGTAAAAAAAAAAACAAGGAAAAGAGTGTGTCCTTACTTCAGGTAGTAGATTCTTCCGACTTTTCGTAAATTTTGAAAAAATGACCGATTTTTATAATTTTTTACAAAAAAATTCCTATTTTTGCCCGTATCAGCTTTTTCTACGTTTATAGAAGACAAATAAGTCTTCTAATTCCTTTTTGAAAAGAATCCTTTGTGAGAAGCTTATTAGTTTAATGGTAAACCTGGAGAACTTGGATTTTGAACTAGTTAGCTATTCTTTTCAGCAGTAATTTGAGTGCACAGCAGATTTAACATTCACCAGCCCCTCTACACGCTAGACGCAAGTAGACTCCAGACATTGATACTCCGGAACTTCAACAAGCTGCTGCAAGAAATTGACTTGGTTGGCCAATGTGGCATTTTATCTCCATATTATCAAAGCAGAGTATGTGTTTGAATGCGAATTTGAGACGACAAAATTGCCGAAGTAGCTAATGTCCACCATTATGTTGCGAGTAACAATCTATGGCTGGGCGTCTTTTCAGGTCCAATAAACAAATCTAACAACTATTCGGCTCCACCCAGCCGACAAAAGGATTAACATTGTTAAGTCTTGGAAACTAGCTTCAATACTTAGGCATCGTCATTTATTTTGGAACTTAAAAATTTCTGTGCAATCCTACAACACTTAAGCCCTCCTGGTGATTGTTTCAAAGAGGTCATTGGCAATATCTTGATGATGAGACATCTCACCACAAGCAAAATTGGACAGATCTTGATGGAAGTCTCTTGGAGGGTTAAAACCTTTTTATTTCTCAACTTCATACTTACAATTTCTATTGTATTGATGAACATTTTCTTTTCTTCTAGGAGAATGTTATCTTATGGTTTACTCGTGTTCCAGGTTTTTAATTTTACAACCACATAAACAGAAACAATCACATTGAAGACTGTTTTGAAAGAAAAGCCTTTTAGACACATTATCTTTATTATTCTAACCAGTTCAATATCATAAACACATTACAGAAGATATATTTACAAACTTAATGTATTCTATGTAACTTTGCAGCCTACAAAAACGGGCAATTGTATCTATAAAAAAAGAAGTGCAAAAACAAATTGCGACGTACTGTTCAAACACAAGATCTACACCAACAGCAGCTACTTGCAATTTCTAATCTTCTAATACTTAATGAGAAAAACTCTTAAGAACTTTTAACAGGCAAGTGACAAACACATATGAGCGTGTAACAGTACAAAATTTAAAGTTTCTAAATATCTCATAAAATCAGACTTCTCACACTGTGGTGTGTATAGAAACAATGAAAGCAACTTTTTCACTCGCAAAAGTATACAACTATTTTTCCCCGTTGCACAATTTTCAGTTCGTTTCACTGAAACCATGCCTTATTGCAAACTTCAAAGAACATGAAAAAATTATTTTATTCCAATGAAAATAACTCGAACATTTCTTTGATTGTGGTAATCTCATCGTAATATGTGCCGAGGTAGCACCATTTTTACTTAACTTGGAGCACCATAAAATTGAATTTGTTATGTTTACCATTACACCCTTTATCATTATGGTGCAAAAATCTTAATTCTGAACAGTCCACTTGGCGAGTAGTAGTAGTAGTTTCAGTACAGCTTTTGTATTAAGACTTTTTGATGGCAATACTTTTGGCGTTCATTTTATGTTGCCAGGTAATAATTTCTTAGAGAAATGTTTTAGGCTCAGTGGATGATTGGTTTGGTAAGTTTCTGTAACTCAAGGTCCAAAAGCAGAAAAGCTGCACCATTAGGCTTAGCAAAAAATAATTCAAATGTATTAACGAATGAATTTTGAAAACAAAAATCCACACAACTGGTTATTCTTACTACTGCTTGGAATTACCTACTGATGTTTACTTCAATGAAAAATCTTTACTTTTTCTGAAATATAGAAATTTGTAAAGTTTGTTTATCAGGCTATATAATATGAATGTTATAAAAGATGACATTAATTCCAGCAAACTAGTTTTTTAGGAATGGTAAAATATTGATAAAAGATGTTCAAATAACCGTGAGGTTGCCACAATCCAAACAAAAGATTGTCTTTGTCTGCCGCAACTCACTAAAAAATGTCTATCGAAGCTGTACCATAGTTTCCCATCAAATATCAGAAATAGCCACAAAATCTAGCTTATGCAGAGATGGGTATTAAAATCAAAACCACACCATAATTCTGTTAAGGCAGTAGCTTTTATAGCATAACTAGAATTGACTATATACCTATTATAAAAATTTGCTATTAGACTTGGTTCATCCGACAATTATGTCGAAAATGGGAAAAACCAGGCTGCCTTATTCCAATACATTTAAAACTAGTTTAATGTTTCAAATACAACATTAAAACAACAATTTTTACCTTTTTTGTAAACCCAATTATACTCAACTGTTTTGCAATAATGCATGGTTATCTGCTTATAATTTTATAAATTTTTGTTCAGACACAACCATTTCATAGAGTAATAAAAATGAACACGAGAACTGCAACAGTACAGAATGTGATTTGATTGATAATCTCAGATATATATATATTTGGCCCCAACTTAATTTCAAACTTTTAACATCTCTCAGATGTGACCAAAGTTACTTTTAACAGGAACCTATGGGTGGAAAAGTTAACCAGTCTATATTTGTCTAACATTTCAAAAATCAACACTTTAATACCTAACAGCAATTCCCAAACTCTGTCTCAGAACACCCTTTAAACATTTGCCAGAGTAAAAGAGCTAACCTTCAAAATAAAAACATGCACCTCAATGGTGTACATAGGTTTAAACAAAACACTTGAAATGAATGCCAGACGACTAGAACAGAACAAAATCTACTGAACACGAAATAACAATAGAACCCAGTGTTTACAGCTCCAATGTCTTACAAACATAAAATCAACCATACAAAATATCAACAATAACCAAATTAATATTTTTAGATAATTAGAAAATGCTTTGAATCGTACAATTTAAACACAAGAATCAAATAATTTTTTGGAATAGCAAATGTCAACTGTAGAAACACTAGCATTCTTCCAAACAGTTTGGGAATACACCGGTCTAATATTTCAACCGACTTGAAAAAAATTTCAAAGAAATGCTAACTATTTATTTTGACATTCAACGAGTAGTAGATATGTACAGTATATTTAGATTCAAGCTATGTGAAAAAAGCTTCCAAATCAAACACAAGAAAATAATTTGGGAGAATTTGCACCTAATGCGACCCGAAAAACAAAGGCTCCTTCCTAAAAGAGCAATTGAAGTAAACGAGAAGACTGAAAGAAACTACGATAAAATTGTTGTCTAAAACTCTAAGAGTTCTCGCGCCACATTCAAAATTAATGTTTCATACAATTTTATTTATTAGTTTGGTCCAAAAAGAATATCATAACAAAACTGTTTACATAACAAAATAAATGGATACTTCATTTGATCGTTTCTCATCATAAAAATGTAAAAGTAGAAAAGAAAAATCTTTAAAAAAAATAAATAAAAAGCATATCAATCATAGTCTATTCAAGTCAGAACAAAATTATCTGATAGGAATGATATTATGCGAATAAAAGTAACATTTCACTTTGGAGTAAATGTACAGGCAGGGATGCAAACTTATTGAAACCAACGTAGATTCAATTGGGAGGACTGCCAAAAAACCTAAGTTATCTACCTTATATTTTATTTAAAGTGTTACATAGATAGTAAATAAAGAATACAATTGGATGCTTGACATTTCAGTAATTAACAATTGTTCTAATATTTGGTTCAATTTTTATAGTAGCTAAGCGCAAAATTGATTCTAAATTTTCATTACAATCCTTTGCTTTATCAATATTCACGACTGAAAAAATTTGTTCTTGGATATATATATATATATATATTGACACAATGAGGCATATGCATTGTCTACCAATTGAGTTTTAACCTAAATTTCCTATTGTGGCTTGTTAGTTGAAGTAATGCATGTTTAGACAGGCTGCCAGCAAATCAATCAAGGTCTGGGCATCTAGAATATGCCATTCACTAAATTCTTTATAGAATAAACACAACAGATATTTCCAGAAAGCACTGGGGGGTTAAATGAACATTTACGAGAAGGTTCAGTCATAACGGGAAGCAACTGTATCATTTTCCAACACAAAGCAAAAGTCTAACATTCACAATAGCTCAGCAAGCTCTGATTAATTTCTAGAAATGGCAGTTTCAGTCCATAGAATTGTCACATGTTTTAATCTACAGATCAATTTCAGCTGTCATGGACACATACATGACTTTTACATGAGACGGACCAACATGCAAATCAATTGTCTTGCGGAATAGATTTAGTTTCAGTCCTGTCAAAGCAAGTAGTTTAAGAAAGGCACTTTTCGGTTATTTCCAGTCACATTTTCACAAAAGAGACATCCTCACTTCCATTTGCATTCACCTATGCTTTCCACAGCTTCATGTGTGATAGCTGAGCAGAGAAAGAAAGGAATTAACATCCACATATCCAATTCACCATTTTGACTGGTTCAATGAGACAGGCACGTAAAGTAATTCTAATAAAAATTCATCAAAAAAATAAATAGAAGGAAGAGAACAAATGATTGATTGTGGTTGAAATTTACTTAATACCTTGGAAAATATTCCGAAAACGTACGAGTCAAAATAATGGCTGGGTCTTAGACCCAGCCATTACTTTGACTTTTAAGTTTACGGCTGGCTAATATAAGTATGGCTCAATACAATAACCAGCTTGGCTGTCCAAACAAATTCAAAGGTGCAAAATATGACTATGGAACAAGGACTTCACATTAAGGCAATATTGTGGCAAAACTGTCATTAGTTTATCAATATTGTATGTCATTTCAACATAAGTAAATAGGTATAAGTACTAGTCGTTGAGGATGTCTCTTGTCAGCAAGGGAAAAATGTGACGACCAACAATTTCCGAAAAGTATCAAAAAACATTTTGAAGTAGACCATTTAGCATTCACGCGTTTTCTTCAATACTTTATATAAAAATGTCAAGTGGAATAGTAAATAAAAATTGATAATTCTTCATAAATATAGGTGGAAGAAGTGTCATAAAGGTGGCGATTCAGAATATATAAAATATACATTTTCACAAGGTTGAATTATTCCAATTTGTATTTTTCAAGTTTGAAAAACTGTCCGTTGTTCAAAGTTTTAGTGAATTATCATCGGACATAAAAAATGTTTAATACTTGTTCCATCGAAGAGCAATGAATTGTGTTGCATGGGTAAAAAATTATGAAACATCTTTTGAATTCACAGTACGCACATCAATGTAATATTAGGGGCATTACAATGCAAAAATTTTATGTAATACAATTAATTGAATCCTGACCTAATGTAGACAGAATTGACTATATATAAGTAATTAAACTTACATGTGAAATTTATAATTCCATCATGTTAAAGATTTGTTGACAATTGCATGAATTTATATTTTATAGGTCTAAAATATTTATTGAAATATTTTCCCTTGATTGCAATTAGACTCCATTATGATGTTCAATAACTTAAGTAAAGAATTTCTATTCAATTCTTTTAAATGCTAAAGTATTTCAAATTAATACAAATATCTTTATCAAACCTCAGATAAATGTTTTTAGAAAATGCATTCTACAAAGGTAAAACAGAAAAACAAATTTACACAACATTTTCAAATGAAATAGACTTTAAAACTTAACATAAAATTTCAAATATCCCAAAACACACTAAGTAACAAACATTTAAGAATACTGTTAATCACAGATGCCGATTGTTTCAAGACAAAATAATTTAAGTACACTTCAACACAACATTTAATTGCACATACCAACTTTAACATGACAATCTATTCAAAGTAATCGATCAAACATTTTATCAGGCATCAAAACATTAACCAAGGACAAAATCTCCGTCTTGTAAATCAACTCAAAATAAATTTGTCAGCATAAAGGAATAGTTGAGTTTTTCCGATTTTAGCCAACAATATTCAAAACAAATATAAGTTACAAATGCAAAATAAACCTATCACCCTTCAAATGCTAATAATGTTTTAATTCTAAATAAAAGGCTAATACTGATTGCATTAAGTTCAAGGTAGTTTTTCAGAATTGAATTTGAAAACTAAATCGGTAGTGACGAAAATCTTCCAGACTGAAGTTAAAATTTGTAGGTTAGTTAATTGTTTAGAGAAACTAAACCTTTGAATGTAACAAAATGTTTAAGTGTTAGTATAAATAAAAGTATAATCAAATCCCAACAAATATATGCATTTGAAAAATAAAGGCACACAAAAATAAAATATAAGAGTTAACAAGAAATTTTTCAGAAATGCCCCCCATGGACATTTTTTATTAGAAAAACTTTTAATCTCTTTGGCTGGAATTTGCACTTGGGTTTAAGAACTAAAATAAATTCAGTTTTTTCTTCGCAATAATGCAACATTAGTCAAGAATAATTAAAGAGAGCATTGCATGAAAATAAAGAATACAAAAATTATGAATGCAAAAGTGCTCATTGTCAGGCAAGACCCAGAGGATCCAATACACAACTCATCGAATGCTTCAAAGAATGCCGAGTTGAGAATCCAAGTATTTTCTCCTCAGAATAAAGACTGCAACTAATACTTAACTCGAAGGTCGGAATGTCGAACTCGTAACTGGTCCGTTTGTGCGGAATGACGTAAATGCAAAAAGTGCATTTCGAACTCAATAAAGAGGATAGCACTAGATTTTCTACCTGAACGTGTAAATAAAGTACAACAGGAATTCGTAGACATGGTATTTTTCTCAATGAGGAATGTAATACTTTGTAAAAAACTTTAAAAGTAACAAAGCCATTTGTGCTGACACTTAAGTACTAAATCTAAGCAATGCTAGAATCTAAAACTAAAAAGATAAATGCTATATAATACATAACAGATGGAATTCAAACGGTTTTGATACAAACAATTTTGAATATTAGAACGGCGCAAACATGCTTCTGACTTATTAGTCATCACACAAACTGAACTATCACGTTTTACAGGCCAACAGAAATGTCACACATTGCCTGAAAGAGCTCCAATTTCCAATGAAATTTTAATATTAGAATTTTCAAACTTCAAATTAAACATCAAAAGAATATTTTTCCTTTACATGTATCGTATAGCTAACTCAATGATCATTACTTTTTTAAATGATCATTCAAAAAGTGGCTATTACATTTGTACGGCTGCTACGAGTTTGTAAAAATTCATACAGCGAATTTCACTTCATCCTGGAAACTATGGTATATTCAACAATTCAGAAATAAAACCAATGATACACAATTTGTCTACTTTGTAGAATAAAGGACTGATAAAGAAAATGAACTGTTTGTGAATTGAGATTGTTTAGATTTTTAGAGAGCCGTAAGAAAGTCGAAGCAAGTGCACGTTTACGATTAACCTGAAACACATTTCATACACTTAATTTTGTATGTTGGGACATTTTCCCTTCTTGGCATAAAATAGAATTAGTGTTAGGATACAAAAGCTGGTTGAAATAACCAAACCATAAGGCAAAGTTTCCCCAAATAAATTTTGTACAAGACTAAGAAGAACATTAACAGTAAGGATATTTTAATTTTGTTGGCAATTTAGAAATGCAGTCGAACCTCATTAAGACAAACTCGCTTAATATGAATTACTGATAATGCTTATATGCATATTCAAATAACATTGACACATTCGTTTAAGAATTCAGATTACACTAATGACGAGCAAGAAGATATTTTTCAATCATTTCACCAGAAACATTAAAAATTTCAATCATATCACCAGAAACATTAAGCGACTATGAAATTGTAGAAGATTTATTTATGGAAGTCAGTGAAGAAAAAATAAATGAAGTCTGAATAAGACAAAGGAAAAGTGTGCCTTCCACAGCTGCACCCGACTTAGAAACTGTTCACAGCTTTTTGTTGGGCAGTTTGCTGAGCAGGGGAAAATTCACCAGCTCAGTTTGGAGTTAGACGGCGTTGAACGCAACAAAAATCAATAGTTTCAAGGCAAAAATTGGGAAATATCTTAGAAATAAAAAATCATCTTTATAATCTTTGAAGAATACCACTGATCAGTGTACCAAGAACTGGGCAGTAACGCAAATACATTAATATTATGTTTTATTGTTGAAATAATGCTTTAATTCTGTGTAAACACAAATTTATTTTTACGGTCCCTTAAAATTCACCTTGACAAGGTTCGACTTCGCGAAATCACTATTCTTTCAAAACGCAGACAGGATTTGAGTTTGATACCCACCCCTTTGCAAGTTGGAATAACTAGTGCCGCAAAAGCACTTTGGAATATTTTTTTCGCAATTTGGAATATTTGGTTCTCTAGCTACCCTATTCAGAACAAAGGAAGAGCATGCAGAAAAGCAGTTTGCTCTGTCGCCACCTGCTTCGTATAAAAAAGATGCATGAACAGTCGTTTGGAGTTATGGGTAGTTTTATAACCTTCCTTCTCTCTCGAGGGGGTTCCCTGTGCTGCCTGTTCAAAAATATCACAGAAGCAGTATGGCGGCGCTGATGAGAGTGGTGAGTACCGAGTTGACGATTGTGGAGGCGTAGTTGCACTTGCTCTCAAAGCAGTCGCACACATTGGCGCGGCCCCCGAAGCCGGCGCGGTAGTAGCATGGCCTGTCCTTGTCTACGTCCGCGGCACACTGACGGATTATCCTCTTGGTTGGTTTCTCTGCAAGAACACATAACGTTAATAACACACCAACTTTGAAAACTGTGCATCTAAAATTTTTTTGCTGAACGCTCCTTGTAATAAAACACAACATAAATACATGAATTAAAGTGCATTAGAAATATTCATATATGTCACAATAACTAGTATTATTTGTATCTCGCTGGCTAAACATGGTTGCAACCTTCCACAGCCTCTTATTGCCTTACCATACAACCATTGTAAGATCAGCAGTGAGATACATACGCAAAACTCAAGAGACTGATGCTAAGGGTAAAATCTGGGAAAGCCTATTATGTAATCCGGTCCCAATGGATCTCCTCCTCAGACGAATCTTTACGGCCAATTTCAGAATTTTTAACGGACATGACTATCTCCAAGGACATCTCCACCGGATTGACATTCCTGACTGTCCTGTGTTCCACTGGAGAGACTATGAATCTTGACAGTTTGTGCTACTTTGTCCAAATCAAATTTTAATGTTCTACCTCTTGACAACTCTATTTCAAAGGCTAGTTTATATTGGGCTGCACAAAGGGAAATATGGTCCATACAACTTATTCCTTGACATAATTTAAAAAAAAAAGTATTATTTGTATCGAAAAATGCACAAGTAAAAATTAAAAATTTATCAACTCCAGAAACCTTGCCAAGCAGTAGTGTTTTAATACCAAACTGAACACATCCACTGCAAAAAACCCATATTCACCTTATGATTACATACGAAACTGTATGTTATAAACCATTTCAACTTGTGTCACGATTACAGATCATTGGTGTTCATAAAGGTTCGTTATACAAGTAGATGAAAGACAAAAAAATCAATTTTTTATTTACAAAGTTGCGTCATTTAGTGTTTCATCCAAAAGAGGGGGTTGTACAAACATTCAATGAAGCTGCAGTAGCTTTTTTAGTCTTCTTTAATAATTCTGCACTGAATTTCTGCTAAAAAAAATTTTTGGGTCTTTGACATCAACAAACTTTCCAATATTTTGTTAGAAATGAGAGAATGGTATTCAGTTAGGTTCTTTCTGTCGCCACTGAAGATTCTCTCACACTCTGCATTGGAATGGGGATAAGCATAATTTTGGCCAGTCAAGCAAATTTTAGAAGTCTATCAGCCCCTCTTATTTTATCTACTTCAACCCACTGCACATCAATATGGTCATGTCCTTCTATTATCACAGGTAAATCTTCCAGCAGAAGACAACAAAACTCCTTTTCCAACTCGTCTATTGCGTGGCGAGTCTTTGTGTCATCATGTACGATAGAATGTTTTAGTGGATTCTACAAGGAATGAAATATTAAAAATTTGTAAAAAAAAAAGGCCGACACGTCCATAAATCAGTAAAATTAAAGTGGAAATCCGTAAAAATGACGAATAATCCGTAAAAGTTGGCAAATATGACATAGCAATTCTTGTCTAGCAAGTGGTAATCTAGTTTTTGTGAAGGTAGGTTGTTGAATTAATATTGCACTGGAACAACACAACGGCCTATTGGCGCAGGTCCAGTATCAATACCAAAGAGAACGTTCCAAGGACAGCGTCAGATGAAGAGGACATCACCGGTTACATTATTATTTGTGGAAATTTGAATTAATAGCATACAGGCAAAGAAACAATGAATTCGAGAGTTGACATTTCATTCGACAGACTTCCATTCGCCGAGTGTCTGAATTTGTCAATCAGATTGTTACTTCATCAAATTGAAATTATATCGCCTTTACGGCTTTAATTCAGCTTGCCTATCTGGCGTTGAAAATAGAGTGTATAACTTAATGAATCTGAAAAATGTTTTCGCTATTGTTGAGGAACTAGCAGCACCAATAAGTAATAAATTACAGCTGTGACAGCGACAAGATGTGAAAAAGCCCTCTTGCAATAATAGTAAGAATTCAAGTTTCTACACCTTTAGCAATTCCTACCATGTTCGCCTCATTGTCGCTTGTTTTGGTTTTTTCACAGCATTGAGGGTAATCTCTCTCCATCCTGATAACATAAATTTGGCTTTAACTTTTTCCACGACTTGCTCAAGAACGCTTTTCCCCATTAATGTGTTCAGTTCATTTTGAATTTCATGGCACAAGTAGTGGCTTTTCATTTCCTTTTCATTGATGCAATGGAAATGTTCATGCAATGACATACTTTGATATTATCTTAAATACATCAATAAAATTACCTGAATTTGTGTTACACTAAATATCCAAAGATTCTCTGTCTCTAATATTATAAAAGGACGTGTTTGTTTGTTTGTTTGGGCCGCAAAATTCTGACAATTCTATGGCACTTACAGCAATGAGATTTGGCACACAGGTAGTCCAAATTATTTGCAATTTTTGGGTCGCGGTAAATTTTAAAATTCAATCTAGAAGAATTTTAAATGAATGTAATAGCACTCTCTGTCGCTTTTTCCACTGCGGAGAACTTTTTCTACCCGTGTGACCTTGTAGTCAGGGTTTGGAATCATGCCAAGTTTTTTCATCTGCAGTACGTGGAGAAAATTATTTTTTTCATTTCTGCTTTGATATTGCACAGACGAATCAATTTCAAACCAGACAATAAATCTTTTAACTGAAGTCAGTAAAAATTTCAGCAGATTTGAAATGTGTGGAAAATTTTACACCAGATGAATACCTTACATGACGGGTAACACAGGGCAAACAATTTCTAAATGCCAAGTTATGGCTGGCTAAGAAATTGGTCAACTCATCTTTCAAACGACGTCACATGTCTCATTTTCAGCCTTTAATCAATATTCTGTACGTATATTTCCTTTAAGAGTAGGAATCAAGAACGTTTAATCATTTTCTTATTTTAGACACTCAAATTATTATTTTCTGCGAGGCTTTCCACTGCTACTGGGAAGCAAAGGTGGCTTTTAAAGTTTGAAATCTTTCTGTGAACAATTATGTTATACAGAAGTTGACAGAACAATTAGCAACACCTCATTGGTGCCTGGAAAAGAAAAGGGGGTTTAATTAATGTTTCCCCCATTTGTGTTGCAGAATTCTTGCTTTTGGAATTCTAAGTATTTGGGGAACCAAATGTACCAAAGAAACATACAGGTGACTGCTATTGTTAATTGTGCAATATATATTGTTATATATAATTACAGTTGTCATTAATCATATTTCCTACATTATTTAAATCCATTCCTAATGAATAGAAGCATCAAAATGCACACTTCGTAAGTGTAAATGAATGAGTCAAAAATATGAAACAGCATTGTTTAATCTTTCAGATGAGCCGACTTCCTTCCAGATGTCTCAAATGATCAAACTTACTGTGATGTTAATTCTTAATGGCAATAAAGCACATGGTAAAAGTTCACACCTACATCATGTTACCATAATTCGCCTGTGAACAACCACTTTGATTGGTTTTCATTCACTCAGTCATTAAGAGGCGACACCGACTTCGAAACCCATTTTCGGATTCACTCAGATTTTCTCTTGTGTGCTAATTTCTAGTCTGATGCAGAATAATAAGACAGCAGTTCTAGCAATATTATGCAGCTCCAAGCTAAAATTAAGCGTACTTAAACAACTGAAGCATGCAACTGGTTTGATGTCGCGGCACACTGCGGATCTGCTCGATGGGATCTGGAACAATGGAGCAAAGAAGACAGTGTTGGAGGCGGAACTCGTGGCTCTTAGATCTCCAACATGTGAATGTTGGAGATCTCTTCCCCTGCTGGAACTGACTGAGTCTGATGGTGTTGCGGCTGTGCGTTTCATTCATGGGTGGCCTTTCACATGGGCTCAGTGATTTTTCCATCCGCTGTGGTGTCTTCCGGGTTTTCACATCGTTTCTCACTCATGAGGGTTTACCTGAAAAATGTCTACATGAGGCAACTGTCCTCAGAGGAGAAACTGCGTGAGCACGTTCTATTCTTCAATAGAACTGATTGAAAGACTTTTTCAATGTTTATGCTGAGATTACTTATTAATATTTATTTCTCAATTACAAAAATATTAGGTCGACCACCGCATGTGTGTATATTTCCTAATAAATTGTTAATGTGACCCTCTCATTTATCAATATCTCAGGTGGAAGGCCACAAGCAAACTTGGCAAGTGAAACTGGTAGTGATTGATTTTATATTGCTTACATCTGTTGGTATTTGCCAAAAGCCAATGATGCTGATTTCTGTGCCACGTACATCAGTGGAATATTGCTGTTAGTGGGATTCTTTTAACTGTCATAAAACCTGAATCTTCACCTGGTTTTAATATGAAATTACTCGCCAACTTTGGGCCCCCTATGAAATGCGTTCCGGCTTAAACCCCTCTTGGCAAGTTTAGTTTTACATGTTTCCGGCATTCTACTTTCCTAAATAAGCTGGACCAGGTTCCTATTATGTTGGCCATAACTCATAGACTCACCACATCATAGAATTAGCCATGACATAAAAATCACGCCAAAAGTATTGCCACAAAATCTTTCAATCAAAGCTGAACTTTCTAATTCAAATCACTCATTAGAACATACAGAAATAAGGCAAATAATGAAATGAATAATAATGGAAGATGAATAATGCATAAAGCTACATAATGCAAACTTTAAAAAAGTACTTATAAATAAAATAAACAGCCCTTACGTCCAAGGACGACAAAGTCCACATAGTTCTCTATCTTGCGGCAAGCCTGGTACTTGGGGCCTTCTTTGAGGGAGCTACAATTTCTCAAGTACTTTGCATCAGGGGTGGCAGCAGTACAATCTTGGTCTACTTCAGATTGACATATATAACATTCTATGCTGTTACCTGAGGAGAAGCAACATTAGGTTATTGGGATTTTGTTGTGGAAGGTCCATTAGCAGACAAGTTGTGAATAATAAAATATACTCAATAAAAACACTTTTAAAAAATATAAACACAAAAACAACTACATTGACATTCAAAAGTTGAGAAGGTGTGCAAAGGAATGGCAAGCTTTCAACACAGGGAAAGGTTGATAGCTGAATTCGTTAAAATAGATGAAAAACTGTGCAGTTTAAAATGTAGGACTGATGAATACTTTATAAAGAATTTATGACTATGCAAAAAAATGAAGTGTTTGAATGGTGTTCGATAAAATGTGGATGGGTTTATCCCCTATCACTTTAAAAAATAAAACGGTATTAAAAAATTTCAACAATTATAAATATTTTTAAAATTTAGAAAGCAGAGAAAGATAGACAGTGTTACGACCCCCATGTTTAGCAGAGGCAATAAACCCCATAGAGAAAAATGGACCACTAGGGTATCTTCGATTCGTGAAGCACACACCTACAGACGTATCCCAAGGAGCATTTTACTTTCGAATCTTCGATTAGTTAATTGGAATGGTAAGTAATAATTTAATAAATAATTTTTGTTCATTTTTTAACACTTTTAGACCAGTTTAAATATATTTTGCTCAACAAAATCCAGGTCATGATTTATGAACTGATTCCATATGTATAGAACAAACTCTTGGTATACAGGGTTGTGAGACAAATCCTAGTCACGTTTTTCTTTAACTGTAACTATCCTTGGTACTGTGAGTATCTTTAACAAGATATGAGTCGCTCAAAACAATTTTTTCCAGTGCAACTCTCTGTGTGTATTCACCAGCAGTGTGGCCTGGGAAATGTCCTGCAATGTAGGGGATGAATGGGACAACTGAATTTTTCATACCTTAAGTAAACTTTAAATGTTTGATTTTTCACCTAGTAAATGACAGCAACTAGCCTATTCAGCAAATTGAGTTTTAAACCATTAGCTTCCATGTTGGTGTAAACAGGACTACAAAGTGTATTTTTCCATACCAAAAGAAAGTATTTTTGTTTCAATTTCATAAGAGTTTATTAAAAAGTTATTTACTTAAAGCTAGGAATATTATTGTATGTTGAAAATATACTTATTTTACTATGATTTACAATTTAAATGGAGAAAATTCATAGTTGTTTTCTAAGCCTACTCTTTGATTTATATAAACAAGTGGGTATGGGGAGGAATGGGACAACAATTTGGGGGATGATGAGACGATTCATCCCTTCATTTTCTGGTTTTAAAACTTTGCATCAATAACTTGCAATATTCAACTAATTTATTAATTTCTTTATTTATGAACTAAAATTTGGCATATGAGTAGTTTTAAATTTATTAAGGCACTTAGTTATATTGTTGATCAAGTCTATACGATAAATAGGGAAGTCTGATAAAGAAAATTTATTTTATAGTCACAGGCATAAAATTTTTAACTTGGACATTTAATTTTATCACCTATTCTATTTCTTTGTTGTAAAATTTTTGTAAACAAAAAATGGGTAGTCTACAGTTTGTTATCTATGTTTGAAGATTTGTACATTGCACTTGAAAACCTCAAGTGTGCAAAAAAAAAAAAAATACATTATACAAGCTAAACAGTGGGTGCTTGGAATGGAAATACTTCTCAATGAATGTAACTTAGTAGTAGGACCATGTTAACAAAAAATTAAGTTCAGAAGGTTGAAATGGGTTCTATATTATTTTGTTCTTGAATCAACTTTTGGTTGATTGCTTGTTGGACGATTTAAAGACAAAGACCACATATGGCCATGCTGGGCTGGTTTGGGTTAAATGGCACAAGATCCAAATACTGATAAACTGTGCCATAGCTATCCAGTTTTTTGTTGATTGGTTGTTTTGAGTGTCACAAGCTTTGTCAAATGCAAGATAAAGCAAATAAATAAAAATAAGCAAATGGTAAAACAAAAATATTTAAAAAAATTTCAAATTTTTACTTTTTGCACAGATGATACAAAAGGTGTAGGATAAAAGATGTTATGTATGTAGGTCACTATAAGAAAAAGCAAATTATAAAGGTTAAAAACAACTGAAAAAGATTGTGACGAGATGGGTGAACCCAATCTTAGTCGATCATTAAAATCTGAATGAAATGCGATTACAAAAAAAATTAATTCTAACAAAGGTAAAAAGCTGCAGTGATGCAAGAATGCAAAGTTGGTTGCATGAGGAGGGAGACCCAAAAGTGTGATCAAATTGATTAAGGATTCAAAAGTGTGTTGATAAAAAGGACCTGAAAGAGAAATTAAAAAAAAAATTGATGGAGAGGTTCTTGCTAATGCTGGCCGAATGAAGCATTTTCCCCAACCAAAATTCAACAAGGAACCTGACCTATTTAACTGACATACTTTATGCAAAAAATCATTTTATGTTTCAATGCTTAAAAATAATAACGCACTGTACACAAGTTGCCATTTTAACGCTAAATTAGTCTAGTGAAGCATCAATAATTCAATCTAAATCGATATATACATAATTTGTAAACCTCTTATACTGTGTAGTATCCACAAAACTGGCTTTTATTATCAACATGAAAATCATCACAGGGTGAAAAGTTTCAAATAAATAAGTGTTCATAATTCAACTGTATAAATGCTAATGATTCACAAGTTTTAATCAGACTAACAAATATTTTGATGAAGGGTCTTCCAAAAAAGAAAACCAATCTGAAGCAATCACACAATAATGTAACAGAGAAATCAAAGAAATGTGAAATTTTAAAGACTAGATTGATTAGCTACAAAAGTACAAGACAGAAATTTATAAGCATCTTGATCGAAACATTAAGAAACGCAAACTGTAAAAGAACTCTGGCAAATCAGAGTCGAATACATATTTCTTTTTTATCAATAGAATAACTTCAATTAGCTATAACATGGTTTTCGCGGTGCATCAAAAAACCAATTGCGAAACTACAAGAACATTTAATTCAAAGGCAATTGGAGGAACAAAATTGCATATATAAATAGAATACACAATTAAGTTGAGTTCGCGCCATTCTTTAAGCTTTGCCCGTTTTAAATACCTTCCCGCATTTGAACTCTGAAGTATGCCCTCCTGGATACAATCAAAAATTCTTACCTATATTTACTTCGCAAAGTACAAATAGCAAGACTGCTAGTGCAAAATTATAATATTTATTCATTGTGAAAGAAAGTGCAATGCAACCGCAGACACACGAACGAGAACCACGCTTAAAACCGAAAATGTAGTCCGCTCTTCTCAAAACAATCCAACATTTACTGCATTGCAAAAGTCCTTCATTGCCGCGACCTCTAACAGGAAATCTTGACAAAAATGAGGTAAAATAAATCGATAATTCCAGAGAATCGATTTAAAATTTTTTATTTCCCGACGTGGTTTTAAAAGTAAATCACAAAAAGTCGATAGAAAACACTTTTTAAACACTAAAAATCATTCCTGTTGAAAAGAAATTTTGTAACAACAATAAAAATTCAGACGTATCAGAATTCAAATTACGCAAAGCGTAAACACGTGTCCAATCCAGTGGTGGATTTTGGCCCCTTGTTTGGTAGGGGCGATCTGTATATCAAAATGTGCTTCGAGGTTTGTGCAATTGGGATTTTCTTAATGGCTTCCTACATACGGATGCCGACCAACCGGTATAGTGGTTAAGGTGTTAGCCTGTAAATCGGAAGGTTCCTGGTTCGAATCAGGGTCCGGGCATGGATGTTTGTAAGCGTATGGTGTAGAGGCGGCTGGTGCACCTTAAATCTGTCGTGGCCGAAAGTCCTCACGTTTGTTGGTGTGGAAGTTTGGATAGTGGGGTGCCAGCTCAGGTGTTGCTTCGTCATCTGACCATGGTTCAAAATACGAGGTGTCGTTCTCGGATCTTTCCCTTAAGGGACTGATCCTGGACCGTCGTCAATAGCCCGTTGTGTTGCTCTAGTACGACGTTAACTAAAATTACCAAAATTTCCTACATACGGATATTTGATATTTCCATATTGAATCTTGACATTTTTGAAATAGCTAGAACAAATTCACAGAAGTTCTTTGTAGCTTATGTGTATGTCTACCATTTTTGAGACCAAATCAAAACAAGAAAGATTGAAAAACAAACTATATAAGGATGCTAATGGTAATTTTAGTTAGCGTCGTACTAGAGCAACACAACGAGCTATTAACGACGGTCCGGGTAAAATTTTTTTTTTGGTAATTTTTTTTTTAGTTAACGTCGTACTAGAGCAACACAACGGGCTATTGACGACGGTCCGGGATCAGTCCCTTAAGGGAAAGATCCGAGGACAACACTTCGTAATTTTGAACCACGGTCAGATGACGAAGCAACACCTGAGCTGGCACCCCACTCTCCAAACTTCCACACCAACCCAACGTGAGGACTTTCGGCTACAACAGATTTAAGGTGAAATAGCCGGCTCTACACCAATACGCTTACAAACATCCATGCCCAGACCCGGATTCTAACCAGGAACCTTCCGATCTATTGGCTAACACATTAACCACTATACCGGTTGGTCGGCAAATTATATAAAGAAAAAAACTTATTGTTGAAGTCGAAAAAAACAGGAAACTAAATTATATTCTGTATTAAACACAAAAGTATTCACAAGTAAGAGATTTCCACGTGAAAAGGTTAATATTGAATATTAACTAGAAAAACACATTGTATTAAAACTATCATTATTAACTACAGTCTTGCTTTTTCCTTAGCGAATCGATCTAAAATTGTTACTGGTGAAATCGTAATATCGAAATGTGCATGCAACAAAACCATTCCCACAAGCCGAGCCGACCAACCGGTATAGTGGTTATGGTAATTTTAGTTAACGTCGTACTAGAGCAACACAACGGGCTATTGACGACGGTCCGTGATCAGTCCCTTAAGGGAAAGATCCGAGGACAACACCTCGTAATTTTGAACCACGGTCAGATGACGAAGCAACACCTGAGCTGGCACCCCACACTCCAAACTTCCACGCCAACCCAACGTGAGGACTTTCGGCCACGACAGATTTAAGGTGCACCAGCCGCCTCTACACCATACGTTTACAAACATCCATGCCCGGGCCCGGATTCGAACCAGGAACCTTCCGATCATAGTGGTTATGGTGTTAGTCTCTAGAATGGAAGGTTCCTGGTTCGAATCCGGGACCGGGCATGGATGTTTGTAAGCGTATGGTGTAGAGGCGGTCTGATCCCGGACCGTCGTCAATAGTCCGTTGTGTTGCTCTAGTACGACGTTAACTAAAATTTACCAAATTAGTTATTCCCACAAGCCGATCTTCTCTAATTGTGTTTCAAAGCCATGTCTTCAATCGTTATAGTGCTGAAAAGCTGCGGTTGTTACACTATAATCGGTAATGTTACAAGAACTTTCAATAATACGTAGATCACATGGCACACTGCAGGATTACAGTTTTGTAGTGCTTCAAATGCAGACTTGGGCATTTTGTCGGTATTAGTATTTTCTCGTTTCCTTTGGTTCTCCAGTTCATCACCTCCACTTGAAGTGTACTGCTCATTTCTTCCTCTTCCGATTCGGCTATTGTTGGGTTGGTGTGGAAGTTTGGAGAGTGGGTGCCAGCTCAGGTGTTGCTTCGTCATCTGACCGTGGTTCAAAATGACGAGGTGTTGTCCTCAGATCTTATACTTATGGGACTGATCCCGGACCGTCGTCAATAGCTCGCTGTGTTGCTCTAGTACGACGTTAACAAAAAAAATTACCGATTCGGCTATTCTGTGATAGCTATTACTTAGCTCTGTCCAAGATGCGAGGAGTGACTCTTCGTCAATTTTAATTTTCTCCAAGAGTTGATGGCAATAAATCTTGTAAATATAAGACATCCAGCTTTTTCTTGGGCGAATCGGTCTTTTAAGTCTTGGACGGAGTTAACAAAGGCAAGTAAACATTTATTCTATGATAATTTTCAGGATTTATGGCAGGAACATTTGACCTATGAACTTAACGTCCTACAGTACGTGGGATTTTTCTTTCGATTCCAAGTCCATGACATATTCTCTAAACCTATCTGCTTTTATTCCCGAAATCAGATTCCACATTTTTCTGAATTCACTTATAATCGTGATTGCATCAGAGACAGCATCTCGAGATTTCTCGAGGTCCAAACATTCGGTTTGTAAAAACTGACTTGAAACATATGTTGCGTTTTAGACTTTTGAGAGACTAGCGCAAAAATAAATTCTGAATTGCACAATGAATAAATTAGAGTTTTGCTTTGGGTGCTGAATTCGGGTCTCAAGTTGATATCTCCTCTAACGCATCCACCATCTTAATGAGATCTGCTTTGAAATTCATAACACCATTGTTTCTGTCGGCCCATCGAGTTACGCAAAGTTCAGAAAGTTGTCCCTCAATATTTTTTCAAGACGCTATTTTTTTTTCGCAGAACCAGTGAAAAAACTCATAATTTGTTTGATGTTGCCAACAGAATTATGCTCGCTTGATAGGGACGAAGATTTAGATAGAGTTCAATTCATTCGTGGCTGAAACATGGACAGTGGATTGCATTTAGAGCAATTTTTGTAACTTTCTTTGCCGCAACGATTAGATGTCATTACACTTCATGTGTCTATACCAATACTAACCCTTCTGGAAAACAGTCCCAAATTATCAACTGTCTTAAAAACTTCGTGTCCAATCGCAACTCCAATCGCTTTTAATTCAGCCGAAGTTGCCACGGTTGGCTTCTTTGGTAGTGCTACTATATGAATTAGGTAAAGCAGCAAACATTCCTAAAAAAGTTAAGAAATATTCATGAACTTCCATTCTTCTTGCTTCAACAGTCACGTATCTTAGTACAAATGTCAATTGAGAAATATGTGAAACATCTCTGGTTTCATCAAACACTGTGCTATAGACACCTGTTTCACGAACTTCTGCAACGATAGGAGACTATTTCCATTGAAAAAAAATTGAACTACGTCATTTTGAATGGTTTTGCTTATGAACTTAGTTTTAGAAGACTCGAAATGTTTACGAAGAACTTCGTTTCCAGCGAACATTCTGAACCGCAACAAAGTACGAAGATTTCCTCCATTTGCCGTTGATGCCAATGAAAGTCCAATGTTACCATCATCTCGGTGACCATGCAAAGCTATGTTTAGCCTGCCACTCAACTGAACCGTTTAATAATTGATATCATAATTCTTCTATTCCAATCGATTAATTCTTGGTGACAAGTACATACTTAATTAGCAACATATGGAGAAGTGTTTTAATGAAGTTTAAGGCTGCTTCTAATGCTTGCTTATGAAAGTGGTACGGAGGGCTCACCTCCTCTAAATAAGAGGAGAGACTTGAGCATCGGAAGGAAACGGTCACTCCTCAAGATACTCCGATTTGACGAGCCTTATGGCTCCGTGACAGATTCGATCCATAATAATTCTGTGTCCTCGAACTCTTTAATGAATCTTAACTTGTGTAAATAATTTTCCAATTTATCTTTTAAATAAAGTTTACTGTGCTGTATAACCAGTTTTATCTCTAATTATAGACCATAAACGTTACAGTGAATAAACCGAGGGAGGGAGAGAGCAAGGCCAACGTTTTCTCTAATAGTTATTTTAAATTTATAATTTATCTGAAAAAAGGTCGGTGTTCGTCAGGCGTTTGGGAGGGGCTATGGTCTCAATCGCCCCTCCTGAAATCCGCCACTGGTCCAATCAGTGATCTGTAAAATCTTTTCTTTTAAAGTATTGGAGTGGGAATGTTTTGGTACAAGCTCCGAAAAAAAATCACCTCCTTTATTTCAAGCATTATTCATATTAAAGCAAATCCTGTCTATCTCAAAGGTATCATTGACTATGGAATAATGTCTTCTACGAATTCAAGTAAAAAAATACATAAAGGGACGTTTTCATATCAAATTTTGCACAAACAATGGAATTTCTAATCGAAACACCATGTCCCATGATCATATTTTGCTTCGTTGAATTAGTCTAAATATGAAATTTCATGACTTTATTACCTTTACATCCTGATATATTCAATCCTAAAGTTTGTGCCAATTTCAGGGATCATCTCGACATAGAAAGCAAAAGTCGCTATTTGTAGATCGAGATTAACAGTATTTATAGATACCCGAATTTCAAATTTGTGCCGCTTCACAAATTCTTCCAAATGATACTTCGGAGCCATAATATACCGTTTCGAGTCCTTACACACTGAAATTAAACGCTGCGTTGCAGAAATTTACTTGCGCACAGCGCTTGATTTACCGTCGGATGACGTAACGCCCTGCTTTGCATATCAGAAACCGTTTTAACACTTTTGATTGTATAATTCTAATTAGGCTTGTCTTTCACACATTCCCTTCAAAAATTGGATAACATCGATTGGGTATTTCATGGAACATAATTATTTTTGGGTATGTAATGATAATTTTGGACATGAGTGTATATTATTTCCGGCAATTCGAAAATGGCATGAATCTGAGTATTTTGTATGCGATATTAAATGTCGACATGTTTTTATAATATGCGATACATTTGGAGTAGTAAAAGATTTGTTTTTTCGATTTGTTGAGTCGGGAAACGCCGGTAAAGAACATTTCCCCAGAGCCTCATTAAATAGGCCCCCTGTACAGGCAACTTCAAAAACGTCCAATAAATAATGCTAGAAAGCTTCGCTCTCTTTGTGCTGTACTATATTAAAGATTATGTTATAAACAGTGAATTTCCTTTCCTAATGGAATTGTATTTTATTGGACTGATTAATTAAAGCGTATGTAATGAAAACAAAAGTAAGAATATTTTTACCAATTGATAATTATTCAAAGGTAAAAATTGTGATTTATATCTTCTTCAAACGATAACTAATCATACACTTTAACAGAAGTACACATTTGAACATGTTCTGCAAACGACTTTCTATTAGTGCTTAAATTTCCTTAGAGTTTCAGAATTGAACCTATGTATTTATCTTTATCGAATTTCGTTTGCTATGTGTTTTATTCATTAGATAAACATCGTTGAAGGATATGCAATGAATAAAGTACTAAGAATATATTTTACCAAACGATATTTATTCAAAGGTAAAAATTCTGATTTATATCTTGTCACAAGATAAGTAAAAAGTTTTGTTTTGTTTTGCAAACGATTTTTTATTAATGCTTAAATTTCCTTACAATTAAACCTGTGCATTTATCTTTATTGAATTTCGTTTGCTGTCTGGCAAAAAGAGAAGATTTAAATAATAAATCAACAGATCGTCCACAAACATATCGGTACAGATAAAAGATACTTAAAAATTTTTAACAATGTTTAAGTAAAATATCTTAAGCTAACCGGGTTATTTTCTATTCGATTATCTATCAGAGCAAGAGCTATGGGATCTCTATCTCTTCCACGTTGAATTGGAACCTGTGTGAATCGCACCAATTGAATGAAGAACAAAACAGTAAGTCGAAAATTGCTTACGTTTTGCAATAGAGTATATATTTCATTTGTGCTGAAATTCTTGCATGTTTCCCTATATTTCTTATAAATTCACTGAATTTTCACTGAGTATTCACTGAATTTTTTTTTTTTTTTACACTCTTCGTTAATTATTTGATTCACTCAATTAAGGTATCTACGGTGAAAAGTTGGTTTTTGACTAAAAAATTTCATTTTATTCCATATATTCTTAATATTTAGACTTTATTTCTTTATAAACTGCTTTACTGCTTGGTGAATAGAAGCAGGGATACAGCCATTCGAATAGATATCGACACTTGTTTTTTTTAATTCGTATTCTGAATTATTTTTTGTTAATTCGTATTCTTTTTTAACAAATCTCTCAGTGTGATTTTGGGCAACATTGTTGCTCGAGAAATGTACTTTATACTAAACATGTACTTTATACTTTCGAAGGAAATTCACTGTACCTATATTTATATTTGTTTTGGAGGGCTTGACCTAGGATATAAAAGTTTGTCTTGAAAATAAAGCAATTTAGAGACATTTCAACGGTGTGGCGCAAGGAGAAATGTCAAAAATTTCATTTGCTTTTTACCTTACTCCCAATATTTCACGAGTGGAAAGGGATTGTGTATATATTTTAATTCAGGACCTAGCTTACATATTTGGGAGACTTTATGAAATATTTCATTCATAAGATTTTCAGATGTAAAGTTTTTCGTTTACATAAATTTGTACTTGTATTTTCTAATTTTTGCCAATTTTGGAATATATTTCAGTGATTTTTTTTTCATTTATAATGACTTTTAAAAAGTTTTTCCTCAAAAAGAAATAATAGCATAATGTGAACACTTAGAAAAACAGGACTTCAAAGTACTTTAATTAGTAAAGCATATTATTTCATTTTCCTTAAAGATGTTATTAATTAATTTTCTTTAAAATATAAAAGATTTAACTTTCGTAAAAGTGAACAAATCTTCTCTTTTCAAAGATAAATGTCAACAATAAGTATGTCTATACTAAAAAAAATGACAAGCCCGGATTTTCTTTAACTATAAAATCAAGGAAGCAAGTATAAAAATATCAGTTAACTTCGAAGGCTTGAAATTACTCTGAATTCTTGAGACACATTTGATCAGTTTAATTTATTCCTTTCAAAAGTGAAACAGTTGGTGAAACTTGGGTAATTTAATTTTACTCGTGGTGGTTGGTGCACGTTAAATCTGTCCTGGCCCGACTGTCGTTCCCCCAATGAAAACTCTATTTATTTCGTCCAGCAAATGAGAAGCACTCCGGAGGGGGCACTTGCTCGGCTGGAAGAGTAACGGATCAGAAATCGGAGGGTTGCGAATTCGAGACTCGATTCAACCAAAGACCGTCGTGCATGCGGCGACCGTTAACTGTGTCGTAACCTCCTATGTCCACACGTTGGCGTAGTGTCGAAGTTGGGAGAGTGGATTACCAGCTGGCGTGTCGTCCTCTGACCGTGGTTCAAAATGACGAGGTGTTGTCCTGAAAGAGGACTCTCCCTTCAGGATGGACCGTCGCCAATAGCCCGTTGTGTTGCTCCAGAGGTGACGTTAATTTGCTATGGTCATTGAATAGTTGAATAACCACCCCAAAATAATCTCGTCCTGTGTCTGCTTCATTCAGTCCAACATGTAGCGCCCGAGTATTCGCGTCGAAACTGAGGTGGGCCTCGGCTTGTGTCCACCCATTGCCATTGTTAGTGGGCGGTTTGTTGATTGCATTGGCACCCTCTATTTGACCTCACGAACAACCCTGGGTCCTTCGGAGCTGTTTGCGAAGGTTGCTGAAAAAAGTCGCACTATCACAATGGGTTATAGGCGACGATTCGGTTTGAATTGAGATCCAAGCCAACGTAAGGAAATTTTACACAACGACAGGTTTGACCTCACAAACAAGGTCTTTTGTTAGAACCTCCGTTCGCTAATCCGCTACTCTACCAACCGGGCCTTTCACTCTGTTAGGCAAGTTACTTCTTCCCGTCGCACTAAACAGCACAACGCGGTATTGGTGATAATCCAGGATGAATCCGGAAGGGAAAGACCCGTTATTTTGAACCATGGTGAGATGACAAGGTCAACACATGTGAGCTGGCACCCCGCACGTCAACGTGAGGGCATTTCAGATCACGGCATATTTAACCACGGTCAAGGGTTGGATCGAGTGCTTGCTGTACAGACTTACAGACTACGAGGAAATCAAACGAAGAACATACCATCTCTGTAAGTTTCACCACCGTTGGGATGGAACAACAGGAACCAAACAGCATCATCTCGAATTCCAATTAGAACCGAGAGCTTTCGTTGGCAACGGACCACCGGATCTCGGAACAGATGTTCCGGAATGAATTCTAACTGTTTGACAAAACGCCTTTCGCAATCGCTATTCGCAGACAAAACAGCTGCAAAACATTCCATTGGAACGCGGAAAATCCGTTCCGGAATACACCCTCATCTCATCAGCATTCACTCTCACTACTCTGCAGGTGGACGCGAGTATTAGTTCAGCCGTTGCTTCAGCTCATGCTCGAAATCTTTCGCCCAGTGCGTTTCTTTTTGGAACAATCTTTGCATCGAACAGAAAAAGTGTTCTCCTCCCCACTCGAGCGTCATTCGTTTGGCAATGGGACTAATTTTGGATATTTTATTTTGAGCGATCGTCAGAAGGTGCGGGAAGCGTCCTTTTTGCCCGAGGGGTTTTCGTCAGTTTGGAAGCATTCGTCTTGGGCGGAAAAAGCGAAAAAAAGCAAGGGGACCGCACGTGATAAACATGCTGAGCAATTTTGGAGCATTTCCTGCCATTTGGGTGGTGGCCATACTCTGTCTGTGGAACCCTCGACCAGGTAATGTGATTTTGAAACTAATCTGCTCGGTACGAGATTCTCATGTCGTTTGCCGGCAAGGTGAAAGTCATATTGAATGGTAACTGCGTCTCCTTGCAAGAGTTTTTTCCCTTGTGCGATAGAACACAGTGCGTTCGATACCACTCGGGTACACCCCTTATAAAAAATGTCTACAGAATGCTATGCTCCGTTTTCCTATAAGCTCTAAGTAACCTCTGCACAAAGTATAGACATCTCTATATAGTGTCTAGAAGCTATCTGTAAATTGCTTTAGAAGCTTATTTCTTTTGTTTCTCGACTCTTTTCTGTTAAACTTTTCTGCATAACTGCATTTATTCCATAGACCCGTAGTTCGTTTTCTTTCTAGAATTCTATAATAGTTTTTCAAAACATTTCTATAGGAACGAAATTCCGTTTTTCTATAGAAATCAAATCGCAGTAGAATTCTATGGAGTTATTCAATTTTTTCGAAGGGGTAAATAAAAATATTGTGAATTATCTTAATGAACGTCTTCGATTCGGTGTCGTCGATGTTCATACAACCAAAGGGCAAGTTCGAAGGCCCATTGCCAAGATCGCACCATTGCCTATAGACTCAGAACCTCTGGACCAGGGTCTAGCCGCAGGGGGGAGTATGGTGAATACTTAATCAGAGCATTCTAGCTGCTCCACAGAAAACTACAATGTAAAATGCAGTGTACGCTAGAACTTTCATTCGATATATATAGAATGCGCTGCTGCATAGTTCTAGTTATTCCGTAACGTAAGCTACATATTTCTTATCTTTTTGTAAAATGTAAATACTTGTACATAAAATTTATGTTTGTTTCATGAGCTAGTTGCCCTTTTCTAATTTATATTCTATTCTAATTCAACCAGTTATCAGAGTACCGAAGCTCTGGATATTTTTCTTTATTTGGCCCTCTATGTACACACCAATGCATTCGTTCACTGTAAAGTTTGAAGTTGGAAGAATACTCTAATAGCACTTGCTGACAAAGTAACAGTTAGGCTACTTGCACACACATCGATTTCGGTCGTGCGATAAAATATGGTGATAAATTCTTTGGGTGGCATGAAAAAGAGTATGGGAGCTTGCACACGGTTATACAAATACAAATATTGACGACAAGCTACAAGCTCAAGCCCAACAAAGCTGGTCCTTGGTTTATGAATTCCCCAATTCCCACTGACTATCCAATTGTATTTTAAATTCGTACACTCCCTTTGAATTAACTATATTTTCTGGCAACGCGTCCCAACTGTCTATTACCCTATTAAAGTAGTAGTTTTTCCTTAAATCCCGATTAAAATGTGTCTTTTTCAGTTTATACCCATGGCCCCTTGTTCTGTTATCCCTATTGAAATTTAAGCCCTCTGTGTCTCCTTGTTTTACCAACTTGAAAAGCTGAATCACCCCTCCCTCCCTTTTTTTTTCCTTCTACTTTCCAGTGTATGTTCCGGTTTGATCTTCCCACGACACAACACGATCTCCGTTTTACTGTCGTCCACTGTCACTACAACAGTCGGCCGTCATGGTTTATTTTATTGGTTTAGGGCATTTTGATTCTATAGTCCAATCGTTATTGATAGAGTGAAAATTTCAACATATTTGAAATCTGCGGAAAATTTTACACTGCAACGATACTTCAGTTAATCCGAATTTTATGCGAATTGCGACATGCCCGTGGCATGTCGGATGGAGGTGGGAATCTATATAAATAAGAATGGAGTGTTTGTTTGTACATTCAATATTTTCGACCCATTTCAAGTTTTCTATCCGTTTTGGACCCTTCTGGTGTCAAATCCGCCCTTTTCGCGTTTGGTGTCTGTCTGTATGTATGTACCCTATACACGTTCACACGGTTTAATATATTATCATAGAAATTTGCATACAGTGAGTACTTATCTTCATTTAGTGAGTGATCTTGGTTGCGAAATTCTGTCTGCCCGTCTTTCTGTTCTATGTACGATTTTGTGTTTGTGCAAGCATCACACATGAATTTTATTCCATATATTTGATTGCAATGTATTTTATTTTATGCATTGTGTATTAGTTTAGTGAATGCAATATTAAACATTTCTTTATTGTTATATTTAGTTGAGTTTCATGCTAAAACACCTGAGTGAGTATACTTAAATCAACCATAATTTCGTAGTTTTGGAAAAATTGGAATGTATATTGAATATTACGATTGCTTCGATTGCTGTACCAGTACAGCTGAAAAAGTAATTATTCTTCACTTCAATTTTTTTAATGGAATTTCAGCTCTGATACTTTATTTATTTCGAGTCTTATTTTTATTGTTTGCGCAATAACAACGATTTCCTAATATTTGGGACAGACTATATTTTAAACGAACGGGAATGAACGATATCACGATAAGTGATATTATCTGTTTCTGAATTAATCTTTCGCTCTGAATTAATTTTACATTTCTAAATTTTGTGCACTTTTAGTTGTAAGTTGTGGCAACTATGCGAGATCAAGAGATAAAAATGAATCACAAATTAATATCTTTGGAACAATTTTTTACGACATCTTTTATTTTGTTTTACTTCGCTGTTTCCTGTTTTAAATATTTATTATTTTAATAAATGTATTTTCCATTTCATCACACGCAACAGCACCACAAAGTATTCGAATTAAAAATGGCAGGCAAGTCAGAATAAATTTTCAGTAAATTTTAAGTGTAATTTTGCCATAATTGAAAGAATAATGCCGTTATTGAAAGAATAATAATGTTTAAAAAATCCGAACTAGAACTTTTTAAACATTAAAAAATTCGTTGTCACAATGACAGGAGAAGATTGCAAAATTTCACAATGTCGTATACCGGATGCAAGAGTGCCACAAGTAAAAAAATATTGTTTTGTTCACTATGAGTGCGAGAGCACTCGCCGTAAATCGTAAATTTTATTAATTGAGTTGAACATGAAAAGAACTTAAGAAAGGGAATTCCAAATCTCCCTCAAAATCGTCTTTTGCAGTAGTAACCTTAGTGCAGGCCTCGAAATACATTTTTTAATGCAGGTGCACCTTGTGCACCTAAGTTTTTAAATTAGGTGCACAGGTGTGCCTAGCTGGAAAAAATTAGGTGCACAATTTTATTTTCATGTGCACAGTGCACCTGTGCACCCGGGTATTTCGAGCCCTGCCTTAGTGTCACCTTTCGTTATTTTGTAGCTTTGTCATACAACAAGGGTGCGATGTATGTGAAATATATTACATGAATGGATATGCATGTGTAGGATTTGTGTCCAAAGTTAGTTGTAGAAATTATAAAATATGGCGAAAGGTATTCAAATAATTTTTAATTCTACAAAATACGTAAGTCATTATATATTTTGATTATCTCTTCAATTTAGAGTAAACCAATTCAAACCGAGTAAGGTCGGGTATTTTGCTAGTCATTCATAAAATTATTATTATTATTTTTTTTAAATATTGTTTTCAGTATCAGTAAGGACACGAAAAAAAAATGTCACGGGCAACGCCGTGCTGGCCGAGATAACTAAATGACTCTGATTCCTTCCCCTGAAATGTGGCTTTCCAAAGGTGGTGTATCCCTGGTCTATGTCTTCCATCACTGTTAATTCTCATGCCTATAACCACCCAAATGGTTTGGATCTGGTCCGTTTTCTTCTAACGAGATGTCCATCAAGACTAGGCTAGTCAAAGACTTTTGCTAATGACGAAATAGCTCGTCGAGACAGGAGGATTATAATGTTCTGTTCTCAGTTTGAATGGTGAGGTGGTTAGGGATTGCAATTAGGTATGATTTTCAATCCGGCCGGATTGGTACTTTGTTAAGAAGTCTATCTAACCAGTGTGTATTTTTCCAAAATCGCCAGAGTGAAAGTTGTTAAAAAGGGTATTATTCGAAATTGACGAACAAAACTTTTATTTTAGCATCAGAAAATCAACTTTATTAATAATTATCCGTAGGTAGGAAATCAATCACCAACAATAAATTATAATAACTAGTAGTACTACTAGTAGTAAGTATTAAATGATTAATGATGATCAGTCTTACTAGTTTCCACACCAAAAAACATCCTTTTTTTTTTTCGTCTGTTTTTCTATTTATCTGAAATTAAGTAGTCTCTATCTCTAATGTCGTTGAGCAAATGACATAAATTGTACCTAACCTTGTCTCATCTAATCTTTGGTAGTTTTTGGTCAACGTAACAAACAAGGGAACTCTTAATTCTTTTTAATTGCTTAAATCGAAGTTATATAGTTATAAAAATCACTTTTGAGTTTGAAAGAACGATCTAAGGAAACAAATCGTATTAATTATGTCATCCCCCAACCTACTTCTCAATGAACTGCAAATATAACCAGCGGCCGAGAAGGCCCTCTCAGCTTCGACACTAGTTCGTTTAACCGTTATTAAGTAGTCGTACATAAGAGACAAATATTTTCCTTTGACTCCATTTCATATGAAGCCATTTCTTTCTTCAATATTTTCTCAAAATCTGCTTCTTTTCTAAAGTTTGTCTTTTTGCAATAGTGTTCATTTTCTTGCAGAATTTGCTTTTCTAATTTCTCTTTATTAAAAAAATATTATTGATAGTTTAATTTATTATTTTTGATAGAATTCTCCAAATTATTGATTGAAAAATATAAAATCGATTAATTTACAATCGATTGCTTAATAAACGATTTTGCGACTTTAAAGTTGGGTTTGAATATTTGATTGTTAAATTTTAAAAAAAATTCGAGTTTATCGGATCCGGACTGGATTTGATAGATGTTGCTGAATCCGGTAGGTAGCCAAATAATGCCGGATCCACTGGATCGGATTGCAGTCCCTAGTGGTGGTAGTGGTTTTTCTATCACTGTTAATCTCACAAATGTGTTCTAATTACAACAATTGTAAGAATCGAGATGAAAATTCTTTTAATATTGGGTTTGATTTTTGTAGTAGTAAAATGGATTCTAGGTAGGTATTTTAATTAACGTCCTACTGGAGGCAATGCGTGCGATAAAATGTTGTACGATAAATTCTTTTGGTGCCATTTAAGAACACAAAAAGGGCTACTATTTATCTCGTTTTATAGAAAAGATATAACTTGAATGAGTACTTAGTTGCATTATTTACTGCTTTTTATAAAAAGTTATAAAAATAGAATAAAAATTTAATCGTATTCGATGTTTTGAAGATAGTTTACGACAAAGAGGATAGTAAGTAATTTTATTTTTGAGATAGCGAGATACCGAAATCGACGGTTTAAGTTTTCATGTGCGGCAAACGTCTTTAAAATAAAGCTAAATTTAAACATTCAATTTAAAAGATGATCTTTAAAACTATTTTTTTATGTCCTCAAAGTGAAATGTGAAAAAAAAAGTTTCAATTTTCAATCATTTTTCAAATACTCGAGTTGAATTGAACTCGATATGGCTTTTGAAAATGAACTCTTACTAGCCTGATATACTGAATTTAATTTACAGTGAGCTTATGTTGTTAAATTTTATATTTTAATCTTGATGTTAGTTATTATTAGTAGTACTTTTATCGAAATTTTTATATTCCATAGACGGAAATTCTCTTTGAAATCTTCCGGTATTCGATATAAATTGCTTTTTGATCATTCTTTGATTCTTTTTAGTTAAGCATCATTCTCGCGTTTTATCGTGTGTTTTAATGACATTTTTGGTGAAATATTCCCCGGTCGTTATTCCATTCATGGTTCCATTTGTGCTACAAATCCCTTGAAAGATAATATGTTGGATGATAAGTCTTTCATATAGTCTAATAGTAGTTAAATTGACTGATGCGTGCATTCATCAATGCATTTCATTGGTAGGTAAGTAGGTACTTAATACGCCTATTTACTTGAAGAAAATTAAAATAACTTTCAGAATAAACACATAAAAATTTAATTTGCGGTCAGAAGTGCAAATATTATATGGAAATTCAATAGGAAAAAAACGTATTGGTACGTGCATTCATCAAAGCATTTCATTAGTAGGTAAGTAGGTACTTAATACGCCTATTTACTTGAAGAAAATTAAAATAACTTTCAGAGTAAACACATAAAAATTTAATTTGCGGTCAGAAGTGCAAATATTATATGGAAATTCAATAGGAAAAAAACGTATTGGTACGTGCATTCATCAAAGCATTTCATTAGTAGGTAAGTAGGTACTTAATACGCCTATTTACTTGAAGAAAATTAAAATAACTTTCAGAATAAACACATAAAAATTTAATTTGCGGTCAGAAGTGCAAATATTATATGGAAATTCAATAGGAAAAAAACGTATTGGTACGTGCATTCATCAAAGCATTTCATTAGTAGGTAAGTAGGTACTTAATACGCCTATTTACTTGAAGAAAATTAAAATAACTTTCAGAGTAAACACATAAAAATTTAATTTGCGGTCAGAAGTGCAAATATTATATGGAAATTCAATAGGAAAAAAACGTATTGGTACGTGCATTCATCAAAGCATTTCATTAGTAGGTAAGTAGGTACTTAATACGCCTATTTACTTGAAGAAAATTAAAATAACTTTCAGAATAAACACATAAAAATTTAATTTGCGGTCAGAAGTGCAAATATTATATGGAAATTCAATAGGAAAAAAACGTATTGGTACGTGCATTCATCAAAGCATTTCATTAGTAGGTAAGTAGGTACTTAATACGCCTATTTACTTGAAGAAAATTAAAATAACTTTCAGAGTAAACACATAAAAATTTAATTTGCGGTCAGAAGTGCAAATATTATATGGAAATTCAATAGGAAAAAAACGTATTGGTCTAAAAATAAATTGTATTAGTTTAAGGTATAAAAATCCTCTTTGTTTTAAAAAGGTAGATTTAAAAATTATGTTAATTATCGAAAATAGAATTTAGAAAATAAAACTTATTCGAAACGAAAATACAGTTCAATAAATCAGGAAGAACTGACAACAAAGGGCCTTTGTTATTCACTTTTTCGAATTGACAGACGGCTGAGAGAGCGAAATCTACTCTCGTACCGACCGTTACGCCACCTGCCACACACGCCTGCACACTGTCGAGCCAGATTACAGTGGTGCTTGGCTCGATCAGGCTGGAATGATGCTGACTGGGTACGTATAGTCTTCAGCGAAGAATCCCGTTTCCAACTGTGTCCTGACGATCATCGAAGACGTAGACGCCCAGGGCAGCGTGCCGATACTGCTTTCACTATTGCACGCCCCACTCAACAAGGAGTTATGTTCAGGGGTGGCATTTCCCTTGATAGCCGTACCTCTTTCGTTTTCATTAGAGGTACACTTACTGCACAGCGGTACGTTGACGACATTCTGAGACCTGCTTTGCTACCGTTCCTTTCGCAGCACCCTGGACTTATTTTTCAGCAAGACAATACCAGACCACATACGGCACGTGTTACTATGAACTGTCTTCAAGCTTGTCAAATACTTCCTTGTCCAGCCAGATCACCAGATCTCTCTCCCATCGAGCATGTCTGGGATATGATGGGAAGGCGACTGCATCCGGTAGGGAATGTTGATGACGCAGTCCGACAATTGGAGCAAATTTGGCAAGAAATACCGCAGGAGACCATCCGGGAGCTTTATCGGTGTATGCCACGCCGTGTGGCAGCTTGCATCCAGGCTAGAGGCGGTTCACCGCCTTATTGAGCTCGTTACTGTAAATCTGAAATAAATCATTCAATTGTTCTGAAAGTTTAATCATTTTCTATTCGGTACATAATTTTCCTATCCACCAATTTTTGTCCCTATCGGACAACTCCTTCTTGGTGCGTCAATTTTTTTGTTATAGAGTGTATATAAATTCATACATTTGCCGACAAGGTTCCAGCTCTATCGACTTTCTGTCTGAGGGTACGAATTTTTTTTCTGGTGCAGTAAGTAGACCTGCGTGTTTTCAATCCGGCTCAGATATCACATGTGATACGGATTGAATTTTACGGCGCAAGGTCCAAAGCAGGACACTTGTGATACGGATATGTGAAACATTTCTCCAGATAATTAAGTTATTTTTAATTATCTGAATGCTTAAAATACCGGTTTCAGTGATTTTGACTCGTCCATCGAAATGCGACCCACTTTGCTTACGTTCAGGTAGCTTGTACATCAAGATATGACTATTTTTGTACTGACGATATATCTCGTCATCGAACTCGTGTCGATTTTTTTACTCTCGAGATTAAGACCTGTTCAGTTTTCTTCTAATGACGAGATGTCTCGTCCATCAAGATCGGGTCAGTTTTGCTAATGATAAAAGAAATGCGTCGTAGAGACCATCGCACGAAAAACAATGTCAAAACACCGGTTAGCGTAGTTTTTGATTGATTGTTGGTTTTATGGCGCAAGAATGTTGATTTTGAAGCTGGGTAACGTCATTACGAAGCATAAAATAACGGCATTCTATAGCCCTCAAGTTATTCCAAAAGTCTTTACTTTTCAGTTCTCTCATTTCAGATCAGACATAAAATATCAGCCACTTTCATTTCGAATGTCGCCGAAAAAATTCGGTACTTCCTTGTTTTCTAAAATAGCGTGGCAGTGAGACAGCTTGTCAAGCGAAATAAAAATGGGCGATGCGTCAGCATGACGTTAACAATATTGCCTATTACCTTTTAAACTATTGCACTTTTAGAATTTTACGCGCTGTTTAAATAGTACTAAGCATTTTCAGCAAATATTTAATAATGTACTAATGTAGACACATCGAGGCCAAGTTTTGTTGATTGAATACTAAACGTTGATGTTAGTTTTTATTATCTACTTGCGATGAAATATTCTTTTGTGAGATTTTTTACTGTAAGAATTAGAAGATTATTGTAAGATTAAGAATTTTTACTGTAAGAATTAGAAGATTATTGTAAGATTAAGAATTTTTACTGTAAGATTTTTATTTACAGGGTGGACATTAAAATTAAAGTTTTTTTTAAAAACAAGCTTAGTTGAAGAGTGTGTTAATCAGAGACTACTTTTACAGTATATTCACTTATAGACACTAGTTTTGAAGTGTATTCCAAGAGACTAAATTTAGAGGACTAGTTTTAAAGTGACAACACCCACTGCTCTAATAGAAGCTGCATTGAAGGGTAACGATGTTTTAATGAATACTATTAAAGTTTTCAGTTACTTGATCCAACCCCACTAATGAAGAAATGAGGCTATCCTAACTAGTGTGGATCAAGTCCACTTTCAATCTCTGATAACCACCCCCACCACCAAACCTTTAAGATAAATCGTTTGAGTGCATCCTTGAATCGAGTCCCTAGTTTGCATGATACTACCGTCATATTTGTTACTGCTTATTAGTGATGCGACATAGACAGCAAAACATCGATGTTTTTAAAATTCAGTGTATTTAAACATTTTATCCCCATTCTTAAAACTGGTTTAGCAACTAGTGATGCTACATCGTTTGCAAAACATCAATGTTTTGAAACTTCGATGTTAAAAATTAAAATATCGATGTTGATAATATATTGCACCAAAACCATTGATGTTTTTAAAATTCAGTGTATTTAAACTCTTTTCTCCCATTTCTTAAAACTGGTTTAGCACCTGTGATCCGACATCGACAGCAAAACATCGATGTTCAAAATTAAAACATCGATGTTGATAATGCATCGCCTCCAAACCATCGATGTTTTTAAAATTAAGTGTATTTAAACTTTTTCCCCCATTTATTAAAACTGGGTTAGCAACTAGTGATGCGACATCGGCTCCAATACATCGATGTTTTTTTATAAAACATCAATGTTTTGAAAACATCGGCATCGATGTCGCATCCCTACTTTTCAGACCCTTCACCCTTGGCCACTTGGGTCTAAAAGTATGTTCAATTCACTGTTTATGAAAATTCTGCAACTTGGTTATTTTTAAAATTTTTATAATGGTACTCTTTTCATTTAAAAATAAAACATCGACACGTATAAACATCGATGTTTTTAACATCGATGTTTTGAAAACATCGACATCGATGTCGCATCCCTACTGCTTATATGGAACAGGAGTGCTTATGGAATGTGAAATTTCCCATGTACAGAAATTAAGCAGCCCAGGCAGTTGCAATTCATAAATTGGAAAAACCGGAGTTTTACAAGAAAGAAATAATAATATCAGGAAAGTATTTTGTATTTATTTCTACACTAGCAGAATTTATTACCCAGTGTTGCTCGGGTTGAATAATTTAAATGTTGCTTGAAAAGTAATACGACAAATCACTTCTCTTTCGTAAAAGAATGCTAGCATCATTTAAGAGTACGGAAAATTATTTTAAATATCGTTTTAACTTTGTTTTTAACTATGTTTATATGATACATCCATCTACATACTCTATAGCATATCTTTTTCATCGCACTGCTGCTACACAAACTGAAAAAGTTATTTTCAAAGGTGACTAATACAGAAGTCGATTTTGAGTTTTGGAATGATTACGAATATCTTCCTACGGTTCGTTTTCAGCGTATAGTCTTGCACTTAGTTTTCCTATGAATATGTTTTACTTGTAGCATTCTTGCACTTGGCATGCCATGTTTTCGAATTTCATCATCAATGAGAGCAAATTAAAATGGTTTCGGCATTCGTGACTTATTTAGTTTCACACAAGCAAACGCATTTTAATTGAAAATTCCATTCAGCGGCTCGTGGAATAACGGAACTTGAGTTTGAAATAAATGTCCTCAGTATAGAAAAATCAAACTCAATTAATTATAATTTTTCAAGGAAAAAAAACCCAGAAGGTCAGTGTTACAGCGTTTTTGAAAAAGAAAATCACTGTTTTGGATCTTTAAATGCGAGTTGTCTAAGAGGCTCCTTGCAAATCAATCAATTCTCATACCCATTTTCTCTTCTTTTCATTCAGAATCTCTTCCAGAATAAGCCCTGCAACAACATTTATGGCTCTTCTTCTCTCTCTGCGTATCATCTTTAGCAGTCGACACTCGAACACAAACAAAACCGTAACTAAAGAATATTCCCCCACTTGCTGTTTTCTCGTTTGGTAGAGCTACTAAATCACTCGCTACTCGACTCAATTACTGGCCTGTGTGCCGTCGTATCCCACACGCTTTTCCGCAGTCCCAACGGTAAAAGTCAATAACCAATCCGATATCATCTCGACGAACACCACCTGCTCTTCTCAAGTCGTTGTAAAGCGCGCGATCCAAGAACAGCAGCTGACGCCAAAACGTAACCAATAAGAATACATTCGGATGAGAGCTTGCAAGTGACCCTTCCTAAATGTCAACGGAGTTTTCCCACGTTGTCACATCCCAATTACAACAGCCAGATGGGATTCTATCGTAATGTCTACCAATAAGTATTTGGACACCTGTGATAGAAAAGAAAAACAAAATATTCAATAGTTGGTACAGCCTCCACGAGAGGCAACCTCCGGGGCATTCTTTCCACAAGTCCTTGTATGACGGCTAGTGGTATTTTCTTCCACTCAGCTTGAAGACATGTAAGTTCCTTTGCCAATTTTGGACCGTTGTTGCACCCTTTAATTCGGTGATCCAACTCATCTCAGAGGTTCTCGATAGGGTCTGGACAGTCCAGTCCATTCGGTAACCCCCATTGTCACCCTACCAATCTATGGTGGACCTCGCATTATGACAGTTGGCGTCATCGTCCTGGAAATAACATGGGTCCAACCCGTAAAACATCCACAACGTAGGAAGCACACTGTCATCCAAAATAGTGCACTAATACTCGGTGTTGAGCTTGCCATGAATTTGGACCAAGGGTCCTGGTCTATACCAGGAGAAACACGCTCAGAGCATAATTCCACCTACACCTAACTTTACTGTGGGCACTATGCATTCTGGCAGAAGGCGTTCTCCAGGCAGACCCAGCCATCCGAACGGTAGAGGATGAACCTTGATTCGTCGCTCCATATCCACGAGAGGGATCTCGTCTCCACTGATCTACGGTCCACTTTCGACGTGCTTTGCACCACATTAACCGAGTAGCGCGGTTGTTCAAAGGCTTATGGGCGGCAGCACGAACCTTAAAACCAAGTAGATGTGCTTCCTTATGGATGGTATGAATCGAAACAACACTCCCGGATGCCTGTTGAAACTCCTGGAGTAAGTTCTTCCGAATTTCTCTGGACAGCACCCGTCGGTCTCCCAGTTTCGTGGGTCTGCCGACTCGGGACACATTCCGACAATCACCGTCCACTTCTGAATCACATTAGGCCACTGTCGATTTGGGGTCATTAAGCTCGCTCGATATGTCCCTTAAGGATCACCCATTTCTGTGATACCCGACGATTACACCCTTCTCGAAATCAGGTAACTCTGCACTTCGTGGCATCTTGACTCATGCTAATGTTGTTTCCTACACGCTATTTAACGACGGAAGGCGTGTCGTATATCAGGACCACAAGTATCGTCATTTGCATGGGTGTCCAAATAATTATTGCTAGATAGTGTAGCAATATCACAAAAAAGCCATCGAAAACTTCAGGAACGAAATCTCCCGCATATTTTTGTCTGAAATGGAAAAAAATCTCAACCATGCAGTAAGAGAAATCCAACGCTGCCCCCGAAATAAAAAAAATAAAGGAAGCTCTTCTTCTATTAGATACCAATCAACCTTTCGAATACGGCTTTAGATATAACTTTCTGTCTTGGCGCGATTCTTATAACTTTCAAAGTACAACTGCGATAGCCGGCAGTAGTTAAATTCTTTTTGCCGTGATTTAACTTTCAAGGTATACAGCTACTGTACTGACTAGTCTTTCTTGGCGCGATTCTTATAACTTTCAAGGTAGAACTGCTGTACCGGCAGCAGTCTAAATTCTTTCTTGGCGCGATATCAACTCTTTCAAGGTATACAACTACTGCAATGGTTATAGTCTTTCTTGGCGAGATTCTTTTAACTTTCAAGATACAACTCCTGTACCGGCCGTAGTTTAACTTCTTTTTTCCGTGATTTTAACTTTCAAGGTGTACAACTGTTGTTCTGCTCGTAATGTTCCTTTGCGCGATTCTGCGATTCTTATAACTTTCACGGTAGAACTGCTGTACTGGCCGTACTCTAAATTCCTTCTTGGCGCGATTCTAGTAAAACTGGCCAGATCTTATTCGAGATATCTTGTCCTTAGTCAAACTCGGAGATCTTGGACGAGATACAGATGGAGGACAAAATAATACGAACACCTGTGAAAAAGTATGACGTATTTCACACCTGCAGTACAGTCGCGCCACCTGCAACAGAAGTCTGCCACCTATTGGGCGTGAAGAGGAAGATATCAGTCTCTCAACAACAGTCACCTGCGTTGCATGCGTTTATCGAATGTCTGTGATAAGTTGAAATGTCAGACCTGTCAGAGTTCCAAAGAGGAAGGATTGTTGGAGCGCGTTTAGGTGGAGCATCGGTTACGGAAACGGCAAACCTTTTGGGGTTTGCAAGGAGTACGGTATCAGCCGTTATGACAGCGTACACAAAAGAGGGTAAGACGACGTCTTCAAAGCACAACAGTGGCCGAAAGTCAAAGCTTGCTGATAGGGATAGACCGGTCTTGAAGCTTATAGTAGCCCGAAAGCACAAACAATCGTTATCCAAGATAGCATCCGAAATGAACAGTCCTCTCCAGGACCCCGTTTCAACAAAAGGGAACTTCATGCTGCGAACATTTATGGCTGAGTGGCAATTCGTAAACCCTTGGTGACAGCAACTAATGCTTTCAAGCGACGCCAACGGTGCAGAGATCACAATAACTGGTCCCCACAGCAGTGGCAACAGGTAATATGGTCAGATGAATCGTCATTCACCCTATTTCAGACGACCGGACGCGTTTATGCCTGGAGAACACCCAGAGAAGCGTTTAATCCTGAATGCCTCTTTCCGACTGTGAAGCATGGGGGTGGCTGTTGAGATATAATTATTCAAGTTAGTTAATCTGGAGTGGCAACACTAGACTACTTGTTTACCTTCTGAAGCATGTGCTTACTGCTTGTCTAGTTGCCTGTTGTGTGTGATGTATTTATTAAATATTTAAATAAACCTATTTAGCCGAGAAAAACTCTGCGTTATCTCTGTACTAAAATTCTACAGGTCATGTGCCCAGATTATCGTTTGGTGGCTAAATGAAATAGAAGTAAAAAGTTCCAGGCAACGCTAAAAACAACTAAAAATGGCAACGTATCGGAAGACTTGAGCAGTATTGATAAACTGAAAAACAAAAGTGATTTTCCAGTGTGGAAGTTTCAAGTGACTATACTTTTTAAATCCCATTCTTTATTTGACATCGTAAGCGGAACGGAATCAAAAGAAGGCTTAGTTGATGCGGCATTTCGTTCGTGGGTGAAAAGAGATGCGCAAGCACAAAGAATTATTGTGACAAGTATCGATAAAAAGGTGATGATGCATATTTTAAATTGCGGAAACAGTTGCGAGATGTACAAAAAACTTTGTTCAATATATGAACGGGATTCTGAGCAGCAAAAGTGTAATCTGTTGCAAGAATTCTTCAACTACAATATGGATTCTGAATCGGATCTTGCCACCCATATCAGTAAGTTAGAAAACATTGCATTCCGTTTAAAAACACTTGACAAGAACATAGATGACGAAATGATTGTATCGAAGATTCTATCAACTCTTCCAGAAAAGTATAAACACTTCCGAAGTGCATGGGATTCCCCACACAAACAAAGAAGACAAGACCTTAGAAAACCTAACAGCTCGGTTATTAAATGAAGAAAACTCAAGTAAAATTCCAGAAGTGCAAGAGAGTGTTGCATTTAAAGTCCATGAAAAAAAATGCTTCAAATGCAACAGCGGAGATCACCTTGCCAGATCCTGTCCTAAAATTAAGATACAAGAAAAATATGGTATAGAAAGAAAATGTTTTAAGTGTAACAGTTCTTCGCATTTTGCCAAAGATTGCAGGAACCAGAGAAATCAACCCCATTGCAGCATTTGTAGAAAAACTAATCATATTGAAAAAGACTGTTTTTTTAGAAATAATGCCAATGGAAGAAAACAAGTTTCCTTTCTTGCTCCTAATGGAAGTTCTACAAACAAATGGGTTGTGGACTCGGGATCTTCAAGTCACATGGTTAATTCTGAAACACTATTGGAAGGTCCATTAAAAATCTCGACTGAAATCGGTCTTGCCAAGAATTCAGAAGTGATGGAAGCAAAAAGTGTTGGAAGTATCAAAGCAGAGGGTTGCATATTAAATCAAGTGTTATATGTTCCTGAACTGTCTAAAAATTTACTGTCTGTAAATGCTATTACTAAAAACAAAGGAGAAGTGAAATTTGTTGAAGATAGAGTTGAAATTTCCAAACAAGGTGAAATTGTGTTGAAAGGGTATAAAAATGAAATAGGACTCTATGAAATTGATCTGAATAAACAAAATGAAGCATTGTTGACAGAGAGTAAAAATTATGCAGACACATGGCATCGTAAACTTGGACATTTGTGTGAAAAGAACATGAAACTTCTTTTGAAGCATTCAAAAGGTATGAAGCTGTCAGAAAAAGAAATAAAAGGTATGTCTAATTCTTGTGAAGTATGCCTAAAAGCTAAACAAGTCAGACTTCCTTTTAAATCTGAAAGAACTAGAGCTACAAGACCATTGCAAATAATACATACATATATATGTGGGCCTATAGAAGTTGAAACATGGGACAGAAATAGATATTTTTTGACTTGCTTAGATGATTATACACATTTTGTTATGGTATTTTTGATTAAAAACAAATATGAAGCTCTCAATGTCCTAAAAGAGTATACAGAAGAAGCTGAAGCAAAATGGTCACTTCGTGTAGCTAAAATACGTTGTGATAATGGAGGCGAATATACTTCAAATGAAATGAGAAATTGGTGCAAGTCAAAGGGTATCAAGTTAGATTACACAACTCCACATACACCACAATTAAATGGAAAAGCTGAACGCTTGAATCGAACCTTGCTTGAGAAAACTCGGGCATTGATTTTTGATTCTGGCCTTAAGAAATTAATGTGGGGTGAAGCATTAAGAACTGCATCATATCTAATAAACCGCAGTCCAACAGAAGCTACTGAGGTAACACCTGCTGAAATGTGGTACCAAAATAAGCCTGATTTGTCCAGATTGCAAATATTTGGAAGTGTGGCTTATGCAAAGAAACTTGGTCACCTAAAAAAGTTGGACTGTAGAAGTAACAAACTTATTTTTGTTGGATATACTCACAATGGCTATCGGCTGTGGGATGAAGAGAAAAGAAGAATAGAAATTTCAAGAGATGTGGTATTTCTTGTTCCAAGAACTGAAGAAAGAAATATTTTGTCTCTTCCAATTGATGTAGAAGAAATGACTAAAAGAATAGACTAAAAGAATAAAGAAACCACCCACTCATCTCACTGATTATGTCTTACTTACATATGAAGAAGCAGTAAATGGCCCTGATAAAGAAAATTGGAAGAAAGCTATAGAAAATGAAAAGAAATCTCTAGAAAAAAATGAAACTTGGAAAATTGTGGATAGAAGTAGTGCTGGAAATAAAAAGATTCTAAGTAATAGATGGGTATTTAAAATTAAAGATGATGACACGTATAAAGCAAGATTAGTGGTCAGAGGATGTGAACAAAATTATGGAATAGATTATGAAGAGACTTTTAGTCCTGTTGTGAACATAACATCCCTGCGAATTTTATTTGGATTGGCAGCAAATAGAGGATATCATATTATGCAATTTGACATCAAGACAGCATTTCTGTATGGAAAACTGGATGAGGAAATATTCATGAAAATGCCAGTGGGTTACAGTGATCAGTCTAAAATATGTAAGTTACAAAAATCATTATATGGTTTGAAACAAGCTCCTTTGAGGTGGAATAAAAGGCTAACTGACTTTTTGAAAAGTAAAAAGTTTTCGTCAAATTAAATCTGAACAATGTATTTTTGTGGGAACTGACACAATATTGGCTTTTTATGTAGACGATGGAATTCTAATTGGGCCTGATAGATCCAAACTAGTTGAATACTTGGAAATCCTTCAAAAAGAGTTTGAAATGACATCATATGATAAACCAGATTCATTTTTGGGAATTAGTATAGAATTAAATTCTGAAGCACTGAAAATTCACCAGGAAGCGTATGCGGGCCAAGTGCTACAAAAATATAAAATGCAAGATGCAAAACCAATGAACACACCCATATTGAAGACTTCAGCTGATGATACTGAAAAACATGAAGAAATTGCTTTCCCTTTTCGAGAAGCTTTGGGAAGTCTTTTATATTTATCGTGGAGAACTAGACCAGATTTGGCTTTTGCAGTGAATTCTAACAGTCGTCATGTTGAAAATCCATCTAATGAAGATGTTGTGAATCTAAAGAGAACTCTAAGATATCTAAAGGGAAGCATAAATTCAGGAATAAGCTACTCAAAAGAGAGCAGTGATAAAGAACTTATTGCATATTGTGACTCTGACTATGCTGGAGATAGTGAAACACGTAAAAGTACTACTGGATATGTGATCTATTTTTGTGGTGGACCAATAAGTTGGTGTTCTAGAAGACAGTCCATTGTAGCTACCTCAAGCACAGAGGCTGAATATATATCAGCAGCAGAATGTTGTAGAGAACTTGTGTATCTTAAAAGTTTAATTGAAGAACTCACAAATGAAAAAAATTCTGTTACTTTAAATATTGATAACCAAAGTGCTATAAGTTTAATTAAAAATGGGGTATTTAATAAACGTAGTAAACACATAGATGTTAGGTACGATTTCATAAAAGAAAAGGTAGATGAAGGTTTAATTAACATTAAGTATTGTCCTACTGACATACAAATTGCAGATATTTTCACTAAAGCTTTGGGATCTATTAAATTTCAGAAATTTAAATCTGAATTAGTAATATAACTTGATTACTGAAGTATGATAATTTAGTATTTCTAAATGTGTAAAATTGTGATTAATTTTTTAGTCTTTGCTATGTTGTATTTTATGTTTATGAGAACTTTGATAATTAAGGGAGTGTGTTGAGATATAATTATTCAAGTTAGTTAATCTGGAGTGGCAACACTAGACTACTTGTTTACCTTCTGAAGCATGTGCTTACTGCTTGTCTAGTTGCCTGCTGTGTGTGATGTATTTATTAAATATATTTAAATAAACCTATTTAGCCGAGAAAAACTCTGCGTTATCTCTGTAGTAAAATTCTACAGTGGCTCCATTATGGTATGGGGTGCGATATCTTGGCGCGTTCTTGGGCCACTTGTTATTCTGGATGAGAGGATCACATCCAATCACTATCTAAGCATTCTAGGGGCTACATCATGCCCATCCTTTTGTCCAGAATGTATTACCTGGAGAACGACCGCTTTTTCAAGACAACGCCCCTATCCACACTGCTAGGTGTGTTCAAGAATGGTTCGAAGAGCATGACGATGAAGTTGAACATCTCGCCTGGCCCCCTCAGTCTCCGGACTTGAATATTATTGAACATTTATGGGAATATTTGGAGTCCAAACTTCGTTCTCGATTTCCACCTCCATCCAGACTTTCGGAATTAGAGACCGTTCTGCAGGAGCAATGGCTTAATATTTCTTTAAATATTGTCCATGACCTTTATGCATCTATCCCACGTTGCATTAAATATGTACTTCAGTCAAAGGGTGGTCCAACCCCCTATTAATAAAGATTTTCCATTATTTCACATGTGTTCGTATTATTTTGTCCTCCACCCGTATATCGTCCTTGGTAAAACTGCGACCAGTACTTTGACGAGATATATAGTACTTAGAAAAACTGGCCATATCTTGGACGAGATATATCCTCCTTAGTAAAACTGGCCAGATCTTTGACGAGATATTCCCGCCTAAGTAAAACTGACGACATCTTGCAAGGTTTTGCCCTCAGAACTTACCCTTAGGGATGGATCCCGGACCGTTGTTAATAACCCGTTGTATTCCTCCAGTGCTACGTTAATCAACTACTATCTATTACGAACCAAATATCAACATTATGGTAAACTCAATGCTGTATGAAGCATGAAATTAAATCATTTTTATTTACCTCCCCATTATTTTTGAAACAACTTATGACAAATGCATTTTTAAAACAAATTATATACAGCATACAACTATGTCCTTTATGGCGTCTCTCCAATAAGTCACAGTGATTCTTCGTGGGCCTTAATCATAACGATTTAACGCCATCTCTGATCTAAGTCCTCTCCTTGATCAAGTAACTTTGCGTCCGTTTAATTTTCCAATTGGCATTCAAGGTTTCACACACACACACACATTCTGTCACAAACGGAATGTCTTTTTCCGTTGCTTCCTGGAACTAGCTATTGTTCGGGATTCAACAAATAACTTTCACATGACAAACGGCGTAATGTGACGACACGATTTTCCACTTGATTCTCTCTGCTAATGACAAGGGTTTTAAATTTGGCGTGTTTGAAAACAAAACTTGTATTACAAGCATAGTGCGTACTAGACCTGCGCAGCAACAGACAAATCTTTTTTAGACCTTGGCAACCCGGTTGGAGGTAGATATTTTAATGGACGTCGTACTGGAGCAAGACAATGGGCTATTGGTGACGGGGTCAATCCCCCAAGGGAGAGACAGCATGCAATTTAGAACCACGGCCACTTTCCCTTCGGCATGGATCCCGCACTCGCTCATTGCCCGTGGTGTAACTCCAGACATTTATTACCTTATCAACTATCTACACTCATTGCCATAAAAATTTGCGCACCAAGAAATAATTGTGGGATCGTAACGAATTGGTAATTGGTAATTTTAGTTAACGTCGTACTAGAGCAACACAACGGGCTATTGACGACGGTCCGGAATCAGTCCCTTAAGGGAAAGATTCGAGGACAACACCTCGTAATTTTGAACCACGGTCAGATGACGAAGCAACACCTGAGCTGGCACCCCACTCTCCAAACTTCCACGCCAACCCAACGTGAGGACTTTCGGCCACGACAGATTTAAGGTGCACCAGCCGCCTCTACACCATACGTTTACAAACATCCATGCTTGGACCCGGATTCGAACCAGGAACCATCCGATCTAGAGGCTAACACCTTAACCACTATACCGGTTGGTCGGCGGGATCGTAACGAAACTTGGCATGAAGGTACATGTCGGCCAGATATGCAAATGATTACAAATGCAGCGTGATTGCGCATTCCGTAATGCCACTAGAGGTTGTTGAACTTCGTTCTCCTTGGAGTATAAAACAGGTAAGCAGAGCTTGTTTGAATGTACTTAATCTTTTGCAAAGGAAACGCTGAGGTAGACATGCCGTTACGCCGCCATCGAAGACAATATGAGCAGCTGTCAGAGTTCGAGAGGGGAAGAATCATCGGGATGTTGGAAGCTGGGTGGTCAGCTCGTCAAGTAGGCCGTTCTGATTTTACTGTGAGGAGGTGTTGGGACCAGTGGACAGAAGATACTTTATTTACACGGTGACCAGGCTCAGGACGCCCTCAACAGACCAGTCGTCGAGAAGACCGTCACATCATACGAAACGCACGCGTAGAGCCAACTGCCTCATTGACCGCTATCCAGACACAGGCAGCACCTTCACTACGGGCCCTTGTGTCTTCCCGAACCATCGCAAGGTGCCTGGCTGAAGGACAACTGGTATCGCGACGCCCATTACGTGTGCTGCCAATGAGACCCACCCATCGACGCCTCCGTTTTTAGTGATGACGCTCACGACGAGATTGGACTGCAACGGAATGGAACCAGGTCGTCTTCAGCGACGAATCTAGATTCAATTTGAGCAGTAATGACAATCCTGTTCGTGTGTGGAGGCCCCATGGTGAACGCCTCAATCCTGCCTTCGCTTTACAGCGACACACCGCTACCACAGCTGGTGTGATGGTAAGGGATGCCATTGCTTACGATACACGGTCACTCCTAATATTGATCCATGGCACAATGACAGTCCAGCGGTACGCCCATGACTCCTTTAGCCACATGTGATGCCACTCATGGCAGGGCTCCCAGGAGCCATTTTTCAACAAGACAATGCTCGGCCACACACAGCAAGAATGTCACAAGACTGCCTCCGCCGCATTACCACCCTTCGCTGGCCTGCTCGGTCCCCAGATTTGTCCCCAATCGAGCCTATCTGAGATCATTTGGGACGGCAAGTTGGACACCCTACGAGTTGGGTCGAACTAGAGGCACGTTTACAGCAACTGTGGAACGAGATGTCTCAGGACATCATACGGAACTTGTATGCCTCAATGCCCGCTCGTATCGCATCGTGCATTCGCGCTAAAGGGGGTCCAACAGAGTACTAAAACTTCCGTTCATTTGTACTTTTTTCTGCAATAAATGATCCTTTTTCTTTGATTTTCTAATCACTTACTTATATCAAAGTAGTACTTACATGTGTAAAATTTCGTTTCATTTTGACGACTTTTTCTTGGTGCGCAAATTTTTATGGCAATGAGTGTATTCCTGAAATTTGTTTTCAGCCGTTATTCCTCTCCAATGCAAACTTTTCTTTGTTCTGTGTTCTCGGGATTTTATTTCTCTCTATACCCAAATAGCAGGTTCGAATTGTACATTGAACTGACTCATTATTATGTAAACATGAACTTTAAATATAAAATTGTATTTTACTCTAAATTTCATCCTCTTTGGATATTGCATCCAATCTATTACTAGAGTACTATAGAATGTAAATCTCTAAATACCACGCGTGTGTTCATTTGGGCTGGCTCTCTTTCCCCGGAGACGTTTCCCTGCTGCGCCCTCTGGTGCTGGAAGACGTCTCCCTCGTTCTAAACCTTCTTTGAGTTGGGGAGGCGGGAAAACCATTTTGGATTAATATCTTTAGTTAGGAGGGAAGGTGCTCCAAATATTGCTTATTCTAACCATTTCTCTGTATCTCAGCCTCCTGGGTTGTGAAATCCAACTGGAAACGAAATGAATAGCACTAGGAACTATTCTCCTTTGGTACCTTCTTTTCTTATGTCAGTTGAAGTTAACGAGTCAAACTTCAAAGAGAATTTCCAAGAGGGGGTTCGTAATATCGCCTACCCCTATTACCACACACCAGTCGGAATGAGGAGATACTATTGAAAACGAGTTGCTAGTAGAGCATACATACCTACCTTTAGTATTGAATGTATTACTTTCGTGTCATCTAAACGAAATGATAATTTGGAAACACTTACCTGGATATTCCCTGAATGGATTGGAGACAAAAACAATACGTTGATCACAGCCACCAATACTTGAGATGCAATAGTGTTGTGGATAGGAAACTTGCCGGCGGAAGCTTCGTGTGGCTAAACCGTTGAGGTAACTCGATAAACTGATCGATGTCGTAGCTTGCTAACACGAGTAGGCGCACAGAAGCGATAGTTGGAACACCTACCTTGTAGTGAGTCCCCACATATGCGCAGTAGGTATACATAAGACGGGAGGATCCTCACATCCTTTCTCTACCCACAAACAAAGCCTTTTGGTAGTCTCTTCCCGTATAACCAATACTTTTAATTGTAGTATTGAGACTATTCTCTCTAATATACCTCGAATAATACACCTAATTCTGTTTTCACAAGATAGATACGTTCTTGAAGAATACGTGTAAAAAAGACATATCTGTGGAAGAAGAGAAGATTGGTTCTGGACCTAAAAAATCAGTAAAAATAATTAATAAACCATATGAAACTATCCGTTTGATGCTTAGTATTTTATTTTAACAAAATACACATGTAGTAATATGTAATGAAAATGTATTAAAGTAAATATGCATTTGAAATGAAGAAAGGTTCTTCATGATTAAAGAAATCTGTTTTACTTATAGCTAGGGCAACTTTTTGCAACAAATGCAACTTTTTTTCACACGTCCTATCCTGCATGTAAAGTACTAAAACCAAAATTCCTCCTACATGGGGTGTATTGTAAGTGAGTTATAACAGCAACATAAATACAACTTTTTGCATAAATGCAACCACCTGCAACTTTTTAAAATGTAGCTTAAAATTAATTGATATGAAATTACTATTTCATTTTTAAGCCCTCTGAACCAACCCCTCGATTGCATATGTCTGATCTTGTCAGAGTTTGCGAGGTGAGTGTCGATCATCCATATGTTGTTCGCCTTGTAGATGACGTTTTAAAATCTCTAAATGTGGAGCGAAAGGATTTGGCGCTATCCGATACAGCACATTATATGACTGCGGCTGGCGCAGGTTTTCAATGTTAAAGAAATTACTGTCCAAGGATCGATCATTCAACGTTCTTCTGTGTTTAAGAATGTATTAAAATACTGTTGTACACGACTCAAATTGTCAATATATTTAGAATTTTTTCATTTTTTACGCATAATTTATTTTAGAAATTAGTGCATCAAAAATCAATGCAACTTTATTTCCATCAATGCAACTTTAGAGAATGATAAATGCAACAAAAAATATTGCCCTACTTATAACTCGATTTTATTACTTTTATGACCCTAAACGGCGCATACGTTTGCGTACGACTGGAATATCACTAGAAATGTTGTGGACATCTTCTACCTCAATTAATGAATTCCTCTCTTGAGCACGAATTTCCTCTGTTGCTGATGTTACACCGGTCTTACGAACGTTATTAATCGTGTTTTGCTTCGGACGTTCTACAATTCTCTGTACGAGGCAACTTCAGATCACGTTGAAGCTTCCCAGCGCGTTGCTTATTAGTGCGTTTAACATAGAAATAATACTACAATGCCACAAATAAAAAAAAATTCCTAGAAATTAGGCAAAAAAATTCTTATAAATTGCCCACTCGTATTAAATCGGAATGACTTGCGTAAGAAGATAATGAAATATTTTTATATTGAATTCATGTTAAATCATATTCGTGTAAAAAGAGTTGGTGCGAAAACAGAATCAGGAGTATATATTTTATCCTAATCATTTCCTTTAATAACCCCTGGTGAGCGACGAGGCGTCTTTAGCAAAACTGACCCAATCTTGATGATCTCGTCACTGGAAGAAAATTGAACAAATCTCTACATCCTAAAAAATATTAGCCAAATCCTGATGACGAGCAGTCAACGAAATTGTAAACTCAGAGTGATGGACGACTAGAATTTTTGTCGTAATCTCTTCATTCAGGAGAAAGTTTTGTCAATTTTTAAATCTCTCTCAAAGTAAAGCCCGGTGCACTCATCCGGATTTTTAACGTAAGGTGCCGCTGCCACGACGCAAGTACGGTCTGAGATCCGTCAGATCCAATGGACAATGCACACATGCCTCCGGCGCCGCTGTGGCGGCGCACGTCCAACTTGCTTGCAATTTGTACCGCAGTTCCCCACGGCGCCGCACACGCTTCTTCGCTCTCAAGTACCTTGTTTTCATGAATTAATGGAATATAAATAATAATTTATAAAAGGTTGCATCCATTAAAACATCTATTTTGTTTCAAAATATACTTTTTTTGTACACCAAGAAAGGGAAATAAACACGTTTTCTTCGATAGAATATGTATCGCAAATGGCGTGAAATGAGTACTTGCGTCATTTCACGGTTATGTGTGCATAGTTGGGCTTCTTGCGCAGCGGCATACTCTTGTCTACTGAAGAAAGATGGTTGGCCAACCAAGAATTTACAAATTTTTTCCGGTTGAAAGTGTTCTATAGGTGGTTCATTTGCATTAATAAACATTAGATTGAAATCAATAAAGATTATCTCAAATCTTTTACACTATGTTATTCATTAAACTAACCCCGCACTCGGCCGTGGAACATCGTAATTTTTCAATTGCTCTTACAAGAGGCATTAATTTTTCTGGAAAAACTTGGGCGTTTTCATGGGTCCCTCAAACTTTGAATAATGCACATTTCGTCAATACCAAAACGTCGACAGATCCTTTTTACCTCCTTTTCTCCATGACGAATATGCCCTGTATTTATGTCTTCTGGATTAAGCATGGATATATCCTTCAAAAGTTGACAATTTTCTTCATTAACAACAGAACAAAGTCGGGATATCATTCTGTCGACACTATTTTGAATGAATTGATTTTAATTATTAGGTACGATTTTGGAATTATGTACCAAGTTGATATCATGAAATAGAAACTTTTCTTTTGCTTCTACGTCTATCTGCGTTTCGCGCGATGTTTTCTAGTAAAAACAAAGCGGTGTACATGGTTTTTGAGAAAAAGAAGACGGAAAACCTCCACTACATAGTATTCGATTGCGACAACCGTCTCAGGCAGGTTGCGTATACTCGTTCGAGGTACGAAGAGATTGAGGCACCATTTTTGAATTCGCATTCACCGCATGACGTAGAAACCAGGTGTCGCAAGAGGGTTAAATTTAGGTCACTGCAATGATGTCGAACGCCTCGATTGCTCTCTTGTCGGGCGACCCGTGAGTAGGCGGTCGAATGGTTCCGATCGTTTGACGAAACTCGGGGTGGATTCATTTCTCGTTTGCAGTTTTTTCAGGGATTAAACTTTCCGATCTGTTTCACATGGACATCACATGCAGCCGAAGCTACACATTGTGGAGGATATTTGGTATTTTTAATTAACGTCACACACTGGAACAACACGGTCCGGGATGCATATTACCAAACTTTACTGGAATAGAAGACAGGGGAAAATTTTAAGACCGCTGAATCATTGGTTTCAAATTGTCTACTATGACGTCATTGCGTGACATTATCATTAGTGGCGATGTAACTTTCGACATAATGTTGCGCAGTCGATAAACACAGAACCAAAACTACATCCGTAAAGTTAATTGCGAATCATTAACACAATCTCTGATCAATTATGATGGAACGGATCACCAAACAAAAAACAAAATTCCATCCTATTTTTTTTGTGTAAATATTTTTCTCTTAGCATTTTCTGTAATTATTTTATATCATTGTTAAATATTAATATAGTGATATTTTCAAATTTGAATATCACTCGGTGCTAGTTTGCATATTTTGCTTTGCATAAATTTAGTAAACTCCCAATAACTCGAACCTTGTGAACACGAATTTCTGCTTAAGTCGAAGTTTCTTCAAAGTTCCTTAATTATTTTCCTGTCATTTAAAACTAATACAAGCCTTTTCTCTCGATAATTTGAACTTCGATTAATTCGAACATATTCCATAGTTCTTTGAGTATACCCGATGGGGACCCGGAGGGGGAGGGCGGTTAACCCCCTGGCTTATGGATTTCCTATACATATATACATGTATGTGCGTGTGGGTACAAGTTTTTTTGCCCCCGTGGAAAGTGTAAGTACATGTTTCGCCTTCCCATGGGAAAAATTCTGCGGGCGCCCATGGCATTCAACTAGTTACCACCATCTCAGCCTAGGCCATTCGGTGTATCACCACGTAATCTTGAACCACGGTCAGATGACGAGGTAACATCAGGCTGGCACCCCACTCTCCAAAATCTCAACGTGAGGACTTTCGGACAGATTTAAGGTGCACCAGCAGCCGCCTCTACACCATACGCTTCCAAACATCCAAGGAACCTTCCGATCTAGAGACTAACACCTTAACCACTATACTGGTTGGTCGACTGGGGCGCCCATGGTATACCCTCTGTACAGCACTAATACTATCGGTCCAGACAACGGAAATTAAGCATTGCGTAACACTACGGTGGCCATATATCCGACTGTGCAAACCGGGACATTGAGGCCCAATCCGGGGGCCCTCATTCGGAACATTTTGAAAAGTATGGCCGTTATAGAAGTGCGAAGCCATTTTAAGCGTCTTAAATCGATATCAAAACAATCCAATTCTTTAAGATTTAAAAGTAAAATTATGAGGAAAGAGGGATGTGCAATCTCTGCCCCGTCCTTTTCCTCGGCTTGGTCACTGACTGGGTCAGCTCAGTGGCTGTTTATGTCCCCCACATTTGCCTATCACAAAGTATCTTACTATTAAAAAACAAATTCGTTAAGAATCTAATTTTCTCCAAATAGAAATACTAACATTTCCAGATTTTTCGTTATTTTGGAAAGTTTAAAAAAGACATATTACAATCAGGGCCCGATTTAGAAAATTTGGTATAGTAGGCACAACACGCAGGAAGGGGCCCCCCATGTTATCCGTTCATCACAAAAACTAATTTTAAAACAATAATTGGTACTTACGTATTTGACTGTTGACCGTTTCAAAAATTGTTGAAAAAACATTCCAGAAAATATGAAAAGTTATTTTTGTTTAAAATTTTTAGATACTTTTGAAACTTTGGGGCCCTTTAAATTATGGGGGCCCTAGGCCCGTGCCTCACGGGCCTAGTGGTAAATCAGGGCCTGATTACAATAACTGGACACAGTCTCAAAAACGATATCCAAAACTACTGAACTCATCAAGTCACTGTCTTTTTTAAAAAGGTGTCATCGTTTGTGGAAGATGATGGTAGTTTATTTCAATCCAGCCAATTACCCCCCCCCTCCTCCAAAAAAATAATAAAATACATCATGATTATTATTTTTTTCCCTTTAATCGAACAATTCGAGACATTTATTTTATTATTCGGGATGCAACCCATGAAATTAGGACTGTCCCGATTTTTTCTGGTCGTATGGTCACCTTACCTTTGCTTTGTCGACGCATACTGAAGACATTTATTCAATTTGAGAAAGTTCTTTTGAAATTGCACGTGCTTCTAAATGGAAATCGTTTAAAAAATAATTGTCGTGAATATCTTATGAAATAAATTTTTCACCATCCCTCAAAGATCGCAAAACTGGAAAAAGGATCATAAAATATTCGCAGGAAACCTAATCTGCGAGTGACAAAGTGTTTGCCGTCATTTCTACTAATTGAGTAATAGCTCGCAAACATTGACAAAGAGTAAGGCACATCCGATTTTTCAACGCGCGGCGCCGAAGCCCAACTATGCACACATAACCGTGAAATGACGCAAGTACTTATTTCACGCCATTTGCGATACATATTCTATCCAAGAAAACGTGTTTATTTCGCTTACTTGGTGTACAAAAAAAGTATATTTTGAAACAAAATAGATGTTTTAATGGATGCAACCTTTTATAAATTATTATTTATATTCCATTAATTCATGAAAACAAGGTACTTGAGAGCGAAGAAGCGTGTGCGGCGCCGTGGGGAACTGCGGTACAAATTGAATGCAAGTTGGACGTGCGTCGCCGCAGCGGCGCCGGAGGCATGTGTACACTAATCCATTGGTTCGAATGCATCTCAGACCTTTGCAGCAGCGGCGCCGCACGTTGAAAAACCGGATGTGTGCAACGGGCCTTCAGTTTTTGAGGGAATGAGCTTAAAAAGTGAAAGTGGAACAGAGTTGAGCAGAACGTGTCACCACCTGAACTGAAAAAAATGTCCTAATGCGAACTAGGGAGAGATGTGGCTGCATGGAACATTGCGAAACACAGTTTGACACGCTTCTCGAGTCTCGCATGATCGAACGATTGTCTCGTCATAGGAATGTAAAGATATGCTGAGCGTGCTTTGTTTTAAGATAATGACAGTGGAGTGGTTTTTAGAAATAAATATCCGTGTGTGGAATGATTTTCACGAGATATCATCACGGTCAGTTTGTGTAGTGACCTTGTTGAGACAACCACCAGGAGAATCTCCGAAACATTCTGGTCAAAAACAGTTCCCTTTCATTCTTCACCTAACACCGGCATTCTGACTAAAGCCCGGTGCACACATCCGGTTTTTCAACGTGCAGCGCCGCTGCCGTAACGCAAGTGGGCTCTGAGATACATTAGATCCAATGGAGTAGTGCACCCATGCCTCCGGCGCGCCGCAGCTACGCACGTCCAACTTGCGTGCAATTTGTACCGCAGTTCCCCACGGCGCCGCACACGCTTCTTCGCTCTCAAGTACCTTGTTTTCATGAATTAATGGAATATAAATAATAATTTATAAAAGGTTGCATCCAGTAAAACGTCTATTTTGTTTCAAAATATACTTCTTTGTACACCAAGGGAAATAAACACGTTTTCTTCAATAGAATATGAGTCGCAAATGGCGGGAAATGAGTTATTGCGTCATTTAACGGTTATGTGTGCATAGTTGGGCTTCGGTGAAGCACGTTGAAAAACCGGATATGTGTGCACCGGGCCTTAAAAGTGCTAATTTCGTAATTCCATGTTCATGTACAGCTTGCAAATGTCGAATAGTTGTGCAAGAAAAATGTATACGAGTCGGAATTGATTCCAAAAGGAGTTTCAGAGCAGCGAGCACCCTCGAGACTTCTTCTTCAAATGGAAGCAGACCCCTCCGTACCGAGTTATTTAAAACTCACAACGGATTAGCCGAAGCTAGGGAACGCCTGTAATGAGAAATATCAGATGACGAAAAGCCCTCGTCTACCCTGGATGGGTACGACGGGGAGTAGACGGGGTCGACCCGTGATTGTGTGCGCTGAAGATATAGCCTTCTTTCGTTAGCGTACAGGTATTAGCCTAGGGCAGCCGGGGAATGGTCCCGCTAGTTTCCGTGTGGCACCTTAGGAGGTTCCTGCCGCTACTTGACCGCAGTAACAGCGGCATCGTCCTGTGGCAGTTCCTACGACCCAAACCGATAGCCTGCTGGCTAGAGCAGCCACGTTAGAGACTGATATATTCCTCCTACACGGATTGACCCATGATCTGCGGAGTTATGGGGTCCCCTGGTATCTTCTGAAAGAGCTGCGGTCCGAGTGGCGGGGGCCATCACTCTTCATTCCTTGGAACGATCTAATCATCAACCTAGGGACCCAAAGCATTGTCTACGTAAACTGATAACAAGTTATCGTTACTTGGTTCAGGATGCATACCGCCCCAAGTGCGCAGAGCCCTCCCCCGATCCTTATGCCCGGATCTTGGGTCCTTAGCCTCATCATCTTGCTATCATTCATACGGACATTCTTCCCAGACATTAAAAGCCACCACCAGCTTTCCGTCCGGGTTAACCCAAGTCTACTTCCCCAACAGACAGTAGCGTGTACACCTCCCCAGGGTGTATTATGCCTAGGTGGCATTTGGTACAAGTACCATACATAAAATACAGTTTGGCTATATAAATAACAGATTTGCCACATAGATTTATGCATTTTCGCAACTTCCGGTACAAGAGTTTCATTTGTTGCTATAGACATAGAGTTATACATCACAGAGAATACATTTCCGCCACTTCTAGCACGAGACTTTTATTAGTTGCTTATTCACATGCAATAGCAGAAATAGAAAATAAAGAGAAAGGAGTCTCCGACATTGCCAAGGGGACCTCCGAGGAAAGGGTTGCCACAGACTTCCAGCACAGGTGTTCATGCCTGTTCACCAAGGCGGTAGGAGAAACAGATAGTAATGAAGTTTCTATTACCTCTAGGGTGGGAAAGCGAACCTTCGATGGGGAAATTGAGGCTTATTCGTTACATAGTTTCCCAAGCGGAGGATTGCTGGGAACCACTCTGGGCGAGTCTTGGGGTCGGAAGCGCAACCAGCCAAGGTCCTGGTTGAGAGGTCTGACAAGTCGTGGAGATAGTGAGAGGCATCCCCCACCTCTGCACACTGACACAAGCCTGATTCTTGTCGCAGAATACTTTTGAAGTATTTCGGGAAGCGACCATGACCTGTGAGCAGCTGAGTATATGTGTCTTCTGAGTTTAGGGAGATACTTATAAGTTTCTCTGCCTACCACTTCTTCCATTGATCCATAAAGATCTGCAGGAGGCAGTTGCTGACAGTAGAGTAAGATCTCTGAACGTATATTTTGCCGCTTTTGTCGGTGGCCTTTTCGGCCGCGGAGTCCGCCGCTTCGTTTCCAATGAAACCGACGTGAGCTTTTATCCAATGCATTTGGATACCCTGGTAGCTAGTAACCGTCTTGTACATTGTTTTGATTCGCTGCACTATGGAGAGAGTGCAGTGTGGGTCCTTCAACGTCATGAGCGAAGAGAGGCTGTCCGAATAGATATGGGTGGTTTTATTGGCGTTGTACAGGGGGTCGGTCCCAAACCCACTCGTACGCCTTTTCAAGAGCTGCAAGCTCTGCCAAATATACTGTTTCTTGGTCACCAAGCCGGTACGTATGTTCCTCGACAGTACAACCAAAGTACATAACCACGAAAGCTGCCCCATCCTATCATTCAGCCCAGACCCGTCAGTGTAAATCTCCATCTCTGCACAGTTCGGCTTCCTGCTGTCATAAGGAATAGATATGCGATCGGCTGGGTGAGTGTAGACATTCACCTTCTGCTCCATGTCATGTGGGAAAAAGCACTCCCCATTGATCTGTAACTCTCGTCCAGCCTTGAACAGGATGAATTGGCAATAACGTAACCCAGCCCTTAAGCCAAGCGGCAAGGTACCTGCATTGTTCTCGCGCATGCGCATTGGAGTGACGTCATAGATGATGGTGTGAAACCAACGATTCAGCTGGCATAAAATTTTCCCATGGTTTTTACTCGAGTAAAGGTATGTTAGATGGCCTCCCGTACGACCGCCAATAGCCCGTTGCAAAGTTGAAACACTTTGTTAGCAATTGGTATTGGTATTTTTAATTAACGTCGTACTGGAGCAACACATGGGCTACTGACGGCAGTCCAGGATCAATCCACAAGGGAAATATCGTGGACAACAATAGGTCATTTTAAAATACGGACAGATGACGAGGTAACACCAGAGCTGGGACCCCACTCTCCAAACTTCCACAGCACGCCAACATGGGGTCATTTGAGACCACGTCTCCAGTTTCTAGCTCTTCGAACTAGGCTACCGCTGCCCGACTTTGCTAGCAAACCGTCGGCAACGCTTCCAAATGCACACTTTGATTAACCGTCACTCTTTTAACCGAAAGTCCGTTACTACGGAACATTGCAGCTCAGGCAGCACGATTCTCGAAAAAACAAAATTAGATTATTTTAAAATTTGAATATGTATGTACGTCTATAGAGCGCATGTTCATGTAACACAATGTACTACAGGGGTTGGTCAAAAATATGGAAACACCTAAAAAATATGTAACCTTGCCTAATATAGTATAGGAAAGCCATTGGCATTAAAAACAGCTTGCAGTCTTCTCGGAATGGATAAATACAGTTCATGTATACTTGAGAATCTTTTACCATTTTCTTGGCAAGTTCAGATAACGATGATGGCGTTGGATAGCGATCACACACTTTCCTCTCCAATGTAGACTACAAAGATTCAATACTACTAGGGGGCCCGCACTCTGCTTGCCAACCCCCGGAGGATTGCTTTGCAATCCACACTGGTTCGCTGCGCGAACTCTGCTCGCTTCGCTTGCATCAATGAAGACATTGTTTACAAAATATGATATACCAAAAAAAAATACTTTTCAAATATAAATTTGTTGTTCTGCAGAAAAATTATACAGCATCTCTGGAATCAGAACTCGAACAATTTGGAATTAAAATGAAAACTTAGAGCAAATTTTGACATGAAATGTGAGCGCTGCTTTGGAAATCGAATACCTAGCATATCGTTTGTAAGCTGCAACAGCTCGACTAATATGAATTTTTTTCAATAAAATTTTATCCGATAACGCTATAAATTCAATTGAGGCGTGAGGCTTCGTGGTAAACAAATAATCGTACAGTGTTGCCAAAACGCGATAACAAATAACGTCTTTTTTGTGTTCCACGTAAGAGAATTATATATATATATATAGATTGAGGTCTGGGACTGTGGTGGACAGGGGAGATGAGACAAATCATACTCGGGCTCAGGAAACCAGTCCTGGACGATGTGAGCTGTGTAAACCGGAGCTTTGTCGTCTTGGAAGACACCATCACCATTGGGGAACAAAGTTTGTACCATGGGATGAACTTGATCGGCCAAAATGTTCACATAATCCTTGGCCTTAATGGGCCCTTGCAGAGTAATGATGGGGCCCACAGAAAACCACGATATGGCTGCACAAACCATCACAGAACCCCCGCCATGTTTCACTCTTGGCAACAAGCAGTCTGTGTTATAGGCTTGGGATGGCGTTCACCAGACGTAAACGCGGCCAGAAATGGGGAAACAAGACTCATCCGACCCAATTACTGTCTTCCTTTGCTCCATAGTCCAGGCTTTATGACTTTTACACTATTTTTCCTGTTACAGACATTAGCATCACTGATGAATGGTTTTTGAATTGCAGCTCGGCCAGAAATGCTTATTGTTTTGGTACTCACAGGGTTTGTGAGCACGACATTCATATCAGGAGTAGCTTTTGCAGCTGCGGTCTTCATATTTTTAATCACAATCCTCCTTAATGATGGTCTGTCACGATCACTCAACACACACTTTCGTACGCGCTGTGATTTAGCGGATGATGTTTTTCCGCTTTTCAAATATGCGGAATAAATCACATCTTGAAGCACTAAAAACTTACGGCAACACCCACCAGACGAGCTCCAACAATTTGCCCACGTTCGAAGTCTGTTAGCTCTGACATGCTGCAATTATAATTTCACAGAACAGTAACCCCACAACGACTAACCTGCGCAGCATATTTACGACGTTGTATAGATGGCGTCAGAAGGCGAAAACACCAGCGCCATCTACACATTTGCTAGAAAAAATATTTATTTTCAAGCATGCATTTCACTTGGTGTTCCCATATATTTGTCTAAGCCCTGTATACTGTACTTAATGTAAATTGTGTATTCTCTGTGTCTGTAAAATAAAATACATGTATGTATAGTGTAATTCCAGTTCGTAAACGTACATTTTTTTTAAATATATAATTCGTTCATATGCAATGGACGGAGTTGGGTTGTTTAAAGTTTTTCTGTTATCCGTCTATTCGAATAACCAGTGTCGTAACTAGCCATTCCTTTGCCCTGCGCAAGAATTTGCATTGAGGCCCCTTAATTAATTAGGAATTATTTCTGCAAATTCACTCATTACACCATCCTAGTTAATATTTTTAACGATATTGTATTCTATTGAAATAATAGAACGATTGGACAATCGTTCTTGTCCGATAGTTCATCTTAAATAAATTTTTTATTCATTTCAACTTGCTGAAACTTTTCTCGTACGAAGCAATAGAAACGGGAAGAGTCAGAAGTATTCGAAGAGCGACATTAATATTTGACTCAATTAAACCAAAAAATCATGAAGAACCTGTCGAATATTAGGCGGGGATGCAGTTTCTATATTTTGTCGTTACTTGAAACTTTCAATTTCACATGTGAATTCGTGCCTTTTTAAATCTTTGCTATATTTAATAGCGAGATCTGCAAACAATTTTGTTTTAAATCGGCAACAATCACGTATTGTAAAGACAAGCCATAGAGCAGGCCTCGAAATAGATTTTTTAATACAGGTGCACCTAAGTTTTTAAATTAGGGGCACAGGTTATATTTTAGGAGCATATTAAAAAAACGTAATATACGAGCATTAATGCAATGTAAACTACTTTATTAGTTGGGTGTGTTTATAAAGGTCAGTAGTAGATAGTAAATAAAAATATTGAAACATCTAAATTCTCCGGCGCACGGCTATCGCACCAGTCGTTTCAACAGCGCCACCTGGAAAATGTTTCGATCATCGGAAAGTTCTGGTGGCAGTGGCACAAGCAAACCTTCCTCCTGTATAAACCCGACCAACGATTTTGTTTCGCATAGTGTGTATTTAGGAATTTTAATTACGTTCCTTTATAGCGAGAGAGATCGATACAAATATTTTGTTCCAACATCAAATAACATAAAACACGGTTCCCTCCTTTTTTTTAACGTTAGGTGCACTGCATGCAGCTAGCGGGAAAAAATTAGGTGCACAATTTTATTTTCATGTGCACCGGGTATTTCGAGCCCTGCCATAGAGAAAGCAAAAATCGTCACAGATAGTTTTCATATTTTGATAACCACAATCTATTTGAGCCAATAGTGTGTCAAGAACACTGTAAATTTGTATTTTTAATAATTCCTTCCTTCATCTGGTGTTTCCTCTATTTCCACTACCTTAACTTTTCTCTTTGGGTTCTCTCTTTTGGGCCCAATTCCAAGTAGGCCCTGTGCTGCACCTGTCCAGCTACGGCACTGCGATCCACCGTCATGATCCCGACCGTGGTGATGAATCCAAGTTTCCATCCGAACATCTGTCGTGTCGCATCAATCTCACTTCAGAAGATGCTCCGCACGCTGCAATCACTCGACTGTTTCTCGAAGGAAAATTGACATGTTTACGGGATCCTCTTCTGTTCTTCCTTGTTTATGCTCCAATGAGAATTGGGTACAGAGGCTGTGTGGGAAATTCCAGAGAACATCGAGTGGTTTTTCCAATTGATCCAAACATCGTAAAAACAGGTCCATTTCGGGGCTCATTATCGAATCACAAGAAGGCATTTTTAAAGTAACTAGCAAAATACCCGACCTTACTCGGTTTGAATTGGTTTACTCTAGATTGAAGAGATAATCAAAATATATAATGACTTACGTTTTTTGTAGAATAAAAATTTATTTTAACATCTTTCGCCATCTTTATATTTTCTACAACTTACTTTGGACACAAATCCTACACATGCATATCCATTTATGTAATACATTTCACATACATCGCACAATTGCTGTATGACAAAGCTACAAAATGACGAAAGGTGATACTAAGGTTACTACTATAAAAGACGATTTATAGGAAGATTTGGAATTCCCTTTCTTAAGTTCTTTTCATGTTCAACTCAATTAATTAAAATTACGATTTACGGCGAGTGCTCTCGCACTCATAGTCAACAAAACAATATTTTTTTTACTTGTGGCACTCTTGCCTCCGGTATGTAACATTGTGAAATTTTTCAATCTTCTCCTGTCATTATTACAACGAATTTTTTAATGTTGGAAAAAGCTCCAGTTTGGATTAATAAACATTATTATTCTTTAAATAACGGCATTATTCTTTAAATAACGGAATTATTCTTTCAATAATGGCATAACTACACTTAAAATTTACTGAAAATTTATACTGACTTACCTAACATTTTTAAGTCTAATACTTTGTGGTGCTGTTGCGTGTGATGAGAAGGAAAACACATTTATTAAAATAATAAATATTAAAAACAGGAAACAGCAAAGTAAAACAAAATAAAAGATGTCGCAAAAAATTGTTCTAAAGATATTAATTTGTGATTCAATTTCATCTCTTGATCTCGCACAGTTGCCACAACTTACAACTAAAAGTGTACAAAAGTTAGAAAATGTAAAATTAATTCAGAGCGAAAGAACCTGAAAAAATATCACTGCTCGCGCGATCTTGTTCATTCTCGTTTCATTGAAAAATATCGTCTGTCCCAAATATTCGGAAATCGTTTTCATTGCGCAAAGAATAAAAATAAGACTCGAAATAAATGAAGTATCAGAGATGAAATTCCATAAAAAATAATAATTTTTTGAAGAATAATTACTTTTTCAGCAGTACTGGTAAAGCAATCGAAGTAATCGTAATATTCAATAGACATTCCAATTTTTCCAAAACTACCAAATTATGGTTGATTTAAGTATACTTACTCAGGTGTTTTAGCATGAAACTCAACTAAATATAACAATAAAGAAATGTTTAATATTGCATTCATTAAACTAATAGATAAAGTATAAAATTAAATACAATTCAATCAAATATCTGGAATACAATTCATGTGATGTCTACACAAACACACAAACACAAAATCGAGCATAGAACAGAAAGACGGACAGACAGACTTTCGCAACCAATGCCACTCACTAAATGAAGATAAGTACTCACTGTATGCAAATTTTCATGAAAATATCTTAAACCGCGTGGACGTGTATAGGGCACAACATACAGACAGACAGACAGACACCAAACGAGAAAAAGGCGGATTCGGCATCAGAAGGGTCCAAAACGGATAGAAAACTTGAAATGGGTCGAAAATATTGAATGTACAAACAAACACTCCATTCTTATTTATATAGATGAGCATGTAAGATTTGGATTCGAGTAACGAGGTCATGAATTCAAAAAAGGGGACGCCGTGGTTCACGCGCATTCCTCTCAGGGTGTACGAGGGTAGTCCCAGAAGTACCCGACCTAACAACGAAAACATAAAATATTTTGGGGAAAATATCTTTATTTCTCTACATTGTCTTGCAGACTCCACCTCTTCATTGTAGGAAAATCTTTTACCACCCAGTCATTTTTTCAAGTTTGTAAACAGAAAATAATCTGAGGGGGCTAAATCTGGAGAATAGGGTGCGTGAGGAAGCAATTCTAACTTTAATTCATTGATTTTGGCCATCACGATAACGGATGTGTGAACTGGTGCATTGTCATGATGAAAGAAAACTTTCTTTTTCGCTAAATGCGGCCGTTTTTTCTTGATTTAATCTCTCAATAAGTTCGCACAGTTGATTGTTTTTCCTTTGTGAAAATAATTAATGAAAATTAACCCACGTTCATCCCAAAATACTGAACTTGCCTGCAGATGGAACTGTCTTTGCCTTTCAATCGATTGTTTTGACTGTTCAGGTGTGAAGGGAGGGGACCATGGTTATGAATCGACTCAAAAACTCGGCTTTATTGCTGTGAAACTTCGCCAAACACTCGATTGAAACATCCTCACGACGCTGTTTTTGTTCCATTGGGAGTAACTTGCGGCACCCATCTTGAGCACAACTTTCTCATGTCCAAATTTTCAGTCAATAATCGATGTGTACAGTACTTTTTGAAATGCCTACCCTAGCTCACGCACTTTCAGTCGACGCTCATCCAATACCATTTTGTGGATTTTCTTCACCATTTCTGGCGCCTCATTGGGTCGACTACTGCGATGTTCGTCTCGGCAGCTCGTACGGCTTCGTTTCAACCCAATATTTTACTGTTGAAAACGAAGGAGTAGTCTTCCCCAGAGTAGAATCTAGCTCCACTTTGATATTGGTTGGCCTTTCAAATGAAAGTATAGTATCACATTTTTCCATGTTTGCAAATGCACTGACACTGTTGATGACTGCCAAACAAATACTAAACAATGTAGCGTTGCCAAACTTCTAACTTAAGCTTTATAAAGTCTACCATAGTCATTCTTTTACCCATCGTCTATACTTCAGGTCGGGTACTTCTGGGACTATCCTCGTATTTCTCTCTTCTGGCTCAGTAAGGCTTTCGTTACTGGATGTTCTCGTGTGGGAAAATACGGACCTTGCGCCATAAAACCCCAACTATCCATTCTTTAAAAGTAAAAAGCAGAAGCAACAGAATTATTTCTATTGGTTTTTATGTCTTAAGACATTGGATAGATTCGATAGAGACAGGTATCCATTTTTTGAAAGGAAATTTTAAGACATTTCAGTTGACCGAAGCAACACGACGGGCTAGTGTCCGGGATTAATCCATACGGGATAGATCACACAGTCAAGTCCCTCCGTCTTCATTTAAAGGAACTACTCAATTTTAACGTTTAAAACCTTTTATTTTAGGGTTGAAATAAGATCATATGTTTCAAGTCATCATATCTGCTCAGAGTAGCGGCAGCGAACAACCGCTAAGAACCCCTTCCTATATCCCCCGCATTCCTTTTCATCCCACTTTGCTCTTAGGGGAGTGTCCCACTTCTACTTGTAGGTCTCTTCTACTGACGGTGTGACGTCTTCTTGTTCGATCGCCATCTCAACCGAACAAACACCATGTGATTTTGAACCAGATGATGGGGTTGACGCCTGAGCTGGTACGCCAAACTACGTAAGGACATTTGTGACCATGATAGATTGGACGTGCAGTGCCAGCAGACGAGGGTCTTTGACTGGATTCGACCCTCCGAGGAGAAATCCCAAGTTGAAAGGAAATAATTGAATCTTATTTTGTATTTTCAGCTATTGAATAGACATAGTTAATTGCATTTTTTGGAAATGTAATGGGAATTTTTAAGATAACTAACGTGTTTCCACGTATAAGGTCTTCGGTTCGAATGAGTATCGGACTTTCCGGTTGATCGTCTGTTACTCTACCGACCGGGCTACCACGACCCAATCTACTTTAAGCATGGTGAGAAGGCTGACACCCCACTTTGTGTTTACGGTACGCTGATTGGTATTCCGTAATGGGTGCGTCCGTCCCGTAAAGGTCCCCATAAAGACAAAGAGTTCTCGATCAATAGAATCATCACAAAATAGCGTTCCGAGAATGGCTATTTTCCGAACATCGGGTAACAAGAGTGTGAGTCATTTTCTTCCTTCCAATTAATCTCGGAGAGAATAATTGGATTGTAGCTATAAAAAGGTACGCAGATTTATCGCCGCTTCCGTTAAGAGATTTCCTGGTTGAGATCCACGAATTGGTGTAGTTCTTCCGATTCCAGTCGAAGGAAATGGACGGCTTCTCTTCCAGCGCGCTCTTCTTCGCTCTACTCGTCTTCCAAGTGCAAACGAGTAAGTACTATTGGGTTCGGACAAAGATGTCGTTCAGAACATCGATGTATCAGGTTGGCAACTAAGATCTTCCATCTGTTGAACATACACCCAGTCCACAATACCTTCTCAGTCAACGCATCGTTTTACGCGGATCGTTTCGCATCAATGCCATTTTTCGTCTCGCCAGTAACGATTCCGTAAAGAAATCGTTGCTCGTGTCCATGAGTTGAGCAGCGACGAGCAAGAAACAGCGGAGATGGTGGCTCCTTGGTTTTTGGTGTTCCCTTGAAGCATGCGGAACTCATGCTCCACATTTCCCATCGAGTGAAGATGCTTCTCTATGGCAGAGTGGGAGCATTCTATTTTCCGTTGTCGTTCGAAGCGAATTTTCACGCTAAAGTTGGTTTAAGGGGGGCCGGGACAGAAAAAAACCTTTAAAAAGTCCTTTTTATGTTTCTTTTCTCTGAAAATTTATAATTTAATTCTCTTTCGTTTGACACCAATTTTATGATGATATCTTGAGTAGAACCAAAGATATAAACAGAAGAATGTTTGGACAGCTGTGTTTTTTTTTTTTTAAAGTTTTGAAACAAAAAATATGTCGACGTATCCGAAAAGCTGATGACAAAAGTACAGTTGCATACAGATTGTACCGTAGAAAGGCACTATTAGCCAAAATAAACCTTAATCAAAGATCAAAAGACAGTAATGGATTTACTTACGTACCCGGGGGTTTCTAAGGTACTAAAATTTCACTTTTGTAACTGATTTTCAATAGTGAAACTTTAAAGTGATTTTTCTCCATGATGGATTTTTTACACTTTTCTAAACTTTAAAATGATATAACTCAAAATCTAATCAAGATAATTGTATGAAATTTGACATGCATATTCTTCATACATATTTAAGTGATTTGTCTTCAGGAATTTTAAAAATTATTGATATGTTTCAAAATATGAGTGTTTTTATAAATTATAAATTCAAAAAATGTTAATTTTTAATTAAAAAATTTTGAATATTTTTTATATGCATGTATTAAAAAACTGTGAAGACAAATTTTTAAATATATTATCTGCTTTTAGAAAACGTTAATACTGTGTCTTTTCATAAGTAATTTCTCAAGTTATATCAAAAGTAAACACAGTCACTTTTTGGAAAATTTTTAAATTTTAAAAATTTTTTAACTGTTAGAAAGTAAATTTTTTTTTTCATTTTCTAATTGTAAATTAAATTTAAAAAAAGTATCTTCATTAGCAAAAAAATAGAAAACTGTGTCCCCCCCCCTCCTCCAATCCCCAAATCGCTCTTCATCGAACTGAACTGGAAATTTCCATTTTTGAACTCGGCATATCAATCACGATAGGTTCTTTCAGCTATGGCACCCTCTCCATATACAGCACAAATGTCGCGAGCAGCTTTTGCGGCCTTAGGACCGTGATTAAAAGCAAAAAGAAGAAGGTGTCAAAATGCTCATTTTTCTCAACGTTCAATTTTAAGGATCTGAAAATTAACATAAATTGACTCGAACAAAAAAAAACATAGATTCCGGTAGAACAAAACATCCTCTTTCGAATGATTTAAAACATTATGCCAAAAACATTTAGAGACATGCGAAATGTTAAAATTTAAAAAAAGAACGGCGGGAACTTAGTGGCTAACCTAATCTTTACCATCGATGTTTTTACGTTGTCTATGTTGTATTTTTAAATGAAAAAAAAAAGTACTACTGTAAAATTTTTAAGAGAAAATCAAATTGCATAATTTTTATAATCAGTAAATGAAACATACTTTAAGACTAAAGTAGCCAAGGTTGAAGGGTCTGAGGAGTAAGGATGCGACATCAAAGTCGATGTCTTCAAAACATCGATGCATTTATTTACCATCGATTTATTGGAGACGTTGTTTAAATTCGATGTTTTAACATCGTCGATCTTTTATTTTTGAATGATAAAAGCACCATAGTAAAGATTAAGCCTCCGGCGAACATTGACGTTTTAGGTTACTAAACCAGTTTTAAGAAATAGCGATACAAAGTTTTAATACACTGATGTTTCAAAACATCGATGGTTTTGGGACGATGCATTATCAACATCGATGTTTTAATTTTGAACATCGATGTTTTAATTTTGAACATCGATGTTTTGCTGTCGCATCCCTAGTGCGAGAACCACTCAAAAAGCACAGCGACCTGCTCGTGAAACTCCATTATCAAAAACGACGGTGAATTAGAAATTATTTGCTTCCCAAACCTATCAGGGACGGATCTCCTTTGGAATGTTTGCACGCACACCGATGATTATCGGATGTCAGAGACGCAGTTATCGGAGTAGCGGTATCCAGGCAGAGTTTCTTGTACATAGGGATTGCAATCCGGCATGATTTTCAATCCGTCCGGATTGGAATTTTGTCTATCTAACCAGTATGTATTTTTCCAAAATCGACTGAGTAAAAGTAAGTAAAAAGGATATTATTCCAAATTGGCGAACAAAACGTTTATTTTAGCATTAGAGAATCAACTTGATTAATAATTATCGATAGGTAGGAAATCAATCACCAACAATTAATTATCGTAACTATTAGTACTGCTAGTAGTAAGTATTAAACGATTGATTACGATCAGTCTTACTAGTTTTCACCCAAAAAAACATCAGCTTCTTTTATACGTAGTACTTTCTATTTATCTAAAATTAAGTAGTCTCTATCTCTAATGTCGTTGAGCAAATGACATATAAATTGATCCTAACCTTGCCTCATACTATCACAAAAATCTAATCTTTGGCAGTATTTGGTCAACATAACAAACAAGGGAACTCTTAATTATTCTTAATTGCTTAAATCGAAGTTATATAGTAATGAAAATCACTTTTGAGTTTTAAAGAACGATCTAAGGAAACAAATCGTATTAATTGTGTCATCCCCCAACCTACTTCTCAATAAACTAATAACGCAAATATAACCAGATGCCGAGAAGAAGGCACTCTCAGCTTCAACACTAGTTGGTTTAACCGTCATTAAGTAGTCGTACATAAGAGACAAATACTTTCCTTTGACTCCACTTCATATATATGAAGTCATTTCTTTCTTCATTATTTTCTCAAAATCTGTTTCTTTTCTAAAGTTTGTCTTTTTGTAATAGTCTTCATTTTCTTGCAGAATTTAGTTTTCCACTTTATTAAAAATATATTATTGATCATTTAATTTATTATTTTTGCTAGAATTCTCCAAACTGATGATTGAAAAATATAAAATCGATTCATTCACAATCGATTGCTTAATAAACGATTTCGCGACTTTAAAGTTGGGTTTGAATAATGGATTATTTAATTAAAAAAAAATTCGGGTTTATCAGATCCGGACCGTATCCGCGCGGAAGGTAGCTAAATGATCAATCTCTACTTGTACATTGCTTCCGATTGTTATCATTTTCGTTTGAACATTTTATTCGACGTTTTTAGCAGCTTAGTTAAAATTGTAGTGAACCTTTAGAGCAGTTGTACCGAGATCGCGGAAAGAAAGAATTTTCTAGCTGTACCTTCAAATTTATAAGAATCGCGCCATCAAAGAATCGCTCCAGTTAAATCTATAGCCGTAGTCAAAAGGTTAAAGTGAATACGAGTATTTTGTATCACTTAAGAAAATGAATTGTTATTTGGTTCTGGATGTACTTGGCGAAAGCGTAGAAATTGTAGACGTTTTGGGATTCTTCCACCAATAGCCGAATGTGGAGGGTGCGTTTTCTGTTTTATGAGCTCCGTAAGTAATAGGTTTTTAAACTCATTTTGGTAACGTACCCATAATCTAAATCGTGGGAAGCCGGTTACTGCAACTAAAATGCAGATGAATATGTAAACCATTTCTGGAATGCGTACTGGATATTTGTCGTTCCGGCTTAGCAGACCGTTCGACCCTTCAAAATATCGGACGACGGTATATCTGGTGGATCCGATACTATCGGACCGCTCTTGTGCAAGGTACCGAAACAAAACAATGTACAGAAGAACCTCATTATGACATCCTAACAGGGGCCAATGAAAGTCCGGTTTATAACATTTCTTATAGAGGTGTAATGCAACATCGATGAAAGTACACTGCTGGCCACCGTAAATGCAACACCCTGAAGGAAGCATACAAATAATAACATACATTAGCGGAGGTGAGATATGCAAATGATTAGAATTTCAGCGCAGACGACATCACGAGCGCCTGTGGCGCCACTTCAAAGCGCTATTTAAGGCTTGGAGATTTCGACGATTTCAAGTATGGCAATTGTGTTTTTCTTGAGTCACGCTTCTGTCTGCAACACCACGATGGTCGGATTCGAGTCTGGAGACGCCGTGGAGAGAGGATGCTGAACAGCTGCGTTATGCACCGCCACACTGATCCTGCACCGGGTATTATGGTATGGGGCGGTATTGGATATCACTCTCGCACTCCTCTAGTACGCATTGCCGGTACTTTAAACAGCCAGAGCTACATCTCCGAGGTGTTGCAGCCAGTTGTCCTTCCTTGCCTTCAGGGCTTGCCCACAGCCATATTTCAACAGGATAATGCGCGACCACACGTGGCACGCATTGTCCAAGGGTTCTTCGTCAATCGCCAGACTGAATTGCTTCCCTGGCCAGCTCGCTCTCCGGATCTTTCGCCGATAGAAAACATGTGGTCCATGGTTGCTCAACGATTGACCCAGATTACATCCCCAGCTGCCACACCAGATCAACTTTGGCAACGTGTGGAAGCTGCTTGGTCTGCTGTACCCCAAGAACACATCCAAAGTCTCTTTGAATCAATGCTGAGGCGTGTGGCAGCGGTGATCTCCAACAATGGCGGCTACTGATTTTGGCTGGAACCACACTTCACAGAAGTCTATAAATTTAATCATTTGATACTTGGTCAACATGTTATCTACAAAATAAATTTTCATGTGATATCTCTTGTCTTTCTTGGTGTTGCAATTTGGGTGGCCAGCAGTGTAGATAGCTATGAAAAGTGTTTATTGCATATCAAATCGAAAACAGCCTCCAACATAGGTTGAATTGATGTACACTGCATTCATCTTCAGAACAAGAAGGTACTGGTTCGTATGGATCGCTTACAACACATTTTCATTTGTCGATTGTTCAACAGATTGAATAACAAAATTTAAATTCAGTTCGCTCACTGTCATTCATGAAGTTCTACTTCATTTCGAAAGTGTCCGACAGTTGAGCCGTTATTTTTGAAATTGGTCCATTTTTTCATACATTGAGATATTTAAGGGTTTGCGTTTCAATTCATTTTAAAATGTTGGCAAACGTTACTCAATTTGGATGATGTTTTTAACACTATAAACCTGATAAATTTTGCTATGCAATAATAATTATTAACATTGCTAAAGAGAATAAATTCATTTTTTTTTCTAAGTAGACTTACAACACATTAAAAAATAACGCCTCATATGATAGATCTGATCAACCTAGACCTAAAACTGATCAATGTATAAAAATAATTATTTCATTTCATTTCTTGTTGCAAAGTTATTAGTAAACTAAAACTGATCAATGTCCAAAAGTAATTATCTTATTTAATTTCTTGTACAAAGTTATTTAAAAACATAAAAGTTAGAAAGTTAATAAAAAACATGAAAATAAAAATATTGAAAAATATATTCTTCTGACCCCATCAAACAATTTTGTAAAGAAATTCTTTAAGAATTCGATTTACTGGTGGATGCTTTGCGAATGTCGTCCATTTTAAGAGTTAAGTGCCGAAAGTTTGGGGTTGATGACTTTTAGGGTAATTCGTACATTTTCATTGCTTTGTTATCTTTACTATTACAAAAGGAAGTGTCTTTGTGTGTGTACTGTACACAGTGTCCTGACGAATCTATGGCACTTACAGTAATGAAATTTGGCACACAGGTAGTCCGATTTTTTTTTTGCGATTTTTGAGTCAAACCCGAATTTTAAAATTTAATGCCGAAAATTTTTTAATTTATTTATTGGCATTTAATTATTATTGTTATCTGCGGTGGTTGACGAGCGTAAGCGAGCAGAGGGCGAAGCCCTCGCTGTGACGTCATGGACTGGAAAGTCAAATAAGGATTATACGAATTATTAAAATAGTTTCGACGTCGCAGGAGATTAACTGCAAAAGAAGTGTTGGTTTGCGAAGCAAACCAAATGGGATTATGTAGCAATCCCTGGGGGTTGGCGAGCGCAAGCGAGCAGTGGACGCAGCCCCCTTGTCTTTTATATTTTTGCAAGAGATTGTGACGTTACGCCTATTGCATCTATTCGCAATTAAATGGGAATACGTAGCAATCACCGGGTTTGGCGAGAGTCAGCGAACATTGATCACACCGGACCACACGAAAAGAACTGTCACGGGCAAGGACAATTTTACATCAGATCGATACCTTATAAATTTGATTTTCTTTTAATAAATAATTTTTCAATTGAAGATTTATATTTTTGCTAGAGATTGTGACGTCACGCTGATTGGATCTCTTCGCAATTCGAATTTGGGATGCATTTGACAATGATGAGACCATCAGGGCGTTGCCCGTGGTGTTGTTTGCGAAGCAGACCAAATGGGAATTCGTAGCAATCACCGGGGTTATCGAGCAGTGGTCACACCTGACCCCACGAAAAGAACTGTCACCGACAACGCCGTGCTGGCCAAGCAGTGGCTAGTCTCTATTATAAAAGGAAATGTTTATGTGTCTGTGTTTTCAGACGATCTATATCACTTACAGTCCCGAAATTTGTACCTTGAGAATCGTTCAATTTGAGCATAGTAGCAAAACTTTAGCTTGTGAGAAATGATTCGGTACTGCAGATACTGAATCAGGGTCGTGATGTTGTGATAGTGTCTCACTCCTTGCATCATTTAAGTGCAGAAAAGTCTTTGTTAACATATTTTGCAACCATTACTAGAACACTTAAAATAAGCGCAGTGCCCTTCGACAATTTGAATACAATTTATGCTTCTTGACGCCATCTCTCTTTTCATCAGATCAGAAGACTTATCTGTTAAAAAGGAAGTGTTTGTGTTTCGGACGGTGATAATGGGCGTGGGCGACGTTGGAAGGTAGTAGCCATTCAGAAGCAGGAAAAATCACGTGACGAGCTAATTAACATTTGAAGTAGGGATGTGACATCGATGTTTTCAAAACATTGATGTATTGGAGCCGATGTCGCATCACTAGTTGCTAATCCAGCTCTTTAAAAAATGGGGAAAAAGTTTAAATACATTGAATTTTGAAAACATTGATAGTTTTGGGGCGATGTGTTGCTAAACCAGTTTTAAGAAAAGGGGGGGGGGGGGAGTTTAAATACACTGAATTTTAAAAACATCGATTTTTTTTTGGGGGGGGGGCGATGTATTATCAACATCGATGTTTTAATTTTGAACATCGATGTTTCGCTGTCACATCACTAATTTGAAGTCGGGGAAAGATGTTGCCATGTCAATGGGAGGATAAACATCGTATAGGGTAATATAATGGCGTTAAATGAAGAATCTAACAGAAACAGTGAAATGAAAAGGGAGATTAAAATAAAACAAGGAAGTAATTTACAATTAGGGGAAGATTCAGACGAGTGATTCATATTTTCCCACTCCAATCAGTAGTTTTTCAGTAGCTCTGAAACCGAGTTCAAAGTTGTTTGATGTTGGGGGTAAAACACGCTGAAGAATACTACTTTATGGGCGGACCAGTTGGACGGATCAGCAACCGGAGGGTTGTGAGGTCCAACCATCTTTTAGACGGTGCACGTAAATCTGCCTCTCGTTGGTGGACCCACCAGCCTGGTGGTTAAGGATCTGGATCGGAAGGTACTTAGTTCAAATCCGGGAATGGATGTTTGTAAGCGTAGAGGCTTACAATCGGTCGTGTCCGAAAGTGTTCACGTTAGGTGGGTGAGTGCTCAAAATGACGTGGTGTTGTCCTCGGATCTAGGGTATTGATCCCGTTGTGTTGCTTTAGTAGGACGTTGATTAAAAATTACCAATTAGTCGTTGGTGGTGTGTGAGTGTGGTTCGAAACGACGATTGTCCTCGAATGCCCATAGTGTTAACTCTCTTTCCTTCCAGGCTCTGCTCTCAAGTGCCATGTGTGCAACTCACTCCACAACGAGTCGTGTGCAGTGGTGGAAGACTACCGGTACCTGGTGGACTGCGTGAGGGTGAACGAAGACCCGGACAGAAACCACACCATCTGCAGGAAGGAGGTGTTCTCGGTCACCTCGCCGGCATGTGAGTACCCAAAGAACAAGACTGGAAGCGTACATTTCTAACAAAAAATAGTAGCGAAGAAAGAGTCCTCTTTAGCCCTATACGAAATGAATCGGCACAAAATATTCCGATTAAGCTGCGCGCATAAATTTAAATTTCACAAAACTAAAAAGTTAAACATTTTCTGAATAAGGCCCCCGGTGCACACATCCGGTTTTGCAACATGCGGGGCCGCTGACGCAACGCAAGTGCGGTCTGAGATACATTAGATCCTATGGAGTAGTGCACACATGCCTCCGGCGCCACTGCGGCGACGCGCGCTGAACTTGAGTGCAATTTGTACCGCAGTTCCCCACGGCGCCGCACACACTTCTCTTGTCTAAAGTACCTTGTTTCCATTAATAAAGGGAATATAAATAATAATTAATGCTTGTATGCAGTAACGTCTATTTTGTTTCAAAATATACTTTGGAATTCTTGCGTCATTTCAGTTCCTGGTTTCCTCTTAAACCCCATTATTAACCTTATATTGAGTGACTCGGGTAGAAAATTAACAGGCTAAAAAGTGCTCATCGAGTATAAAACAGAAGATGTCCCCAAAACGAAATTTAAATTTAAAAAACTAACTATTTTCATAATAAGGTTTCCGTGACAAAATAGAACAGATTCCGATGGTTCTATTTTAAGGTTTCCGAGACTTGAAATTGGCGCCATTTAGAAAATGTTTCCCCCAAAAAAATTCAAAATATATTTTTTCCCCTTTCGCTGAATTAAAAAGGGGACGTTTATTGACCTTTGAATTAATTTTAAAAACAAAAGAGACGCCAAACTTTTTAAATTGGAAGCACTTGAGATGGTTTTGCTAAAACGATAGTCCTAGTTGCTAAGCCCATTAGAACATTTTAACTTTTCTCTATAGAACTCTGTACAATTCCATAGAAATATATTTCCATGGAATTGGAATAAGAGCTGGCTTTCTTATAGAATTTTATCCCATAAAAACGAAATTTCTTTTCTCTAGAATTCTATGATACTACACTACTGTTTGTGAAAATTGCAACACTGTGAAATAATCATAAGTGTAGAAGTATCGTCGAAGCTCATTTGGAAGTAAGTTAATTCACACACACGACCCCTGATAGTGGACTGTGTGAATTTTAGTGTTGAATCACGAATTCAATCGCCACATGGACGATTCTTCCCTGTGAAGAATGTGACACAAAAGGGTATCGAAACCAAGGCAGAATCCCTCATGGATTAACGCTGCTGTCTCCCCACACACTCAGAATCCAAAAAGAACGAAGTTGGCGCCTAAAAAACAAAGATGTAACCTGATCTTTGTTCTGAATGTAAAAAAGAACGTAGTTCAGCTACTGCTACTCGTTTACACATATTTCTGCGTGATCCATCCAGAATATTCCTTGCAGAACATTCCAAGCCAAATGGAATGATGTGAGAAATAAAAGTCGAAAATTACTTTTCAAATTATTACGATGAAACACTCTGCGCCATTTTGAGCGTGTGTTTGGCCCAAGTACATGCATTCAAACGACAACCCAGACGTAACATCGGAAGTCCGCTGTTCAGGAGCACCCCAATTTGGAGTAGTTAACGCCAGCCGTTCGCCCAGTACGACGCTGAATGAGACACCGTCTCGTCAGAATTAGTTCACCATCTCTGTAGCGTCTGACACGCCCATCTTCTGCCATCTCTCGGGAACCGAGGATTCAAGGATGAACTCAAAAGATTTGCTTGACTTCATTCAATATTTCTGGCACCACTTACTCCGCGAGCATAGAATATTGCAAGAAAAGCACATCGTTCATAAATGGATACAGACCAGCTGATATCGTTCAAAACTCTACTAGCTGCTGCATTTCCTTATATTCTAATATATAACTGTCGATGAAAAGCAACCATGAACTCATCAAGTATTCATTGACGTTTTGTTTCGCAAAATTAGTTGACCCACAACTTTGAAGAAAAACATTTCTTGCCGCAAATCTGCCTGTGACATTGCCATTATGCTGTATGCATTCTGTGCCAGCGACATTTATATCCCGAGTAGCTGAGATATTATCAGTTTTCATCTGCAGTTATCTTCAGATTCTTCGCACTCACTTTCATTGAAATGGGTGCCTGCATCGGAATTCGATCAAGAGAGCTCACCACCATCCGATTCATTTTCAACAAGTGCTCGTCACAAATTGCTAGCAATTTCTTCAGGACTTTCCAATGAGTCATCGTTTTCGTGTCTGCACTACACAAGGTCGAATCTGTTTATTTCTAAACAAATGTAAACAACGAAACACTAACGGCCGCGTTCACAAGTCCGAGTTAACCCGTGGATCAACGATAATCCCTGGGTTATCGTAAAAACTGTATTCACAATGCCTGATCCTAGGATTAAACCGCCGTTTGGAGTTACATTTGGATCCTCCGAAATCGGCGAATTAACTCTTGGTTGAGAGTTACGCTATGCACAAATGTGACGGATGGACATATATGAAATAGTGATGCGACATCGACAGCAAAACATCGATGTTCAAAATAAAAACATCGATGGTGATAATACATCGCCCCAAAAACATCGTTGTTTTTAAAATTCAGTGTATTTAAACTTTTCCCCCCATTTCTTAAAACTGGTTTAGCAACTAGTGATGCTACATCGACAGCAAAACATCGATGTTTTTAAAATTTAGTGTATTTAAACTTTTTTCCCCATTTCTTAAAACTGGTTTAGCAACTAGTGATGCGACGTCGGCTCCAATACATCGATGTTTTTTTTATAAAAATCAATGTTTTGAAAACATTGACATCGATGTCGCATCCCTACTTTTCAGACCGTTCACCCTTGGCCACTTGGGTCTAAAAGTACGTTCAATTTGCTGATTATAAAAATTATGCTATTTGGTTATTTTTAAAAATTTTATAACAGTACTTTTTTTTATTTAAAAATAAACATCGACAAGTATAAACATCGATGTCACAAAAACATCGACTCCAATACATCGATGTTAAAAACAACGATGTTTTGAAAACATTGACATCGATGTCGCATCCCTAATAGGAAACCGCCCTAATAACAGTTATTTGGAATACTATGTTACAAAGAATAAATGCTACTAGTGCAATCAGTAGAATGCGAACTATATTGAAAGGATCTATCCTACTGAAGTCATTAGAAAATTTTATCAATCATTTCAGAGAAAAGTTGAAAAGAGGCAACTGATTTCTCAGGGCTATCATTTAATGTATAAGATGGACAGACAACAAAAGATAAAAATGTTTTTCAAAATGCTTGAGCAAAGTACAACAGAAAAAGAGGGGTTAAAGGTTTGTGTCTCTCTTTCAGTCGACATGGCATCTTCCCGGACAGTCCGCACCTGTGGCTACGAAAAGCACCCCAAGTTCAACTGCTTTTACAATTCCAACCACGACCTCAAGGAGACCATCTGCGAGTGCGTCGAAGACGCGTGCAACGGAAGCTCTTCTCTCCGCTTCGCTCTGCAGGTCCTGGCAGCGGCCTTCTTCGCCACCTGTTTCGTGTCCTTCGGAATCGCGTCGTAGCACTGCCCGTTCACACACTACTAGAGTTTGTATTGTTTTTAGAATGCGCCACGTAATAAATATCTTTCACAAGTGTTTTTGGATTTCTACGCTCGCTTTCAACAAGCAATTTCCCTTACGAAAACATTTCACTTTCATAGAATTCCAGAGATTTCTCGAAAGAAGGGAAATTTGTTTAAAAAAGAAAATGGAATTCTAGAAATTTCTTTAGAAAAAATAAGCTAATTATCTCTAAAAAATTCTAGAGGAAATTAGATGTTTCAATAAAACGTATTTCTATAGAGAAGTTCTGTAGAGAGGTGAAGTTGAGAAACAAAATAAATGAGCTTCCGCGAAGACTTTGAGATATCTGTAGATTACTTTACAGAGCTTACAGAAACATGGGCCACAATTCCAAGGACCACATTCAAGAAATATTTATACAAATCAACAGAAATTTTTCGTAAGGGTTGTTTAATATTTTATAGAAATTCTTAAATATTATAAAATACATGGAACAAAACTAGACTATTTGATTGAAATCAACAAAGCCAATAAATGAAAGTTCACCTATAGCAATTTCATCGTTTCCACAGCGCTTGTGAAATACACTGGTGTAAGAAATTAAGAGAATTTCCAGACCTGGTCGATTATCTCTAGAACTACTGTACCGATTTTAATGAAATTTGATATGTACATACATTGATACAATACAAAACAAATAACCATTCACTAATTGTAATACACACGCATGATCGTGCGTAACACTCGTTGGAGTCGGAAGGTATGAAACAGCTGTTGCAGAATGAACAAAAAAATGGGTTAATAGGGGGTATGGTCCCCTCTTACAGATATACAGGTCTCGCAGCGTGATTTCATATTTGAAATAAGGCAGTTTATCATTTCCTGTGGCAATTGGTCCCACGTGTTCAGAACCGCTGTTTTCATTCCCTGGATGGTTGTCGGTGGGGGGTTGCGAGTGGCAATTGCCCTCCCCAGAGTGTCCCAGACATGCTCTATAGGATTGAGGTCTGGAGATCTGGCTGGCCAATCCATCCGGGCGAATATCCTCTCTCTCTAGAAATTCATCGACCAGAAGAGCTCTATATGGCCTCGCGTTATCGTCCATTAAAATGAACTCAGGGCCAACTGCACCCCTGAAAAGACGAACATAGGGCTCCAAGACCTCATCCCTATACCTCACACCAGTCACACTGCCTCTTTCAAAGACATGGAGAGGTGTGAGGCCATCCAACATGATGCCTGCCCAGACCATTAAACCTCCTCCGCCATAATGGTCGATTTCGCGGACATTGGAGGGTAGGTAGCGGGTCCCTGGTTCTCTCGATATGAACGTACGGCGAGAATCGGTGTTTAGCTGAACCGGAACTCATCAGTGAAGAGAACGGTCGCCCATTGATCCATACTCCAATCTCTATGCTCTCTGCACCATGATAAACGGATTCTCTTGTTAGTAGAAGTGAGCGGGACGGAAACAGCAGGTCTTCTTGCGAACAACCCTCTCTCATGTCCACTGGTGGAACAGCGAACTTGCGTCCTCTAGAAACAAGGTCACTGCCCTCTACCAAAAAATTAAAATCATGAAAAAATTTAACGTCCCAATCGATGTGGTTCGTGCCACGGAGCTTCAGTACCGTGCCAAGAGGGCGTCCTTCAAAAGATTGATACTGAATTCAAAAAGGACGTCTTGGAGAGAACATTGTACGGGTCATGGATCGAAATACGGTTCCCTTTTTAAATTAACTTATAATAAAAAACAAAATAATAATCTAAATCTCTTCCTCCCTGCCCAGCCTAACATTACTCAAAAGGAGAAAATTGATATATTAATGAACCATTTCTTTAGCACAGATTCCCATATTCCCGTTCCCCTTAACTATATAGCTACATCAGATTTTACAGAAAACAATGACATCACTTTACATGACTTGGACCATGTTTTCTCCAAACTCAAGGACGGTAAGGCTCCGGGGCCCGACCTCATCGATTATAAAATCTGGAAATATATATACAGTAAATATCCCAATTTAAGTTATATACCATTTAGAAAATGCATTCAGTTTTCTTATTTTCTTGTATGCCTCAGGAATGGGGATGTTCGCTTCCTGGTTAAGCCAGGACGCGATCCCTCCACCTGTAGCGCATACAGGCCAATCTGTTTATTGCCCACTCGAGGAAAAATCCTGGAGAGGGCCTTTAGTTTAAAATTAAATTTATGGATTTCTAGACACAAAGCTATTCATAGATTACAATATGGTTTCAGGGAGCAGCGGTCCTGTGAGGACGCATTGTTCAATGTTACAACAAAATTGAAATCTCTCAAAAGATCAAGCCATGCCGCATTGGTCACGTTGGACATCACTGCCGCCTTTGATAATATGGACTGGCGATTATTGGTCGACAGGCTCACTGTTCAAAATTTTCGGAAATACATTATTAAGTTTATTTGCAGTTACTTAAACAATAGATCCATTACTTATAATTTAAACAATGACTTAATCTCCTGTTTAAGAGGATGTCCACAGGGTTCGGTTCTGGCACCGACCCTGTGGAATATCTATTTTAACCCAATCCTAAATTTAAATTCCGACTTAATTTATCTCCAGGCCTTCGCGGACGACCTGGCGTTGATAACGTCAGGAAAGACACGTGAGGACCTGGAGAACAACACTAATACCTCACTGAATATTATCCACAATAAACTCGTAGAATCCAAACTGAGCCTGTCGACCGATAAGTGTCGGTCCATAATAATTTCAAAAAAAGTTAACTTAAAGGATGAATTGAATTTTAGAATAAATGATAAAGACATAGTGATAACTCATAATTTAAAATGTTTAGGCATAATTTAAAATATTAATATTTTTTAATTATTTTAAAATTTTAGATATTTAAAATATCTATTTCGACAGCCGGCTCACGTGGTGCGAGCATATCCAAATGTTGAGAGACCGCTGCATGGAGATGGGCAGTGCTCTCAACAGAATACGCGGCGGAGGGTGGGGCGTCGGTGGCCAGCTCCAGAAGATATGGTATCTTACCGTTACCGAAAAAATCTTGACTTATGGAGCTGGCATTTGGGGAGGCAACTTAACAAAAGTTCAGAAAACGCGTTTGGCGACTATACATCGCCCGTTTCTTGTTAAGATCTCCGGCGCATACAAGACCTCCCCAACCGACTCCCTTAACACCCTTTGTGGAATTCCTTCGCTCCACGTGACCCTGCTGTCGCTATACAAAAAATTTAATATTATCAAGAGACGGCAGCCCGACCCAGAGCTGAGACTATCCCCACTCCACTACGATTATCACATACCAATAGCAGGTGTCCCTGTGTCCGACCTTAGGTTGGACATTCGGGACACAATTGACAATCCAGATTATGAGGTGTACACCGACTGCTCGGGCATTAATGGCAATGTTGGGGCCGCGTTGTGCATCCTCGATGATAAAAAACTAATCAAAGTTCTTAAATTTAAATTACTTGCCGGCAACTCGGTGTTTCAAGCCGAGTTGTCGGCTATTTTCAAAGCAATTGAATGAGCACACTCGGAAGGGAAAAGAATAAATATATATACAGATAGTCTCAGCTCAATTCAGGCCTTGAAAACAGCTCAAAATAAATCAAATTACCTTTTCACAATTAAACAGAAAATATATAATAATACTAATAACTTTGGCCTGAGTTGGGTTCGGGCACATGCGGGGCTTGCCGGAAACAAGCTAGCAGACGAACAGGCCAAACTTGCCTCGGTCGACGGTGAGACGTTGGATATTCCCTTTCCTGTCAGCCTTTTAAAAAGAAAAATTAAGAACTTTATGATCAAAGGCTGGCAGGAACATTATAAAAACTCTCTCAAGGGAGTCCGTCTAACAGACTACATACCAAAAGTTAGAACCGACACCCTCATCGTCGACCGTTGGATTGTTTGGTTCCTTACAGGGCACGGCCCGTTCTGGGCCTACCTCAATAGATTCCATTTGAAGGACACCGATAAATGCGTCTGTGGGGAGGTGGGGGACGCTGATCACTACCTATTCGACTGCATATTCACACAGGCAAACCATATTACAAGACCAGCTAACGAGAATAAGGCCAATTGGCTTGAAGGTGTTCTTGGTAATAAAATGTCTCGCGCAAAAATCAAGTCCTGTGTGAAAACAGCGATGGGTATGGTGGCGGGGCCCTCCCTCTCCTAAGTCAACAGACACACCCGGAGCGATCCCCTCTTTTAAACTTTTGAAATTTTAAAGTTTTAATCTTTTATATATCATGTGTAGATCATTCTTAATATTATTTTTAAAATATGACTCTTAAATTTTTAACTTATTTTAAGGCATGTTCATTTTACAATATAATATACTTATTTCATAGCAACATACCCATAATACGGCATAATTTATTTATTTCACCTTTCATTTGTAAATAAACATAATCACAATCATTATATTCACAGTTCATATTCACAATCGTGTTTTACAGTTCTTGTTTCAATTTTATATATTGTTCTAGAAATTCCATTAGTTTGATTTTGAGTAAACGATTTATTTTCTCTCTGTTCTGTTCCGTTATTCTCAATACTCCCGGTGTGCCACCGGTGTTTATTTTCTTATTTCCGGTGTGCCACCGGCTCATTGTTCTGTTTTGCCCGGATTTTCCGGAGGTTTTGTTTATTTGTTAGTTTTAAGGCCGCTTAATGCGTGCATGATGTAACTCCAGATCGGGGAATGTAACCTGCCCCATACAATTTCCCTTTGAATCAATAAGTGATCGTTCGGCCGGCGTTGGTCCCTATGGACCTCCTTAAAATGCGATGGAAGTCGCCACCCTTTCCCCCCGGATCTTATTACACTCTAAACCTAACGGTGAGTGGATTCGGGGAGGATCTTAAAAAAAATAATATTAAAAAAAAAAAACCCTCTCTCATGAAGTCTTTTGGAAACAGTCACCCTTGATACACGGGTTACTGTGGCTGCATACAAGTCACGAGAGAGCTGAGAAGCTGTAGCACTCCTGTTACGCCTCGCTATAATCGACAAATGGCGATCTTCTCTGGCCGTCGTGGCTCTTGGACAACTTGGAGGCTTTCTCTCGATGGATCCTGTCAGAGCGGCCGAGCTATGTCTACTTTGCAAGACAATATGTGTAGTTGTGGCTAAGAACAGAAGGACACTGTTTACCAAATTTGGACATACACGTTTATTTTGTACAACATTATATGCAGTTTACGATATATACACCGCACTGTCCGGTGCCTAAAAGAAACACGGTTCCACCCTCTTCCCCGAACTACCCTTGTCGTCTTCACTCCCTTCTTTTCGTCCCCCGGGGTCGGGGCCAACCACCGAACACTCCGTGGGGGAGTAATGTTGACCGAGAGAGGAATACAACAGGAGCCACCAGAACACAAGACCGACCGTTCTTATCCGTATCCATGACACCTGTCCGAAGATCGTAACATTCCTCCCTCCTTAAGCGTGAAATATGCCCGAAAGGCTTATTTCATAAGATGTAAGACATATAAAATATATTTACACAACGACAACATAGTAGACAACAGCAACAGAGAGCCCCTCATCGTCCGTTGTCTCCGTGGGCCGAATTCTTTCTTTCCTGTTCTCCTGACCCGAGTGACCTTTTACTGACACCCCCGCCAACCTCCCTAGAGGAAGTCCCGTTCCCCCCAACAACAGTTCCTCCTTGTGTTGGTAGGAGAACCTCACACCTCCCCACCGGTTCAAGATTGTCAGACCATTTGTCTAACAATCAAAACCCTTAAATCAAAGGTAGCAGGTACACTGGTGCCCTTAAAATCGTTGTCACCAACGAGCCAAATCGGAGTCTGTGAATGATTGTTTGTGTCCCTAGTTGGCAAACATGCCTCAACAATACTCTCATGCATGAGTTTACAAACTAGGTTATGATCTAATTATCGACACTAATCACTACACCAAATAGAACTAGGGGAAAGGAATATATACAAAATCTACTGTAAACGAAAACACTCTTAACAAATTCCTTATCGTTTCCTTCGAAACCAACATAAATGCCGTACACAAAAATAACTACAAGTAAGAGTAAAAATACTGCACATCACAACAATATTTAAAAAAAGAAAAATTACTGGAATTAACCAACTTCCCGACAGTACAATTTCCTCAGTGGTAAGCACTTAAAAATATTAATTTCATAAAGGATAATATTGTCAGTTTCCTACGAGATCCTTATTTACCGGAATCTTACTTATGTGTACGATAATTAAAATGACCAAATAACACAAACACAGGAACTTAAACAAATTGAAAAATTAATTATGTACAACATAATCCTCATTTCAAACAGTCATTTAATAGTGGTTATCCAGGCCCTTAAGGACCGCCTTTTACAAACCTATCAATTTCCGTAAAATCCAAAGCGAAAACTGATAAATGAACTTTTTGCGATAATGCCACCACAGGAATGATAATCGCCTATTCCACCCCCTTTCTTGGGTACCGATCGAATGATATAACTTGTTACTCTTCCCCCAATAAAAAGTAACCCCTCCACATTTTAGATTGAGGGTATCTCATGGTCTTTCGTGCCACCCCTGTTCGCACTGAACTCCCGTGTAAATTTACCCTTCCTCGTGTCTTCTCTAGCACCGCCTGATTATCCGTCAAAATCTCCGAAGCCCCTCCTAACCTTTCTGGTCTGCGCTTCAAGAGAACTATTCGTTGACGAATCTTTCTCCGCAAACCGATCACTGGATTATCCGTCTTTACTCCGCGTCGCTTAACCCCAGTGTCCAAGAAAGTCTTGGATAAAATCTCACCCTTATGTTTTCCCCTTCGGTGTTTCAGACAAGCACTCCTTGACCTCCGATTTCCCGTTCTCTCCGAAACCCAAGTTATTCTTATATATTTTAAGCCCGTGCTGCTTACCCCTCGTAGTGTCCCCGAACGCCCTGGGCAACATCTCACTCTCGTGTTTTTCCCTACACAACTGTGGAGTTACAGAGAAGTACTGGTTTCCACCCCCTTTCCGAGACCTTCGCCTTTTCCCATTCACGCGAATACATCTGTGACTCTCCCCCTCCTTGGAAGTAATAACTTCACCAGGAATGTCCGTTTGCTCTCTTCCCGATGAGTCCATTGGGTCATCTACCTCGCCTTGTCTCTTTTTGTGACCTTCAGCCACCTCCCCCTGGGCCGCGAGAGCGTATATCTCTGTTTCTTCGCCCACGAGTTCTTTTTCCCGTTCCATGTCCTGCGAAGTTTCTGATTTCCCCTTCACATCCGTTGTGGTAGGGTCAGTTCTATTTTCCTGCTTTATCCTCCCCTCCTGAGCGAGATCGCTCCTTCCCTTATCTTCACTAGAAATTGCACTTTCAATTTCACCTCCTTCCGTTCTTTCTACACCTTTCTCAGGCATTTCTAACACCCTCAATTTCATTTCATAAAAGGACAATCTCTCTTCAGCCTTTTCCTGGGTAGCTTTATACCTTTTTTCGGCCAACCGCCAATCCCTTCTAGCTTCTGCTCAAGACCCTTTCACTCGTCCCTCTACTCCTCTAAATTCCTTCCTCGATTCTATCTGAGCCACTATCCGCCAAAATTTCAACTCTATTTCAGCATCTTTCAGCCTCTCTCCAATCTCTTTCCGCTTCTATCCGACCCCTTCTCGCCTCCCTTTCAGCTTCTCTTTTCTCTCTTAAATTCCTTTCATTAACAATAGATGTCACGAACACTTCCACAAATTCTGCATCGTATGATTTAGAATCTTCTATTATGAGGAACGTCTTCCCCTATTTCAATTGCCACATATCTCAGCTCCTCTATCCTCGCTCCCTCAAAATATGCCATGGTGATCCCCGTGTAAACACAATCAATTTTAATAATAACACCCAGCTTCAATAATTACTCAAGTAAATACACAAAGATTTTTCAAACATGCACTTTGATGTTTCATATAATTCCCCTAGTTACTCTATTAAATATTCTAACACTTTCAATAAGTAACTAATTATATTAAATACATCTGCATAATCTTACACTTTTATTTGCCCACAGTAATTCCTAAAAACTATTCCTTAGCTGATGTTCATTACACATTAATCCTACGATCCTTAGCCCCATCAAAATAAATACACATTATAGCACAAATATATAACACTCATCACCACCCTGCTTCTCATACATATATGTGTTAATCCCCCCTGTGTATTTAATGGCTCACTGGATCAATTGAGAAGGGACTAACCCCAGTACCCTTCAAGGTATGAGTTGAGTGCAGAAGGCGCACTTCCATTCCTCCTCGCTTGCGAATAGCACATTCCTCAAACATCTTTCCGGTTGATCACTTATCAGACGTTGACCCTCTCAGATCAGCCTCACAGCTTTTCCATCGCAAAACGCTCGAAGCCACATTTTCCTTCCATCGCCCCTAGTCGACACCAAGCGCATCTCCTTCCGACGTGGATGTTAAAAGTAGTTCGAATTATCGTTTGCACAGTTGTTACCGTTATTTTTCCGTATCATCGTTTGTACTCTAATTTATGATATTTTCGTATTATCGTTTGCACACTTTTTATGATGAGATTTTTCGTGTAATTCCAAGAGAGAATGCCTGATAATTCAGCCGTGTAAAATATTGCTATTCATATGGAGTCGGATAAAAAAAGTGTTTTTTTGTAGAGAACGATTGAATGTTGTTATTTCAAGGAGTCTCGCAACAAGTGGTGACGTGATCTTTAAAAGTACGTTACTGTCATTCTGACTCAGTTTGGTTTACGCAATGGATAAAGCATCGGAAAATGGTTCGAAGCTCGGCTTTGTAACCAGATAATGGCAGGCGGCGTCGACTCAGATGAACTTTTGGAAATTGGAGGAAAAACCCTCAACGGGAAGTTCTTGGAACTGCAAAGCTTGGATCAAGAAATGTTGGAACTTTTGCTGACGAAGAAAGATGAGGAGCTCGAAATTGAAAGTAAGTCAACTGAGCACTATCAAAATAGTTTTTATAAAATTAAGGTATTTTTCAACAAACGAGTTAAAGAAATGGAAAATTATTATAATTTATGTCAACAAACAGAAGCCCGAAAGTTCAGACTTCCCCAAATTGAACTCGGAAAGTACGACGGAAGTGTCAAGGGCTGGTTATCGTTCTGGTCGATGTTTAAAAATATTGACGAAGATAAGAACATTGATCCAAGTGACAAATTCCAATATCTTTTACAGTGTACTGTTCCGAATTCCCGGGCCCGAGAACTTGTTCAAAGTTATCCGGCGACAGCTGAAAATTATCCTAAGGTGATTGAAAGTTTTAAATTCAGATTTGGGAAAGATGACATTTTAGTGGAGTTTTACATCAGAGAATTACTTACGTTAGTGATACAGAACTCCAATTCGAATTCTTTGTTTTCTCTATCATCTCTCTATGATAAACTTGAATCACAGTTAAGAGCATTGGAATCATTAGGAATAACAACAAAAATGTTTGAGGCAGTTTTATTTCCTCTAGTCGAGTCATGTATTCCCGAGGAGTTACTCAGAGTCTGGCAGAGACAACCAAAATTAGGAGACGCACCAAAAGATCGTCTCAATGACCCAATGAAATTTATTCGAAATGAAGTAGAGAATGAAGAACGTATCTCAATGGCTCTCGAGGGTTTTGATCTCAAAAGACCAGTAACTAAGAAGAAATCGCTTCAGAAAAATGAGGAATGCTTACCGACTGCAAATGATTTATTTACAAGTGAAGAAAGGAAAGAAAGAAAAAGTAGCTGTATCTTCTGCTGTAAATTGCATGATAGCAAAGAATGTTTTCAAGCACATCGGATGTCTCTGGAAGAAAAACAGAGGACAATTAAAGAGAAGAAGGCGTGTTTTACTTGTCTGTGAAGATAGGGCATCAATCAAAAGCTTGTAAATCGAAAGTTAAATGCGTGATTTGTGGGCGAAAACATTGGGTTATAATGTGTCCAGAAATACCAGCAAACCGAAAGAAGGATGAAGTTCTGAACACAGAAAAAAAAGAGGAAATACAAAATTCATTGTCAAATCACAGCTGTTCAGCAGAAGTTCTTCTTCAGACTTTACAGCTAAAGCTGAAATCAAACAAGGGAAGTCGGACTATTCGAGCACTTATCGACAGCGGTTCACAGCGGTCTTACATCTTGAAGAAAACTGCCGATGAGATGGGTTATGAGTCAATCGGAACAGAAGATTTGACTCATTCTTTATTTGGAGGTACAACACTGAAAAAAGAACAGCATCAGCGGTACAAGATAAATGTGAGCAATTTCAACAGTGACTACAACTGTACTATTCAAGTTCTAGACGAAACTGTGATATGTGGGAAATTACCAAGACTCAAAAAGGGACCATGGGAAAAGGAGTTAAGAGAAAAGAAAATACGGATAGCGGATTATGGAAAAGGTCGTCCAGATATTGAATTACTAATTGGAGCTGATATTTGTGGAGAACTTTTTACCGGGAAAAGTTACAAACTCAAATGTGGACTGATAGCTGTAGAAACCAGACTGGGCTGGTTAATTATGGGAAAAGTACCCGGCGAAAGAATTCATGGTTTATCGTCTCTGACTGTCACATCCCTCTTATCTCAAAATGCTTCAATAACAAATCTTTGGGATCTAGATACCTTAGGTATTAAAGATCCAATAGAAACCAAATCCAAGCAGGAGTTGGAAAAAGCTGCTTTGGATTACTTTGAGAAAACCGTCTCTGTGGACAAAAATGGACGCTACGAAATCCACCTACCATGGTTAGAAAATAAAGACCTAAAACCAAATATGGAAATTGCTAAGAAACGATGTGTTTCTACTGCCATGAAGCTTCAACAGGAAGGAAAGCTTTGTTACTATGATGAGGTCTTCAAAGAATGGGAAAAATTGGACATTATTGAAGAGGTACCTGTCGAAGAGCTCGGAGAACGATGCCACTACTTACCGCACCGTGGTGTATTTAAGGAGAATTCCACAACGAGAACAAGACCCGTGTACGATGCGTCATGTCGTGGGAAAGGTTCACCTTCCCTTAATGATTGCCTTGAAAGGGGTCCGAATCTGTTAGAAGAATTAGCACCTATACTGATGAGGTTTCGAAAAGACAAAATAGGAGTTGTGGCGGACATCAGAAAAGCGTTTCTCCAAATCTCAATCGCGAAAGAAGATCGGAACTTCCTCAGATTTTTGTGGTGGGATGATTTTGAAAAAAGACAGTTACAAATATATAGACACCGACGAGTTGTGTTTGGTCTCACATGCAGCCCATTCCTGTTAGCTGCTGTATTAAATCATCTATTAGAAACAAGCTCACCTAGTTACAAGGAGACGGTCGAGACATTAAAAAGATCTTTCTATGTAGATAATTGCGTGACCTCTGTATCAAGTGAGAAAATGTTACAAAAATTCATCCAAGAGTCAAGAAACTTGCTAGATAAGGCTTGCTTCGACCTAAGAGGGTGGGAGCACAATGAGTTTCATGAAGGAAAACCAGAAGATCCCATTCCAGTTCTTGGATTACTGTGGGATAAAGGCACGGATAATATCTTCTGCGATCTAAACCCAGCTGGTGAAATGAAATCCAGTGTTACCAGGAGAGATGTATTATCTGCGGTTTGTAAGATTTTTGATCCTCTAGGTTTTTTGTGCCCCGTCACACTATCCCCAAAGATTCTTGTTCAACAAACATGGATTCTCAAAATTGGTTGGGACTCTACGCTGCCTGAGGAAATGCAGAAAAAATTTAAGGACTGGATTATTGATTTACCACTCTTATCAGAAGTGAAAATTCCAAGATGCCTTGATATCTGCTTATCTGATGTCAAATTAAGTTTGCATACATTCTGCGATGCTAGCAAATCCGGATATGGGGCGGCTGTATTCCTTCGAAGAGTTCAAGAAGAAAAAATAACAATACACTTGATCCAAGGGAAAAGTAGAGTAGCACCTTTACACAAAATGTCTATCCCCAGGCTAGAATTATTAGCTTGTTGCATCGGTGCACGTCTTGCTTCTACAGTCATAAAGGCGATGGATTTGCAGGAAATTCCTCTCTTCTATTGGACTGACTCTTCTACGTCACTCTGTTGGATACAAAGAGAAGAGCATTGGGGAGTATTTGTCAACAACCGTGTGAAAGAGATCCGAATGCTGTCAAAAAAGAATTCATGGAGACATGTACCAGGCGATCTCAACCCAGCAGACCTCCCATCCCGTGGTTGTTCCGTTAAAGCCCTTTTGATGCCCAGATGGTGGGAAGGGTTAAAACAGAATGAAGAGGAGTGGCCAGCTACAAAAGTTCAAGTTAATGAGGAAGAAGTTTTGGGAGAAAAGAGGAAGGGAATTATTTCGTCCCTTTTATGTACCCCGGTTGATCAACATTGGTATAGTAAGCACTTTTCAAAGTATTCACAAATATTAAGAATGATTGCTTGGATGTTTCGATTTGTCAACAATAGTCTCAGATCTAACAAGTGCACTAAGGGAAAACTGACGGTCACTGAACTGGTAGTTGCCGAAAAGAAACTAATGAAAATTGTTCAACAAGAAGCATTTAAGGAAGATGACTTGAAACTCAAAACTCTATGCACTTTTACAGACATTGAGGATCTCATTAGATTAAAAACTAAAATAACCAGAAGAGACGACGATGAGAATTTTCTTTGCCCAATAATACTAGCGGCAAATCATGAGATGGTTGATAAGTTAATTCAAGAACAACATCTGCGATCTATGCATGCTGGAACTCAAGGTGTGTTAGCTGTCATACGACAACAATTTTGGATTTTAAGAGGTAGAAAAATAATCCAACGAGTAATTGCAAAATGCGTTCGATGAAGAAGACATGCAGCGAAAGGAATTGAGACCAGCCCTACGCCTCTTCCAGAAGATAGAATTAGGAAGGCTTTGAAGTTACCGAAGTGGATTTGGCAGGGCCATTGTTCTTGAAAGATGGGAAAAAAGCATGGATTTTACTGTTCACTTGCGCCGTATACCGTGCTATACATCTCGAACTGATACAAAGTCTTTCGACAAATTGTTTCATTTTAGGCTTACGACGATTCATTGCAAGAAGAGGGCGTCCGAAAATAATATATAGTGATAACGGAAGCAATTTTGTTGGTACAGAAAATCTTATGAAATCCATCATCTGGGATCAAGTCATTTGTGATACTTCAATCTTAAGAATCCAGTGGAAGTTTAACCCCCCAACTGCAGCTTGGTGGGAGAGGATTGTACAGATGATTAAGAAATTGTTAAGAAGAGTTCTTGGAAAAGCCTCTTTGACTCACAAAGAAATGCTTACGATTTTGTGTGACTCTGAGGCTGTAATCAATGCTAGACCTCTCACTTATCTATCAGAGGATCCTAAAGATTTGATTCCCTTAACACCCTCCATGTTCCTTCAAGATATCCGAATTGTGAGAGTTCCAGATTTAGACCACTTGGATAATGTCAACCTGTCTAAAAGATGGAGATATCAACAACGTCTGAGAGAGGATTTCCGAAAGAGGTTTCGAGATGAATATCTTAGTCTACTAGTTCAACAACCACCTAAACATAAACATCTAGTGAGAGAAGCTAAGGTAGGGGACATAGTCCTTATAAGCAGTGACAACAAGAAACGAATTGACTGGCCATTGGGACTCATCATTGCTACTTTCCCTGAGAAAGACAATATTATTCGAGTAGTCAAGGTGAAAACTGCAACCGGGGAACTCACCAGACCAGTTCAAGCTGTCTATCCTTTAGAAGTGTCCCCCAATCTGATCAACTATACTACAAAGTGATATCCAATTCAGAAAAGACTGTTCCTGCAGCTGATAACCATACTTCTGAGGAAAAAGGAACTGTTACTCCTGAGAGGGTAGAAACTGTTCCTGTGGACCTTAAAACAAGAAGTGGAAGGAATGTTGTTCAACCTGTGCGTTATAGATTATAATTTCTTCATTTAATTTAGTGTTAAAACTATTTGACAGATAATTTGTAATTTTTTTGGTAATGAAACCTAATGTGTTAATTTCTTTATTTTTGTATTCATATTTGTTTTAATTTTCCGATCACCGAAAATTAAAAGGTGGGAGGATGTTAAAAGTAGTTCGAATTATCGTTTGCACAGTTGTTACCGTTATTTTTCAGTATTATCGTTTGTACTCTAATTTATGATATTTTCGTATTATCGTTTGCACACTTTTTATTATGAGATTTTTCGTGTAATTCCAAGAGAGAATGCCTGATGATTCAGCCGTGTAAAATATTGCTATTCATATGGAGTCGGATAAAATAAAGTGTTTTTTGTAGAGAACGATTGAATGTTGGTATTTCAAGGAGAGTCTCGCAACAGTGGACGCCCCTCGGTCCAGGATCACTGCTATTCCATCACACGGCATCCGGTCACGTCGATCGCTTTTTCCAACGCTCCTGGTAAGCACCCAACAATTCTCCAGGTTGCGAAAAGGATGCCTCTTCCCAGGTGATGAATACAATGGTCCAGTGTCGAAGGTTTACGTTGAGGATAGAACAATTCACTTCAGGAATTCTCTACAGATGCTTGTGTAGTTCCCAGGATAGCTCACTATCCCGAATCCAGCAACAGTCTAGTTGCTCTTCAGAAACTGGTGCAAGTATATGGAGTCCAGCAACAATCCAGTTGTTCTTTCACCAAACTCCCAAAATGGCGCAGCGTCACCTCTTGCCGTTTGTTCTATACTAGGGATGGGACGAAAATGAGTGATTCGTTCAATTGAATCGAATCTTTAAAATGAACGAATCGGTCAAACAACTCCTTTCAAAATGAATCGAATCATCGATTCCCTACTTTTCTCCTCATGTGCGTTTTTTTGTTCTTTTTTGTCTGTAGGGTTACTAGTTTCCATTGTATGGCTACTACATTTTCAGGTTTAGCGATAATATTTTCATTGAAAAGTGGTTGAACAGGTTCTGAGGCACTTACAATGGACGCCAAAGTATATGATTGAGCATAAGAGTGTCTCCCTTATCGCCAATTGATTCGGTTCGTGAACGAAATGAACGGTGAACGACCAACTCTTTTGGGATTCGACTCCTTGAACGACTCTTTTGGGATTCCGCTCTTTTACGGATTCGGCTCATTGAACGACTCTTCTGGGTTTCGACTCTTTGAACGACTCTTTGAGTTACGGAACATTGAGAGTTTATTCGTTTGTGGTTTGGAATAAGATGAAAGTCTTTAATTTTTTTTTTTTTTACATTGATTTTTTTTCTTTTGTGGTTTTTTTTTTTTTTTTTACAATTTCTTCACAAAATATGGAATTTGAAATTAGGTACTACTACTATTTCCAGAAATGAATTTTTCTTTTCGGAAACAAATATTGTTTTTCATAAACATAAACTTGAGTTCGTCAAATATCTTCTAATTTAATATTTTTAAAAAGAAAATTGATGAATTATTTTGAGTTTATTTGAAGTAGTTTTGATGAAAATTGACGACGAAAATTTTCTTTCAACATTTTAGTCATTTTCCTAGAAAAATTTCGTTATTGTAAGCATTTCTGTATTTTACACCGTTTTATTTTTTAAAGCAATCAAATTACATTTTGCGCAATTATATTTTGAGGACATTTATTTACTAGTTTGAAAATGTTTTCCTTCGTATGAATTATCAAAAAATCTTTCATTTTTGTGAGATTTTATTTAAGATGTTAGATTTTATTATGTTAGATAGACTTCGTTGCAATGATAATTAGTAGTTTACTTATAAGAAAACAACATCAATGGATTCCATCGCATATCGGGGTGTATGGCAACGAGACAGCCGATGTACTCGCCAAGAATGGCTGTGATCTCCCTATGGACTGTTTGAATCGCCTCACTCCCACTGAGGTCCACTCCCTGGGAAAACAACGTTTGCTTTCCTTGTGGCGCCGTACGCCATCCCACCATTGGTATGCTGGCAATCACCCTGGACTCTCAATCACATGCTGTGGCCCTCGGCCTTTTCAATCGGCCATGGCCAGATTTCGAAGTGGCCATCTTAAAAGTATCAAATTTCAGAACGGGGAGAGAATTTTCCCTCCTTGTTCCTGTTCCCTACCTGCCAGTCCTGATCACCTTCTTCTCTGTCTTGGCGCTTCGTATAAGCAGCTGTTGGTTGATCAGGACTTTTTGCAGGTATATGGGGATCTGGCACGACGGGGCCTTCTGGACCTGGTGTAGGCTTTCCTACACCAGGGGGATGTGCAACAACAACATCAATCTAATTCACTGATATCTATACTACTGAATATGTGACAAAGAAGAAAGTCATTAAATCAGCATGTTAACCTTTAATTTGAAATTAATACGGATGGATATAAATTTTCTAATAATATTTAATAGATATATATTTGCATGCTATATCATGTGGTCTATCTCAAGCATGCAACAAATGTATCTCGAAAAACCTTGAGAGTAAAGTTATAACGTGCGCTAAATTGAAGTTGTGAAAGGTATGAAACCTGAATGTTCAATCTTGAAAACAAACACAACCGATTTCAAAGTTACATATTCAACATACATTTAAAGTGCTGACTGCTGTTTTTTATTTTATCGTTATTTATTATTATTATTTTATCGAGGACGAACAAGGATGTTATTGAATTTGCGTGTCACTATAGCAACACAATGGGTTGGTGACGGACGAGGAAATTAGACCAATCTAACAAATCTTAGGTAAGACTTTTAAAAGGTTGAATTAAGGTCGCTTCGGTTGTAGAGCAACCCAATAGGCTATTTCGAGGATATTAGGGAGTCAACTCTTGATTCGGTTCGAGTTAAAGAACTTTCATTTCATTTTTCTTGCTTTGATTTTATTCTTTATATTTCCTTTTAGGAATTTCTTCATATTTTACGAATTTAAAATTGGGCAGTACTTTTAATGCATTAAATGAACTGCAATTATGAAAACCTTTCTGTAATTTCCAGAAATGAATTTATTATCTTCTCGAAAACAAAACTGTTTAAGAACAAGAATAAAAGCAATTGTATTTTGAGATGGGGGCCTCAATAACCCGGTAGGAGGCGTATCGGATTGACAACCGGAGGGTTGTGAGTTCGATACTCGATTCAACAAAATACCGTTGGGTACGTGTGGTCTGGTACATGTTAATTCTGTCGTGGCTTCAAATTTCCTTCGTTGGCATGGTGTGGAAGTTTGCAAAGAGGGATACCAGCGTTATCTGAACGTGCATCAAAACGACGAGGTGTCCTCGGATCTTACTCTTCGGAATTGATCCCGAACAGTTGAAAATCTCGTTCCAGTGGGGAGTTTTACCTGATACCTGTTTTAAAATAATTTATTTACTACTTTTAATATTATTTTCTACTTAATGTGCCAACTCAGGTGTTGCCTCATCATCTAACCGTGCTTCAAAATTACGTGGTGGTGTCCTTGGATCTTTCCCTTTACAATTTCTTCACAAAATATGGAATTTAAAATTAGGTATTACCACTACTATTTCCAGAAATGAAAAGCCGAGATAGAAAGGCAAGCAGCGCCACCTGGTGTTGAACTGTCGTACTATCTCTGCTTTTCTCCGAATTCATTTCTTGGAGGTGGGAGCGTTTGTAAAACTTGTTTCGTGGGGTTTTTTCTTTCTGAGAAGCACCTATTACTCGACTTGGTGTGGTGTTTTCGTCGCGCTTTCTTTGTTAATCCTATGTATTTATAGACAAATCCTATATTACTGTTGTCATTCTACTGATGCGTCTGTGAAATTCTCACAAATTTTAGAAAAGATTACACGATTTATATTATAGCCGTAAGCTTTCTAACCTCTAACTTACAGGATCCTATTTTTTAGTCTTGCATTAGAAATTAATTACTCATGGCTTTATTCACATATAGAAACAAAGCCTCTAATCTATGAAATATTCATTATTTCTAAAGTAAAAAATACATTCTTCTCTCTCTCATTTTGTAATTAATCTCAGAAATGAAAAAAATAATAATAAACTGAATTAAACACATTAAAAAAAAACTTTACTTCAATTATTCAAGATTTTTATCATGTTTATATAACTCAGTTTATTATAGTCTACATTTTTGATTTATTTTAAAATAAAGAATATGTTTTTTACTTTAAAAAATAATGAATATTTTTTTTACATCAGAAGCTTTGTTTTTATATGTGAATCAAGCTATAAGAAATTAATTTCTTTTGCCAGAACTCGGATCCCGTAAGCTAGTTTAGAAAGCTAGTGGCTATAATATAAATCGTGCAATACTATCAAAGTCGAAAGAATAAAAAAAAATGTTAACAAATAAATTTCACTCACACAATACAGCAGTAGTTAATAGGTTCAAACTTTTCGTGCTATAAACTACACTTGTTCAGTCGAATTCATACAGTATAAAAAATTCGCCAAGTACAGGAAAGACCATTCAATACGTTCAAATTTTTACTTTACATGATAAAGAGCAAGAAATTAGAGGGTGTATACTTAATTTTAAAAAACCGGTAAAATTTTTCTGTTTTTATTTTTAATAAGTAATGGAACCGGTATAGTGGTTAAGATGTTAGCTTCAAGATCGGAAGGTTCCTGGTTCGAATACGGGTCCGGATGTTTGTATGCGTATGGTGTAAAGGCGGTTGGTGCACCTTAAATCTGTCGTGGCCGAAAGTCCTCACGTTGGGTTGGTGTGGGAGTTTGGAGAGTGGGGAATTATCATCAATAAGTACTGGTAATTTTAATTTACGTCGTACTAGAGCAACATAACTGTCTACTAACGACGGTCCTAGAACAATCTCCTAAGGGAAAGATCCGAGGACACCAACACGTAATTTTGAACCACGGTCAGATGACGAGGCAACATCTGAGTTGGCACATTAAGTAGAAAATAATATTAAAAGTAGTAAATAAATTATTTCAAAACAGGTAGGTAGTTGAATTAACTCCCCATTGGAGCAACACAACGAGATTTTCAACTGTTCGGGATCAATTCCGAAGATAAAGATCCGAGGACACCTCGTCGTTTTGATCCACGGTCAGATAACGCTGGTATCCCTCTTTGCAAACTTCCACATCATGCCAACGAAGGAAATTTGAAGCCACGACAGAATTAACATGCATCAGCCCACACGTACACAACGGTATTTTGTTGAATCGAGAATCGAACTCACAACCCTACGGTTGTCAATCCGATACTCCTCCTACCGGGTTATTGAGGCCCCATCTCAAAATACAATTGCTGTTTTTCTTGTTCTTAAACATTATTGTTTTCGAGAAGATAATATATTCATTTCTGGAAATTAGAGAAAAGTTTTCATAATTGCAGTTCATTTAATGCATTAAAAGTACTGCCCGATTTTAAATTCGTAAAATATGAAGAAATTCCTAAAAGGAAATATAAAGAATAAAATCAAAGCAAGAAAAATGAAATGAAAGTTCTTTAACTCGAACCGAATCAAGAGTTAACTCCCTAATATCCTCGAAATAGCCTATTGGGTTGCTCTACTACCGAAGCGACCTTAATTCAACCTTTTAAAAGTCTTACCTAAGATTTGTTAGATTGGTCTAATTTCCTCGTCCGTCACCAACCCATTGTGTTGCTATGGTGCAACACAAATTCAATAACATCCTTGTTCGTCCTCGATAAAATAATAATAAATACGATAAAATAAAAAACAGCAGTCAGCACTTTAAATGTATGTTAAATATGTAATTTTGAAATAGGTTCTGTTTGTTTTCAAGATTGAACATTCAGGTTTCATACCTTTCACAACTTCAATTTAGCGTACGTTATAACTTTACTCTCAAGGTTTTTCGAGATACATTTGTTGCATGCTTGATAGACCACATGATATAGCATGGAAATATATTTCTATTAAATAGTATTAGAAAATTTATATCCATCCGTATTAATTTCAAATTAAAGGTTAACATGCTGATTTAATGACTTTCTTCTTTGTCACATATTCAGTAGTATCAGTGAAGTAGATTGAAGTTGTTTTCTTATAAGTAAACTACTAATTATCATTGCAACGAAGTCTATCTAACATAACAAAATCTAACATCTCATATAAAATCTCACAAGAATGAGAGATGTTTTGATGATTCATACGAAGGAAAACATTTTCAAACTAGTAAATAAATGTCCTCAAAATATAATTGCGCAAAATGCAATTTGATTGCTTTAAAAAATAAAACGGTGTAAAATACAGAAATGCTTACAATAACGAAATTTTTCTAGGAAAATGAATAAAATGTTGAAAGAAAATTTTCGTCGTCAATTTTCATCAAAACTACTTCAAATAAATTCAAAATAATTCATCAATTTTCTTTTAAAAAATATTAAATTAGAAGATATTTGACGAACTCAAGTTTATGTTTATGAAAAACAATATTTGTTTCCGAAAAGAAAAATTCATTTCTGGAAATAGTAGTGGTACCTAATTTTAAATTCCATATTTTGTGAAGAAATTGTAAAAAGAAACACAAAAGAAAAAAAATAAACGTAAAAAAAAAAAAAATGAAAGACTGTCATCTTATTCCAAACCAAACGAATAAACTCTCAATGTTCCGTAACTCAGAGTCGAAACCCAAAAGAGTCGAAACCCAGAAGAGTCGTTCAAAGAGCCGAATCCGAAAAAGAGCCGAATCCCAAAAAGAGTCGAAACCCAGAAGAGTCGCTCAAAGAGCCGAATCCGAAAAAGAGCGGAATACCAAAAGAGTCGTTCAAGGAGCCGAATCCCAAAAGAGTTGGTCGTTCACCGTTTATTTCGTTCACGAACCGAATCAATTGGCTCCTATTGGCGATAGGGGAGACACTCTTATGCTCAATCATGTGCTTTGGCGTCCATTGTAAGTGCCTCAGAACCTGTTCAACCACTTTTCAATGAAAAGATTATCGCTAAACCTGAAAATGTAGTAGCCATACAATGGAAACTAGTAACCCTACAGACAAAAAAGAACAAAAAAACGCACATGAGGAGAAAAGTAGGGAATCGATGATTCGATTCATTTTGAAAGGAGTTGTTTGACCGATTCGTTCATTTTAAAGATTCGATTCAATTGAACGAATCACTCATTTTCGTCCCATCCCTAATACAATCACACAACCCCACTTCTGACACCATTTATGTCAGAGCGATGTCTACTTTGCAAGACAATATGTGTAGTTGTGGCTAAGAACAGTTGACCAAATTTGGACATACACGTTTATTTTGTACAACATTAGATGCAGTTTACGATATATACACCGCACCGTCCGGTGCCTAAAAGAAACACGGTATCGTGTCTTGTGCGGACGTTTCTTGACCGACCGTGTCTTGAGCGGACATTTCTGGCAACCTTACAGAGGGGAGACTTGGGGTGGTGCTTCTGGAGAAATTCTCAGAAATGGGAAGAACTCAGGGCAGTGAATTTCTGGTGAGGGATAACTTAAAAATTGCGCTCGTCTAAGGTGTTCGTCAGGTGCGTGTTTCTCATGCTCGATATTCACTTAGACCATGGATTAAACAGAAATGGTCTTGAAATGTTCAATTGCAAATAAATTTCTAGGCTTTTTTTTTTCTCAGCCTTTCTTTTGATGGAAGTTATATTCACCACTTCAAATGGTTTTCCTATAACTGTATCGCATAAGCGAAGTTTCATATCAATACATTTTTGATCACGGACAAATAGTCTTAAAACCTTTGTGCATGCTTTATATTGCAACATATTTCTTTTCGTGCGATTTGGGTAGCGATGAAGTACAGTATTTTCAAATCCATAAAGTTGTTTCCTTTTTGCATTCAATTAGGCTATCATAACTTTGTCTGGGAATTTGCAAAATTACTATGCGTTTGTCTATTACTATGATGGACAATATTAGTCATCACTTACGATGCCTATTTTTCATTAAATTACTAGTAGAATGATCCTCTGCTGCTCGGGGAGGTTAAAAAGTAGTCATAGAATAAAATTCCTAATCCCTTCAGAGAAAATACAGATATCACTTAAGTATTTTAATAACTCCGGAGTTACAGTTTAAAGAATTTCTAGCATAGCTTTTCTTTAGCATAAAAAATCGATCTGCCGTTTTTGAAAAAAAAATTGTCTTCCATTATTAATAGATTGAACGAAACTAATGTAAAACAAGTTTGGTTTCATCTAGTAATATTGACAACTTTCTCTGTTATTGCGACAAAAAATTATTATTATTATTTTTGTAATACATTTTTTATTTTCTTTCGAGATAATGATGCAGTTTTGTATAAAACCTTTATAACTTATGTTATATCTCATTCGATACGCACATAGTTGATCCTTACAGCACTCATATTCAGGTGAGAAATTATCAATTTCTGAACGAAGATTACACATCTCTTCAGAGACATAACGTGGCTTGATCAGATGTTCAATCGGTACATTTATTAATGAAAAAGAATAGTTAAATTTTTAAAAAATATATAAAACATTAAAACTTAAACGATGTAATCGTATTGTAAGAGATACCTACTCCAAAACTTTAAAATCTTTGAACAATCACTTGTATTAAAATGTTTGGATTACATCTTTTTTTTTTAAATATTTATTTTACTTTTCGTAACTTCAAACACATAGGAGTTTTAAGGAAAGTTAATGAAAATAGTCATCGGCAAGCCAATTATATGGTAGACTGAAAAATTTTTTTCCCCTGGTTAAATAAATTACTGTAATTCTGAAATCTTGTGTATGGCACCTTAGGATTGTGCAAATACTTTTCTAAATCAGACAATTTTTCAGTTGGCATATCGCTATCCAAGTTACAGAAATTTTTAAAATTTGAGGAATTCCGTCTTAAATCTAGCGCACAGATTAGTCCGAGACCCTTCAAATTTTAATGAAACGGTGTAGCAAGTGACATTACATAGCTATGAATGAAAATAGTAATTTAAAAAAAGTTATGTCCTCCATTCAAAAGGCTATAAAGCTTTAGTTATTTAAAGCTGAAACGAAAATTTACTGCATCTTTAAGGTAGATAATTAATTTTGGGGAAGATACAGACTTGGTAATCTCTAATGTTAAAGCTATTTTATTGGGATTTAATTTCTTCAATTTAATATAAATCGCAATGCATTTTAATTGTATTAGGTCTTTTTAATATATCGAATTTTAAAATTAGAAAATTTACAAAAGGTTCAGCTTTAAAAATTAGGAAAAATTTAACAAAATTACGTTGTACATCTTCCCTCTCCCTCCCGCAAAAAAATAATAATATTTAGGAATGGTTGGTTCTTTTGATAGGGAAGGAACAAATGTCCTTTTTTTTCCCAATACCCAACCACTCACCTCTTTTTCTTCGGGCACCACTTGAGGAGAACTAATAGTTGCTTGTGAAGAAGCGCCTAGTTCCCTGCTACTCCAAATAGGAACAAAACAAACATACATGTACCTACAAACAGCCCGGGACCTACTAGTGACAGATAGGGCCCGATTTAGAAAATTTGGTATAGTAGGCACAACACGCAGGAAGGCCCTCCCCCCATGTTATTTGTTCATCACAAAAACTAATTTTATAACAATAATTGGTACTTACGTATTTGACTGTTGACCGTTCCACAGATGTCACCAAAAAATTTGAGAAAATCGTGACACTACTTATAACTTTTGCCAAAACAAAATAAAGCAGATGAAAATTAAAAATATAATAGTTAGATAATTAATGTAATTACAAGAATGTGATAGTGGGGGAAACAGTCGACGGACATTTACGTAAATACCCAATAATTTATGTAACTACTTAAAAACTTTTTAGATACTTTTGAAACTTAGGGGCCCTCTAAATTATGGGGGCCCTAGGCCCGTGCCTCACGGGCCTAATGGTAAATCAGGCCCTGGTGACAGACAAATGCTTTTAACAAGATGGGTTGTCATAGAGAAGGGGAAAATGTTTCATATGGTATGGAGACAGCTCACGTAAATCGTATAAGTCCTAATTTTAAAGTCTTGCATTATCATTCATATTACACTATTCATTCAAACATGAGATAGCCTGATGTAGTGTTCTTTCAGTCAGAAGTTCAGCACTTCCCTCCACTTTTGGGTTTTAGTCCACATAAGTCAGTAGTCGGTATAAAGACAATTAATGCCAGGGACATACTTTAGTTTTAAAACAAGGTCATTTATATAAATTTTAAAGATCACAGCTCAAAACTGCATCTTGTAGTAGAGAAGTCTGGAAAAGATTAAAACTTCGAGGACCAACTATTATACCTGACTACTTAAGCACTGGCTAATAAAACCTCTAATCCAATTAAACATGTATGATTTACACCAATTGATTAGTTTTAACAATTCCCCTCTATACTACATCGTAAACTGACATCAAATCAAAAACAACTGTTGTCATTACATGCTTGTTTTCCTGCGCATTTTTAATAGTTTGCCATATAGCGCTATATGATGGTCTGTTTACCTGAAATTTCCATACTCTGTTCTTCGGCAAGTAGTAACAAGAGCTACTAACAAGTGTGAGCAAGTAGTAACAAGAGCTACCAAAACCAATAAAGGATTATAAACGATTATTTCTATCTTTTAAATTAATGCATACATCAATTATCTCGGGTGGGAGTTATAGATAAAAATCAGCTACCAAAAATTTCAGATACTATAAGTGAATTAGTGGATGGGGTGATTGAAGCCTAACCCAGGTTTATCAGTCTTTTCTGCACCCCAAAAGGTGCTTAATGAATGCTGAAAATTTCTTTCCATCTTCTGGTGGGTAACAGTGACCAGTTGGTATGACTGAATTCACTTTTCAAGTTACAGCAGTAGAAAGAATTCAATAGACAAGGGTAAGTATCTTCAAAATCAAATTTATCTATGGACCAAAGGAAAAAATTCAGATATCTCAGGCCCAACATGAAAATGAAAGAATTTTCAAACTGATTTAGAATTATACTTCTTCATGAAGAACTTTTTGGAATGTAAAAAAGACTGATTCAGTTGAGCAAGACAGAAATTCCTACATCCAAGCATATTGACTAATATTGTGTAAATTTTTGAAGGTAAGTAATAGTTAAAACTATGTTCTTGTCAACTTAATTCACATTTTCAGTTTCCATGTTAAGAGTAAAGTTAAAGAGTAAAACTAAATTCGTATTTAAGTCAACTAGATTTGTTCAAAATAAGATTTTTGTGAATACTACGCACTTTATGTTGGTTGTCCGAGGGGCGTCAACCAGAGGGAACCCCGACACAAATCATTAATTATTATTACTGTAATTAGTGATTAGATATAAAAACTAAAGTATTTAATATAATTTCAAAGTAGAGATAAAAATTTCGTTTACTAAAACGGTAATTTATCTTCACACAACTTTCAAAATAGCTAGTCGCATGAATTGTGGCCAAGTTAGTTAATAAAATTTGTGTCTATTCAAAAGTAAAAGAGAAATTAAATGTATAGTAACTTAGAGTTATTATGTAATCGGGGGGGGGGTACATTTGAATTAATCTGCTGAAAGGTTGTTCACTCTTCCTATTATACCCGGTTAAATTCTAAATTGAAATATTTAGCTACTGTCAATGGTGAAAAGTGATTTACAAACTCAGTTTTTTTTATGACTAACCTTATGCATTTGTATTACAGAATCTGAGAATTTAGAACCCAAAATTGGAAAGTTTCATTTTTGGAAGGGTTACATGTAAACCAGTGAATGGCTCTGGGAGCTCAAAAACTCACCCCAGAAGTATTGATTTCTGGTATTTAAAATATTCGCATAAAATACTCTAGATGCATGCGTGAAGGCCTTTTTTTATTCATCTTCAAGAAAAGTAATGGTTTATAAATAGATTATATTTATGAATTGTTATTCATCACATGATATAATAATTAATTGAATGAATTTTATCTGGAAGTATAAAAGCAATGATTTTTTGGACATTCGTTTTAATTTCTCTCTCTCAACCATCTTCTGACATATGTACTTAAAGTGCTAATCCCCAGCAATGACACAAAATAAAAGTACATTTCCAGAAACAAGGGGATTATATATATATAAGTATTTGCTTATGTCTCCAAGTAGTTACGATGAGATATCTCGTCTGACAAGATCTGGCTAATTTTTCTGAAGAACAACTCGTCAAGATCTTTTAAGAACGAGCCGTTTAAAAAGATCGTTAACAGATTTCACCACGAGGTTTGTCGTTTTCATTCCCTTTAGTAAGAACAGGTGCGTCGCGCGCGTTAATGGTTTTTCTTGTAGTCTAGAGTGAGTTGCCTGAGGTTATTGAATGATAGGGGTCATTGTTGTTCGATTGAGTCGGCAGAAGATTGATGTTTCCGTTCAATTGGTTTTAAGAACAGTTTTTCTGTGTCCTCATGTTTCGAAGAATTTTCTTTTGCATGTGATTCTCTTTCTAATGTTGTTCCTATCTCTAAATAAAGCACACAAAGAATTCTGCATCTCTGATTTTCAAAGGTGTCTCTTTTAACGATTCGCATCAGTAGCTGACTTTTATGTGCTTCCCACCTAAAAGATCTGTTTAGACCCCTCAGTCTTTTCGAATGGGCGTACTCACGCCTTTCTAACAAAGTGGTTAGAGGTAGTCTGTTGGACTTTTCCTGTTTTCCATAGTTGAACTCAAAAACTCTTATATAGTATCACAATGTTGTCGTCAGGTAATGGGCATCTTCAGTTAACAGTTTTTGCTTCATAAAAGGCTTTGTCAAGAAATTACCTGAAGCACTGGGCTTTTAGTGAATGCACAACTCGGACGCTGTGAGACTCTGAGACCGCAGTCACTGTTAGGAGAGCCTTGAGTTGACTTTTAATCCAGAGACTTCAACTATACAACTGAATATGAACAGCGAATTATATATTGCGGAGATTGCCAAAGGCATACCTTGTCTTCTAAGAAAGGGATATAGACATAGAGTGCTCAGAATAAATGACTGTTGCACCAGCTGGAGTAATTATTCACAAGAGGGCGAGAGAAGACGTAGTTATTCTAGTAAAATACAGTCATTTTAGAGAGTCTCATCCTTTTCATTTAATATATTTTAAACTAATTATTATCTCTCTAAATTTCTAATTTCTTTAAACATCTAATATTACCTGAGTGCCTAAAATTCAGAAATGGAAAATTCCGCCATATTACCTCGAAAGGTAAAAACACACTTAAGTGAAACTAAACAGTCTAGTTTATACTGTTTTTAATAATTACATTTTTCGCATAATTCGTCGTGAATTTATCTTAGCTCTGATGAAGCAATCACGTACTTCACGTAGTCCAATGACATTTATTCTTGTCATTTCAATTTGTCCATCAGCTTTTTTGATACCTTGTTACGGATTTCAACTGTTTTTCTTGGATGTGTTCTTGAGACAAACAAGAAACATTGTATCAAGAAATTGTACATTTAATTAATTTCAAACCAAAAGGTTAAATTATCTCATAGGTAATTTACGATGGATATTATACATAAAAAAAATTTCCGATTGCAAAATTAAATTTCATTTTATTTTAATGTAACCCAGAGTAAAAAAAAAATTATGCAAAAATTTCAAATATACCATAACAAAATTTGAAGACTTATAAATAATAAGGAACAAAAAAAAAATACACAAAAATATATAAATAGGAATGTATCACAAAATTTATTACTTCCTGAACCATTTAACCAAACCTCAAATTATATCTTGAGTTTCATTTCATATTATAACATAAATTTAGAGTTTCAATAAATGCTGGTGCAATCGTGCTGGCCATACGCAGTGGCTAGTAAGACATCAAATGAATTGAATATGAAATTTTCTATTATATATTCATGTGTCCAACTTCTTCGTTTTCATAAAAAAACGTTTTTCTCTTTTGTTGTTTGCGAGTTTGTCCATCTTCCACATTAAATGAGAGCCATGATAAATCAGTTGCTTCTTTTTCAACTTTTTCTCTGAAATTATTGATACAATTTTCTAATGAATTCAGTAGGAGATATATCCTATATACTAGGATCCTTCCAATAGTTCGCATTCCACTGATTATAGTGATTTACTAGTAGCATTTATTCTTTGTAAATTAGTATTTCAAATAACACTTTCATCAGGGCGGTTTCATAAATGTCCATTTTCTTCAGTAGTGAAGTCACCTCCACTATGGTAACCTTTTTCTTCTTCTAAATGACATATTTCAGTTAAAGCCTCTTTATATGGGTGAAACCAAGTTTTAAAGCTAATACAGCATCTGCTCTTGCTGACCATCTTGTATTAGAAACTCTTTTCACTGCACTTAAAGACGCACATTGTAAAGACGCTGTCACAACTTGCCTCCAACCCTAGTGGAAAAACATATTAAGACCACGAGGCCCTTCGGTATTCTGGGCCCAACGCGGCCGCTTACCGCTTAATCCGCCACTGTACCGACTCATTAGTGTTTATCTTCATGTAGGGGAAGTGGTTTCACTTGAATATTATGAAATAATATTCAAGTGAATATTTCAATATTATATAATAATATTGAAATATTCAGTCTGTCTAGCGTGTCTAGTGTTACTATACCTAGATTTCATCCGATAGCCGAATAGGTAGCGCTGAGGCTCTCGGTCCAGCAGACTCAGGGTTCGAATCTCGGCCAAGATATGAATGTTCATAGTAGTTTTGAATTCCTGTAATTCATGGGTCCCTGTTTAATTAACTCTCGAGTAGAAAAAGACAATTGTTGTGACAATCCAAGCAAATATTTACTAACTATATCGAAAATAAATAAATCCAATGAGCAATTCAACAGAGTATTGCCATAACACCTACAATAATCGAAGAAAAGTTATTTCCAAATACAGTGATTACTGATTATACGGCCGCCCAGCCAGTATGTTGGTTATGATCCTCGGTTGTCACCGAGTGGGTTCGAATCCCGTATAAGGCATGGATGTAAAATTGAGAAAAGAAGTCGGACTTTCGCCTGAAATGGAAAGCAGCGCAACCCTTCTGTTCTTTGCTGGGATCATCGTTTGAAAAATATTCTTCTGTACTTGTCTTGAATGTCCCTTGCTTCCATATGTATCCCAGAAGAACATACGACAACAACAACTGATTATACGGATTTAAAAACTACAAGTAGATTTACTATTTCTGAATTGATACCTTACAAATATATAGAAAACTCTTAATTAAAATGCAAGCGCGTCCCAACAAAATTTTGTGAAATTCTAACGAACGAAGAGAAGATTAAAAATGTATCTGATGACTGGAAACAATAAAAAAGTTATAACCCCAGTAGGTAATTTTAATTAACGTCGTACTAGACCAAAACAACGAGCTATTGACGATGGTTCGGGATCAATCTCTTAAGGGAGAGATCCGAGGACAACAGCACGAGGCAACACCTGAGCTGGCACTCCACTCTCCAAACTAAACTTCCACACCAACCCAACGTGAGGATTTTCGGCCAAGATCGATTTAAGGTGCACCAGCCGCCTCTACACCCTACGCTTACAAATATCCATGCACTGCCCCGGATTCGAACCAGGAACCTACCTATCTAAAGGAGCAACACGCACCTTAACCACCAGACCGGAAGGAAATGGAATCGAACGAAGCTGAAACTAGATAGAAAACTTTTGATTTCTTGATCTGCATACGTTCTTCTATCTTTCCAACAACATATTTTCATTCACAGGATGTGTGTGCAATGTAAAGAAAAAATTCCTAAACCTTAAAATTCAAAATTTTCTAGAAAAGCACACATTGGTATTCATTTTCTAGCTAACTCTTAGTTAAATATCTAGAGACTCCGGTAGGTCAGTCGGGCATTGAATTAGTAACCGTAGGAAAGCGAGTTCGAAACTTGATCCAGACAAAGACCATTGCGCATACGGGGCTTGGTGCACGTTAAATTTGACGTAGCCTCAAATGTCCTCACGTTTGCTTGGTATGGAAGTTAGGAGAGTGGGGTGCCAGAGCAGGTGTTCTTGTGTCACTTGACCATCATTATGAGGTGTTGTCCTCGGGTCCTTCCCTTCAGGATTCATTCCTAACCGTAGTCAATAGCCCGCTGTGTTGCTCTAGTTCGACGTTAATAAACAACCTACCTACCTAGATCTGCCTCTTTCCCTTGTAACTTTCTCAAGAAAAAACGATTTATCACCAAGATCGAAATGTACAAAATTAACACACACACAGATATATATATATATTTATCTCCCTCTATATCTATAATTGATATGTAGTACGTTCTAACTAACTGCTAATATAAATTACCTGTAAATATATACGAAGGTACCACCGAACACTCCGTGGGGGAGTAATGTTGACCGAGAGAGGAATAGAACAGGAGCCACCAGAACACAAGAACGACCGTTCTTATCCGTATCCATGACACCTGTTCGAAGATCGTAACAGATCCGGTATCCTGGAACTGTTTCCATGAGTTAAACACGACGCTGGGCGTTAAATTGAACTCTACAAATTTGGACTTCAGATTGGCCTGCTTCTAGCCTCCCCACAATTCGAAACCTCATTCCATCATCTAAACGTTGGTGGTTACTCATTTTTACTGTTACAATTGGAAATTAACCGATTGCTGCAAAATAACACCAAGAAATTCGCCGAGGTGTGCTAGCGAACGAAATGCGTCTTAACTTACGCGTGCTTATAAAGCCTGTTTCTTTACTGGCTCCGTCTATCCACAAGTGTACGCTTACGTATTTGACGTACAAGATTTGCATTTTTGTCAAGCAGTGGTTTTACATTCAGTTCAGTTCTTTTCATGAAATTCGATAAAATATGCAAATTCTCTTAATTTATTTCACCAGTGTAGAAGCTTACATTTTTAACAGTAGCAAAAGTTTGCTCTTAAATGCTATTTTAGTTGCTCAATATCAATCGGCTGAAGCACAAAATGTACCAAGTATGAAACGGACGAAATCTCGCCAAGAAACTTAAAATTCGTAAGCAAAATATTTTGTTCACAAGACTTTCGTGATAATCTGTCAACCCATATCAGAATGGCTTTTCCACGGCTAGGGGCCAACGCTTCAGAATTGACGTCCCTTGGAAATTCTTGTCGAAAGAAATATTCAAAAATTTATTCTACAATCTTTCTAGAATTTGTTTAATAAAGGGGCTCAATTTTCGTTGACCTTTGGTAAATTTTCAAAAAGTCGCTAAAATTTTAAAATTACCTTTTGCTTTAAAAGAAACCTCTAGTTGCCAAGATTGATCTCACCACTGGCCGCCCTCAGTGGGAAGCTGGTTTAGGATGCGACATCGACAGCAAAACTTCGATGTTGATAATACATCGCCCCCAAACCATCGATGTTTCAGTGTGTTTAAACTTTTTTCCCCATTTCTTAAAACTGGTTTAGCAACTAGTGATGCGACATCGGCTCCAATCCATCGATGTTTTTTTATAAAACATCAATGTTTTGAAACATTTGAAATCGATGTCGCATTCCTACTTTTCAGACCGTTCACCCTTGGGTCTAAAAGTATGTTCAATTTGCTGATTATGAAAATTATGCTACTTAGTTATTTTTAAAATTTTTATAACATCGATGTATTTAACATTGATGTATTGGGGTCGATGTTTCTGTAACATCGATGTTTATACTTGTCGATGTTTTATTTTTAAATGAAAAAAGTACCGTTATAAAAATTTAAAAAATAACCAAGTAGCATAATTTTCATAATCAACAAATTGAACATACTTTTAGACCCAAGGGTGAAGGGTCTGAAAAGTAGGGATGCGACATCGATGTTTTCAAAACATTGATGTTTTATAAAAAACATCGATGTATTGGAGACGATGTCGCTTCACTAGTTTTAAGGAATGAATTTTAAAAACATCGATGTATTATCAGCATGGATGTTTTAATTTTGAACATCGATGTTGCATCACTACTCAAGACACCAGACCCACATCCACAGAAACACTTCCTTTTATAGTAATAGATTAAAAACTTTCACAAAAAAAGAACCAAAGAAAGAAAAGTACTTAGAGAAAAAAACTTCGAAAGAGTTGCATACTCTTACGAAAATAGAACAAAAATTGTACCTGAAACAAATAACTTTTGTTTTATACTACTTCTTGCACATCTAAAAATTAGCATCAATGCCTCATTAGGATGATTGCCACAAGCAAAATAATAATACTGTATTAAGTAGATGATTGGGCAAAATACACTCATTTCCATAAATTAAGGATAATGCCAGCTCCGGTAAATAAAGGTTTAGAAATAAAACAAACGTGACTTATTCTTAAAGCCCATGTATTAAACAAAAGATAAAGAACAAATAATATGGTGTATGTATGATACCATTCATAAAAACTACGGTTTTTGCTCACTGGAGCAATTACAAAAAATATCGACCTTACAAAAACTTAACATGACATGGTTGGTATGATGGTTAATATATTGTATGTCTCCCAGACGATGAAATACAGTCCGTACAACGCCTAGGCATGCTGAGGATCAAATTATCGAGCTGATCTTTGAGATCACTCCACTCAGCAAGCAATGCTCTCCGAAGTTCCTGTACATATGTAGGAGGTGGTTGACGGGCTGCCAAGCATGTCCCACACATGCTCTATCGTATTCAAGACAGGTGAGAATGCTGGCCATTCCATACGGGTGATATTCTCAGATTCAAGTCATTCGTTTACAATGTTTAAACGGTGAGGATGGGCGTTGTCATCCATAAACACAAATTCTGCACCCCTAAACAAACGTAGTTCTTTTTCCTGAATGATGTCCCGCTAAATTTATGGTTCCGATTTGAACACGTAGATCTGCTCTGGAGCCCAGTATAATTCTGCCCCAAACGAGCAATCCTGCACCATCGTAAAGGTGTCGTTCAATGATGTTGTCTTGGTGGTAGCAGGTACCTGGCGTTCTCCGCATAAACGTCCGTCGTGAATCAGACTGCAAGCTAAACCTGGACTCGTTGGAAAACATCACACAAGCCTACTGTGACAATGTCCACATTGCGTGTTCAATGCTCCAGGCTAACCGCTGGCGATAGTGAGTTGCCGTGAGCGGAACACATCTGACAGGCCTACGAGCATATAGACAAACATGTCCCCAACGTCTGTAAACGGTTTGCCTTGAAACTGTCGTACCCGTGTCTGAAGATAGCTGGCGAAAAAGGTCGGATGCTGTGCTCCGTCTGCTTCTTTTTGCAGTTACTGCCAAATACTGATCGTCATTCGACGTTGTAACTCGGGGGATAACCTGCACTGTAACGTCTACTGACATTTCTATTATTTTGGAATCGTTGCCAAAGCCTTTTTTCTGTGAGTAAACTATTTTGATACTTTGGGCTATTCCAAGTTCCAAGCCCACATTCCAGGCGGCCGATAATTCTACCACGTAAAAAATCATCGATATGCGTCCTCTGTGCCATAACTATTGGGTTGTGGCACTGAGCGGCTTACAGAACGCTTGTGAACAATTTTATTTCGTTGCTACCATTCCTTATATACATTTCTCTTACACTCTCGTCATCTTCCTGTAAATTGGATATTATTCTTGAAGATAATTCTACAGGTGAAAATTTTTTACTTTAGAGTTCGATTTCCTCTTTATTATATTTATAGACATGAGTGTATTGTGACCCCACTCACTTAGAGTTGTGATGCCATACTGTGGTCAATCACAACTCAACTCGTCTGTTTACCAAATCACACCCCTACAAGGAGGTGCAAAGATGAAGACATAGGTTATCTTTAACAAAAGTTGAAGGGACACAGAAAAGTGCACCCGACAGGAATTGAACATGAGGTTGCTATTGCATACTCACTGTGCTATTCTAGCCCCTGGAAATGGAGGTATGATCCGATACCCTACAAGCTGAAAAACAATCCCTAGTGGCGATAACCTTTTTCCTTTCAATGACCTTTTTAAGACGTACTTGCGGTCAATGGGACGGCATTCCGACAAGTCGACTGTATACTCCTTAGAATAGGTTGAGACTTTAATTATACAGGGTTCATACAGAATTTTGAATATAAAAATAAGGAGTTGTTTGAACATTTTTAAGGAGTCACAGAATATAAAAATTAAGCAGTATTTAACGAGTTGTTTCGAAAATTTTAAGGAGTCATAGCACACATTTTCAAGTGTGAAAAATAAAAATGTTTCAAGAACTCGGTTCCACTTAATATTGTATTTTTAATAACTCAAAACAATAAAATTATACTTTGATATTTCAAATCAGCACAAGTTCATCTGCTTGCTGGAGCTGTTTTATCTACTGTAAACGGTTCTTATACAGTGAAATCCGAGTACAACGTTTCTCAGTTTAAAGTACATATTTCTCTCAAATCCCAGCTAAAACTCACAATAGAAATCCAAGCATATTTACTTTCAATAGAAAGTATTTTCCAAAATAAAATATCAATTAAATATTTTTTGGATGGAAGTTATACAGAGATTTTACTGTATTCTACAAGTAAATAAAAATGAGATTTCACAGACAGAAATGAAAGAAATCAGCAATTATTTCTGTTATAAATGAATAGGTAAATTATATTTTAACTTCAAATATTCAAGTATGAAATAATCCACTTGGATTATAACAATGCGATTTTCAATACATTCACAACGCTACTCTTTCATCAAGATTTAATGTTGAATTAAATTCAAAATAAATGAAATGCGATAATATTTTGTTTGCTTGGTAAGTAAACTATCGCTTTCACTAAAAAAAAATTCAAGATTTTGTAATAATCAACTTAAGAAGTGTGCCAAAAAAAAAAAAAAAGCGTCAGGGCCATTGACACCGCTATAAACGTAGACTGAAGCTGTAACCCTGTTTTAAACAAAATATAACTTAATTCAATTTAAATTTACAACCTATTTTCGAATATACAATACCTTTTTTCAAAATCTCTAATCAATTTCGTCGGCTTATATTTTCCCGTAAATACTCCTATTTTCTAATTAAATCAAATAAAACTTAAAATTATCAACTCATATTTTCCAAGAAATAATTTAACTTACAATCATAAATATTGCCCTTAAAAGACGCATCATTACGAAAATTTCCGCTCAAAAATTAGCTGCAGTCTATGTATAAAGCAGTGGCCACCGCCTTGGCGCACTTCTAAAGTCGCCAAAGAAGTTTTAACGGATTTTGAAAGAACTTTCTAGAATATTCCAAACGAAAATTTAAACTTTCCGCTTGCCGAGGTTGACATAAAAGACGAAATAACCTAGCATCTTATTTTCTAATAGAAAGAAAAATCGCACATTAAAAGCTGATCATACTATCATCAACTAATAATATCAATCAACTAAAAATATTTCATTTATACCTTTTCCGCCGCATCATGACGTTTGACGGCCGCTAGATAACAGCTCCGCAAGAAAAGTAGGAAGAATCGCATCCCCCGTTATAAGGGTAGCACATAAAAAAAAGGAGTTTTAAGAGTGCTTAAAAACAAAAGTCCATTTTAAGGAGTGTGCGAATCCTGTATGTGTATATACATCAATGTTCTTCAGAATCCAGTTATTTGAAAAGTGTATTTATTAGCATAAATAGTAGTATGTACAATATTGGCTAAAATAAAAAATGACTTTACAAGTTTCAAATCAGTACACAGGTTTGAGTCCCTGATGAACAAGTTGTTTGGTCCTTTTAAGCATACCGTCTCGAGCTGAAAGGAAAATTTCCAGTTAAGACCTGGATAGCAATCAACACAAAACAGATATTTCCCATCGAATAGCATTTTTCGGACTGTTGGGTAACACTTGCTATCGTTTGTTTAAATTAAAATGGAAAAAATATGTAATGTAGAATAGTTAGTTAATATCAAGAAAAACTAGAAATTTCATTCCATTCAGATAAAGTTTTCTTTTTTAAATTATGCATCTCCTGTTCCATCCTTCTGTGTTATTGCTGGAAGTTTACCTCATTTAAATATTGATCATATTTTTTTTTTCACTTTCAACAAGAGCCCAGAAGACAAACTTCCATTGACAAAGAAAAATAGAAATCCTTTTGTTCTGTACTGTACTATACAGAGAGAGAGATGTGTATTCGAAACTAGATCATCGCAACAGACGCCGAAGAATTGTCTCTACCGACATCAGTTTGAGTGCTTAGAAATTTACATCACCTTGGCACACTCTGGAAATGGGAATATCACATGCTCTAACTCAAATGCCATCTTTCCTTGTTTCATTATTAACAGCTGGACTTTAGGGCACAAGCTGCGACAGTCTGTCGAGAAAATGGGACCGACACAAAGAAAGTTCGACCGACATAAGGCAAACCCAGGGAGGAATCAAACCTGCACCCCTGCAACTCACAGTGCAGTTGTTAGCAGTGCACTAACTAGTGCAGTTGTAGAAAGAATTTTACTTTTGATTTTAAGTTTGAGGTCATAGAATTGTTGACCATCCATCCTAAAGTGGATTGATACAATTCTTTCATGTACAACTGTATTAATTTGATTAATATTGATTGTTAAACCTAAGGCTATTCTTATTTCACGCGGCCCACTTGTCGATGCCCCCCTCCCTGTCTGCTGCCTATGCCCGGATGTGATCACAGAAGAGAAAAATAGACAGAACGTGTGCTGCTTATAACTTGCAGGCTATAATGTGGAAGTATCTGCCATCCAATCGCAGCGTAACACTGAATGAAGGAACGCTATTCTTCAAGAATTCGGGTGGTGAATTTAAACCAAGCTGTTTTAAAAAACTGTTCACATTATTGAAATAACATGAAACCAAATGCAAGATATAAATCAGTTTAAAAAGCTTGCTTCTCTCTCAGGTGGCACAAGGGTTGGCCTTGCTGTGCCAGACACAACATCAAGTAATAGACACACACAATGAAAGTTTGACTGAAGAGACCCAGGGAGGAATGCTGCAGGTGCATACCCTCGGGTTTGTTGGTGTTTTATAGCACTATATCTGGCACACTGCCACAAACACAGAAGGAGAACAAAAATCATAAAAATAAGATTGGAATCCAATAAACATGACTAAAAGAAAAGTGCAGTTTTTCACCTCAGATATTTCCTAGGCAATGGGGTCATCCTTTCCTTCAACACTCATTCCTTTCAACACTCGAACGTCCACCATTGCGAATGCCATCAAGTGTTATTTGGACACTGCTTAGTAAAATCACATCAAATAATTCCAATAACTAAATAGTACCGTGCTGCAATCAGACATTTAACTATTACAGGCCAGCAATTGATCGTGCCAAGAAATTTAGACTACGGTCAGTACGCAGTTGTACCTTGAAAGTCATAAGAATCACACCAAGGAAGAATTTAGACTATGGCCAGCAATCATACCTTCAAAGTAACAAGATTCGTGCTAAGAAAGAGTTTAGACTACATTAGGAACAGCAGTTCTAACTCGATCGAGCCAAGAAAGAATATAGCAACAGCCAGCTACGTCAAACGTACCTTGAAAGTAACGAGAATTATGGCAATTAAGAATTTAGGCTATGGTCGGTACAGCAGTTCTTACGTCTGCTTCATACGCTCTACAATCTAGCTTGGTTGTGTTGGAAAGACAGTGAACCCCACGGGTAAAGAAGACGAGATCTTTGGAAGCCTGAAATGAGACGGGCCTATTGGAAATGGTGCTTTTGTATTGACCTTTGCAAATATCAGTTTTGCGCCAAAGGCCTTCCATTTTTCCACTTTCTGCCATTTTCAGCATTAGATACTGCATTCAATTTTTGGCTCCTACAGCATACAACTGGAAAAATCGATATTGCAATCTCGTTTGCATCCAATGAAGTTATATTTCTACAAAGACCACATTTATTGGCAATGCAACGGCCACACGGATCTAAACATGTGTTAGACTGCGTGTAAATAACCGTTTTGAAAGAGGCCGCATAACGAATATATAACCTTTATGATTCATTTGCTGCTAATGTGAGGAACTAACATCTGCAAAAAGCAACTGGTAGTGGCAGACAAAACAGTTGATGGGAGAGATGCGTCCTTGAAATGGCAGGAAGTGAAAAAATTAGCAGCGTTTGGCACTGTTGACAATGGCACGCGTTAATATCGATAGCAACTGGAAAATGGTCATTCTTCAGGTACTCACCACTCCGTTCTCTACGTATGCGCCCGCCATACAGAAGCTGTTCTTTGAAATTTACCACCATTCCGGGAACATGCTTCGGTTTCTTCGATTCTTCTTTCAGAGCTCTGCACTTGAACACAGTAGGGCTGCATATTTGAACAAAAGGGGGATATTAGGATTTACAACACAATTCCCAAAAAGTTCACAGAAAAAAATTTGGCACTTACATATGAATCTCATGCTACTGGTGAATACCAAAGTTCTGTGCCAAAAAACCAATTTTTTACCACTGGCAAAGAAATTGGTGGGAAAAACTTGGTTGATATTTGCCAATGGCATGCAGCTAATAAATTTTCAATTCCTCAATTAGTGGATTGAATGAAAAAACTATTATTCACTAAAGGAGGAATTATTGCAAGGGATCAGTACTATTTAATTAAGGTTGTTGATAGGTTTTGTGGCACAAGGGCTATATTCGACAAACAACATAAAATAACTGACACACCGAAGAAAGAAAAACATCCACGAAGGTAGGTAGGATAGATTTTAACCCATTAAAGATGACTTTAAAATAATTTTAAAAATTAACATTTTATCATATAATTTGTTTATTTAGATCAATTAAAGTAAACATTGAATTTTTCAGATTTTTTCGAAAATTATTTTCATGATTTTTTAACTGGTGAGATTTTTGACCAATCATCTGTAGTGTGCACATAAATGTAAATGTAATACATATTTTACACATATATAAAAAGACACATAACTCTTAAAAAGAACAATGAAAATCAGGGTGTCAAGATTTAAATCACACATTTTTATAACTAATCACACATGTTTATAACTAAGTAAATTCACCACAGAAGTGGTCAAATGCAATAATTTTCCTGCACTCATAGTGATTTCAGCGCTAATGGCGTCACCCGTTCAGAGGGAACTGGATCAACTACTGCATATTATTAAAGATTGCAACAGCCAGTTGTAACTTATTAAAATATACTGGAAACAGTAATGTAAACATACATGGCATCAGAAATCTAAATGCCAGGAAGAGTAATGTATAAACATTCCTGATTAACAGCTCTCCTAATATAAACACTTAAAGGAAGTATGCAACAGATTGATTCAAAATTATAAATCAAAGGAGTGACTGATTTCATTAGCAAAAAAAAATATATATAGGAAGTAGAGTTTTTCGAGGCATGTGTCAGTTAGCTTATTTTGTGGTGTGCAATAGAGATTAAAGAGTAAAAAATATAAATTTTCACACACACACACAGCCATTAAAATGTCAGCAGGAAGAAAGATCTAATATGAATTAAAAGTAAGTGAAAATTAATTATTGCTGCTAGGCAGTTTTATTATTAGAATTTACTATAGTCTGATTATTTCTCTGTCCTCTATTCTAATTGTCACACTATAGTTTAGGTCTGTCACTTACATGAACTGATAAATTTGTTGACATGATGCTGTAATTTACTCATGAAAAACTATGTAGGATGTCAACTTGTGTTTTAAAAGTTAAACAAATGGAAAGTAAATAGTGATTTACCATGTCCCAAACTCAATTTTTTATTTAACAAATTTATATATAATTATTGTGAAAACAGCGTATAGGGCCTACAGAAATTTAAATAAAAAAAATCTGATTTAAATTTTTAAAAATCTGATTTAAATATCTCAATTTTATTATATTTTTATATATAATATTTTTTTATTATTTTATAATATTTATTAATACATATTTTTATATATGGGAATTATATTTTTAATCTGATTTAATAACACATTAAAATAAACAATATGAGGGAATATTGACCAATTATTGATCCACTTAGGTGGAGACACCAATTTCAGTGCCTTTGTATTTATTACTTTTAGTATTTAAGAAATTCAAATGAACAGTTTATACAAGTATATAGAATCTAAAAAGCCAATTCAATATTCATATTTAATTATTATATAAAGCAATCCTATTTCTGATGAACGAGCATCACCCCGAAAGTTCAAACATTTGCTACACTCATGGTATTGACCAGGGGCAGCCAACCTTTTTGGGAAGAGTGCATTCTTGAAGATGCTAACAAAATTAGGTGCATATCAGTTAATCTTGCACAATATTTTGATTTTATTATGTTCAGAATGGAAAACATTTGTTCACAAACATTTTAAGATTCCTAACAGGTTTTAAAGGTCTAAAAAGGTGACTAATTTAACCAAAAAGGTGACAAAAAGTGACTAATCGAACAAAAAAAAAAGTGACAAATAACAATAATCAGGGGTGAAAACAGTCAAAATGTAAAAAAGAGGAAAATATATGCAGCGTTATTTTGAAGTACAAAAATAGCTGAATAAGATTACTATATTTGTGTACTAATGTGTGTACAGAACAGTGGTGCAGCCAGAAATTTTTTTCTGGGGGGGTAAGCAAATTTTTTGTCTGATAAAAACCCTATAAAGTCCAATATAAACAATGAAATTTGTCTTTGGAAAAGTAGGAGTGGGCACCTTACATGCAAACTCAAATTTTGTAAAAGAGAACAAATATCTAGGCAACTATAAACAGTATAAATAAGTTGGATGAAGTTGAAAAAGTTATTTTTATGAATATTTTTGAACACCTCACCAATGGTAAAATTTCTTAAGAGTTGCAATTTTTCAAAAACCTTGATACCAAAAATGAAATTAACAGGAAATCAAAATGATGTTACAAAAGAATAAATCAAATATATACTATTTTTATTAAATAGCATAAATTTGATATTAAAAAAAATAATTAGACACCAAAAATAAAAATAGTACAGCTTCAGTCTTGGTTTATAGAAATGACAACGGACTTGGCGCTTTTTGGCGCACTTCTAGTAGCGAGTAATTACAGGTTAAGGTAACCCATATGTATAACGGTTATTGCGGATTTTAATACAACCAAGTCAAGTGGTAATGGTAATTTTAGTTAACGTCGTACTAGAGCAACACAACGGGCTATCGACGACGGTCCGGGATCAGTCCCTTAAGGGAAAGATCCGAGGACAACACCTCGTAATTTTGAACCACGGTCAGGTGACGAAGCAACACCTGAGCTGGCACCCCACTCTCCAAACTTCCACGCCAACCCAACGTGAGGACTTTCGGCCACGACAGATTTAAGGTGCACCAGCCGCCTCTACACCATACGTTTACAAACATCCATGCCCGGACCCGGATTCGAACCGGGAACCTTCCGATCTAGAGGCTAACACCTTAACCACTATACCGGTTGGTCAGTCCAAGTCAAGTGGAAAATTCTTAAAATTTCATTTAGAATATTCCAGAAAAATCTTTCAAATTCCGTTAAACTGTCGTTTGATTTCATTGGTTCTTTCGAAATAATTCTTTCCTTGGCGACTTAAGGCCCGGTACACATCCGGCTTTTTTCAACGTGCGGCGCCACTGAAGCCCAACTATGCACACATAACCGTGAAATGACACACGAACTCATTTCGCGCCATTTGCGATAAATATTCTATCGAAGAAAACGTGTTTATTTCGCTTACTTGGCGTAAAAAAAAGTATATTTTGAAACAAAATAGACGTTACTGGATACAACCATTTATTAATTATTATTTATAATCTATTTGTTTATGAAAACAAGGTACTTCCGAACGGTGCCGCGGGGAACTGCGGTACAAATTGCACGCAAGTTGGACGTGCGTCGCCCCAGCGGCGCTGGAGGCATGTACGCACTGCTGCATTGGATTTAATGTATCTCAGACCGCACTTGCGTTGCGGCAGCGGCGCCGCACGTTGAAAAACCGGATGTGTGCACCGGGCCTAAGTGCGCCAAGGGCAGGTCGTTGGCACAGCTATAAACGTAGACTGAAGCTGAAACCACGTGGTAGGAAAAATATTTCTTAGTTCAGTTTAAATTTACAACCTATTTTCGAATATAAAATAACTTTTTTTTCAAAATCTCTATATTTTTCCGTAAATATTCTTATTTTCTATTTGAATCAAATAAACTTAAAATTAATAACTCTTATTATCCAAGAAACAATTTAACTTATTAAAACAATCATAAATATTGCCCTTAAAAGAAGCATCATTTTGAAAATAGTTGCAGTCTATGTTTAAAACGATGGCCACCGCCTTGGCGTACTTCTAAAGTCGCCAAAGAAAGAAGTTTTAACGGATTTTGAAAGTAATTTCTAGAATATTCAAAATGAAAATTTAAACTTTCCGCTTGCCGAGGTTGCCATGAAAGACGAAATAACAAAGCATCTTATTTTCAAGTTGAAAGAAAAATCACATTAAAAGCTGATCAACTTAAAATATTTCATTTATACCTTTTCCGCCGCATCATGACGTTTCACGGCCTTTAGATAACAGCTCCGCTTTTTTAGGAAACCGTAGCTTTACCTACGAAATATGCAACAACGTACGCTAACTAGTTCAAAATCCAAGTTCTCCAGGTTTACCATTAAACTAATAAGCTTCTCACAAAGGATTCTTTTCAAAAAGGAATTAGCAAGACTTAATTGTCTTCTATAAACGTAAAAAAAGCTGATAAGGGCAAAAATAGGAATTTTTTTGTAAACAAATTATAAAAATCGGTCATTTTTTCAAAATTTACGAAAAGTCGGAAGAATCTACTACTTGAAGTAAGGACACACTTTTCTTATTGTTTATTTTTTTACATTTATTCTTTGGCTGTAATTCCATGACATAATTTAATTTAAAAAAAAAGCGGAAATTTTCGGAAGAAAAAAAAAAGCGGAAATCCGCGTAAACGCGGAAGATTTTCACCCCTGAATAATGCTAACTAGATTCAAGTATAAAGATAAAAAGATCCTCCCCTAGCCTTTCTTTTTCTTTCTTTGGAAGGATATTTTCATTTTCTTCATTTAAAAAGTACATCCTTTTAAATATATTAACATAAAAATAAAAAAATCGTAATGATTTCTTAATTTGTTCATTTTTGACACTGCTTCAAGAATTTCTTCCTTTTCTTTGAAAGATTGTCTCATTTTTTTTTTTTTTTTTTGAAAAAGTCTGAAATTATTTTTGTCTTTTTCTTCTCAATAGAAGAATGTGCATTTTTCAAAGTCTGTCTTTGCTGACCAGCATCATCTGAGACTTTTGCTGCTCCTTCAATCATTGCCTGAGCAAGTGCTGCTTCCTTAAAAACTTTATTTTTCATCGCCTTCTTGAGCCTATCATTGGCTTCCTTTAATAATTTTGAAGCACTGTCCAATATCTCATTCTCTTCCTTACGCAAGCATTTTAAGTTTTCGTTCGTCTTCTTCTATCATCTTTCTGTTCTTAGCCAGCTGATTAAAAATTTTTTTCCTCTGCTCCCAGTCTATCTTTTTCTTTCCTGTCCTTCTCTAATTTTTCTTGTGCCTCATGTTTTATATCTTACTAGGAGGGTCCGCCCCCTGCTCGCTTACCCCCAGGGATTGCTACGCAATCCGATTACTTACGTTGGTTGCTTCGCAAACCAACATTACTTTCGCAGAGTACATCTCCTGGACAGCGAAACTATCTGACTAATTCGTATAATCCTGATTTGACTTTCTGGTCCATGACATCACAGCGAGGTCTTCGCCCTCTGCTCACAGACCCCCCAGGGATTGCCACGTAATCCCTGGGGGAGTGTGTTTCAAGGTACAAAAAGGGGAGTTATCCCCCCTTTTAAGTGACCACTGGCATCGATCACCATTTACGAGCTGTCAGAGTCTGACCTCCTAGAGCAGGGGCCGGCAACCTGCGGCTCTTTTGATGTAAAGTTGCGGCTCTCCAGTTCCATACGAAAAAATTAATAATTTATTATCAAAACCCTTAAAAAATAAGAAAATATATTTTTAAGTACCTAATTTTTCAATAGCTTCTATTTTCATAATCGTTAATTACAAATCGCTACGTTTAACCTGACCGTAATGAGATAAATTTGAACTATTGTTTTGTTCTTAGAGATGAGACTCCGTGACCATGTTTATCTTTCGGCCAATTGCATTCTATTTCCATCTCACCCAAACAGCCACCGTCTAGAGCAGGGGTGGCCAACCTTTTACATACCATGTGCCAATTTTTTCAGATACAAGTTCAGATGCGCCATACATTTTAATAAAAGTATATTTATCGACATAATTAACATTTTTAAGTGATTTAACTATATTGTATGTAAAACAATGTCTATTACAGATAATTCTTCAAATTTGAATCAGTCATTCGCGACCTCGTTTTCCTTTTAATAAATTTCATTTATGAAAATGCTTGATCACATCTGTGTGTCGTTCCGACAAGACATATATAACTTTTTGCAAATTTTCTTAGTTCCGGAAAGTGTTTACATTGTAACAAACGCCAGAAATTAATTATATCAGAAGCATTTTTATATGAATAATAAAGCTCATGAAACTTCAATTTCAATAATTAATTTATTTTGAAAACAATAAGTACCATTTGTATGTTACTAGGCATCTTCATTACATTTTGTTCACGAGCATGTAGTTTTCTTCTGTAGCCAAATCAAGAAAACAACTTTCAAATAACCCTTGTTATAACTAATTTTAATATATTTGGTCAAATTGTTATTATTCGCAACACATCCCCTCTGCTATTTTAACAGTGGAAATTGACTCAAATCCTGATTTTTTAACTGAGAGATGAACAGATTTAATGTCATTTTAAATGAATTAATTCTATTTACTAAGCTAGAAAATAATTTCTTCTTGTGCTGTAGCGTCGTATGTAGATAATTGAGATGACTAGTACAGCAACTAAAAATGCCAATTCAAATAGCCAGTTGTTACCAAATAGTAGGATTCATTCATCAGGAAAGTTCAATTTTCTGTTCTCAAAAATTAATAACATTTTTTTATTTCTAAAATCTACTCAGAACCTGTCCTCTAGAAAGCCAGCGCATTCAAAAAAGAATAAAACACCTCACAATAAATAAAAGGTTCACCATATTCCAAATCTAATAATTCAATATTCTCTGAATTCTCGGCTGTTTAATGCTCTTGTTCTAATTTTAATCACACATTTCACAACCGGTAACAAAGCACGCTGCATTTTTTTAAATTTTACACACTGTGCCTCTTGGTGTATAATATATTAATATTTTAGTGCAGTACGATTTAAAAAATTTTCCAAGCAAAGTTTAGTGCCATTTACGGCGTACCGTCAGTACACATACTGATTAGTACAATAATCTAATTTAGATTTTCTTGGCATGATTTTACATTTTAAATATCTCTGATCCTCTTGTTTCATCATGCAATAACTCCATACTGGCAAGTTCTTCAAAGACATTAAAATTATAATCAATTACAAAAATGTTATTAAATCTTACAAAAATGCTTATAACTGGACTACATCAAATATGTCCATTGATTCATCCAAAACTAGAGAAAAGTCTTCCAGTTGTTGAAATACATCCAGAGAGAGTTCCATTATACATCTCGCATTAGTCTGCCTTTGGTATAGCAATTTCGTCTGATTTCTTTTCAATACCGTTATAATCAAGATGGAAACAAGGCTTCTCCGTCAGAATAGGTTTTTTTTTTGGCAATGCTAAAGCAATTTCATAGGACACTTCAGTCATCGCCTCTTCTTTACAACTTACATTAGCAAAAATATTTTGTCTACTGATTTCTTCCTTTTTTTAGTCACATATTCTTTACGTAACTCCGACCCGAGAACAAGTTTAATTTTTCCTTCTATGTTAGCCTGATGCTGTGTTTTATAGTGTTTATTAAAATCATGTCTTCTATTATGTAAAAGAGTAGTTTCCCAAACAATGCAAAAAACGATTTTCCTGATGGACTTGCTGTTAATAACTCATTTTCTTACTGTTCGTTAAATTCACTTTTTCTCTCACATTTTGAGCTTCTTTTCTTTTGCACAGTGATAGATAACAGGAATGTAAAAAAAAAATTAAAAAGTACAAAAAATCTTGAAAAAGAACAGATCACAAGTACGTCGTATCACACAGAATATAAATTGAAAACTCAAAAAATTGCGACGAAATAAGGAGTAAGAAAGCTCTATGAATTGAACTGAGAGTACTATCGTGTTGAAATTATGAAGATATTATCAGTTATGGCACCTACTTCAAAAGAAATAAGGAGGCACAATAATGCAATGCGCCACTTGTAATCATCCAATGTGCCAAGTTTGGCGCATGCGCCACAGATTGGTCACCCCTGGGCTAGAGTCTAGCTAGACGTGTTGTCAGTCAGTCATCCTCGTATAGCGCGGTCGACGTTACGTTGCATGTGTGTTAATTTAATCGCTTGCGGTTTTTGTGTGTCTCTTCACTTGTTGTTTCAAGAAGACTACGATTTAGAAGGGAATTATCTTCTCATAGGTAAGGTATGTACGCGTATAATATAATAAAATCAGTAACAGAATTGGGTTACATATTTGAGGATCGTGTTAACGAAGTAATGATGGTAAATAAATTGTTGGCCGTTTTAGATAGCTTCTGCACAATAAAGTGCGATGGCTTTCCAGAGGTAACGTATTGCAGCGTTTTGCTTTGTGCTTGAGTGAAATAAAAACATTCCTCAATGAAAAAAGCATTGACCATCCCGAATTGGAAGAACACAAATGGCTGCAAAAATTCAATTTCATGGTAGATACCACAATGAAACTAAATGAACTAAATCTAAAACTGCGAGGAAAGGGCAACCCAGCTTACGCCTTGATAGAAGAAGTAATTTGTTTCAAAAAAAAAATTACTTCTTTTTGTTAAAGTTATGGTAATGGTAATTTTCGTTAACGTCGTACTACAGCAACACAACGGGCTATTGACGACGGTCCGGAATCAGTCCCTTAAGGGAAAGATTCGAGGACAACACCTCGTAATTTTGAACCACGGTCAGATGACGAAGCAACACCTGAGCTGGCACCCCACTCTCCAAACTTCCACGCCAACCCAACGTGAGGACTTTCGGCCACGACAGATTTAAGGTGCACCAGCCGCCTTTACACCATACGTTTACAAACATCCATGCCCGGACCCGGATTCGAACCAGGAGCCTTCCGATCTAGAGGCTAACACCTTAACCACTATACCGGTTGGTTGGCTGTTAAAGTTATGGAGAGCGGTAAATTACTTCATTTAAAAAATCTGAAGCAATATCGCGATGAGACCAATGCAACTATTGACACAAATTGCTTCAGCACAGCTTTAAAAAACATGAAGGATGGATTCGCTGAGAGATTCGAGCAATTCAAAACAAACAAAAGTACTCTCGCGTTCATAGTAAATCCTCTCAACACAAATACAAATTAGATCAACATTGAGCCATTTGGAATTGATGCTTGATCGCTTCAAATGCAATTGCTAGATTTGAAAACCAAAAACTTGTGGAGTGGCAAGTTCACAGAACTCAAGAGCAAGTTGAAATAGTTGGATGTCCAGAAATGCATACACATCGCCCAGCACAAGTGGACAGCTCTAAAAGAAATTCCGCTAATTGAGGCCCTCATATTCGGCGCATGGAATAGTCTTCCAGAATGCTACAGTGAGGTGAAGAGGTTGGCATATGGAGTGCTGACGATCTTCGGGTCGACATATTCGTGAGAGCAAGCATTCTCTTTGCATGAATGTAATAAAAAGTAAAGTTAGAAATCAACTAACAAATAAAAATCTAGAGTCGTGCTTGAAACTGAAAACAACAAGTTATAAGCCAGATTTAATCTAACTTTCATATTTGTGTATCTATATTTGTGTTTTTATATGAATAAATATTATTCCGTATTTAAAGCCGTTTATTTTAAATCAAATATATATAAGCAATTACTATAATATTGAAACGAAAATTTTTAGTGGCTCTTTAAAAGCTGGGAAATTGTGTAAAGTGTAACTTTTGGCTCTTACGTTCCAAAAGGTTGCCGACCCCTGTCCTAGAGGGTTACTCCTATTGTTCGACCCTGTCGACCGGTGATATCTATCTTGCGCCAAATGATACGCCACACAATACTATGAAAAGAAAACGTTAGTCGTAAATGCCACTCAAGTTAGGTAATTAGGTAAGAGGGGTCGGACATGCAGATGGCCCTGCTTCCCTTAAACTTCGCCGCTTCGTTTTACTGATAGCCTTTTCCTGTGGTAAAATTTTCAGAACTTGCAGCTAATACACCGCAGGCAATGTGAAGTATCCTTTTACAATTGAAATGGTACGCTTTTGAATCCATTCTTGCAGTGGAATGTAGCGCATTTCAAAATTAAATTCGTACAAACCCTGTTTTTTTTAGAGAAAATGAATTTTTTTACTGTGCATCAAACATTTTTTTCTTCTCTAAATAAAATTTAAGAACTTAAAACCCCTGAAAAGGTGACAAATTGTCAAAAAGGTGACAAAAAGTGACGTGTTAGGAGCCCTGCAAACATAAGTTGATCCAAACCTACAACAATATCTGACATTCAAATCGTGTAAATTTGAAAAATTGCTTGTTGGTACAAATTTCCTAAATCAATAGAATTTGGATCACTTGCAGTTGAAATAAGTTCCTTGTATTTGCTTTTCAGTGTAGCATGGTGCTGTAGGTCAATAATTTCGCCCGACCTTAATCCCATTGAAAATCTTTGGGAAGTCCTCAGCCATGCTGTGTCTGCAAGTTTCCCACCCCCAGCTACTATCTGGGAAATAAACAACCAATGCAGCATTTGATTGGTGGATTTTTAGAAAGAAAAAAAGACTGAGTAAAACCATTCCCACCATATAT